>OU911042.1:27867500-30267500 GCA_918358695.1 Melinaea menophilus ssp. n. AW-2005
ACTCCGGAATACTGTCGTGCTAGTTTGGGAATTTAATGTGGATTTTAACTTTGAATACAACGTATAACTGCATTTATGAGTAATGCTATATATATTTACTAGAATGTAAATTTTTGTCAATTTATATATAATATCACATATAACAACGCTTAACTCTACAACAGCGACATATCGGCTCTAAATTATTTTACTTAAGTTGATACAAAATGTAATAAACATTTCCTTTTCACAATTTGTTTAAACGTAATTTGTTTAAATACCAAAATCATAGAACAAATTTAGGGGTTACATTTTATAGAAAGATTATATTAAGACAAGAAAGTAAAAAAAACTTTTTTTAAGTGAGGTTTTATAATAGAAATTTTGAAGTTTTAAAAGGCTTGCCCTCGAATTTTTTCTCATATTTTATGCAAATCTTGAAGTAACAAAGTATTTTGATAAATGCTGAGGTAAAAAGTTTTTTTAATAGTCTAGGGCATTAAATATTTGAGGAAAAAAAGAGTTTTATACATAGCAGGTTTATTACCACTAAAGCGACAAAATCTGCAAATTCATTAAACTTTTACTATTAATGTGATTCAAGACATCCGAGGTACAGTAGGTCATGTTTTAAAGTAGGGAAATATTTATGTCTCCAGTATCATATAAGTGATATATACACACATAAATCAGTGCGTGTTTTTTTTAACAGCTTAAATGCTTTCAAATATTCATTCGTAATCTCGTTTTAGCGACCCTCGGATAGATTAAACCGGATCTACTCAAGGCACTTAATAGTCGTTATATTAGGTGTGGCAATGTAATTTAAGTACAGTTTAGTTCTTAAAAATTGTGAATCATATAGACATTAGAATTAGTAACATGTATACAAGACATACATAAACAAAAGTTGTTAAGTTATTTTATACTTAAATCTATAAGGCACTACCTTCGACGTCGTAAAAGTAAATCATTTTTTCCCCTTTTTTTACAAACAGAAACAGTCACTTCTTTTTAAACATACCCAAAGATCATACATTTAAGCTTAACAAGTATTACGAACTATGTAACGAACTGATCAGGAATAAGTTTACAGTTAATTTCTGGAACGTATTTCAAAGGCGGCTTTAGTAGGTTCTTATGATATTTAGTTAGGTAGGGAGAGGAGCGTGAACAGTTAAGGTGAGCGTGTATACGCATAGTAAAGGGGCCCCTTAAACCTACACCTGAGTCGCAAGTCCCAGGCATTGTTTACGCTCCTCTTCTTGCACCGCGATGGGCCCGGCACCCGCACTGTGGATCCATGGAATGCTAAGAAGCTTCGTCTCTCATAAAATTAAAAGGCTATATCTATATTTAAAACAGTACTCTCAATAAATTAGTGCTCTACTAATATATATATGCAGCTGAAATATGTTCGTAACTTGTGTTTTACTAAGTGGTTTTTCATAATACCCTAAAACACCTTATAAGCGGAATTAATAGTGGAGTTATCAGTGCTAATATACTAGTATGTAATTGACTTATAGAATGTCAAGTAAATGTTATAAAAAAATAAATGAAATTGTATTTATTTTTCACTCTAATCAAAAATTAATCTCACTTATCGATAAAGGGGGGGCTAAAAAATTGAAATACGAGTCTAAATAGGAACGTTAGCTTACGTTTTATCTCCTCGTTTGTAACGTCTCCTAGAATTATAAAGGTTTCATGTAAAGTTATAGGTCAATGTAAGAGATGAAGAGACGAAGACGAAGAGCCTCCCCGCAGATGTTGTAAGATTTTTCGGTGGCTTTGAACCATCTTATTAAGTTACTTTGATCTGGGAGTGTCATTTGGAATGAATTAAGATAAAATTTTAATAATGCTGTTGACCAATCATGAAGCAGGGTGCGCCATCCAAAGCCAGTGGAATACTAAAATCTCCTATGGTCACCCATTCATTTTGCAATTCTAAGCTCATCGCGTGCAACCGGTACTTATCGATTTCATCTTGCCAAATAAAGGATTTTGTTATTTCTAAGTCTTGTTCTTTTCTACTTGATCCTAGCCCTGCTTTATTTTTTTGAGCACCTATCATAAATTGTTTATGGAATTGAAGTCGTGACTCTAGCTCTGCGGCAATTTTATCTTTTGGGAGAGACGTTATAGTATTATCATTCGATTTTGAGATGATATGTGTTTTGGTCACTCTTAGGCGTTTATAGAGTTCCGATGGTTTCTTTAATTTTAACCCAAAATTGTGTCGGTCTCTAAATAAGGTAGAAGAGTCCGCTGGATGCGCTAAACCAAGCCATGACTTCAATGTCCTTATGACGCTTGCAGCTAACTTCAACAAAAGGGTCTTATTGATATTGTAAACGAGGAAAGGCCAATTTAGACGTGATGTTAAATAATTATCATATATCCAAGTCTTTTTGATGTTACTTATTGGTTGATTGTCTATCTTTTTAGATCATTCAAAAAGCTATCGACTTTTATATCTAACGATGGAGTGCGCCCTTGGTAATCGATTTTTTGGCCTAAGAATTTGAACGGAGCTGCGTCGGTAATTGTACTAACGCACTTACCGCCTATTATAAGACCCGGATCGTAAGAGGTATATCTGGTGTTCCGCCTATCCAGACATAGACTGTAGCATTGATTTTCAGAGACGGAAACGGATTTACCAAGTTTCTGCATAGATTCCGTGCTTAGTTTACTTGTTTTGTGGTAATTATTATATTTTCGTATAACTAGTTCCTTTGCTACTACAGTTGTGAAATCTACAATAATTGTTTTATCTTCTGATGTTCTCTTGCAAACACGAAAAACATCTCTAACGGTATTGTGTGTGCATTCAGTACTTCAGATGTAGTAGAAACATTATTCTGTTTAGTTTCACGGGGTGCATGTAGAATATTTTAAATTTCAATACAAGGAATGATTTATGGCGTTCTAAGTTTTCAAGCCTAGGATAGGCTCAGTGCTCGAATGTATTGAAAGTCTTTACAACGGTCAACTTCATTTTTTTCTATTTGCCACGGTATGCACTCAAATATCTTATCAAGCAAGTCAGCTATATTTTGAACACTAATATTCTATGCTCTATTTTCTTCAAATGCGATTTTTTTTAGCATCTTGGGATATCAGGTTTTCTTTTAACTTCTCAAACATCAATTTCATTTCCGAAATCCAGTCATTAAGCTGAGTTTTGTTGCACTAAATTCGTTTCCGTTTATGTCGTTGAGTAATGTTGACAGTATCAAGATTTGAATCTTTTCCGAATATAGATTTATGAGGTAGGGTTCAGACGAACAGTATGGTACACGCGATGAGGTGTGAGGTGTGTCGGAGTGGCATATTTTGTTATTGTGATAAGAAAACTGACACTACATTCCTTACAATAAAGTCAAGACCCCCTGAAAAAAGTAAATAATGGATTTATTGTATTAACAATATTTTTTCCAAAATGACTAAAATATGACTTTTTACGTTAAACACCCAAATATCAAACATTATGTAAAAAAAACGAAAATTGAATTGACAAAAATAAACATAATTATGCAATTTGTTTACAAAATAACATCAATTAAATATAAATAGTTTTGCCGAAATAAATTTTGCTGAATTTAGCTAATTAGCCATCGGAATGACTTTTAACTCAAACCTAATAATATAAATAGAAATTTAATTTAAAAGTTCACAGTTCACAAAAATTGTTATGATTTAATTTGTATTGTTATTATTTATGGATGGATGCTACAGTTGTTATTTTATTCAAAATGTCAAGACCATATGTTACTGATCCTGGAATACAATATAATAAAAATACCAATATTGTTGTTCCAAAATTTTTGCAAAACCACCTAATTATATCCGTAGAGATTATTGAACACCTTGTGCTATTTTAACGCTTAGGGGAAGATAAATGAGTGGGTAGTCATTTTCGTGAAAGGATTATCCTCTTGGGTAACCCTAATTATTTAAAAGCCTCATACTTTAAAAAATTACCCTACTATGCCTACCTTATTTATGCAAGCAAAGTCTAGTCTGTGATATATGAATACGAATAAGACGTCGTATAATAATAATTATTATTATTAACTGATATAATATCAATCACTAGATGTTGCTTGTGGCTTCATTTCCAAAACGTAAATAAATAAATGTTCTATTTTTGATTCTGAATTGTTTATTTCCCAACAGAAAGGCAAGCACTGCAATTGATCATATTAATATTCATATATGTAAATACTACAAACTTTACTTGAATGTTATTTAATTAATAATTCTTAATCAGTTCTGGTTTAAAATATATACATATTTTTCTAAGAATATTTATTTAATGATTTTTAACATTTTATTTAATGACCAACTTAATAATGTCCGTCATATTATTCTTGTACAACGTATATACAGTGCGGCTGATAAGTCGTGGTCAACTCTAAATCTGAACGTAGTTAAGGAATTTTTAAATCTATGATAATTTTGGAATAATTTATTATTGTTTTGTTTTGAACTGTACAAATCTGTAGATTAAACATTATTCCTCCTGTGTGGGCATTTGAATTGAATATTATTTATTTCTGAAGATACAGGCTGCTTTATTGTTCCTAGCGGAATGAATGTCGTACTGTAATTTGATTTTTGTCAAAAACTAACGCAATACTCTGAATGCTTGTCTATGACTAACTAATATTTACATATATAGCCACCTGTATAATATCATTTTGTCATTAAATTGGCATAAGTATTGTGAAATTGTAAGACGTTAGTAGATTATAAATATTAACGGCATATCAATACGATAAATTATCATCTTTTGTTACTTTCATTTTAATATAAAATTCATATTAATATCTTGAACGAAGCACGTTTACACAAACACAATACATATAATAATACATAAAACAATACTATAAAGTAAAGTTATGTTTTATAAATAAGGTAAGCTAAATACAATAAATACGACAGGACAGGATAGATTATGGTGACAGAAAATAGTTTGTGATATAAACAGATAATTTATTTATTTTAAGAAACGAAATATCGAAATATGTGTTGATTTTAACGCAAAAGTAGAATAAAATTTATTAAGTTGTAAATATTGCAACTTTTATGGGACGCGTTTATTATGTTTATTAAGTAATATTCTAAATTAAAAAACTAGTAAGTTTTTATAACAAAACCGGTACTGAGAAATTTAATAAGCGTTAGGCATATAACTATTCTGCCAATAGTAGGTTTGAAAAATTTTTATGTATTTTTTCAAAGGTAACCCCAGCTAAGTAACAAGACAGTAATGATCAAATTAGGAGTATCACCAAAACAGTTATTATAAAGCGGTACTTAAGAAAAAAATAATTGTATTCGTCGGTACAAGTCAATATGAATACAAGTTATGTAATAAATATAAAAGGGATAAAGTCTATAAAAATAGCACGCACGTGATAAGGTTATGTCTTTCTTATCTTATTTCATATGTAATGTTCTTTTCACAAAGCGCTGGTACATAAAAATATAATTTGAATAAATATCATACAAGAATTGGTTTGGTACTTTCTTCGAGGTTGAATATATTAATGCCTTCGTTATAAATCTTTTTTATTTCTCTATATGATGCCAACATTCTTTCTTTCATATTATTAAAGTATAGGAAATTTGTTCCGTCATATGTACAGATATTTTCTTTGGCATATTAAGATACTTTTATTTAATATAATTCGTTACATTCAGAAGCGAAATGCGACACGTTTTCTAAAGAAAAATATAATTGAAATTTAACTAAAACGAGACGTATTTTTAAATACACAAAGGAAATACTTCTCTGGAGAGCAGTGCACAAACAAATTATACCGTCTTACATAATGGAATACTTATTTTGACCTGGACTGACGTCTGACTTACGTAAAAAACTAGAAATATGTACGTATTAAAGAAACTAACATCAAATAATAAATATTTCAACTACTGATTGGTTCATTCGTATAATTAAGTATAATATCAATTTAACTCCAATTTACAAATCTTTGACTCCTTTAGCAGATTACTTAAATAAATGAAAATGGATCCTCTAATGCGGAAAACGTTGTTTTATTAGGATAGCTTTAAAATTGTTTATTATTGTGATTTTTCCAAGGTATGCGATTTCAAATATTTTAAAAATAGTGGGTTTACATTACGCTATTATCTTTTTGAGTAAAAGATTTTGAAAACATGAAGATCTTCTTTAAGTAATTGCTTTTATTAAGATCTTAAAATTATTTAAATTGATGAAAATAATATAATTTTAATAAACCACAACAATATTTAAATATTTAAAATAATTACTTAAATACTAACCTGGCATATATTGATATTATTTATAATTTTATTATTTTCGACATACAAAATTAATACAATATTTGATCATATGAGCAGTCTAATTTTGAGATGAGACAGTGAAGTGATGCCTACCCGTAACTGTTAATTACTACCGTTGCAATTACAAAAGTTATTTTAACAGTATAGTTAAATTCAAATACGACGTTTTTATTGGAAAACTTCTGCTTCTTAATTCATACTGAAGATCTTTTACATTATATACATATAATAGTAAATGTGTTTTTCATTAATTCCACCTGAATCTTAAATTTGGTAATAAAATATGGTTGCACTTTTATTTAGTTTATAACTATATAATAGATTACAAATTGTATAGGGTTACACAATCAATGTTCAGTTAATATATAGCATTTGATAATAACTTCTGAAAGCTCAATTTTTTAAATAGTCATAGGGTTGGTGGTACGGAATATAATTATTTTATTACAAAGTACCAACTAACAACACAATTATCTATCTGTTTTTATTTGATCGATATCATAGTTGAGTTTTAGTATTCAAGTCTAATTATGTTGTTTATTTAAAAAAACACTTTGTTTTTTTATAAATACCTTTTATCAATGAAATATCGTCCATATCCCATAGAATCGGTCATGTAAGCACATTTATAGAATAGTTTTTTAACTATTTCCGTTACCAAAGCAAATTAAATAATAATAGGTCCTCAACTCACAATATTCAAAAACAAAAGTAACATCTACTTTAGTATTTTTCAACCAACCCTATCGGCTATATGTTTTAATACACTCCATACTTCAGTGATAGTTAGATATTGCTATACCTCGTGAAATTTCCATTACACTTGGAACGGACTATTACGTGTATACAGTTTAATTTTAATGTTGCCTATAAAATATAATGGGTATTCCATAAGCTAAGCCAAAAATATTTTAAATGCAAATAAAATATTTATTTTATTTGCATTTAAAATATTTTTGGCTTGACTTATTTAAGTCTTATTTTATTTTGGACATACTCAAAATTTGTGAAATGTATCGCTTTGAGACGATATTTTTAATAATTATATATTGCTTAGTTGACTTGTTTCTCGTAAGGCTTAATATGGATAATAATCTTTATGAGAATTTAAGCAAATATATATAAATATTTATTATCATATATAAATTTAAAATTATAGCTGTATGATTATATATAGTAGAAGGTTGGTTAGGTTTGTTAAGTCAAGTAAATGGGTTTTAAGGTCCTTAGTCAAGTAAATTAAAATAAGAGACATAATATATTATTGTATGTTTTAATTATAAAATCATACAGTTAATAGTAATAACGATCCTTACCAAGCCATCAGTCTTCAGCGCATTGGATATATTTGTGTTTGGTCAATATATCTCGTGGTATTATAGATATTATTATTATAGATTTCGTGCGGTCTTTGTAATAATAATTATTATATAATATGTAATAATAATAAAAATATATAAATAAAACAGTTTGATTACTTTAATATATAATATGCCGAAGTAATTAATATTTACATTTATGAACACTCTATTTATAAATCTACAGACTTATTAGTAGTCGTTTGGAATATTGTGTAACCTTAATATTTGCTAAGTAATAAAATAATAAGTTGTTTATTTGTTAAATGTATTTTCTATAATAATAATATTATAGATATTATTATTATAGATTTCGTGCGGTCTTTGTAATAATAATTATTATATAATATGTAATAATAATAAAAATATATAAATAAAACAGTTTGATTACTTTAATATATAATATGCCGAAGTAATTAATATTTACATTTATGAACACTCTATTTATAAATCTACAGACTTATTAGTAGTCGTTTGGAATATTGTGTAACCTTAATATTTGCTAAGTAATAAAATAATAAGTTGTTTATTTGTTAAATGTATTTTCTAATTGTTGTTAACATTGGGTCAAATTAAGAGTAAATAATTAGGTTTTGGTAGCCTTCAGCAGGATTTAATTAATCAGTTTCATTCGAACCGAATGATTAATCATATCTGGAAACAATTAAGAAACTTATTTATCAAATTTACATTTGGGTGCAATACTTACATTGAAGAGCTTATTGTGAGTTATAGTTCAAATGATGAAAGAAAATGAAAAATTGTATAATGATAAGAAAATATCATTTTACGACTAACTTCTCAAGTAAAAAAAATCTTCAAGTATTAAAATGTAAATAGATTCATAAAAAACGAAACATAAAAATACATATTTTTAATATATAACGATCATAAATCATATTAAATGACAAATATTTTATTTCTAGTTTTAAATATTTGTTATAAAAACGAAAAAAAAAACATTATTGGTGGTAGAACTTGACTCACTCACTCACTTGACTGAAGCTCGTGTTGGGCTGGATCGATCGAGGAAGGACAACCCACTCACGGAAGAACGATGTATAGTAACCAATTTGGTTATGTTCCGTCGTTGAGTCAGAGAATACAGAAGTTCAAAACCCCCTATTAAACAAGAAAGTGATGCCTCTATTAAAACATACCCCAGAAGGGCACCGGAAGGCCTCTTTAAAATATACCCCAGAAGGAAAGCCGGAGAAATTTCCTCGAGCATAACAGGGAATGATTTCAGATTTTGCTCAGGCTGGCCGTCATATCCGGGGTGGGCAAACTAATGCATTTTGTGTATTCTGATGTGAAAGGACTAGTCAACACAAAGATCATATTATATATAAATCCGTAACCAAGGTAAATGATATATTATCAAGTTACCAAGTGTTACGAAGTCTCTTACTATTAGTCAACTTTGTACACTGCCCTCTCCCGATATTCCTATTATTTTGTTCAATTCACTGCGATATTAAGAACAACATTCTATAAATTACTTCTGACTCCGTAGGGTCTGATTGCATTAGTCGCAAAATGATCATTTCTATTATAAACATCATAATTCCTATGAGTATTCGCATTTTCAATTATTTTACATACAGATGTAATTTTTTCTCCAACTGAAACAATGCTCAGATTATTTCATTACCTAAAAAAAATACTAGTCTCCATCTGATTATCGTCCTATATCAATCATGGAATAAGGTCGCCCTTTGTATATTTTATTTCATTATATTTAGTTTCTTTTGCTGTTGTTGTGTATTTCTACTACTTTGTGAGGATATACATTAAATAATATTATTATTATTACTACTATTATATCATATCCAGGGTATAAACTCGGTTGTCATTTCCCCAATGGGCTACGAATATGTGCCACTGATTTGTCTCCAGTGCCAATGGGTCTATTTCAGTACTCCTGCCGTAAAGGCGTAGTCCCGATCTCATGGAAGTCCATCATGGATTCCTAAAAAGGTGAGGCTCAGAGCCACCTAACTGCAGACTTTTCGCCATTATCTCTTTCGTGTTCGTTATTCATTTCGTGTCACTATCATTTTCGTGGTGATCTGGAGAGCAAGACCCAAGGCTTCGTTGAAATTGGAAGTGATCAATAGAGTGAGTCAGTATTTCAAGCCTGGTAAAAGACTTGCGCTCTATAAGAAACAAGTCCGACCGCACATGGACTGTTTTCATGTTTGGTCCCGATCACCCCATAATAACATTCTTCTTTTTGCCCGTCTACAACGTAGAGCCGTTTAGATGATCAGAGCCCGGTGTTTTGTGAACGGCTGAACTCTTTGGCGCTACCTAGAGACATGGCCTCTTTGTGCGTTTTCTATGAGACAGAGCTTCTTAGCATTCCATGGATTCACCGTGCCGAGCCCATCGCGTTGCAAGAAGAGGAACGCAAACAATGCCTAGGACTTGCGACCCAGGTGGATCCGTATCACGTGGATGCATAGCGAGCTTCTACTTTGCGGTTTTATAATTTAAAATGCGTTAAATTAATCATAAGGTAGAGATAATTAGTCGACTAAGCAAAAACCTTCGAAATCACGTGCTCGAAACACGAGAACATCTAAAGAAAGCTAAAAAGTATTACTCGCCCTGAACTTTCATGCGATTCAGGAATTTTGTGTTGACCTGAAATAAAGCAGTTTCGTTTTATATTTAATGGCAGGTAACAACATGTAAGGTCAAGGTTACAGCTACCTTAAATGATTTTTTGTGCTTTATAGTATATAAGACCAAAATAATTAATAACCTTATAGAAATGTATGCCTTTGAAACTCCATAACGAGTAACATTATGCTAACAATTGTATTGGATAAATTAAGTAAAGATAATATTCATACAAAGAGATTATTTTTAGGGAATGAAGTATCAGTATGGGTGTAAATAATAGAAAGTAATCGTAGTCTTGTAAATTTATTCAGGACACTAATGTACACTGAAGATATATAATATACCTACCGAATATTTTGCTTATAGAACTGAAGTAAAAATTTTACTATGAATGAACTTACTATCACGATTCTCCAAAGAAGGAAAAAAATAATATTAATTTAAGTTTTTTGTCTCATAGCCTTAAATAATTAAACACCATTAAAAGCATTGTGTAAATGCTTTTATTAAGTAATATCGTTATAACTGATTAAATTTGAAGGGTCTTCATTATTTTGTTTTAATTTTATAACACTAACAGTTTTGACAGAAACAGTAAAAACAATCACAACAATAGAATTTGTTTTACAAGTAAAAAATAACCAATGAAAAAAAACAACATTAATCAATACATTCTTAATGTTATAAAATTACATCAAAGAATTATTATGTAACTTGGACTAACGTCTTAAGTTATTAATGTATCATTAACTTATAAAAGACAGACAGACATGTACAAATATATAAAATATGTCGACCAACAAAGCAATTATTCTTGTCTTCCTTTCGTATGAAGCTTTACATACTCGGATTCTAATTTCTTATCATATTTTATTTATTATTATATTATTATATTATATAACTTTATTGTGTTAATACTATAAAAATAATAAAATATTAGTCATATTAAAATTTGCTGTTACATGTTTTTGAAAAAAAATCTTCTAATATTATAAACAGGTAAAAAATGAATGTAAGAGGTTGTATTAGAAACGACTAATACGAATTTAAAAATTCGTTTATCCAATTGAGAATGAACTTTCACAGAGAACATATGCCGTATATGCAATTTAAAGAACGTATTCCTTGTATTTGAGAGCAACAAGAAAGCGGAGTACCTTATAAAAGATGCATGGAACTTGTGAAAATGATATGATTGGATTGGGCCTGAATACTGAGTTGACGTCTGACAGATATTTACAGTAAAAGTTGATATTTTGTTCCTAAGTAGCGTAAGGTAAGGGGTAAGAGGATAATAATTAATTTCATCCTATACTGACAATGTAGATTATAAAGATTGATAATTGACAGCATTCAAATACGCTTTTGTAGAATGCCTGCCTAATTTAACTCCATTGAGTTATAACAGGATTTCCTACATCGGTCTGGAAGTAGTATGTGAGAGTATATAAGATAAACGGCGGGGGCTTGTTCTATAAAATTATTATTATAAATTTAGATAGTATTTTTATTAAATATCGAATATTTTTGCCTAAAATGCTTGTTCGTATAACATCACCAGGAGAACCTTATTCTTACATTAGAAAACTGTTATCAGGAAAATTAAATCCTTAAATCAGGTTTGAGTAATAAAAACTATTAGGTACAACATGTCGCAATTTTATAAAGCTGGTATTTTAATATGATATGGAATATAGCAGACTGCGGATTACAACACGCCTCTGTGAGCCTCACGCAGCTGAATAATATGTAAGTACAAAGTAACTTAAAAACATTAAAATTTATTTATATTTTTACAACGCTGATTTAAGTAAAAGTATGTTATAATATTTTGTATATATTTATGATATAGTTGATAAATTTGGAAAAATAAAAATATATTATTTTTAGAATATTAACGCTTAAAAAAAATTAACTGAAATAAAGAGAATTTATTAAATTTGTGGTTAATGTTTACTTTTGTATCCAACAATATATTGTTAGGTGATTGATAAAAATTAAATGATTAAAATACTAAGTGAAAGAGACCTCTTAATGTAATTGAAAATTAAATTGGCATAAACTTAAACCGTGATATCGCAGGCTTCATTGATTTAACAGACGCACTTAGTTGCCATGCTGGTCTACTATACTATTTATTCGGCACTATATCACGTTACTAATTGAATACAAATCGAATGTCAATTTAAACCATTCTTTATAAATAAAACACTTTCATAGCAAAAAAAGTGTTAATATTTCTCCAATGCCAAAAATTTAATTGCGATTAAGATTATAAGATTAATAATTAGATTAATTTATTAAAACAATCATAATAACACGTACTATTACTATATCACAAAAGCTAAAATTCGTTAATGCTAATATACCGGTCAAAATATTACAAAATTTATATTCTCAGTAGTATAGTAGTGGGCTGTTGTACCGAAATGATGTAGCACGAAGATGCTTCTTCATCGTGGTTTCTGGAAGAGCAAGCGGTGTGTTTCTATACCTTTTATATCTTATAATGAAACTTTATCGATTTATCAGTGGATCTACCGATAGTAATTAGGTTATGAAATTACGTGAATATTGAATATTTGCGGCTCACTGCTCTTTTTATAGTCGTAAATATTTAATAATCGATGAAAACTTGAATCTTATATTTTCCAAAGCATTAAATTCCTCCTTGTTATATTGTAATTTCAGATTTCTTATTCAATTTTAACTCAGGTTACGTCCTATTTACATTACATTATGTCACGTCAAAGTAACATACAAAAGTTCTTAAAGAGATTTAATAAGTCTTATTTCTTTCATGATACAAAACTTTTGTATGGACATTTATATAATTATATAAACAATAAGTTTATAGAGTTTATCCTAACAGTAATCTCATTCAGTAATGCGATAATTAAATACAGTATTTTAGACCTAACACATTATAATAATACATTTATAAATAACTGTTAATAATTTATTTTTTATTTTTTAATTTATTAGTAAAGGTGATCGACTCACAAATGGTTTCTTAAGTCAATTCTTAAATCTTAATTTATAGACCCCATGGTCCCGTGGGTATCACGGTGATATGTCATTTTCTATACTTATTAAAATTAGTTATAAATACATTTATATCTAAAATATAATTTCACGTTGAAAAGCAGGACAGAAAATAATAGTAAAAATTACACAGTAATATACACAATTCAACATTTTAGGGATACAATAAGAGGCTTTTCAGCACGACTGAAGCAATTTCGTCCATTAAGGACGCGCTAGCACTCTTGATTTAATTCTACTGAAGGTCTCTTCAAGTCTGTAGGCGCACTCACTTTATTTTAAACATTTCGTTCGTAATATTTCAAGTTCTGAATATGATTTATTCCAAGTCCAATGTGTTGTACAAGTTTATAAAGTTAATAATAGACTATCTACTGTCCGCAACGTCGTCCGCGTGCATTAACAATGAACTTGACCTATGATAATAAATAGTCAGTAAATCATATTTTGGTACATCCCATTAGTAGTTCTAGATGTAATTGCTTTTAACAAACAAAAATTCTCGTCTGCTCAATGACATTGCTGTGTCATTAAGTTATTTATTATTTTAAAATAATAATAATAAAATATGCTCTCCATTTTATATTTTAAATTTAAACGCTTTTCTAATAAAATGGTATGTATGTAAATAATACCTTCATTTCAACACATACTTTACTGTGATGTGTATCGTTCTCCAACGAATATGTTTTTCATCTTACTTAAACCGAATGATTTATTAAAAAGAACATGGTTATGTTATCATTTTGTAGGATACACTTTTAACAAAAAGAATATTGAATAACAGTAATTAATATTAAATATTTTATTTTCAAAGAATTTTACATGTTTGGATATTTTTATGAAAAAAATTAATCAAATAAATACTATCCATTTTATTTATACAATCAACAATAATTGTTTATACCATCAACCACACAAAGAAAACTAAACATGTACTATAAAATTAATTATAAATAATGATTACATTGAGTAATAAACACTCGAGTAAGGTTTATTTTATAAGCCACGAGAGCTATAAATCATTCAAATGATTCGTCAATCTCGATAATAAACAAATAATAAATTGATAGAAGTCGGAATACTCAAGTAATAATATTTCTTCTCTTTGCTATTTCCCTGATTCTTATTTATCTTAGTGAATTGGAGTTTTAATCTACCCTTTGTTTAGTATCCATAAATGAATTAAAATATGTTATGATTGTTTATAAAAATAAGTAATAAAATGTCTATAAGTTGATTAATTGTTAATAGCTATAATAGGAAGTTTTCGTGTAGTAACCGCGTTGCCTTTGTGTCAGCTCTTACATTTGGCCATAAACATGCCGTCAACTATTAGTGTCATGAAAGAAGGTAAGAAATATTCTACTATGTATCAGCTTTGTGAGACTTAAAATCGATGCGACTCATTTGTTTACTTAGTATAGCGGTTGGACAAAGGTGATCTCGGATACGGAACCTGCCATCTACAAGAATGAGGGTTGTAGTAGATAGAAGTTTATTACAAAAACAAACTAGTGGATGCGAGTATTACATTTTGCCGTGTTCTGCCGTACCCTTGGGTGGTGAGGTGCCCGTAAGTAATTTCAAGAAGTAAAAAAATATATATGTATCAAAGAAGAAAACAAAATGCTTCGGAGGTGCACTACAATGCCATAGAGGAAAACTTTTTGTTCTTAACGACTATTGCTGTTGTTGGTGCTTGTGCCGAATGACTCATAATCATTCCTTCTAATTTATCTATTCAGGATCTCAAGTTAAAAAAAATCGTTTTAAGGTGGTAGAGCCTAGCTGTAGTTATCTGACTGCAGCTCGTATTGGGCTGGCTCGACCGGGGAAGGACCACCCTCTCACAGAAGACCGACGTGTAGTAACCAAATTCATTTGGTTATGCTTCGTCGGTGAGTGAGAGAATCCGGAAGCCCAAACCCCCCCCCCCCCCCACGTCAAACATGAAAGCGATGCCTACAAGAAAAATACCCCAGGAGGGAACCGGCTTTGATGAAGCCGGGGACCCCCTCCCCGAGCAAAATCGGGGAAACGATTCTCGGATTTTGCTCGGGCTGCCCGTCGTATCTGGGGCGGGCAAAGTATCGCCTTTTGTGTTTCTTGAGGGCAAACGACGAGTCAACGCAGCGGCACCCCGACCCAGTCTAAATGTGGACTTTTGCAACATCCGAGGACTTCATTCCAACTTGAACGCCGTCCACTATCATCTAGAGACGGCGCAGCCGGCCTTGTTGTTTCTGACGGAGACGCAGATATTTCAATCTAGCGACACAGCGTACCTATCATACCCCGGGTATAAACTAGAACATCATTTTATACCAGACGCCGGGTTATCTGTGTTCGTAAGGGAGGATATCTGCTACCGTCGCCTTCAGGTTTTTGAAGGTCGGGACTTGTCTGTACTCTGGCTGCGCGTGGACATGGACGACGATGTCAGAGTCTACGCATGCCTCTACAGGTCCCATAGTGGTAATGCAGAAACGGATCAACTCTTAGGCCATGTTCAGGCGAAGATTGACGATCTGCTTTCACAGATTCCCTCCGCCGAAGTCGTAGTTCTCGGGGACTTTAACGCACACCATGCCGATTGGCTAGGGTCACGTGCCACCGACTACGCGGGGAGATCTGTGTTTGACTTTGCTCTGGCAAATGGTCTGTCCCAATTGGTAAAGACGCACACTCGTCTACCGGACGTGGACAGCCATATGCCCTCTTTGTTGGATCTTCTGCTGACTACACATCCCAAAAAGTACCAAGTCACTGTCCGAGTAAGGATCCGAACTCTAGAGTTCTGAAGAGGAAATATAATCGTGCCTCCAGATTCTTCAAACGGAAAATTGCTAGAGCAAAGTTCAAGCATGTCGTCAAAATTGGGGATCAGCTGGCAAAGTACCCACCTGGCACGCGTTCTGGGCGCTTTCCAAAGCCAGTCTGGGAAACTTCTGTCAGCCATCCCTGCCGCCATTGCACACTGGGAAAGACTTTTTGGTCCACACGGCAAAAGAAAAAACCGATCTCTTGGGCACTCTTTTTGCCTCAAACTCGACTTTGGACGACCAGGGGAAGGCACCGCCTGTCATCCCACGGTGTCCGAGCTTAATGCCGGAAGTAGTTTTTCGGCAAAAACTCATCCGAAAAGCCCTCCTTTCCTTGGAAGTTCATAAGTCGAGTGGGCCAGATGGTATCTCTCCAGTTGTGCTACGAAAATGTGCCCCTGAGTTGACTCCAGTGCTAACGCGTCTATTTCGGTACTCCTACTTGAAAGGCGTGGTCCCGGTCTCATGGAAGCGTGCCCTTGTCCATCCGATCCCTAAAAAAGGTGATAGCTCGAACCCAGCTAACTACAGGCTTATCGCCATTACCTCTCTGCTCTCCAAAGTAATGGAGAGCATTATCAATAAACAGCTCCTAACCTACCTCGAGGATCACCAGTTGGTCAATGACCGGCAATATGGCTTTCGCCATGGTCGATCGGCTGGTGATCTTCTGTTGTATCTTACACACCGTTGGGCAGCTATTATTGAAAGCAAGAGAGAGGGTCTGGCAGTTAGTCTGGATATGGCGAAAGCCTTCGATCGTGTATGGCACAAGGCGCTTCTTTCGAAGCTACCTTCCTATGGGCTTCCCGAGAGTTTATGCAAATGAATCACCAGCTTCCTCACTGGGCGGAGCATACAGGTCGTTCTCATACGGTTTTTGCTCGGACCCCAAGCCCGTGAATGCTGGTGTACCCCAAGGCTGCGTGCTATCCCCAACTCTGTTCCTCCCATCAATGATGTGTTGAATATCTCCAACATACATTGTTATGCGGATGACAGCACTGGGGATGCGGTATATTCAGGCCGTGCAGGTCTCTCTCGGGAAAACGTCGACGAGTGCCGAAAGAAACTTGTGTCTTCTATAGAGACTTCCTTGGGGATGGTCTCTGAGTGGGGTGAACTGAACCACGTTCAGTTCAATCCCCTAAAGACACAAGTTTGCGCGTTTACCACTAAGAAAACCCCATTTGTCGTATCACCGCTCTTCGAGAGCACCCCCCTCATTGCCTCGCCAAGTATCAGAATACTGGGTCTCGACATTTCCAGCGATTGTCAGTTTCGTGGTCATCTGGAGAGCAAGGCCAAGGGAGTGATTAATAGAGCGAGGCAGTACTTCAGTCCTGGCCAAAGACTTGCGCTCTATAAGGCGCAGGTCCGGCCACACATGGAGTACTGTTCTTATCTCTGGTCCGGATCACCCCAATATCAGCTTCTACCATTTGACCGCGTACAACGGAGAGCCGCTCGGATTGTCGGGGACCCGGTGCTCTGCGAACGGCTGGATTCTTTGGCATTGCGTAGAGACGTGGCTTCTTTGTGCGTCTTCTACCGCATTTACAACGGGGAGTGTTCCGAAGAACTATTCGATCTGATGCCTGCCGCCGAATTTCATCACCGCACAGCGCGCCATCGCCTCCAATACCATCCTTACCACCTGGATGCGTGGCGATCCTCTACTGTGCGGTTCTCAAGAACATTTTTTCCACGTTCCACTCGCTTGTGGAACGAACTCCCTTCGGCGGTATTTCCAGATCGGTACGACATGGGTACCTTCAAAAAAGGCGTCTACTCCTACTTACAAGGCCGGCAACACTCTTGTAAATTCTCGGATGTTGCAAGAGTTCATGGGCGGCGGTGATCACAAGTCATCTGTGACCCGCCAGCTCGTTTGCCCTCCTCTTCCATAAAAAAAAAAAAAAAAAAAAAAGAATCTTTTATGCAAAGAGTAATTTTTACCCTCATAATAGAGAATTACGGGATCGTTAAAAAAACAAACCGTAAGTCTGTGTGAAATTACCAAAAAATAATAAAAAAGTCATCGTGAGACCTTGACGACACAAATATAATATTTAGATG
The DNA here is from genome assembly GCA_918358695.1 of Melinaea menophilus ssp. n. AW-2005. Lineage (NCBI taxonomy): Eukaryota > Metazoa > Arthropoda > Insecta > Lepidoptera > Nymphalidae > Melinaea > Melinaea menophilus. Next base: position 27,885,763 of record OU911042.1, read on the forward strand.
ACAAATCGTTGTTGTTCAAACAAATAGCTTGTTTATTTAAGTAATAGTTGTTATTTGATCTGTTTTATAGCAGTGGTTTAGAAAAAAATTAATTGGAATTGAAAAGAATCACCTGTGTTCTGAAATAAATCTGGTTTTTGAGTTTGTGTCTCATTGTTGCTACATGTAAGCTCTCTAGCAATAATCTATTAGGGAGCTTAAATGTAGCAGCAACTTTTTAGCGTTTTTTCGGAACTCTGTTGGTTGTTTCCTAATAAACTTTTAAAGATTTAAAATAAATATTTAAGGTTTTATTTAGTCTTTTGCCACGTTTAAATAAAATAAATATTTTACAATTTTTCATAAAATCTGGGAATATACCGGTTATCAAAAATTAAAATAATTGTGGGGTAATATCATTTATAACAATACTAAGTAATTTAACAGCCATACCTGGTGTTTTTTAGATTAAAGGATTTTAAATGTTTTAACAATTTCATCAGATAAAAGAGATTTAAAAACAAAACATTTATTACTGACTGTTACTTATTAGTCAATTCGGCGGTTGCATCAGATGATGAAGAATTTAAATAACGCGTGGGCGTTATTTTAATTTCAGTAAAAAAAGTCTCAATTCAAGGAGCTTAAGCGAATAAAATCAACATATAAAGAAGCAAGCTTTTGAAACAAAGATATTATCATCCAGGTATAATCCGGATCCAAACTATATTCCAACCAATATATAGGTTATTTTATCTCAACAAAAACTTTATGGTAGAACAATTTGCGTTAAGAGAAAACTAATTTACCTTGCCTAGTAAATTTTAAATATACAAGGTCACTGTAATAATAACTTATCAAATAGAATATTCTTATTTAGTTTTGCTTTTCTATATAATAAATGAACAAAAATTTTATAATTTTTGCAATATTTAAATATATGTCAAGAATACTAATAAAGAACCTAAATATTATAAAACGTAATATCTACAGCGACTTCCAGAATATGTTGGAGCTGAAAGCTCTATGTTTCTTTTTCCAAGGATCGCAGTTTCCAAATATTTACAACATCAGTGAAAAGTCGAAATTCTCAATATATTTATTTTTGAAGTTTATACATAGCATATATTTCTCTTCCAAAAGATTTTACTTTTATGCAATACCCCAGTGTAATATAAATAAATTAAAATAAAAAATACACATTTATTTACCTGTAACTTCCCCAAAACAAAATGGATTATGTTTTTTGATAGACATAAAAATATAATAAATAAAAGGTATTTTGGTACTGATATACATGTTTATTTTCTCTATTCAGGATCAATTCGGCCAAATCGCATAAATTAATCTCGTAACTAAATGGCAGTCGCGGGTAATTGTTAATTATTGGACTTTCGGCTCTCCACTCTATGAAACGTTAGCTACGTTAATGGCTACTTAAAATCAATATTTTGTTAGAAATTATAGTGTAATGACTACAGCTAGAGTTTCTACAATCTTAATTTAACATCAGGCTGATAAAAGAAAGAGCCTAAACGAATCAAGTGTGGAAATTGGCTATTATAAATAAAATGTTTTTCTTTTGCGAAGAAGTGTGTATGTTAGCGAAAATTACATACTTCATAGTTTATTAAAATTCAATAGTTATGAGTTTAAGTGGGAAAAATATAATACGTTTCATAAAATTACATACATACAATCATGATATTAATATTAACGTTTTGTAAAATAGGTCGATAGATTTTATGAACTGTGACTATAAGAATTTCTCGGTTATTTTGTAAACATACACATATTATGTCATTTATAGTATATTTGTTGATGTTTAAAAGGTTCATGAGTTTTAATGTCAGTTACATCAAAGTGCGGAAGTAATAAAGGAATGAAATAAATTCCAAGAGCAACACATTAATTATAAATCATAAACAATAATATTAAAAACTTTGTTCCTGATTGTTTCTAAAAAATAAAAAAAATAATTGACTTATAACTCAAACACTCAACACTTTATTAATATGATTATAAGTGTTTATTATTTATATACTAGAGTAAAAATGCTACGGTTTAGAAAACACTTATCCATATTTTTGTTTGCTTTGAAAAGCGTTGTCGTGCATAAATTAATTCAGTGCAGCTTATATACGAGGGTCAAACTGAAAGTTCTTAGAAAATCAAAAACTAAGCATTCTAGCAAGTTACTAGTTTTATTGTAACTTTTCAAAATAGCGTCCATTTACATCAATACATCGCTGCATTCGATGGAACCATTGAGAAAAGCACCTTGCCCACTCGGCCTTAGGGGTCTCTTCGACGGCGTTTTGAAACGCAGCCACTGCTTTTTCGGCGTCTATAAAACGTTTTCCTCGAAGTTTTTCTTTTATTTTCGGAAATAAATAAAAATCGCATGGTGCGAGGTCGGGGCTATACGGCGGGTGACCCAGTAATTCTACGTCTAAGGTCACCAAATAGTCGATCGTTTGCCTGGCGGTGTGCGACGAGGCATTGTCGTGATGAAGGAGGATCCTGCTGCGAGGTCGTTTCTCTCGAACTTTTTCCAAGACAAGTGGCAAACAATTGTTAGTATACCACTCTGCATTAACCATTTTCTGATCCTCTAAGACTACTGTCGCGTAATGACCTGTCTTTCCGAAGAACGAGGCCACCATCTTTTTTCCAACACTTCGACCTCTCTTCACTTTAGTTGGCAACTCTTCGGAAGGAAATACCCACTGAGCAGACTGTCTTTTGGTTTCCGGATCATAACAGTAAATCCAGCTTTCGTCACGCGTTAGTATGTCGAACACAGCATTTGAGTCACTTCCGTTAAATTTTTGGATCATTTCTCGGCACCAATCAACACGGCGGAGTTTATGAGCCTCGGTCAAATTATGCGGTATCCAGCGGGCACAAAGCTTCCTGACCGCTAAATGTTCATGGAGGATTTTGTGCACTTGACTCATACCTATGCCTAGACTTGTCCGAATCTGCTGATAGGTCACTCTTTTGTCAGTCTCTATCATACGCTGCACAACACTGATGTTATCTTCAGTCGTCGCTGTAGAAGGCCGTCCCTCACGCAAATCATCGGTGAGATTAGTTCGACCACGTTTGAATTCATTAAACCAGTTGTAAACTGTGGCACGAGATGGGGCTTCATCGTGAAAAGCCAATCGAAGCCTATCATAACTTTCTTGTTGACTTAAATGACATCGAAAGTCATAAAAAATCATTGCACGAAAATTTTCTCGGCTTAAATTCATTCTGACGTGCACAGACAATTTTCAATTTGCCGCCAAATCGTAAAACAAATGCCAATGAGTGAAATGTACACTCAATAATATTGGTAAAGAGTTCTATTTTCAAAATTTAAACTATTTTTTTTAATATAATGCTTTTAAGTGGCCAGTTCTAAAAACTTTCAGTTTGGCCCTCGTACTTAATAATTTTTTCCAGTTACTCATTAAAAAAAATACGCGACGAAGTTTTTAAAAATTATAAACTACAAAACAAAACAAAGTTGCAAAAAAACGCTACAAAGTTGCTGCTACATTTAAAGTACTATCAATTTATATGAAGTATAAAATTTATAAGCTCTCTCTCTTTAATTAAGAGATTGAAATCATATTACTCAAATAAATCTTATTCAAGCTGCAATAAATTCTATCTTTAAATTGAAAACAGGAAAAACAAAAACTGTATTTTCTCTGAATATGAAATCTTAAAAGGACTGGCCTAGCTAAAACTCTATTTGTTTTGACGTATGGTTATACGCACTCTGGATTAACTGATGTATATACGGTTATATCATATATTCGTTATTAATATTATTCGTATCAATAAATCTTAATTAAATTTAACCAATTATCAATAACATAACTATTTACTTTTAAGAAAACTGAACACTAATTACATATTTCATTCAACATAAAAAAATTAAATAAAATTGCCTTCAATTTTTTGAAACTTAGTTTTCGAAGTCGATATTCAGCTTGTTGAATAACTTTATTTGTTAAGTATAAATAGACGAAAATCAGCCAATGGCCAATTCTTAGAAGAAATTTTCTTAAATAACAATGTATATGCCAACCAGCTCACACAGCTGAGATAGATCTACCATCCCAGATAGAGTATTCTGCTCAAGGTGACTGTAGCGAGGCGAGGCAAGAAACCTCTTTATTAACAAAGTAACTAAGCCGGCTACAACTAGTAACAGTAGTTTGTTATTAAAAGTTACCTCGAATTATTAAAACATGTTTCTACATAAATAAAGTATCGCGGATTATAATCAAGCTTACCGAGCACGATTGCGGGTGTCTGAGTTTGTTTGATTATGCTCTCCATTACTTTGGGGAGAAGAGAAGTAATGGCGATAGGTCTGTAGTTAACTCAGTCCGAGCTACCACATTTTTTAGGGATCGGATGGACAATAGACGCGTTAGCACTGGTATCAACCCCGGGGTACATGTCCGTAGCACAATTGGAGAGATACCATCTGGCCCACTCGACTTATGAACTTTCAAGGAAAGGAGGGCTTTTCGGATGATTTTTGCCGAAAAACTATTTCGGGCATTAAGCTCTGATACCGCGGGATGATAGGCAGTGTCTTCCCTTGTTCGTCCAAAGTCGACTTAGAGGCGAAAAGTGTGCCCAAGAGATCGGCTTTCCTTTTTACCGTGTGGGCCAGAGAGTCGTTTCCAGTGTGCAGTGGCGGTAGGGATGGCTGGCAAAAGTTTCCTAAGGTGGTTTTGGAAAGCGCCCAGAGCTTGCGCGTGCTAAGCGGGTACCTTGCCAGCTGATCCCCAATTATGACGACATGAACTTTGAACTTTGCTCCAGCAATTTTCTGTTTGAAAAAACTGGAGGCACGATTACAATTCCTCTTCAGAACTCTTCTAAAGTTCGGATTCTTAATGACTAACGCATTAGCCCAAGCTTCATAAGCCTGCCGTTTTCCAGCTGCTGCAACCCTGACAGACGCATCAAACCGATGTCGCGATCTGCCACCAATTGATAGTACAGAACTTGGTACAAATAGTTCCATGCCCTGAAGTATCACATCAGCTACAGCCGCAGCGCAGTCACTAGGATCCTTGGAAGGGAAACAAATCAGCCCTCATAGGTAGGATGCGAAATAGGACCGCATTCCAGCCCAATACGCTGACTTGTAGTGCCAAACGCGTCGAGTCGCAAGTCTTGTGTGAGCTGGACGTTCAATGGGCACTATACTCCGTACCAAGCAATGATCAGAGGACCCTAAGGGAGTCTCGACAGTGATCTGGTACTTTCCGGGATGTGTAGTCAGCAGAAGATCCAACAAAGAGGGCATGGCTATCCACGTCCGGTAGACGAGTGTGCGTCTTGACCAACTGGGACAGACCATTTGCCAGAGCAAAGGTAAATGCAGATCTCCCCGCGTAGTCGGTGGTATGTGACCCTAGCCAATCGGCATTGTGCGCATTGAAATCCCCGAGGACTACGACTTCGGCGGAGGGAGTCTGTGAGAGCAGATCGTTAATCTTCACCTGAAAATGGCTTAAGAGTTGATTCGTTTCTACATTACCACTATGGGACCTGTAGAGGCACGCTTAGACTCTGACATCGTCGTCCGTCTCCACGCGCAGCCAGATTATAGACAGGTCCCGACCTTCAAAAATCTGAAGGCGACGGTAGCAGGGAGGATCTCCCTTACAAACACAGATACCCCGGCATGTGGTATAAAATTATGTTCTAGTTTATACCCGGGGTATGACAGATACGCTGTGTTGCTAGGTTGAGATATCTGCGTCTCCGTCAGAAACAACAAGGCCGACTGCGCCGTCTCTGGGTGGTAATGGACAGCGTTTAAGTTGGAATGAAGTCCCCGGATGTTGCAAAAGTCCACATTAAGAGTGGGGCGGGGTGCCTCTGTGTTGACTCGTCGTTTGCCCTTAGTAAACATAAAAGGCTAAACTTGGCCCGCCCCAGATACGACGAGCAGCCCGAGCAATATATGTACTTCGTTTTTCCAGTGCTGGATCTACTTATAGTATTTTTTGATATATTTTGTTTATTATAACATTCATGAATGATCAAAATGTTAAATAGATAACGGAACTAATAATAGGACATTACGGTACTCTTGATTTATAACAGCTTTCAAACATAAAACTTCCCAAATTTTCAAATTTTATTAATCAGTCAGTTAATTTCTTAAAATAAAATAATCACTTTCCTCATTAAAAGTTTCTCAATGAAGTATTACTTTCCGATAGCAAGTTTTTTCGGTTAATTATAATAATAATTGACTTCTAATGAATTTATTTAATGAATTTATAAAGTTTAGATACTATGGATCATTTAGTTACCGAACAAAAAAGTTAATGTTATAGTAATTAATACATTCGATATTGTGTTAAAAAATACCATTTTAGGGATTATACAATTTTGAATAGATAAGTAGAACAGAACTTTTTATAAGTAGTTAGGTTTTACAACAGTACTGACGGTTACATTTTTGTGAAATTTTTAAATATTAAATATCAATACAATTTAACTTCATTCTTTGCACAAATGAAATAGGATTAAATATGAAAAGATGTCATAATATAATTTCGTCCTTATTGAAAGAGGAGAAAATATTTTAATATTTTAAAATATGAGCTTAGGATAGAAAGTTACAGAAACTAAGATTTTGCTACTAGTATTTATTTCAACGCTACTAATGTTTTGTGCACCACTAATGTGTACTGGTGTAATTTCAACTTATTATCATGTTGTTTTACATTTTATATACGACTAATATATGTATGTTTCTTTTCACTTGACTCTTATAAAATATTTTTTTTATTCAGAATTATTGTTGAAAATAATATTATAGGCCTATACATATTACTTTCTAAAAGTTGAGTTGTTAGTCGAATTATAGTCTTATTAATTGTTCATTGTAATTTCAACTTTTAAACAAAGAGGTTATTACATTTTTTAAATTTTCTTTAGAGTACCGGCATCCGTCGTAAATATTTTATTGCCGATATGTATAGAAAAAGGTAAAATCCGAATGAATGATTTCCATTACTAATTTGGTAGAATACATATTTTACTTCAAAACAAACTTTTAGTTTTAGTTAGCATTAAGAATAAAAATGTAAGAAACAAAACTAACAAGTCGACAGAAGACAATTACCTAAAAATCAAAAACTTTATTAGAGAAAACAAAGGAGAAGTTAAATTGTAGCAATCAATTTTCATGGAAGACATAAGAAAATAAAAAAGGTATGTAATAAAACTTTTTGATGTAGATGGACAATTTTCAAGTTCCAAGAATATAGTTACAATAACCAAATCGAAGATTTATTTATCCGTAAATATAAGTTTGATTAAAGTAATAACAAGATAATCCGGAAGCAGTGATCGTTTTCACAGTACAGATGTCGACCCACTCAATGTTACTCTAAATTCGTGTTGCTCAGAATCTCTGAAAAATATTAATGTTATTCACATAAACGCCCAAAGTATGCCGGCTCATTATCCTGATATGCTTGCATCTTTTCAGTCTCCAAATAAACACGCTATTCTTATTTCTGAATCGTCGCTTAAACCCTGTTTGCCCTCAATCTCTTATGCATTGCCAGGATTTAATCTCATCCGAAATGACCGCATTGGTAGAGGTGGTGGAGGAGTGGCGATCTACTTATGCTCTCATATTTCTTTCAATATTATTAGTTCGTCTGTTCAGCCCTCAGCTCAGCTCATCCCTGATGCAAGCAAACATTTATTATTAGAAGTGGATCTAACTCGTTGTAAAATCCTTCTTGGTGTATTTTACTGTCCTCCACGACTTAATATATCTCTATTATAAGGCCCGTCCTCCAAAACTTAAATCCAGTGTACTTCTGCGGTGTAATTTTGGAGGAGTTGATGTAAATAGTCTTTCCAACGCTGCTCGCGAGCTTGACTGTTCCGTTATTACAAAATCTAATTGTATCGACACCAAAGTTGAAACATTTAATAATTTATTAACTCAGCTCTACGATAAACATGCCCCCGTGAGACCAATTAAGATAAAACACCTCTCCGCACGGTGGTTATTAAATAAGCTAAAGAAGCTTATGCAAAAAAACACAGCTAAACATAAATTGAGCGATACTGATACCAATCGCGCTAATTACAACCGGGCATGAAATCGCTGCAATACATCATAGCACGGTCATAGCACGGTCACTACGCTGGTTAAAGTCACTGATGACATACGGTTGGCAATGGATAATAAACAGTTGACAGTATTAACATTGCTAAAATCTAAGACGAAATCTGGATTGAAAGGGGTTAAGAAGGAGATTTTTATTCAGGAATAGGTTTAACTGTTCGTAAACAAATTTTTCAAGGATTTTAGAGAGGAAGGGTAGAATGGAGATAGGACGAAAGTTGCTGAACATCACAGGTTTGGGTTTTATAGGAATGGGAGTTATTTGGGTCTGTTTCCAAGCTTCAAGAAATTTATTAATAGAGATGGAATGATTTAGGATATGGGTTAATATGGGGGAAATAACATCTAGGATAGGAACGATCATATTCCGGCTGACGCTGTCTGCCCCAATAGAATTCGATTAAATGGACAGCACGTTCTTCTTAACATCACATTCAGTGAAAGGACAGAATGTGAACGGCGAAAAAGAGTGCCCTAGAGATCGGCTTTCTCTTTTGCCGTGTGGGCCAAAGAGTCGTTCAGGGTGCAATGGCAGTAGGGATGGCTGGCAAAAGTTTCCTAAAGTGGCTTTGGAAAGCGCCCAGAACTTGCACGTGCCAGGTGGGTACTTTGCCAGCTGATCCCCAATTTTGCGACAAAGCAAAATTCAAGCAACTTTGCTCTAGCAATTTTCGGTTTGAAGAATCTGGAGGCACGATTATATTTCCTCTTCAAAACTCTAGAGTTCGGATCCTTAGTGACTAATGCATTAGCCCATTGGTAATTGGTACCTATCATACCTCGGGTACGAGGTATGATAGGTACTCTGTTGTGCTAGGTTGAGCTATCTACGTCTCCGTCAGAAACAAGAAGGCCGGCTGCGCCGTCTCTAGATGATAGTGGACGGCGTTCAAGTTTGAATGAATTCCCCGGATGGACTTATCTTGGAATACGCAAATCAAAGAATTCAGTAAATAAATATTTGCGGCCATGACTGCTCTAATACGATTACGGTATTTTCTTCCAATTCCTACCAAAATTATGTTAGCCCACTCCATCCTTCTCTCTATCTTAGATTATGCTGATTAAAGTTATATAAATTTAACCGAGGACCATTTAAATAAGCTTGAGCGACTCCAAAACAATGCTACACTGTTTATAATTGGTCTACGCAAATATGACCACATTTCCGAATTTCAGCAAAAACTCAAGTGGCTCCCTATACGCTATCGCCTGCATTCACATGTTCTTTCTCTCCTATACTGTGTACTATTTCACCCAAAAATTCTTACATATTTGAAAGAAAACTTTAAGTTTTTAGGAGCACCAGCTGAAGTACGATCATCACAGTCTTTACTTATCAGAATGTCTGTACATAGCACCAAATTCTATAAACAGTCTTTTACGGTACATTCCATTAAATTATGGAATGACTTACCACTCAATTCGGAAATCAAAATCATTATTAGTTTTTAAAAAATCTGTTAAGAACTACTTTCTATCCAAGGATATCTAGGACAACAGTTATCGTGTATGTATATTATAGATATTGTTTAGTTTATACCTAAATATATATTGTTAATAAATTTATTTATGTAACATGTCTATGTATACGTGTGTAGTTATTTTTAAGTAGGTTTATTTATTTTTGTACATTTAAGCCACCTACTGCTTCATTGAAGCATAAGGGTATTTCAACATTAATATTGGTTGTCTGGAAGAAATCGCCTATAGGCGATAAGACCGCCTTGTGTATCTCCATCGTTTACTATTTTTTATTGTTATATTTTTTTTAATTGTTTTTATGATATATATGGTGTGCAATAAGGAATATAATTAAAAATAAATAAATAAATAACCCAAGTACTGCTTCCTGCTGTATATGCTACTTTCTAATAATTTATTGTACATATTAATTTATACTGCATCTTACAAACCAAACTTCGTAGAAATATGCGTTTATCAATATTATAAAATTTGCAAACAAATTTTATAATAATTTGAAGATTTATAATGACAAACTTTTATTTTGTTTGTCGATTATTAAGATTAAAATATTAGGTTGCCTTTTGTATAATTATAGAAAAATAATAAGCTAATAATGCGTCACATCGTTATATTTAAAAAATTTGAATCATAGCATGATACCTATTTAAAGGTTCTCTAAGTTTGTATATAGTAAAGAGTACATTAATTTAGTTTCAACATAAAGTACTATCAATAAAATATAAATAAGATTGATATTTTAAACCGGTATTAAACCTTATTTTAAAAGTAGTATTTAACAAAAAAAAATTTGCACCTTATTTCATTTGATTTTTAGCAATTTATTATACACAGACACTTTAAAACACGTTTGTTTTTGATATCGATATAGAAGAATCGTTTCTTCGATTCGGACTTATTCCATATTTTTTATTATCATTTAATATAATTCATTCAATATACATTATTTTGTCTAAAATTCCACTGTCAATACAAATTATAATTCTAATTCTGAGGCAACTTTATTTCAGCCATAATACATACAGCGCAGGTGACAAGATACCAAATGTTGAGATCACAAATTAGTTACGACAATTCCTTGAGGCGGTTTAACGTTGATTAATTCATGAAATCCTAACTTGACTATACATGTCGTAGGAACAATTATTTAATATTCGTAAAGTGAGTGTAATCGTGAGTGATGGAATTTTCAAAGGTGTGAGGTTTGTTTGTTCTAACTAAGTTTGGCCTCCAACGACTTGGAGAGTGTACCTCGAACAAAAATCCAGCTAAAAGTTAATGAATTTAGTTCAAACGAAATTACATTCATCTGTGACATACCTGGATCTAAACATGATCTCATGAATAAATATTGTAGAAGACTACGTATAAATATATATACATTCATAAATAAATATATTCTTTACATTGTTAAATAACTGCAGTGATTTATTTATATTCTATTTATTTGGTATGTATTTCTTAAGAAAAACAATGTATATATTGTTTTTGTTTAATTATGATATATGTTATTAACTCTATAGTAACAATAATGTATATGCGAGTATCCATTTTATGTTAAATTATTGAAAGGCGGTCCTTTACGTGTTGAAATCATTATATATGCTAAGACCTTAAAACAAGTATCTATTCACATGAAGAAGGTTTGTTTTTATGTTTTTAAAAATATTGCACTTTTATGATTTCGGACAGTTTACGAATTTAATTTTAGAATCAAAATATTAATATATGATTATTACTGTATTGTGTTGACTTCTTACATTAAAATATATATATATTACATAAAATATAAGTTATTCAAATATAATAGAAAATTAAAACAAATATGTACCCCATAATATGCTATATTTAAAAAAAAACATTAAGCTTTTTTAATGGACAAGATAATCTAATAAGTCTTAACCAAATTTTATACCCTACGAAAATAAGATACCAAAATCTTAGGGTTTTTGGTAAGAAAACTGTATAATCTGTAAGCATCTATGTGGCACGATTTAATAGCATCATAAATTTCGATAATAGACATAACCTATATAGACATAGTTTTCTTCTTTTAAGAACAGTTTTATACCTCCTTGTGATTCGAATGCTCTGTCTAACAGTTAAACTCATGTCTACAGCGTGATTTGAAGGCAAGTGTTCATTCTTGAGCACCACTCCATAATGTACGCTCTATCGTAGCACGAAATAGCTATGAGGTGACATAATCGCGACGGTGCTACAGATATTATGTCATATGATAAGCCCTAAATAATATTTTAGTTCGATAATTTAACCATATTAATATAAATAACATTCATCTTTAGTCCATTTTAATATAAATAACATTAATTCATTATTTATCTAAAATTGGAAACAATATTATTCTCTCTACATATAACCTTAATTAATAAACACACTTTTTATTTATTAATTGACGTTTCAATGACACTTAATAAATTAGGGAAATATTTAAAAAAACCATTCATTTTCACTTTAACCCTGAACTAGATGTGCAGGTGTACAATTTCCTGCGGAGTCACCATCATAAAAAAAAAAGGCAATATTAATTTAAAAATTACAATGGTTACATGGACGAATGTCTATGGATATCCATTTATAACATTTAAAAAATCCTAAAAATCGGCGGCGCGTAAATCTATGTCGCGCTTCATCTGGCGGCGCGCTAATTTCGCGCGTTCAGGCTTGCGCGCGCTTCTTGTTTCTTCAGTAGTACATTGAGTGCTTACTTTGCAAATTGTGTAACTCGTGTTGTTTTTATATCCTGATCTATGCCGGTAAAAATAACAAAAAGGTATTATATATTTTTTTAATTTTGACCTTATAAATATAATATTAATTTTGCCCATAACATGGATATGGAAATTTAGTGTTTCATCTGATGAATGTGTAAATAGAGGCAGGAGAAACGCATCAAGATTATGAATACTTTCTTCCTCTTCAGACGAAGATTTTGTTAACGTAACCAGCAACGTTATGGAATGTTCCTCGGAGGAAGATTTGGTATCTGAATCAGAGAACGAGGATAACAATGAAGAATGGCAAAAAGTAAAAGGAAGAACTTCATTAGTAAATGAGTATTCGGACGAAGAAAAATTTTTACGTGAGGATGTTGACTGTAATGATCCTTGTGCTTTATACAAATTATTCTTTACGGATTACATACTAGAGAAGATGGTCGAAGAAACAAATGAATATGCTATACAATGCATAAATAGTTCATCATTTATAAGTAGAACGCACCAACTGCCGGCGTGAACGTGTTAAATAAGAGCTCCATCTTCCGTGGGAAGAAATTCTAGGATGCCATCTCAAAGCTCTGCCAATAATTTCACTATCTGGAGAGTTTTCATTCCATTTATATTATTTTTAATTTTTGTAAAGAAATATCTTACTTAATTAATTAATTTAAAAGCTTAAAAAGGGACGTTTTGAGAAGTATTAACGTTTTAGAAAAAATTAGCATTGTGCTGTATATTTTTACTTAAAAATAAAAATTCTGTTTTATATTTTTCAAAAATGTTATTAGTTTCATATTTATTTTACTTTTTAATATACTAATTTCTACAAAATCAAGAAAACACAAAAGTTTTTGGATTTATTATAGCTATTCTCATGAACTCAGAATTGCTTCAATATGTCTGCTAAATAATAGATTATTTTAGAACTCACAAATTTATAAGTATATAATTGCTTTGTATATAACAATATGCAACCCATTCTCGGAAAGGACAAGTCAGGCATCCATGTAACTTCAATTACTTCTAATTGCATTTCAATATTGCAGTTGACGTACTTCAAATAACATTAGCACTAAACAGTAAATAACAACTTCATTTATCTGTAGAAATTGTGTTATGGTTTAAAAAAACATCCATACAGTATATAAAAGAGAAAAATGTTCATCACAAAAATTTAGGAAGTTATAGGACACGAATTTGTAATTGAATGCATTGGATTGAATTTTGCATGCGTGTTTCTTTCAGGATTAAGGGTATACATTTTAAGGTTAAAAACAGACACGTTATATTATTTACGTGATAAAATAAATTTAACGTGACGCCTACTCGTTATAATATTAAAACTCTTTGACTAGTCTAGTCTAAATTAGTCGCCACAGATTAAAGTTTGAAAATTAAAAGATATATTTTTGTAAACACACAAACTTAAGCAGATAACCATAACCTGTCTACTGTGACAAAACGTAGTAACGAGAGTTGTCAGTTTACGTCCCCACCGATGGACAAAGTCACGTTTTTCCAACTTCATTAACTGCTGTCTGTGTTATTTTAATTAGAAATACCAATAAATGTCTTACTCGAGAGTTTACAAATTTAGATTACTTTTATAAACTTATATAGTACATTTTTATAATCAAAGATTTATTGAACTATTATAAAAATAACTACAACAAAAAATATAAAAAAATATATACGGCAATTGAAAAAATTAAGTTTAATGACGTATATAAATAATATATTTTGATCAGTTTGTTAATTGGCAGAACAAGTTGGAAGGATATTATCCAATCTGATGTCATAAGATCTGTCAAAGTAATAAAAGGTACGAGTTTTTTAAAAAATATTTTATTTTTATCACTAGAAGAACGAATATAATGATATCCATTTCTTTTCTTTCGAAATCTAATAACAAGTAAGTTAAGCTACATTTTCATTTATCCTACTAATAATTTTACAGTTCAATAGAAATTAGTTACTGTTGAGGTAGAAACAATTTTGTCTTAAAACACTTTTCATTGATTTAATTATTACAAATTAACAACTAATGCTAATCACACAATCAGGAAAAATATGAATGGGTATTATAACAGTAATATCTTCATGTGGATTAAATTTGTAGACAACCATTTAAGATTGGTTTCAGTGTCAAATCGTAGATCTATTATTAATTTCTGCACATCATCAACATTTGCTGGTGTCATTTTCAGTTCTCATTATTAAATGGAAACTTATCATATGGGTGCCTCTCCAGGATATTTAAAATAAATTTTCCATCTGTGATCACACACAATATTTTAAAGAGCCATAGTTAATTTTATCGTACTTACACTTGGAATCTTTTAATGATATTTTTCCAAGCTATAACTATCGAGATACATACATATCAATACAATTATTAAAGATATTTAAAAAAGTAATAGAAAGTAATCGATATTTTATTTACAATATTCTATTTTAATACATATTAGAAGCATAGAAACATAATTTTATATTCTTATTTACACTAGTTTTCCCAAGGAGGGTTGGCGTCAGGCAGGCGGCCGGCCGTAAAATAAAGTCAAATCTTTATAGCGGTATGGTAATACCGGTGCCACGCGAGAAGCTAGCCCAGAAACAAAGGGACGTAAAACTGAGATTTGGAAGTTGGAATGTTGGTACGATGACTGGAAGAAGAAGAGAAATTGCGGATGTGTTGAAGAAAAGACGAATAAATGTAGCATGTATACAGGAAACGAAATGGAAGGGATGAAAAGCGAGAAAGATTGGTGAAGGATACAAGAAAATCAGGCCTTGCTGGAGGTTGCGCTAGCCTTTGATTTGGCTATATCCAACACTTGGTTCAAAAGAGGGAAGAACACTTAATTACATACAAAAGTGGCCGCCATCAAAAGGAACTCTACCGGATAACAAAGCGTAGGGAGAAGAATGCTAGAGATGTCTTACATGTAAAATGCATAAAAGATGATACTGGAAAGGTGTTGATGAGAGATGAGGATATAAAAAAGAGATGGAAGGTATATTTTGAAACATTGATGAATGAAGAAAATGATTGGAGTGGAGTTTTGAAAAACCAGCCGGTAAATAAAGGATTAGTGAAAGAAGTGACTGATGATGAACTGAAAGCGGCTGTGCAAGGTATGAAGAATGGAAAAGCTGTACGGCCAGATGCGATACTAGTGTAGGTATCCCCACCGGTGGCGCTGTCATGGCCAGTAGGGCTAACAGCAGAGACACAAAAAAAAAAAAAAAAAAGGTTTTAAATGAATATGGGTATAAGTGGCTGGCTTTATTGTTCAATAAGTTGTTGCATGAAGAAATGATCCCTGATGAATGGTGCAATTGTGACCTAATGCCCATTTATAAAAATAAAGGTGATATACAAGACTGCAACAGTTATCGGGGTATAAAGCTCATGTCACATCCTATGAAAGTGTGGGAGAAAGTGATAGAGAAAAGGATGCGAGACGAGAGTGATGTTTCGGAAAACCAGTTCGGTTTTATGTCTGGTCGGGGTACGAGGGATGCTGTATTCGCTCTTCGTTAGTTGAGTGAGAAATACAGACGAGCCCACAAGAACCTGCACATGGTGTTCGTTGATCTCGAGAAGGCATACGACCGGGTTCCCCGTAATGTGATATGGTGGGCTTTGAAAGAGAAGGGTATACCTGGGAAGTATGTGGAGTTGGTTCGTGCAATGTACAGTCGATCTAGTACAAAAGTCCGGTCGGCCGCTGAAAACACCGACAAGTTCAATGTGGCAGTAGGTTTGCATCAAGGGTCGGATCTGAGTCCCTACCTCTTCTTGTTGATAATGGATGCTCTGACATTGGATATATAGGAAGAGGCACCCTGGTGCATATTTGCTGATGATATTGTTCTTATCGGCGAGGATGGAATTGAGATGCAGAGTAGACTGGTAAAATGTTAACAAAAGCTGGAGAGTGTCGGCCTGAAAGTGAGCAAAATCAAAACAGAGCACATGTTCTGCGATTTCGGCGGTGTCTCCGGTTTTGTTCCTATTTTGTTTGACGGAGTACCGTTACCAGTCTGCTCAGAGTTTCGCTATCTTGGTTCTCTGATTCAAAGCGATGGCAATATTGACCGGGACGTAAAGCACAGAATCAACACAGGATGGATGAAATGGCGACAAGTCACTGGGACGACATGTGATACCCGAATTTCTCTTAAACTAAAGGGGAGAATTTATGAAAACATCATCATTAGACCTGTCGTTATGTATGGATTTGAGTGCTGGGCGATGAAGGTGATGGATAAAAAGCGTTTGCATGTAACGGAGATACGAAAGTTAAGATGGATGTGTGGGGTGACAAGAAGGGATAGAATAAGAAATGAGTATTTTAGGGCAAGCTTAGGATTAGCGCCAGTAACAGAAAAAAAAAGAGGTAGCCGTCTGTCATGGTATGGGTATATTATGATGAGGGATGAAAGGCACTTGATCAAAAGAGTTTTAGGTATGGTACTGGAGGGATGGACAGGTAGAGGACAGCCGAAGAAAAGATGGATGGATTGCGTGAAAGACGATATGGAGAAGAAGGGAATGTGTACAGAGATGATGAGTAATAGGAGAGTATATAAGAAAAAAACATACTGTGCCGACCCCAAAATGGAATAAGGGTAGGAAGATGATGATGACACTACTTTAAAGACAACAAGATTTGTAAATATAAAAAAAAAGTGTATTATTAATATTAACCCTAATTACTATTTTTATGTTTCTTTTCTTATAAATATTATATCCTGTACTGCAATAAAACTAATTGAACACATTTCAAAAGCAGCAAAAAGAAATCCAAAGTCGTCCTGAATATTTGCCATATAGATTAGTGTGATATATCACACTTATTAATACGAAGTCGCAAATTACTGCTTGTGTTTATAGTTTATTTATAAAAATATATTATATCAAACACCACAAATAAATCATAATATTGCAGAAAATCTCAGCGATTGTTTGTTTTCTCTTTGCCCAAATAAATCATAAACCAAAAATAATTTAAAACATATTTTAATAAAAATATAAGAAAACAATTCACGTTATATATGTTTTTATATCTTTTAAATTATAAAAATCTTTTGGTAGAAATTATTTCAGATTTATTATTAATGATTTTAGACAAAAGTCTAACAGTATGAACTTGTTAGCACCTTGTATACGGGCTGAATGGACCGGATTAATCATATGGTTAGTGAGACAGGCGGATACTCAAATGATCACCACGCCCAACCATTCTTCTCCATCTCTCCCGTTGTGCTGAACCTCCTTTCCTTACACGTAATAAAGCGTTTGCAGAATTTTCGTTTTAGTATCTGCCCATGGCATCAATCGAAAAATCGGTTTAATTACCATCCGATCCTCTACAAAATTTAATTAAATTATAGTGTTATATTGACACATCAATTTGGTTATATCTGTCATATTAAAATGTATACAACCTAAACAATGTTAACTATGTTGTCAGTTTAGCAAAATGCTTTAAGCCAGGATGCTCATAATGAAATAATAACTCTGTCGGAATGCAATAGTATATTATACTTATAAAAATTAATTGCTACGTGTAAGTAAGCAGTAGCATGACAAGTACCTCGTGTAAATCTTTGATACCAATAGTCTACATGGAAAAAGTAGTAGTAGTTATAGTTTTAAAAGTAGTTATATGCTACAATTATAAAATAAATTGTCCGTAAGTTAACTGAGTTAACCTTGAATGTAAGACATCGGTATAATACAATAGGTCACGTTTCTTTCTTTTATAAAACCTCAGTTTATTAGAGAGCAATGGATATTCTGTAACGTAATTATTATATAACATTGCTGTCTATTCTATCTCTATGCTTATCTTAATAAATTGAATATATACAACATGAAATATATACAATATGAAATATATGTTATATATGAAAAATAAACTTTATACTTGCAAAGAAAAAATAAATAATAATTAGTTCTTTAATTTTTATTAGGCTTATAAATTGTGCACAGCAAAATTAGTAAAACAAAGACTTAATTGAATTTATTTTTTTCTATTAAATTTGATAAAAAAAAATAACAATTATTGTGTAGAAATAATTTTACATGTTTATGTCACGTAATTCTAAACTCACTAAACTTTTTTTTATTAACTAATTTTGTATTGTTTTATGAATAACACAATAATTTTATAATTACCCCCATATATATCCTAGGTAATGTTATAAATTAAAATTAACAAAGAACACCATTGATCGCTGGGTGGATCAAGAGATAATTATGTTGTCATAACTATTACATTAACAAAAATAAAAAGTAGTAGTAACAACAATGGGACATATATTTTATTTCTCATTGCGAATATGGACCTTATCGGAAACTATGTCCAGTCACAACCTGTAGTCATCATTTATCTGTGACGAAGTTTTGTGTCAAGTTTCACGAAGTCGATTGAAGTGGTTTGATTTTTAAGGCACAACAATTTTCATTAATCCGAGTTATATTAAGAAAGGTAGAGTAAAAGAAAATTAAGAAACATTCATTTTCATTTGTATTGAATTGGGTATAAAAAATTGTAAACATAAAAAACCATAGATTTATGAAAAGTAATATCTTAAATATATTTTATAGTACTAAGTGGAATTTTGTAGATCTAGATTGTAGATCTGATAATCATATTTTGATATACTTAAAGTATATCAAATTATGATTATCTTTCTAGGGCTAAATGTTACTACTACTTTAATAAAATACATAATAAGAGCACATAGTATTATCAGACACAGAAAAATGTTGTCCATTAAACGACAATGAATCTCTATTTTATACGCTTTGATACCTCTGCTTAGTTACAAAGTAAAGTATTCGGTAATTACGTTTCAACATAATTATTTTCGTGAGATACGTAGACCCATATATGTATTTAATGTTATTTTGAAATTTACATTTTTAAATACCTACATTTTATTTTAATGATTAAACGGTAGCTAGTAATATGGTATTCATTTTAAAACCAATTCTGTTTCATTGTTTCTATTTTACATAAGGCATATTAGTTTCAGTAATAACTTATTATCTAACAATAAAGTAGTATATTTTTTTTATAAAACAAGATTTTAGTTAGTTTCACTACCTACACGGCCCTCATCACCAGGCCCGTGAAGAACTTAACTTAACTTAACTGCTGTAATTTATCAACTGGTGATCACACTAGTTGATAAATTACTGCTTATAGCTTTCGTTCACAAGAGAGCCGTTTGGATCATTGGGGGGGATCCGGTGCTCTGCAAACGCTGGATTATCGGGCCATGCGTAGAGATTTGGTCTCTTTTTGCGTCTTTACAATGGGCTAGTTTTCCGAAGAGTTAATTGTCCGAAGAGCTGTTTGATTTAATTCTTTTCGTCAAATTTCAGCACCGCACAGCACGTCTTCACTTGCAATACCATCCATATCACCAGGAGCATTGGCGATTTTTTACTGTGTAGTTTTTAAGTACTTTTCCGTCTACTAGTAAGATGTGGAGCGAACTCGCTTCGGCGGTATTTCTGGGTCGATAGAACTTGCGATTCCACGGATGTTGCAAGAAAGAGTTCATGAGCGGCGATGACCATTTGTTACCAAGAAGGAAGCGCACGCTCTTTTGACCCTCTCTTACATAAAAAAAAGAAGAAATAAATAAAGACACAAGCCGAAAAAAATATATTTTGGTTTCTGCTTCATGTTTTCATATTTAAATAATTGTTTTATTTTTTGGAATGTTTTTATTTTTTCTCGTTACTATTTTTATATGTACGTATTGAAGTTTAACACTTTTGTTATTATGCCCTTATGGCCAATTTTAATTTGGGAATATAATTGAAAATATATATAAAACTCGAATAAAAATTACTGCAAAACGAGTGTTGGAGAAATGGTGTTGTTTATCATACTAATATTATAATTAGGAAATATTTGTGATTTTGTATGTTTGTAATGTTTCCACACAAAACTGCTGGACCGATTTCAAAAATTCTTTAACCATTAGAAAACTGCATCTTCACTGAGTAAGATAGGATTTATTACATTGAAAAAATGGAATACCAAAATAAAAATAAAAAACAAAAATGCAATAATGTGACACACCTTGGTACAAAAATTGGTTATAACAAATCTGTCATGGAGTCCGCTGCGGAAAATATTGATATTAGAACAAAAAGATGTTCTACAGTGTTATAGAACTTATTAATTTCTACAAGAATGTCCAGGATACTTTATATACTACTACTGTAATTATGCCCCTATAACAACTTTTTTACATGTTAAAGTTATTAAAAGTGCCGACTATAATCATACCATACTATTCATACCTCTGCACAAGTGCTTGACCCATTTAGTTATATTTAATTGAATACCGTTTTACCACCTATAAAATACTTTTTAAATTATTAAAACTGAACATTCCATTTAAAAGTCCATTACCAGAAGTTTAGTATCTACGCGTTTGAAACCGCGGGGCGTTCAAATCAAATCAAATCAAATCAAAAATCTTTATTGAAAATAAGTTTCATACAAAAAAAAATTTCATTATCAAAGCTACCAGCTTGGAAAAATAATTCCCACAGACCCGAGAAAAGCTGGCGACAGAAACTCAGCGGGATTGTCATGATTTTTTTTTTAAGTATAACTTACATGAATACATTACACAATACTAAGTAAATAATCTTGAAGTAGCCTGGCAGCGATCGCTTCATATCCATGGTGCATTATCCTCTAAGTATTCAGATACATTGTAGTATCCATTTACACACAAACGTTCCTTAGTTATTCTCTTAAATTTGTTGAATGGTAATTAATACTTGAACGTTTGCTGGAACTTTGTTGTAAAACTATATACATTGCCCCATGAAAGATTTACTCACTTTTTTAAGTCGAGTAACAGGTAGCGTGAGCTTGAATTTGTTCCTGGTATTCATAGTGTGTATATCACTGTGCTTAATAAAATTGTCAGAATTTTTATGTACATATTTAATATATTCAAAAATATACTGACTGGCGACCGTAAGTACATTAATTTGCTTATACTTATCTCTTAAAAAATCTCTAGGGCCCAGGTTGTAAATTGCACGGACAGCTCTTTTTTGTAAAACGAAAATGGTATTTATATCGGTAGCACTACCCCACAGTAGGATACCATAAGACATTATACAATGAAAATAACTATAATACACTAACTTAGCAGTACTCTCGTCAGTTAGGGATCTAATTTTTTTAACAGCGTAACGCGCATTATAATTTCGATGTCTTTCCATTTATTTTTCAATTAAATTAAAATGATATTATAACATGTAAAAATTGCATATAATTAACATTCTAAATATAAATGTATGCAAAAATATAGAAGGCTACAAATATTTTAGTAAAAAGAAATTCTTACAAACAGAGTAATATGGTACCGGATCTCAAATTATCACTTATGTTTTTATCGCTCGTGACATGAATAAAATATGCAAATTCCATTCGTCCTGGAACAGTGTAAAACTCTACATATAAGTAGATAATAAACAAGACTGCGTATGAAATCATAAAGAAGTAATCACAAGTTGTTAAAAGGTATTGATATTAAATTTTCTACTATTGAAGATATCTAAATTGGTATTTTATTTATCTTTGCCAATATTTTTAAGTTCTTCGTCTTTTCAAAGCAAGAATTTTTGATACAAAGTAGGGTCTGATCTTAATCTGTAATTCATGTTCTCTTGGCTTAAGATTACATCTGGAATATGTAAAAAAATGTCACTGAATTATATATAAATAAATGTATTGACATTATTATTAATATTATTATAGATAAATAATAATAATATTTAGGTAAGTAAGAGGTAATCTACCTACCATTGCTTGGTTTGATTCCTATCTTCGAGATCGCTCACAGCGTGTTCGTCTTGACTCTTCCTTCTCCAACTGGGCTTATCTCACGGCTGGTGTGCCTCAAGATGATATCCTTTTTCCACTACTTTTTCCATTTTTATCAATTCTGTCACTGAAGTCATTTCTTCCAGTTTCCACTTATATGCTGACGACTTGCAGTTATATCGTCATTTTAATATTGCTGATGTTAATCAGGCCATAGCTGCAATTAATTTAGAACTTAAACGGATAAATAATTGGTCTAGGTCTTACGGTTTCGTCCTGAATCCGGTTAAATCTCAAGCATGGCTTTTATGTACTCGACATCAACTTAATTCCTTGCCTACTCTTGGTCCCTTATTTCTTAACAACACTGTAATCAATTTCTCCAACTCTGTTAAAAACCTAGGCATCTTTCTGGATTCCTCCTTATCTTGGAATGCCCAAGTTAATGAGGTGAGCCGCAAGATGCACAAGGTGCATTTCATTCATTGAAGTGTCTCCAAAACTTCTTGCCTATGAAAACTAAGATATCCCTTACTCAAACTCTCATTCAGCCTATTATTGACTACGCCGATTCCTGCTATTTGGATGCCACAGAGGAGCTTATTAATAAACTTGAGCGTTTGCAAAATCTCTCCATCAGATTTATTTTTGGATTGAAAAAGTTCGACCATGTTTCTAATTTTCGTAAAAAGCTTAAATGACTCCCAATTCGCTTTCGCAGAAATATTCGCATTTTATGTCTTCTTTACAACATTCTCTTTAACCCCACTTTCCCACGTTATTTGCGCGATCGCTTCTCTTTTGTACACAATTCCGAATCTCCGTGTAGACCACATATTAGAACGAACCTCATATTTCCTACACATAAAAGTAAAATTTATACTTATTCTTTCACGGTTCAAGAAGTGAGGTTATGGAACTCAATTCCTTTCAATATACGGAATTCTAAGTCTGTCACAATTTAAAAAAAACGAGTCATCGAACACTACCTTTCTTTCTTTAGATGTAAATATATTCAACGTTTTTGTATGTGTTTATTTATCTTAAACTTTATTTGATATAGGTATATAAATTATTATGCTTTGTATATTTTTATTTATTATAACTGTATTTGCAATTTTATGTTTATCTGATTTTCAAATATTCTCTATGAGGTGCGCACTTTCACTGCCTTTCATTTTCAACTTTCCTTTCACAGGTCTGCTGGAAGAGATTTCATTTTGAAATAAGCAGTGCCTTTGTACGAATCTTTAAATAAGTCTGTTTTTTATATATTTTTTTTACATAAATGTTAAATAAATAAATAATTAATGTTAGGGTCTAAAGTATAAACATGGGTTATTTTTCGAAAACATAACTTATTATTTAGACTCTAATATTATTACCTCTTAATTACCTAAATAGAAAATTGTAACATACCAACTTTAACAATTATAATAGTTTATAAGAATCACATGTCCTCAATGAGGAGCTACGTCCTTTTCAATTTATTTATTAAATTATTTTTATTTGCTCAGAAAATATACCAAGGAAAGCCCTATCCATGTGTAATTTACAAGAATAGTAAATAATAAATAGCGTTCAATTTTAATAAATCCCTTGTAATACAGATATTTTAAGTATAAAAAACGTACTAAAAACATGATAATAATATTTAAATAGCTTAAGATTAAATATTTTATTCATATTTCATTGTATAATTATTATGACGAGACTGAACTTCACAACAAATTTAAGGATATTTATTGATTTTTTTCCTGTAAAAATATATTCAAAATGATAAAATAATGTTAAGTGGCGTAATGACTCTTTCAATGTAAATTATACATAGATTTAAAGAAAAATTATAGTAACAAAAATATATTTTTCTATCGTTGTAGAAAGGAAGTGGATCGCTTGTGCAAACAAGACTTAACACCAGGTATATTACATGGTGTTTCGTCTGGTGGCAAATATAACTTATATTTCAACTAAGGAATAATATTCCCCGCGGACTTTGTATATTCGACTTTGTGTGTTGGTTATTTCTCGTCATATATTATTATTAATTTGTAAATATACCAATTGCACTTTCGATTGTATTAACTTATAATTAACTTTAACTGACTATAAAAGTATTTTGTAATTTATATAACATTAAATCATTATATATCCATATAATAACAACTTAAATAGTTTATTGATAACTTTATGCAAATATGATATTTAGTTCAAATATTCGCTTTGGCAAATGTCGTTGTATACTTAAAATGAAAAACCAAATTATCTAGAGATCTGTCTATACATAACTGAAACAAAAAAAAAATGGCCCACCAAAATAAAAAAAGTTGTAGAAAATTACACATCCCAAATATATTATCCTTGTTTGAATTTATGTGCATACTAGTTAACATGGATTTCGTTTAATCATGAAATATCCATCACTCACTCTCATCCCCTTAACATACCGCGGATATCCTGGAACACAATACGTGACTAATTAATGCAATTCCCATTATCCGATACAAACACCATTAAGCGAGGAATTAATTACGTACTTTCTTACTAAGCTACATGCTTATTGAGTCGAGCTCATTTGTTAATCAAGTTTAAATTTAATTAACATAGTATATGTTATGTTCATGTTATAACCAAATGATCTCAAAGGAGACGTATTTGTATTTGTAATTCTAAATGTAATTAATACTAGTTAAAATTGTACGTTTTCAGACTAAAAATCAATAAAACTATATGTATGCTAAATTACTTTGTTATACATATGAGCCTATGTTTACAAAGTAAACATAGGCCCATACGTATAACGAAGTATTTTTTTCTTCCCAAGGCTATGTAGTAGTACTAGTAGTAGTAGTAGTAGTCGAGATTAGTTCGATACTGCCTTTAAGCGAGCTGTAAAAATCTGACAGTACGAGTATGTGTGTAAAGTATGACTTGATAGAATGTTCAGAATTCAATTTTAAGTCTTTTTTATACTAATAAAATACCATGTTAACTTCACATATAGAATATATTAAATAAATTCGGAAAAAAATTCCAATAATAACTTTATTAAAATGAACATCAAATTATACAATTATAATTTATTATATTAGATTCCATACTCGTTATAATCGGAGCAAAAAATAATTATTTTGATTCGTTATATAATCAAAATAAATTATTACTCATTACTAATATAACATGGTATTACAATTCCTATCTGAGAGGCGTAGTTCCAGTCTCGTAGAAGGATGCCTTTGTCCATCTGATCCTTAAAAAAGGTGATAGCTCGGACCCAGCGAATTACAGACCTATCGCCGTTACCTCTTTTCTCTCCAAAAAAAATGGAGGGCATCATTAATCAACACCTACCTCGATGATTGCCAGTTGCCCAGTGACCTGCAATATGACTTTCGCCATGACCATAGCGAAAGTCATATTGCCAAGTATTCGACCGAATATTTTACTCGGATTCCAAGGCCGTGAATGCTGGTGTACTCCAAGGCTGCGTGCTATCACCAACTCTGTTGCCTCTTCACAGCAATGATATGTTGGATATTTCCAATGTACATTGTTATGCAGCAGACAGCACTAGGGATACGGTATATTCCGACAGTGCACGGCTTTATTGGGAAAGTGTCGACGAAGCCTTCTTGGGAATGGAGTCTCAGAATGGATCTGAATCTTGTACATTTTAATCCCCAAAGATATGTCTAAATATTTCGTTTCAGAATACTCGGCCTCGATATTTCGAGCCACTGTCAGTTTCTTAGACATCTGGAAAACATAGCCAAATTTACCTGGATAAAATTAAGAGTGATCAATAGAGCGAGGCAGCATTTTAAGCCTAGCCAATGCCTTGCGCTATTAGGCGCATGTCCGGCCACATATGGAGTACTGTTCTCATCTTTGGTTCGAGTAATATCGGCTTGTACCTTTAGACGGTGTTCAACGGAGACCGTTCAGATTGCTGTGGACCGGTGTTCTTTAAACGGCTTGGATCTGGCAATGTGTGACTTGTTTTTGCGCCTTTTATTGCCTTTTTAACGGGGAGTTTTCCGATGAGTTATTTAATATGATACCTGCCGGCGAGTCATCATCACACAATATGTCATCGGCAGCAATACCATTCGTAGCATTTGGATACTTCGCGGTCTTCTACTGCGTAGTTTCCGAGGACTTTTTTCCATATACTGCTAAGATGTGGAACGAACCAATTCGGCGGTATTGCTGGATCAATATGACTTAGGTGCCTTCAAATCACTCGTCGTCAGTGACCCGTACTCTCATATTGGGCTTACCTGGAAGATCTCGCACTGTAACGGTATGGTCGCCCTCTCTATATTTTTTCGTTATTATGTTTTTGCTGTTACTATGTATTTTTATTATTTTTAAAGGATGTACAATTTTGAATATTTTTTTTATCGTTTTCTTGTTGTGGCGACATATTCAAATATTTCATTTCTGATATGTGTGGTCGATATTGAAAACTTTCAAAGAGAAGCTGATTATAAAAGGAAATCTTGTTTGTAATATTTAGACAGCTTGTTCCTATACTAATCTCAGCGACATCTATAAGTACTAAAATAGTATCGTAACATAATCATCATCGTAAATATTTTAAATGAATAATAATACGCCTTGAAACCGAAACCACGCAAAAGCTTTAATTACCCGTTGTTCTTTTTAAGTGTATTTTTGGCGATAACACCTTCCTAGCATTCCAATGAAGACTATTATGCGTAGGTCATGTAGTTTTTTCTAGAGAAAAGCTAAAATTTGGCTTTAAATTAACGTAACATTAACACATCCATGCAATTCTTAAATCTGTGGCCCAAAAGTATTAGTTGATTATCATGTGGGTTGATTATTAAAGCTTTCCTGATAAAGTCGATAAATGTCATTGTTGATTTCTAGTTTTTGTAACATGTCCGAGGATCTAATAGGGACAAATTTTAATTTTTTAAAACTCTTTTCCTTAAAAAATTCTAATATCCTAAGTATGAAAAATGTAAATATTTCAAGAAAAACCAGAAAGAAATTTTAAAGTCAAGTTAATGTTAAATTTCAATAAAGTAAATCATGAAAAAAAAAATACTTTTTAGTATGCATTAGGAAACAGGTAGTTCTTAAATTTATAGAAAAATAAAAATAAGTTTAGTAAGAGATAACGATCAGAGCTTAAGTTGACGTATTTTATTAATACACGATTCATTGAAGGATTTTTTTCCTTTGTCTATATAAGATAGAAAATGTTTTAAAGTTTATAGTTAGTTTTAGCATTTTTCATCTTTCTACATAATATAAGTCATAAAAAATAATGAGTTGATGATGTTGACTAAACAAGGCCTCAATAATTTTATAGTACTCGTAGGTGCTTGTAAATGCTCGTTAATAATTTGTTCGTTTACTTTTGCACACAAAAGAAGTAAGCGATAAAAGACAGAAAATAATTAACATTTATTTTCTACCTTTTACCTTTTATTTAGCTTCATTTATTGTAAGGCTTGAAGCTTAAATTTAATGAAAAATATATCAACTTTAAAATTTTGAAGCTTATTAAAACTTATAAAAACATGCAAAATGGCCGTAAATATTATAATTATCGTATATTAAAGTATTAAAATCTTGTGATTTCATTATATTTAAGAGTAATTGTTTTAACTTGGAGTAAATATCTATTATTTTTAAATCACTCCAATAAAAATTTAAAATAGTTTAATTGCAATAAGGAAAAAAGTTCAAAGCTATAGATTTGTATGAAAATCTAAAATTAATGAAACTAAATCCTTTTTTTAATATTATTTTTGCAAAAGTACAAAGACTTTTTAAGGTTCTTTGATATTTGGAATGGTTAAATTACAATTACACTTTAACAAAAAGAAATTATACTTTTCGATATTTAAAGATAAATAAAACACAATTAATTGTTTTAATTAAAAGTGTAAATCTTTATACTAATAATATTTAAAAAAAATTAGGTAACAATCCTTCACATAGGTATATAAATGTGATTTTTTTAATGTATCTGTAATAGGATAATGTTGACGTACATGATTAGACGGTGAAAATTAGAAAATTAAGAGAGATTTATTATATTACATATACATAGACGGTAATTGAGATATTGCAAAAAAATATATATTCAGTAATAAAAAGTTCTAAAATTCTTTTTTCTAACATTTTGTTTATTACCACACTAATTTAATTTCGATATTTATACAAGAAATAATTACCTTCATAAATTGTTTTATAATTGAAACTAAACAGGCTCACAATATTATTTATGATAAAGCTAGTTACGATAGCGGTCTAATAAATTATCTTAATCCACTTTCAGTGCTGGCATGTTTATCGCTGCTCGAATTAACTTCTTTTTTATAAAATATCACAAGATAATAAAGCCAAATATTTTATTCCACTGTCAGTTTATGCGATGAGCTAAACCTGTGTTTGAGTCAGCATCTTGCTACCCTACTTTGACGATATATGATATGACGATAATGGACGATTAAATAATAATTTAAGAAAAAATTTCCTCTCCTGACAAGCTCAATAAGAACTCACATATTGTGTATTATATCTAACAATTCTGTTATTTTATTTTATTTTTTGGTAGAGGAGGGCAAACGAGCATGTGGATTCCAATGTCAAGTGATCACCGCCGCACATGAACTCTTGCAACATTCGAGAAATTTCCCATTTTTTGAAGATCGATCCGGGAATACCGCCGAAGGAAGTTCATTCCTTATCCTCGTAGTTGGTACATGAAAGAAAGATTTTTGAAAATCGAACAGTAGAAAATCGCCGAGTATCCAGGTGATATGGATGATATTGACGTCGGGATGTGCTGTGTCGTGATAAAATTCAATTGCAGGGATTAAACCAAATAGCTCTACAAAACACTACTCAGTGTAGATGTAATAGAAGACGCACAAAGAAGCCAATTCAATAAAACAAAGTGACATATATTTGGTAAAATTTTGTTGTTTATCAATTTCAGACAATAGGAGTACTTGGCAGTTTATTATATGAATATTCTTTGTAACATATCTTTTTTAAAAAAAACTAAGCAATTAGATAATGCTTGTTATACATGTTTGAAACAGATAAGCAATTTTTTTTTGATAGAATCCTGAAAGAAACAGCATCAATAAAACACATTGTTAAGATAAGTTATTTTAATTATTTTTTTGTTATTGATATTTTTATATATTTTTAATTTAGTTATGTTATTAATAACATTTTTCTAGTAACAGATATTAACATTGTGTGCACGTGCTACCCGTGGCACAAAGAAAACCACCCGACCGATATAGAATGCCAAAAAGCATTAAGTCCACCCCTTGCCTTACACTTGAGTTAATACTAGTTAGTAAAGTAGTTGGAGCCCAGTTAATATAAAATGAATTTTATAGCGGCATTCAATGTATTTTCCCTATAAATTATTAGTGAAATATTAAAAAAAACAATTTCTAGATTAATTTTTATATGACTATCTGGAGAAAATCATGAACATCAGCATCAAGAGAATTAGAAATGAACTAACTTCAGAGTTATGAGTACATAAAATAACAAAAAAAAAATTAAATTATTTGTCATTTTAATGTTTTAAGAAAATACGACGAAAATAAAGTTTAATTAAATGATTAATTTTATTAGTTAAAGATATTGTTTAAGTACTGTTTTATTGTTCATTTCCTTTTATTTATAAGTGGACAGACTGATCAGAACTATAATTTATGTTTAGTTTCATACTATCAAAAATAATATTGCTGCAATGCATAGATAATTAGAATGCGGTTATTCAATGTTGTCTTAATTACGAAAAAATATATAATGTGTCCCGTCATGTTATGAACAACTTCAAGTGACTAAAAAAATTTCCTTATTTTGAGCCATTTGATGAGTATATAAGCGGTAAATTTACAAGGGATAAACATATACCATAAGCAGAAAGTATAGAAGCAGTAATTATACAAATGACTATTATATTAACGGAAAGTATAAAAACCGGAAGTAGTTAAGGGGTAAATATATAATGGGTAAGTAACCTATATAAATGGGAGGTAAATAAGAGATAATAGTATATAGTGTATAGTATATAGTTTATAATATATCGTATATATTATATAGTATATAGTATATAGTATATAGTATACGGTATACGGTATACGGTATACGGTATATAGTATATAGTATATAGTATATAGTATATAGTATAGTATATGGGGAGTAAATATATAAGAAGAAAGTAAATAAGCGAGACGTACATACTATAAAATGGTAAATAACTAAGTTTTTCAGTATATCTTCTTATTTCTTTTTAATAATAAGTTTCAGTTTATATTTTTCGTTTCTTTTTTAATCAGAAGACAATTAGAATTTATATTTTATGCTATACTTACACAAATAATATTGCTTCAACGCATATATACTTAGAATACGATTACTCAATGTTGTCTTAATTATAGAAAATATTTTATGTGATTGAAAATGAAATGTGTTTGATAAATATATTGAAAGTAATCTCGAGTTTTCCTAATACTTTCAGTTATCAGTCCTGAATTGAGTTCACTTCTAAAATATAATAAGCGTTTTCCTCATTAAAAGTTGTTCAATAAATACTTTTCGATAGCAAGTTTTTCGTCAGTTAATTGGTAGGATAACTGACTACACATGAGTTTAGCCGTAGTTTAATTAATCTGGACTATATATTTGTAGAAACAAATAATTTACTTATTATGACCATTGTAACAATAAATTGAGACATAGCATAGCAAATCTAAGAAAATAAAGTTTTTTATTTGATTTTTTTTTCATAACATACTCATTAATTTGCTCTTTGTGTTATATTTGTTACATGTTGTTACTTATTCTGTCCTCCACGTCCGCATACAACGTTAATGTTTGTATTGAATGCAATATTAATATTTATCTTCAAAATCTTAAAAAAAACTATTAAAGAATATATTAAAAAAACAAAAACAGGTGTGTAATCAGGAGTATTCTTGGAAATATTATAATTACTATCTACTACACTGTAGGTTGAAATATTAGTATTAGATTGTTATAAATTTGCTCATTGTTTATTGACCCTCAAGCTTTTAAACAAAAATTGCCTTAAAACTGTTCAGTAAATATTCTTTTCATTGCCGAAATGGGAGGTGAATATTTTACGCATACTGCAGAAAATGGTAAAACCGTCTTTTGGAACTTTCGTAAGGTTGAAAAGGCACTTGAGAATAGAACACATTGAAAATGTTTATTGTACAAAATTTTGATGAAAGGGATGATTTTTAAGAATAAAAGTAAAAAATGTAAAATAAATTTGGAAAGCTATGAAGACAATGGAACTAAGATTTATAAACGTTTTTATTAAAAATATAGAAATCTATCGTAGGTTGGTATAATTTTCGGTCTGGAGTTGTCGTTTAGTGTTCATGAGATGTAAAATAAAATAAGATGGTTACGTACTTAAATATTTCAAACTTTCAAATCACGAGATATATGATGAGATAATAGTGTCAATAACAAAATTTAACATTTAACACGTAAATATTTATTTATTCCTAAATAGAAATGAATAAGAAAGAAAATAAATTACGTCAGAAAATATGTACAAATATTATTCTACTACATATTTGTCTTCAAGGAAATCGGTCTAAGAATACAAAACTCGTGAAAATATACGATTCTCAATACTGTTACGTTAAAGTTTTATATTTCTAATAATTTACATTTATTTGTTGCTTTTGAATTTGTTGTTTAGACTAGGAGCTTGCAAATCCTTCATTATCTTTCCGGGCAGTTTATTTGCTTATAAGAACAATGCCGTAAGTTATGTAAATCTTCACTAAAAAACCTTTCTTTAATCTGAATACTTATGTATTTGTTTAGATTATTTAAATCAATATAGACTATTGTCATGTAGGCTTCGGAAGATAAAAAAAATGTAAATAAATGAAGTTTTTTTATGAATTAATTATTTATTTATTTATCTTCATGCCATATCCCTTGCGGGGTAGCCAGAGATGACGGAGCGCCAAACGCTACGGTCCCTGCATAACTATTTCGCCTCGGCAGACAGACAACAACCTCTTCATACATGCCCCCCGGAGGGTCCTCACGCTTTTTACGTGACCTTCCTCCAGTATCATAGATACTGTGTTTTCGAAGGTCACTCGAGGCCTCCCTCTGTCTCTCTTACCGCTCACTTTTCCTATATAAATCTTGTTTATCATTCTTTCATCGCTCATTCGTTTGACGTACCCAAACCACTTGAGCACGTTCTTCTTCATTCTCACCGTGACATCTTGGCTAGTACCTGTCATTCTGTGGATCTCTTCATTATGGATTTAGTCAGCTAGACAGACTCCACATATTCTGCGAAGAGATTGCATCTCCACAGCGTTCATTTTTCTTACATTCTTCTTTTGTGTTACCCACGTTCGGCTACTGTATAACACCGTCAATAGCAAAACCGCATTGGGTATAGCCAAACGTGCAGCTATGCTGACGTTTCGCCATCTCAACAATGCAGCCAAAGCACCGTTGACTCTGTTACCGTCAGAAATACACCTTTCCATATCCATTACTGACTGGAATCACTTCAAAGTAATTTCAATATGAAATGTAATGGATTGATGTAAATTTTTATGTGATCCTTTAATCAATCTTATTATAGTGTACAGTTTTTAACGTTTGTCAGTAGCTCAGCTGAATAAACATATTCTATCTGAATCTGAATTTTTGCTATTGCTCTCATTCTCATTGAAATAATATTAAAACATTTTGTACTTGCAACGATTAAGTTATTCTTAAGAATATTCTTATCATTTCAATACAAATACAATTTTAACCATACAGATAAAACTCCTGTCAACAAATAGTGTGGTATACAATAACATGATTTAAACGTAAAATATTTGATATTTCAAGAAAGATAAAGAGCCCTCCTTAAAATTTTACAAACAATATCATAACTGCTGCTGGTAACTTTACGCCGGTAACCTTGAATATCCTCAGTTCAGGAAATAAAAATTGATATTTTGCGGGTTTTGCTTAATGAGGTATCATTATTAAATACATTTATCAGTCATAATAATAACATTATCTATTAAATAAAATGAAAGATAAAACATTTTAAACAGCGATTATATTTTATTTTTAAACAGTGATTATATTAATTGACTCATTCATCTCATCGTCAAAGAAAATGATTTTAAAATTGTTGGAAAAAAAAATTATATAAGTTTTTATTTATTTTTAAACTTGAAATGATCATCACTTTTTAGATATTTTAATTTACATCATGTTATATAAGTTCTTAGAAATGCTATGATTCTATTAAAAAATATGCAATGATGAATACTATGTATGCTTTATAGAGAAATGTCCGACAAATTTCACTTAACACTAAGTAGAGTCCACTTTCAAATTACGGTCTGCTACCATTAACCTCGTTCATTTAATGTCATATGTTATATTATGTTATATACTTTAATATACATTTATTTTAGTATTGAATTGAATATTGTTTTGCGTTATAAGTCATGTACTAAATACTTAGCATGTTTTTAACATATTGAAAGTACAGATGTTTTATCGTTACTATTTTATTACATGTACATAAAATAAAAGTAACAGACCATTAATAATTAAGGGTTGTGTAAAAATTGTGAAAAGAGTAAAAGTTTGATTGATTATTGTTTCATATGCATTGTTACATTCTATAATAATTTTATCGAACCTCGTATCATTTATCACACATGACCTCTGGGTGAGTCACTCGTAATTAATCAACAGAGGTACATCCGATAGCGATTGTGAATATACAACCAAATATAGACTGCAAAGTGAATGTCATGAAATGTTATCGTAATGGTATGTAAATATGTTCCTTTACTTTCAAAAGTTAATTTTATAAACATCAATTTAACTGGAAAAAACCATTAGTGAAATAAACTTGAATACATGTTTTAAGTGTTCCATTTTTCTTGCACATTTAAAAGACCTATTTTTTTCCTTACCTTTATAACTGCCTAATATATTATGTAGCACAAATGTGTTGCACAAATGAGTGTCTATTGAACGTATTTATGTTTTGTGTTGAAAAACTAACAGCAATGTTTCCATGAATATTTTACTTTTCATAATAAATTATGTATGCTTTCCTAATATGAATTAAGAAAATGAAGAAACTATGTTATTAATTTAGTTTTTTTTTCTACAATTATAGATATATAAATTGCTATATATTTTCTATATTTCTAAAATTCTCAAAAGTAATGGAAAATAAGTATATTTTGTTATTTTCGATATCTATTTTGCAAGGTTCCTAAAAATCTTTCATTATAAATTATTTCATCTATAATTACTATTATTTTTTTTAATTAAATAAATAATCATTACCTTTATAGAGAATAAGTAATCAATGTGTCGTAACGATTAAATGAATATATAAATAATGAAATGAACATGAATACACACAGACCTAGCACTAACATAACAATACATTGTTGAAGAGTTGTCCCGTGTGAGAACCTGAAGGCTGTTTTTAAATATTAGTTAACACATAGGATCATAGACCAAAAATGGTATGCTACAATGATGCAGTTAAAACTTTTCAGTTAAATTCGAGCGTATTATATAAAAAAAAGTGAACAAACATATCAGGATTGTATGGTTTAAACTTTCATGTTAATATTACATTACATTCAAATTATTGTGATTATTAAAATTGTATTTCTAGGTCTTAGGGCCTAGCTGTAGTTATTTGACTGCAGCTCGTATTGGGCTGACTCGACCGGGGATGGACCACCCTCTCACAGAAGAACGACGTTGAGTAAACAATTTTATTTGGGTATGTTCCGAAGGTGAGTGACAGGATCTGTAAACCCAAACCACCCACTCCCCCCGCCAAACATGAAAGCGATGCCTGCGATGAGATGCGTCCAAGCATTTGCTTGGACGCATCTCATCGCAGGCATCTCGGAGGCAGTCTGTGAAAGCAGGTCATCAATATTTATTGATGACCTGCTTTCACAGACTGCCTCCGCCGAAATCATAATCCTCTAGGACTTCAACTCGCACAATACTGATTGGATAAGGTTACTTGCCACCGACTACCGAGGAGATCTGTGTTTAAGTTTGTTCTGGTGAGTGGTCTGTCTCAGCTCTTTAAGAAGCACATTCTTCTACCGGACGTGAACAGGCACACGCCCTTGTTGTTGGATCTTCTACAGACTACACATTCAGGAAAGAACTAGATCACTGCCAAAACGAACAAAGGGCCCTCTTATCACTGTCTGGTACGGATTGTAGTGTCCATTCTACATCCGGATAGCACAAAACCTGTGACCATCCTACTCATGGGGGCTGATTTGTTTCCCTTCTAATGATCCTTGTGAACCAACAACTATGGTAGCACTTGGCGGCAGATCGCGTCCCTGGTTTGATGCATCTGTCAGGACTGCAGCAGCTGAAAAACGGCAGGTATCAAGTTTGGGCTAATGCGGTAGTCATTAAGGATACGTATTGTCAAGTCGAGTACGTCAAATCGATAGAGCAAAGTTTAAGCATGTCATCAAAATTGGGGATCAACTGGCAAGGTATGGGCAATGACTCCGTGGCCCACACGGCTAAAGAGAAAGTAGATCTCTTGGGCACTGTTGTTGCCTCAAATTCGACTTTGAATGACCATGGGAAGACACTGCCTACTATGCCGCGGTGTCAGAGCTTAATACCAAAATTATATTGCCAGTTAATAAATGACTGGCAATATGGCTTACGCCATAGTCGATCTGCTTTTTATATTATATCTAAAGTACCGTTGGCCAGCGGTTATTTAAGTCAAGAGAAAGGATCTTGCAGCTACTCTGGATAATGCAAAAGCTTTCGATGATATATGGCACAAGGTGTTCCGAAGATTCCTTCCTGTGGGCTTGCCGAGAGTTTATGCAATTGGATCACCAGCTTTCTCTCTGGGGGGACCCCTTGAATGCTGGTGTACCTCAAGGCTGCGTGCTATCCTCAACTCTGTTCCTCCTGCATATCAATGACATGTTGCACATTTTCAACTTTTATTGTTATGTGGAAGAAAACATTGGGAATACGGTGTACTCCGGCTGTGCAGAGCTCTCTCGGAAAAATGTTGACGAGTGTCGTAAGAAACTTATGTCTTCTATAAAGATTTTACTGGGGATGATCTCAGAATGGAGTGAACTGAACCACGTTCAGTGTAATTCCCAAAAGAAACAAGTTTGCGCGTTTATCACTAAGAAACTATCAGTATACTGGGCGTCGATATTTCAAGCGACTGTCAGTTTTGTGGTCATCTGGAGAGCAAGGCCAAGTTGGCCTCGATGATTTTGGGAGTTATCAATAGAGCAAAGCAGTATTTTAGGCCTGGACAACGACTTGCGTTCTGGAAAGCGCAATTCCGGCCTCACTTTCTCCATGTGTACTGTATAATACGGTTCTCATCTCTGGTCCGAATCACCCCAATATCAGCTTCTACCTTTTGACCGTGTACAACAGAGAGCCGTTCGGAATGTCAGGGACCCGGTGCTCTGCAAAGGGCTAGACTCTTGGGCATTGCATAAAGATGTAGCTTCTCTGTATGTCTTCTACCGTTCCGTGTTCCGAGTGTTCCGAAGAGCTATTTGATCTGATGCCTGCCGCCGAATTTCATCACGGCACAGCACGCCATGGCGTCCTTTACCAATTATACTACCTGGATGTGTGGCTATCTTCCGCTGTGCGGTTTTCAAGGACTTTTCTTCCACGTTTCAAATGTGGAACGAACTCTCTTCGACGATATTTGCAGATCGATACGATACGAACGATACTTCAAAAAAGGCATATACTCCAATCTCCAAAACTGGCAGCGCTCTTGCGAATCCTCAGTTGCTGCAAGAGTTCATCGGCGACGGTGATCATATATCATCAGTGACCCGCAAGCTCGTTTGCCCTCCTCTATCATAAGAAATATTGTATATTGTAATAATTTAATTTATTGTCATGTTACAGTACTATGTGTTAAGGTGATTTTTAATCGGATCATCGGTGACATTAAAATTTTAACATAAAGTATTGGTGTTTAAGTACTTAAAGATAATCAATAACATTTCAAAGTTAAAGGACGAATGGATAAAAATATTATAATGGAAAGATTAAAAATAAAATATCAACAACAATATTTTACAATAGTTATTAGTTTTAGTTGTGTAAATGTAGTATATCTTACTATTTCAGATTAAAGAATTACATTCAAAATATTAAATTAGTTTATGTAGCATACCTAATATAATACTAACATAGTGACATTATCTTAATTATGAAACAGATGCCCTTTAGTTTACTTTGATAATAAAACAACAAATCCTATCATATTTATCCATAACTACGCTAATAACAGCAAACCGCGAACTAAAATTAAAAATTAAAAATATCTTTATTCAAATAGGAATGTACACGCACTTTTGAATTATCAATTATTACAATAAAAAGATCAGTGTAACCAGTCTGTAAGTAAGCTGTCATCGGCTCGAAATACTGCTCTTCTGAGAAGAGCCGCATCAAAAACTCAACAGTTGCTCTTTTTAAAAGAAATTTAACAATGTTATATGTATACATTATGCTATCAACCCCGCAAATGAGTCAACAACTCAAGTTTCACATATTTTGATCCACTAAAAACTCTTGAATATTATATTACTTATTGTATTTAATTTTTTTACATTTTTAAATTTAAATTAGATTAGAGACTAGATATAGAAAAGGAAGGTCTTAGATATTTTGTGGAACTTTATTACACACATTAAAGATTTGTTAACTTTTTGAAGATAAAATTTAATTGAGTTTGTTATATTTCTTGTATTTATCGTGTGTCTGTCACTGTTTTCTATATAAGAATTTAAATTTTACGGTATAATTATGATGTTATTTGATATTGAACTCTACTTAGCACTTTGTGACGTCTGATTGAAGAGTTGCATTAAGAGCTAGTATAACATAGGATAAATTAATATACTTAGAATTTAATTAATTCTACTGTTATACTTTATACTTATGTAAGCCATAGTGTCTGGAAAATAAATTATAGCTTTTGTATCATGTTTCCAACAGTTTATTATGAAATCTATTATACTAATATATTTATTCGCTGAGTTAATAAAAGAATAAAAAATCGATTAATTTTCTATTCTCTTAAAACAATATTATGACATAAAACACTGTTTGATAATTAAGTAATATTGATATGTTTATAAAATTAATAATAAAGAGATATATAGCAACAAGACACAGCAGTGGTTAAGTTCAGGTACGCTAAAATACGTTTTCACTAATTTTATATAAATATATAAATTAATAAAATTCTAAGGGCTGAAAACACCCTCAAAATTTTAACTAAAAATATTACTACAAGTGCTTAATAAAAGATTAAAAAATAAACTAGAAAATATATCACACAACAGAAGCCACCTACAATGAGAATATTTTTGTTATACATATATAAGGGAAAAATTTATTAACGAGCATTTACATGTACCTAATAAAAATATATCATGCCTTAATTTAGTCAAAATCATCAACTCATTATTTTTTACGACATGAGGTCCGATGAAGAAGACTCAGGTAATTTTGTAAATCATCTCCGATGACGTTTCACTTTGATGATGATGAAGGATTATGATTTAATATTATACTTATCAAAGTCAAGAAACACATTCATTATATTATTAAAATTGCTTATTAAGCAGACGCCCGCTTACGGAGAGTATGTTATATGAGCTTGATTGATATTCATAATAACTTCATATACATATTAAGTTTTTAATTATTATTGTTTTGATATTTTATTTTATAAATAATAAAATAAACTGTGACAATCCCTTTTTGAAAACTGAAGTAGTATAATGATTCCATGACTTACACCCTAGTAGTAGCAGAGACTTGTTATAAATATCTTTAAAATTCATATCGGTACTTGAATCTTCTGCATGCTGGAAGTTTGTTACGTACAATATATATTCTTCTTGGATAGATATATTCATAAACTAATTCTTATCAATATTACATAATTCTTGGTTTGGTAACCATCTAGGACATAACCTATTATAAATATTATATATAACAAGTATAGAATAATCAAAGGTCTTAAATCTAACTGTAAACCATTTATATCTTATAGCGATAGAGGAATAAAATTCTGCCAGGAATTGTGTATTAACGAAATTAATTGACTAGAGCCCTGATCGTTATCTTTTATCAAATTAATTTTTGTCCTCGGTGTGAATTTAAGGACCATATGTTTTTTTGAGTATTTCTTGTATAGTATTATTAAGTTAAGGTTTTTTCTTGAATTAACCTTTTAGAATAAACGAATTTGTTATGACTTTTATAACATAACCTTTTAAAATTCAACGTTAGTTTATATGTTCTTTGTATTTTACTTGAACTTTCTCATTCTTTCCACAATCTGTATGTATTTATCAGGGAAATACTTTTAAAAAGTTACCATGTCTGAAAACGAAAATCTCATGACAATTTCGGAAAAAAATCTACAACAATATTTACAGAGTGAGTGTTCAAGCACAGCCTTCTTGATTATCAGCTATTTTGAAGCCACAAAATCAAAGACGCGATATAATTTAATAACATGTAATATTTATATCAATAATAATTAATATTGTTCAGATTATATCACGATGTCAAATAAATAAATAATTTATGACACCGCTTAATACTCTGAGTTTTATTTTTAATCTAATATAATAAATTTTGATTGTATATTTTTTGTTGATTATAAATATATTTGACTAAATATATTTATTATATTTTTAAATGGCTTTTATATATTCTAAAGATACCCTTAAATTTAAGGGTTGTAAAATTATTTGTATAAAAAAAGATATCAGAACGAATTCTGTAGATTCTTTAAAGTCATACTTGACACACATATTCCTACTGTCATATTTTTCACGCCTCGTATAATAGCGGTAACAAACTAATCTTGACTATTCTAACCGGACAGACAGACATGGGAAAAGAATTTTATTTCGTTAGAAATATAGACCTTGACTTTCTTTCGCTTTGATATAAAATATAAATAGACAGTATAATTAATTATTACACTTTAAGGTCGATACTTTTTTATAATAATATAATATTGTAAGGATCAAAAAAATGTATGATTACATTTTTTAAATACTCTTAAAACATTGTCAAAATATGTCATGTTAATTAAATTTAAACCGATTAACAAATAATCTCGACTCAATAAGCACGTAGTTTAGTGATAGTGCATAATTATTACCTCGCTTAATGGTGTTTGTAACAGATAATGTCAATATCGTACGCAATTAATGTTTGCATTAATTAGTTATGTATTTTGTGACAAAACACTGTTTGTTCGCAAGTCTGAAGACATAAGTAACAATATAATATGCCTAATTTTAACAATAGTGAATCTATTATATATTACAACAATAAAACAAAACTTATAATGAATTTTTATAAAATCTAAGTCAAAGTATAGGATATTACGAAACTCTCTTTTTATCGAGACCACTATAAAATTTGTTAATCCTGTATTTAAAATAAAAATAATGATCTACAGCTTCGGTCAAAATATGTATTTCTTAAAGATCATTTAATAAATGGGAGACCCCAGTATTTCACAAGTATAGACAGCAATGGTATAACCTCTACAGTGAGAGAAAACTCAAATGCAGCAACTCCTTTGCTCAACATATTAGGATTTATTCAAAAAAGCTTGCTTACAAGCCACGTCACTACACATCAAAAAATTAATCAGCAATTTATTACATAAAACTAAAATGACCTGGAATACCATAAAGTGCGAATCTGGTAAAAACAAAGCTCCCAACACCAATTTAATTCTTCACATTAAAAACCAAATAATATAAAGACAAGTAAATGGCCTCTGTTTTAAAAATTATTTTAAAAAAGTCTATCTCCTACTTCTTTCATTTTTGGGTAGACCTCGAAGAATTCGGTCTGCCCATTCATTTGTACCCGACTTTCGAATTTAGGAAAAATTTCTTCACAGGAGGTCTTCTTATGACCCCCTGAGTCCGAAATGACCATTGGTCACAAAGTTTATATATATATATATATATATATATATATATATATATATATATTTATATGCGTGCGTGCGTCCAGATTCGACTTTTGTCAGCACGATAGCGGCCGCAGTTTCACTCGGATCGCTTTCAAACTTTGCGAAAAAATTAACCATCCAAAAATGAAGGTTAAGTTCGTTAACTAGAGAAATCCGGCCACGGGGGGCGCTAGGGCCACACTTTTTTTGATTTCAGTTTTTCGACCATAACTTTTTCCCTATACAAGGTAGATCAATCGCGTTCATATTATATGATGTCTTTGATGAATACCTATAACTAATGTAAATAAACCGAAAACCTAACTTCAATAACTTAGGGGTGACCTCCTGTGAAGAAATTTTGGAAAAATTTCTTCACAGGAGGTCTTCTTATGACCCCCTGAGTCCGAAATGACCATTGGTCAAAAAGTTTATATACATACATATATATATATATATATATATATATATATATATATATATATATATATATATATATATATATATATATATATATATATATATATATATATATATATATATATATATATATATATAAACTTTTTGACCAACTTGACTATTTTCATTACTGTATTTTATGTAGGGCACTTCCTGACTAAATGAAACATAGCAAAGTAATACCCCTTTTAAAATCTGATAATGCTTCAGATTCTTCAAATTACAGACCAATATTGTTATTACCTTCATTCATAAATCAATTATTCGATCATTTTAATAAAAATAACTTGCTACATAATAAACAGTTCGGTTACAGAAAAGGTCGATCGACTACTAATGTTGGTGTCTTATAAGATATTTATATGTGGCCTGGGAGGAATTTCAGGAAGCTCTGGGAGTATTCTGATAAATTAAACACATTTATCTTAAATTTTGAATTTCAAAAATTCAAAGGGATAGATATGGGGATTCCTCGAGGTTCAATCTTAGGTAATTTCTCTTCCTTATTAT
Source organism: Melinaea menophilus ssp. n. AW-2005 (assembly GCA_918358695.1). NCBI lineage: Eukaryota > Metazoa > Arthropoda > Insecta > Lepidoptera > Nymphalidae > Melinaea > Melinaea menophilus. The sequence goes on from OU911042.1 coordinate 27,928,114, forward strand.
AATTAAATGATGTGATGATGAATGATAGATAGTATTGTTCTTGTTGTTATTAACCCTAGATAACTAAACTGTTTTCAATGTTACATTGTTACCACACCTTCGTGCAATGGACTACGGAATAAAACAATGAAATATAATAAAAAACATTTAAATAAGATAGGAACTTATTTCATGGCACAAAAGTAAGGATTATAATGAACAAATTAAGTACTAATGAATATAACAATATCAATCTACACATTGACCACACATATCAACATTATATGGACCACAAACAGCCTTTCTACATCTAGTGCAATGGTGCTTGATCATTATCCGGGCCTTTGATGGACACAGGTAGCAAATTTTACTCGTGTTTGATGTAGATGGAAAAGGAGCTTCTATTGTTGAAGACTTGAAAAGAATATCCTCAATGAAGACCCTTATATTACGCCTCAAACCCACGGTTTGTAATCGTTGCCGAAGCCAGGGTTCCATTAGCTGATCTCCTAACTTCATTACAAAATTGCGCCGACTCATTGGTTTTTATAGACGTAAATATTAATAGAACATATATTGAGAATTTTGTAAAAGATACACAACGGCCATCTCTTTGTTTTCCGGTTAGAGCTTATATTTGCATACATTTGATCAACAGTGTCCACTGCACCTTTCGTGCTTTTATAAAAATGTATTATTTGTGGTTTTCATGTCGTTTCAATAATAAAGGGTTGATCATGAATAGTTGACAATAAAAATACAACTTTGTTGGATTTGGCTTTAAATGAAACTAATATATTTCTCTAAAATGTCTTCCGTTTCCAATGTTGTCAAATTGTCAGATCTCTCCTCCAGTTCACTTTACGATGCTTCCTCCAGCAAACGACGAATCTGATTCTCTTAATCCCTCAAATCCATCTAAAATAAATATAAAAAAATAATCCATCAAAAAAAATCTACATAAAACGAACCAAAAATTTACTTACTACTAAATTTTGCATTAAACTTTATATTTAAAATTAATCTAATATATATGAAATTAGAAATTTAATACATACTATTCTTTAGTTATCGATAAAAAGCAGATCTACAATATGTAAAACAATAAATATAAGAATTTATTAATATACGTACCATACCAATAAAGTTGTTGTTATAACTAAACGTTCGTCCAGCGGACGACGAAAAGGTCACAGAGCATGTCCATTGTCCAATAATGCGCGTGGACTCAATAGCGTCACGGGCTGCACTGTTTACTCAAATTAGTAAGGTAATGAACAAATCAAGGTCAGGGGACGGAGCGAAGTAGGTTAATTCGAATTTCGTCATGTGAAGTGGCATGTCGTCATCTCGACGAGTGATTAGTTATACAGGGTTAATATTATTATTATTTATGTTAAAAGAGGGTAAATCAGCTTGCGCTTCGCCCACAAACTCTTGCAACATCCGGGGAATCGCAAGGGTGTTGCCTGCCTCGAAGGTGAGAGTATACGCCTTTCTTGAAGGCCATATTGATCCGGAAATTTTGCCGAAGAAAGTAGAAGAAAGGTCTTTGTAAACCACGCGGTAGAAAATAGCCACGCATCCAAGTAGTAGTCTTTGTGTGGCCGAACTTGCGCCTTATAGAACGCAAGTCTTTGGCCAGGCTTGAAATAATGCTTTTCTTTATTTATAGCTACCAATTTTATCAAGGCTAACTGGGATTTACTCTCCAGATGACCACGAAACTAATAGTCGCTCGAAATATCAAAACCCAGTATTATGATACTAGGAGAGGCATTGAGAGGAGTGCTCTCGAAGAGCGGTGATACGATAAATGGGGTTTTCTTAATGATAAACGCTCAAACTTCTGTCTTTAAGGAAATGAACTGTACGTGATTCAGTTCTCCTACTCAGAGACCATCCCCAGGGAGGTTTCTAAAGAAGACACAAATCTTTCGGCACTCGTTAACTTTTCCCGAGAGAGACCTGCACGGCCGGAATATACCCCCTCCTGTCATCCGCATAACAAATTATGTTGGAAATATCCAACATATCATTGCTGTGCAGGAGAAACAGACCTGTATGCTACGCTCAGTGAGAAAGTGGTGTTCCACTTTCATATACTCTCGGGAAAGCCAAACGAAGGAAGCTTTGAAAGAAGCCCCATATGTCATATACGATCGAAGGTTTGCTTAATAAATATATTATTTGGAGTTAATTTCTTTTCTTTTTAAATAAGTTCAAACTAATATCCTTTTGTATATTTTCTATTTATTAGATAAAAAGGTTTTCTTACTTTTTTTGCCATCTTTATTGTTAAAGCCTTAGTTAATCTATCCAAAACACGCTCGTTTAACCTTCTCTGACAAAAAAAGCATTATGTTTTTATACTCTATTAATAAATTAATTAATATATGAAATAGTTACACAATCATTTTTAAGTAATATTTAGCAAAAATTTGTTAATTTAAATAATCCTTGACAATCTAAACACATTTGAAATATATAATAAGTTCATTATTAATATCAACAGCAATTTTAAATATATGTATACGTTATTATCTGTAATGCTTGAATATTCCTCGATATGAGAATAATTATAAAATTTATGAGAAAATAAACTTTAGCGTGAAAATAAAGTTTATTAACAAAATATAAAAATTGAAATTGAAACATTTGACAAAGTTCAGAGCACCAGCTTTGATCTTCATTCTAAAGTGAAATAATAGGCCTTCTATTTGCTCTAGTATGTAGTATGATATGGTTTACCTATGAGATTAATTAATATAAATAGAAAGCCGATAGTTACATACACGTACTTTAGGAGGATCGCTGGCGCTTTGATCCCCAAGATTAGAATAAAACATCTATCGGCGTCGTCATCATAATTAATTAATAAATATATTACTTTAATCATTGTAATAACTTACACTGAGTAGGTCATACATTCATTGCTAATTGATAACTTTAATTTTAATAATATTTCTGAAATAAAATTAGTATAAAGTAGTTTTTTAGATTGTAAAAAATTAAGAGTAATAATAATATTACAAATAAAATAGACAATTACATAAAAATAACAAAATTTAAAGTAAAAACACATAAACGTAATAATAACGTGTTAATTTAACTTAGCACTGACAAAGTAAGTGCTTGGTTTAACTCTATTGCTATGTGGGCTAGAAAGTCATTCCTCAAGTTCAATGATGTTAGAGACGGCTAGCAAAAGTTGCCAAGAGTAGCTTTAGAAAGCGACCAGAACTTGTGCATACCCTTCAGAACCTTGCCAGCTTGTCTGCTTGCCGGGTCTTGACGGACCTTGTCAGCTTTCTCGTACCTAGCCTGCTAATCCCGATGACAGCAATTGTGACGACATGCATGAATTTTGAAGGAAAAAACCTTTCCATACCTGGCCAGAAGATGACAGCAGTTGTGACAACATGATTGAATTTTGATCTTGATACGCCTGCCACGTTTGCCAGGTCCTACAGCATTGACAGCCGTATCACAATGTGGCCGCAATCTGCTACCCAACAGGCATGTAGCTCTGCACGTCTGATAGATAAGCATGCGCCTTAACAAACTGGAACAAACCATTTTCCAGGGCAAACTTAAGCACAAATTTCCTTGCGTATCATCATCATGTCATGTCATCCCTTGATATTGTTCATAAAACTTGAACGTATTTGAAGATAAAAGAAAGACAAAAAATCTGTAATCAGCATATAGTGTATATGCTGATTACAGTACATTATTATAGTTTTATTTTTAAATTGTGTTTCATTTCAAATAATATTTTAGAACCCTCAATGGTGTATTAATTAGTTACGCATAATGTTAAAGTACATTTGAAATACAATTAAATACAACAAATACATACTGTTTTTTTTACTTAGACTAAGCACTTTGCCCAAAGAGAATTTTGTGGTGCTTATTCCCTATAAAAGTTATCTTACGTATCGACTCATTGTTTAATAGTATTTCTTTTTATAAATTTATTCAGAATAGATACTGTTGATATATATATGTGTAAAACAGTACACATTTAATTTAGAATTGTATAAAAGTATGCTCAAACACCTTCTTGACTAGGAATAGTTCATTTATATGTATTTCTCAATTTATTTAACATTTAATCCTTTTGTAAATTCCAAGCCTCAATTCTCAAAGGAATGTCTTATAATAAAAATTATTTTTAAATTATAAAAAAAATATATAATAATTCTTAAGATTTTTATGATAAAAATTAATATAAAAACTAAAACTTGGATAAATAAGATTGGAAAGTATGTAGTTGAAAATTTAAATCTTTTTAATTAAATCTATACCATTTTGGTGCACATCTATCGCTTTGCTATTGTATTTTATTATCTTTTAAAATGTAAAAAAAATTAAAGCACCAATACTTATTTTATAAACCCGCTACTTACTCTGGGAAACAACTTGAATCAAATCACACTTTCATTATAGGAAAACAATTTAAGCAACATTTAGTTAATGAAATCAAACTGATCCAATTAAAGAATCTAACTTAAAGACAATTACATCAAAAGAAGGTTTTTAAATATACCAGCGCTTATTGCTACGATAACATTATTATTGAGCGAAGCGAACGAAGTGAGCGGAGCGTTTTACTGGAGACTTTTTACATTCAATTGGCTCAAAAAATACTTGACGGAAAATTATAAAACTTTGCAATCAAAAAGACAAACATTAGGTGATGGTTTTAAAAAAATAAATTTTAGAAAAATGTCCTCAAAAAAAAAATATTTTTTTAATATCGTGGCAAAAACTGATGTCCCATTGAAGTCAATAGGAAACGATGAGTCAATACACTGGGCTCGCTTCGTTCACAATGCAAACGCCACCCGAGATGTCGCGAGCGAAGCGAGTCGAAATTGAGGGTTTGTTGGCGCTCCTAGTATATATACATATACACATATGCATATGTATATAGTACCAACTTAGTATGCACTTATGTTGATAATATATTCGCAATGTGTTATTTCATACAATTCAACTTTTTCAAGCAGAACAATGACACCCCATATTGCTGAGTCGATGTGTTTTTTTTATATTTAGCCTTGATAATTTGGACTTCCACTACTATACAATATATATATATATATATATATATATATATATATATATATATATATATATATACTACTGAAGCCGAATTTCAGAATCTAGATTTTATTTTATTTTCAGAGCAACTTCAGCTATTAAACTAATATTGGCTACCAAAATTTTATTAAATTATAATGATTTTTTAAATAAAAGAGCTGAGCGTAAGCGAAGCTCTTAACCGTTTGGGAGACCTTGTTGTCTTCAAAATGCGACGAGAAAATTAGCTAAAAATTTTGACATGTATGTTTGAGCCGAACGCGGATGTTATAGCGAAAACCGATTGAAAAATGTTTAGACATTCAAAAGTTTTCAAGAAAAGATGAAAGGAGAGGGCTGATGAGATGCTCAGCTCAACACCCGCCGCGCACGGTTGGCGGATTCTAGTATCATCAACGTACGAATTCAATTATTATTTGATGAATGTATTTTATGGCTGGATGAGTTAAAAATTGCGACTTTTTACCAAAAACCAATAAACTGTAAAGTTTTAATAATAATCTATGAAAGGAAATAACTATCGAACATTATTAACCAAGTCTACTTCATGTTATATTTTAGGTGAAATTTAAACCTATCTACCACCAGATAAAACGATAAAATTGTATAAAATAATGAGTCTTGTTTGGACAAACGGTCTTTTCCTTTTTTTTTAATGAAGTTGAATTGATTTATAACTTACAATAAAGTGTAATTATGGCACTTAAAATGATTTTATGTTTCAGAACGTATCACTGATACGAAAAAATAAATAATGCAAAAATACCCTTATTTTTATAGATTAATTCAATTTAATTACAATATGTTCACTACTTACAAAAAGTCACGTTGAAAATAGTTTATGTATTATAGTAAAAACCAAATATTACTTTATTACTTCGGACTTATTGAACTTGAAGGCTATTTAATATAAATTTTTAAAGAATCTCATCTTGATTTCTTCAATGGACAAAGACAAATGATTTTCTGCATTAATTATCTTAGTCAAAAACTAAACCATAAAAATACACATAAGTTCAACAATTTTATTTTTTGCGTTAGGCCTATCGTGGGTAGCCTCGTTATTAAGGTAAAAAATGTAGCTGACATGTTTAGAGATAAATAAAAACAATTTTAGGAGTATTGTAAAAGTTTTAAGCAGACCGATGTCGAGCATTAAAAAGTATGGATAAAGTAGACTTCAATAGGTTTTTTAAAGATGTCAAAGAAATTTTCTTTGTTAATTTTAAATAGAGCTCAAATCAAAGAATTAGTAATAAGAAAGTTTGTTCATATATTATTGTTTATCCATGAAAAAATTAATACTACTTATTAATTATACTTACCTTGAATATATTAGGGATTTTATAGAAAGGCCTGAATACCCAGTATTTTAAATGTCCTCTCATACAGAATTATTACAGAAAATATTGTTCTGAAAAGTAATACAAATAATAGTTTTGAATTCTAAAAGACTATTATGTTTGAAATTGTCTTTAAAAATGTTTAACCATGTAACGATCATTTAAAATTTAAATAAATGTAGAATTAAAATAACACGGCACTAATGGTAACTATATATAATAAGTAGTTATAAATACATAACTTAAAGAGTTTTGTTATTGTGTCGCTGTTGCCCGTTATTCTCGGCTACAAAATGTAATTATATGAAGTTCGGATAGATAAGTTTTCGATGAACGAGTAAATGACGTTGTTTATAAATAATAATTTCGATGTTTACACATCTATTTATTACAAAATGTAATATATATAAAAGAATTTTACAATATATAAAGTTAAAATTATGATTTTTGCATTTTATTAATATTCCGAATATTAATTTATTCAGATATATCTTAAATTTAATTGTAGGTTATTTAAGCAAAATACTCTTTTGAAGTACATTTTGCGTCAACTTGCGTGAGTTAACAATGCTGCGCGTAATTTGCGCACGCTGTACCTTATAAATATTTTAATTTAAATACTCTTATAAATATCCTTCTGTTATACCAATCTTCTTTTGGTAACAGAGTAATTTGATACCAGGTCTCAACTTATCACTTGCATTGGTCCCTCGTGACGTAAATAAAAAATGCAAATCTCATTACCCTGGAACAGTTCCACAGGGGTAGAGCCTAGCTATAGTTATCTGACTGCAGCTCGTACTGGGCTGGCTCGACCGCGGAAGGACCACCTTCTTACAGAAGACCGACGTGTAGTAACCAAATTCATTTGGTTATGTTTCATCGGTGAGTGAGAGAATCCGGAAGCCCAACCCCCCTCCCCCCTCCGCCAAACATGATAGCGATGCCTCCAAAAAGTACACCCCAGGAGGGTACCGGCTTTGATGAAGCCGGGGACCCCCTCCCCGAGCAAAATCTGGGGAATGATTCTCGGATTTTGCTCGGGCTGCCCGTCGTATCTGAGGCGGGCAAAGTATTGCAGTTTGTGTTTTCTGAGGGCAAACGATGTCAAAGAGCGGCATCCCGCTCCACTCTAAATGTGGACTTTTGCAACATCCGAGGGTTTCACTCGAACCTAAACGCCGTCCACTATCACCTTGAGACGGCGCAACCGGCCTTGTTGTTTTTGACGGAGACGCAGATATTTCAACCTAGCGACACAGCGTACCTATCATACCCTGGGTATAAACTAGAACATTTATACCATTATATCATTTATATCATTTTGTACCACACGCCGGGGTATCTGTGTTCGTAAGGGAGGATATCTGCTACTGTCGCCTTCAGATTTTTGAAGGTCGGGACCTGTCCTTGCTCTTTCTGCACGTGGACATGGACGATCACGTCAAAGTCTACGCGTGCCTCTACAGGTCCCACAGTGGTAATGTAGAAACGGATCAACTGTTGGGCCACGTTCAAGCGAAGATTGACGACCTGCATTCACAGACTTCCTCCGCCGAAGTCGTAGTCCTCGGGGACTTCAACGCGCACAATACCGAATGGTTAGGGTCACGTGCAAACGACTACGCGGGGAGATCTGTTTAACTTTGCTCTGGCAATGGGTCTGTCCCAGCTAGTAAAGACGCACACTCGTCTACCGGATGTGGATATCCACACGCCCTCTTTGTTGGATCTTATGCTGACTACACATCCAGAAAAGTACCAGGTCACTGTCGAGGCTCCCTTAGGGTCCTCTGATCACTGTCTGGTACGGAGTGTAGTGCCCATTCAACGTCCTGCTCGCACAAGACCTGCTACTCGACGCGTTTGGCACTACAAGTCAGCGGATTGGGATGGAATGCGGTCCTTTTTTGCATCCTACCCATGGGGGCCGATTTGTTTACCTTCCAATGATCCTAGTGACTGCGCTGCGGCTGTAGCTGATGTGATATTTCAGGGCATGGAACTATTTGTACCAAGCTCTGTGGTACCACTTGGTGGCAGATCGCGACATTGGTTTGATGCGTCTGTCAGAGCTGCAGCAGATGGCAAACGGCAGGCCTAGCAAGCTTGGGCCAATGCGATAATAACTAAGGATCCGAACTCTAGGGTTCTGAAGAGGAAATACAACCGTGCCTCCAGATTCTTCAAACGGCAAATCGCTAGACCAAAGTCCAAGCATGTCGTCAAAATTGGGGATCAGGTGGCAGAGTTCCCGCCTGGCACCTGCAAATTCTGGGCGCTTTCAAAGGCCACTCTGGGCAACTTTAGTCAGCCGTCCCTACCGCCGTTGCACATGGCATTTCTCTATTAGTGCTACGAACGTGTACCCCTGACTTGACTCCAGTGCTAACGAGTCTATTTCGGCACTCCTACCTTAAAGGTGTAGTCCCGGTTTCATGGAAGTGTGCCCTTGTACATCCGATCCCTAAAAAAGGTGATAGCTCGGACCGAGCTAACTACAGACCTATCGCCATTACCTGCCTTCTCTCCAAAATAATGGAGATTATTATAAACCGACACGTCCTAACGTACCTCGAGGATCACCAGTTGATCAATGACCGGCAGTATGGCTTTTGCCATATTCGATCCGCTGGTGATCTTCTGTTGTTCTGTTGTACCTTACTCACCGTTGGGCAACGGTTATTGAAAGCAAGGGAGAGGTTCTGGCAGTTAGTCTGGATATGGCAAAAGCTTTCGATCGTGTATGACACAAGGGGCTTCTTTCGAAGCTATCTTCCTATAGGCTTCCTGAGAGTTTATGCAAGTGGATCACCAGCTTTCTCACTGGGCGGAGCATACAGGTCGTTCTCGACGGTTTTTGCTCGGACCCCAAACCCGTGAACGCTGGTGTACCCCAAGACTGCGTGCTATCCCCAACTCTGTTCTTCCTGCACATCAATGATATGTTGGATATTTCCAACATACATTGTTACGCGGATGACAGCACTGGGGATGCGTTATACCACGAGATCGACAATAATGTAATGTAATGTGTCCCTTACGAACACAGATACCCCGGCGTGTGGTATAAAATGATATAAATGATATAATGGTATAAATGTTCTAGTTTATACCCAGGGTATGATAGGTACGCTGTGTCGCTAGGTTGAAATATCTGCGTCTCCGTCAAAAACAACAAGGCCGGTTGCGCCGTCTCAAGGTGGTAGTGGACGGCGTTTAGGTTCGAGTGAAACCCCCGGATGATGCAAAAGTCCACATTTAGAGTGGAGCGGGATGCCGCTCTTTGACGTCGTTTGCCCTCAGAAAACACAAACTGCAATACTTTGCCCGCCTCAGATACGACGGGCAGCCCGAGCAAAATCCGAGAATCATTCCCCAGATTTTGCTCGGGGAGGGGGTCCCCGGCTTCATCAAAGCCGGTACCCTCCTGGGGTGTACTTTTTGGAGGCATCGCTATCATGTTTGGCGGAGGGGGGAGGGGGGTTGGGCTTCCGGATTCTCTCACTCACCGATGAAACATAACCAAATGAATTTGGTTACTACACGTTGGTCTTCTGTAAGAAGGTGGTCCTTCCGCGGTCGAGCCAGCCCAATACGAGCTGCAGTCAGATAACTATAGCTAGGCTCTACCCCTGTGGAACTGTTCCAGGATAATGAGATTTGCATGTTTTATTTACGTCACGAGGGACCAATGCAATGGTATCAAATTACTCTGTTACCAAAAGAAGATTGGTATAACAGAAGGATATTTATAAGAGTATTTAAATTAAAATATTTATAAGGTACAGCGTGCGCAAATTACGCGCAGCATTGTTAACTCACGCAAGTTGACGCAAAATGTACTTCAAAAGAGTATTTTGCTTAAATAACCTACAATTAAATTTACGATATATCTGAATAAATTAATATTCGGAATATTAATAAAATGCAAAAATCATAATTTTAACTTTATATATTGTAAAATTCTTTTATATATATTACATTTTGTAATAAATAGATGTGTAAACATCGAAATTATTATTTATAAACAACGTCATTTACTCGTTCATCGAAAACTCATCTATCCAAACTTCATATAATTACATTTTGTAGCCGAGAATAACGGGCAACAGCGACACAATAGCAAAACTCTTTAAGTTATGTATTTACTTCATCTTAATATATATGTTTACATTGTCAAATTTGTAAATTCAATATTAAAAAAACTACTTCTACGTGCTTAAACATCAACATGTTCGTTTGTTTGCACGTTACACAAAAACCACTAGATTTTGTTTAAAATAGGCGGGTAATCCCCAAGTTAGCACATAACATATTTTTATTCCGGGAATATTACACTAGAAATCTATATGAAGGAAATACACCCAAAATTACCTTTATCTCCTATTTCAATGCACAATATTATGTTAGTATATAAGTCAACATATAACAAAGAACTTCTGAATTTCCAACCACAAAATTTTTAAATAAACCCTGATTTTATACCATTATTTTTACCCTGAATATGTCTAAACTGTACCTTACAGCTTATTGTATATACAACGTTACATTGCTTTGAGATGACAAAAGAAACCTGATTATTTCTGTATTGAGAGAATTCTTGAGATTATTATAATATTTTAAAAGAATAATAATAATAATATGTTTGCTGACAATATTGTCACAGTTTTTTATTTATTGTAATATAAAGACATTATAGATATCAAACAAAATTAATTTAAACTGAATATCAGGTTATTATTACATTACTAGTTAAGACCATGGCCACGACCATGTGAAGATAAACCAATCTTATAGGTACTTTAAACTCGGATAAATGACATCAAATACTTATATAAATAAATAAATACATGGAGTAAAAAGTTAGTTTATTAATATGTTTGTGTTGAAACGTAGTTAACGAATATCTTACTTTGTGCGAAAGCAGGGCATATAAAGTTGAGATTCATTGCCGTTTTAATGGACAAAGTTTTTGTTTGTCTGAGTAATACTAAAAGCACATTTTCAGTGTATATTTTATAACAGTAGTAGAACAAATTAGTTACATTTAAAAGTACTCTAGCAACTACAGAGAATATTGTCAAAATTAAGCTTAAGCTTAATTTGAAGAATACTCTGATTTTTATATGTTTTCTTATGATATAAAATTAAATAAATACAATTAATTATTATTAAACTTACAGACCACAGTTTGAAGCCCAGGGATAGCCCATTTAAAATAATATTCTTCATTAGTTAAAACATACAATTTTAAGACTACGGGTTGTTTACATCTAAGTCATCGATTCGAGTCCATATCCGTGTCGACAATAATAAATAAAAAATGTAATTCATTATTAGAATTTTTTTTTTGTATTAAAATAAATGATGAAAATTGTGAAGGATATATATCCTCTTTTTTTATAAATTACACATTTGTATGTTTTGCAATGCGAAATAACTTAATAAATAAACTACTATACTACAATAGTAAAAAACTATTTCTGCATAAATTGATTATAATGTCATTATTTATGTGAGAGGATACGGAATTCTTCTCATGATTTTCATTATAATTTTAGGGTAATTTAATTGAGAATCATAAAAAAAAATATGTTTTGAAATATCCACACCAAGCTAGTAGCATTTCTAATACTACTACTACTACTACTACTAGTACAGTAGTAAGCACCACTTTAACCAGTAGTTACAATTTTAGGTAGATTCCATAGATGACTCTATTATTGCAATCGATGCGATGACGGGACCCAGACCCCAGAGTAGGGGCGCTACGCCGTTTATGAACTGGAGATTGAGAATCCGTCGAAAAAAAATGTTTTATATCCCTCTATATATATATGTATATATGATCCATCAGTCCAAATTCATAGTAGGCGAAATCTGACTTCACAGGTCGATAGGATAAATTAGTGGGACAAACGAAACATCTCGATTTTTTGGAAAAAGTGAAAGGGGTGGCTGGGAGGGGGGGTGAAAGTGCAAACCTTTGGGACACGCTATAGGTCGCAAATATTGACGGAGGATTTTCAAACTCGGTATACACATTTTTAAGGACAAAATAAAGGTTCTTGAACGGGGAAAATCGGTCGGGGGTTTGGGGGGCTGGGGGAGTTGAAAGTTAAAAATCGAAAAAAGTCACAGAAGAAGGCAAAATTTTGTTGTCGGAAAAATCTTAGAAAATTAACAAATTAAAAGAGAAAACTTTTTTTACGAAAAGTTTTTTGATGCCGCCCCCCGTTTAGGAAATAGAGGTGGGTGGTGGTTCCCCCCTCACCCAATATATGCCGAGTGACCCCTCATAAGACTCGTAATGACTAGTAGAATACTGCTGGATAATCTTTCTTTGTCGCCGCTCCGACCACCGCCCCTCCCCCCACAACTAAAGTAAATCATTTATTCTAATCATTGTTACCTTCGAATATTGCACATCGAGAATTCGGTCTGCCTATTCATTTGTACCCGACTTTCGAATTTTGGAAAAATTTCTTCACAGGAGGTCTTCTTATGACCCCCTGAGTCCGAAATGACCATTGGTCAAAAAGTTTATATGTATATATGTATATATATATTTATATTTATATGCGTGCGTGCGTCCAGATTTGACTATTGTCAGCACGGTAGCGGCCGCAGTTTCACTCGGATCGCTTTCAAACTATGCATAAAAATCAAACATCCAAAAATGAAGGTCTAGTTCGTTAACCAGAGAAATCCGGCCACAGGGGGCGCTAAGGCCTCACTTTTTCTGATTTCAGTTTTTCGACCTAAACTCTTTCCCTATATAAAGAAGATCAATCGCGTTCATATTATATGATGTCTTTAATGAATACCTATAACTAATGTAGATAAACCGAAAACCTAACTTCAATAACTTAAGGGTGGGGGTAAAAAAATCGAAAATTTTTAGAAAAAAATTCCCAACTTTTATCTGGTAAACATTCTTACATTATAAGTATATTTAATAGAAAGGTTATTTTTTACTCTAAATTTAGGTACCAAAAGCATTTCCAAAAAAGATACCTTTGCCGAGAAAAAAAATAAAAACCGCTTTTTGCTTGAAAATTTTTGATGTAAACAACGGCATCATGTGTTATTAAACAGGCAGTGAGTTATATTTTAAACAAGTTACACCCGAGGTCTACCCACGCGTGTCCCCCTGCGAGCACGGATTTTTTTTTTTTAAGTCATTTGCCGTATTAAAACTTGACTAGCGCAGCGGGTAGGAATCCTCGTCTGAAAAAAGAGTGAAAATTATCCTGCGACGAACGTTTTCAAGTGTTTCTACGAAATCCGAACCAAACAAAAATAAGTTATACCAAGCGCGTGCATCTGGCTTCTAAAAAGATCGCTACTTTCAGGCACAGATGTAGTGTTGTTAATCTTAAAGCTATTTTTACCTATTCATTTCCTCGATAGCAGAATATTACATAGATTCATGTCAAGGCACGTTCATGTTACATTATGTTTTTTCGAGTTGTATAGAAGAAATTGACAAGAAATTCACAAGAATAATATTGTATAATTTTCCCCGAATGGGAAAATGTTAAATTGTATATACGATTTTAATAATAAATGTTTGGCACTCCATTATTTAGTTTATTTGTGTTGTATTTAAACAAGTTTCAATCCCCATAACAACGTGCTAATAATGTCTTACATTTAAACAAATGCACTTTGAAAGAACAAAAACTTTAATATTATCTTTTAAAAAAAGATACGTAAGAACATTATTTCATAATGCTACCATAGGTTAGCTTGCTAGCGTGTTCTTAATGAATTGTACAGTAATTAGAGTAGGCGTCACGGCTATATATCTTTGCCTACGCTTAATACATTATGTTATACAAATCTTTCATACAAATAATATTAAACTTTTACTTTTTGATGAATATAATGTATGATAACCTATAGTCATAACATTTATAAGTAACATTTTCTAAATATAAAAGAAACCTCTTATCAACAATTGTAACAATTTCTCATTAAGGTGTCTTCAAAACTTGAACTGTATTTATTATTTTTTCCCAAAACTTTCAGGTGTCGAATATTTTTTTCAAATAAAATATACAGCTTTGCGTTTGAAATAGGTGGTGCTTTCCCAGAGTCCAACCAACGATGAGATGGACTTGGGTTGTCAAATAAGATATTGTAGCTTTTCATCACAAATGACATTCTGATTCTGAATCCCCCTCCTTTGATTCTATTCAACAACTATTGTTCCTAGTTTCATTATGTTAATATTGTAGCTTCTTTTCAAGTTTTGACATTTGGCTATGTTTTTGTTCTATTCCTTAAATATTTTCATTACAAAATTCCATTACATTAAATTATTTTTTAACAACCTTCATCTCCAGTCAGTCCGAGAATAGATGAGTATCTGGTTCCAAAATATTTGTATTGCGTAATCTTTACTGAAATTAAAATTTTTGACACCGTCAATGTAAACATATTTGAAATAAATAAAAATAGAAACAGAAAATTATACAAAATAATAAATTTAGTGAAACTTAAATAATAAATCAATATTTTAAGTCTGTATTCCAAAACGAATCGGTTCTCATAACAGCCTTTTTTATAATCTGAGAGAGCTATCAATGTTCACATAAACGACTCGTCCAATGATTTTGATGCGAAGCCAGATTGATAGAGTACGACATCACCAAATAATTGCTTTTCGACGTGTCTCTCCCTCTTTTATGATTTCAAATTTAAATTGTAATTTGTTGTAGTTGATTTGTTTTTTATAAGTTTCATATTTCGTTTTTTGTAATTTGTTTATTGGGTAATATAGAAATTCGAAAAGGGTAAATCTTTTACAATATTGCTTTAGGAAAATAATAGATTAATTAATATATTTTAATCTATATAAAGTATCGTAATATCTGTTTTGTGAAATGATTTTTGTACCAAAAAATTATTAGCATAAGCAAGTCTTCTATTAGGGATAAAAAAGTTCATTGGATATAACAGAATCACACCAGGTTAAATATGACAAATTAAGCTTCATCTAAGTTTAGCATCTTCATCATGGGAAAATTTTGTTATTGCTTATTATTGGGATTCGGATACTTATTATGTTTTTGGTCATTATTAAGATTAACTTTATCTACTTTTTTTTGTTTGACTTTGAAAGGGTAAAATAATGAAGTAAATTAGTATTTGGTGTTTTTTAGGACCAAAGTGCGGTTTACTTAATAAAAATAATTTGGTTTCTTTAATTTTTTTTACCTTATAGATGCTAGGAGGTAATAAACTTAAATACCAACAAATCTGACGGGGGTTATACAACAGAGCATCAAAAATTCCTTTACGTAAATTAGTCTTTTCACACATGGTTGAATCTCTTCTATCTTACATCTGAGATGATTTTCACAACACTCTACATGCTTTATAGACTTTAGTTACAAGATAACTATTAAGATATCATGTCTTACATTGAATATATATATAGATATATTTTATAAATGTTTGATTTTTATATCTAATATAAGGAAACGTAAATTTTATAAAAGTGATTAAATTCCTTTGCAAGGAAAAAACGTTTAAAAATAGAAAAATATTTTTGTGGCTTTAATTTATAGTGGAATTATTTTATTTCTTTGAGAAAATGTTCTAAAATCTCTTATTTGTTTTTGCTAACTTCCACATTATATACTAGCCTAAGGCCGGCAACATCTTTAAGTCTTCTTTCATATCACTCTTATCTTATGGTTAAGTCTAATTAATTCTAATTCAAACAGAACATATAAAAAGTTAGATATTTAATGTATTAACTGAAATAAAATAAATTAAATTAAAGTAAATGAAATTAAAGTGATCTTAACGATACTTGCAAAAGATTGTATTGTTAGTTATGGTAACTGTTGCCTTCCATTAGCAGATAAGATAAAAAATGTTACATAAGAATGTATTACAATATACTTATTATGTATTACAGTATACTCACAATTTATTATCCATCCAAGGTCGTGCTACACTCTTATATTACCCAATACTTTTGCCAAAAATTAATTTAGTAGTTCAGTAACATAAGTTGAATACAATATTAGTATCAAGGATTCTTACTCGTACTTGATCTTCCAGTTGGCACAATCTTAGTGATTATTTAACTGGGTGGGCTTATTTTTGTTTAAAAAAGTATGTTTGGTAGTTTTCCCTTTTTCTACCATTCTATATCATTTTAAAAGTTGTCAATACACGTTCTATAAGAACAACATAATATAAAAATAAGTAAATAAAACTTATTTTTGAGAACAAATTTAAGATTCAAGAATATTTTACAATTTTAAAACAAGATCACAACTTTAAAGAATTTTAAATATGTAGGTAATTGTGAATATAAGATTTTCTGGTCTTGTTGTTAAAATACAAAGCAAAGCGTTAAGAAATACTAAAATAGTATATATACTCGTATATAAATCGATTTGTTTTAACGAGGCCATCTAAAAAACTATATTTAAAGGTTTTAACTTTGTATTAATATTTCATATACTATTGAAAGATACCCATTTCTTGTCTTCCTGTGAACAAAATTGTTGCAAACATTACCAACTTATATATTAAAATTAAACATTTTAAAGTATACATACAATTACGCAAGAATTTTAAATTGATTAATGTGTTAGAAAAATTATTTAAGTATGAATATCTGTCAGTCTATATTAATGAAAATATATTTTGTGTAAATTGTAATTACATGTTAATTGATTTCACGTTAATTCATGGAATTCTAGCTAGACTTATATTCACAGTACGAGTACACTCCCCGGCTCTCACAAATTATAAGATTAAAAGCGAATTAAAATAATTAGGAAACTGAAAATTAAGAATGTCCTGAAGTACTAACATAAATCTAAAAACGAGCTATTGATTAATTAATTAATTAATTAAAGTTATATCAATTACATAAGTCGAATTCTTTATAAATCTAATTTAAATAAATCCTACTACAGGTACAGTCAAGTTAGGATTTCATTACTTAATCAACACCAAGTCGTTTCAGTGTCGCAACTAAATTGTTTTCTCGACCGCTGATCTTACATCAGCCCTGTATACATATGAAATTGGCGTTTATCGTACTGGCCATTTTAATCACAAATTTCTCGTCTTTGGTTAAGTATTTGAAATTCAAATTTATATAGCTATTTACACATGTATTTATATTTTGTTAACCGTCATTCATTTGTTTTTTTTTTCTGTTTTTACTATTTGCATCACGCAGTATACATAATGGAAAACTTGGAATATAGCTTTATTAACAAGTACGCCACCATGATCATGTGTATAGGTTTCGTTTCGTAAAAGAGTACATAGTGCGTTTTTGTTTACAATGTTTTCGTTCATGAAATTTTGCCCTGCAAAATAAGCCCCATGCACGGCACGGCAAAAAGTTACTTGTAAACGTTTGGTGGACTAGTGCTGGTGTTGTTTATTACAGTTTTCTCAAATCTGGCATGATGATTATTGCAGACATCTATTATTTTATCATCAACATCTATAACAAAATCTAATATTTTAACATTAATATTTTAAAATCATTCAAAGAATTTATTCAAAACCACTCTTAAAACAAATACCATCCATAATACTAATATATTAACATTATTTAATTGACTTATAAATACTGGATTTTTTCCTATAAAAAAATTAATTTGAATTATATTAAACAAACTTTTGGATACTAAATACCTCGTTCGACAGGGTCGATCGTGTTAGGTAGATTCCCGTCGGTCGGATCGACAAAGAAAAACTAGCCAGCACTATTCCACTGGTCATTACGAGTCTTATGACGGGTCACTCTGCATATATTGGGTGAGTGGGGAACCACCCCCCACCCCTATTTCCTAAACGGGGGGTCGCATCAAAAAACTTTTCGGACAAAAAAGTTTCCTCTTTTAATTTGTTAATTTTCTAAGATTTTTCCTATCCCAAAATTTTGCCTTCTTCTGTGACTTTTTTCGGTTTTTAACTTTCAACCCCCTGTAGCGTGTCCCAAAGGTTTGCACTTTCACCCCCCCTCCCAGCCCCCCCTTTCACTTTTTCCAAAAAAACGAGATGCTACGTTTGTCCTACTAATTTATACTATCGACCTGTGAAGTCAGATTTCGCCTACGATGAATTTGGACTGATGGATCATATATACATATATATATAGAGGGATATATAATTTTTTTTTTCGACGAATTCTCAATCGCCAGTTCATAAACGGCGTAGCGCCCCTACTCTGGGGTCTGGGTCCCGTCATTACATCGATTGCAATAGGTAGATTCATGGAATCTTCCTAAAATAACAAAATGTCAGTCTCTTTAATGTACGTCTTACTTTGACACATTTAGCTTAAATTCGATAAATTTTCACTATTAATTATTATTATTATTAATTTAGCATATCTTATAAACTAAATAAAATCTTAATGTCAAACTTTAAAATTAATTACACACAAAAACACTACCAATAAGTAAAAAAATGTACATAAAACACAATGTCGTTAAATAGTTTCTTAGGTAAAATTTATAGAGATATAGACTTAATTATATACAAAATAATTAAAGACACATTATAATATCTATTCAAGATAGCATTTAAATTCACATTTAAATTATTTAAATTCACTGTTTCTCCAAAAAAGAATCTCCTTAAACATTATAAATCTAAAGCAGTATATACTTATAAAAGCGAGTACTGCATGTGAAGAGAAAGAAGAGAGCTTAATATTGTTTGTTGAATTTTTTTTATTACTTCAGGCATACTTATATTTTATTAAATATATTTGCATTTCGTACATTAGTAGTAAATAAAAAGACGACCCCTCGGAGGCAAGTGGTGCCGTCTCTTATATATAGATATATTTAGAAAATACATATTTGGAAACATGTCATCCATGAGTGATAGAAGATTACTCACAAAAATTACTTGAATACATTACAAAAAAAATAACACGGTTGTCAAATTTCTGCTAGCAGTTCATCTTAGATCTATGCAAATTAATTTACCCAGTTGGTGAAAGGTAATTTCCATAAAAGCTTAGATTTTTTTTACAGTACCTATTTTAGTTTAGTTTAGATTTTTTTTGCAGTATCTTCTCTCAGAAGACATTACAACTGTATCAACTTTAGGTATCGTTAATAAATAATAACTTTGCTCTACATTGAAAATTATTTCTTATGAATGATTAAATAAATATATCTGTTTCATAACATGATGTAAGGCATTTACATGAAATTAAGACACTAACTTTTGCCGTTGTATAAAATATAGAGTCTTGATATTTGTTGAAGAGAACCTTGTTTTTTTATTAAACTTTAAATAAAGTTACTGCGTCAACTTCTATAATAACATTGATGTCTAGTTTTTCAATTATTTTTATAATTGTTACCTTGTATATCTTCTTGTAGTGGAAAGTATTGCTAATGGCAAATTGTAAAATAATTTAAAAATATGAAACCAAAAAAAAATTTAATATTTATTCAATCTTTTTAAAAACGTGATGTGAGAATACTCATCCGAAATTCTCGGCTTCTGGTACTAACTAATATATTCGCCAAAATATCCTTTGTACAAAGATTATGAATTTTACACAAATAATTTAATCCAACTTTTATTAAGAAATGAAAGCGGTACATCAAAAAGAATCTTAATTTAACCAACATAAAGTTCCGTGTAGAATTTAAACCTCAGACATTTTTATTTTTTTTATATGTCTATTTTAACCGCGCTGTTACATTAGCAAAAATGGAGTTGAAGGTTGATGTGGCAGTCCCATTACTTAATATCGTTAACGAGTAAATTATAAAATAATACTAAGAAACAAAATTTATACTTTTATTAATTTATTTTTTATATTAGAGCCCGCTCATGAACTCTTGCAACATCCGAGGATTCACAAGAGCGTTGCCGGCCGGAGGTAGAAGTATAATATATAAAATATATAAAATTTTACTCACAGTTATAAATAAATAGCTGTTATTTATAGGTCGGAGTTAACGGAAAAAAATAATTAGTTCCCTCTGATAGGATCGTAGGCATCAGCTAGTTCATAACAAAAGGTAGAGTAAAATAATCAATTGTTTGAGGTTTGTATGTTTTAATTACATCCTTAATTTGTTATTTTATAAACATTTTTTTTATATAACATTTATAACACACACATCCAAATATTAGAATTATGTAGTTCTAAGACTTCCCTTGAAGGATAAGCAACGTGAAATAAATTAAGATAACATTGGTAAAAAATATTGGTAAGTAATACAGGTAATACTCGTATACGTCTAAAATTTTATAAGATATATTTTTAAGAAAAAATAAATACCTATGTTCCATCCGAGACATAAAATCTATTTAAATATATAAACTAAAGTTTTTATAAGATATGTTATAACAATTATTACTTTGCTAAATCTCGAATTTTGAAAATGAAACCATGAAACAAGAAATACAATGAGTCTTATTGCTGTTTCATTCTACAAGGTTGTAATCCTTCTACCTTATTAATAACTACAACCTTTACAAATTACACTTGAAGCTAACAAGAGACCCTGTTCTTTTTTAAAAGGTCAGGTCACGAAACAAAGTTACTAGTAAATGCATTTACAACACAAGGTTTTGTTATTAAATTTAAAACCACGCTCGGGATCGGATAAATTTAGTTATTAATTGAATTTGATCAACATCACTGCCGCAACACCACATACTCGTATAGTCAAAATATATCTATGTTATCGGTATTACTATAAATATTAATAAATTACCTAGATTAATATTAATGTATTTTTGGAAACTAAGTACTATAGTATTTATAATTAGCTCATTAAAATTGTGTAATACCTACGTAGTTTGATCTACAAATGATGACCAATTTATATTTTATTGTTAATACTGTTTTATAATAAAAACGTAAATAGTATCGGTAAATATTTTAGAAATTTTATTACCAAGTCCAACAAAATTTTAATCAAATAAAATAAATATAAAAAGTTAAAAGTTCAATGAACGAAATGATCTTGAGAAATGGAGCAATAAAAGTATCTTTTACGAGGAACCTCAGGCTTGTCCGAACATAAAGTGAGATAGTTTGTCCGGATTTAAGAAGTTAAATCACTTATCTGATTGTACAGGTAAGGAATTTCTAGAACAATGCAAAAAAAAATAAGCTGGTAGGTAAAAATAAAATATTGGATATAATAAAATCTTATTTAGATATATAAAAACTTTTTACGTATATGTAATATTATTTTGATGAAATTCTGCTGGAGTCTAAGCTTGAAATCATTGTCTTATATATTACTTATTTTGGAATATTTTTATAAATACATGTAATGTGTGTGTACTTTAAACTACAGTATAGAGTCTGTATCAGAATAAAATATAAGGTTAAAGGTTAACTTCCAATAATAAAAAATATATATCACATTTTAAATTATGTACAAGTCGCGATAAGAAAAAGATAATCAAATTTTGAAAAGAATATAATAAAAAAAAATATTAAATCAAATTATGTTTGAAAATAGAAGTAAAATAAAATAAAACAGAATCAAGCTTTTTCACCCTCTACTTACGGGTTACTGATCGAGTATTCAACATTGATCCTAAAGCGCGAGTAACCTTTTGCTATGGAGTTGACATAATTTTCCTAGACTGAATCGCGTTAGTTGTTGCAGTTGAAGAAAACAGGCCTGATGTAGCTGGATTGGATTGTATGCTTTATCATGAAATCATCAAGGTGTAATGATTCGGCGATACACAGCCTTTTGCACAAGAATAGGGCGGAGTCTTTATCTATTTATCTGATCTTTCCCCGAATTTAAGACAGTGCTAGATGATGATAGATGATTGGCCATCTGATAACCCCATATGCGCTTGGAATGTACTCAGTATTGTGGAGATCATGCGGCCATTGTCTTTTTCTTCGATGCCCCTGAACTAAACAAGTAATTTCTCCAAGTTTCTTTGTTATGTATGAAAGCTTTAAGCGAAACTAAAAATATTCTACACAAAGGATTTAAAATCACTCAAATAATTTTGATCAGAAATCTGCAATAATTGGTCTTTCCCAGATCAGAGGACGGTGATCTTCTGTTATATCTTAGACACCTTTGTGCAGCTGTTATTAAAAGAAGTGAGAGGATCTAGTTGTTAGTCTATTGTACAAGTACCTAAATAAACTTGTGTCTCTTACAGAGACCTCGCTGAATCTCCCTCAATCTCGTTCAGTTTAATCTCCAAAAGATAAAAGTTTGTCCGTTTACCACTAAGCGAGTAAGCGGCTTACGGTTTCGTGATTATCTGGATGCTTTCCAGAATTTTATGGAATCCAAGTTCTCTTCAATAAAATTGGAAGTGATCGATAGAGGGAGGCAGTATTTTAATCCTGGCCAAAGATTTACGCTCTACAAAGAGCAAATTCGGCCATACATAGAGTACTGTTCTCATCTCTGGTTTGGATCATCCCAATGACTACCTTCTACCTTTTGACTGCTTATAACGGAGAGCCGCTTGAATTATTAGTCACTTTTTACTCTGTGAATGACTGGATTCTCTGGCATTACGTAGAGACGTGGCCTCATTGTGCGTCTTCTATCGCAGGGAGTGTTTCGAAGCGCTATTTGATCCTTGCCCTGCCGCCGTGACGTTAAAAAACTGCAGCATGGTCCCTCTTTTCATAATAGTAAGTTTCTGTTAAATATCTACCCGGAATATTCCGATTATCATATTTAGGCTGTTGATATCGTATAATAGTCTATTACTTTAGTAGTTCAAATTCATCATTCCATTAAGAAAAATGTATATTAATTTTGTTTTCTTAGCTTTAAATACTCAATTGATTCTACAAAATACAAAGCTAATCATCTTAATTAATTAGATAGAATTTTCTACGGTAGCTTTGTTTTAAGAACATTTGTTGTCTTAAGTTGAAACTAATCAAATTGAGCTCCTATTATTTAAAGTTTTTTTCTTACATAGTACACTTAAAAATTATAAGGTATGAGGGCATCTAATAATAAACGATCAATCATTGTATATAGTAAGCCAATAAATATACCGTTATTTTATAATCCTTAAAAAATATTATATTACCACTTGAAATTTTTATGGAAATCAGATATATGATGATATTTGCCAAGTCCAAATATGAAACGTATGCAAAAGGTTTAAAGACGCTTAAGGTTGCTAAGTTGCTCCACCTTAAGATCTAAATAAGAAATATCTGCATAATCAAGTATAGGAAAAAGAATACTTTGTCCCACAGCTTTCTTTGTGGAAACGAGAAGAAAATTACAACTGTCAACTGTCGTGACGGATGGTCGTGTTTTTTGTGTCTCCGTATTTTGAGATTTGATGGAATGTACATATCATTTATATTGGTGGTGTCTGGGTGCCTGGATATTTGGGGGAGGATGGATTGCAAAGATGGTGATATAACGGTTGCGGTGAGGCGAGAGCGGACGTGTCTCGGAGTTCCCAAGGATGTATCCGGGGTCGTGACAGGGATGCGTTGCCTGTTCAAGTGCTATCGTCGTATCAAGTCGCAAAGGAAAAGAACGGTGATAGCCATTTGTGTCGGTTGAACAATGGAGTTGCAATGAATAGGGTGTTGAGAAACCTTTAATTTAATTTGGTGCAAGTGATCATTGTAGCATTGTAACAGGTGGCTCATTTTTTGCATCCTACCTGCCTCATTTTCATTTTTATTTTAAACAATCGGATTAAACGTTATACGGCGTACTATATACAGTACTAATTCGATATATATACTCACTCCTCCATAGTGTATTTCATAAACATAGGAATATACGTCGCCAGTTTTCATCGGCGCTGGTTCAAATCTCAGTTGAGAAAATAATTTTAAGATTTTGTTATCTTCATTTATTTTTTAATTTGTTTTTGTTAACTTTATTGATTTTTATTTTATTTATTTTTTATTTTCATTTTTTTTATTGTTTTTTTTGACATTGTTTTTTTGACATTGACATATGTCTATATTATATAATTTTATGTGAATAATTTAATAATAATGTTAATAATAACCTTTAACTATGGACGTCATTTTTTTGTCACACTATCATGGACGCGCGGTCTCTCGGACCGCTATGTTCTGAAGTCCATATATTACGTAAATACAAATTTTATTTGTACACTTTTGTATTTATTGTTTTTTAGGTATATTAAAATAATAAAAATATTTTCCTGAATATATGTAACCATTATAAAAATAGTAAGTTTTAGCATCACATAAGGCCCGTATAATCAGTCCATACTTTCCAGATTTTTTAGGCATATACGAGATCATATTGCTTCTCCCACGAAACTTCACTTACATCTCTTCAACAGTAACGTATTCGCTAAGTTGGTAATATTTTTGCGAATTAGAAACAAACTTCTCAAATATTGAAGAAATTGCTGCTAGTTTGTCATTCTGTTGTCTTTCTGTACGATCAGCTGGATTGTCCAAACTTAAACATTGCATTGCAAATTTCACAGCCTGTACCATCTATATCAAAAATGTAACTGCTACCTACATTCATGGTTAGATTTTAAGATGGATGAATAGTATAATAATCCCAAACAGGCATTCAGTTTGATCATATCTAAAGCTATTAGTTCAAGTCTATTTGATCGTTTGAACTTTGCTTTGTACTCTTTTTTAGATTTGTGCAAGTCAAAATAGTCTGTAACATTTCTTCGTCAAAAATTTTATTTCAAATGATCAATGGATCATTCCTTTTTTCTTCAGATAAGTGTAACACAGGTCTGATGGTAACTATATTGTGCTGAGGAGTTCTGACTCTGCTTGAAGGTGGATTACTAGCCCACTTTTAATGGTTTTTTCCGTAGTAATAATTAAGTCGCCGTCCTTGAAGTTCTAAAAGGGCACGTTATTATCTGAGCTATCACTATCGGGACTGATACTTCTTATAATGTTACGGTGGTCAAGTTCACTTATATGATTCTGGATAAAATCATTTTCAGATATCAAGCAATCCTCAATAGTTTCTTCGTTATCAGACTCATCCGACTGTAAAAGTAAATCATACACTTCTTTTTCAAAAGAAGGGTTTTCAACTCGCCATATTTTACTCGCGTTGACGTTCGTTTACTTTCGTTTTGATGTGGATGCACGTTGATCAATATTCATTGACATTTTGAATGAAAATAACCTAAAACAATCAAATTAAACAAATTCACCGTTTATATTATTTACGCAGGAAACGTGGACGTGCGGTCCGACAGACAGCAGTTAGCAGCATAAAGTAAAATAACTCACCTAATTTGTGGCCGCCGACACAACTTCTCATCTCAACACACGTTTCGGTACTAAAACTAAAGCTACTGAGCGCATTAAACGCGGGGAGCAAGGAAAAAGGGGTAAACACAAAAATTACAAACTGCAAGCGGTCTGTGAGACCGCGCGTCCACAGTTAAATGATAATAATAAATTTAATATAATCAGTGTAATTTCTTGACATGTCTGTATTTGTAATATGTCTGTAGTATGTAATAGTAATAATAAATTTAAATAATGTTTGTAATATTGACATATAGTATTGTATTGTTTTAAATTTATGTTATAACATGAACGAATGCGGCGTTGGGGATCGCCAACCAACACGCCATGTTCCGAATGGCGGGAGGTGGAGGACGGATAGGCAGGTACGGTGACAAGAGAGTAAATGAGGCTGGGAAGCCTATTTTGGAATTTTGTAAGGAGAGAAATTTGTTTGTGAGTAAGTAAGCGGTAAGTTTATGCTAAATTATTAGCGAGAAGAATGCAAGAGAGATCTGAAAGGCTGTTGTGGGAGGCCCACGAAGGTTTTAGACCTGGAAGAGGGTGTATAGATCAAATCTTTTCCCTCCGCATGATCACGCGAAAGTTTTTGGCCCTAAGCCAGAAGGTTTTTTGTGCTTTTGTGGATTTGGAAAAGTAGTTTGACAGGGTTGTGAGAAAGAAATTATGGGAGATACTACCCCGATACAATGTGAATGGACCCTTGCTACAGGTTGTAAAGTCTCTTTAAAGAGATATCTCAGCCTGTGTGCGAGTAGGGGCTGACATGTCGCCCTGGTTTGACATCCAATCGGGTGTTAAGCAAGTTTGCGCTGTGTCAGCTTGGTTGTTCAATTTATATTTGGATAGTTGTCTCCAAGGCATGAAAGACAGTGACATGGGAGTGAAAGTCGGTGACCTTAAGGTCGATTGCTTGCTATATGCAGATGATGAAGTGCTCATTGCATCATCAGAATGCGATTTGCAGGCATTGGTCACCACTCTGAAAGATGGGTGTGAAAATAATGGTCTAAACCTGAATGCAGCAAAGACAAAGGTTCTGATATTTGAAAGAAATGAAGAAAGAACAGAATGTAAGATCAACGTGAATGTTAAGATAATAGAACAAGTGAATGAAGTGGTACATTTGGGAAGTATGTTTAGCAGAGACGGAAGATACGAAATGGATGTGGAAAGACGTATTGCTGCCGGTAACAGAGTTATCGGTGCTTTGACTGCAATGTTGAGACGGCGAAACATCAGCATAGCCGCACATTTGGCTGTACACAATACAGTTTTGCTACCGACGCTGTTATACGGCAGACAAACGTGGGTAACGCAGAATAAAAATGTAAGAAAGATGAATGCTGTGGAGATGCGATGTCTTCGCTGAATTTGCGAAGTCATTTTAGCTGACCGAATCCGCATAAAGAGATCCACAGAATGGCAGGTACTAGCGAAAATGTCTCAGTGAGAATGAAGAAGAACGTGCTCAGGTGGTTTGGGCACGTCGAACGAATGAGAGTTGAAAGAATGGTAAAAAAGATTTATAAAGGAAAAGTGAGCGGTAAGAGAGACAGGGGGTGGCCTCGAGTGACCTTCGAAAACACAATAGCTATGATATTGGAGGAAGGTCACGTATAAAGCATGAGGACCCCCCGGAGGGCATGTATGAAGAGGTTAATGTCTGTGGTCGAGGCGAAAGAAGTATGCAGGGACCGTAGCGTTTGGCGCTCCGTCGTGTCTGGCTACCCCACAGGGGATATGGCGTGAAGTTAAATAAATAAATAATTGAAGCTCCGACTGAGCTAAACATGTTTTGGTTTCACCTCACTGATCTGTGGTTCCCAAGAAAGATGATTGTGGCGTATTACCACTATTCTTATTAGAATAATTAATTTTTATGAGAGGATTGCATTTTAGTTTATTTCTTAATATATTTTAATAGTTTTTAATAAATTTGAATTGTTTTATTGTTATCCACATTGTTATCACTTTACAACTATAACTAACAGAATAAAAGAGGAGACAAGACGCCACCTTGCGGTACGCCAGCCTTGATTGGAGACCAATTCGCTAAAGAGTCAGAGCTCAATTCGTACCACAGGAGATATGTTAATACAACCCAATATAGCGTGTTGAATATCGAAAGCCACGGTATTAAACGCATTACTAAAAAGTAGTAACACGAGATTCTTCCAGTAATAAAATATAAAATCCGTGTCTTCTAGAAATCTCCGCATCATGTCTTATAAACAGTACTACGCACATACATACATGGTAAATATAAGTAACAAGTGTTTCGTTTACAATGCCTATTTCAAATTTCTAAAACCACATTTCAGGAACACGTCCTGTTTATATCATAACTGTATGTATTTGACGTACGAGTCTAACCGCACAATTGATTCACTGATTTGTATTCGGCTATATCAATTATACGTTATTAAGATTATTCGTATCCATAATTCTTAATAAATAATTGTCAATAATATAACTATTCAATTTAAGTCAAAGTATCTTTAACTTACTCTCAATATTTACTTCAGTTATAACAAAAGTTTGACAATTACAACCCACTTTATTGAAATTTTATTTCAAAGTTGGCTTTTTGTTTGTTCAAAGATTTAATCATCATATTTACTTATTTGTTTATTTGATGATTCAACAGTGTTAGTGTAGCTTATAACTAGGAATATATGGATATTCAAATGAGTGTGTGCTTGTATCTGTACGTTTGTGCCTATACCTTAGCGTGCGTTTGTACATGAGTATGATTAAGTGTAGCTTAGCTATATGTTAATAAATAATGTTATTGATATAAATAGATGATATTCAAATCTCAACCCTTTTATTGTTTTTTGAAACATGCTTTGGCCATTTTAAAAGACTGAGGTTAGTATATAGGGTATTTATAAATGCTGCTTAAACGATTTATAACAGAATTTTGTCTCTAATTTATATTCATATAATGGCTAGCAAATGTTGTATTTCGAGGTCTCTTCGTAAAATATTTATTAGTTACAGAAAAATAAAATAAAAATAATATCATAAAATTAATAAAACATAAATAATAAATTATTATTTTAATTCTGTATTGCATAGCCAAGTGCGTTTCGTAATATGTTTTAATAGTTTGAGAGAGCTGTTGATATAAACGACTCATCCAATTATTTCCACTCGAAGCCAGATTAATAGAATACCATATCACCAAATAATTGCTTTCCATCTCATCCCATATTCTCAATTTTCAATTCTATATTTTTAGTAGATTGGATTTTATAAGATTAATATCTCTTTTATTATTTATTACATATAGTTTTATACATGTATATTAATTCATATGAAAAATTTATATCAGTAAATCTTTTAGAATATTGTTTCAGATGTAACTAAGAGACAAATTTTATAATTTTAAAGTATTTCAAAACTATCGTCGTATTTTTTTCTGTGCACAAATTTACTACCAAAATTAGAATGAGCAACATTTAAGCCGGCGATAAAGAGTAGTGGTTTAAATTTTTCTATTAATTGCACTACCGACATGGTAGATAGAACCAAATCACGTTAGGTTAAAAATAGTTTATTCGGAGGTTGTTGACAAAAATTTGTTTCGATGAAATAAATTTTTAAAACAACTTCAAAATATTAAAGAATACTTTTTTTTTCGTGGTCATATAACAGAGCACCAAAAGTGGTTTTATTTAAATTAGTAGTCTCACATTGTTGAATCCCTCACTATTTTAAATCTGTGGGGACTTTCAGAACACTTTACCTACTTCATAGTATTAATGTAAAAGATAACTATTTAGATAATATATCTTACATTGAATCACTAGTTGATTCCCACAACTTTGCGCATTGATTATTAAGTATAATTTTGCATATCTGTGTCACTATTTTAAATCTGTGAGGACTTTCAGAACACTTTACCTAACTTAATATATATATTAAGTATTACGAAAAGGTATTCAAACCTACAAATAGAAAGTATTTATAAAATTTAATAAAAATACAATATACGGGACAGATGTGAGCCACTTGCTAAACAAAAAACTAAATATTATAACAATGTTATTTATAGACGACATCATATTTATAATATTGTGGGCCACAAATATATTCATATATCAGTAATATCTAGAGGCGATTTTACCAAAAAAGTTACAATTAAAAAGCAATGCTTCGTCGAAGAAGATTAAATTAGATTTTTTTTTCTGTCTAAACAAGTTAATTGCTGTTAAATATACCTTAAAATCCTTGCAATTTTTCTGTTGGCTCTAGTAATTGCATTGTATATTAAAGTACTATAGTTTGTATATTTTAAGGAAAAAGGAATGCAGACACTATTAGATTAGTGTGTTATTTGATTATAGTTTCGGACCAAGAGTGTAATTAGTTATCACAAATGTATTACAGATCTCTATTTATTAATACTGATTTGGCAATTGTTTTTTGAGAAATGATTTCCTGAATTGCAGTTTTTTTATTATTTGTTTACATACATTACTAGGGGCGCCAAAAAACCCTCAATTTCGAATCGCTGCGCTCACGAAATTTTGGGTGCCGTTTGCATATTGAGCGAAGCAAGCCCAGTGTATTGACTCATCGTTTCCCATTTACTTCAATGGGATATCAGTTATTTCACAAGATATTAAAAAAAAATATTTTTTTTTGAGGACATTTTTCAAAATTTTTTTTTATAAGAACCATCACCTAATGTGTGTCTTTTTGTTTGCAAAGTTTCATAATTTTCCGTCAAGTTGTTTTTGAGCCAATTCGTGACAAAGAATGCAAAAAGTCTCCAGTAAAACGCTCCGCTCACTTCGTTCGCTTCGCTCAATAACATTTTTATCCAAATTCCATTAATGATAGAAATTATCCCTGAACTAAATATAACTTCAAAGAAAATAAATTTGTCTATATAAAAAATATTTTTCCTATGTTTATATTTCATATTCATGACTAAATTTTTAGCAAATTTTAGAAATTAGTTGTATCTTATTTTGCTAGAAAAATATTTAAAAATATACTAAGAACATAGATTATGTAAAAGTAATTATATTCTTTTACAAAAGATAAAAAGTTTAGAAATTAATAAGTTTTTCTTTTCTTTAAATTTTTTGTGTAATTATTATATTTGTTTCAGAAAATGAGTTTAATAATAGGACGTATTTCTTTTTACAAAGTGTACCTTATATAGTCGACAAAAGTGGGAAACGTATTTGAAACCTACCTTAAATTGCTGGTGTGTTAAGTCAGAAGAACCATCGAAATTAAAATTAATTTATTTATTATGAATGTTGCTAATCTCTAGTTTAGTCATTAACAAAAAAAATATATAAAAATATACTGCTCTCAATTTTATAATAGTATATTTAGTTTAATTGCAGATGTGCCTTTAAAAGAATACAATTGACGCAGCATGCTTAATTTCGTCTTATCTCCTTATTTATTAAAGCCCATAAATTATAACTTTAATTATGGTCAATTTCGAACCAAACATTAAAATTACAGATTAACTAATTATACTCATGCTGTTAAAAAGAGGGATATCTCTCTATCTATCTGATAAAATATCACATATAAGAATGGTGTATTAATAATTTAAGATTCATCCAAGGTCGTGCTACATTCATATTGCCCTATACTCTTGCCAAAAAGTATAATCTTTAAATTTTCGGTATTCCAAATTACAACTTATTATTAACTGGAGAAATCTTAATTATTATACTTTATATTATATCATGGGATATTTATTAAAAAAACATATTCAGCAAAACTGCTTTCGGCTAACCGATAGGTATATTCAATTAAACGTTATAATATCACTTGAAAGTTTTTAATACAGCATAATACCGTAAATACGTTACAATAATATTCAAATGTAGAAATCATTTTAAAGAGCTGTTATTATAATACATAAAACAAAATTTCTCCATGAGAACCGATTTATTTGTTTTTTTTAAGTTTACAAAGAATTTTTATCGAAATGATATGAATCTTATAATGTAAAATTTTGAGATTTGTTATCGCATTAAGTATCAAAGTATATCAAAATTTTAAGCAATGTTAAAAAATAAAACTTCAAATTTTATTTTCATTAGAATTTCGTATTGAGTTTTCAGTCACCAACCACTTGAGTTGCTTAAATAAATCTTGTTTTGTTCAGTTTATGTAAACATATTCAGTAATTGCACTGCAACTTTGCGCTGATGTGAAATTAATATAAATGTTATAAATCTTGAATACTTATGGATGTGGTAGCGCTTAGCTGTAGTCGTTTGACTGCAGCTCGTATTGGGCTGGCTCGACCGAGGAAGCGCCACCCTCTCACGGAAGATGTACAGTAACCAAATTTGTTTGGTTATGTTCCGTCGGTGAATGAGAGAATCCGGAAGCCTAGCACCCTCCCTCCGCCAAACATGAAAGCGATGGCTCTAAAAAATATACCCATGGAGGGTACCGGCTTTTACGAGACGAAGCCGGAGAACCCCTCCCCGAGAAAAATCGAGGGAACGATTCTCGGATTTCGCTCGCGCAGCCCTTCGTATCTAAGGCTGCCAAAGTATTATGTTTTGTGCTTACTGAGGGCAAACGAGGAATCAACGCAGCGGTACCCTGCTCCACT
The DNA here is from genome assembly GCA_918358695.1 of Melinaea menophilus ssp. n. AW-2005. Classification (NCBI taxonomy): domain Eukaryota; kingdom Metazoa; phylum Arthropoda; class Insecta; order Lepidoptera; family Nymphalidae; genus Melinaea; species Melinaea menophilus. Next base: position 27,960,437 of record OU911042.1, read on the forward strand.
CTAAATGCAACTCTTGCAACATCCGGGAACTTTATTCCAATTTAAACGCCATCCACTATCATTTAGAGACGGCGCAGGCGGTGTTTTTTACGGAGACGTAGATATCTCAACCTAGCGACACAGCGTACTTATCATACCCCCAGGCATAAACTTGAACATCATTTTATACCACACGCCATAGTATCTGTGTTCGTGACGGGGTATATCTGCTACTGATTGGCTGGGGTCACGTGCCAGCGACTACGCGTGGAGATCTGTATTTAACTTTGCTCTGGCGAATGATCTGTCCCTCGAGACACACACTCGTATAACGGACATGGACAGCCATTGGAACTCTTAGTTGGATTTTCTGCTGATTATACATTCCGGAAAATACCAGGTCACTGTCGAGTCTCCCATATGGCCCTCTGATCATTTCTTGGTACGTAGTGTTGTACCTATTCAATGTCCGGCTTACACAAGACCTGCGACTCGAAGCGTTTGGCACTACAAGACAGCGAAATGGGTTGGAATGCTGTCGTTTTTTGCATCCTACCCAAGTAAACCAGTTTGTTTCCCTTCCAATGAGCCCAGTGACTGTACTTTGTCTGCAGCTGATGTGATACCACAGGGGATGGAATGATTTGTACCCAACTCTGTGGTCCACTTGGTGATAGTTCGCCGCCTTGGTTTAATGCGTCTGTCATGGTTGAAGTAGCTGGAAAATGACAGGCATATTAAGCTAGGGCTAATACATTAGTCACTAAGAATACTCACGCTAGAGTTCTGAAGAGAAAAATATAATCATGCCTCCAGATTCTTTAAACGATAAATTGCTAGAGCAATATTTAAGCATGTCGTCAAAATTGGAGATCAGCTGGCAAGGCCTGACATGCGCAAGTCTGGGCTCTTTCCGACGTCATTCTGGGAAACTTTTTCCAACCAACCAACCAACCCTATCGCCATTGTACAATGAGAACGACTCTCTGGCCCACACGACAAAAGAAAAAGCCGATTTCTTGGGCACTTTTTTAAACTCAAACTCGATTTTGGACGACCAGGCAAAGATACCGTCTGGGGAGTCATCGTTGGAAATCTTCTCATGTGCCCGTCAGTTATCCATGTTACTCAGACTTGTCCGGTGGGATTGGAAGCGGTACGGGCCGGTGCTCCCCGGGGGTTAATTAATTCGGTCTCTTGGGATCGCGCGAGTTAGCCGTCCGCTAATGTTCAGCGCGGAGGTCAGCTACGGGGTTCGTACCTGGTACAGAGCTAACAATGGGGAGGGATTTGATTTTGTTTTGTTTTCGTTTTCATTTCATTTCATTTTCTTAGAGTCGTGGGAGTACTTGTTTTTGTGTCAATCTCAAAGTCTGGCTTCTGCTGAGGGGTTGTATAATGGCGAGGGTACCCCCCCTCACCCCGAAAAAGATAAACCATGAAGGCCAATCTAAATAGATAATTACCCCAGGAGAGTACCGGCTGCTCAACAGCTGTGGAGTCCTTCACGAACGCCTCCATCTGCCTCTCGTATTTTGAGAGGCGGGGGGAAAATCGCCAACTGATTAACCCTACGACGACATCAACCGTTTTCTTAGGTTAGGTCCGATCACTAGGTTACCGCCGGTAGAAAGCGACCTCTTTCTGAGGCTGTTTCTATTCAGAGTGACCCGTCTGGGAGCGACTTTGAGCTTGGTGCTATAGCCGTAAAATGCCGCACCACTCGTCGTGGATACGTCAACTCAAGTAACCGCGGCAGCAAGCTAGCACGGACGAAAACCGATCTGTGGGCCCTTACCTACGAGGCCGAGAATGCCGCATTCGAGGAGAGGTTAAGTGAGAAGGCTTTTTGGAAAGAAAGAGCCCTTCCTCCTCTCAATGACAGGTTGAAAGACGAACTTTCTTGCGAGAAGCCGTCTAGTCCTAACAAGGAGGAATTAGAGGCTGAAGAGCTCTGAGCGGTGGCGAGTAGGTCCGCTGCCTCCATTATTGAGGTGGGACATTCATTATTGTAGTTGACATAAAACAGGCTTGGAATAAGGAGGCGGAAATACACCCGCTGCTTCCTTCCCCAGCTGTAGTGCCCTGGTGGGATGGGAGAGTGACCCTTCTCACCAACTGTAGACCTACGCCATAAAGGTGATTTAAGTACTCGAAGCACCCTCACATGAAGGGATACCGCCGAGGCGTCACGGTGAGTGCGCATGCGATCCCGTGGCGTCCCATCAAGACTTTGAAGGCAACCCTTGGTTTTTTTATGGGTAGCCTTAAGAATGGCGGCGTCCTCTATGTTGCCGGTAACCCCTTCGGTCATCTCCTTCTTGGTCAACGGGTATCCGTAATGGACATACTCAACAATAAAATACAAAAAGGGGATGATAACGTCTATCATCTCGTGATGTGAGAGATTAATGCAATAATAGTTTTTCGGCAAAAAAAACATCCGAAAATCTCTCTTTTCCTTAGAAGTCAAGTGGGCCAGGTGGTATTTCTCCGATTGTGCTACGAACATGTGCCTCTGAGTTGACACCAGTACTAACGCGTCTATTTCGGTACTCCTACCTTAAAGGCGTAGTCCCGGTCCCATGAAAGTGTACCCTTGTCCGCTGTATCCCTTAAAAAGGTAATATATCGGACCCACCTAACTACAGACCTATTGACATTACCTCTCTACTCTCCAAAGTAATAGACAGTATCATCGATCGACAACTCCTAAGATCGACTCGAGGATCGACTCGAGGATCATCAATTGAACCATTGATCAATGAACAATGTTTTTTATACTGTATTGTGAAATTTCAAAAAGTATCAATGTTAATTGATACCTGTAAAAAAGTGAATCACTACTGTGTTAGAATTGAAAAGATTAACATGCATTCTTTATAGTGAGTCGTAGGATTGGATTCGGTGGATTTTATATTTTTAATAGGACATATGGAGTGTAAGTAGTATTAAACAAGATCCACAAAAGATGAATATATAATAGTTTTATTTTTACAAAAGTTATCTGTAAGAAGTGAAGTAAAAAGGGTCTTAGACTACAAATCTGCCAGAAATTATTCTACACTTTTATCTGATTGTTTTAAATATTCCATTTCTTTGTTTACGATCTGACGCACCGTCTGTAGACGGTGTGTCAGATCAAGTGTGTCAGGTGTAGACAATATTAAGTATGTATTTTTGAGGGTAGGAGTGCAAACTGACAGTTATAAGTTTTAGAGCTCTAAATTTTATTTTTAACTTTAATTAATTTAATACAGTTTTCACACTTTTTTTTAATGTGCCAGTGACTACTTCTTACCTGCCAATCATTTTCCTTTAATTGACACAATCGAAACTTTAATCTACTATTAGAACCATGGAGTCGATCAAAACCACCTTAACAGAGTTAAATGAGCACTTCAATTCCACAATGGCACAGTTCCAGAAGGATCTCAGGGCCGTTGTCCCTGCCACAAGTCCCACTTCAAATGTAAACGCACAATTTCAAACATTTCGGACATTTGTTTTAAATGCTCTTGAATCCCTCCAACTTCAAGTGGAGCTATTGTCTAGACAGTATGACGATATGGACACTCGCTCACGAAGGAAGATACTTCTTGTACATGGAGTTGCAGAGTCAAAAGGAGAGGACACTGCGGTATGTGTTTCGAAAATCCTTTCTAACAATCTTAACCTTCCGGAAGTAACAGCAAACGCATTTTCTCGTTGTCATCGGTTAGGACGCCTTACGTCTGGTAAATCACGAGCCATTCTTATTAAGGTTTATGACGTAACACTGAGAAATAAGATCTGGTTTGCTAACACGGCCTTGAAGGGTTCTGGAATTACGGTTTCGGAGTTTCTGACGAAGAACCGCCATGATGTGTTTGTAGCTGCCAGACTTCGCTTTGGTGTTACACATTGTTGGACTAAAAATGGTGTCATTACTATTCTGGGATCCAATAATAGAAAACACTATATCACAACAAGATCTGAACTTGATGCGATCCCGAGTGCCAGTGCCGTTGTACCTAGTACGGTAAAGAATACCACGGTCTCAGTTGTGGAAAATAAAATATCGACTTTGAGATCCAAACACACCGTTAAGAATAAGTGATGTTTTTGTTTTACTTTAGAGAGTAATCACATTCATTCACTATTTCACTGTTCTCCAATATGGTTTGAGATTTCTTGTACTTTTAACTTTATAATAGTTTATTTTTAAATTTTAAAACTGTTCATGCACTATTATTTTATATTTACGAATCATTATTTTACTCATAATTTGCGTACGAGAAACTTTATTGTTATTGTTGTTATGTCGATATAAGGTTATTACAAACATTTGATTTTGACAGCTGATTATTGACACCTGCCGTAAGGTAGGTATAATATATAATATAATAATATGTCAATTGTCAACCCACAATTATTATTTAAATGAATGCTGTTATGTTACTACCGTTTCTTTCTCACTCTAACATTTTAATCTTTTAGCTTTAATTAATTTGTTATGTTTTCTACTATAATTATGTTTTAAAGATTAAAATTGCGTTTTAAAAAGATAAATAAATAATCACATTTTGTTATGTAATAATAGATTTATTTAGATTATTGTTATTATTGATTTTTTTTAAATTATTATTACTTTATTTTATTTTTTTTAATTTTTTTTATTATTATTATTTTTTTTTTATTATTTTTATTTCTAGTATTACTTAATATTTCACTAGTTAACTACTGTTTAATATCGATTGTGTAATTTGTGTTGTAACTCTCAGACAACTGGCGGGTCTATGGAGTGGATATCTATCATTTTTAATATCATATAATTAATTTATCGATATAAATTTAAATACATCTATTTATTTTATTTCATTTTTTATTTTATATATATATATATATATATATAAAAGCTTTTTTTTTTTTTTGTTAGTATACAATACCATTTTATATATTGATAAGGATTAAAATAGTGTATTACTTGTTTATTAACTGATTTTTATTTTATTATATTTTATTTTATTTTATTTTATTAATTAATTTATTTATTTTTAGTAATTTTATCTATTATTAAATTTCATTTTGTTATTATATTTTTTATAATAGAATACGTTCACGATGTCTTCTTTGGATAATAGTATCAATAGCGACTTGTTTCAATCTTTCTCCTCCAGTGCTGACTCAGCAGATGATAGCTATCACAGTACATCTCCTCCTCTCCCTCTCAATCATACATTAGATACTCTTTTCTCAGATTGTCTGAAAAATTTTAACATCATTCATATAAATGCCCAAAGTATTCCGGCTCATTATACTGATATGCTTGCGTCTTTTAATTCTCGCAACATTCATGCGATTCTTGTATCAGAATCTTGGCTAAAGCCATTTCTACCTTCATCATCATATTCTCTGCCTGGCTTTCAGCTGATTCGTAACGATCGTGTCTATAAAGGGGGCGGTGGTGTGGCAATTTATCTGCGTTCTCACATTCCCTTTACAATAGTTTCCTCATCAACTCAACCACCCTTGGAAGATGCGGCCGAACATCTTATGATTGAAGTTACTCTTTTACATTCAAAAATCCTTCTTGGCGTCTTTTATAGCCCATCCGTGCATGAAAACTATTTTCCTCCTTTCGATCATATTTTAGATAACTACGTTCCTATATATGACCACGTAGTTATTATGGGGGATTTTAATACGTGCCTAATTAAAGAAGATAGCCGTTCCAAGAAATTGTTCTCCATCGTTGAATCCCATAACCTTCAATTACTACCCCTGTCAGCCACGCATTATTTACCAGGTTATACTTCTTCTCTTCTTGATCTTATTATAGTATCATCCTCTAATTCTATTTTAAAGCACGGTCAATGTTCTGCTGATGCATTTTTGTATCATGATTTGTTATACTTATCATACAAACTCCGTCCTCCCAAATCAAAATCCAGAATACTTCTGCAACGTAATTTTGGTGGAATGGATTTATGCCGACTATGCGAAGATGCTCGGAAAACTGGCTGGTCCGTGGTCTTTAATGCATTTACTGTTGACGATAAATTAGAAATTTTTTACTCCTTATTAACACAGTTATTTGATAAACACGCACCTATCCGACCAGTTAGAATAAAACATCTCCCTGCCCCTTGGTTATCTGAGGAATTAAAAAAAATTATCGAAAAGAAAATCAGGGCAAAAACTAAACTTAAATTAAATAATTTGGACTCAAATCATCACAAGTACAATAAAGTTCGCAATCGCTGCAATACATTATGTAGAGATGCACAGCGTCGCCACATCCATAAATCGGTCGAAAACGGCGACACATCCAAAATATGGAAATTTCTGGAGTCACTTGGAGTTGGTACATCCTCTTCTAAAGATTCTTGTAAAAACATCGATGTTGACTCGCTTAACAAACATTTTACAACCTCCGATCCAATTGTTAGCTCCATTAAGAGAAATACACTGAATTCTATCTTTGTTTCTCCAACTCCTGACTTTCCTCCGTTTACTTTTTCGCAATTCACTGAATGAGATGTTAAAAAGAGCATAATGTCAATTTCTTCTAATGCCGTTGGTATTGATAACGTTAGCCGAAATATGATAGTCCCCATCATTGATATAATCTCTCCTTTCCTTGCCCATATTCTAAACACTTCCATATCTACTGGAAAATTCCCTGATTCATGGAAAGATGCACTTGTTACTCCTATACCCAAGAAATCAAATGCGACCAACCCCTCCGATTTTACCCATTTCAATTTTGCCCTTCCTATCCAAAGTATTAGAGAAGCTTGTCAACACTCAACTTAACGTTTACCTTAATAATCACAACCTCCTTAATCCTTATCAATCTGGATTCCGTCAAGGCCATAGTACTACTACGGCTCTCGTGAAAGTTACCGACGACATTCGATGGGCAATGGATCAAAAACAGGTTACCGTACTAACTCTGTTAGATCTAAGTAATGCTTTTAATAATGTGGATTTTGATATATTGTTAAACCTTTTGTGCTCTATTAACATATCTCCATTAGTGGTTGACTGGTTTCGTAGTTATCTAAAGGGACGCCGGCAAAGAACTCGCGTCGACGATATTTTTTCGTCGTGGCGCGAGATTCGTGCTGGAGTACCTCAGGGTGGCGTGCTGTCTCCTTTGCTATTTACAATTTTCATCAATACGATTACTAATAAAATTTCGTCTCTCTACCTTATGTATGCAGACGACGTGCAGTTTTACTGTCATAGTGATATAGAGACCTTACCAAGTAAAATCTCTATCATTAATTCAGACCTTGCCAATATTTACGACTGGTCTATATCTTATGGTCTTAAAGTTAACCCGGTTAAGTCACAAAGTATTATTGTAGGCAGTCCTGCAATTATATCCAAAATTGACTGGGCTACCTTGCCTAGTATAAAATATAATAATGTAGTTATACCGTACAGCACCAGTGTCAAAAATCTGGGGATAATATTTGACAATACATTATCTTGGTCTGATCACCTTAAAAAAGTCAGTTGCAAAACTTTTGCAGCATTGGGCTCCTTGCGCCGCCTCGGTACTTTCCTTCCTATTCCAACCAAAATTATGCTAGCACAGTCCCTAATCCTACCTATTCTAGATTATGCAGACGCAAGCTATACCAATTTAACCGAGGACCAACTTAATAAACTTGAGAGACTCCAAAATCTTTCAATACGGTTTATATTTGGATTACGCAAATTTGACCGTATTTCTCAGTTTCGCCTACAGCTCAAGTGGTTACCAATTAGATTTCGCCGTAAAATGCATATACTTACATTTCTGTACTATTGCTATATACATGTGTGCTATTTAATCCCTCTTCGCCTCCCTATTTAAAAAATAAATTCCAATTCTTGGGTACTACTAACAAATCTTTAAGATCCTTTGAAAACTTGACCTTATACATGCCAGTTCACAAAACAAAATTTTTCAATAAATCTCTAACGATTCAGGCCATTCAACTTTGGAATAGTCTGCCGTTGCACATAAGGAAATCCACGTCACTTGTTTCATTTAAAACTAAATTAAAGTCGCATTATCTCACTGTAAGTTGTATATAAATAATAAATATTTACGTATGTGTGTATGTATGTTATATAAGTAGATGGTTTTTATATGAGTTATTTGTATTCTATGTACATATAGGATGTATGTATGTATATATTTATATGTTAATGTATATATATATATATATATATATATTTATTTATTTATTTTATTCTTATTATTATATATATATATATCAGATTAGACCCCACATTAATATTTTTAAAAACCCCGGAACCGTTGATTCTTTCGGAACCATCGGTTCCAGTAATAGCCTTATCCATTATTAATAAACTTTTAACTTTAACTATCAACTACTAACTAACTAACACAACTGCGAAGTGAAGTGATTTAAACAAAAGAAACAAAAGAACAACTATTATTATTTTACTTGGTCTTACAAGATTGAAATCACTAATAATTAATCACCTGAAAATAAACACCATTAAATGGCAAAACAAATTGACAGAAAATAAAACAAATAAATAATCTTTCAACCACACACAATATAATAGAAAATAAATAAATGATTACAAAGGTAACCTCACCAGCCGGGCGCTCGAACAAAAAGTGCCCACGATACGCTGAGCGGTCTATTTAAACGCGTGCCGCCGCCCCTCTTTGCTTAACAGTGATTGGTTGGAGTTCATTAGTTCTCCAATATGACACTAGAGGCGCTGCACACATTTAAATTTATCAACTTGACAAAATAAATTACTCAAGTAAATTATGATTAAATACAAAAGATATTTCAGTAATCGTAATTAAATAATTTATCTAAAAGAATAACCCTAAAAACATAAACTGATAGCTAAACTAAAACAATTAAAAATAAGTAGTGACATGTAATGATACAATGAATAATAAGATGGCGCCACACAAAACAACTTTCAAACAAAAATATTTAAACAGAGCTTATTTATGATATAACTTGATTTTTAAATTAAAACTAATTTATAGTAATAAAGTTACTATTATTTAAACTATTGCACTGATCTTTTATATTTACATATCAGTGCAAACATCAAAGAAACTTATAGAAATCCAAGCCTACCCGCCGATCGAAACCACCTTCAACATTTGTAATAAAGATGCGGCGACATATATATTTTTTTTATTTACTTATTTATACTTTTTTTATTTCTTTTTTCACATTTGTATATTTTTATATATATATATATGTTTTCGTGAATAAGGTTGATGTTTGCTTGCCAGGAGTTTTTATAATAAAAGACGTGTGGTTGCTTTGAAATTGTATTGGACACTGATTTTAAACCGAACATACCGCCCACTAAAAGGGCGTTAAGACCTTTTGAAAAAGTAAGACTTATAACAAGTAATATTGAATCAACTACAGAATAACATACTAATTGTGACTGAGTTAATCTAACTGTTGTTCATTTAAACTTGTTTGTAGACAATATTGACTAAGAGTCTTATGAAATATAATATTAAAAATACAAAACATTAATTTTAAGCTATATATAACTAATCTTTAGTACATATTATTGGTAATGGACATAAGTTAGATACAGATCTTCGAGTCAAGTGACCATTGTAACGTACGGTATAGACTCGTGTTACTTCGTCACGTCCGGGGTGCTTTTCCATTATTCGTGCCAACGCCCACTTGCTAGGGGGCATGTTTTCATTTTTTAACAACACTATGTCACCAACTTCGAACTCAGGTGTTCGTCTAAGCCACTTGGGTCTTTGGTTCAGTCTTGACAAATATTCGGTTTGCCAACGCTTCCAAAACCCTTGAACCAGTCGTTGAGTATATTGCCATCTGGACAGCAGGTTTAGGTTGGTAGTGCTGTAGTCACGGTCAGGTACAGTAATTAAGGGTTCTCCGACGAGGAAATGCCCAGGTGTAAGTACTTGAATGTCGTCGATCACATCGATATCGCTAGATATAGGTGTTAGAGGACGCGAATTCAAACAGGCTTCAATTTGGGTCAGGACTGTAGTAAATTCTTCAAAAGTTAAATTACCAGCCAATACCTTTCCTAAATGTTGTTTGACGGACTTGACACCGGCTTCCCAAAGTCCTCCAAAATTAGGACAATACGGTGGTGTAAATTGCCACTGTGTGCCATCGTTTGCTAGTTGATCAGCTAAAAGTCCGGGTATTTCGAGTCCAGCTTCTTGCCACATTGCGTACAATTCTTTATTGGAGGCCACGAAGTTTGTACCGTTGTCGCTCCATATTTCTTTACATCTTCCTCTTCTGGCTACGAACCGTTTGAAGGCTGCGATAAACGCATTAGATGTAAGATCACTCACCAGTTCCAAATGTATAGCCTTTACAGCCATACAGATGAAGATGCAAATGTATGCTTTGCTGGTTTTAGCTCCTCTTCCTTTAGAATTTAACACGTACACAGGACCAGCAAAGTCTACTCCACTTCGAGCGAAAGGGCGGGAAGGCGTCACGCGAGCTTCAGGTAAGTCACCCATTATCTGTGGTCACCCATTATGTGTGGCAGCGCGTTGACGCATACAGGTAAGACATCCATGTATATGTTTCTTTACTAGTGCCTTGCAGCCTACGATCCAGTATTTACTCATTAGGTAAGTAATCATTAAATTAATACCACCATGCATTGTTTTCAGGTGTGCGTCAGCCACTACAAGAGGCACAAAGTTGTTTTTCTTGCCCAATATCACGGGATATTTTAGGTTCTCATTGGCCTCTGCGTTTCTTAATCTTCCGCCCACTCTGAGTATATTTTGACCATCTATGAATGGGTTAAGAGATTTTATTGTACTAGATTTTCTTACATTTCTTTTTTCTTTTAATTTTCTTACTTCATCTTGAAATTCTTCTTCTTGTACTATTTTGATACATACCTGCAATGCGGTTTCTAATTCTTCTGTCGTCAGTGTACAATCTAACTTATTTGAATTTCTCTTTATATTAAGAAATCTTTTACAATAAGCTATTACTCTCAAGAGTTCGGTCAGGGATTCATATTCTTCAAATTTAATACATTTCACGTCTTTTTCTGTTATATTAGCGTAGGACTGTATAGGTTTTTTCTTTTCTAAAGTTGTGTTTGATATTGGAGGTCTAGAATATTCAATATTTTCATTCATAAGAAAAGTAGGTCCACTCCACCATAAGGGTTTCTCTTGTAGTTCAGTTATTAACAATCCCCTTGATGCAATATCTGCTGGGTTATGTGCTGATTGCACGTGAAACCATTGACTGCTACTTATTTGTTCTAGTATCTCCACTACACGGTTGGCAACAAATGGTTTCCAACGGTTTGGTTCGCCAAAGAGCCATGCTAAAACTATAGTCGAGTCAGTCCATCCGAAAATATTATGTGAGGGGATTCTCATAGCTTGGCTCACTTGGGAGAGTAATTTAGCTAATAGTGTTGCTCCACACAATTCCAACCGCGGTAGTGAAATAGTCTTGACAGGAGCTACCTTGGTTTTTGATGCAATAAAACTTGTCTTTATGTCTCCACTCGTAGTTTGTACACGACAGTAAACTACCGCTGCATATGCTTTTACAGATGCATCGCAGAATCCATGCAGTGTTACCTTATCCTTTTCAGTGCTGAGAGTATTTAGCCAACGACTTATTTTTGTTTTATTGACATTTTATAAATCATTTCTAATGAACATCCATTTTCGTTGCAGTTCGTCACTGATTTCTTGGTCCCAACCAACTCCTTCTAGCCATAATCTTTGTACTAAAATCTTTGCTTTGACTATGACCGGTGCTATCCATCCTAGGGGATCAAATAATCTTTGTAAATCCGATAGAATAGTTCTCTTTGTAATGCTTGCTGACATAGGTTCAAGTTGTAGTTGGTAATGGAATTCATCTTTTCCAAGATTCCATGATACACCAAGAGCTTTGATCGTGCCGTCTAGCTTGAAGTCTAGGTTAGCTTTAGCAGTGACTTTGTCAGGGTCCATAGATTTAAGAAAGTTAGGGTCGTTGGATGCCCATTTTTGTAGCTGAAAGCCACCTCGTCGTAGAATGTTTATAATTTGATTACTGATTTGAATCGCTTGTTCTGTTGTATCACAACCAGAAGTCAGATCGTCGACGTAGAAGTCTTCTCGAATAACCTTAGCAGCTTCAGGATATTGCTCACCTTCGTCTTCTGCCAATTTTATCAAAGTTTTAATTGCGAGATAGGGTGCAGATGCTGTGCCAAATGTGACTGTTTTTAATCTATAGGATTTGATTTCAGCAGGCTGGTTGTTTGCTTCAGTTTTAGGGTTGAGACTACCACGCCACAATATTCTGTGGTAATCAATGTCATTCTTATCTAGAAGAATCATTCTGTACATCTTGATGATGTCACCTGCGAAACACACCTTATGCATACGCCATCTCATGATCACACTTCTCATATCTTCTTGCAGAACCGGTCCTACCATGAGCTCATCATTCAATGAGATGCCAGTATTGCTCTTACATGACGCATCAAATACTACTCTAATTTTTGTTGTTTCTTTGTCCTTTCGAACTACAGCATGATGTGGAAGATAAACGCATCGATTATTCTCTTCATCCTTTGGAACTTCTTCCATGTGATCCATCATTATATATTCTTCTAAAACTTTATCATATTCTTCTCTCAATTCATGTGATTTTTGTAGTCTTTTTTCTTGGTAAATTAAGCGTTTCATCGCAATTTCTTTGGTATTTCCATCTGGGGCTAGTGGTTTATTGATCCGGAAAGGGAGTTTCACGACGTATTGTCCGTTGTTGTTCCTTTTATAATTTTCTTCATAAAAGCTTTCACATTCTTTTTCTTCTTTTGTGTATTTTCTCTTCGAATCTGGTTCTATTTCCCAGAGTGATTTTAATAAATCTTCGGCCATAATTTGGTGATGCATGACTAGTATACTCTCTGACTTTTGTGCAGTATCTTCTACTCTTCCAAATAATATCCAGCCAAGGTTTGTTTTGTGAGCACATGGTGACCCTGGCGGACCTTTGATTATTTGATCTTGTACAATTTGGGCATACACGTCGACACCCAGAAGTAGATCAATAGAACCTGGTTGGTAATAGTTCGGATCGGCTAGAACTAACCCTTCTAGGTGAGGCCAATTGCTTATGATGATTTTTTGAGATGGAATTTTGGTAGTTAATGGCTTTGATAAAACATAGGTTCGAATATTCAAGTTGAAAGCTTCACATTTCGATTCGAGATCGATGTGGACTACATTTTTAATGTCTTCTCTCGTTGACCCTACACCAACTACCGTACCCTTGACGGGATATCGCTTGGCCATGAGTTGTTGTACAGCTCGTTCGCTGATAAAGCTAGCTTGCGAGCCTTGATCGATTAATGCTCGTATTGTCATTGTGTAATTGTCTTCACTTCGTACTTTGACTATTGCAGTCGCCAATAATGCTGTACTTTGTTTTGTAGACACATGTGATGTCACCATTGTTATGTCTTCTTCACTTTCTTCAATTTTCTCCACGTTTGTATGTAATGTCACCTTGGGTTGTTTTGTAAGTTTGTTCTCTGTGTTGCCCGCAGTATCGCATTTCATTTTAATACTTTCTTTGTTTTCGTGTAGAAGTGAATGGTGACGTCTTTTGCATATTCTACAGCATGTTGGAATGCGAAAATACCTTACAGAGTGTCCTGGTGCAAGGCAGTTGAAGCACAGATTGTTCTCTTTGATAAACTCACTTCTTTGGGAAGGTGTTTGTTTTCCAAACTCTTTACAGTGGCTAAGTGTGTGACTTTCTTTGCATACTTGACATATTTTATTACTTTCGACGTTGGTTACAGCGTGAAATGATTTCTCTCGCACAGAAATAGCACTTGACTTCGGTTTTGTAGGCTCTGTGAGTTCTAGCGTACGAAAACGACTTTCCAGGAACTTACGAAACATATCTAGCGGAGGTAAACTATCAAACTCTTTACAATTGCTGCTCACCTGCTCTTCCCAATCTTTATGTGTTTCACTGTCTAGTTTTTGCACTACAATGAATATTATAAATGGATCCCAGTCAGTCGTACTCACTTTTAAATTATTAAGTTGATGTAAACATTCAAATGTCGTGTCTAGTAAACTCTTGATAAGACTTGAACTATTATTGACAGTAATCTTTTTTTGAGAAAATAATCTTTTCATTATAGCATTGATATTTATTCTTTTGTTGCCATACCTTCCTTTTAAAATGTTCCAAGCTTGCTCATAATTCGAATCGGTAACTTGTATGTGTTTTAATATCGAAGCAGCTTCTCCAGTAAGGCTTGTTTTTAAATAATGTAATTTTTGAACATTATTTAACGATCCATTACTGTGCACTAGAGTATTAAACAAGTCATGGAACGACAACCATTCTTCATAATGTCCGCTGTACGTAGGTAGCTGAATTTTAGGTAAGACAACTCGCACTTGCTGAGATTCACTAGGTATTGTAGGCAACGTGGCACTAGCACTAACTGTTTGAGTAGCTAACAAATCCTTCAAGTCGGCCACCAAGCTGATGTACATTTCTTCATGATCATAAAATTCATCCTTCGCTAAATACGCCACTTGGTCTTGTTTCTCCCTCGGCACGCTACGTATTATCTCGCCATAAGCTTGTTTGTAATCGTTCCAGTAATCTTCTACACATTTAAGTCGAGATTCTATGTAATTTCGCGTTAATCTGACCTTTGGGCACTTTTTTAAGTTTATGTGGGTCTTCTGCAAAGTCTGTGCAATGTTTTCCACCATAAGCAACGCTTTATCTAGTCCCGTAGCCATTGTAAATACGTAATTATTTCTATATTCACTTGTAACAAACGTATCGAAATGAATAAGCGTCTTATTTTAAATCACTAATTTGTCGTAAACAACTCGAACACTTGGGTCGTCGCCGCTTATCGCAATCTCTTTGTTCTCGGGCGGCCGGCAAGGCAGGTAACAGGCACTAGTATCCGGCTCGATTATGGACCATATGTTTTCGTAAATAAGGTTGATGTTTGCTTGCCAGGAGTTTTTATAATAAAATACGTGTGGTTGCTTTGAAGTTGTATTGGACACTGATTTTAAACCGAACAATATATATATATATATATATATATATATATATATACATATATTTTTTTCTTTTCTTTTTTTTTTTTTTTTGCACCACCCTGCCATATTCGATACAATTGCTCCATTATCAAAGGTTGTCTGGAAGAAATCGCTAGTTAGCGATAAGACCGCCTTTTTGTACTCTGCCATGTTTTCGATTACTTTATAATTATTTTTGTTTTTTTTATTTTTTTATTTTATTGTGTGGTGTGCAATAAAGTATATTCTATCTATCTATCTATCTAGTTTATTATTTGAAGGAGCTTATTACGATTTATCTTAGATTTAGCTTTTTTACAAGATTTCTTTGATAATTTTATATAATTTGTAAAGGTTTTTTATAATGTAAATTAGATGTTTCATATTCTTTCGTATCTCAGACATAAGTGGCCTAACCATTCATATTTTTAATTGTTAATTTTGGTATTTTTCAACGCAAACATTTTGTTGAAATTATCATTTACTATAAAGAATAACATTACTCCCTTACTTAAGCAGAGATTTACATTTCCCTCTATTTCCTCATATGTTTCCTCAAAAAAACTGTTATAATAATCTTTCTATTGTACAAATTGAATAATATTTTTACACGAAACACAATTTAAATGAAACTATTTATTAACTGCATAAATAACTATTATTGAATAAAATTAATTAAATTAAATTATTATTCCAGAAAATTTAAAGAAGTTTCTATCATCCAATAAAAGTTGAATTATAACTTTAAACAAAGAAACTGGGTTTTGTATGAAATGGGGATTATCTCACTCTATATATATATAGAGGACTAATTTCCCACCCATTTACTAGTAGACCCCAGACACGTACAATAGGGTGTTATAACTAAACCTCTTACCGAAATAAGCTTTTGAATACTCAGTGAATGCTTTATTAAGTGTATGTTCTTACATTGATATATAATCATTTGTATATACATTTGAAAGCAGGTATGTATGTTATGAATGCAGGTAAATGATTTAATTCTTTAAATTTTCGTTCGATCTGATTCTTCCAAAAATTCTGTTAAATTGGACCGAATCGTATTCCCACGAGTCACCTGGGGCTTGATTATTTCCAGCTGATTTATGGACATTCAAAAAAGAACCACTCACATTTGTTTGGTGATTTATTTTTTTGTGTTAATATTTTTAGTACTTTTACTTGTTACTCATGGAACTCATATTTCTGCTAATTCATAACTAGTGACTGACTCATATTTCCTTTTCTTTCTTCCCTTCTCCCTACTCTAATTTTAAGCCGTCTTTAATTAGTATAAATTTATAGAAATCCATCATTTTGAATTTTATTGTAATCATAACGTGGACCAACTTTTTTTTTGTTTCTTGGGCAAAAACAAAAGTTGGTCCACGTTACATAATTTTCTAGGCAGAAAAGTATTTTATATGTCGTCTCAGATAAGCCCAGCCCTACACCAAGTTATATAAAAAGCTGTCCAATAGCTTCGTTATAATTATAGCCCAAATTGGTAATGTTTGTCCGCAAGAATGACATACTTTTTAAATCAAAAAGTATCCTATATACGTTGACAGGGCAATAACCTACTACCATAATTTTTTTTTTATTAAATATGTCCAGTAGTTTTACGATCATGATGCAAGAACAAACAAACTGGCAATCATTTATAAAACTGTTGCTACTATTTCAGTTGCATAAATAAAAAAACTATTATTAAAAAAGTATCGAATTGGGTAGACATCGAAGAATTCGGTCTGCCCATTCATTTGTACCCGACTTTCGAATTTTGGAAAAATTTCTTCACAGGAGATCTTCTTATGACCCCCTGAGTCCGAAATGACCATTGGTCAAAATATTTATATATATATATATATATGCGTGCGTGCGTCCAGATTCGACTTTTGTCAGCACGATAGCGGCCGCAGTTTCACTCAGATCACTTTCAAACTTTGTTCAAAAATCAACCATCCAAAAATGAAGGTCAAGTTCGTTAACCAGAGAAATCCGGTCACAGGGGGCGCTAAGGCCTCACTTTTTCTGATTTCAGTTTTTCGACCATAACTTTTTCCCTATACCTACTTTGTATATCAATCTTTATATATCAATCGCGTTCATGTCATATGATGTCTTTGATGAATACCTATAACTAATGTAAATAAACCGAAAACCTAACTGCAATAACATAGGGGTGGGGGTAAAAAAACCGAAAATTTTTGGAAAAAAAATCATAACTTTTTTCTGGTAAACATTCTTACATCACAAGTATTTTTAATGGAAAGGTAATTTTTTACTCTAAATTTAAGTATCAAAAGTATTTCCAAAAAAGATACTTTTTCCAAGAAAAAAAATAAAAACCGCTTTTTGCTTGAAATTTTTTTATGTAAACAACGGCATCATGTGTTATGCTTAGATAGTGAGTTATATTTTAAACGAGTTACACACGAGGTCTACCCACGCGTGTCCCGCTGCGGGCACGGATTTTTTTACCTCCTTATTATTTCATCAATATCATTATTATTACATGCAATTGAAACCCATTTGATCAAACTTACTTTTCTATGGAAATTATATTATTGTAATCAAATTAACTAAGTAGGTATTTTAAAACCTATATTTTTTATTGTAAGACAACTTTAGTCTCGCTTCAAAAATAATAAAAATATAATCTTTTATGAACTCTGTGATGTGTA
The DNA here is from genome assembly GCA_918358695.1 of Melinaea menophilus ssp. n. AW-2005. Classification (NCBI taxonomy): domain Eukaryota; kingdom Metazoa; phylum Arthropoda; class Insecta; order Lepidoptera; family Nymphalidae; genus Melinaea; species Melinaea menophilus. Next base: position 27,978,206 of record OU911042.1, read on the forward strand.
ATTTATTTAAAATAAAAATAAACGAATGCTTAAATTACCGAAATGAGAATTCTTGACGTTATTCTTTATTTGGACCTCAGTTATACTGATTGTTTCCGTAATGTTTAGCGTTACAGCATAAATTTATTTATTTATTTTATTACATTTTGTACCAAATTTAGTAATATAATTTCGAACTGATTAACAATTTGCGATTTTATGACTAAATACTAGGTCTAAATGAAACGATTTTTTTTTATATATGTATTATAATTTATTGGACGCTAAAATCTACATAACACCTCCAATCTAGCACGACAGTATTCCGAAGCGAGATATATCAAAAATAGTGAAACATTTAACCTGATCGATGAAAGAGAGATTTTTGATGAATGGATTACACATGCTACACTTTAAACTTTTCGTTACTCAAAAATGTTATGTTATAATTTTTCAACAAAAAAAGACAAAAGAATGGCATTTTACAGTTTATTAACCTGAAATAATTATAATGAATTTTCAGGAACTACAATTTTGTAATATATTTTATAATTTAATGAAACTAAATATTTCAACTTGAACAGGTCCAGCCAGAGATCGACCCCAAAGGGTTTGAAACTCGTCAGAAAAATTCTAATGATACCAAAGTAGTAGAGTTGGTTAAATATAAATAATAACTTAACTCGTGCATGTTAATTTACTTTTATCATATTTATCTGAAATGTATGATTCTATTACATACATAACAACTTAAATATAATAATAATATAAATTAGTTTATTTCATAAGTGAACATATAGGAAATACAATTATCAAAATTATCCCAATCTCAGTAATTTAATTAAATATCCTCCAAGGGCTTTCCCATTCCGAGCTTATTAATAATTACACAAGACTTACAATAATATTTATAAAGTATATTGACTATTATAATAAGAATGCTTAAGAAACACATTTTGACTTATTGTAATAATATATCTTTTGTACAGAGGCTTTATTAGAATGGGGAGAAATCCAACAAAAGCCTTGACACTTTTTTAAATTTTGTATAAAACAATTAAGTATTTGTTTACTTATTTATATTATTGTGACATCCTGACGCCCGAAGTAGTCATCCTGTTAATACAGTAGGTTGGCCTGTTTGTGTATATAAAGCAGATATTACATTCTTGATATTTCACAGCCATTGTAGTTCAAACGCAAAAATAGTAATCTATACTTATAATAAATCTGTAGAGAGGTCAATTCTGTACATGAAATATATTTACAAAATAAGTAGCAGGGGGTGATTAGTGTTCGATACTGATGCCAAAAATGCAGTTAAAAAAATTTTTGTCTGTCTGTCTGTCTGTCTGTCTGTTTGTATGTTATTTATAGAAAAAAAAACTACTCGACGGATTTTAACGAAACTTAGTACAATTATTCTTTATACTCCTGGGCAGGTAATAGTATACTTTTCATCACACTACAATGAATAGGAGCAGAGCAGTGAAAGGAAATGTTGAGAAAATGGGAGAAGTTGCTTGATTTTTTAAGCTTCCGTCGCGTGTGCAGCCTTAATGGTTAGAGCTACATAGAAACTATGTATAACGGAAATATTCTACATAAAAATACACGAAAAATATTCCAAGACAGCATATATCTACCTTTTATAGTTAACTCACAATAACACGCATAACTCTCGATAGCTTAGCAGTTCGGAGATTTCTTATTATATTTGTTTACTTTTACGTTTATAAAACCAATAATGCTCACCATCATTCCTAATTAAAAAAAAAATAAACATTAGCACCAATTCAATAAAAAAAGAATCATTGAAATCGGTATAGAAACACCAAACTTATACTTACTTACATGAAATACGCCAACAAGACATCGCGCGTGAATAGTGAATCAAGCTATAAGGATTATTTTTGCGTAACGGTTGCCGCGCTCGACGGGGCTCGCGGCGGCAGAGTATAAAAGGGGCGGGAGGCGAGCGCAAGCGTCATTCAATATTTGGCTGTTGATGCGTTCAGAGTGTTGAACTTTATTGACAGACAATAATTGTTATTTTATAAACCGTGCTTATCAGCGCGACTTTTTGTCTTTAAATAGTTTATTTTAATTTCTTTTGTTGTTATTTTCTAAATTAGTTTTAGTTTTGTTTAAATTCTTAACTATTAATAGTTCCTATTTTATTTCTTTTTAAGTAGATTTAGATTCGATTTTTAGATTAGATAATAGATAGATAGATTAGATTATTGTTAGATTTTTAGTTACTGATAGGTTAGTTTTGGGCATTTTATGTTTAGTTTTTTTTGTATTGAGTAGATAAAAGCGTAGGTAGGTACTTTTATTAATTATAGTATTCATAGGTATTTTTTATTTATTTTTAAGTGAAGTAGGTATAGGTAGATATTACCTACTATCTACCTATACTGCACACGTGTTTTAGCTTTATTTTCATTTCTTTTTTTTTTGTACCTAAGTTGTAGGTAGGTAGGTACATATTTCTTAGTTTAATTCTATTAGAATATTAGGTATTTAAGTTTAAATAGGCACTTAGATTTATATTTTTTTATTATATAGCAGCTGTACTTAGAACATCTAAGGTTTTTTTTGTATTAGCATAGGTACTTTGATTAATTACAGTAGTTGTAGGTATTTCTTATTATTCATTTTTAAGTGAAGTAGGTAAGTGTAGATAGTATTGCACACGCATTAAGTATAGCTTTATTTTCATTTTTTATTCTTTTGTAATTTGTAGGTACCTACGTACATATTTATAATTCGATTAGAATATTATTTTAGTTTTAATAGGCACTTAGATTTATATTCTATTTATTATATACTTAGCTATAGTTAGGACCTCTGACGTAAGTTTTTTGTTGGGTAACTAAATAGAATTTAAGTTACCGTCGATTAAAAATAAAATAAACGATGCCACCTAAAAAACGACCATCTTTATCTCGAACTTCGAGTCAAGCTAGGAGAATGAGAATGACGCGTTCTCAAGAATCGGAAGAGGAAAGAGCACATCGGTTAAACTCTATGAGAGTTAGTGCCTCAACATCTCGAGCTAATGAAAGCTCTCCAGAAAGAGAGATGCGATTAGCAGCTGAAAGAGCGAGACGAGCTACAACACGGGCTTCTCAAAGCTCTTCTCAACGAGAGCTAAGGCGTTCCATTGACCGGGAACAACATGCGTTATCCCGAGAAGCTGAAACTGCTTTACAACGAGAATTGCGACTCACAGCTGACCGCGAACGGCATACATTATCTCGCGAGTCCGAAACCTTCACTGAGAGGGAATTACGGCTTACAGCTGACCACGAACGTCATATTTTATCTCGCGAGTCCGAAACCTTCACTGAGAGGGAATTACGGCTTACAGCTGATCGCGAACGTCATATTTTGTCTCGAGAATCTGAAACTTTTACTCAATATCAAGACCGTTTGACAAATGATAGGGCGCACCATAACATGATTCGATCTCTTGAAGATGAACATGAGCATGAACAACGACTAGAGTCGGGACGCGATTATTACAATTCTTTGAGACAAGAACAATTGATTACTTTATCTAATGAAAGATTAAGAATTGAAAATATTCGGTCGCTTGAAACAGAAGAACAGCGAGAGGCCCGTCTTACTGCAGATAGATTTCGACATGGTCTTAATGACTTAGATATACACGTGGTAGATCAATCTACAAATTCGGTGGCGTGGTCCGATAAATATAAAAGTGGGTTTGCTTATAACCTCACAATTGATTACAGATCATCTTCTGAAATAGGCGATATGAACGTAGTATGTTCCTTTTGTAATGCTTCGAAGTGGAGGAAGGAGTCTGCTGGTTTCTGTTGTTCTGGAGGTAAAATAAATTTGCCTTCGTTCGAAGACCCACCGGAACCTTTAAAATCACTACTTTTAGGGGAACATTTGCAATCCAAACAGTTTTTAGATAATATTCGCACTTATAATAGTGCATTCCAAATGACATCCTTTGGTGCTAAACAAATCTCAGAAGGCCCTTTCATGCCTACTTTTAAGGTACAAGGTCAGGTTTACCATTTGATAGGGTCCCTTTTGCCTGAAGAACAACCTAAATTTCTTCAAATATATTTTGTATCCGATTACAACGAACAGTCGAATATAAGAAATCAATATTTTCCGAATTTAAATACTGAACTCATTTCACAACTTCAGAACATGTTACATCAGGTTAATTCGTACGTATGCAGTTTTAAATCGGCATTAGAAGCCCTTTCTCAAGATGGTAATAACAATTATAAAATTGTTATAAATGCCGATAAGCGTCCAACTCAGGAACACCCTGGGCGTCATAACGTTCCATCCACGAATGAAGTTGCTGTAGTACTGGTCGACCAGGAATGTGATAGGCGTGATATCGTTATACGTTCCAGAGACAATCGTTTGCAACGTATTTTCGAAACCCACAGGGCTTACGACAGTTTGCAATATCCTATGATATACTGTCGAGGGGAAGATGGTTATAATTTCGCTGTATACCAAACCGATCCGCGCACAGGCGCACCTAATTATAATAAAAAGGTGTCATGCCTTCAATTTTATTGTTACCACCTGCAAGTGAGACGGAATAGATTGGTATACTTTCAACGTTTTCGTGGCTTATTTAATCAGTTTATTGTTGACATGTACGCAAAAATTGAAACCGAAAGATTAGTTTATATACGATCTAATCAAAGGCAGCTGCGCGCTGAAGAATACGTGCACCTTCGCGATGCCATGCAGCAAGATAACGATACTGTGAATATGGGTCGTTTAGTTATTTTACCCTCTTCTTTTACTGGTGGTCCACGCTACATGCATGAACGTACTCAAGACGCTTTTTGTTACGTAAGAAAATATGGACGTCCCGACTTATTTGTTACTGTAACTACCAATCCCAAGTGGGATGAAATCACTCGGGAGCTTCTTGAGGGTCAGGCACCGCATGACCGCCATGATATTATTGCAAGAGTGTTTCATTTAAAATTAAAATCAATGATAGATCTTCTTACCAAAGATAACATTTTTGGAGAAGTCTTGTGTTATATGTATAGTGTTGAGTGGCAAAAACGCGGCTTACCTCACGCACATATCTTGCTTTGGTTAAAAGATAAGGTTCGACCTAATGATGTAGACAGATTAATCAGTGCTGAAATTCCAGATCCGACTGCAGATCCCCTGTTATACGACATTGTTAAAACTCATATGATACATGGTCCATGTGGTGCATTTAACGCAAATGCTCCTTGCATGCAAGACGGTCGTTGCACTAAAAGGTATCCAAAAGCATTAGTGGATGAAACTGTAACAGGACATGATGGATACCCATTATATCGTCGCCGTTCAAGAGACAATGGTGGTTTTACTGTTGAAAAGCGAATGTCTGGACAACAGGTTACTTTAGATAATAGGTGGGTCGTTCCGTATTCGCCTGTATTGTCCAGAGCATTTCAAGCTCACATAAATGTAGAAATGTGTAATAGTGTAGAGTCAATTAAATATATTTGTAAGTACATTAACAAGGGCAGTGACCAAGCTACGTTTGCGTTAAGAAATGAACATGATGAAGTTACTAGATTTCAGTCAGGCAGATATATCAGCTCTTCAGAAGCTGTGTGGCGGATCTTAAGTTTTAATATTCACGAAAGATATCCACCTGTGACCCATCTGGATGTTCATCTGGAAGGCGGTCAACGTATATATTTTAACGCCGAAAATGTTACAGAACGATTAGAGAACCCTAGACAAACAACTTTATTGGCATTCTTTCGACTTTGCCAAACTGATAATTTCGCAAAGTCTCTTTTGTATGAAGAAGTTCCATCGTATTATACCTACGATAAACAACGAGGTGTCTTTAACCGTAGACGCCGAGGCAGGCCTGTAGATGGCGAGACAGGTATTTTCAAAGAACATGTTCTTGGTAGAGTGTATACTGTTCATCCTAACAACGCAGAGTGTTTTAATTTGAGATTATTATTACATACAGTGCGAGGACCAACATCATTTATAGATTTGAGAAAAGTAGACGATGTTGTTTATCCAACTTATCATGCAGCTTGCCAAGCGCGTCATTTGCTTGAAAATGATCAACATTGGGATGACGCTTTAGCAGAATCCTGTGTTAGTGATAATCCACGACGGTTACGCCATTTATTTGTAACATTACTCACATTTTGTAATTTATCTGATCCTGTCCAATTATGGGAAAAATATAAAGAAAAATTTGCAGAAGACTTTCTTCGGAATTTATCTCACAATAATGAAGGCGCAACTAATGATAATTTTCGAGATCTGGCTATAAATCAGTGCTTATTAGCTCTTCAGGAAGACTTAACAGCAGTAGGCGGTAAATCACTTTGTGAATATGGTTTGCCAACGCCAACCTCAGTCGGAGAGGTTACCAATAGGGAATATTCCGCAGAGATTGGTTACAACCCAATGGAACTGCTGGTAACATTAGAAAACGGTGTCCCAATGATGACTGCAGAACAACGCTTAGTCTATGATCGCGTGTGCGAGAGTGTGCAGAATAATTTAGGAACAATATGGTTTTTAGATGCACCTGGAGGAACTGGGAAAACTTTTTTGACTAAATTAATATTAGCTTATGTTCGAAATCAGCGTAAAATCGCTCTTGCCGTGGCTTCATCAGGTATAGCTGCAACATTGCTACCAGGAGGTAAGACTGCTCACACTATGTTTAAAATACCAATTAATTTAGATCGCACGGAAAGTCCAACCTGTAGTATTTCAAGAAATAGCGACAAAGCTAAGGTATTGCGTGAGTGTAATTTAATCGTATGGGATGAATGTACGATGGCCCATCGAAAAGGAGTAGAAGCAGTAGACAGAACTCTGAGGGACATAAGACAAAATGATCGACCAATGGGCGGTATTACGGTTTTATTTTGTGGTGATTTCCGACAAACCTTACCGGTAATACCACGGGGAACCCGAGCTGATGAGATTAGGGCTTGCCTGAAAAGGTCTTATTTGTGGCGTGATATACAATCGGTGCATTTGACTATAAATATGCGAGTGAGAACTGGAGACAACGCAGATAATCGTGAATTTTCTGATACATTATTGAAGATTAGTGAAGGTACCTATCCACAACTACACCAAGGAAAACTTATTCTGACACCTGAGTTATGTTGTATAGTGCAATCCCAACAACATCTTATATCTTCGGTTTACGGTGACATAACAATTATATTAAATAGGGACAATTCTTGGCTTTGCGAAAGGTCCATTTTGACTCCTCGCAATGACCAGGCATCTGAAATTAATAATAAAATACTGTCTAATATACAGGGAGAAAGCAAAGTTTATAGTTCAATAAATAGAATGGTTGATGAACAAGAAGCCACTAATTACCCGATAGAATTTTTAAATTCTTTAAGTATGCCTGGACTACCTTCTCATATAATTTGTTTAAAAATTGGCATACCGATAATTCTGCTCCGAAATTTAAGACCACCTCAACTTTGCAATGGAACTCGGCTAAAAGTAACCCAGTTGCAACAAAATGTAATCGAGGCTCAAATTTTAACAGGTTGCGGTGCAGGAGAAACTGTCTTTATTCCCAGAATTCCCATAATACCAAATAATTTTCCATTCCAATTTAAAAGAACGCAATTCCCAGTATCGGTGTGCTATGCCATGACTATCAATAAAGCTCAAGGGCAGACTTTTCGTGTTGCTGGAGTAGATCTCGGTGTTAGCTGTTTCTCGCATGGTCAATTATACGTCGCTCTTTCCCGGGTTAGCAATTCTAGGAATCTTTACGTTCACGTGCCGGACGGGTCGACTCTTAACATAGTCTACCCAGAAGCTTTGCGCTGAAACATTTTAATTTGATCTAAAAATATTAGCAATATATTATCTTAATAAAAAACAAGGAGTTACACGCTGACCGAGTCGTGGGTATAGCGTGGGTATATTATAATATTCTGCGGTTACTTATATTTTTCAACAGTTTTGTGGATTGGCATATTATATTACTATTGCCCTTCTAAAATACGAAAGTGAATCTGCCTGTTACGTCAAAACTATGAGGGAGGACATCTGCTAATTTTTTTTCGAAAAACGACGGAAACGCGGACGAAGTCGCGGGCAAAAGCTAGTACATAAATAAATGTATTACACACTAGTTCTTACCAAGGATTCTATTCGCCCTGACCCCCATCCCTTTTTACTTAAATTAACCGTGAATATTAAATAAAATTCCAGGATGGAGGGTAATAATGCCGAAACGAAAAGTTAGGATACTTTAATTATAGGTATCTAATTAAAATATAGGATACTACTTAGTTACAGCCTAGAATATTGCGTGATGAACGAAAAAACAGACATATTAAAAAAAAAAACAGTAGAAGATTTTTTAGCTATTGCTAGTTTTTTAATGAAATATACAGATTTCGCGTCAGTATTATTTTTTATATGTCTAGTTGGAAAAATATAATTTAAATTAATGACTGGAACTTTGCTTGGTATATGGTGTAACTTACAATCTTTTGTTTCAACTTGAGGTAGATATAAACGTATCTTGTTTTGATATAAATCCAATCAAAGGAAGTGGCCTTTTAACAGAATCCTAACAAAGGAGACTATAAAAGCGAGGAATTATTGACACGTTCTTGAGAAATGAAGCCATAAAAGAACCATTCACTAGATAATTCAGACTTGTCCGGACATAAATAGAGTTATTTTTCCTGATTTAGAAGGTGAATTAATGATTTTTTTTATATAATCTTTCATTACGTTACGTTACGTTACGCATAGACTATAGCTGCTTCAGTTTTTACATCGGACAGGTCGAAAGAACCATAAACAGAAAGGGTCAAGGAACATAGACCTGTAAAAATCGACACACAAGTCTACAATCGATGAGCACTTATTAGAGCCAGATTCAACCACCAGGTTGATCTTTTGTTGATCCAGGTTGACGTGCAGTTAATCTTGTGATTTTGAACGCGTCGTTTTGGCTCGTTTGTGACGTCATAATGTCATATTTTCACGGTAGTATTTACTATCCATAGCTTCGTGTATTTTACGTAAAAACTTTTGAAATAAAAATCTGAATTGATAAGAAAAACAAACAAACAAAAACATCATTGATAAGAAAAAAAAATGTCAAATGATTTATGAAAGTTAATTCTGTTAATGTAACTAGTGTGGAAGACTGATTAGTGATCAGCGATTTCTTAAAATAAATACTCGGATAAATTCAGCAGAATGAATATTATTTGTACAGCAGCAGTACGATTTTCTTATGATTTTTTTCAAGATTTCTCGAAAAGGTTATTGTTTGCGTCTTTTCTGTCTTTACTTCTTCTTCTGTCTTCGTAACTTAATTCTTGATTCATTTAATGTAAATATTGGTGTAAAGATAATAAATCTAATATTATATTAAAATACTAAAACTACATCGAAATGATCCTTACAACAAAAAAAAAACTTTGATTATGGATTACTTCGTCACACCGGTCGCATTGCTTGAAACTATTGTTTTCTACGTTTTGTGGTACATTTGAAAACATCTTTTGAAGAGTTATTTTTCTGTAGTTTTATACAATAATACAGAACAAGCACGATAACTTTTGGATATCGACATTTGCATTAAATGAATCAATAGACTAGCAATAATATCAAAATTTAATCAATTAAAAATGTAAACACTGTTTCAGCTGTATGTAATGATGAATAGACATTGACGTTGTCACGTGACGGATTTCTACGCTACGCTCGGATTTCTTATGGATCTTTAGGCGTTTTTTAGTACCGAGTTCAAAAAAATTTCAAACTTTTTTAATTATAATAAATATAAAAAAAACCAAATACATCATTTTTCTTTTAACGATGATAAAATAAAAAAAATCAACAACCCAATAGTACGTGATGCGAATTAAGTAAGTATTATTAAGAAACTCGCCACGAAATTTACGTTATCGAAATACCGTCAACTCCAATCGAAATATAAATAATGAACACCAAGCGAGGGTAGAAAGATACTCGTGCCTCACGCAGACAACGTTGAGCTAACATTATTTCTCTCGTGACCATGATGGATGAAGTTGGTCCAAATAGCCCAAATAAAAAAGATATTGAACTTTTAATGCGCTATGACATTTCGATGAAATATTTTTCTTAAAATGTGTTCGAGGCGTAACAGTTTAACATCAACAACTAATTCCGTTATAAATACTTAATTGTTGTCAAAAACAATTAGTTGAGTATTATTTGTGTTTTCTTTCTTTTCAGTAGTAAAACAAAAACCAAGGAATAGTTTATAATAAATGAGGATTTCGTAAAATTCAGTTCTTTGTATATCACAATAAAAAATACTTATATTTTTATTGAATTTTTAGCCTATCGAATCTTGAATCGAATGTCTTTCTCCGCTATTATACTTGATTCAACTATAATTTTAGAATATTTACATTCCATTTATTGCTATTAACCCTTTATAACTAATCACTCGTCGAGGCGACGACGTGCCACTTGACGAAAATCGAAATCACCTACTTCGTTCCGTCCCCTGACCTTGACTCTTTCATTACCTTCCTAATTTGAGTAAACAGTGCAGCCCGTGACACTATTGGGTCCACGCGCATCATAGGACGTGCTCTGTGACCTTTTCGTCGTCCGCTGGACGAAGGTTTAGTAATAACAACAACTTTATTGTTACGGTACGTACATTAATAAATTCTTATATTTATTGTTTTACATATTGTAGATCTGCTTTTTATCGATAAATGTAGAATAGTATTTATTACATTTCTAATTTAATTTATTGGATTGATTTAAATAGAAACTTTAATGCAAAATTTAGTTGTAAGTAAATTTTTGGTTCGGTTTAGATACACGGTACGGAGAAATGTAGAGATGTTTTCACTTTTTTATATTTGTTTTAGATGGATTTGAGGAATCAAGAGGATCAGATTCGTCATTGCCTGGAGTCAGCATCGGAAAGCGAATCGAAGGAGAGATCTGACAGCTGAACATCGGAAACATTTTAGAGAAATATATTACTGTCATTTAAAGCCAAATCCAACGAAGTTGTATTTTTATTGTCAACTATTCATGATCTACCTATTATTAATGAAACAACATGAAAACCAGAAATAAAACATTTTTATAATAGCACAAAAGGTGCAGTGGACACTGTCGATCAAATGTGTGCAAATATAAGCTCTAACCGGGAAACCAAGAGATGGCCGGTGTGTAACTCTTTTAACATTCTCAATATATGTTCTATTAATTCTTATGCTATTCATGTCTGTAACAACATAATAAATAAGAAAAAGCTAATGACTGGGGGCGATTTTGTAATGAAGTTAGGAGATCAGCTAATGGAACCCTGGCTTCGGCAACGATAACAGACCGTGAGTTTGGGGCGTAATATAAGGGTCATGATTGAGGATATTCTTGGCGAATCTTCAACGATAGAAGCTCCTGTTCCTTTTACGTTAAACGCTCTTAAAATTTGCTACCTATGTCCATCAAAGGCCCAGAGAATGACCAAGCACCGTTGCACCAGATGTAGAAAAGCTGTTTGTGGTCCACAAAATGTTGGTATGTGTGGTCACTGTGTAAATTGATATTATAACATTAATTAGTACTTAATTTGTTCATTATAATCCTTACTTTTGTGCGATGAAACAAGTTCCTATCTTAATTAAATATTTTTTATTATATTTCATTGTTTTATTCCGTAGTCCGTTGGACGAAGGTGTAGTAATAATGTAACAATGAAAACAGTTTAGTTATCTAGGGTTAATAATATGTACAAGTCCCGTTGTAGACCTAACATGTCTAACCAAACCGAACCTAACCTAATAGACCATGTCAAACTTGCCGAAGTCTTATTTAGCAATGTCAATAGTTCTGTAATGGAAATTAAGCTTGTAAAAATTCACAGAGGCTGTGTTTACAGAATGTACAAACATGATCCAAATCCAGCCAAAGAAATATCTGTAGGAAGTATTTTCTAATTATTTGTGAAATTGTATATGTATTCTTTTAGCTGAGAAATGGTCAAAGTTTTATAATGTATTATTCTATTACAGTGAGTAGACTAACAGTCATCTTAAACTAGTCTGGTGGAATTTATTATTCCACAAAATATATATTTAGGACTTACCAAGGATATAGATGACCAAAAGTCACAGACATACACCCCTGCTCCTTCATTCAAATTCAATAGACATAGAATAGAAATAGGATAAGTAGAATACAATATTAAAAGGAATATTTTATTTCCTAACGCTTCCTTTGACTAATTTAATATTACTTGAAGTTTATTTCAAAATCTCTGATATTTCTGTACATGACACTGCATTTGGAATAAAACAATATTCCGCACTTGAAATATTAAGCATAAATTATATCAAGAGTTATAGTAATAAAATCTAGAGTACTAGCCCGTCTTTAGTAGACAATATTGTTCACTATCACTAGTGCCGAAAATAACTTTATTATATCCCTAAAATATTTGATTTGAATATATAACTGTGACTATTATTAAACACGAAACCTAATTTAGACTTTAGTTTCAAAATTATTCAAACTAACCTAACAAATATAGGAACAGCACCTTATTAAGTATGTGCTTAGATAACCTCGTTGGCGTTCGTCCTAATTCATGAGTCATATAAGATAACATTAATGTAAAAATAAGTGACCGTATATATTAAAAAAAAGTATAAAAGTATTTTAAATCACAAATCTATTGCTTTATTGATTTTAAAGATAACTTATTGTTGTATTGTGAGATTCTTTATACCTTAATAAAAGGCATAACAACACCTTTATTACATTTGAAGAAGCCTCGATGAAGAAGTGTCATTGTGACTCTGATGAGTCACGGTACAATAGCCTATTATATTATATTGTATTACTGACAATACGAGCTTTGTGACATCTTGACTATTATATTTTTATTATAGAGTTTTAGCTTCTGTAATATAATAATAAAATAATGACATTTATCATAAAATAATTTTCTTTTTTATTATCAAGCAATAGAAACGAAATATTATGAATTACTTTTTAACATTATTCAATTAAAACAAAAAAATGTTGTAGCGTTTCTTCAATCATAACGATTACTTATTTCTTCATCGTGATCTTATCTTATTAGTTTCCATAGCTATACTTATAAGTTTCACTAATTTATTAAATAAAATACTACGAAATAGTGAAGTAAAATAATTAATATCAAGACACTTATTGTTCTGATAAAATTTATGAAAAGTTGAACAAACTCTCTGTCTTTAAATAGTATCATAAAAACATCTTCAGATCATATAGAATTGCAGGTTTAGTTACTTGTGTAATTGTTTAGCAAAAAGTGTTTAGTTTTTATATGCCATTTTATTTTGTTATAACGGTCCCATAATACAAATAATAATTCGTCGACACAAAAAACACCTAAAAAGGATTCCTATGTGTAATACGTGTTGACTCTCTATCGTTTCATATTAGAAGTGATTATAAGAAGGAATAAATAAGAAAGAAGCTAAAGTGATCGGTTTACCTGGGCTTATTTCATATGTCAGTTTTATATTTATTTATTTATTTATTTACCTTCACGCCATATCCCTTGCGGAGTAGCCAGAGACGACGGAGCGCCAAACGCTACGGTCTCTGCATACCTCTTTCGCCTCGGCCACAGACATCAACTTCTTCATACATGCCCTCCGGGGGGTCCTCATGCTTTATACGTGACCTTCCTCCAGTATCGTAGCTACTGGGTTTTCGAAGGTCACTCGAGGCCTCCCCCTTTCTCTCTTACCGCTCACTTTTCCTTTATAAATCTTTTTTACCATTCTGTCATCTCTCATTCGTTCGACGTGCCCAAACCACCTGAGCACGTTCTTCTTCATTCTCACTGCGACATTTTCGCTAGTATCTGCCATTCTATGGATCTCTTTATTGCGGATTCGGTCAGCTAAAATGACTCCGCAAATTCAGCGAAGACATCGCATCTCCACAGCATTTATCTTTCTTACATTCTTATTCTGCGTGGCCCACGTTTGGCTGCCGTATAACAGCGTCGGAAGCAAAACTGTATTGTGCACAGCCAAATGTGCGGCTATGCTGACGTTTCGCCGTCTCAACATTGCAGTCAAAGCACCGATAACTCTGTTACCGGCAGCAATACGTCTTTCCACATCCATTTCGTATCTTCCGTCTCTGCTAAACATACTTCCCAAATGTACCACTTCATTCACTTGTTCTATTATCTTAACATTCACGTTGATCTTACATTCTGTTCTTTCTTCATTTCTTTCAAATATCAGAACCTTTGTCTTTGCTGCATTCAGGTTTAGACCATTATTTTCACACCCATCTTTCAGAGTGGTGACCAATGCCTGCAAATCGCATTCTGATGATGCAATGAGCACTTCATCATCTGCATATAGCAAGCAATCGACCTTAAGGTCACCGACTTTCACTCCCATGTCACTGTCTTTCATGCCTTGGAGACAACTATCCAAATATAAATTGAACAACCAAGCTGTCACAGCGCAAACTTGCTTAACACCCGATTGGATGTCAAACCAGGGCGACATGCCAGCTCCTACTCGCACACAAGCTGAGTGATCTTGGTAAAGAGACCTTACAGCCTGTAGCAAGGGTCCGTTTACATTGTATTGGGGCAGTATCTCCCATAACTTCTTTCTCACAACCCTGTCAAACGCCTTTTCCAAATCCACAAAAGCACAGAAAACCTTTTGGTTTAGGGCCAAAAACTTTTCCGTGATCATGCGGAGGGAAAAGATCTGATCTATACATCCTCTTCCAGGTCTAAAACCTCCTTGTGCCTCCCACAACAGCCTTTCAGATCTCTCTTGCATTCTTCTCGCTAAAATTTTAGCATAAACTTTACCGCCCAAGCTAATCAAACTGATATATAGCTATAGCTTGCACAGTCTATCTGTGAACCTTTACCTTTATACAAAGGTACGATGACTGCACTTCGCCAATCGTCTGGGACCTCCCCAGATTTCCAGCATAAATTGCACAAAAACCAGAAAAAGTCCCAGACGCGTGGCCCACCATATTTGATCATCTCGGCAGTAACTTCATCTGCTCCCGCAGCCTTACCACATTTCAGACTTCGAATCACGTTCTCTACTTCTTCTAAACTGATTTCACCATCGGCTACATCTTGACTCAGCATTACGCTGGTAGTCAATACCGAGGCGTCCTCACGTTCATACATCTCCTTATAGAATTCCGCCCACCGCTGCAAAACTTGTGCTTGCTCAGTTAAAATTTCACCGCTTTTCGAAAGCACCCCTTTCATTCTACAAGTTACCGAACAACCCACTAACTTCTCGCCAGAAAAGCTTCGTGTTTTCCCGGAAGTTGTTCGTCAACCTTTCATCCCTTTCTCTCTCAGAATTTTCACGCTTCATTTTTATAAGTGCTTTCGTTTTGTGCTTTTGCAGCTTGTACGCTCTTTTTTTATCTCTCTCATACTTTTATCCTTACCAGAGGCTTTATAATCCAGCCATGCTTTCTTCTTTAACTCTACAGCGTCTTTCACTTCATCATCCCACCATTCATCGCGCTTTTTACTAAAACCTCTTTTCCTTTTACCACATACTTCTGTCGCTACTTTCACCATACCATTCCTAAGGTTCTGCCAGCATAGTTCAACACTTTCATTTCCAGAATCATAGCTTTCAAGCTTCTTGGAAACTCTCTCTCGATATTCCTCTCTGATCGGTGGATCCTGAAGCTTCCAGCTTCTTATGCGATAATTCGACGCCAAACTTGGTCACGTCTTGCGGCTGCACCAACCTGCGAACAAACCTCTTATTCTAGCAACGACTAGATAGTGGTCCGTTCCCAGATCAGCACCTCTGAACACTCGCGTGTCCATAACTTGACTTCGAATACGCTGGTCCACTAGGAATAAATCAATCATACTTCTTTCTTCCGCTCGCTCCCATGTGTAGATGTGAATTTGTTTGTAATCAAACATCGTGTTTGCCACAAACAAATTTTTCTCCTTACAAAATTCCAAAATAAGCTTTCCAGCCTCATTTACCCTCTTATCACCATATTTGCCTAGCACGCTTTCGTAACCGCTTCGCGCGGTTCCAACCCATCCATTCATATCTCCACATACTATCAACTTTTCATTATATCTGACACTACTTAGAACATCCCTGACATTCTCCCAAAACTCCTCGAGCTCGCTCATTTGAGCTGAGGATACTGGCGCATACATGGCTAACAAGAATACTCTTGTTATCCCCAGCTTAAAGCGAACCCAAAGAAGCCTCGGGTTAATCGCCTTGTATTCTACCATTGCATTAACCATTCGAGAGGACTATTAATAATACGCCTACACCTTGGCAACCTCGCTCACCCTCTGGAACCCCAGCCCAGAAAGCGACCCGGTTGCCAGGCAAATCGGTCGTATCATTGCCTTTTCGCTTGGTCTCAGACACACAAATAACATCCAGATCTTTGTCATCCATCACATCTAATAATTCATTCATCTTCTGTTCCATTCCTCCTCTTACATTCCACGTAGCTATTTGTAGCTCCGTCCTCCACCTTCCGCCGTTCGGAACATGGCGTGTTGGTTGGCGGTTCCCAACACCGCATTTGTTCATATTATATTACATATTATAAACATACATTTTATTTTAACATACAATTATAGTTTTAATTCTAAATACAAAATTTTAAATACAAAATACAAAAATATTAATATTTTAAATTATTTACATAAATATATATATATATATATATATATATATATATATATATATATATATATATTCTTTTCTTTCTTGTCCAAGGTTTCTTTTTTTTTTGTCCAAGGGAGGCCCTTAGACAAAATATTCATTTTCACTATTTGCACTTCAACAACACAATTCAACGTCTCATGGATCACGTCCGGCCCGAGATAGGTATTATGTGGAATGACCTATATATAAATAGGTTATAGCTTGGCAAGCTCGCGTGTACCAGGTGGCGTCGTCCCCAGTATCATCGCCTGCAAACTTGCTAAAATCAGTCGTCGCGTGGTCGATACCAGGAGTGCAATGAAGTTCGGGAGTTCACATGTACGACGCTCCAGATGTATTAATTTTTTTATTTACTTTTTCTATTGATTAATTTAAATAATTTGGAAACATTTGACAAAAAACACGTAAAATATTGTAAATTAAAAATATTAACAAATTTTTTACTTGACACTTGTCAAATTTTATATTTACTGTCATTTATTTATATTAAAAGTCAAAAGGACTTTATCAAAGAGTGCTATTTCCATTGGTGCGAGTACTTTATTATAGAGTCATACAATATAATTTTATATAGGTAGTATTATAACTAGTCGTTCTGTGAACAGTAGACCTCAGTACGTTAGGGGATTTAGGTATATAACTACCAAATGAAATTTGGCTCCACCAAAAAAAAAACGGAGTTATTTAATTTTAAATTGTTTGATAATTCGCTATGGCCACCATTTTGGATTTTGAAATAATAAAAAAACCCCTCAGATTTTGGCAAAGAATACTTAGACGAAATTTCAGCCCGCTAACTGCCGCAAAGTCCGTTTTTGTTGTACGGATCGGAAATCCGCCATTTTTAAATTTTTCGCCCAAGCAAAACCACGGCTCGACATAAAAATTTAAATAATTAAAAGAACCCACCTACCAATTTTCGAGACGATTGCATGAAAAATACGCCTGCTACGCCAAAACAAAAACTCAAATCACCGCCATTTTGGGTTTTTCCTCCCAGTAAGAAAAATGACCGGACAAAAAAAAACTCAAAGAACATGATCACCAATTTTTGTGGCGATAGGATGAAAATTGCTCTAGCTACGCCAAAAACAAAACTAAAATTTTTGATTTTTTCGCCCAATCAAAAAACGGCTCAACATAAAAATTCAAATAATTCAAAGAACACGCCTGCCAATTTAGATGACGATAAGATGAAAAATACGCCGAACAAACATGTTGAAATACATACGGAAAAGTAGCAGCAGAACAATTTTAGAACTACTATTCCTATCGAAGTTACATGTAATGATCTCAGGAAAGTTCTTGACTTTTCTTCTTCTTCCTCTTGTTGGCTTACAGACGCCCACTGCAAAGCATAGAAAGATTGCCACGATGCCCGATCATGCGCCATCCGCATCCAGTGATTTACCGCGATCTTGATTATGTTGTCGGTTCTTCTAGTGAGGGGTTTACATTATAATCATCCACCTACGCTTCGTCTAACGGTTAGTGGTCACCACTTGAGAACCTTTCGGATCTATCGGTCGTCGCTTGTACGAGCTATGTGCCCCGCTCACTGCCACTTCAGAAGAGCAGATCTATAATCTATGTCTGTGATCTTGGGTCTTCTGAAGATCTCCTCGTTTTTTATTCGATTTTGCAGCTAAAATCAGAGCATAGCCCTTTCCATTACTCTCTGGGTGACCTTGAGCCTTTTTATAAGGCCCATCGTAAACGAGAACGTCTCAGAACCACAAGTCAATTATATTAGCTCATACAGTAATGCGACATTCTAAAGAACTTAGAACCGATTACAGAAAAAAAGCTGCTTTAATACTTAGATTTGGACAACTTTAAAAAGATCTACAATATCTACTTGACTTTGTTATAAGAAGTACGATTTTAAATGACCAATTACTTTTTTTGCTAATTCTTATGCTCATGTATAGGTATTCTAAATCCATGTGAAAATACTAGAAAATATTTAAAAAATCATTTCATCAAAAATATAAAAGGAAAATTATCGACAGGTACGAGGTGTTCATTCATAGACTTTCGCCTCCAACACCCATCGTTTCTTTCTAGGTCTGAAAAATTGAGTCTCTCTTCTTAGGTCTGAATAATTCCTGTATAAACTGAATTGATAAAAAATATCATTTTGGAAATTAATTATTTCAGAAACGGAAGTTCTTGATATTAATCTGTTACCTTAACTGTACTGTAACTGATACTGTGTTAATTGCAACGTCAGTAATTAACACAAATTTAAATTATAACAACAAATAATTAATATCTGATATTTAATATATGCTAAAATTATGAATAATATCAGTACACATGTGTTTCTAGTAGTATGTTATGAGGTCAATTACTTATAATAACAAATTGTTTTCGATTTGTAGAATCAAATATATTTAGAGAAGTCTTGTAAAATGGAAATATCCTTCACTTCAAAATCTTTCAGTTGAGAGGATAATAGCGTAATGTAAATCGACCTGTTTATGGGATTTGAAACTCTTTACCTTCGTAATAAAGCATGATAATTAACAATTTTAAGGCTACTCTAATAAAACTACATTTTGCGCATCAAAGGGTCCATTTTCATTTGTCTGCTAAAGCAGTAGAAGAATTTGAATTGTAATTAAATTTATACCGTACTTAACTAAACGAATAAAACAAGCAGTACTTGAAATATTTAGCATTTGATGTCCGCTTCTTTAATACATGTTTCTACTTTTACATTAGTAAGACGTCAGTTTCATACTAAGTATTCCATTGTGTAAGAGGGTTGTCATTTGTTTACTGGTATAAGGAAATACTGGTCTCCAGAGCAGAATTTTATTTATTAGTATAAATTAATATTATTTTTCTTCAAAAAACGTTTTACATTTTGATTTTTAATTTAACGAATTATGTTAAATAAAAGTACCTTAATACATAAAAGAAAATATCTGTACATATGACTGAACTAAATAATACTAGGATCCGCCAACCGCGCGCGGCGGTTGTTGAGCTGAGCCCCTCTCCTTTCTTCTTTTCTTGATAACTTTTGAATGGCTAAACATTTTTTCAATCTGTTTTCGCTATAACATCCGCGTTTGGCTCAAACATACATGAGAACATTTTTAGCTAATTATCTCGTCTCATTCTGGAGACAACTAAACACAAAAAAGGTCTCCCAAACGGTTAAGAGCTTCGCTTACGCTCAGTTCAAAGAAAAAGCGAAAATGTTGACTTCATAAACAGAAATAAATATCATTTACAACAATATATTCAACTTATCACATAACATAACAAAATATCATACGAATTATTATGTGATATTTATTCAAATTATATTTTTATGAAAAACACTTTAACATATGAAATGAGACAAGTAAGTCCTGCTCTTATCAGTCTGTACATGTCATTTGATATTGTCTTTATCTTTTTTTATTTTATTACATATCTCTCATTGAATAAATAATTTGTATCAATGAATGCAGTGGTATTATTTCTTAAATACCGCTCTTGTTTTTGTTTTATGTTTATAGACCACCATTCAACAAAAAGTTAATTATATAATAATCGCATCTAGTTATGTAATAAACATTGCAGTTTTTACAACCTATTATAATTTATTCAATTTATTGTTAATAATAATTTAACTTGCTTTCGGATTAAGTAAATAAAATACTTATTTATATTATAATTACTTATCTTTTGTTATTGAAATTATTCTGCATCGTGTATAATAGAATATGTTATACTAATCCAGGGGATATTAATTAATAAAATTAATAAAGCGTCTTTCGAAACATATTATGTCGAATTCGTACTGAAAATATGTTATAAAGTAAAGTACGAATAACTCGAATCTGACACAATTTCTTAAAATCAAACGTATATTTAGTCAAGACATAGTCAGTATGCCAGAAACAATGCTGAAATTGAATAAATGTATACTCAAATATCACATAACATTATCAAATGAAGTAGAACTCTCCTTGAGTTACCGACGATGTTCCTTTCATCAATTCTACGCCTCGGGAACCAATCTTCAGCCTTACACACTTAAGACAAGAGGACACTTATCTTCTATTTATATATATCTAATAATTTGTATAATATTATAGTTATCA
This sequence comes from Melinaea menophilus ssp. n. AW-2005, assembly GCA_918358695.1. NCBI lineage: Eukaryota > Metazoa > Arthropoda > Insecta > Lepidoptera > Nymphalidae > Melinaea > Melinaea menophilus. Next base: position 27,999,084 of record OU911042.1, read on the forward strand.
TGGTTATAACTTATTTGAAAATTATAAGACACGAATAATAATAATACTCTCAATTCAAATGCATGTAACATTATTTGCTCAATAATATATTCACTCCTCGCTCTAAACAGCTATGTGTATACGGCTGCATACAGTTTATACTTTTGTAGTCGTTAACGACATACGTTTGTTTGGTTCCAGATGAAAATTGTAGTTTACAAAATTCAATAAATTAAATACAAATTCAATTTGTCATACCATGTATATATTTTTAAGAATTTTTGAAATAAACGCAACTATAAACTTTAAATACGTGGAAGCAATATTTTTATAATTTAAGAAAGATTTATAAATATCACTACTACAATACTACTTATACTAACTAATACTACACAATACTAGACGTTATTAGCATATGTTAATTACAATATCATATTTAATTTCATATATTTTAGTTTTACATTATTCAAGTTAGGTTATTATTGAGTATTTTTGTGGAGATATGTTTGTTTAAACGAAGTTAAATACAAAAAAAAAATCGTGGACTGTCTGCTGTTATATATTTTGACAGCAGTAATAAATTTATGAGTTGTTAATCATCTCTTAGCCTATATTCTATCCTCCGCAGTAATCTCCCCTCCTCCTCCTTAACCTAAAGACAACCCAAAAAAAGTGTAAATCTCAATGTTTTAATTAATCATTGTTCGAGTAAAAGGTATGTGTTGTGCTTAACCCAAATAATGGACATTAAACTTTACAAATACTTACCATTTAAGAAATCCTCATGACAATACAAAAAGATCTTAGTTAAATTGGTGGCAAATAAAAGAGATTGTCATCGTTGAAACTGTTTTGGTAAGATTTTTTGGTTTCATTATTCGTATACTTTTAACTTACAGTTCTCAGCTTAACTGCACATATATTTGAAATTGAACTGGGGATCTGATTATTTCTATCTATCGAGTTTGATTTATAGCATTTGAAATCATTAATACAGTTATATCATAAAACCCATAAAGTTTTGGCATTAATAATTTCTATCAGTATAATAAAGAATTTTGATCACAGGTGTTGTTATTACTGAGATATCTTTGCGATTACATTGGCAATAAATAACATCTGTATATGTTTTGTATATTATGCATATATTTTGATAATTAACAAATATCATAACAAAGCAATGTTATTGTTTTGTTATGGTATTTGTTAATTATCATAATATATGTATAATATTACTTTTCGATTAAGTTTCAGTAGCTCCTTTTAGTAGTATTTTCTCTGTTTTAGTTTTATTTCCATAAATTTAATATAAAAAAAAACCTTATTAAATTATATTTCAATAAAACATTGTTATTAAATAAATATTATTTAATAAACATAACCTATGTTTTTATATTACTTTGAAACGTTGTTTTGTATATATTTTATGAACTGAATTCCAACAAAGATTTGCTTATTACTTACTGGAATAAAAGATGAGCGTCCGATGCCAACTTAAGTTTAACGCGAATTATGTACAACGTGACTATATAGGCTATGCAAACATACTTTAATTTAATAAAAATTTCATAACAAGACAACTCCGCAAAGCATTTTGAAATCTTAAGAAGTAAATAAATAACAAACGTAATAAAAAAGAAGAGCAATGTAAAAGCCAATTGAAAATAAAATAGCAATCCTGAAAACCTACCAAAAATCAAATGCAATTAATTATGTACTTTAAAAACTATATAAGAAAAGTAATTAAGGTAGGTAAAAGTAACTATATAAGAAAAGAAGGAAGTAGACAACTGTAGACAGTCGAAGAATATAGTTTGCGGGAAGATCAGTATTTGTCTTTGCAACAGTGAACGATCCATTGTGTCAATTGGTTGAGTCAACTTTTCTAACGTTGCACATAAAAACAGAAAGCCTATCTTCTGGGCACTCTTTTGGTATCAAATTATACTATAAATGTCCATGCAAGCACATCACCTATCATCGCCTATCGCCTAGCCGAATAATATGATTTCGAGTGCGAAGCTATGACACCGCAACAAAGCTCTGCGCCCGACGTCATCGTCGTCGACGACGTCGACGTCGAATAATACTAAGTAAACCAGCATTTTCTCATAGGGCGGAGCTGATAGGTCGTTTTTGACATATTTTACTCAGACTCCGAGCCCGTGAACACTGGTCTTCCTCAAAGTTGAATGCTGTCCCCTACACAGTTTCTTCCGTATATAAATAATATATTGTATATTCCTAAAACTAGTTGTTATGCATCTGTATAACAACGAATGCATCATCTATTAGCACTTAGGATAATATATAGTAGTAGTGCAGGCTTCTCTTAGAAAAATGTTGCAGAGTACCGAAAAAAAAGTATAGTAATCTTGAAAAGTTCTTGTTGTCGAAATTAATAAGTTATCCATTCTACTTAGCGTTATATAAAATATACCTTAAAAACTCCTTCAGAAGTATATCAAAACTCTTCATTCTACAATAAAATTTTAACCGTACTAAAGGATTAGTGTACATTAATTATATTGTGGGGAGAACGGAGATTAAAAATAGCGGTTGATATTAGTTACATGTTACAAATTATAGGAGAAATATTATGTCGAAAACTTGGGTTTCATCTTCTTACCCGTGGCTCAAGGTCTCCTGACAATTACACCTAAATTGACACATATTTATCTGTTAAATACAACGAATTTTTGTATATAAACTAACAGAAATATAACAGAAATGACACTTTACTGACATCGAAAGAGTCGTTCAGTTTATTATTTTCCTAAAAAAGAGCTTAAAAAATCTACCTTTCAGCTTCATGTATATGCGTATCTTGTATCAATGTTTTTGATTTATTTTATTACATCAATAGAATTTGAATCCATGTGTTAATATGTATTGCCATTACTTCTATTCTTACATTTTCTTTTCTCACTGACCAAAACATCCATTTCAACCTTGGCCTTCGCAATATAAAAAATACTACTATATATAATTGAGGTTGACAGAAATTAATATTTTTATCAAATATTATTTCTGTTTCGTCGTTATATTTAGTAAGACATATCGTAAAAACGTAACGACAAAAAACAAGTAAATTAATAATAGTTCAGTTACTGTCATAGGAAAACAAGAACATAAATAAAAACAGGGAAAAAAGAATACTTGTATAGAAAATCTCAACACCCCGAGTGGAAAAATTATTTACTCAGGCAAAACTTGAACTGTCAGCGAAACAAAGACTGAATGCAACGAACGATAAGACAATTGCTGCTTCGGTTAGAAAGAATATTACAATTGAGATAAAATGAATCGTGATTTTTTTTTTAATGAAGTGTATGAAAATTATCTTTAAATTATATTTCGTTTTTAGAAAATTATTGCTAAAACTTTCTGCACAGGCAAATATTGAATTATTTCTTTCAATATTTAGGAGAAGAATTTCATATTTCTAAAAAATAAAAACTTTAAAGACAAATTTAATATTTATCTAAAATTCGCAATTTTTTTATTCTAATCATTGTCAAAATTTATTGATTATTGCAAAATATTCTTATATTATGTATAGTATGCTATTAAATATCTTTAGTTGAAATGTTACGTATCACCAAAGTTACTAATATATTTTTAGAAGATTTAATATGTAAGGAGAGAAATAAATTTAGATGAAAATACTTGATGAAATAAGCTGCTTGGAAATCTTAATCTATCTCTAATGCGTTACTTTACGTGATACTCCCTTTTTTCTAATTTGTTACGGCAGTATTTATTTTCCAATATGTATTTGCAACGGCACCGCCCATTGTTAGATGCACCGTCTGTGTGTTTGTCATATACTACGACGTAAAAGAAATTTTTTGTGCGAATTATCTTGTCAACTGGATAATGATTGATTTGTTTTTAGGCAATAACAAAATATATCAATATATTTAGTTTTTTGGGCAATAACAAAATAGATCAATATATTTTATTTTTTAGGCAATAACAAAACAGATCAATACATTTTGTTATTGGATTATAATAATAAATATATTGCCATAATTAAGAAAATCCTAATAGTTAACTTACATGTCATCATTTGTATAATTTACTTGCTTGTATTGGTATTTAACGTAATACATTCTAAAGGAGCACGCTCTACTAGATAAATATACATATTGATATCACTAACACAAACGTTAAAGTAGTGCCTTTTAAAATAAAAGTTATTATTAGCAAGAATTTGAAATAAATATCAGAGACCTTTTTGATATTACGAAATAAAATAAAAGATGTTTTAAAAATTGTGAAATATTCAATAAAAGTTCTACAACTACTACTTTAAATGTCATTCGCACATTGATATTTAAAAATGAAGTAAAGCTTTTTTCTCGATAAGTAGTAAAAAAGTTGTTAGCTATAAATCTCTATTGTGCAGTTAAAAGTTTTAATTAAAAGAAAAGTATAAACTTTATAGGTTAGATCACAAACAAAGTATTGTATTAAGAGAATATATTTTTTTATTGTATAGGAATCAAGTGTCAATCAAACTTATCGAAAGGAAATATTACATAGTGGTTTCATTTTAAAGATGTTATAAGTATATGTATAATATTTAATAACATAATTGTTGTCATCATCTGTAGCAGAGAAATTTTTCTCTGGTGAGATTGTATCCCGTAGATTGAAGTCTTACTTTCGTAAGATGTAAACAACATTTTTGTAAGATTTATGACCTTATCTGTTCAATACATATTTAAGCTTTATTTATCCAATTGTTTGTTATGCTCTCTCGTTTACTTCATTACAACGATATTTTACAATAAATGTGTACATGAATATATGCGATTACATTACTAGGTCAAAATTATTATTATTTACATTTTTTATTAAATTTGTGTAATCTCCTAAAACCCAAAACACATTGGTCTAAAATAGGTAATACAACTTGAAATAATAATTGAATACCTTATAATGTTCTTGTTGAAAAGAGCATCACTTTGAAACTGAACAGGAGATTCTGCATATTAAGTATGGTTTATTTAAAGTCCAATCACATCCACTTCCAATATGTATAATATAAAATCGAAATGACGGCTTATCATAAATTTAGAAACGAAATACGAATAGACTTGCTCGATTATTAAATTTTTTGATGAATCAAATATAGTTTGTAGGATACGAAAGCTACTTTTATCATAATCAATACAATATGACATGATGATCTGATACATAAAACAATTCAACAAATGTTGAGTGAGTGTTTGGCAAAAGTAAAAGATCATGTGTCATGAAATCGATGAAATGTCTTTGAATATTGCAACTAACATTTTAGGAAGTTATGATTTTATCTGTACAGTTAAACAAGTTTATAATATCAAGAAATTATAAAATAAAAGCTACTATAAAAATTCAATCCGACTTTCAGTCGATGCGGTAACACAAAATTGTAATTGTTAGAATTAGTCAACCTGTGGCGTTAATTTTCATTTGTTACTTTTATTCCGAATTGAAATTGAAATCTTGATAATATTCTTTAAAAAAAAATAACCAAAAATTGGTATTAAAAAAATATATTTTATCACGAGTCCAAAACCTCTATAATAGCATTATTTTCAGCGAAGAAATTAATAAAAACAAATCAAATAACAATATTTTTATAAAAGGTTACTCAAACAATGCTCAAAAAAGTGAATTGTAATTACAATAATAAAATATAAAGGAATTGTTTCCAGTGCCGTCGATAAAATTTAAATTACCTAATGGAAGGAAGGATACGAGACCAGAAAACAGTTTTATAACTTTTACATTTTATTATACTTTAACTAATATCAATAAGTTTAAATAATTGTATCGAAGATATGATCAATTTTAATTATCTTTAACGTTACAAGTTTTTTTGCTTTTTTTTATACATTATACAAAATAAAGGCCAATTTCTGAAAAAAAAGATTCCTGATAGCAGTATCATGAATTGCGATGTGTTGGCGTTGATCATGTTATCAACCAATCAGAATAGTTTACCCTGGAATTGAAAGCAGATTATTATTATTTTTTGTCACTACCGGTATTCCAGTTATTAATACCAGAATATAACTTTTCAAAAATGTTGCCGTATAACGAAGATTTAGTAGATTAGAATTGAGATTTGGTATTAGTGAGACGGACAAGGTGTCCAAAGATTAACAAGTAACATAGAATTTTGTGATGTTTGTTATTAAACGTTTTCCAGCATTACATTATACATTATTAAATCAATACGATAGAAATTACAGTCAAGTTATATTACATTTTTGGTAGTAAAAGGGCTTCTATTATATTTATTTTTATATCTATATTCATCTCCTCAGATGCAAATCTAGACAGATGACATTAATTATTTATTCAAAACTAATATTAAATATTTGTTAGTCTGAATAGAGATTAAGCATAGTTATAATTGAAAATCGAAATAATCGAAACGAAATTTGTCTTGAATTTTTTAAAAGTTATTTATTAATCACTCTTCAACTTCCTTAATTTTTTATATAAAACATGCACAGTTTCGCTCATAGAAACTTGTCTAATTAGGCCAGCATTTTTTCGCTCTCGTTTCGTTTAGCTCAGTTAATTACAAGGGTGATCGCTGGAAATGAGTTTATCGACTAAGTTTTAATTGCTGCGAATACTTTATTGATCCAGATTAACAATTAGTGATATCCACTAGCGAAAACAACAAAGCTCGTTATATTTATGATATTTTAAAGCTGTTTTATTTCTATATTCTTAACAATATTCGTAATATATCATTACATTATAATGCAAATCTGATGTTATCGACATAATAATAAGGAATACTTAAGAGTAAAATTATGACTTAGTATGATGACAATTTTTCACATCTTGACATCTTTTTCGATTGAAGTGGACATTTAGTTTATAATTTTATTCAACATGTTAATAAGAAACAAATTTCAACTCTAGATCGTTGAAAATAAGGTAAAGTTTTATTAAAGATCAAGTCAGTAAAATTTAAAGCTACGCCAAGTAATCATTTTATATTTAACTATTCTTTTTCAATATTTGTATAAAGAGTTATTAATATCCTTGTAACTGCCGTAATGTGACGACATACCAAAACTATTTTTTTTTGTTTTTATGTGGCAAAATTATTGTATCAATGTAAAGTTTTAAAAATCTACATTTATTATATTATGACGAAAGTGAAATTTCAATAAGGATTTTAAAACAAAAAATAAAAGCCATTTTTTTATTGTTTCTGGGTCAGAAACAAGGATCGGAGAGGAACGAGGCAAGGTTGGAGGATACTAGGACATACGGACAGGAATAAACGGGATTTGGACATTAGTTTCCTTCAATCACATATATATATTTATTTATTTATTTATAAGAAATGGCTTCATACTGACTCGTAATTAATTAACATATAAAATGAATTCTGACGACGGTGCTCCACACTATTTATATTTGAATATTTTTTATATTTGAATTTGGGTAACCTTCTTTTAATTAAAAAATAAATTTTTCATTTTGTCTCTCCATCTTTTAATTTCAACTAAGCTGGAACACATTAATATGAAAAATATTTAAGCCGTACTTCAACGTAACCGAAAGAGTTTAGTATTTATTTTTTAAAAAAAATTCTACGTCGAAGAGGTGCTCGAGTCATATTCATTTGAAATTTGGAAGTATATTTAAAAATATTTTTTAGAATTTATAATTTCATTCTTATTTTTTTTTATTTATTATTTTGTGCACAAAGCCAAAGAGAAACTTTATTTTTCTATTACAAAAGAAAAATGATTTTCCTCCACAATCTTGCCGCCTTGACGTTAATTATATATTCGTATAATATAATTATATTAACGATATTAACGAATCAAACAATGGTTTGGCTTTCTTTTAAATAATTAACAAGAGACATCTTCATTATTTCAAAATATGATTGTTTTTCAAATAACAGGAATAAAGCATTTTTTTTATGTAAAAGGAGGGCGAACAAGCTGGCGGGTCGCAGATGGACGTGATCACCGCCGCCCATGAACTGAGTTCCGGACAATCCGAATGGCTCTCCGTTGTACGCGGTCAAATGGTAGAAGTTGCTGCTGTTATTCGGGTGATCCGGACCAGAGATGAGAACAGTACTCCATGTGTGGTCGGACCTGCGCTATGTAGAGCGCAAGTCTTTGGCCAGAATTGAAATACTGCCTCGCTCTATTGATCACTCCCAATTTCATCGAGGCTAACTTTGCTTAGCTCTCCAGATGATCACAAAACTGACAATCACTCGAAATGTTGAGACCTATATTCTCTACTCAATATTCTCATACTTGGCGAGGCAATGAGGGGAGTGCTCTCGAAAAGCGGTGATACGACAAATGGGGTTTTCTTAGTGGTAAACGCGCAAACTTGTGTCTTTAGGGGATTGAGTTGAGATGGTCTCTATAGAAGACACAAGTTTCTTTCGGCACTCGTCGACGTTTTTGCGGAGAGAGACCTGCACGGCTGGAATATACCGCATCCCCAGTGCTATCAACCGCATAACAATGTATGTTTGAAATATCCAACATATCATTCATGTGCAGGAGGAATAGAGTTGGGGATAGCACGCAGCCTTGGGGTACACCAGTATTCACGGGCTTGGGGTCCGAGCAAAAACCGTCGAAAATGACCTGTATGTTCCGCCCAGTAATGATGCTGGTGATCCACCTGCATAAACTCTCGGGAAGCCCATAGGAAGGTAGCTTCGAAAGAATCCCCTTGTCATACACGATCAAAAGCTTTCGCCATATCCAGACTAACTGCCAGACCCTCTCTCTTGCTTTCAACAACAGCTGCCCAACGGAGCGTTAGAGATAACAAAAGATCACCAGCCGATCGACCATGGCGAAAGCCATATTGCATTCATTCGGTCATTGACCAACTGGTAATCCTCACGGTAGATTAGGACCTGTTTATTGATAATGCTCTCTATTACTTTGGAGAGAAGAGAGGTATTAGCGATAGGTCTGTAGTTAGTTGGGTCCGAGCTATCACCTTTTTTAGGGATCGGATGGCCAAGGGCATGCTTCCATGAGACTGTAACTACGCCTTTAAGGTAGGAGTACCGTAATAGACGCGTTAGCACTTGTGTCAACTCAGGGGCACATGTTCGTAGCACAACTGGAAAGGTACCATCTGGCCCACTCGATTTATGAACTTTCAAGGAAAGGAGGGGTTTTCGGATGAGTTTTTGCCGAATAACTATTTCCGACATTAAGTTTGAACACCGCGGGATCATAGGCGGTGTCTTTCCCTGGTCGTCCGAAGTCGAATTTGAGGCAAAAAGAGTGCCCAAGAGATCGGCTTTCTCTTTTGCCGTATGGACTGCGGCGGAGGGAGTCTGTGAAAGCAGGTCGTCAATCTTCGCCTGAAGATAGCCCAAGAGTTGATCCGTTTCTGTATTATTACTATGGGACCTGGAGGTTCGTGTAGATTCTGACATGGTCGTCCATGTCCACGCGCTGCCAGAGTACAGACAGGTCCCGACCTTCAAAAACCTGAAGGCGACAGTAGCAAATATCCTCCCTTACGAACACAGATACCCTGGCGTGTGGTACAAAATGATGTTTAAGTTTATTCCCGGGGTATAACAGATACGCTGTGTCGCTAGGTTGAGATATCTGCGTCTCCGTCAGAAATAACAAGGCTGACTGCGCCGTCTCTAGATGATAGTGGACGGCGTTCAAGTTGGAATGAAGTCTCCGGATGTTGCAAAAGTCCACATTTAGAGTGGATCGGGGTGCCGCTGCGTTGACTTGTCGTTTGTCCTCAAAAAACACGAAAGATGATACTTTACCCGCCCCACATACGACGGGTAGTTTTATAGATTTTCTTGAGAATGAGAATCATAAACTTATTGCGAAAGTAAAATTTTGTGAGACATCTTCAAAATTCGAATCTGGGTGGTTTATTATAAAACTTGTCTAAGTTCTTCATATGTGATTCTTAATTTATTTGAAGTAATATGCTGTATGTTTTTGTACTTTATTGCCTTACCTCATCGCTTTCGAAAACTTGTGCAGGTGTACAATTTCCTGCGAAGTTACCATCGCAATTAAAATCATAACAAATTTGTTTTACAATTACAATAAAAGGCATGGACAAACGTCTATGGACATTAAGTTAAAAAAAAAAACTGAAATTATTTTAATGTAACTATTTGTCATTTACTTTTAGAACACTTAAAATTATCTAGGAATAGCATATTACAATTTATACCTAAAAATTATTACTATCTTTTATTTTATCGATTTAATATAAAATGTAGGATGATCTCCACCAGTAATATTTCTACTTTAATTTATTACTTTATACTGCTTTCAACTTTGAACCGGATCCATTGTTGAGAACTTTTCGCACGAGGGGTGACGGGCGAGCGGCAGGGTGCTACCATCACCCGAGGCACAACTGTGTGGCTACCTGTTTAACTCTTCTATGTACAGGCATTCAATCTTCTATTTAACGGTGTTCTTATACTTATCACAAGGTAGGCATGACTAAACGTAACAAGAATCTAAGAATTTCTAACATACACTGTGATTATTGTGTTAATGCTTGTTTTATAAAAATAAATAAAACACTTTATCAATTTTGATGAATTTGCGTCCAAGTGATTAAAAATTGGACGAGTGCAAGTGGATTTGCTCACCGAAGTTTTCGTACTTCGTCTTCCTAATTATTTAGTTTTTTTTTTTTACTTTATATTTTTCATTATTAATATGAATTTATGCGTCGTCAGGCCCCTTTATAGCTTTCAATTTTAAATTTCGACCCCCTATAACACTATAATTTTATGAATAATTACATAAGTAATTTGTAATTTTTTCCTTGAACTTCAAATATTTTTAAGATAGTCGAAATATGGTTTTATTGACATAGGTAATTTAAGTTAATCATTTGAGTTGTCTAGTATTAATTTATTAAAAAGAATAAATTACCTATAAAAATAAAACTTACACGTATATTTAATTATTTTAAAACAATTTTGGGAGTTGATAATGAAATATAGACATCAAAGTTTCAGTTCATACGTATACAATTATCTATTTTGTATCATAAATCATATGCTCTAGAGATATGAAAAGCCAGAATTTTGGGTAGACCTCGAAGAATTCGGTCTGCCCATTCATTTGTACCCGACTTTCGAATTTTGGAAAAATTTCTTCACAGGAGGTCTTCTTATGACCCCCTGAGTCCGAAATGACCATTGGTCAAAAAGTTTATATATATATATATATATATATGCGTGCGTGCGTCCAGATTCGACTTTTGTCAGCACGATAGCGGCCGCAGTTTCGCTCGGATCGCTTTCAAACTTTGCACAAAAATCAACCATCCAAAAATGAAGGTCAAGTTCGTTACCCAGAGAAATCCGGCCACAGGGGGCGCTAGGGCCTCACTTTTTCTGATTTCAGTTTTTCGACCATAACTTTTTTCCTAAATAAAGAGGATTAATCGCGTTCATATCATATGATGTCTTTGATGAATACCTATAACTTATGTACGTAAACCGAAAACCTAACTTCAATAACTTAGGGGTGGGGATAAAAAAAACCGAAAATTTTTGGAAAAAAATTCATAACTTTTTTCTGGTAAACATTTTTACATAACAAATATTTTTAATAGAAAGGTTATTTTTTACTCTAAATTTAGGTACCAAAAGTTTTACCGTACAAGGTATCGTTTCCGAGAAAAAAAATAAAAACCACTTTTAGCTTGAAAATTTAAGGTATGTAAAACCACGGCAACTTTTTTCTGGTAAGCATTCCCTCCTCGGAAATATTTTTAATATAAAGGTTATTTTTTACTCTAAATTTAAGTACCAAAAGTATTTCCAAATAAGATATCTTTACCGAGAAAAAAAATAAAAACTGCTTTTTACTTGAAAATTTTTGATGTAAACAACGGCATCATGTGTTATTCTTAGGTAGTGAGTTATATTTTAAACGAGTTACACACGAGGTCTACCCACTCGTGTCCTCCTGCGGGCACGGATTTTTTTCTATTCAAATATAAATAAGATTAAGTATTTATTTATTTCAAAACAAAGAAAAATACTTTTTTCACAAATTCATATCTAAATCAGATAACTGATACACACACACACTCGAACACATACACTCATGCTGTGTCATATCTAACCTTATGATTACTGTGTCATATCTAGAATATTTTTTATGATTGCAGAATAGATTTCACCCGTAATCAGGAAAATTAATTGCAGCCAATTATTATATTTACTTTAATTGATATGAAAATAAAAAAAAAACACCAAAAGTATACCAATAAATAGGAATTCCTATTCAATTACAAATAAGAATCTGTAGAAATTATTTTTTCTTATTATCCCAACTTACTTACTATGTATGAGGCATCTTAATTTTATTATTCTGAATCTATTATGATGTTAACAAACAAACAGTTGCATTCAAATATTGATATATAATACCGAACTAAGCCAATACAAACAGTGCTCTAACAATACAATCTGAATGCACATAATTGTACCACAATCACTAAATTATCCAATGGTTACTCGAAACCGACTCTCGTTTGACACAAACACAATCATATAACAGACTGTAACTACACGATTAAGGTTAAGGTTTCAGGTCTACTTATATAAATAGATTAAAACTGTTAAAACCGATGTATTTAAATAATATTTTCTTCTACTGAATTAACTTATTTAGGTTAGAGACTTTTAGCATTCCATGGATTCACCGTGCGGGTGCCGGGCCCATCGCGTTGCAGGAAAAGTAGCGCAAGCAATGCCTGGGACTTGCTACCCAGGTGTAGGTTTAACGGGCCCCTTTAGTATTCGCATACACGCTCACCTTCACTGTTCACGCTCCTCTCCCTACCTAACCAAATATCGTAAGAACCTACTAAAGCTGCCTTTGAAATACGTTCCAGAAATGAACTGATGATCGTTCTGGAAAGGCCGAGATCCTTAAATAAATTTTAGAGAGATTTTGCTGTTATATCTCTCGCTACAGGGTACAGTAAGCTCCACATGTATAACGCGCCTTAGTTGTTGGTAATGTATTACCAGCTGTATTTAACTATAATATCTTACATTTAACATTATTTAACACGTCTTGTTTTAGAAATATTCCTAAAAATTTGTAATATTTTTCAAAATAATTTGTTTCTTGACAGTCGTTAAATAAATTTTAACAACTCATAATTGAAGATGCTTAAGAGTTTTTTATTAGATTATTAGTTTATAATATTAAGATACAAAATAACATATATATAAAATAATTGAATTGAGTCGTTAATTACACAGGCACACAAAAAAAAAAAAAGTCATGAACCAGAGGGTAGACCCCATTATTCTTAGGTTTTTGGGATCGCTGAAACCGAATATGACAATAAAAACTAATTTTAAATGCCAGTTTTCCCGCTAGCACCCCCTTACTACCTCTTAAGGGGTGAAAATTGAAATTTTTGTATAAAATCAAGATAGATGTGTATTTCTACGTTTTTTGGGATGCTGAAACCGAAAATGATAATTAAAAATAAATTTATGACCACTATCACCCCCTACCACCCCTTACGGGGGGTGAAAATTTAAATTTTTCTATAAAGTCAAGATAGATGTGTATTTCTACGTTTTTTGGGATGCTGAAACCGAAAATGATAACTAAAAATAAATTAATGACCACTATCACCCCCTACCACCCCTTACGGGGGGTGAAAATTTAAATTTTTCTATAAAGTCAAGACAGATGTATATTTCTACGTTTTTTGGGATGCTGGAACCGAAAATGATAACTAAAAATAAAATTTAAGACTCTATCACCCATTAACACCCCTCACCAACCCTTAAGACTGAATCATGATTTTTGTCCTATTCTTCACAAGTTTTTTCACTTTTTGTTTTTTTTTTGCTTTCTGTTTAATACTACTTATACTGTTATCCATCCGGCAGTGTGGTAAAACGCTTAAAAGATCCTGAACCTAATTCTATGCCTCCGAAATAGAATTGTTACTATTTTCCTGAAAATTTAGGAGACTAAAAGATGCTGAACCTAATTCTATGCCTCCAAAATAGAAGGGACTATTTTCCTGACAATTTAGGAGACTACAGTGAGGAGCAAGATGCAAGGTTCCATCAGGATTAGAGTAGAATTAAATCATGAATAAATATCAGATACTTCTGATCGATAAAGCATTTGAATTTCTTATATAAGAGCGAGAGAGAGAGTAACCTCAAACTAGTTTGATAAACATGTCACTTACTGTAAATCGTTAAAATTTCTTCATACATCTTGATTTTATACAAAATTGAAACCCCCCATTAGGGATGGTAAGGGGGTGGTATTGAGTAAAAGAGGTATCAAATTCACTTTTGGTTGTCATTTTCGGTTCCAGCATCCCAAAAAACGTAGAAATACACATCTATCTTGATTTTATAGAAAAATTGAAATTTTCACCCCCTGTAAGGGATGGTAGGGGGAGATAGTGGTCATGAATTTATTTTTGGTTATCATTTTCGGTTTCAGCATTCCAAAAAACGTAGAAATACACATCTATCTTGATTTTATACAAAAATTTCAATTTTCACCCCTTAAGAGGTAGTAAGAGGGTGCTAGCGGGAAAACTGGCATTTAAAATTAGTTTTTATTGTCATATTCAGTTTCAGCGATCCCAAAAACCTAAGAATAATGGGGTCTCCCCTCTGGTTCATGACTTTTTTTTTTTTTGTGTGCCTGTGTTATTGAATTCCCTTGAGAATTTGGGATAACTTTGTCGAGATCTTGATATTTCTTATTTCTAGCCGACTTTTGCGGTCTTATTTATATGGTAATTTAATTTGTATCATTTTGAAAAAAAAATTATAGTTTTTATACTAATATTTAAACGGATGTTATAAAAAAATTAATTTTATCTTACTGTTGCGTTATAAAACATAATCCTTGGGATTTATAAGGAGTCATTGTCGCCATCTCAATGGTATTTTGTTTCTCTGATATATCATTTAAAATTCTTTTACTTGATTACAACAAAGGCTTACTTGTCATCTTTTTTGTCACCGGTGCTATTTTTAATTACCTCCTACAACTTATTTCTAATTTTACCCATTCTCGTTCACAGATTTTAAGATCAACGTCTAGTAACCAAATTCATTTGGTTATGTGTCATCGATGAGTGAGAGAAACCAGAAGACTCAACGCGCACAATGCCGATTGGGTAGGGTTACGTGTTAAATGTTGCTTGTGGTCTCTTCACATTTTATTCGACCTAACGGTATCCCATTAAATTTTTTATTATAATAACACTGTGTCTATTAGCCTAATTTTCAATGTAAACTGAAGGTTCCACGTTCAAATCTTTGGAAACCGAGAAAGAAAAGGCACGGATAATACCAGCGTTAGTCACTAAGGATCCGAACTCTATGGTTCCGAAGAGGAAATATAATCGTGTCTCCAGATTCTTCAAACGGCAAATCGCTAGAGCAAAGTTCAAGCATGTCGTCAAAATTGGGGATCAGCTGGCAAAGTTCCCGCCTGGCACGCGCAAATTTTGGGCGCTTTCAAAGGCCACTCTGGGCAACTTTAGCCAGCCGTCCCTACCGCCGTTGCACATGGGAAATGACTTTCTGGCCCACACGGCAAAAGAGAAAGCCGATCTCTTGGGCGGTCTTTTCGCCTCCAACTCGACTTTGGATGACCAGCGGAAGACACCGTCTATCATCCCGCGGTATCAGAGGTCAATGCCGGAAATAGTTTTTCGACAGAAAACTATTAGGTAGTCTCTATTTTCCTTGGACGTTCATAAGTCGAGTAGGCCGGATGGCATTTCTCCATTGGTGCTACGAACGTGTGCCCCTGAGTTGACTCCAGTGCTAACGCGTCTATTTCGGTACTCCTATCTTAAAGGCGTAGTCCCGGTTTCATGGAAGTGTGCCCTTGTCCATCCGATCCCTAAAAAAGGTGATAGCTCGGACCCAGCTAACTACAGACCTATCGCCATTACCTCTCTGCTCTCCAAAGTAATGGAGAACATCATCAATAAACAGCTCCTAACCTATCTCGAGGATCAACAGTTGGTCAATGACCGGCAATATGGCTTTCGCTATAGTCGATCGGCTGGTGATCTTCTGTTATATCTTACGCACCGTTGGGCAGCTGTTATTGAAAGCAAGGGAGAGGGTCTGGCAGTTAGTCTGGATATGGCGAAAGCCTTCGATCGTGTATGGCACAAGGGGCTTCTTTCGAAACTATCTTCCTATGGGCTTCCTGAGAGTTTTTGCAAGTGGATCACCAGCTTCCTCACTGGGCGGAGCATACAGGTCGTTCTCGACGGTTTTTGCTCGGATCCCAAGCCCGTGGACGCTGGTGTACCCCAAGGCTGCGTGCTATCCCCAATTCTGTTCCTCCTGCACATCAATGATATGTTGGATATCTCCAACATACATTGTTATGCGGATGACAGCACTGGGGATGCGGTATATTCCGGCCGTGCAGGTCTCTCTCGGGAAAACGTCGACGAGTGCCGAAAGAAACTTGTGTCTTCCATAGAGACTTCCTTGGGGATGGTCTCTGAGTGGGGTGAACTGAACCACGTTCAATTCAATCCCAAGAAGACGCAGGTTTGCGCGTTTACCACTAAGAAAACCCCATTTGTCGTATCACCGCTCTTCGAGAGCACTCCCCTCATTGCCTCGCCAAGTATCAGAATACTGGGTCTCGACATTTCGAGCGACTGTCAGTTTCGTGGTCATCTGGAGAGCAAGGCCAAGTTGGCCTCGAAGAAATTGGGAGTGATTAATAGAGCGAGGCAGTACCTCAGTCCTGGCCGAACCTGCGTCTTATAGAGCGCAAGTTTTTGGCCAGGACTGAAGTACTGTTCTCATCTCTGGTCCGGATCACCCCAATATCAGCTTCTACCATTTGACCGCGTACAACTGAGAGCTGTTCGAATTGTCGGGGACCCGGTGCTCTGCGAACGGCTGGACTCTTTGGCATTGCGTAGAGACGTGGCTTCTTTGCGCGTCTTCTACCGCATTTACAACGGGGAGTGTTCCGAAGAACTATTCGATCTGATGCCTGCCGCTGAATTTCATCACCGCACAGCGTGCCATCGCCTCCAAAACCATCCTTATCACCTGGATGCGTGGCGATCCTCCACTGTGCGGTTCTCAAGGACATTTTTTCCACGTTCCACTCGCTTGTGGAACGAACTTCCTTCGGCGGTATTTCCAGATCGGTACGACATGGGCACCTTCAAAAAAGGCGTTTATTCCTACCTACAAGGCCGGCAACACTCTTGTAAATCCTCGGATGTTGCAAGAGTTCATGGGCGGCGGTGATCACGTCCATCCGTGACCCGCCAGCTCGTTTGCCCTCCTCTTACATAAAAAAAAAATCCAATCATTTTTGCCTTACCTATGTTTTTTCTTTCACTCCCCATTATAGTACTGTTCTCCCCAAATTTTTTTTAGAAGGTGCTTTGTATTACTGTCTGTAAGAATGTAAAATGTCTTTGTGGCATTAAGCCCGCCTTTTGTGCATTATTTTGTATATTGTGCAATGAAGAATTAAATAAATAAATAAAAAAATAAGGATCGGTGTGAAATGATAATCTTTATAGAGAATTGGAACAGTTAAAAAAAAAAATTAATATAATAATCTGAAGAAGCTTTACTATAAGCATAGATTAGAGAGTAACAAATTTTTGGTGGAACTATAGAGAGCAGAAAGAAGATTCGTGAATTTATTACACAGGAAACATATTATAATTAAGAAAGCTTTTATTTATATCTGAATATTCGCAAACAATTTCAATATCAAAGTTTGTTACTTCAAAAAAAATCTATTGATTCGAAACTTCACTCTATAAATCAATTGTAAAGAACCTAGAGCCAACCAACAACATCAATGTTATTTTCCGACTACGAAACCCAAGTTCTAACAATCTCGGGATCCTGACTGAGATACTTTATAATTTAAGCTATACATAGCTTTGCTTTGTACACAAAGCAAACTTGATTTAGAAGTCAATTTAAAATATTCTCATATAAAAAGATATTGAATTGGAGATTAGGATTTCGGTAAAAGATCTTCAATAGCAATGCATTATATTATACAAACAATATAAAAGTAAATAATTTCAAGATTATTTGCTATCAATAGCCAGAAATTTAATAAAATCCAATTCCCTCTTGGTCATACCTTGCTATATTAACATTCAGTGCCTTTTTGCCTCTCAAAATTTTACTTGAGAAATAAAACAGGACATATAAATCAACAGTCGTAAATTATATTTTATCTATATACTTATAAAAATCTGTAGAGAGGTCAATTCTGTACATGAAATATATTTACAAAATAAGTAGCAGGGGGTGATTAGTGTTCGATACTGATGCCAAAAATGCAGTTAAAAAAATTTTTGTCTGTCTGTCTGTCTGTCTGTCTGTTTGTATGTTATTTATAGAAAAAAAAACTACTCGACGGATTTTAACGAAACTTAGTACAATTATTCTTTATACTCCTGGGCAGGTAATAGTATACTTTTCATCACACTACAATGAATAGGAGCAGAGCAGTGAAAGGAAATGTTGAGAAAATGGGAGAAGTTGCTTGATTTTTTAAGCTTCCGTCGCGTGTGCAGCCTTAATGGTTAGAGCTACATAGAAACTATGTATAACGGAAATATTCTACATAAAAATACACGAAAAATATTCCAAGACAGCATATATCTACCTTTTATAGTTAACTCACAATAACACGCATAACTCTCGATAGCTTAGCAGTTCGGAGATTTCTTATTATATTTGTTTACTTTTACGTTTATAAAACCAATAATGCTCACCATCATTCCTAATTAAAAAAAAAATAAACATTAGCACCAATTCAATAAAAAAAGAATCATTGAAATCGGTATAGAAACACCAAACTTATACTTACTTACATGAAATACGCCAACAAGACATCGCGCGTGAATAGTGAATCAAGCTATAAGGATTATTTTTGCGTAACGGTTGCCGCGCTCGACGGGGCTCGCGGCGGCAGAGTATAAAAGGGGCGGGAGGCGAGCGCAAGCGTCATTCAATATTTGGCTGTTGATGCGTTCAGAGTGTTGAACTTTATTGACAGACAATAATTGTTATTTTATAAACCGTGCTTATCAGCGCGACTTTTTGTCTTTAAATAGTTTATTTTAATTTCTTTTGTTGTTATTTTCTAAATTAGTTTTAGTTTTGTTTAAATTCTTAACTATTAATAGTTCCTATTTTATTTCTTTTTAAGTAGATTTAGATTCGATTTTTAGATTAGATAATAGATAGATAGATTAGATTATTGTTAGATTTTTAGTTACTGATAGGTCAGTTTTGGGCATTTTATGTTTAGTTTTTTTTGTATTGAGTAGATAAAAGCGTAGGTAGGTACTTTTATTAATTATAGTATTCATAGGTATTTTTTATTTATTTTTAAGTGAAGTAGGTATAGGTAGATATTGCCTACTATCTACCTATACTGCACACGTGTTTTAGCTTTATTTTCATTTCTTTTTTTTTTGTACCTAAGTTGTAGGTAGGTAGGTACATATTTCTTAGTTTAATTCTATTAGAATATTAGGTATTTAAGTTTAAATAGGCACTTAGATTTATATTTTTTTATTATATAGCAGCTGTACTTAGAACATCTAAGGTTTTTTTTGTATTAGCATAGGTACTTTGATTAATTACAGTAGTTGTAGGTATTTCTTATTATTCATTTTTAAGTGAAGTAGGTAAGTGTAGATAGTATTGCACACGCATTAAGTATAGCTTTATTTTCATTTTTTATTCTTTTGTAATTTGTAGGTACCTACGTACATATTTATAATTCGATTAGAATATTATTTTAGTTTTAATAGGCACTTAGATTTATATTCTATTTATTATATACTTAGCTATAGTTAGGACCTCTGACGTAAGTTTTTTGTTGGGTAACTAAATAGAATTTAAGTTACCGTCGATTAAAAATAAAATAAACGATGCCACCTAAAAAACGACCATCTTTATCTCGAACTTCGAGTCAAGCTAGGAGAATGAGAATGACGCGTTCTCAAGAATCGGAAGAGGAAAGAGCACATCGGTTAAACTCTATGAGAGTTAGTGCCTCAACATCTCGAGCTAATGAAAGCTCTCCAGAAAGAGAGATGCGATTAGCAGCTGAAAGAGCGAGACGAGCTACAACACGGGCTTCTCAAAGCTCTTCTCAACGAGAGCTAAGGCGTTCCATTGACCGGGAACAACATGCGTTATCCCGAGAAGCTGAAACTGCTTTACAACGAGAATTGCGACTCACAGCTGACCGCGAACGGCATACATTATCTCGCGAGTCTGAAACCTTCACTGAGAGGGAATTACGGCTTACAGCTGACCGCGAACGTCATATTTTATCTCGCGAGTCCGAAACCTTCACTGAGAGGGAATTACGGCTTACAGCTGACCACGAACGTCATATTTTATCTCGCGAGTCCGAAACCTTCACTGAGAGGGAATTACGGCTTACAGCTGATCGCGAACGTCATATTTTGTCTCGAGAATCTGAAACTTTTACTCAATATCAAGACCGTTTGACAAATGATAGGGCGCACCATAACATGATTCGATCTCTTGAAGATGAACATGAGCATGAACAACGACTAGAGTCGGGACGCGATTATTACAATTCTTTGAGACAAGAACAATTGATTACTTTATCTAATGAAAGATTAAGAATTGAAAATATTCGGTCGCTTGAAACAGAAGAACAGCGAGAGGCCCGTCTTACTGCAGATAGATTTCGACATGGTCTTAATGACTTAGATATACACGTGGTAGATCAATCTACAAATTCGGTGGCGTGGTCCGATAAATATAAAAGTGGGTTTGCTTATAACCTCACAATTGATTACAGATCATCTTCTGAAATAGGCGATATGAACGTAGTATGTTCCTTTTGTAATGCTTCGAAGTGGAGGAAGGAGTCTGCTGGTTTCTGTTGTTCTGGAGGTAAAATAAATTTGCCTTCGTTCGAAGACCCACCGGAACCTTTAAAATCACTACTTTTAGGGGAACATTTGCAATCCAAACAGTTTTTAGATAATATTCGCACTTATAATAGTGCATTCCAAATGACATCCTTTGGTGCTAAACAAATCTCAGAAGGCCCTTTCATGCCTACTTTTAAGGTACAAGGTCAGGTTTACCATTTGATAGGGTCCCTTTTGCCTGAAGAACAACCTAAATTTCTTCAAATATATTTTGTATCCGATTACAACGAACAGTCGAATATAAGAAATCAATATTTTCCGAATTTAAATACTGAACTCATTTCACAACTTCAGAACATGTTACATCAGGTTAATTCGTACGTATGCAGTTTTAAATCGGCATTAGAAGCCCTTTCTCAAGATGGTAATAACAATTATAAAATTGTTATAAATGCCGATAAGCGTCCAACTCAGGAACACCCTGGGCGTCATAACGTTCCATCCACGAATGAAGTTGCTGTAGTACTGGTCGACCAGGAATGTGATAGGCGTGATATCGTTATACGTTCCAGAGACAATCGTTTGCAACGTATTTTCGAAACCCACAGGGCTTACGACAGTTTGCAATATCCTATGATATACTGTCGAGGGGAAGATGGTTATAATTTCGCTGTATACCAAACCGATCCGCGCACAGGCGCACCTAATTATAATAAAAAGGTGTCATGCCTTCAATTTTATTGTTACCACCTGCAAGTGAGACGGAATAGATTGGTATACTTTCAACGTTTTCGTGGCTTATTTAATCAGTTTATTGTTGACATGTACGCAAAAATTGAAACCGAAAGATTAGTTTATATACGATCTAATCAAAGGCAGCTGCGCGCTGAAGAATACGTGCACCTTCGCGATGCCATGCAGCAAGATAACGATACTGTGAATATGGGTCGTTTAGTTATTTTACCCTCTTCTTTTACTGGTGGTCCACGCTACATGCATGAACGTACTCAAGACGCTTTTTGTTACGTAAGAAAATATGGACGTCCCGACTTATTTGTTACTGTAACTACCAATCCCAAGTGGGATGAAATCACTCGGGAGCTTCTTGAGGGTCAGGCACCGCATGACCGCCATGATATTATTGCAAGAGTGTTTCATTTAAAATTAAAATCAATGATAGATCTTCTTACCAAAGATAACATTTTTGGAGAAGTCTTGTGTTATATGTATAGTGTTGAGTGGCAAAAACGCGGCTTACCTCACGCACATATCTTGCTTTGGTTAAAAGATAAGGTTCGACCTAATGATGTAGACAGATTAATCAGTGCTGAAATTCCAGATCCGACTGCAGATCCCCTGTTATACGACATTGTTAAAACTCATATGATACATGGTCCATGTGGTGCATTTAACGCAAATGCTCCTTGCATGCAAGACGGTCGTTGCACTAAAAGGTATCCAAAAGCATTAGTGGATGAAACTGTAACAGGACATGATGGATACCCATTATATCGTCGCCGTTCAAGAGACAATGGTGGTTTTACTGTTGAAAAGCGAATGTCTGGACAACAGGTTACTTTAGATAATAGGTGGGTCGTTCCGTATTCGCCTGTATTGTCCAGAGCATTTCAAGCTCACATAAATGTAGAAATGTGTAATAGTGTAGAGTCAATTAAATATATTTGTAAGTACATTAACAAGGGCAGTGACCAAGCTACGTTTGCGTTAAGAAATGAACATGATGAAGTTACTAGATTTCAGTCAGGCAGATATATCAGCTCTTCAGAAGCTGTGTGGCGGATCTTAAGTTTTAATATTCACGAAAGATATCCACCTGTGACCCATCTGGATGTTCATCTGGAAGGCGGTCAACGTATATATTTTAACGCCGAAAATGTTACAGAACGATTAGAGAACCCTAGACAAACAACTTTATTGGCATTCTTTCGACTTTGCCAAACTGATAATTTCGCAAAGTCTCTTTTGTATGAAGAAGTTCCATCGTATTATACCTACGATAAACAACGAGGTGTCTTTAACCGTAGACGCCGAGGCAGGCCTGTAGATGGCGAGACAGGTATTTTCAAAGAACATGTTCTTGGTAGAGTGTATACTGTTCATCCTAACAACGCAGAGTGTTTTTATTTGAGATTATTATTACATACAGTGCGAGGACCAACATCATTTATAGATTTGAGAAAAGTAGACGATGTTGTTTATCCAACTTATCATGCAGCTTGCCAAGCGCGTCATTTGCTTGAAAATGATCAACATTGGGATGACGCTTTAGCAGAATCCTGTGTTAGTGATAATCCACGACGGTTACGCCATTTATTTGTAACATTACTCACATTTTGTAATTTATCTGATCCTGTCCAATTATGGGAAAAATATAAAGAAAAATTTGCAGAAGACTTTCTTCGGAATTTATCTCACAATAATGAAGGCGCAACTAATGATAATTTTCGAGATCTGGCTATAAATCAGTGCTTATTAGCTCTTCAGGAAGACTTAACAGCAGTAGGCGGTAAATCACTTTGTGAATATGGTTTGCCAACGCCAACCTCAGTCGGAGAGGTTACCAATAGGGAATATTCCGCAGAGATTGGTTACAACCCAATGGAACTGCTGGTAACATTAGAAAACGGTGTCCCAATGATGACTGCAGAACAACGCTTAGTCTATGATCGCGTGTGCGAGAGTGTGCAGAATAATTTAGGAACAATATGGTTTTTAGATGCACCTGGAGGAACTGGGAAAACTTTTTTGACTAAATTAATATTAGCTTATGTTCGAAATCAGCGTAAAATCGCTCTTGCCGTGGCTTCATCAGGTATAGCTGCAACATTGCTACCAGGAGGTAAGACTGCTCACACTATGTTTAAAATACCAATTAATTTAGATCGCACGGAAAGTCCAACCTGTAGTATTTCAAGAAATAGCGACAAAGCTAAGGTATTGCGTGAGTGTAATTTAATCGTATGGGATGAATGTACGATGGCCCATCGAAAAGGAGTAGAAGCAGTAGACAGAACTCTAAGGGACATAAGACAAAATGATCGACCAATGGGCGGTATTACGGTTTTATTTTGTGGTGATTTCCGACAAACCTTACCGGTAATACCACGGGGAACCCGAGCTGATGAGATTAGGGCTTGCCTGAAAAGCTCTTATTTGTGGCGTGATATACAATCGGTGCATTTGACTATAAATATGCGAGTGAGAACTGGAGACAACGCAGATAATCGTGAATTTTCTGATACATTATTGAAGATTGGTGAAGGTACCTATCCACAACTACACCAAGGAAAACTTATTCTGACACCTGAGTTATGTTGTATAGTGCAATCCCAACAACATCTTATATCTTCGGTTTACGGTGACATAACAATTATATTAAATAGGGACAATTCTTGGCTTTGCGAAAGGTCCATTTTGACTCCTCGCAATGACCAGGCATCTGAAATTAATAATAAAATACTGTCTAATATACAGGGAGAAAGCAAAGTTTATAGTTCAATAAATAGAATGGTTGATGAACAAGAAGCCACTAATTACCCGATAGAATTTTTAAATTCTTTAAATATGCCTGGACTACCTTCTCATATAATTTGTTTAAAAATTGGCATACCGATAATTCTGCTCCGAAATTTAAGACCACCTCAACTTTGCAATGGAACTCGGCTAAAAGTAACCCAGTTGCAACAAAATGTAATCGAGGCTCAAATTTTAACAGGTTGCGGTGCAGGAGAAACTGTCTTTATTCCCAGAATTCCCATAATACCAAATAATTTTCCATTCCAAATTAAAAGAACGCAATTCCCAGTATCGGTGTGCTATGCCATAACTATCAATAAAGCTCAAGGGCAGACTTTTCGTGTTGCTGGAGTAGATCTCGGTGTTAGCTGTTTCTCGCATGGTCAATTATACGTCGCTCTTTCCCGGGTTAGCAATTCTAGGAATTTTTACATTCACGTGCCGGACGGGTCGACTCTTAACATAGTCTACCCAGAAGCTTTGCGCTGAAACATTTTAATTTGATCTAAAAATATTAGCAATATATTATCTTAATAAAAAACAAGGAGTTACACGCTGACCGAGTCGTGGGTATAGCGTGGGTATATTATAATATTCTGCGGTTACTTATATTTTTCAACAGTTTTGTGGATTGGCATATTATATTACTATTGCCCTTCTAAAATACGAAAGTGAATCTGCCTGTTACGTCAAAACTATGAGGGAGGACATCTGCTAATTTTTTTTCGAAAAACGACGGAAACGCGGACGAAGTCGCGGGCAAAAGCTAGTAGAGAATAAAGTAATGAAGGAAGGCGAGTACGAATACACGAGAGGCTGAAGGATCTATTATTATACCCGTTACAATTATTTCTGTTAGTTCATTTAATACATTCATATACGTTTACATAACCCTTAAAGTTTCTTAACAGCTATAGAGTTTGTTAAAATTCGCATTATGTTAAAACATGGTTTCCGAGCAGACAATTTAACAGAATGTTAGTAGTACCACCAAAGTTTATAATATCTCAGTCTATTAAATACATAAACTACGAATAGATTAGTCCTGTGGAACTTGACTTTGCTTAATTACATTCTAATCTCTCTATAACTTGCTGAAGTCAAACTCTACGCAACTAGAACAACGTATAATTGAAGAATAAGAATAGTGTTTATGATAAATATTCTAAAATGATTATATTTGCTAACTAGTTATTATTGTAAATATTAAATATAACTTGTGGTTTTATTCAGAATAAATCTCGCAGTTTGTTTTAAAAATTGCAGACTAAACGACCTTCTTGGCACGGGAGAGATCCGTTTTGTAACAATGATATGGTATGTAGTTTTTTTTTATGACTAGGATATTGTATGAGATAATGCAAAATGTAAAAAGACTTTTATCCGGTTCGTATCAAATCTTAATTCTATCATAACTTATTTAAATGAATATAGAATTATATTTTTTATGCTTTGTAATTTCACAAGGTAGCCTCGTCATAAGAAATAAAATATTTTTTGATGTAGAAGAGAATTTCATCATATATGAGTAAATGAGTCGCGCTACTAACGATATGTTACTTCTACTGATAAATCTATAAATGAAATTCAATCCCTAAGTCTTCTTATTAGTAATTCTCTTGTCCGTTTATTAATAAATTAAAATCTGGAAAATGGCGTGACAGGCCATCAGTTTATAGTTACTGAGTTAGTCACATAGTCCCCTTCTTAAATGGAAGGATGATTTGTAAAAGTTTTACGTAATTGTCTCAATAAGAAGTTCTTTGAAAAGATTTAATTGAATTCGAATAACAACATTTAATTTAAGAAGTCGTTTCTTAATGTTTGATTATTAATAGAAACAATAATTATTCGAATTTAAATATATATTTTATACTTTTAACAATTTTTTTTGAGTCGTCATAGTAAGTAATAAATAAACATATATACTCATATATTATATAACTTAAATCTATCTTTTATTCTCATTGAAAAACGGAAGTCGTGTTAAATGATTCTGAGAAGAATGGAGTGAAATTTACAAATAATCAAATCCAACTTTAGGGAATACAAATAACAGGACGTACCAATGTGTAAAAATGTATTCTCTAAACCTAAATCTAAATCACAATAAACTATTTTTTTTTTCAAGATTTTAAAATCCCTATTTATGTATCTATCAATACTATGCCTTTACGGCAATAACTAAGGACTAATCTCAACTTTAAAAGTTTTTTGTAAGGCATTTAACAGACGGTTTTTCTTTTAAAGATTGTTACAACTTTCATAACTGCTAACTTATAACTTTCAAAATAAAAAATAACTTTCGGGGCGTTAATCACCTATTTTTTTTAGAAAATAATATTCTAACTTTTACTGTGATTTTTTTTACCAAATGGAAGTTAAGATAAACTTATTATTAATTAATAAAAACATGCGACTGTTGAGATATTTGAAAAAGACAGTGTCAGTACTGCCACGTTAACATAATTTTATTTATTATTTGCATTTTATTTAATAGAATAGAATGGTTCAATTTGATGATTTGACAATGATTTGTAGTGCAAAATGAATTGTAATTAGTTAAATAAACTTTGTAAAAATATAAACAATAAATATCAAATCAAACAAAATGATACAGGATTTTCAAATTAAATTGATATTTACACCTAGGATTCCGCTTATCACGATGAATAAAGAAAGTTCAAAGGAATTTCATCGCCGGTACATGAATAGCAAGATCAGATGTCGAGATACTCTCTAACACACTTGACAGGGGTTAAGCAATGAGAATTAAATTTGGCTCTAAATCTAGATTCTCTGATTATCTTAATTATTTTTTCTCTTACAAAGTATGTCTAATAATTAAGAAACATTGGATTATAATAAAATAATCAAATAATAATATTCTCAACATACTTTTAGATTAATACGTATATACTAGGGTTACCATTATACAGTCTCAGTGAAAGTTAAAATCACATGTAATCTATCATTGTTTTCGCCACCCGGTATACAGAGTACGTTTGAGTGGTTTATTTGATTGAGAGCGAGCTCGGAACAGTTTGATAATTATGTTTGTCATGTGCATGAAACATTTCGGAATCGTCAAATAAAATACATACCAACTGTAAATTCCGAAATATTAAACTCTTTTTTTATATAGATTTAATAGAAATTCTAATAATAATAATCATCAATAATAATATATCATGGTTCAGTATATTTATACAATATCTTAAGTTATCTTTCTATTTAAAGATTTTTTATTGCAATATTCTCAATATTTGGTATGAAAATTACACACATTATTTTATTATAATTAATTTCCTAATGATCACAATGATTTAATTTCTTATAAAATCCTTACCTAAGTTATATAGGAGTTTTTACCTGCATCGATATGGTTTCCAACAACAAACTTCAAAATATTAATATTATTTAAGTCTTCTGTCCAAGTTTTATATTATTAAAGTATTCAGAGAAGACACTTTGTAGCCTTAGAAATATCGAGTCTTACTAGTGAATCAACAATGTCATTACTAATTTACATATAAGACTTAACGTTCTTCTCTTAGCCGTTACAGTATACGAGTACGTGCCTGAAAGCGTTGAGTAATATGGCTATATGTATTTGGACTTTGAAATTTCACCTTTCTAAAATATTTCCTCTTCACGTATTACATTGTAAACGCTAAAAAAACAAAAATTTTATACTCTAGAGAGCTGAGAGATCTTATTGTTTTATCTTAAGTATGATGTTTTTTATTCATTTATATAAAATAGTCTGTATTTTGCGTTTTAGTTTTTGTATTTATTTTAGGTTTTAAGTTTATTGTTTGTATTGAATTTCAAGTGAATGACATGAATATTATATAGCATTACTATCACTATACAAAGATATTAATCTAGAAAAAAATAATTGAGCCCAGGATGTCAATGTTTGGTTATTTTATTTACAATTGCTGGATTGACAGAATTACTGTGTCACCGCGCAACGAACGCAATACAACGGTGATCGTAGTAGATAGTGCAGGAGAAAGATTGAAATAAAATAATATCGGAAAGAAAAACGTCACCAATAGATAAAACAGAAGGAGCTCTGAGGATAACCTTAAGTTAGTAGTTAAATATATTAATAATAGTTAGTTAAATATTATATATACTTATTGAATTCAATATTCTTTTTAAGTTTAAACGAAAATAGAAATACAATAAGAAATACCTTTTCGTAAGTATCTCCATTAGTTTTAGATCCAATGATTGAATAGGGAGAAATCAACCGTTTCGTTCTCTTCCTGAGCTATAAATGATATTAAGTGGACTGAAAATAAATCAGTTAAAAAAATGTATATGAATAATACTATTTCTTACAAATAGTTCTTGCAGACAATATCACCATTTTTTTTGTCTAATAAGTTCCAATTTAAAAAAAAAACAACTTCTACCATTTTAATAAAACACTCGTATACCGTCAATGACTTAACTTGAATTTTTTTATTGTTGAAACATCTGCATGTTATAAAGACATCGGCTGAATGATATTTAATAGGAATAATTTATACCAACGTAAAATCTCGTTAAGATATTGTTTACTTTGATTGCGTAAACGAGTTATTAAAAGCAAAAGGCTTAAATGGTAAAAGTTAAGATTAGATCATTGTACTCGTATATAAGCGACCGCTTAGATTTAACACAATATAAGAATGATATGAATTATGAATCTCATTTCATTGAATTTTTTATTATTATTTATACTACTATTATCCGCCGTCGTGCGCTGCGGAAGAAGAGCTGAGCGCCCTCCCCTTCTTTAAATAAATATTGGCTTTGTAGCAGTTGTCGCAGTCTATTTAGCACCCTCACTGATGCATACGCGTGACACATTTATAATGGAAAATTCCCATAGACAAATTTCAGTTTACTATAACTTTTTTTCTAGACTAACTTCTTTTGTTCTGTTTTTTGCAGCCTTTAGTAAAAGTTCTAGAAATGTGTGAAATTATAGAATTTTAGGTCAAATATTGGCTTTGTAGCAATTGTCGCAGTCTATTTAGCACTCTCACTGATGCACGCGCGTGACACATTTGTAATGGGAAATCCCATAGAGAAATTTCTTTTTTTCTATTTTTTGCAGAACCATTTTTAGTAAAAGATCTAGTCATGTGCCGAATTCTAAAAAAATACATCTCTAGGTTTTATTACCGATGTCGTAAACAGCAAAATAAACGGTTAAATATAAATAAATTTAAATACTTAAACAGCATATATATCCATTATAAAGACTAGTTATTACAAATATATTTTAATGAAATTAATGATATTTAAATAAGTTAAACATTAAAATGAAATATCTTTCAATAAATAAAGTAACTATTGTATTGTGTTCTCTGTTAATTAATAACCAAGAATGATTGAAATGTACTTACATTGTAAATTAAAGTACCAAGCGACAGATTGTTTAATTAAGCTTCATTTTCAGTTGTTTCAATTTATTTATAATCCAGAATAAAACTGCTTCGGGTGTTTTGCGAGAAAAGAGAATATCATAAAATATATTATTTTCGTTCATTGGAAGAATGATTATTATATTATTATTTAATTAAAACTTCAAAATTCAAATCATCCTGACGTTTGAGATTCAATTTATTGATTTTGTGGTGATATGTATAATTTTTAACTTTACTTTAACTTTTTACTATTACTATTTATTGGTAATGCTGATAGTAACGGGAATATAAAATAGAAAGCAAGTTTTTCGTATATAAATGTTTTTTGATATCAATATGGCGGCTTTTTAATCTAACTAATTTAAAAATGTAAAGTATGTTTATTATTAAATTCCTTACTGTAATAATTTACCTCATTTCCTTTCCGCAGCCTTTCTAAGAAAAAAAAATTTATTTCCAATCGTATGGTTTGTTTTAGGGACGCCTAATATCACGGCGTTTAGAGTAGTTTTAGTTTAGTTTTCCCTTTCACATTCTTCTTTTTCATAATAAATTCAAGTTATAAATTAAAAATCATTTGAAAACAAGAAACAATTTATTGTTCCGTATTTCAGTAAAAGAAATAATAATATCAGTTATCTAAAAATTATTCAATTGGTTTATTTTGGGTCCAATTAATATAAAATTTGGGACGTATTAGAAAGTTAATGAAACGAGAGAACCGGTTGGTTTGTTCCGATTCAATAGTTGGAGTAATACTTTGTTACTTACAAAAAGTTATATTATATAGTATTTATTTCTTTTGGTTGATTTGGAAATGTAATTTATCTTCTGAGATAATAAAATACTGAAACGTGTGTCTATTAGGTATATTATATTTCAACGTTTATAAAAAATAATAATACACTAAAAATGCCTTATTAAATTTATGTTGAATTAGTGAACTAAAATTAAAATGTTTTTATCTAGTTAGTGTTTTAAGGCGAGATTTTGACGAAGTGTAGTAATTATTAAATAAATATCCAATACCTTTTAAAAATTTTGGTCCACCTAAGGATTTAAACAAAGTTTTTCACTTTATATAACATGATTTAATGAATACCAATAAAATTTCATACATTCGAAATGGTAGCCCGCAATTGCAAATATGAAGACGAAATTAAAATAATCCAATGGTTACACTCAAATCCATCCCAATATGGATACTCTGCTTAAAACTAGGCTGATTACAGCAATACTGACACCACTCACTGGGACCCTACACAACGCCAGGCGGATCTGTTCGTCCACTATACTTTAAACTACAAAAATATCATATTAAAACAATTGTGCGGCCAGTCCTTACGTTCTTTTCTTAGTCCTTACGTTTTTTGTCTGTAAAATGAATTATGTCAGAAAGTTTCATTCAATATATCAGGCAATATATTGATTCCAAAAATATATGTAAAACAAGCTAAAAATATATGTCGCCGCATCTTTTTTACATATGTTGGAGGTGGTTTCGATTGGCGTTTAAGCTTGGAATTCTGTAAGTTTCTTTGATGTTTGCACTGTCAAGTAAATATAAATGATCAGTGCAATAGTTTAAATAATATTAACTTTGTTACTATAAATTAGTTTTAATTTAAATATCAAGTTATATCATAAATAAGCTCTGTTTAATATTTTTATTGTTTGTAAATGGATGCCAGTATGATTATACAACGAAATAATTCCTGGTTAGATATTACGAGTAGTAATTTCAGAACAGCCTTCAATTTATCTCCTGAAATTAAATAATTACTTAGATATAATTATCAAATTAATGTTGTATTTTAGAACCTACTGTTTAAATATTTTTCTTTGAAAGTTGTTTTTACTTAATAATGTGTGGCGCCATCTGGCATCATTACATGTAACTACTTATTTTTAATTGTTTTAGTTTAGCTATCAGTTTATGTTTTTAGGGTTATTCTTTTAGATAAATTATTTAATCACGATTATTGAAATATCTTTTGTATTTCATTTATGGTTTACTTGAGTAATTTATTTGTCAAGTTGATAAATTTAAATGTGTGCAGAGCCTCTAGTGTCATATTGGAGAACTAGTGAACTCAAACCAATCACTACTAAGCACACGTTTAAATAGGCCTCTTAGCGTATTGTGGGGCACTTTTTGTTCGAGCGCCCGGCTGGTGAGGTTACCTTTGTAATCATTTATTTATTTTCTATTATATTGTGTGTCGTAGTGAAAGATTATTTCTTTGTTTTATTTTCTGTCAAAAAAGTAACAAATAGATAATAAAATTATGTCATAAATTGTTATACTAATAGTAATTGTAAATTATATTTATTTCTTGCCAATAGTTGTATGTAAATTAAACTGTAACTTTTGTAATAAGTAATAGAATTAATAAACAAAGAGCCTTGACAACGTCAGGGGAGTAAAAAGCCACAACACCCTGCGAAGGCGAGTGGCTTATTATAAAAATATATTAAAAAAATAATGAAAAATATAATTCATTGTATATGGAAATATAGTAACAAATTTACTTATTTAATTATGTTGAAATAAATTATGAAAATATTACATATTTTTATATTTTGTAATGCAGTATAACCTAATAAATAAACTACTATATTACAATAATAAATAACTATTTCTACGTAAAATTATTATAATCTCGTTATTTATTTGAAAGGATCTCTTCTCATAATTTTCATTATAATTTTAGGGTAATGTAATTAAGTGTCACAAAAAATAAGTAAAATATGTTTTAAAATATCCACATCAAGCTCTGCTTTATGATATCTCACTTAAACTAGTAGTTACAATTTTTAATTTCGACTCCGATAAGATTTTTTATAATTTGAATTTATACTACTAAGCGACGTTACTTAATTTGTAATTTGGGAAATCAATGGGAAGTACCCTATAAATTTTTATTCTATTGAGAGTATCAAAATATGCGTATTTTGTTACATAAACGGCTATGTCTATTTTTTACGTTAATTTATATTTTTTTCCCTGCTTCAAGGGAATGCTTTAATTTTAACGCGCTATCTCTACCCTTACCCAAAATAAAAGGTCTTGATAGACAGACGGACGAACGGAAAGACGGAAAAAGTGATCCTATGAAAAAAAGTGTTTTGTTTTTGTTTGCTTTTGGGAACCTTTTAATTTTTTTTTACATCTTTCTTATTTATTAGAAAATTATGGTATCCTTAATCATTATACATTAATACAACAAATGCCTATTAAAATATAATTGTGTTTGTTCCTGAGACTGAATTCTTATAGAGTTAATTCATTAGGAACGTCGTAGCTTAGAATGTTGTATATTATAGGTATATTTATATTTATATTTTACTTTTGGATTGTTTTAAGTACGTCATCAATACAATAATGTCATCATACTAAAATAGGGATTTTCAAACCATAACGAAAGAATATTAAGCACAATAAGCAGATGAAAAAGTGTGGTGGATATTCGAGCACCCGGCAAAGCACTCATCATACCAAAGAGTTATATTCCTTGAGTCAGTCAGTCCACCCGTAACAATTTGCACACAAGTGACTAACGTTAGACAATACAAGCAAATGATTTTTATAACTCACGTCATAAAATTTGTTTTTAAAGTGATTTATTTTATAATGTTTTATAAAAAAAATAGTAATTTAATTAACGTACATAATATTACAAGAACTATATTATATAAAATATTCAATAGCGACACAGATGTACAATACAATTTAAAATTTCCATCCTCTTCCTTTATTAATTCGGTTTCAAAATCAACCGCAGACACAATCTACATATATATATATATATATATAAATGTTATGTTGGTTTGTGTACGAATCAAAAACCAAAAAACTACTGCACCTCTGGAATTAAATTTTTTACACAACCAACATTATACAACCCGTTTTAAAGATGATTGTCATGTACCTTATTTTATCTTAACTATGACTATTTTATTATAATTGGAATCGATTCAATGCCCATTTCTCTCTTACTTGATGACTTGGGACGAAAAATTAAAAAATGGACCGTATTTGCGATGCGGGACAATGTATTTGAAATTCGAACGTCTTAAACATTTTTATAGATTTTTTTGTTGTTTTTGAATCAGACGCCATACTATCTAATGATAACCAATGACATTCGGAAACATTCACTTCTTCCAATTAGTGTTTGAGGATAAAAAAACGTGTCCACGAATCGTAAGTAAAGGTATGCAATTTAACTGTGAGTTTTATAAAAATGTAAATACTTAAACTGTATTGCTGTACTGTACTGCTTTGTGTACTTTGTACAGAATTTTTTTGCTACTTGCTATTATCATCGTTGTCGAGTTGCAGCTTCGGATATCATGAGAGATATCGAAAAAACTGGTAAATATTTTATTGGCCTCTGCAAATACTTTTTTGTTTTTATTAAATGTTTTTTCTTATCTTTCATGTTTTTAACCTACACCTCTGAGAACTAAAACAGGGTATAATCCTATCTACTCAACAACAACCAAACCAACAAATTTGAGTTGTCGTATTTACCCCATGGAAGGATCGAGAAGAATATGACTGACGAAGAGTGGGCATCTGTATAAGAGACGAACAATCTAGGCACCATCCAGGCGCGCAAGATGGAACCAACAGATTGACAAATAGTCAATGTTGAATTTTGACAATTGCGTGTTCCCTTAAAAATAGGTAGTCTCTATATAAACGCATATAAAGGAAAAACAAGAATCATTATATATCTCAAGTGTAGCAAAATGTAACTTTAATGAAACATATCCGTTATTTTTCAGCCATGCAACCATAATGTACCACTTCGAAGCATGGCAGAATATAGCCAATATAATATTTTTTTAATAAATAAAACACATTTTATTTTTTAATAAAACATATTGTAACGGTTGTGTTAAAATATGTTATATTTTTGTTAAAATAATTATTCGAACCTGAGATAATATTTTTCTTCTACGAGTATGAAGTGTAAAATGGGATATCTAATTTTACTAACAATACAGGGAGACTGTGTTTTATGTTGCTGTTTAATTAAAAGTTTTCAATTTGTGTTTTGACGGCACTTGAAATCACACTTCTCATATGCTCATTCAAATAAAACTATTTTATGGATTTAACTCACTTATATTAGTAACGCTTAATTTTAAAGCCACGTTTCATATGCTTTCCAGCAGTCGTGTTAACAGTTTTATTGAAATCTCTAAATTGCTTTTGCTTAAAAGTGTACTACTATTGAATCTTAGAAAATATTAGTGTTATCTATTTACTAACTAAATTGGTATACATATAACAGGTTCAACAACCTGGTATATTATTGAATATATATATTTTTGCAGGTGAGTAGGTAATAAATCCGAAGGTAGTACGTTCCGTACCTTAGTGTTACGTGGTAGAAAGTCTTTGAAAACCGCACAGCAAAAGATCGCCACGTATCCAGGTGATACGGATGGTATTACGTACTTTGAATTCAAATTCAAAATTCAAATTCAAAATATCTTTATTCAAATAGGCATTTACAAGCACTTTTGAATCGTCAATTACTACAATACAAAAAAGGTTAGTGTAGTCAGTCCGTAAGTAAGCTACCACCGGCTCGGAATGCTGCTCTGCTGAGAAAAGCCGGCCAGAAACTCAACAGTTGCTCTTTTCAAAAGAAATATAACAATAGGTGATGTACATTATAATATAAATCCTGCAAATGATTCAACAACTTAAGTTTCACATATTTCGATCCACTAAAAACTCTTGAACGTTATAATAAGCTTTATTTAACAATAAACTTTTGATTTTAGATTTAAAACTAAGTAATGGAAAGTCTAAGATATCTTGTGGAACTTTATTATATATGCGTATACTCAAACCCATGAAGGATTTATTAACTTTTTGAAGTCGAAACTTTGGCGTTACGAGTTTGTTTTTATTTCTCGTATTTATCGCGTGTCTATCACTGTTTTTTTATATAACTATTTTAAATTTGGACATATATATAATATGTTATTAAATATGTATTGCGAAGCGACTGTAAGAATACCTATTTCTTTAAAAACAACTCTCAGAGAATCTCTAGCTTTTAAGTTATAAACAGCCCGCACAGCTCTTTTTTGTAAAATAAATATAGAATTAATTTCGACAGCACTGCCCCATAATAAAATACCCTAATATAAAATACTGTGAAAATAACTAAAATAAACAAGTAGAGCCGTATTAATGTCCGTTAATTGTCTAATTTTTCTAATTGCAAAGACGGCAGAGCTGAGTTTGGCTGCGAGTGTTGAGAGATGGGGGTTCCATTGGAGCTTTTTATCTAATGTTATACCTAAGAAATTTGTTGAATCAATCAATTCTAACACTTCATTGTTAAGGAGCAAGTTAAAGTTTTTACTTTTTACATTAGGAAGTGTAAACTCTATGTATTTAGTTTTCTTAACATTAAACACTAAATTATTAATTTTAATAAAAATGTTGTTGGTTTTTGATGAGCCCAGTTATATTTTCTTTAATCATATATCAAAAATATTTTTTTTCTTTATATTATTCAAAAATCTTGTTTATCTATTTTTTATAATCCAAGTTTCACTTAATTTAGTCTTACTACATTAATTACTTTATGCAGTGACTT
Source organism: Melinaea menophilus ssp. n. AW-2005 (assembly GCA_918358695.1). Lineage (NCBI taxonomy): Eukaryota > Metazoa > Arthropoda > Insecta > Lepidoptera > Nymphalidae > Melinaea > Melinaea menophilus. The sequence continues at coordinate 28,035,649 of OU911042.1, forward strand.
TAAGTTAATAATTGTTTTATTTGAACTATACATTAAAGATAATCCACTTAAGAGTAATCAAATAGCGTATAAGTGTAACGGTCCGGCAATATTTCATCTGCCCTTAAGGCAAACAAAATCTGATCTATCGTGAGTTTGTGCCAAAACCACAAAGTTCAGACAAAGACCCAAATCAAACAGCTAATGCAAATGTAAACACTAGTAAATACAAATCATAAAAATATATTGTATTAAAATATATACTGTACTAGCAGACCCGGTCACGCGTTGCTGTGACTATTGTTTTTGATATTTTACATTGTAGTAAACTATTTAAGGGGTAACGTTCAGAGTACTTCTGTCATGACAATCATAATGTTTTCTTACAGTCGATATTAAGCAAAAATAGAAGAAAATTATTTTTTAAATTTAATCCAAATTTATAACACTATTTGTAAATTACACTTAGCTTACACTAAACTTACGAATGAGGTAGGTAGGGTAGATACATCATTCGTAATTATTCAATCCAGTCAACAGATACCGCCATCTTTTAGAATTGTTAGGAGCTAACTGCAAAATAATAAACAAATAAAATAATATTGCGACTATGAAATGAGTTGAAAATTATTATATATCTTTTAAGTTAGGTCAAACTGTACGTGGTGGGTAAATTTATTAAAATCGGTTAAGTAGCTTAGGAGTCCATCGCGGAAAAACAACGTGACACGTGATTTATACATATTAAGATTTCTGGTGGATCTTTTTTATCATTTAATATTTTAAATAATATGATAAATAAATCGTCAAATTATCCTTTTTTTAATATGTTACTTTATCATTTTAATAAGATGAAATAAAGAATAATGAAATAAAACGTATATAAGTATTTTCAGTAATTGTATTAATAACAAAAATCTGTTTTATTTTTATTGTAGTGCTTTATGATACACAATGTTTTTTGTTTGATTACCTGGTGAATACAAACAAATCTGATGGTTTTCCAACATGGCAGGCAACAGGCAACATACAATTGACCCCTGGGACTTATTTATGGTCATAGCAAAAGCAAGCCGCACTGGAAACTGTCAGTCGGAATCATTGCGATGCGTGGTATCAACACGTCTTCTCCTTTATACTTTCCTTTCAGTATAGTTGCTTCTATCACGTTGTTCAATAATTTTTTTATCGCTAACCGTGTGCCGTTGCAAAGACGTGATTGGTTGATATTTCTCAACATTATAACTAACGATAATTAAAGTTTTATTGAAGATTGTGAGGTGGCAATCCTGGTAAATCCAGCGAATTTAAAAATTCAGGCGGATAGTTGACGACATTGAATTGAACTTGAATTTTGAAATTAAATTCATTTACATCTATGTTTTTTGCAACCAATATAGCCCTTTCGCTCAACCAATCATGGTTTCTGTAATTTTGAGCAACATCTGGAAACACCTTTTGAATAAGTTCATCTTTTGATCTAGTTAACTGACAAAAACTTTGAGGAAAGTTAATGCAACCAGTCAAGGTGTCTATAGGAAATTTGCCATTACCAATGTCAATGAGTTGTTTAGAGAATATGTCTCCAGATAGGTCATTTTGCAACTTGACACGCATATTCTTGCTTAAATGTAATATCTTCACATGCTTCCACAAATTGGAGGACTTTAAATATGCATTAAGTTCATCAGCTGGCGTTGATCGTAGAATCACTGGCAATATTTGACGAAAATCTCTGTGCTAATAAAATCATTGCACAACCAAATGGGTTATGATTGCTCCGTAGATCTTGTAAGGTTCCATCTAAAGCCTCAAAAGATTTTTTTATGTGCCATCGTACATTCATCCCAAACAATCAATTCACATTGCTGCAAAACCTTTGCCATTGCAGAGTTCTTCGAAATGTTGCAGGTTGTGGTTTCGTTGCTTTGCATGTGTAATGGCAATTTTAGTGCTGAATGAGCTGTTCTACCACTTTCAAGCAAAGTTGATGGGATTCCCCACGAAGCGAGTGCAAGTGCAATTTTATTTTGTGAGCGAATTGTTGCTAATATCAATGAAATAAAAAAAAAAATCCTGTACCACCAGGTGCATCTAAGAAGTAAATCCCTCCTCTTTTATCATTTATTACTTTCATAGGTGTATCAAATACATACTTCTGTTGTTCATTCAATAGTGGAAGATTTGTTTGAATTAATTCTTTCAAAGTATTGAGATCATACAGTTTTTCTCGGTGCAACTCTTGGTTAAAAGCATCATGCATTGGACGATTGGGCGCGGCCAGGCCTAATTGAAATAATAGTTTGTTTGACATCATCAAGCACATGTCCTCAATTGAAATCAATACTTCATTGTAAATTTCTTCGCTTATTTGTATATTTGGATTTCCCCTTTTAATCCGTATTTGATACAAAATATCATCACACATATTATCTTTGTACTTTATCAACAAATCCTTTGGGTTTGATGGGAAGCATGTAGATATGATTATAGAAAACAATGTTCGTATTTGATGAGCTTGTGATGATATTACAGCATCATTGAGAGTTTGATCCCAATGAGCATTTTTCTAGCAATCGCAAACGTTGGCAAGCTTTTTTGTATGATCCACACAAATCACCATCAACAGTTCGTACATGTTGGAATGATGTTGGGCCACGTACATTGTCTAATAGCAGTCGTGAATAAAAACTTTCATCATTGCTTTGATGTACTGAATACATTCGACCAATCGCATCGGTAGAATATACATCTGGGTATCCTGAAACTGGTTTTCCTTGATTCCGTGGTATAAATCTCCTTTAGGATTGATTCCAAGTATAATATTTTGGCATTTCAGAATATAACAATGTTTGAGCAAAAGCATCGTTTTGGCATGTCAAAAAAAACTGGTTAATGTAATAGATGGTGGCTGTACAGCTCTTTGTACTGCGTTCTGTGCTGTAAAATATACTCTTTGTCCATTTTCTAAATGCACAGCTAAATGAACAACAGTAGGGTGACTCTCATGAATAGGAAAAGAAAATATTCGCCAAACTGCTTCATTACTACTAACATAGCGACCCATTTGGTATTGGGTAACTTCATCATTGGAATTCTCTGCATTAATACCAATCACAGCCATATCACTCCCTTTGGTTACATATTTGCAAATGTATTTAATAAATTTTACTGAATGGCAAGATTCAACGTTGATGTGAATATTGAAGGTCTTTGATAAAATGGGTGAATATGGAACAATCCAGCGATTATCTATTTCAATATCTTGTTGATTTAATTTGACAATTGTTGATCTTCCATTTTCTGCTGTCGATCGGCGACGATACAAAGGATAACCGTCAATACCAGTGATTGTTTCAGATATTAATGTCCGTGTATATCGTTTTGAACATTTACCATCCACCATACATGGTAAATTTTGATTAAGAGTTCCACAGGGACCATGTACCATGTTTTTGATAACTACCTCATCCAATCCAGGATCTACTTCTACATTAAGGATTTCTGATATTACTGCATCAACTTCATTTGACTTTATCTTGTCAACTAACCAAATCAAAATATGTGCATAAGGCAATCCACGTTTCTGCCACTCCACAGAATGCATCCAGCGGGGTGTCTCTCCAAACACATAATGTTTCACAATGAGAGCCATTAAAGATTTCAACTTTTGTATAAAGACTCTGGCTGTGTCTATTTCTATCCAGTGTGGATTGCATGTAAATGTGATGAACAAATCTGCTGTACCATAGTGACGAACATATGATATGGCATTTTGAGCATATTCATGCATATGTCGAGGGCTTACGATGTATGTTGCTGGAAGAATAGTTATTCGACTAAGATTCTGTGCATTACCATCAGTATTAATCGCATCTCGAAGGTGAATATACTCTTCAGATCTGAATTTTGTCTGATTCTACCTGATGAATGTTAATCTCTCCGTTTCAATTTTAACATACATGTCTACAACATACTTGTGATATAATCGCCGACGTTTGAGTATGTGATTGTCATCATTAGGCGGTAGGAATAATAGTTCATTGAACTGACTTTTTTGTTGGTTTTAGAACCTGAAAATACATTTTTGTTTTCATAACATTGAAAATAAAAAAAAACTTATATAGTGACTGATAATATATCTCCTTGCTAAACTAATATTTTTTATTACCTGTAATGGGATTTATCATCTTCTTTGAGAAATCATAGCCATCTTCGCCTTGCCAAAATATAATGGGATATTGCAATGCGTCATAGGAGCGGTGTGTTTCCTTTATACGTTGTAATTGATCATTCCGACGATGTAAAACAATATCAAGGGATTCCAAGTTTTCTCCAACTACAACGATGGCAACTTCCTCAATAGTTGGTGCATTAAAAAGTCTTGCATGTTGGCCAACAGGTGTTTTATCAACTCTGATTACAATTTTGTGATTATCAGATGGCATCAGATCCATCAGTTCAGATCAGTTTTAAACAACATAATCAATTGATTGTAGGTACTCATGAAATAAAGTTTGTAATTGTTCTACAATATACCTCTTTACTGAATTGTTATTTGAACAACGCATATCAATTTCTTGTGGTGAATTGCCAATGAAATAAATTTGCAGGAATTGGTAATTGCTATCTGACACTGGTAATAATGAACCTGCGCTATGATATAGTTGGCCTTGTATCTGTAAATTAAAAAAAATGATTTTTGTCAAATATAAATAATATTTGTTCGTAAAAAGTATATCTGTCTCCTAATTTGAATAACCAAATAATAATTGATATGCTTAGGTATGTCAATATGTAATAATTAGTTGTAACTAATATCCATCATCAAATAATTATATTGTGTTTCAAAATAATAAAAGTATTACTAATACTGAATCACCAAATAATATTATGACTAAGTAATATATTTCTTGGGGATTAAGGAACTGAGGGTAATGACATACCTTTACTTAATTAACAGGAAATTTTGTTCACTAAAATAATAATGATTAACTGCTATAATACATACCTTAAGAGTTGGCATGAAATTTTCCCGAACTACGTTTGTTGCCCCAAATGACGTCATTTGAAAGCAATTGTTATATTGTTGGATATTTAACAAAAAAGTGTATGGAAAATGGTTCTATTCCTGAAACCAATGAGTACAATGGCTCTGGTGGTAGATCCAATGGTATCAATTTCACTTTCCCATTTGCGCAACACAATCCATTGGCTTCATTTGCCTTACAATAAGAGCAGACCAAGTTCATAGATCCAATAGTAACACATTGGTGGTTACTGTAGTCAATTGACAAATCATAATTGAAAGCAGCTCGATTCAAACTTTCGGGATTATTGGTTGAATCTCTCGCTCTCGCTTCCTGCGTTCATGATATACGAATTCTTTCACGTTCTTTTCGGTCGTCACGTTCTTGTGCAGTATGATAAGATCGGTAATTAGTTTGGTTTGTAGCATTTCGGGTTCTTCTACCTAAATTACTTCGTCTTATAGGAGGCATATCGAATATACTCACCTAAATTATGTCACATTCAATAATTATTAATCACAGGTATTAAAACCCTTTGCACAAAACACGATATAAAACAATCAAAATTAATTATTAAATATTATAAACGCTTTTTAACGCGGTTTGTTTGACAGATGCAATGACGTGAAAACTGATGACAATTTATGTCGCATTTCAAAACTAAAACAAAAGAAAGAATATTCCAAGGCCAATCAAATCTATAGCTCTTAAATTTTTTGACTTTTCAATTTGGTCGGGTTCACGATATTATCACTTATGCGTGAACCTGCACACACATATATTTGATTGAATTTGAACTTTGTGCAGAGACCATAAAGTGCGAATTGACTCTTCGACGTTAGCAACACACCTACATTGTTTAGACAAAAATGAGTGCTTGTAATTTAATATGAACTTTATTGTATAGCAATACAGTTCAAATTGACTCTAAATTTAGTTAGAAAATATTTGTATAGGAAAAAGAAAAGGGCTCTTTTAGGGTTTTCCTGGAAATAATTCGAATTTTTCTCGCCGTAAGAACCATCCTTGGGCTTAAAGGAATATTTAAAAAAAGGAATTGTTAAAATTGGTCCATGCGTTGTTGAGTTGTGCGCTTACCAACACATTTTGCGATTCATTTTTATATAATAGATTTATATATATATCGGAAATTTATTGAATTATTATTCCTTTTTTTAAAAAAGATAGAATCGCTGACCGTATAGTAGTCATCGATTCTATTGTAACTATAACTATAATAAGATATACCAACTATAGTTCTATGATTTTATATTAGTTAAGTGAGTCACAATTATCACAGTGAAATAATTACAGGTAGGAGAATATTAACAAAATGAAACAAGTTAATTATTATTTATTATTTAAAATAAATAACATTTAAATTAAATTAAATTAAATTAAATTAAATTAGACAAATTGACATGGATTCTACTTACAATGTGTATTCCTCGAAAATCAGCAGTAAACTGAGCTCTGCTCATAAAACCCATTTGTACAAAGATTCTCTCTCTTCAAGTGAATCGTTGCTAGTCAATCACAATACTTTTTTTTACATAATACTATCAAACATTCTATTCAAGTAACTTTTATTCGGACGGCTTTAAGTATTACAATTCATAAAATAATGTTATAAAGAAGGAATAATTATTTAAGAAGTTGTTTACAAAGAAACAACATTAAATTTATCAATCCATCAATTTAACATAGTCAAAATCACAACTTCTTAAATCCTATGTCGGCCATCTTAATAAACAATTAAACATAGTCAAAATCACAACTTCTTAAATCTTAGGTCGGCCATCTTAATAAACCATTCCGGATGTGTAAATAATAAATGTGGAATCGATTATTATAAGAGACATTGATGAGTTGCATTTACAATGATTGTTAAAATAATTATAAGTATGTAAATCAATTAATTTGATATCTCAATAATATTCAACGCGCCGACACGGCCATTCTGAAATGCGATGCGTGCTCTGCATCGCTCCTGGTGTCTGTCCTGTACTAAGTAAATTAACATTTTAAAGCCAGGTACTTCCACAGTACTGGACCCAAATATCAAATAGAAAATTAAACCTTATGTTATAAGTATTACTGCTCATTCCACATGACAACAGTTATTTAATATTAGTTATAACCTTATGTTATAGTACTACTGCTCATTCCACATGACAACAGTTATTTAATATTAGTTATAACCTTATGTTATAGTATTACTGCTCATTCCACATGACGACAGTTATTTAATATTAGTTATAACCTTAGGTTATAGTATTACTGCTCATTCCACATGACAATAGTTATTTAATATTAATTATAACCTTATGTTATAGTATTACTGCTCATTCCACATGACAACAGTTATTTAATATTAGTTATGTAAAAGGAATGGATAGGTTGATGAAGGGTCGATGCTGCGAAAAGCAGAGGCTCTAAGGATAGTGGGAATGGTCGATGCTGTGATCTGGGCGGTCTTGTACGCCGTGGTACACAGGGGATTATAATTCTTTTAGGAGAGGAAACAAGTGGCTTATTGGACGGCTCCACACGCCAATAGCATCTTTTTATAATAATTATAATAATATTATTTAGTTTTTTTTTTATCTTTAATTTTTTTTTAATTTTTTTTTTGTTTTTTTTTATTATTTTTTTTTTTTTGTATTTTTTTTTCACATATTATTGTTACTTGTATTCTTATACAAGAATTATAATAAAAGGTTCTCACCGTTTCTGCAACTTTATTCCTCTGTAGTCGTGCAGATATTTGATGTGGCTAAGTGTGGTGAGTTACTTACGACACTAAAGGGTCCAGATTGCTCATCGTCTGGAGGCGACACGGCTGCCTGCACCCCAGGATGAGGAGCCCGCCGTAGTTGAACATGTGCGACTTTGTGAGGTCGCCCACGGTGTCCTATTACCCCTTTTTTTTTTACAAGACCGCGGTCGTTTTCAAGAACCCTGTGAACTTCGTAAGATACACTTAATTAAAAGTCACTAAATTAAAGATGTTTGGTATCTAGGATTATTTTTTATCAAGACGAAATTGCGTCTCGTCGAGTTAATAATGTCAGTTGAGCTGCACCCGTGCCACCATACCTTTGAAGACGCTCAAGTGCTGTATGTCTTGCGTTTCATAATTTCTTATCATGACGAGACTATTCTTCAACTTTGTCATCACCCTTTTAACTTGTCGTTAGCCCTATTAGCACCCGGTGCTATAGAGTGAATGTCTTTATTGAACATGTTGCAATAGTCTTTAAAGTCGCCTAGAAATTCACGATCGCCGTCTACGACGATCTGCCTCGGGGCTCCAAGGAGATAGACGACTTGTTTTACGGCAGTCAGGGTACTATTGTGGCTTTTATAGTTTGAATATCGTTATAACACATATTTAGTGAAAGCATCTACTGTTACCATTACATACTCACGCTCGTTCGAAGTTCCTAATTTTCCAGTGATATCCATATGTGTGACTTCAAATGGCACGACTGGTTTAGTATAATAGGATGTAGTCGTACCTGAGTAGGCTCCGGATGATTGTTTTGAGGTTCGACATATAATGCAATTGTCTACGAAATCACGAACAGTATTGCTTATCTTGTCGAAATGATAGGTTTTTCTTTTTTTTTTTTTTTTTTTTTTCTTTTTTATGTAGAGTCTTTTCCCAGCCTGGATGTTTAAGAGCGCTGTTTTTGTTCAATATTTACCCAATCCAGATTATTAGTTATTACGTTGACAGTCATGGGATCCGGATTTCTACTCAAATTATCTGCATGTTGCGTCCGTTCGTCTATCCTGTTTCGTTAATCAGTAAAGTAGAGCCATTCATAAAGCAAAACCTGGTATAAAGTGATGAAAGTATCCAGTCGGACCGTTAAATTGGCGCATTTGTTTCACATTAGTCGGTACTGGAGCTTTGAGTAAAGCTTCAACTTTTTTTTTTTTTTTTTTTTTTTGGACTGGGGCGAACCTGGCCGTTTTCTACTACATTACCTAAATACCTAAATATTCTAATGACCGTTTAAAAAACAAGCATATTTCTATATTAATAGAAAAACAAGAGTCTCGCAATGCTACAAAAATTCGTTCCAAGTAATGGAGACCGGATGAAAAGTCGCGGCATTTACATATGACATCCTCGATATAAACCTGAGCTACGCTTTCGTTATATTTATTGTTAGCACTACCCTGGTCCAATAGAGTACCCAAAAGCATGATTAATACACCTTTGGTACACCAAAAGCGCATTTTTTAAACCGAAAGTCATGGTTTTGTACTCGTGTAGTATAAAGGCCGTCTTTTCTATTGAATCTGGTGCATCCGGGGTTTGATAAAATGCAGATGCCATATCTAATACTGTGTAGTACCGATCACCAGCTAAACGATCAATTTGATCCTCAATTAATGGATGAGGGTAATGATCGAGCAACGTAGTCAAATTCAATTCTCGATAGTAGACACATGCGATTGTCGCCATTTCTTTTTCGCTAAAATAATGTGACTAGAATACGGGGACTTACTTTCTTGAATAATATTATTCTCTAGTAGTTCTTTGACAAATTCCTTGACTTTTTCTCTTTCGACTGAACTTAATTTATAAGGTATCCTTTCTACAATGTTATCAGGAGTTTTAAAATAAATTTCTAATTGTCCCGTTGTGACTCGAGTTTCAGAAAAACCCCACGTGAAGATAGCAAAGTATTTATTAAGTAGAAATAAAAGTTGTTTAATCTCAATTATATTCCTTAAATCGTGGTCAATATCCACAAAATAAAAACGGCTGACGATCGCAAGTGCATGACTCGTGGTTGAGAACATAAAGTCGCTTCGATTTGGGTTACTATTACCGTAAATCTAGTTCCATTAAAGATATTCGCGCCTATCAATACATCCGATGTCATTTCATAATCTGGTAGAATATAAAATTCAATCTCCACGTTTATATCGTTGATAAAACACACAGTTTTTAACACTACGGTGTCGGGTGAATTTCCCGTTAAAATAAAACATGGCGCGGGCAATTATTTAAGTTTCCCGCGAAAAATTAGAGTTAGTTTAAAATGCCTATACCTTTTATTCAATCACAGACATTTTTTTTTTTTTTTTTTATCTATTCAGTACATAAATAATTCGATATATAAACTAAATACGAAAAACCCAAAAATTCTTCTCTCCCGCCTTCTATATCTGACTCTGAGTCAGAGCTGGAGCTCGAAATTCTTCGTCACCTCAATGTCCTGGGACGCACCATTACTTCATCATCACTAGAATCTTCATCACTTGTACTCGCATTTTCAAGATCGCTAACACAAGAATAATTGGACAAATTGTCTGCACAAAACTCAGCATCACTATAGTCTGAATGCTGCGACATTTTATGTTAAAGTAAATAAAAATAATAATAACTGAAAATAGCGGTATTCCGATACATATCTACTATAAAAAAAATATTATTATGCGAACACTTTGCGGAACGATTTTATTTTATTTGGTTAAAAAATTCTATATGAATGTCTTTATCACAATATATTTAAATATACACGTAATAATATTCACAAAACTCAAAACTAAAGACGTCCGGACACAAGAAGTATTTCTCAATAACTTTTCTCTTTGCATGGTGAGATATCCAGGGATATCGGTTATAAAATGAGAAAACAATACATTGGTAACCTAACGGTATTGTACTCGACCAGTGCCATAAAGTGTTCTCTACTTTTCAAGGGATTTTTATGATACCTATTACCCCAATGGGTATGGAACGGTTCGCAGGTAGGTATCTTTGTTAACAGCAAACAAACAAATATTTGGTAATACGCAGTTACAATCGGCCTGAGTTTACACGATTCCCGCACTCCACCGCAAATCTATATGAACCGAGTTAAGACGGCCGAGTTAAGAGCCGAAATAACTCGTTTCCCGCAATCCAAGTGTTAACATACATGTAGAAACTACAGGAAATGGTCTTATTCCACGTAAATATTTAACCGATCTTTGTCGTTATCCTGGCAATTTATTCGCAACTGATTTGCGCATAATAGAGCACTCGGCGCCACTATCAAATACTGTATCAATAACTACGTCACCTACCTGAATACGCATAGTATTTAGACTTTGTTTATTTATTTATTATTATTATTATTATTGTTATTTTTTACAATCAGTCTTTCTCTTCAAAAACACGCCTCATGAGTATGACCTGGTTTCAAACAAAACGATTAGAGCCTATTTTAGCTTGGTTTAGGAGTCGTTACTGAAGCACTAGGAGTAAATTCTTTACTTAGTTTTTTTTTATCACTGCTGACGTATTATTTTTATTATAAAAAAAAATTACGAATAGAATGGCCCGGTTGTTTACAAAAACTGCAATACGCGGTATTTCGATTATCAACAGAATATTTTAAACGTTTTGAGGGTGGTTGATGATCATTTTGATGATTAGAACGTTTTACGCGAATCGATAAGCTACAAAAATTAATTGTGGTACCGAGGTGGCTCTGGCATTCATTAGTTTAATACGAAGGCGTTCGTTACTAATAGTACCTATCACCGCTTCTACAGCGTTATTTTGGTCAAGTTTATCTTTAGTAATCCGTTTTCACAAAATCCATGACTGCGATATAAACTCGGCTATGTCTTTAGTAGGGTCAAAATTGCGTCTTATCGTTTCGCCTCAAAAGTCTTTCACTCATATTTTGCATCATCGTAATCATCTGAATGTAAAAATTAGGGAGTACGTTACCGCTCTGATGTTGTAGCGGAGTATTAATGAACGATGTAGCTTGTCCAGGGTCTTCGGAATCTTTTTCACTCGTAGTGTGCGTAGACAAACCGGTTTCCGGCAATTTATTTTGTTGTCTTATATCCATCTTAAGACACAAAATTTCTGCAGCTTTAGTAGGATGAAACCTGAAACATAAAATTAAACGGACAGAAAGGTAGCAATCCCACTTCTGATATCGGAAATTTATTGAATTATTATTCCTTTTTTTAAAAAAGATAGAATCGCTGACCGTATAGTAGTCATCGATTCTATTGTAACTATAACTATAATAAGATATACCAACTATAGTTCTATGATTTTATATTAGTTAAGTGAGTCACAATTATCACAGTGAAATAATTACAGGTAGGAGAATATTAACAAAATGAAACAAGTTAATTATTATTTATTATTTAAAATAAATAACATTTAAATTAAATTAAATTAAATTAAATTAAATTAGACAAATTGACATGGATTCTACTTACAATGTGTATTCCTCGAAAATCAGCAGTAAACTGAGCTCTGCTCATAAAACCCATTTGTACAAAGATTCTCTCTCTTCAAGTGAATCGTTGCTAGTCAATCACAATACTTTTTTTTACATAATACTATCAAACATTCTATTCAAGTAACTTTTATTCGGACGGCTTTAAGTATTACAATTCATAAAATAATGTTATAAAGAAGGAATAATTATTTAAGAAGTTGTTTACAAAGAAACAACATTAAATTTATCAATCCATCAATTTAACATAGTCAAAATCACAACTTCTTAAATCCTATGTCGGCCATCTTAATAAACAATTAAACATAGTCAAAATCACAACTTCTTAAATCTTAGGTCGGCCATCTTAATAAACCATTCCGGATGTGTAAATAATAAATGTGGAATCGATTATTATAAGAGACATTGATGAGTTGCATTTACAATGATTGTTAAAATAATTATAAGTATGTAAATCAATTAATTTGATATCTCAATAATATTCAACGCGCCGACATATACTATAATTTTTAATTAGTAAATTAAGGAATTAAGTTTTAAAGTTTTTGTGTATCTTAACCGGACAGGTAAAATTATCTTTACTGCATACATAATTATGTAACAAAACTTTCAAACTCAAATGGTTCAGAATTAATATATTAATACCACACATTATTGCAAGAACTATATTTATCTCGCAAGTTCTTACACACTAATAGTGTATAGCATTTGTGATCATTTTCAAATCGTTAGATAAACTTTTTCATCCACAAACCTATCTTGAGAAACATTGCAAGCCCATTGGCCTTTGTAACAAATTCATTCATATAGTCTTTGGTTTGCCTCTTCTTCTAGATCCAGCTGTGTTCAGTCTAGAGGCTTTGTGTTCAATATTGTTATATAGTTGAAGTTATACGTGAGAGTACGTTTCGGAGTTGTCAGCAACAACGCCGACACTACTAAAATCGGACTCGTTGCAAATTTTGTTGAGTCTTGTTACTCTGTATATCCATGTCAGTATTTTAATTTAATTTAATTTAAAAAATCAAATTTATACAAAACAAAGAATAAAAATCCAGTCCTGCAAATAAAATATGCCAGATAAGAAAATTCTTTGGCATGCAATACTTTTTTTTTTTTTTTTTTTTTTTTTTTTATACCCTCTGGGTTAGTGCTTGACTACATTCCACCTGATGGAAAGTGGAAATGTAGTCATAGATGGTAAGGCGCATTAACCCAGTAACCTATTCACCCTTTTCTTGAAGACACCTACATCGTATTGGGACGGAAATACCGACGCAGGCAAGCTGTTCCAGTCCTTCGCTGTACGAACTAAGAAAGACGAAGCAAAGCGCTTTGTTCGGACAGGGGGAATGTCCACAACGTAAGGATGGATATCTGCCGTGCGTCGGAACGTCCTGTGATGGAAGGGGGATGGAGGAATTAAATCATGTAATTCCTGCGCACACTCACCAAAATGTATCCTATAGAAAACTGAGAGGCTAGCAATTCTACGCCTGTGTTCAAGGCTGTGGAGGTTGGCTTCAACCAATTCAGGGTCGCCTATAAGCCTCTTTGCTCGCCTCTCAATTGAGTCCAGAACCGCAAGATGAGACTTAGCGGCACCAGCGAATATATGCCCACAGTACTCTACACACGACCGGATTTGTGCTTTGTATAATACAAGTAGCTGTCCCGGTGTAAAGTACTGACGGACCTTTGCAAGAATGGCAAGCTTTCCTGCAGCTGCTCTTGCTCTGGACTCAATACACCGACCAAAGTTGAGGTTCGAGGAAATCTCCAAGCCTAACAACTGAAGCCGGTCACTGTATTCCAAAGATACACTCTGGAAACTAGGAGCCAAGGTGAAAGAGCTCCTTTTGGCGGTGAACAGACACGTCTGCGTTTTGGTGGCGTTGAATTTGACAAGATTGGCTTTGCCCCATGCGGAGACTGCCTGAAGCTTGTCATTCAAACGTTGCACCATGGCTTCTCTTTCAGACTGTACTTGATCTCTACTAGCCCGACTACTCGGCAGGTATCTTTCTACAACTGTGCTGTCGTCTGCATACCCATAGATACCGGGCTCCAGCAGATCGTTAATGTGCAGCAGAAATAGAGTTGCAGAAAGAACGGACCCCTGAGGCACTCCGGCATTTATTGTCAAAGGTTCCGAGGAACACCCGTCGACAACTACTCGGAGAGATCTTTGGTTCAGAAAGTCCGTTACCCAACCGATTAGACCAGGAGATATACCGTATGTTGAAAGCTTGCTTATAAGGCTCGCATGCCAGACCCTGTCAAATGCCTTCGAGACGTCAAGAGAGACGGCGGCCGCTTCTCCGTTCTTCTCGATGGCCTCGCCTAAAATGTGCGTAGCGTACACTAGAAGGTCCCCAGTGGACCTATTTCGGCGAAACCCGTACTGTCGGTCACTGAGGAGATCGTTACCTTCAAGGTACGCTAAAAGGCGCGAGTTCAATACACGCTCCATAATCTTGCAGAGTATGGAGGTGATTGAAATCGGTCTATAATTGGCAGGATCGGCACGACTGCCTTTTTTGGGTACTGGTTGCACGTTAGCAAGCTTCCAAGATTTCGGCACTATTCCAGACTTGAAAGAGAGACGATACAGACGTGTCAATACAGGAGACAACTCAGCTGCGCATGTCTTGAGCAGAATGGCTGGTATACCATCAGGGCCACTGGCTTTATTCACATCAAGACGACACAATGCTCTCCATACCTCTTTGTTAGTGATGCGGATTTCAGGCATCGAAATACCGCAGTGAGGAAGATGCGCTGGAGAAGCATTGCCAGTGTCTAGATATGAATTATCAGCGAACAGAGAAGCAAATACATTCGCTTTTTCTGTCGCTGTATGGGCCAGAGATCCATCCGGCTTCAGCAGAGCAGGTAGTGAGGGTTGGCAGAAGTTCGACTCGATCGCTTTGGCAAGAGACCAGAAAGCTCGACTGCCAGTAGGTCTGACAGAGAGCTTTTCGCCATTCTTAGCGATACGATCGCGACGAGCCTTCCGTAATGCCTTTTTATAGGACTTGGCAGCTTGGTTAAAGGCTCTCTTCTTTAAACTTACATCCGGAGCTTTGCAGCTTCTAGCATCATCCCAAATTAGGTATGCCGAATGTTTTCGGTCTTCAGCATGACCACATTCGGCATTAAACCATGGGCGAGCTTTGCCACCGATGGGTACGTCAGCAAAAGGAATGAAGTACTCCATTGCCTGATGTACCACATCGGTTATAGCATCCGCGCAACTCGACGGATCCAAAGAAGAGAAGCAGACCTGCCGCCAAGGATAAGACGCAAAGAAGTGCCGCATCTCATCCCAATCTGCTGACTTGTATTTCCATACTCGCCTAACACCAGGTGGTTCGAAAGCTGGTGGGGAATATGTAAATACACATTTCACCAAACAGTGATCGGAGGTTCCCAAGGGGGAGGTCACCTCAACACGATACCTGTCCGGATCAGTTGTCAGCAAAAGGTCCAGGCAATTGGCTGTATGGCCAACTACATCTGGTACCCTTGTCGCTTGCCTCACCAGCTAAAAGAGGTCGAAAGACAACGCAAAATTCCGCGCTTCTCTTCCAGCATGGTCGGTCTTCTGGTACGGGAACAGCCAGTCCTGATGACAGGCATTAAAGTCCCCCAGAAAGACGAGCTGCACAGAAGGGTACTGATGCAGAGCCATATCAGCAGCCTCACCGAGATACTCAAATAATTTAGTTGTCTCCTGATCACCGCTGTGCGAACGGTAGACACAGCAATACAGGATTTTTTCGTTTCCTGTGTCTACTAAAATCCATAAGGAAGAAAAAGTAGGGTCTTCAAGATGACGGAGACGCAGGATACAGAGGTCATTCCGTGCGTATACACAGACCCCGGCACGTGAGCGAAAGTTGTACTCTAACGAGTAACCGGGATGATCCAGGTACGCAGCGCTTAGAGGACATTGTAACTGTGTCTCCGTCAAAAAGAGCAAGTGCGGTTGCTCTGTCTCCAGGTGGTGGTGGACAGGTAAGAGATTAGAGTGCAAGCCCCTGATGTTAGTGAGGTGCACTTTAAATGAGGAGGAGTGCAACCGCTGTAAAAACTTCTTCTTTTTATAAAAATTCTTCCATACTATAACATACTTCTTTTTATAAAAAACTTCCATATATTTATAATATTTTATTAGTTTGACTGGTTAATATATTTATTTAAATATAAACGGTCAAAAAGAAGTTTAAATGAATGAAAAGAGATTAAGCTTAATTTACTCATATACAATTAAACCTTCCTATTCATCTGTCTATGTCTGTCGGTTCACGCGACGGACGATTCATTTCAGTAGCTCCCTTTTTTTATTTTAATCCTTATATAATCAAATCCCCTACATTCTTGAAAACTGCTATTGAAAAATATTATTTTTGATATTTTTATAATTTATTGCGTATTTTTAACAAAAATACCTACTGTTTTTTTATTTATTCTTGTGTTGTTTGGTTACCATAGTAACCACGTGACCTAAGTAACCCTTCTAAAGTTGCACAGATTTTTCCTTATGTAACCTTTACAAAAATAACTGAGCTAGTATGAAATGAAAATTGCAATACTGAATGCGTAATACACGAATACGGATGTTTTGACAAACATACAAAGCTGATCACACACAAATATTTTCAGGTCAAAGGACCGAAAAATTTACAGGATTGATAGTGTCTTCGATCGTGTTTAATGGCAGAATTGTGCAGCTCCGTGAAAGTCACGGTAACTGTAATTTTATATGTCTCAAAATATTACAGCTCCGTATAGGTCACGGTTAATATAGAAATATATTTTGTTAATATAGAATAATAATTTTTTATATCTTAAATCTGTATCTGGCACGTTGGATGGTAGATTATTGCCATTCTCGGAATTGATTAACAAATGTGCATTAAGGGGTTAATAACACAAAACATATTTGTGTGGGTGTGGAATTAGTATTTCTAAAATCAATATAGATAAACTGATTATATTAATAGGTTATACATTTATATAACCAATTGAAGTCTTTTTTTTTATTACATTTAAGACTTTGATTTGTCAACCTTTCAAATGTTTAGCACCTAGTGTTGACCAGTAGACACTTTGTTAGGACGTCTTCATCTCTCATTAGTGTTTACAATATAACCCAATATACGTATATAAAAAGCATTAAAATAATTTTATTTGTTTCACGCAATATTTTTATATTAAAGTTATATCTGCTGTTAAATAAACATTATTAAGCACTTCATTTATAACCTTTTAAACCTAAAGAACTATTAGGGTACAGAATAAACGAATAAATTATTTTTTTACAATTAGAAGACATATTGTGTTTTATGTGATAATTTTCACTACATCCTGTGTACAATTATGACATATTTGTTGTTATAATTTTACTTTAGCTTATAATTGTACTATAGGATATACATGTGTAGGACAACTGTCCTCATCCCGCCGACTTGGGCTCGACACAATATCTCAATTTTTTCCACGCCCTTCTATTATATACAAGATTACAGGTTACGTCGCCTTATATCCTTTAAAACGTGGTAGTTTACATCATTCCTGACTGATTTGACGATGGAAACCCATATCCCAAACCTAACCGTTCTCAAGTTAGGGGCCTTGGAAATTATTTTATAAAAATTCCCGATTTTTTGTTTATTGTCCCCTTTATTTGTGTTTTGTACCTCAATTTTGTTTTGTTTTTACTGTATAGTAGATAAGTTGCTTTATTATTTTAAACACTTACACTGGAAGTAACTGTATCACCTGAATTGCATTAGACAATCAATTGATAAATTTATATAAAATACATATTTAAATAAAAAAAAATATTTTTTATTTAATTTAATACGTATTTAAAAAAAATATATTTAAATATGTAACAAAAAAAATTAACTTTAAATGTATTGTAGATTTTAACAAGGAAGCTTTTTATATTTCTGCGTTATACTATACAGAAATATGAGACGTAGGTATTTGCTTTTAAAAATATTTTCACGTAAACTATCCTTATTTAGATTCCAGACACGTAAAGCTACTCTTGATACATTTTTCATTTTATTTGATACAATTGAATATTTGAAATTGGATCGAGTGGCACTGCAATATTATGTCATTTCATTGTTATTACTACCAGCATCGGCAAACGATCATTAACTACATCTAATGGTATTTGTGTAAGTTTGAAATACTCTTAACATAACGAGCAAACTTTCAACATAACAGTATATAAAAAAAATAAAAAAATGTATATAATGTTATAGTTCGACATAGTTACGTCAGTCCAAACCGCTGAATCAACAGCAGATCAGTAAATAATGCTGAAGCGGTGTCCGCAATGTTCGCACGATCATATTAGAATGATGGGAACAATATTCGGCTGGGTGACTTCACTAGTACTTAAGATAGTGTATTAATATTAAGTTAGTCTGTTTAAAGTGGACTAAGTAATTACTTCTTAATTAAAATCAATTATATTAAAAATATATATTTTTTAAGTAATTCGCCGTATTATAACATGACTAGCGCAGCGGGTAGGAAAACGCGTCTGGAAAATGAGTAAAGATTATTCTGCAACGAACGTTTTTTTCTTATTCTTTGAAATCCGAACCAAACAAAAATAAGTCACATCGAGCCTGTGCGTCTGGCTTCTGAAAAGATCGCTACCTACAGGCTCAAATTTGGTGAGTAGATCCTAAAGCGATTCCCACCTATTCATTTCCTATTCAACCATGCCATTTTTATATGACATTAGGGAATAATAAGCTGAACTCTTATTAATCGTGCAAGTTATACTTCTAAATAATGTAATATTGTATACTCGATAGCAGAATATTACGTAGATTCATTTCACGTCACGTTCACATTACATTATGTTTTGTCGAGTTGTATATACACCAGAATAATAATTTATATAATTTTTTCCGAACGGCTAAAAGTAATAATAAGCAGAAATATCAATGGTTCATTAATAATAATTTAACAATATTTCTTTTTTATTTAATAGATATTGTTAAGTTATTTATACGATTTTTATAACATATTTTTGGCACTTTATTATTTATTTTATTTATGGTGTATTCAAATATTTTAAATTTCAATCCCCATAACAACGTGCTAATATTGTCTTAAATGTTAACAAATGCACCTTGAAAAAAACAAAAATTTAATATTATCTTTAAAAAAAAGTTACGTAAAAACATATCATACTGCTACCATAGGTTAGCTTGCTAGCGTGTTCTTAATGTATTATACAGTAATTTGAGTAGGCGGTACGGCTATATATCTTTGTCTACGCTTAATACATTATGATATACAATTATCTCATACAAATAATATTAAAGTTTTACTTTTGATGAATACAATGTATGAAAATCTGTAGTAATAGTACCAAATGTAACATTTTAACAATTTCTCATTAAGATGTCTTCAAAACTTGAATTGTATTTATTATTTTTTCTCAAAACTTTCAGTCTCAAAGTTCCCATTTGTGTCTATTCAATAAATGTTGTTCCTAATTCATTATGTTAATATTGTAGCTTCGTTTCAAGTTTTAAAATTTAGATATATCTGTTACATATTTTTATTACAAATTTCATTGAATTAATTTTTATCTACCTTCATCTTCAGAAACTACAAGAATATTTGAGTTCCAGAATATCTGTATTGTGTAATCTTTACTGAAATTAAACTTTTGACAAAGTCAATGTAAACATATAATAAAAATAGAAACACAGAAAATTATTCACAACAATACATTTAGTAAAACGTAAATAATAAATTAATAATTTAAGTCAGTATTCTAGAATGAATCGGGTCTCATAATAGCCTCTTTTATAATCTCAGAGAGCTATCCATGTTCACATAAACGACTCTTCCAATTATTTTGATGCGAAGCCAGATTGATAGAGTACGACATCACCAAATAATTGCTTTTCGACGTCTCTCTCCCTCTTTCTCTTAATAACAAATTTAAATTCTAATATATTGTAATTGATTGGATTTTTATATGTTTCATATTTCATTTTTTGTAATTTGTTTATTATATAATATGGGAATTCGAAAACGGTAAATCTTTTACGATATTGGTTTCAGTCGAAAATAATAGACTAATTTATATATCTGAATCTATATAAAGTATCGTAATATCTGTTTTGTGAAATGGTACAAAAATCATTGGCACGAGCAAGACTCCCATCGAGGATAAAAGAGTTCATTGGATGGAACATAATCACACCAGGTTAAATATGACAAATTTAACTTCATCTAGGTTTAACATCTTCGTCAAATGAAAAACTTTGTTATTGCTTATTATTAGGATTCGGATACTTATTGTGTTTTTAAGTAAATTAGTATTTCGTTTGTTTAAAATTCAAAGAGCGCTTTATTTCAATAACAATTCACTGGTTCAAAATATTGCTTATGTGTTTGGTTTGTTTAAGATTTTAATAATAAAGATCGAAGGAGATAACAAAATAAAATACCAACAAATTATCTGACAGAGGTTATGCAATAGAGCATCAAGAACGCCTTTATGTAAATTAGTCGTCTCACACATTGTTGTCTCACATACTCTCACTATCTTATATCTTCAGAACATTTTACCTACTTTATAGAATTTAGTTACAAGATAACTTTAAAGATAACATGTCTTACATTGAATAACTAATTGATTTTCCTTACATTGGGCAATGCTTAGTAATTATAATTTGCTTAGGTTTCTTTAAGTAATAATATCTTTAAAAGTTAAAAAAATATTTTTCATGTCTAATAAATAGAAACGTAAATTATATTAAAATTATAAAATTCTTTTACAAACGTTTAGAAATAGAAAAATATTTTTGTGGCTTTAATTTATGGTGGAATTATCTTATTTCTTTGAGAAAATCATCAAAAACGTCTTATTTGTTTTTGCTAACTTCTACGTAATATACTAGTCTAAGGTCGGTAAGTTCGTATTATTCTTATCTTATGCTTAAGTCTTATTAAGTATAATTCAAACAGAATATATAAAAGTTAGATATTTAATTTAGTAACTGAAATAAAATAAATTAAATTAAAGTCATCTTAACGGTACTTGCAAAAGATTGTATTGTTAGTTATGGTAACTGTTTGTTGCCTTCCATTAACAGAGTGTATATTACTGCTGTTCAAAAAGACGTAAACCATATTTCTAAACGCTGAGACATAAGATGTTACATAAGACTGTCTGTACTTACAATTTACTATCCATCCAAGGTCGTGCTACACTCTCATATTACCCAATAATCTTGCCAAAAAATGTAATTTAGTAGTTCAGTAACATAAGATGAATACATTATTTGTATCAAGGATTCTCACTTTATCGCCTAGTTTAAACAATTTTAATTATTATTTAACTCTGCTTATTTTAGTTCAAAAAAGTATGTTGGGTAATACGCCTATTTTACTACAACAATTTGTTAATTTTTATTATTAGAAATACATAAATATTTTTAATATTATTATTTTTGTAATATCATTTTAAAAGTTGTCAATACGTGTTTTAAAAGAGCAACATTAAAAATAAGTAAATAAAACTTATTTTACAATTTTAAAACGAGATAAAACTTCAAACAATAATATATAGGTACTTGTGAATATAAGATTTTATGGTATTATTGTTAAAATACATAGCAAAGCTTTAAGAAATACTAAAATAATATATATATATATATATATATATATATATATATATATATCCATTTGTTTTAACGAGACCATGTAAATAATAATATATATAAAGGTTTAACATATATTAAAATTAAACTTTTTAAAGTATACATACTGTATAAAGTGTTAGAAAAAAATATTTAAGTCTGAATATCTGTCGGTCTTTATTAATGAAAATATCTTTTGTGTAAATTGAAATTAAATTTTAATTGGTTTCGGGTTAATTCATGGAATTCTAGCTAGATTTATATTCACAGCACACTCCCCAGCTCGCACAAGTTATGAAGATGAAAAGCGAATAAAAGTAATTAGGAAACTGAAAACTAAGCCCGTCCTGAAGTATTAACATAAATCTAAAATCGAGCCATTGATTAATTAGTTATCTCCATGACATAAGTCGAATTCTTTAAAATCTAATTTAAATAAATCCTATTACAGGTACAGTCAAGTTAGGATTTCATTACTTAATCAACACCAAGTCGTTTCAGTGTCGCAACTAATGTGTTATCTCGACCATTGATCTTACACCAGCCTTGTATACGTATATATATATATATTTATATATACGTATACGTATGTATATATATATATATATATATATATATGAATAGCGCAAACTTATAAACAAACTTTTGGATACTAACAAAAATCAAGATGTCAGTCTCTTTAATGTACATCTTATTTTGACACATTTAGCTTAAATCCGTTTCATTTTCACTATTATTATTATTATTTTAGTTTTAGTAATCACACACATAAAAATAAAAACACAAGCAAAAAGTTATAAAATGCAAAACTTTAGTATGTTACTGCTTAATTACTCGCAGCTGATTCATTGTAGACAGCAGTAGACAGTAACTAACGAGTTCTGTAAGGTAATGTTAAAAATAACAACTTGTTTAAATTATTTTTCGCTTACATTAGTAGTAAATAAAAAGACGACCCCTCGGAAGCAAGCGGTGCCGTCGCTTATAGATATGTGTAGAAGTATATATATGTAGAAGTATATATTTGGAAACATGTCATCCATGAGTGATAGAAGATTACTCACAAAAATTACTTGTTTGAATTTCTGTTAGCAGCAGATTTTTGCAGTACCTATTTTACGCCGATCTTCTGTAAGAGGCCGTTACAACTGTATCAACCTCAGGTATCGTAATTGGTAATAACTATGCTCTGCATAGAAAATTATTTATTTTTAATCATTTTATATGTCCTTTTTAAAACATGATGTAAAATACAATATAAAACAAAGGCACTTTTACCGTTGTATAAAATATAGACTCTAGATATTTGTTATCGCCTAAATATTTTTTTTTTAAAAAAGAGAACCTTTCTTTTTTATTAAACTTTAAATAAAGTTATTGCGTCAACTTGAGTTCTATAAAAGCATTGATGTCCAGGTTTAATTTTTTTTTATAGTTGTTATCTATATCTTCTTGTAGCAAAAAGTATTGGTATGTACCAGAATTTCATCAAAATGTTTTAAAAATCTTTATCAGAACAATATTGAATACTAATTTAAAGTTTTTAAAAACGTGGTGTGAGAATACTCATACGAAATTCTCGGCTTCTGGTACTAACAACTATATTCGTCAAAATGTCCTTTGTATAAGGATAAAGAATTTTATACAAATAATTTAATCTACCTTTAATTAAGAAATTAAAGCGTTACGTCAAAAAAATATTTATTTAACTAACATAAAGTTTCGCGTAGAATTTGAACTTCAGACATTTTTTATTTAATTTTTTTTTTCATACCTGTTTTAACAGCGCTGTTACAGTAGCAAAAATGGCGTTGAAGGTTGATGTTGCAGTCCCATTACTTAATATCGTTAACTAGTAAAGTATAAAATAATAGTAATAAATAGAATTGGTAATTATTCATTAATAACCGGCCGATAAATAATAGTAAAGCTATTATTTATCGGTCGAAGTCAACAGAAAAAAAAATAAAAAGTTCCCTCTGATAGAACCGTAGGCATGAACTAGTTCATAACAAAAGGTGGAGTAAAATAATCAATTGTTTGAGGTTTGTATGTACTATTTACATCTTTAATTTCTTATTTTATAAACATTTTGGGTAGACCTCGAAGAATTCGGTCTGCCCATTCATTTGTCCCCTACTTTCAAATTTTGGAAAAATTTCTTCACAGGAGGTCTTCTTATGACCGCCTGAGTCCGAAATGACCATTGGTCAAAAAGTTTATATATATATATATATATATATATATGCGTGCGTGCGTCCAGATTCGACTTTTGTCAGCACGATAGCGGCCGCAGTTTCGCTCGGATCGCTTTCAAACTTTGCACAAAAATCAACCATCCAAAAATAAAGGTCAAGTTCGTTAACCAGAGAAATCCGGTCACAGGGGGCGCTAGGGCCTCACTTTTTCTGATTTTAGTTTTTCGACCATAACTTTGTCCCTATACAAAGGAGATCAATCGCGTTTATATTATATGATGTCTTTGATAAATACCTATAACTAATGCAGATAAGCCGAAAACCTAACTTCAATAACTTAGGGGTGGGGGTAAAAAAACCGAAAATTTTTGGAAAAAAAATCATAACTCTTTTCTGGTAAACATTCTTGCATCACAAGTATTTTTAATAGAAAGGTTATTTTTTACTCTAAATTTTTAGTACCAAAAGGTTTTCCGTAAAAGGTACCGTTTCCGAGAAAAAAAATTAAAACCACTTTTAGCTTGTAAATTTTAGGTAGGTAAAACCACGGCAACTCTTTTCTGGTAAACATTCCCTCGTCGCAAATATTTTTAATAGAAAGGTTATTTTTTACTCTAAATTTAAGTACCAAAAATATTTCCAAAAAAGATACCTTTTCCGAGAAAAAATTTTTTGAAAATTTTGCTTGAAAATTTTTGATGTAAACAACGGCATCATGTGTTATTCTTAGGTAGTGAGTTATATTTTAAAAAAATAAAGTTACACACGAGGTCTACCCACGCGTGTCCCCCTGCGAGCACGGATTTTTTTTTAATAACATTGTTATTTCGGATTACCAAGCATTAGAATGATATAGTTGTAAGACTTCCTTTGACGCATAAGCAACGTGAAATAATATTAAGATAATATTGGTAAAAAAATTTGGTAGTATTACAAGATTACCTGTAAAATTATATTTTATAAAATTTTATAAAAAAACAAATACTTAAGTTGTATCCGAGACTTAAAATATATTTAAATATATAAACTAAGGTTTTCATAGTCTATGTTATAATAATTATTACTTTGCTAAATCTCAAAAATTGAAAAAGAAACCATGAAACAAGAAATACAATGAGTATTATTGCTGTTCCATCCTGCAAGGTTGTCCGCCTTCTATATTATTAATAGTTACATAAGACCTTCACAAATTACATTTAAAACTAACAATAGGTCCTGTGCCCTTCTGAAAGGTCAGGTCATGAAACAAAGTTACTAATAAATGCATTTCCAACGCAATGTTTTATTATTAAATTTAAAACCACACTCGGGATCGGATAAATTTAGTTATTAATCGAATTTGATCAACATCACTGCCGCAACACCACATACTTGTATATGGATAGTCAAAATATATCTGTTATCGGTATTACTATAAATATAGTTACCTAAATTAATATTATTGTATTTTTGAAAACTAAGTATTTTAAATTAGCTCCTTAAAGTTGCGTAATACCTGCGTAGTTTGATCTACAAATGATGACCAATTCACACTATATAATGATTATTCTATTATAGTAAAAACGTAAATAGTATTCATAAATATTCTAGAAATTTTATTACCAAGTCAAACAAAATCTTAATCGAGTCATAAAAACAACAAAAGCTATAAAAAGTAAAAAGCTCAGAATGATCGAAATGATCTTGAGAAATGGAGCAATAATAGAACCTTTTACGAGGAACCTCAGGCTTGTCCGAACATAAAGTGCGATAGTTTGTCCGGATTTAAGAGGTTAAATCACGTATCTTATTGTACAGGTAAGGAATTTCTAGAACAGCATAAAAAAAAGCTTTTTGGAAAAAATGAAAAATTGGATATAATAATATCTTATTTAGATATATAAAATCTTTTTACGTATATATCATAGTTTTGATTATTATCTGATGGAGTCTAAACTTGACTTCATTGTCTTGTATATTACTTATTTTGAAATATTACAACAAATAGAGATGTGTGTGTATTTGAAACTACAGTATAGAGTCTGTATCAGAATAAAATATAAGGATAAAGATTAACTTCGAGAAATAAAGAAAAACTTTATATATATATATATATATATATATATATATGTGTATATATTTTAAAAACTTAAAACTTTTATCTTTTAAAATATGTAAAAAAAATAAGACACCTCTCTACCAGCCATTATTATGTACTCTAGAGGGAGTAGGTAGGTGTGCAATATATATATATATATATATATATATAATAATAATAATTTAATAAAGAAAATAAAATTATATAGATAGCATATATGTATGTACACATACAAACATACATACTAAAGTAAATATAATTTAGAAAATTATGGAGCAACGTGTTACTTATTCTTTAATAAAGTACATTATGTAGTCTTAAAAATGTGTAAAAGAAATAATAATTAATTGAATCAAATACAAATCATAAAATAGTGATAAACATAATTGAAAAATATAATTAATTTGTGAAAATAAATTACTTAAAAGAAAACAATATTAAATCAAATTATGTATGAAAATAGAAGTAAAATAAAATAAAACACAATGAAGCTTTTTTCACCCTCTACTTACGGGTTACTGATTGAGTATTCAATGTTGTTTCTGAAGCGCGAGTAACCTTGGGCTATGGAGTTGAAACAATTTTCCTAGGCTGAATCACGTTAGTTGTTGAAATTAAAGAAAATAGGTCTGATATAGCTGAATGCTTTATCATGTAATCCTCAAGGTGTAATGATTCAGCGATACACAGCCTTTTGAAACGCACAAAAATAGGATGGAGTCGTTATCGAGTTATCTGATCTTTCCCCGAGTTGAAGACAATGCTAGATAGCTGATGATTGGCCATCTAATAGCCCCATGTGCGCTTGAAATGTGCTCAGTATTGTGGAGATTATGTGTTCATTGTCTTTTTCTTCGAGGCCATTGAACTAAATAGCAAATTTCTCCAAGTTTTATGGTTATGTATGAGAGCTTCAAGCAAAACTAAAAATATTCTACACAGAGGATTAAAAATCAGGATGACAGCTTTAGTTTTTTATTTCAAATTCAATCATCCGTTTACCGATTGATTGGTGATCTTCCGTTATATCTTACGCAAAGTTGAGCAACATTTATTAAAAACAAGAGAAAGGGTCTAGCAGTTAAGCTGGATATCGTGGAAGCCTCTGATCGTGTATGGTACTAGGGGTTTCTTTAGAAGCTCGTATTGTTCTCGACGATTTTTGCTCGGACCCCAAACCCGTGAACGCTGGCGTACCAAGGCCGCGTGCTATCACCAACTATGTTCCTCCTGCACATCAATGGTAATTTAGATTATTCCAACATACATTGTTATGTGGATGACAGCACTGGAGATGCGGTATATTCCAGTCGTGCAATAAAAACTTGTGTTTCTTATAGTTTAATCACCAAAAGACATAGACCTTTAAGAAAGGCGCTTAAATCCACCGATAAGGCCAATAACGCTCAAGCGATTCCACGAATGTTATAAGTGTTCATGAGCCGCGGTGATACCTCTTCATTAGTGAAACAAGCATGCGGTTGTTTGCCTTGCGATAAAAAAATACAGCATTTTCACATTGTTATCACTTTTCAACTATAACTAACGTCCAGCTTCTTTGTCTTATCGCTAAAGCGATCTCTTCCAGACAAACCTTGGTGAAAGGAAATTAGAAGGGGTTGGTGTGGCAAGCACTATAAAATAAAGACAAAGACCTACACTCTTTTAATACAATACACTCAATATACATATTGTTATAATACACTACAATTAGTTTTTACATAGATAAAGTTTTTTACATAGGTTCTACATACCTACTAAAACTCGCCGGGGAACCTTCCCCGGTGAGTTCGTCAGTTCCTAAAATTCGTCAGTCAGATTTGAAGCGCTCAACTCTCAACTCGTTTTCTCACGTATTCGCGTGATTAAGTTCACAGGAATTAATCCATTGTGACATTCTACAAAGTTTCTCACCTAAATTATTAATAGCTTCAGGTAATTCATCTCAACTTATTTGAATATCAATTTTTAGACCATCAGTATAAAGGTAAAAGAAAGAAGAAAAATAATCGCTAACAGAATTGATAAATATAGAGAATAAAACAGGAGACAAGGCGCCACCTTGCAGTACGACAGTCTCGATTGGAGACCAATTCGCTAAAGAGTCACAGAGCTTAATTCGTTGGCGGCGACGATACAAGTAACTATTAAACCAGTCAGATACCACATGAGAAAAGAACTCGAAATAGCGTGTTGAATATCACGATCCACGGCATTCAACGCATTACTAAAAAGTAGTAAAAAGTAATGACATGAGTTCCTTCCAGTAATAAAATATAAAATCGGTGTCTTCTAGAAATCTTAGCATCATGTCTTATAAATGGTAATACGCACATACGTGCATGGTAAATAAAAGTAACAACGGTAACAATATCTGTTTCGAATTTAAAAAGACACATTTTACTAACACTTTCTGTTTATATAATAACTGTATGTATTTTGTCGTAAAGTCTAACCGCACAATTGGTTGACGAATTTGTATTCGGTTATATCAATTATACGTTATTAAGGTTATTCGTATCCATAATTCCTAATAAATAATTATTAATTATAACTACTCCATTTAGGACAAAATATCTTTAATTAACTCTCAATATTTACTTCAGTCATATTAAAAGTTAGACAATTACAACCGACTTTATTGAAATTGGATTTCAAAGTTGACTTTTTGTTTGTTCAAAGATTTAATTTAATTTAATCATCATATTATTTCTTTATTTGGTGATTCAACAGTGTTACAAAATCAAAGATCTAAACAATATTTGCTTATAACTAGGAATATATCCATATTCAAATGAGTGTTTGGTTGTACGTTTGTGCCTATACCTTTGCTTGCGTTCAAGTCATACATAAGTATGATTAAGTGTAGCTTGGCTATATGTTAATAAATATGCATGTTAATAATTTTAATGTTATTGATATAAATATGAAATATTCAAATCTCTACTCTTTTTATTGTTTTTTAAAACATGTTTTTTTTTGTTAATAAAACATAAATAATAAATTATTATTTTGAGTCTGTATTCCACAGCCAAGTGCGTTTTATAATATGTCTTAATAATCTCAGAGAGATATCAATGATGATATTAACGACATGTCCAATTATTTCCACGCGAATTCAGATTAATAGAATACCATATCACCAAATAATTGCTTTCCATCTCATCCCATATTTTCAAGTATCAATTCTAATTTGTTTTACAAGATTGGATTTTATAAATTTGGTATATCTTTTGTTATTTATAATTTCATATAGATTTATTATATTTATTATTTCATATGAAAATTTACCAGAAGTAAATCTTTTACAATATTGTTTCAGATGTAACTAAAAGACAAATTTTATACTTTTAAACTCAAAACTATCGTAATACACAAAATTTATTGCGAGGGTATTTACAAAAATTTTTAAAACAACTTCAAAATATTAAAGAATACTTTTTTTTCCAAACATTTATGGTACTGCAAATACAACAAACATCAACATCAGTATGTATTTATTCAAAAGTATAATAATAAAAACGTAGTTTTCATTAAGGGTTGTAAGTTTTTCAAGTATTACGATAACGTAAATATAAATTTACAATTGTTATTTTAATAAAATATGAATATCTACTTTTACATAAAATACATTTAAAATGAAACTGTTTACTGAATAAATTAATATTATTAGAAGAAATTTATTAAATTAAATTATAATTCCAAAAAAAAAACAAATTTAACCCTTTATGGGCCGAATTTGTGTGTTAAATGTAAAAAAATTGTGGGAACGAAAAATTAGAAATTATAAACTTGTATATGCAAATAAAAACAAATTTTGGCGTTTAAATAATACTGATTCTGGTTGTGTTGGTAACGTTATACAGTTAGGTTTCTGCGCCATCTCATGAAACAAGTTAAAATTATTTTCTAAAATGCCGATATATGTGATATAAAAGTTACACGAGCCCATAGAGGGTTAAGGAACCGTCTGTCATCCAATAAAAGTTGAATTATAACTTGAGATAGAGAAACTGGGTTTTGTATGAAATGCTTTTCGAAATAGAGTACAGTGTGTATGTCGTATAGAGCTTATCTGGGGATTATCTTACTCCATATATAGAGCACTAATTTCCCACCCATTCTCTAGTAGAGCCCCAGAAACGTACAATAGGGTGTTATAACTAATACGCTTATTGAAATAAGCTTTTGAATACTCAGTGAATGCTATATTAAGTGTATGTTCTCAAATTGATAAATATAATCATTTGTTTATACAGTTGAAAGTAGGTATGTATGTTATGAATGCAGGTAAATTATTTAACTCTTTAAATTTTGCGTTTGATCGGATTTTTCAAAAAAGTCAGTTAAATTGGACTGAAGCGTATTCCCCCGAGTTACCCGGGGCTTAATGACTTACTTCTGATTTATGGACATTCAAAAAAAGTATCACTGACATTTGTTAGGTAAAATGTACGGAGTTCATCGCGGTGACTTATTGTTACGTGTGAATATTTTTATTACTTTTACTTGTTACTCATGCAAATTATTTTTCCGCTATTTCATTACTAGTGACTGGAAGTCCTTCTCCTTTTCTTTCTCCCCTTCTCCCTGCTTTAATCTTAAACCGTCTATAAATAGTTTAAATTTATAGAAATCCATACATTCAGAATTTTATTGTAATTATGACATTACGTTACATAATTTTCCAAGCAAAAAAGCATTTTATATATTGTTTCAGATAAACAGCCAGCCCAGCCCTACACCAAGTTATATAAAAACTTGTTCTATAGCTTTGTTGTAATTATAGCAAATCGGTTATGTTTGTCCGTAAGAATGAAATACATTTTTAATCAAAAATTACTTTAATCGAAATATATTAATCGAAATTTACTTCCTTATTATTCTATTAATATGATTATTATATTTAATTGAGACCCTTTTTATCAAACTTTCTTTTCTTTGGAATTTATATTATTATAATCAAAATAACAGTAGGTATTGCAAAACCTACGATTTTTATTGTAAGACAACTTTAGTCTCGCTTGAAAAATAATAAAAATATAATCATTTATGAACTCTGTGATGTGTAATTTATTTTAAATGAAAAAATAAACGAGAGCTTAAATTACCAGAATGAGAATTCATGAAGTTATTCTTTATTTGGACCTCAGTTATACTGAATGTCTCCGTAATGTTTAGCGTTCCAGCATAAATTATTTATTTTATTATATTTTGTACCAAATTAAGTAATGCAATGTAGAAACGATTAACAATTTTGCGATTTTGTGACTACATACTACTGTCTATATGAAAAGGTTAATTTCTTTTTAAATACTTATTTATAAATTTCATTGGACGCTAAAATCCTCATGTCACCTCCAATCTAGCACGACAGTATTCCGAAGCGAGATATTTTAGAAACAGTGAAACATTTATCCTGATCGATGAATGAGAGAAAGCTTTGATGAATGTATTACATAGGCTACACTTTACACTTTTCGTTACTCAAAAATGTTGTTATAATTTTTCAACAAAGAAAGACAAAAGGAGTTGATTGCCATTAAAAAAATTAAATATAAATAATAATTTAAGTCGTGTATTAACGACATGTCTTGTCATGTTCTTTTATAATATTTTTATGAAATTTATGATTCTATTACATACTTACTTCGAAATAAAATAATAATATAAATTAGTTTATTTCACAAGTGAACGTGTAGGAAATACAATTATCAAAATCCAATTATATAATCTCCAAGAGTCTTCCCATCCGAGATTATTAATAATTAAACAAGACCTTTAGAGTAATATTTATAAAGTATATTGGCTGTTATGACAAGAATGCTTAAGAAACACATTTTGAGCCTTACTGTAATATATCTTTTGTACAGATGCTTTTTTAGAATGGAGAAAACTCCAACAAAATCCTTGACACTTTTTTAAATTTTGTATAAAGCAATTAAATATTTGTTTATTTATTTATATTATTGTGACGTGCTAGAGGTAGAGAGAGGACGTTTATATTATTGGCGCCCGAATTGGTCCTCCCGTTAGTACAGTAGGTTGGCCTGCTTGTCTATATAGGAAGTAGATTTTACATTCTTGATATGTCACAGCGCTTTTAGCTTAAACGCAAAAATAGCAATATGAAGTACTACATACCAGTTGTTACCAAGGATTCTGTTCGCCCTCACCCCCATACCTTTTTACTCAAATTAACCGTGAATATTAAATAAAATTCCAAGGTGGAGTAATAATTCCGACAGGAAAATTTATAAGGATACTTTAATTATAGTAATCTAATTAAAATATAGGATATCTACTTAGTTAATAAGCCAAAATCTTACCCATTTTAAATATGATAATCTGTCTAGATTGCGTCTAGAGGATTGCGGTTGCGCAAACAAACACACAAACAAACATATTTAAATATACAGATTTCGCGTCCGTATTATTTTTTATATGTCTAGTTGGAAAAATATAATTTAAATTAATGACTGGAACTTTGGTTGGTATATGGTGTAACTTATAATCTTTTGTTTCAACTTCAGGTAGATATAAACGTATCTTGTTTTGATACAAATCCAATCAAAGCAAATGGCCTTTTAACAGAATCCTAACAAAGGAGACTATAAAAGCGAGGAATTATTGACACGTTCTTGAGAAATGAAGCCATAAAAGAACCATTCACTAGATAATCCAGACTTGTCCGGACATAAATAGAGTTTGTCCTGATTTAGAAGGTGAATTAATGATTTTTTTTATATAGGTAGATAGTTCTAGAACTGAAACCGACATTGTTAATAAAATTATATAAATGTTGGTAAAAATAAATGGTAAAAGAACATAAAGAAATAATAGTCAAATAAATAACTGTGTTATATCCCTTTGCTGGTATATGTGTAAAGAATACTTATAACATTAACACACACACTGTCTAATTAAATAAATTTATGAGTATAATATCATTGTTTTATTAAACAGAATTTGTAGCAAATATGCTTTAATTTTAATGGATTAATAAACGTCTTGAAAACAAAATATCTGTGTTACCGTCTCTGTTTAAATAAGATATCTAATTTTGAAAATATCTCCGTGTATTTTCCATTTGGGATTCAAAATAAACTATTTGTTTTTTATAATTTTAAAGTCTTCTTGCATAGCATCGATGTCATTTTGGGCTTCCTTTAAACTGACGGTTTTTTTATTTTTCATTTTATTAATCTGCATACATCTCTCAAGCGGGTTACACATGAACTACGGCTGCTTTGGTTTCTTTTTCGGACAGATCGAAAGAGCCATAATAAACAGAAAGGGTCAAAGAGCATAGACCTGTAAAAAATCGACACACAAGTCTAAAATCGATACGAACTTATTAGAGCCAGACTCAACCACCAGGTTGATCTTGTGTTGATCCAGGTTGAATTGCAGTTAATCTTGTGATTTTGAACGCGTCGTGGAAGCTCGTTTTTGAACGTGATAATGTTAAATGTTTTCACTGAAGTACTTATTATCTGTAGCTTCTTCGTGTATTTTACGTAAAAACTTTTGAAATAAAGTGCTGAAAACATCATTGTTAAGAAAAAAAATATGTCAAATGAATTATGAAAGTTAATTCTGATAATATAACTAGCGTGGAAGACTGGTCAGTGATCACAGATTTCTTAAAATTTATCTTAATTTGAATGTTTAAATTATAATAAACATAAATAATAAACCGAATATATAATTTTTCCTTTAACGATGACAAAATAAAAAAATGCAACCACCCAATAGTAAGTGAAGCGAATTAAGTAAATAAAATTAAGAAACTCGTCACGAATTTTACGTTATCAAAATACCCTCAACTTCAATCGAAATATAAATAATGGTCACCAAGCGAGGGTATAAAGGTACTCGTGCCTCACGCTAAGTTGATATTATATCTCTCGTGAAAACGAGGGGTGAAATTCGTTCAAACGTCCCGAATAAATACTCAATTCTTGTCATAAAGAAATAGTTGAGTATTAATTGTACCTTCTTTCTTTTCAGTAGTACATTGACAACTTGCAAAACCAAGGAGTAGTTTATAATAAATGAGGACTTCGTGAATTCCAGTTCTTCTTGTAATACCACAATAAAAAAGTACTTATATTTTTATTGAATCTTTTGCTAACCGAATCTAATATATTTCTCCGCTATGGTACTTGTTTCAACTATAATTTTAGAATATTTACATTCCATCTGTTAATAATATTACTATGTACAAGTCCCATTGTAGATCTAACCTGTCTAACCAAACCGAACCTATCCTAATAGAATATGTCAAACTTGCCGAAGTCTCATTTAGTCAATAGTTCTCTAATGGAAATTAAGCTTGTTAAAATTAACAGAGACTGTGTTTACAAAATATTGTGTTTGTATTTTGTTTTCCAATCTTAACAATATGCGTATAATTTGAATTCAATGAATAATTCAAGGCTGCACATAATATTAGTAACTAGGAATATTATGTACAACTATGAATTTGTAATGTTACATATAATTTTGCTTATTTACATATACGTTGCAATGTTTACAAAAAAATAGATAAATTAGTTTTTTTTAACTATAAACTGTGAATAAAACTGTTGCAAAAGTATGTAACTTATATTTTCATAACTAATTTTTTCACATAATTACTTTAGTACAATATTTTATCCATCATCCTATAATGTATAAAGTATAGTTTGTGTGAAAAGCTTGTAATGTAGCTCTTTGTGGCTTGCTAATGGAGCTAGTAATGGAAGGGATTAAAAAGAAATATTTCTATCCTATATTATTCTATATATTCCTATGTATTTAAGACATTGTTGAGTAGCGTTCAGAAAGAAAGTTTTATTTCTGAAGAAAGACTTAAGACTTGATCTTTTGTTATCGAGAATATAATTAAACGAAAAAAAAAATCGATTTTAGAAGAAAATTCTTATATTTTTTTGCGGTATGTTCAAAAGTTGTGAAAGTTATATAAAATATAAAAATGATACCAATTGTTGGTTTAAATTAAAAATAAAAATTAGAAATGAAAGTACAGCATAAATATTCTTACTCTAATTTAAATAAATATTTTAAAGAACTTCCTGCCTTCCTCCTTCCTCTTATTAATACAATTAGGTAAGACCTGTACAAATCATTTGTTAAATTAATTAGAGATTGGTACAACTGTAACCTTTTAACTATCATTTTACAGATACTGTTCATTTTACAGATATTCTTATCGTAAATTAGTTCTGCAACATTAATCTTTGTCTATGATCATGTTGTCCTCGTGACCAATTAAATTTCAAAACTGAAAGCTAACAAATTAATACTTTAATTTATTGCTTCAATAATCGAACTTCACTTCGTAAGATATAAAATCAATACATTATTCAGATATAAGTAATTACTAATAAGAAGATTAATGGATTGTATCCTATTCACAGATTTAACGATAAAAGTAAAATATTGTTAAGGTTGATGCTGAGCTCTCATTAGCCATGAAGGCGCCGTACAATCTCATTTTTATTTTCATAACATGAAAGAAATTAATGATCAGAAAATCTATTTTTTTAGTTATTAATATGATCCTTTGCTTGAAATTAATAAGGAATAAAATGTGTTACAAACCTTTGAGTATATGTATGTTACCGTAGTTTCGTCTTAGTAACCAGTAGTAAGTAGTATTATAAGTATTTATTTAAAATCTCACAAACATACAGTCGTATAATTTCAATAAGAAATAATAATCGTCTACTTTACTAAAGATAAAATGACATAATAAAATCCAAATTGCTCTTGAAATAATAATTTTATTTGGTTATGAAAGACGATACGTACCGTTTTCGAAGGCTTAGTGAGTATGCCGTAAAAAATGCTTGGCTATCCTGTTCTTACTGAAATTTAGCTCATCTGTAGTTAAATTATTTTCATCTTATCTTCGTGACTGCTCCTCCTCTATTTTTTTTTATCTATGAGGAGGGCAAACGAGCTGGCGGGTCACAGATGATTTGTGATCACCGCCGCCCATGAACTCTAGCAACATCCGAGGATTTACAAGAGCGTTGCCGGTCTAGAATATGCCTATATGGTCAACATTCTTGCATCATACCAACATGAAAAACGGTAAAAAATGTTATTCTATATTGGTAATATAAAGAGTTAGCGCAAGTAACTTATATAAATACGCCTTAAAGTCATTGCCAAATTATAGTCTTATTGTCGTAATAAATATTTCCTTCCCCTTAAGATGAAGGCAATGCCAGTTAACGTCCTTATTTTAACCCACATTAACAATTCAAATTTTTAACTCAGAACTAACTTCTCAATAAGTTATAACGCTTCCTCAACATATCTTACGTAAGTAGGCTCATGACTCGATTTTGCAATAAGCTTAAACTTAATACATAATCATTAATATATAATTAGATTATATAGCGGAAGATACAATCTTAAATTATCTAAATAGGCCTCCATATCTAAAGGAGAAATTTCTTGTCTTCATCCAAGCCTTGACAAACTGCTTTGATCATTTTCAACCTTAAAACGAACACTCTACCGCATACAAGTGATTTCTTCCAAAAATCTTTTATATTCAAGTTCCTTTAATCTGAAATGCCCAGTCGGAAAAGATAACAAGACAATCCATCAAAAATTATTTTACAAAACTTGTTCGAAAACACTACTTTGACACATTTTAATACATAATTCATTAAATATATGTGTTATATACTACATGTAAGTATATTGGGTAAACCTCGAAGAATTCGGTCTGCCCATTCATTTGTACCCGACTTTCGAATTTTGGAAAAATTTCTTCACAGAAGGTCTTCTTATGACCCCCTGAGTCCGAAATGACCATTGGTCAAAAAGTTTATATATATATATATATATGCGTGCGTGCGTGCAGCTTCGATTTTTGTCAGCACGATAGCGGCCGAAGTTTCGCTCGGATCGCTTTCAAACTTTGATCAAAAATCAACCATCCAAAAATGAAGGTCAAGTTCGTTAATCAGAGAAATCCGGCCACAGGGGGCGCTAGGGCCTCACTTTTTCTGATTTTAGTTTTTCGACCATAACTTTTTCCCTATATAAAGTAGATCAATTGCGTTCATATTATATGATGTCTTTGATGAATACCTATAACTAATGTACATAAGCCGAAAACCTAACTTCAATAACTTAGGAGTGGGGATAAAAAAACCGAAATTTTTTGGAAAAAAATTCATAACTTTTTTCTGGTAAATAGTTTTACATCACAAGTATTTTTAGTAGAAAGGTTATTTTTTACTCTAAATTTAGGTACTTAAAGTTTTTCCGTAAACTGTACCGTTTCCGAGAAAAAAAATAAAAACCACTTTTAGCTTGAAAATTTGAGGTAGGTAAAACCATGGCAACTTGTTTCTGGTAAACATTCCTTCCTCTCAAATATTTTTAATAGAAAGTTTATTTTTTACTCTAAATTTAAGTATCAAAAGTATTTCCAAAAAAGATACCTTTTCCGAGAAAAAAAATAAAAACCGCTTTTTGCTTGAAAATTTTTGATGAAAAATTCATAATTTTTTTCTGGTAAACATTCTTACATCAAAAGTATTTTTAATGGAAA
Source organism: Melinaea menophilus ssp. n. AW-2005 (assembly GCA_918358695.1). NCBI lineage: Eukaryota > Metazoa > Arthropoda > Insecta > Lepidoptera > Nymphalidae > Melinaea > Melinaea menophilus. The sequence goes on from OU911042.1 coordinate 28,073,489, forward strand.
GGTTTTTTTTTACTCTAAATTTAATTATTAAAAGTATTTCCAAAAAAGATACCTTTTCCGAGAAAAAAAAATAAAAACCGCTTTTGGCTTGAAAATTTTTGATATAAACAACGGCATCATGTGTTATTCTTAGGAAGTGAGTTATATTTTAAACGAGTAACACACGAGGTCTACCCACGCGTGTCCCCCTGCGGGGACGGATTTTTTATTTAACTACTCTTTTTCCATATTTGTTTAAAGAGTTATTTATATCCTTGTAACTGCCGTAATGTGACAACACACCACAATTAAATTATTTTGTTTTTATGTTTCAAAATTATATTATCAATGTAAGGTTTTAAAAATCTACATTTATTATATTATGACGAAAAGTGAAATTTCATTAAGGATTTTAAAACAAAAAAATAATAGCCATTTTTTTGTTTCTGGTTAAGAAACAAGGATCGGAGAGGAACGAGGCAAAGTTGGAGGATACTAGAACATACGGACAGGAATGAAGGAGATTTGGACATTAGCTTCCCTCAGTCACATATGTATATAGGACTAGGACTAGGACTGGGGGAAGCTTAATGCTAACTCGTAGGTAATTAACAAATAAAATGAATTCTGACGACGGTACTCCATACTATTTATATTTGAATATTTTTTATATTTTAGTTTGGGTAACCTTCTTTTAATAATTTTTAATTTAGTTTGTCTCTCCATTTTTTTATTTCAATTGAGCTGGAACACATTAATTTGAAAAATATTAACGTTTCAAATATTTAACCTGTACTTCAACGTAACCGAAAGAATTTAGTTTTAGTATTTATTATTAACAAAATGATCTACTTTGAAGAAATGCTCGCATCGCAGTCGCATTAATTTAAAATTTCACTCTTATTTTTTAATTTCTTATTTTGTGTATGAAGCCAAACAGAAAGTTTATTTTTCAAGAAAATATTTGAATATACGAGGTAAAGATGTTCAATTCTATATTATTTTGCAAGATATTTTCAGTACAACTATTACAAAAGAAAAACGAGTTTCCTCAACAATCTTGCCGTCTTGACGTCAATTATACATTCGTATAATTATATTAACGGTATTAACGAATCAAACAAACGGTTTGGCTTTCTTTTAAATTAATACCAAGAGACATCTTCAATAATTCAAGATTTGATTGTTTTTCAAACAACAGGAATAAAGTAGTTTTATAGGTTTTCTTGAGAACGAGAATCACAAACTTATGATGTTAATTCAATTTTGTGATACATCTAAAATTCAAGTCTGGATGGTTTATAGGAAAACTCGTTCAAGTTCTTCATATGTGATTCTAAGTTTATTTGAAGTAATATTCTGGATGCTTTTGTGCTTTATTTCCTTACCTTATTCATTCTACGGAATTTCTATGTATATCTTGGCAGTTTGTCTATATTTTTAAATCTCTTTTCAATATCAAAGGGACGGAGGATTGTGATACTAAAATAGATAGCATAAATAGTTTACATTAAACTAACTGAAATTATTTTAATGTAACTTATTGCCATTACTTTTAGAGCACTTAAAATTATCTAGGAATAGCATATTACAATTTATACCTAAAAATTATTACTATGTCGTACAAGGACAAATTAAATAGAATTAGAGATTTAATATAAAATGTAGAATGATCTCCTCCAGTAAAGTTTTTACAATTACGTTATACTGCTTTCAACTTTGAACAGGATCCATTGTTGAGAACTTTTCGCACAAGGGGTGACACTCGAGGCACAACCGTGCAGCTACCTGCTTATCACTTCTATGTACAGGCATTCAATCTACTATTAAAGGGTGATCTAATACTTATCACAAGTTCGTAACTGCATTATAATTAAACGTGACAAAAATCTAAGAATTGCCGACTTACACTGTGATTATTTTTTCAATGTTTGTTTTATAAAAATAAATAAAATACTTTTTCAATTTCGGTGATCTTGCGTCTCAGTGATTAAAAATTGGACGAGTGCTTGTGGATTTTCTCACTAAGGGTTCCGTACTTTAGAAATTATTGCGTTTTTATTTTTTTTACCTTATATTTTTCATTTTTAATAAGAATTTATGCGTCCTAGGACCCCTTCATAACTTTCATGGCCTTCAATTTTAAATTTCGACCCCTATAAGACTATATGACTATATCTTATGATTTAATTACAAATGTAGTTTGTAGATTTTTCCTTACACTTGAAGTATTTTTTGGGATTGTCGAAATATGGGTTTTTATTGACATAAACGGACATATCTTTTTCCATGTTGATTTAGAAGTGTTATATTTTTAACAGATAGAAGACTTAGCTGTAGACCTTAGTAAATGATTTTAGTTTAACTTCCTCACGAGTTCCTGAAATTAAGTCATGATAGTCAGACATACAGGCAAACGGACGGACGGAAGGATGGACAGACGAACAACAACGAATCACATATTCCGTATTTTCTTTTGAAGGTACGGAACCCTAATAAAAAAGTGGTTAATCTAGTTATAACTAATGAATACGTCATTAATATTTCACTAGTTTTTGGACAAACTTAAGCAATTGTTTTAGCTAAAAATATGAAAAAATATGAAAAGTTAAAGAGTAACTTTTTTAAAAGAATAAGGTTTAGGTTAAGGCTTATAGTCCCTTTGTTAGAGTTTTTTAATATTACACAATTACACCGAAGTTTTCTACTTTCTGTATTCAATTCTTTATTAAATGTCTTAATGTGAAATTTTCTGATAGATTTGCGATATGATTTAATTTAATCATATGCTCTAAATATATAAAAAGCCAGAATTCATTCATTTTTCATTTAAAATATAAATATTTATTTCAAAACAAAGGAAAACACTTCTTTCCCATATTTAGATATCTAAATCAGATAACTAATATTACACTCTTCCAGTGTCATAACTATCCTTGTGATTGCTGTGTCATATCATATAAGTGTTTACTTTAAACGGTATAAAAAATTCGATAAAACGAAAACGTCCAAAGTATACCAATAAATAGGAATACCCCATTCATTTACAAATAAGAGTCTGCTCTCGTCGTGTGGAAACCGTTATTTTTTTTAATTATCCCAACTTGCTGTCCGTCTAAGCATGAGACATCTTAATTTTCTATCTGTGTATTTACTTTAATATTATATTATCTTCTTTATCTTATTCTGAATTTATTATGATGTTAACGAACAGACCAGTAACGGTCAGTTAGTTGAATTCAAATATTGATATATAATACCGAATTGAGCCAATACAAACAGGGCTTTAACAATACAATCTGAATGCATACAATTGTACCACAATCACTACATTATCCAATTGTTATTCGAAACCGACTCTCATTAGACACAAACATAATTATATAAAAGAATATAATTATATGATTAAAGTTAAGGTTTCAGGTCTATCTTAATTTATATAACTTACGTTGTTTGTCTACGATGGAGCTCTAAATTACTTAACCGATTTAAATAAAAATTTACACACCACGTGCAGTTTGATCTAACTTAAAAGATAGGACAGTTTTCATCTCAATTTATAGTCGCAATATTATTGTATCGCAAATTATTCGTTTATTATTTGACAGTTACAGTTTTCAGTGAGCTCCAAACGATTCTAACAGACGGCGGTATCTTTTGACTGGATTGAGTAATTATTCGTTATATGGTGCTATGTTAAACGTACTGTAGGGGTTGTTACTACAATAAATGCATATTCATATGTATCTGTCATATGTATTACTTTATTAATAATCTTAATTTGAGTTGCAATTACAAGTCTTATAATATTGTATCTGTTAGTGCTAAATTCAATTGAAATTACAAGTATTTAAAATTCATAATAATTTATATTATTTTTAAAATTTTTAATTTATCTGCCCTACCTACCTAAAAATTTTGGATAGTTATTCGTATAGTTATTTATTACAAACTTGGATAAAAAATTAATAAACTTTAAATTTTATATAATTTTTTTTCTTCATATCGACTGTAAGAATACATGTTGGTTCTCATAACAAATGTTACCGTTACCCCTTTAATATTTTGCTACAATGTAATATATCAAAAACCATAGTCACAGCAATGCGTGGCCGGGTCTGCTAGTTTATATATATAGATTAAAACTGTTAAAACCGATGTATTTAAATAATATTTTTTCTACTGAATTAACTCATTTAGGTTTAACCTACCAGTTACCAGTGGCATTTAATATTAGAAATATTTATATAAATTAGAAATATTTTTAAAAAGAATTTGTTTCTTGACAGTCGTTAAATAAATTTCAATAATTCATAAATACAGATGCTTAAAAGTGTTTTATTAGTTAATTAGTTAATTAGTTTATAATATTAAGATACAAAATAATAAATTGCAAAATTCGTTTTAAATTAATTGAATTTAGTCGTTGATTATCGAATTCCCTTGAGCAGTGTGGATTACTTTATTAAGATCTATGACCGCTTTAAAAATCACACAAATTATATAACAGTTATTAATATTGGTTAACTAAAAATATATATATTTTTTATGTTTTTTTATTTGTGGCCGCCTTTTGCGGTGTTATTTATCTGGTAACTTAATTTGTATCATTTTGCAATAAAAATCATAGATTTTGGGCTAATATTTAAACAGACGTTATATCTTTTTTTAATTTTAACTTATTGCGTTATAAAACATAACCCATAATTTATGAAAGGTCATAGTCGCCATCTCAATGGATTTTTGTTTCTCTGATATATCAGTTAGGATTCTTCTCGTTACTTGATTACAACAACCGATAACTTGTAATCCTTTCTATCACTGGTGCTGATTTTAAATAACCTCCTACTACTCCTCCTCCTACTACCAATTAAGCTACCGTGTCACTAACCATAAAAACCGTTGAACCTTTCGTCGTCAGGGAAGGCATCAGTTTAATAGAAATGTTCACTTTTAGGAGATTTAATTTTCTTCACTCTCTACCCCGAGGGAAGCCTTTATATGTTGCCATATATACCGTCATTTATAACAATATATTTTTTTTATTATACTCCTAAAATTCCCTAGTCTTAAGTTTTTTATAGTTTACATTTTAATTTTAATAAATTCAATTGAATGTCAGATAAAAAATATTATTTGATATATTATTTTATATCGCGCTGTAGTGTCCACATTTACAGTCATATTTGTAAAGAAAATTCCTAGAAAATATCTTACTAAATTTATTGCGTCATAGTGGTAGTAGTGTCGGCTCGAATAATCAAATCACATTTTTTACTGTTTCTATTATTTTCTCTTCATTTTCTGCAGAACTCGTAACAATCATTGCGGCCTACTTTCGAAGTTTACACAAAACATTTATAGTGTGTGTTTTTTTTAATTTTCGTCTTTTGTTTTACGTAACTTTGTTGTTTACGATTTACTCAATACTTAAACGATAATTGATTGTTTGTTACCGTTTACATAAATGTGATTGTTGTAATTATAAGTGGCATTTAATAAGTGACAGTGAGCTTGGTAGAGTAATAGCTATAACTCAAAGAGATTTAATATTATAATTTTTACTATAATTGGTAAATTACAACAATTACCTACTTGGGAAAAATTTCCAAAAATAGGTTATTATAATAATTTCTCTTGATTATTACTGTAAATCTCTAGATGCACTGAAAATCAAAAAAAAAATTTTTGTATCAAATAAACATAATTTTGAAACCTTAGACTCCAGGTGCATGTTTTTAAAGAGTAGATCCCTGGAGAATAATCTACAATAAGCACCGAGGATAGTCTTTTATATTGATTCTATCTGGTATTGAAACTTGGATCACTGTTACTATATTTTATTATATTAATAATAATGCAATTCCATCGAAATGCATTATTTGAAAACTTTATTAATAAATAAAATATCCATTGCAAGTTTAATTTTGTGTAACACTTATATTTATTTTTCATCTATTTCTTCTCATATTATAGTATTTACATTATTAAATACTAAAATAATAGTAGTAAACTAAAAATAACTACTACAATATCAAATAGATGTTGAAGTGAAATTGGAACTATACTTTAGAAATTTTATCAAATCACAATATTTTAAATGAACTCTTATGTACGAAGAGAGAATGAAAATAGCTAAAAACAACTTTGATGTAATTGACGGAAGTTGATAAAAGCATCATAAATAGTCAATAAAGAAGAACATTTAGATACTAAATATTTTAATTAAAAAGTTAGATTAGGAAACATGTTAGAATTGATATCAAGTTTTAATTTTCTTTACTTAGTAATAATAATTAAGGCACTCGAGAACAAAGCCAGTTAAAACTCGAAAACTTTTGTTTTACTAACAACTGTTAAAAGTTAAGTATGCTTTATGTCGTTATAATTCTACAACTAAAAGTTTATGTAAACTTTATGTGACTTTCATATTATGTTAAAATACTTAACTGTTAAAGTTTACTTGCAACAATACTACAATATATTATAACTTAATAACAATGTCTATAAATAATTTAGGAACTTTTCACAAAATTTTGATTGAAACCGCGCCTGTGGAACAATTATTATGTTATATTATTATTATTATAAGAGGGAACTTCCCGGCCCGAAGGGCCGGAAAGGGTTAAATGTCACGTATAAGGTTGACACCCACCCTATTCAATAGCTTTTTGTTGATGTATTACACATTATTGTGTGATTTGTGGGTGATAAGTGATGCGCGTGCATACAGAGTCAATTAGGTCATTATTATATAGTAAGGATTTTGTAAAAATAAAACCTTTTAAAAGTCAAAAGAAGATAGAACAAGAGACTTCTGTAACACAAAACGACGGATACAGTATTACTATTAAATAATTACAACCTAGTCGATGTTGGAATAACTCAACTGTGGAGAGCGCATTTCTTCTCAGTTATTTTAACTTGTAAAAGTATGTAAAAATTATAAACGGAAGTAAAAAGAAATAGATATATCTGGGAGTAATAAAACATGCAGTAAAATCCTGTACCGATTTTAAAAATTTTTGCTTAGAAATAGATAAAATCTTAGAGATAGATAGAGGTTAATATTGTTGCGAAAGTACAAGTTGAAGACCATGAACTAATAAAATTATAAATATATGTTAGGTATATATCTTATTTTACAATTATCTAAAAGTAGAAATATAACAATATGAATTACTCACCTTACCCTATACTTGCGAACCCATTTATAAAGCGCTACTCACCTATTATTATATACTATACTTATTTTTGTTATTAATATTATTCTATTACAGTTAAGCAGTCTATTATTATTATTATTATTATGATCAATTAAGTTCGTTACACTGTGAAATTAAAGATGACTTATATATTTAATTGTATTTTATTTTGTTTATTGTTGGTCATTTTATGTTTAACTGTCACTAGTGTTGGCTATGTCATGGCACGGCGGCCACTGAAAACCAGCGCTGGGGAAATATACTCCAGTAAATGCTGAGTGGTCAACCGTTTTGGATGTTACAGTCTATAGTTGATATTTTTATTTTTTTTTTGTTTACTCTATTACAATGTATTTTTATGTACCATGTTGATTTATGTGATATCCAAATAAAGTTTTTTGATTTTGTTTTTTTGATTTTGAAATAGGTGATGCAATTTTACACACACACCTGCTGGTAAAACAAACACATATTTCAAAACTTTTCTATTATAAGTCAATGTAAAAAAAATCTATAGTTAATATTCCATTGCACAATGATGCACAATAGGAAAAAATGCGGCAACCCTAAAAAAAGTGGACTAGACTGGTTGCCAAAAGATTGTTGCTAGTAGTACTGTCAAGTTGAGATTGACACGTTTGTAAGTAACAAACCTAGGACTTAATATTACAAAAGCGATATTTATAGCGATAAAAGAAGAAAATGTTTTAATTTTTCGAATCCCAATAATTCTGACAAACAAAGCCTAAATCCAAACACCTCGTTACAGATATGTTCTTAGAAAAATATTATATTTTTCTCTCATAGAGAACTGTATGTGTCATAATCATGGATATGAAGACCATCAAATAAGATATATTTATAAAGGAAGGAAAGGCAAACTATGAGTTTATTAAGAAGTATTGCTTTTGTTATAAACTAATACTTTTTCAATTGATATTGATATAAAGTATTATTTTCTTGCATTTCAGTTTATTGCTATAGTGTTGCACTGTGAACCTAAATCTGGCGTCCACTATAAGGTTACTTGCATGATATTTTTATTTCATTTCATTTTTTGTAAAAAGATGCTATTTTTTTCTTGTTGTTATTAGTTAGATTATGAAATCAACTATCAAGTGATCGTCTGAGCTTTATTTTTGCCTGTCATTTAATACGTGTATTGATTTGTTATATAAATAATAAATACTAACAATTATCGTTTTTTTTATTATACAATACCAACAAAAGAAACGCAGAAATTCTTTGAATTGTTTTAAACAACAATGACATTCTATTTATAAAGGTATGCAAGGTAGCATTTTAATATAATTGTAATAATGCAAAAAGCGAATTGCTTTATAACGTGTAACACAATTTATGAAATGAAAAGTTGTAAAGTAAATTCATGAATTTATAAGTAATAACGAGCGAGTTCTTGTTTTGTTGAGTTTGACAATAAATCTATATTTAGTTGGCTTTTTATATAGCCCTTCTGGATCAACCAAGATAACACGATCTCGATACTTAATAGTAGTAAGACCTAAGTTCAAACTCTCCAATTTTCTATTGCAAAATGTCCTATAGCGGAAATGCATATTTGTTTATTTTTGATGTAAATGTAAATGTTCAGAAGTGATTGCACCACTTAGCACAAAAAGAACGACTGCTCGTTTGTCACCTTGTCCCGAGATATGTTACAGGTACAGGCAATTTTTCACCTAAGATAGTAGGACATAACCACGTTTTGCTGGAGATTAATAAAACTACTTCTACTTTTTAACTGCTAGTTATAGTTATTTTATAATATTTGACTTCATGAAATTCCCTTGTTTGTTTTATATTATAATAATCTATAGTTATATGTGAATGTAAGCATCTCTAGACAAAGAATAAATATAGATAGACATAAAAACTCATTACTTATATATTAGGGCCATTATTCAGTAAATATTTTTAAAATTCGCATTAAGTATTATAAGTAAGATGTTTTATAGAATAATGTTGGGTTCACATGTACGAATACAAATATGGATGCTAATAGATTAGTTTGAAGTATGATAAAAGATTCATCAAATGCGTAAAATGAATATCCATCATTATCTCCTAAGATTGAGAATTCATGAACAATTTTTGAATCTATAATCTCGTATCACCGTTCTTCGAGAGCACTCCTCTTATTGCCTCGCCAAGTATCAGAATATTGGGTCTCAACATTTCGAGTGACTGTTAGTTTCGTGGTCATCTGGAGAGCAAGGCCAAGTTGGCCTCGATGAAATTGGAAGTGATCAATAGAGCGAGACAGTATTTCAAACCTGGCCAAAGACTTGCGCTCTATAAGGCGCAGGTCCGGCCACACATGGAGTACTGTTCTCATCTCTGGTCCGGATCACCCCAATGTCAGCTTCTACCATTTGACTGCGTACAACGGAGAGCCGTTCGGATTGTCGGGGACCCAGTGCTCTGCGAACGGCTGGACTCTTTGGCATTGCGTAGAGACGTGGCTTCTCTGTGCGTCTTCTACCGCATTTACAACGGGGAGTGTTCCGAAGAACTATTCGATCTGATGCCTACCGCCGAATTTCACCACCGCACAGCTCGCCATCGCCTCTACCGTCCATACCACCTGGATGCGTGGCAATCGTTCACTGTGCGGTTATCAAGGACTTTTTTCCCACGTTCCACTCGAAAGTGGAACGAACTGCCTTCGGCGGTATTACCAGATCGATACGACATGGGTACCTTCAAAAAAGGCATATATTCCTATCTCCAAGGCCGGCAACGCTCTTATGAATCCTCAGATGTTGCAAGAGTTCATGGGCGGCGATGATCACATATCAACGGTGACCCGCAAGTTCGTTTGCCCTCCTCTAAAATAAAAAATAAAAAATCTAGTATGCCCTACAGTTATCTTTATTATCCTAATTTAAATTATAATATAATAAATCTCATGTACTCATAATTTTAACAAAGTGAAATATATACATATTTATACATATATTAAATATATATATTTTAAATATATTAAAATATTTTTCAAAGGAACAACATTTTCAATTCCGACGAATATTTTTGATAGCAGTTTTCGAGATCGCATTTAGTGCAATGTTATGTCTTATTCACGAAAATGTTTCTATGAAACGTAGTAATATTAATATTGAGGAATATTCTAATAAAATATTTCTCGAATAAATCTGAAATCTATCTATTTCTAATAAGGTAAAATATTTTTAGTAAATTTGACTGAGACTTTGTTAATCATGTGAATGAAACTTAAATATAACTTCATAATTAATTACTAATCTGTCAAAACAGGTAACTTGGTTTTTTATTATTATTAAACAAATGAACAAAAAAATTAATGAATATATTTTGATCAAATGGAAATTAATAATAGTTGTCCAAAAAATAAGTTGGGCGTCTCATCAAAATGAGGCTCCTTACGAAAAATTTGCTTCATATAAATGGTAAAAATATCATATATTTCTATATAATGTCGTAAGTTGCTCCAAATAAAAAAAAACATTAGTCATCGGTAGGTTTTTAAAAACACTGCGATGGAATACATCTCGATGAAACATTTACTAAATTAATACACTACATTATCTCGGACACAACAGTTCTCTTAAAATATATCTCATGTTATGAAACAGCTAGAAAGTAGAACATTCAACGATTTGTGATATTTAGTTCAACAAGTAATTAACATTATTACATTTGTTATCCTTGCTTATATAACGTCTCCAGACAGATATATTTCTATATAATTTTATAAGGATTCTTTCACACAAGCGTAAAATGTTGCTTGTGGTCTTTTCACATTTTATTGGGCCTAATGGTATCCCATTCATTCTTTTATTATTATAACATTGGGTCTATTAGCCCAATATTCAATGTGAACTGAAGGTTCCACGTTCTCATCTTTGGAAACCGATAAAAAAATGGCACGGATAATACCAATCATTTTTGCCTTACCTATATTTTCTGACTCTTTCACTGCCCATTATAGTATTGTTCTCCCCAATTTTTTTTTAAGTATTATAAAATATTATATTACTGTCTGTAAGGATTATTACACAGGAAATATATAATAATTAAGAAAGCCTTTATTAATATTTGAATTTTCGCAAACAATTTCAATATCAAAGTTTGTTGCTTCAAAGAAAATCTATTGAATCGAAACTTCACTCAATAAATCAATTATAAAGGACCTAGAGCCAACCAACTACATCAATGTTATTTGCCGACTGTGAAACACAAGTTCTAACAATCCCGAGTTCATGACTGAGATACTATATAATTTAAGCTTAACAGCTTTGCTTTCTACACAAAGCAAACTCAATTTAATAATCACTTTATAATATCCTCATATAAAAAGATATTGAATTGGAGATTGTGATTACATTAAAAGATTTTTAATAATAATGTATTATATGAATAAAAAGCAATATAAAAACATATAATTTCAAGATAAGTTGCTATCAATAGGGAATTTTAATAAACTGAAGTAAGATGTAAAGAGATTTCTTAATGTTAACTTGTGTTATTAGTGTTGCTAACATCATTGGATCGTTTTCGCACTCAACTGCGAATCGATTCATAGTACATAAATACAAAAGTAAAATAAAAAATAAAATTGACGTTATGTTTCTAGATACATAGTGATAAGCGATCATATTTAGTCTTAAAATATTATTACTTCTTTCTGTCCTTGTAACGACACACCTACTACGCCAAAGAACAAGGTGTCGTCTTTTAAAGTCAAATTTAATTAACTCAAGAGTAATTTGCATTTTATTGAGTCATTTTAGCTTTAATGAAGAAGAAGATTATTAATTTTGTTCTTAATGGAATTATGACGAAAAGTTAAAAGAAGTAATATTTGAAACAATTTATTTATTTTTTATAAAAATAATATTATAAACATTATAAAATGATGTATTTGTGAATTTACACTTGCAAAATTATTACTATATAATTGTGACCAGATGAATAATATGTCGTAAAACATTTATATGTTTTTATTTTACTCTTAAACTTTACGAAAACTTATTTTAAATACCTTAATTATATGAAAATACCTAATAATTTAAATATAGAGAACATTGTTTGAATTACATACACACATTACGTAAGATAAAATAATGTGGATAACGTTGTCAGTCTGGTATATACGCAAGGTGTGGTTTACATGTAACAGCGTACAAAGCATCAACTGATATATGTAGTTGTATATTTTTTTAGATTATTCTGTAACGTGTATACTTATTTTCCTACTGTAAATTCCTTTAACTTTTATCTTATATGCATGAAAATATCAGTTTATTTCAATTTTAAATATCTAAGAGTGTTACAACAATTTGTTTATTTTGCAAAATAAAAATATTATTTCCCATTCCCTCTTGGTCATACCTACACTGCTGTGTTAATATTCAGCGCCTTTTTGTCTCAAAATCTTACTTAAGAGACAAAATAAGACATACAACTCAACAGTAATAAATTATATTTGTTAGAAAATAAAGTAATGAAAGAAGGCGAGTACGAAAACACGAGGGGCTGAAGGATCAATTATTAAACCCTTTACAATTATTTCTGTTTGATCATTTAAGACATTCAAGTACATTTACATAACCCTTCAAGTTTCTTAATAACTATAGAGTTAGTCAGAATTTGCATTTCGTTTAAACATGGTTTCCGAGTACACGATTTAACAGACTGTTAGTAGCATCACCAAAGTTTATGATATCTTAGTCTATTAACTACATAAACTACGAATTGATTTGTTCTGCGGAACTTGACTTTGCTTAATTTGATTTTAATCTCTTCTAAACTTGCTGTGTTTTAACTTTACGTAACTATAATAACATATAATTGAAGAATACTAGTGATAAATCTATAAATGGAATTCAATCCCTAAGTCTTTTTATTAGTAATTCTCTTATCCGAATGTATGGTTCTTCCTATGTTACGAAATTAAGTTCGATTATTGAAATAATAGATAAACGTATTTTAATAGAAAGAGATAGTCAAAATCTCTAGAATTTTAAGGTTTCAAATATAAGTAAGATTAAATACACTTTTAAGTGTTGTCTAAGTATTTTTATTAACAAATTAAAATGGCGTGATAGTCCATCAGCTTAGTCTAGATAGATAGTCACACACTCCTCTAATTGAATGGAAGGATAATCTGTAAAAGTCTTATGTAATTGTATTAATAAGAAAATATTTGATTAAATTTAATTAGAATAACAATTAATTTAAAAAGTCATTTCTTATTTTTTGATTATTAATAGAAACATTAATTGGTCAAATTTCAATATATATTTTTGAATTTTAACGATTTCTTTTTAACGTGAATTTTTCTTTACAATCATTTTTTAATAAACAATATATATTAGTAGAATAAAGTAACAAGTCATTCAAGCTCTTGTATTGCTTCTATTATTCTTTCTATTAGGACACTACAAAGAGCCTTTTCACAAAAAACTATACTTAATATGTCATAGAAGGGCCGGTGAAATAATGTATAAAAGTACTTATATGAAAAAATTAGTTTTCCTCAGAATTTGTACCTTTTTTGTTGATTATATTATATATTGTATTCGTGATTATTAGAACAATAATGACAATAATTCTCTTTCAAATAATATTACATTTTAACATTATTTTTATATAACACTGAATACTATCAAATGTTCAACATTATAAATTAAAGACATGTTCTGGCGCTTCTTCAAAGTTACGCAAATATTTGTGGATCCAACTTATAGTTATCTTTGATTTTCTTCTTTAATTACTTTTAAAACCGTTATATATATATTACTGTTTCATAAAGTAAAGAAGGATAACGTGCATATATTTTGAGTCGTCATCGTAATCGTTAAATATATAAATATATTCATATATTATGTAACATAAAATTAACTGTTATTCTCATTGTAACCCGAAAATCGTGGAATGAAATTACAAATTTTCAAATCCAACTTCATTAAATACAAATAACAGGACGTACCAATGTGTAAATGTATTTACAAAACCTAAATCATAATGAACTATTTTTATTCTTGAAAATTTAGAATTCTCTTTTATATTTCTATTCATATCATGTCTTTACGGCAATAACTAAGGATTAATCTCAACTTTTGCTTACGTTTTAGGTAGATTCCATAGATGAATCTACCTATTGCAATCGATGCGATGACGGGACCCAGACCCCAGAGTAGGGGCGCTACGCCGTTTATGAACTGGAGATTGAGAATCCGTCGAAAAAAAAAAATTTATATATCCCTCTATATATATATGTATATATGATCCATCAGTCCAATTTCATCGTAGGCGAAATCTGACTTCACAGGTCGATAGGACAAATTAGTAGGACAAACGAAACAGCTCGATTTTTTGGAAAAAGTGAAAGGGGTGGCTGGGAGGGGGGGTGAAAGTGCATACCTTTGGGACACGCTACAGGTCGCAAATATTGACGGAGGATTTTCAAACTCGTTATACACATTCTTAAGGACAAAATGAAGGTTAAGTTCTTGAACGGGGGAAATCGGTCGGGGGGTTGGAGGGCTGGGGGGGTTGAAAGTTAAAAACCGAAAAAAGTCACAGAAGAAGGCAAAATTTTGTCGTCGCAAAAATCTTAGAAAATTAATAAATTAAAAGAGGAAACTTTTTTGTACGAAAACTTTTTTGATGCGACTCCCCGCTTAGGAGATAGGGGTGGGTGGTGGTTCCCCCCTCACCCAATATATACCGAGTGATCCGTCATAAGACTCGTAATGACTAGTAGAATACTGCTGGCTAATTTTTCTTTGTCGATCCGACCACCGCCCCCCCCCTCACAACTAAAGTAAATCATTCATTCTAATCATTGCTACCTTCGAATATTGCATATCGAGTATCGCGTGACGGGAATCTACCTAACACGATCGACCCTGTCGAACGAGGTATTTTATAAAGGATTTAACACACGGATTTTCTTTTAAAGATTGTAATAACTTTCGTAACTGCTAACTTCTAACTTTCTAAATGAAAAATAAGTTTCAGGGCGTTAATTAGGAATAAAATGGGAATTTTTTAACTTTTACTGTGATGTTTTTTGATGTTTACGCACGTTTCGTAAGAGGAAGACAACCTAAATGAAGATAAGATAAACTTTTTATTAATAAAAACATTGCTCATTAGTTATTTATGAGGCTGTTGAAACATTTACAAAAAACAGTGTCAGTATGGTCACGTAAACAGAATTTTATTTTTTGCATTATATTTAATAGACTAGAATGGTTCATTTAAAATGTTTTTAAAACATTACATTTATACATGATAGAAAATGAATTAATGAAAGAAAAAATAGAAGAATGATTTTTTTTTTCTAATTCAATACTTTTGTATTTGAAGGGCAAAAGGAATTGTAATTAGTTAAATAAAAATAAACTCTGTTGTAATATAAGCAACAAACATCAATACAAACAAAATGATAAAGGATTTTCAAATTAAATTGATATTTACATCTGGGATCTAGGATCCACTTGTCATGTTGAATAAATAAAGTTTAAAGGCATTTCAACGGTATATGAATAGTGAGATCAGATGTCGAGATACTCTCCAACTCCCTTGACAACGATTAAGTAATGAGAATTAAATTTGGCTCTAAATTTAGTTTCTCTGATTATCTTAATTATTTTTTACTTACAGAATATGTTTAATAATTAAGTAACATTGTATTATAACAATAAAGTAATCAAATAGAAATATTATCAACATACTTTCAGATTAATACATATATACTAAGTCTGCCAGTATACAATCTCAGTTAAAGTTAAAATCACATGCAATCTATCATTGTTTTCGCCACCCGGTATAAAGAATACGTTTGAGTGGTTTATTTGATTGAGAGCGAGCTCGGAACAGTTTGCTAATTATGTTTGTCATGATGTGTGCATGAAACATTTCCGGACCCTGAAATAAAATGCATACCAACTGAAAAGCAACTGTATTTCGAAATGTTGAACTCTATTTTTATATGGATTTAATAGAAAATCGATTAATATATCATTGTTAGTATAGTTATACAATATCTTAAGTTATCTCTTTATCTGAAGGTTTTTTATTGCAAAATTTTCAAAATTTAGTTAAAAATACCTCGTTCGACAGAGTCGATCGTGTAAGGTAGATTCTCGTCGGTCGGTTCGACAAAGAAAAACTAGCCAGCAGTATTCTACTGGTCATTACGAGTCTTATGACGGATCACTCTGCATATATTGGGTGAGCGGGGAACCACCCACCACTCCTATCTCCTAAACGGGGGGTCGCATCAAAAAACTTTTCGGACAAAAAAGTTTCCTCATTTAATTTGTTAATTTTCTAAAATTTTTCCGACATCAAAATTTTGCCTTCTTCTGTAACTTTTTTCGGTTTTTAACTTTCAACCCCCCCAGCTCCTCAACCCCTAGACCGATTTCCCCCGTTCAAGAACTTAACCTTCATTTTGTCCTTAAGAATGTGTATGCCGAGTTTGAAAATCCTCCGCCAATATTTGCGACCTGTAGCGTGTCCCAAAGGTTTGCACTTTCACCCCCCCTCCCAGCCCCCCCTTTCACTTTTTCCAAAAAAACGAGATGGTACGTTTGTCCTACTAATTTATCCTATCGACCTGTGAAGTCAGATTTCGCCTACGATGAATTTGGACTGATGGATCATATATACATATATATATAGAGGGATATATAAAATTTTTTTTTTCGACGGATTCTCAATCTTCAGTTCATAAACGGCGTAGCGCTCCTACTCTGGGGTCTGGGTCCCGTCATCGCATCGATTGCAATAGGTAGATTCATCTATGGAATCTACCTAAAAATACACACATTATTTTTTATAATTAATTTATGTAGGAGTTTTTACCTGCATCAATTTGGGATCTAACAACAAACTTCAAATATTCCTATTACTTAATAATAATAATAATTTAATAATTTATTATTATTATTAAGTAATAGGAAGTATACTATTCTTAAGTATTCTATCTCAGTTTTATATTATTAAAGTCTTCTGAGTAGGTACGTGGGTAGAAATATAAAGCAGTGAGTCTTACAAATGACTCAACAATGTAATTACTAATTTACAAAACAGACTTAAACGTTATTCTTTTAGCCGTTAAGTACACGAGTACGTACCTGAATGCCTTGTCTAATATGCCTATAAGAATTCTGACTTTGAAATCTATTCATCTTTCTAAAATATTACCTCTTCATTATTTTAAACATCAAATAGATTATTTTTATACTCTATAGAGCTGAGAGATCTTTTTGTCGTATTTTTAGTATTATGTTCTTTGATTCTGCTTTTAAGTTTATTTTAGTATTGAATCTCAAATAAATGATATGAATATTGCATAAAATTACTATTACTGTACAAAGGTAGTACTCAAGAAAAAAAATCATTGAATCCAGGATGTCAGTGTTTGGTTATTTTTATTTCCAATTGCTGGATTGATAGAATTACTGTGTCACCGCGCAACGAACAGAACAGAAGGCAGCTCTAACGATAATATTAAGTTTAACATATCGTCAATACCTATCGACTTCAGTAATCTTTTTAAGTGAAAATATAAATACAATAAGATACGTTTTGTAAGTATATCCATTAATTGTTGATCCAATAATTGAATTGGGAGAAACCAACCGTAACGCTCTCTTTCTGAGCTCTTTACTATGTTTCAAATTGTATTAAGTGGACTGAAAATAAATCGGTTGAAAAACTTTTATGTGAATAATACTTTTTACAAATAATTATTTTCTTGTCCTGCTTTTTAGGATCACAACATAATTCATGGCCGTGGGTATTTCTATCAAATATGTTTCTGCATTAAGATTCCATTTTTGAGGGTAGAAATGGAAAAAATGCACTCGTAGAAAAATAATTCACTAGCGCACGTAGGTTACAACCGGTCTCGATGACAGATTACAGACCACTTTTTTTTTTGCAGTGGTCTGTAATCTGTCATCGAGACCGGTTGTAACCTACGTGCGCTAGTGAATTATTTTTCTACGAGTGCATTTTTTCCATTTCTACCCTCATTGTGGAAAGTGTCTAATGATGGAATCAGACTTTTTGTTTTTTCAATAAGTGACAACATTGCAACTTTCCAATTGTTTCTGACTACAGGAACAAAATGAACTCCCAAACGTTAGTCAATAATCCCAGTTACGCTACAGTGACACAAAATACCATGTTCCCTAAAAAGGACCAAGCAATTATCATCGATGCTTTAGAAAACGTACAAATCAAAGACTATGCTCAAGCTCTAGGAAGAATAATCGACCCATCCCAAATTCGTTTTTTGTCAAGAATATCCAACAATAGAATTTGTATCTACGTTTCATCAAAGGTAATCGCTGATGAGATCATTGACAAAATAAAATATGTCACAATTAAAAATCAAAAACTACCCATCCGACCTCTGATCAGCAGAAACAAACGAATCATCATATCCAATGTGTGTCCCATTATACCGCACATCGAAATTGAAAAGAAACTATTAGAAATGAATATCACGCCACAGTCACCCATCTCCTTCCTGCGTGCTGGCTTCAATGAAACGGGCTATAACCACATTCTAAGTTTTCGAAGACAAGTTTACGTTACTCCTGAAGATTTCACCCGACTTCCAGATAAAATATCTATGGATTTTGAAGAAACGAATTACTGGATCTATTTCTCGTCAGACACAATGACTTGTTTCATTTGCAAAAAAGACGGTCACGTAGCCTCTAAATGCCCGGAAAATATCAACGACACGTATCTTCTTAACCGAAAAACACTGGACACTACGGAGACACCAATTTTCAAGCGTCCACACCCACCCACTACATCTTCAACTACAACTGATTTCATGGAGTCCGTAACAACAAAAGAAAATAGCAACGAAAACAGTGACGAGGACTCTGATGATAAGTCTTCCCAGTCCAGCTTAGACGAAGCTTACAAACCCAAGAGTGGAAAGAAACTCAAAAGAACACATCACGATCTGGCATCAATCGACTGGGACCACGTGGAAAACATTACAACTATCTCCGGTAAAACGTACCCACTATCCGGAAAACAAGTTAAAGAGTATCTCACACACACATACGGAGTTAAGGACATATCAGAAATCACTTACAATTACACAGAAGAAATTGGTGCCTTGATTGAAATGTTTAATGACTTAATACCGATCATCTCATATCGCAGTGTTAAAAACAGACTCTCACGTATCGTAGGTAAACTAAAGCTCTTATCTCGTAAGCAAAATTCTAAATAAAAAAGTCACTTTTAGGTAAGTACTACTCTATTTGTTGTGGGATTTAATGGTCTTGACTAAAGGATTTAAACTTAATATTATTCAATGGAACTGCCAAAGTTTGGTACCAAAATTAAGTGAATTGGATTCATACCTACATAATGAAAAAATACATATATGCGTTCTTTCTGAAACTTGGCTACAATGCGAACACCAAATTAATTTTAACGATTACTTTGTCTTTAGAAAAGATCGAGCAGATGGATATGCAGGCCTAGCTATTCTGGTTCACCAATCTATAAATTGCCGACTTAAAACTCTCACAAGTAATTATAATAATATTGACGTTTTGTGCCTTGAAATACTTAATAGTAAAAAACTTCAATATATCATAGGGGTCTATTCTCCCAAAAATGTCACAGTGAACGTAGGGGACTATCAGGAGCTTTTCAGCTACTTTTCTGAGAAAACTCTAATAGTCGGAGACTTCAATGCGCATCACACGGCTTGGTCATACACAACTGACACTCGGGGTAGACTTTTATCGGACATTAGCATAAATCGTAATTACGTATTTCTTAATAATGGAGACTTTACCCGTAGCGCTAAGCTTAATGATAGTATAATATGCACATCACCTGATATATCTTTTTGTAGTGCCGATCTCTCACTCGACTTTGATTGGAACGTCACTAACGAATCTCTTGGCAGTGATCACCTCATTATTTCTATTAAAACGTTAGACAATACTCAAAATAGCCCCGAATTAAGAAGGAACATCAAAAAGGCCAATTGGATAGAGTACACACAACACATAGAATCTGCATGTGAGGCAGTAGATTACGGAAATGATGTACAAAGTAACTACGATAAACTCATAAAGGTAATTGAGGAAAGTGCTAGCAAAAATATCCCTTATATTAAAACCGGTTTTAACCCTAACAAATTCAAACCAAAACCATGGTGGAATCCTGATTTATCGAAGGCAGTAGCTGAGAGACGATTATCTCTAAAGAACTTTAGAAAATTATGCACGGTTGAAAACTATTTAATTTATAGAGAAAAAGTAGTTATTGCTCGAAAATTGATAAAACTTGCTAAAAGGAATTCTTGGCAAAAGTTTTGTGATAGCATAGACTGCAACATGCCCAGTTGTGAGGTCTGGAGGAAACTTAGATGGCTTAAAGGTTACCGAAATCCTAAACATTATTTACCAGAAAGTACCGCAGTCTCCTTTGTAACAGAACTCACTCCTGACAGTGTTTCCTTCCAACCCCTACATTCCAATATTGATGGTTCCAACCCTTTGTTTTTCACATTTTCAGAACTTCTTCTGGCTCTTAAAAGAGTAGATACTTCGGCTGGTTTAGATACTATTACTTATTCTATGATTAGTCATTTACCAGATAACGCAAAAAAATATCTCCTGCACATATTTAATACAATTTATAAAAAAGGCGAAATACCAGACCAGTGGCGTAGGATCAAACTTATTGCCATACCTAAAAGAAACACTGATAAGTATCGTCCTATCTCACTCGTCAACTGCCTTTGTTAAACCTTTAATTTAATGATTACTCGTCGTCTTGAACATTATTTCGAAAGCAACAAATTATTTAATGGTAGCACGTTGGGTTTCCGCCGTGGACTTTCTTGTCAAGACAATCTTAACAGGTTTATTGTAGACACAGAGATTGCTTTTATACAGAAGAAATACGTTTTGTGCGCGTATGTAGACATAAGTAACGCTTATAATTATTTGGCAATCGAACCTCTTATTACCTCTTTACTTGAATTTAAGGTCGATCCGCTCATATGTAGATACATTAGGGAATTTTTAAAAGAAAGAATTCTGATATATAGACTACGGGATGGTACAGAAATAACAAGAATAAGCCGACAAGGTTTAGCTCAAGGTGACCCAATGTCACCCGTTTTATTCAATATAGTCACAATTAAATTATGCAACACACTTGTTAAGACAGTTAAGGTCTCACAATATGCCGATGACTTCGCTTTTTACTGTATTAATCAAAGTATTGATTCTTGTGCTAGTGCCATTCAATCAAGTCTTAACATCTTAATAACAATGTTACAGGAAATAGGATTAGAAATATCTCTCCCTAAGACTAATGTGTGCATCTTAACTAGGAAATATAAAGTACCTTCTATTAATATACGAATAAATAATACCGAAATTAAGCTTACAAATTGTAAAAAGTTTCTGGGCGTATGGGTAGACAGTCGGCTGAACTGGACCCGACATGTTTTAGAAACTGCTCAAAAATGCATTGCATTCGTCAATATCCTTAGTTCCATAAGTAGTTCAAAGTGGGGTGTCCATCCAACTCACTTAAGAAGACTATATTTAACACTGGTGCGATCTCGACTCGATTATGGAAGTATTATTTACGGTAACGCCAACTCTAGGCTCCTACAGAGATTGGACGTTATTCAAAACCAATGTCTTCGGCTTTGTGGTAGCTTTATTCGGGACACCCCAATTTTTGCAATGGAAAACGAACTATGTATTCCACCCTTAAGTCTTAGAAGGATATATCTAAGTGACAAATGCTTTCTGAAACTTTCTTCCAGAACATCCGACTATTTGAAAAAACAACTAGAAGCATTAGACAAGACTTTAAATTTAGGTTCAAGATATTGGCGCAAAAACCAGCTTCCACTTCTGCTTCAGAGTTTCAGGAGGTTTTCAAACTTACCTATGTCAAAATTTGAGATTTTGCCCCAATTTCTGCTTTCTTTTGATATTAAAACATTCCCCTGGGATAATATTATTGGGCATAGAGTGAACACTATTAATGAATCTAAAGCTCAACTACCCATTCACGACCTTAAGCAACATACCGAAAATATGATAGACATACAGTTTTCAGACTACATTAAAATTTACACCGACGGGTCCAAAACAGGAGACGGTTCTAGTTGCGCGTTTTACAATGTAGCTGCGGATTTTGGGGCCAAATTTCTTATTGAAAATTCAGATATACCCATCATGGGAGTTGAACTGACAGCAATTAGTGAAGCAATACATTACGTAGAGTCGACAACATACCATAAAATTGTAATCTTTACAGACTCTAAGAGTAGTCTACAACATTTGTTGAAATGTGCTAGGGGTGGTTGTGTCGGTAGAAATGAAGCTTACCTCATTATTAAATGTATCTATAGATTGATACGTAACGGGGTTGAAGTTCGTCTACAATGGGTTCCTTCACACGTGGGCGTCAGGGGAAACGAGGTAGCAGACTTACTGGCATCCAAAGCTCTACAGAACGGCATACCTCTCGACATTGTACCGCACTATACTGACCATCTTCCAAAAATAAAAAGCGACAATTATATTAAATTTAAATCTTATTTTAATGAGTGCTCTCAAAACAAGGGCCACTGGTACAGAACCATTGTAGACAAACCACCACGCGTACCTTGGTTTGCCTCAAGAAACCTCAACAGAAAATATTTAACTATTTGCTTCCGAACCCGTACTTACCATATCCCACTTAACAAGTTCAACTTCATCATAAAAAAAAGAGACGATCCAAACTGTAAGCGATGTGAAAGAGAAGAGGACCTCCTACACTTAGTTCTTGAGTGTAAAATCAACGAACAATCTAGGTTAGATTTCTTAAATGAAACTCGATGCTCTAAGGGTGAGTTTCTCTTCTTTTTCCATGAAATCTTAAGTTCAAGTTTCACTGCCGAACATAGTGGTAGATTTGTAAGTTTCATCATAGACTCATTGAATCTTAGATCTGACTATTATAAAAGTACTCATTTAGTTGTAAGCCCAACTGTTAACGTAACACCTAGAGTATAAGCAATATTGTTATTAATTTTAAGTCGACTTAATCACTTGATGTATGACTTATAAAATAAATAAGATTAAAAAAAAAAAAAAAAAAAAAAAAGATTCCATTTTTGAATTTCATAAATCAATTCTAAAGAGAGGTATTTTTTATTATTTCTTCCGTTATAAGCGTTATTTTTAATCATATTTACCTACATAAAGACTTTCTACGATACAATACCAATTTTTTTTTGTCTTAAAAATTTCAAATAAAAATATCTACTTCTAGCATTTTAATAAAACACTTCTATACCGTCAATGACTTAACTTATTTTTCAGACATCTGCATATCAATGTCTAAGAGTTCATAGGACGTGGGCTAAATGATATTTAATAGGAATAATTTATAACAACGTAATATCTCATAAAGACATTGTCTTCTTTGATTGCGTAAACGATTTATTAATAGGCTTAAATGTTAAAAGTTAAGATTATATGATTGTATATAGGTCTCTTAGATTTAATACTATACAATGATATGAATTATGAATCTCATTTCAATGTAATTTTTATTATTATTTATATAAATTTAAATAATTAAATAGCACATATTATAAAGACTAGTTATTACAATTTAATTTTAATGAAATGAACGATATTTAAATAAGTTAAACATTAAATTGAAATATCTTTCAATAAATAATTGTTTGAAATGTACTTACATTGTATATTACAGTACCGAGCGACAGATTGCTTAATTAAGCTTCATTTTCAGTTGTTTCAATTTAATTGTAAGCCAGAATAAAACTTCCTCGGATGTTTTGAAAGAATAGTGAATAGAGTAAAATATATTATTTTAGTTCATTGGAAAAATTATCAGTATGGTATTATTAATTAACAAGGGAACTTCCCGGCCCTTCGGGCCAGGAAGGGTCAAAGGTCACGTATGAGGTTGGCACCTACCCTATTTTGTAGCCTGATTCAATAGCTTTTTTAGATGTATTACACATTATTGTGTGATGTGTGGGTGATAAGTGATGCGCGTGCATACAGAGTCAATTAGCTCATTATTATATAGTAAGGATATTTAATTCAAACATCAAAGTTCAAACCATCCTGATGATTGAGATTCAGTTGATTGATTTCTTGATGATATGCATAATTACTTTTTACTATTACTATTTATTGGTAATGTTGTTAGTAACAGGAATATAAAATGGAAAGTATGTGAAGACTTGACTGACTGAAGAGTCATGTTTTAAAATACGTAGCATGGTTCTAGGTACTATCTTCCATCCCCCGAGATAAAATCTTTTGATTTCGGACACTGATCGCCTTTTGCGTACGAACACTACAAATGGTATAAAAAATATAGATTCCAAATTCAAAAGTAATATTTTGTTTGGTTTGAACAGTACTGATGATATATGCAATTGTAATAATCTGTTTATAGTAGTCTAAGGTAAGTTTATATTGTCTGTGCGAGAGGCCTTTTGAAATGTAGAAAAATGTAAGACGGATGCTGTATTTTCTTTGATGTGTTATCAAAATAAAACCAAGTTTATTAGACTGAAGTGAAGTGTGTTTAATTTATAAAATAAGATTCACGAGAATCCTCAATAAGTACATATGGCCATATGTATATTAACAATGTCTTCCATCTATATCTTAGAAATGTTAATGTTTACACGAAAGCAACTCCACTTGTTCCATTTAAATGAAAGTACATATAACAATCGTAGAATTAACATTTAGATTAAGCTCGTGACAAAATGATGGCTTTATTAAAAAAACGTACTTATTGTATGGCTAAAAAGACATACAATAAGTTACCAAATGAAATTAAAGAAATTAAAAAGGACAGTATTTTTTATAATAAAATTAAACAACTGTTGATATCAAAGGTTTAGTATAGTTATGATAAATATTTAAAGTATAATTTGAATAATATTGACATACAAATAATTTGATAACACACGTATTTTAATTTTATTGTTATGATTGTATTTTACTTTTTTAAATATTTTTTGATATTTTGACATTTCCATTTTAACTATAATGATTTGAATATTTTAATTGATATTATTATTAGCGTGTTATCAGAGAATGTTAATTATATATATATGTATAAATAATATTTTTGACGACTGATTTGGGATGCTCTAACCGGCAAATTAATATTTTTGGAAATAGTTTTAAGAACTCTGTAAACCAAAAATATTACCAAATAAACATGAATATGAATATACATACATATATTTGCTGTGGGAAAACATATGTGCAATAATAAAACTATAATAAATTAGGTGTAACTGATATTTTGAAATAATATACAAACTATGTATAAACATCTAATTTAAATTTTGCAGTTTAAGTTACGATTTTTAAAATCTTTATCACCTTTACATAATCGAAGTAAACGACATCTAAACATTATCAAGACCAGTAACAATAAACAGTAGAAGCAAAAACAATAAAGTTGTAAGAGAGAATAAAAAAATTCGTTGTTAGAAATACAGGACTGATACTCGTGCTTAAACAATTAATACAGGTATGCAATTTTTAGCAGACTTATCTGAAGTTGTATGCTATCGGTAGTCACTTGCAATTTTTATAATCGTATAATTTATCGTTTCAGAGAGTATGCTAATAAGCCATCTTGTTACCACAATAAAGATTCCCTTGACACTGAAAACAGATTAAGTGTTGTGATATGTTAGGAGAACATTTATTATTTAGGTAGTGAATTGTTGAAAAGAGGCATGAAGAGTTAAACATTATAGGAATTGAAAGTGAAATCAATTATGTTACAAAGATATAGAAGTTATTGGATTTATTTAATCGGAATCGGATAGAAATCAAGGAATAGCAGGCAAAAGGAAAACTTTATTTCTTTTTGCGACACTACAGGCAAATTTTTACTACAAATTATTAATTGACTTCTTGAATGCTGAAATAAATTACGTTATGATATATTCTATAATAAGCAATAAATTGAAACATAACAACAATTTTTAGTTTAGTTTATTCACATATAATTATTTTAAGTCAAAAACATTCTCTCTTTATCCTAGTAAATTCATGTTATAAAATGGTAAATCATCTAAAAACCAAAAACATATTATCCGTTCCGTATTTCATTAAAAGACTTAAAAATATCAGCTATCTAAAAATTTTTCAATTGGTTTATTTCGGATACAATTAATATAAAATTTGAGACGTATTTATAAAGCTAATGAAATGAGCGAACCGGTTGATTTCTTCCGATTCAATAATTGGAGTATGTATGTATGTATAAAATGTACAGGTTTACTTATAAAATGTTAAAATATATGGTATTTATTTCTTTTGGTTGATTTGGAAACGTAATTTCATCTTCTAAGATAATAAAATACTGAAACGTGTGCGCTTCACATTCCTTTGTCTATAAAAAAATAATAAAACACTAAAAATGCTTTATTCAATTTATGTTAGTTTAGTGGATTTAAACTAAAATGTTTTTTACTAGTTTGTGTTTTAAGGCGAGATTTTGACGAAGTGTAGTAATTATTAAATAAATATCCAAAACCTAATAAAAACTTTGGTGCACCTAAGGATTTAAACAAAGTTTTTCATTTTATATAACATGATTTAATGAATTCCACTAAAATTTCATACATTCGAAATGGAAGCCCCCAATTGCAAATATGAAGACGAAATTAAAATAATCCAATTGTTACCACCGAATCCATCCCGATATGGACACTCTTTTTAAAACTAGGCTGGATACTGCAATACTGACCCCACTTACTGGGACTCTACATAACGCCAAGCGGATCAAATCGTCCACTATACTTTATACTATAAAAACATCATATTAAAAAAAAATTGCGGTCGGAGGAACCCCGTCAGGATCGAGTCCTTATGTTTTTTTTTCCTTAACCCCAAATATAATTCGATATTAAATCTGTCAATTGAATTTTTTTTTATTTATTATTTTTTAAACAAATAATCGATAAAAATGAATTATGTCAGAAAGTTTCATTCAATATTTCAGGGAAAAATATTATGAAAAACTAGCAAAAAATATTCATTTTGTGTAGATAAATACTAAATGAAAAGAACATTTGTATTTCATTATTATGGTCTACGATATATATTCAGATATATATTATGGAGGTTAAAATTAAATATATCAGACAAAAAGAACGCAATTGTTTCAAATTTATCTTTGTCATTGACATTTGCTGCAGTTTTCATTTTTCAAAACCTAATTGCTATAATAAAACAATATTCACGTGTGATCTAACACAAAATAAATAATAAGGCATTTTTTACAAATGACCCCGTATTATACGTATAATATATATTACGGCATAATCAATAAAGGTAAAGTTACGACCCAAGATGTAGAGAGTTATATATTACTAGGTCATGCAAGCAGGGTCGTGAGCTGAGCTAACTATTGCTCTGTGCACGGCAGGCTATTTACTACGATGTTCTTTAGCTTAGTCCTTACAAACGCTACGAGAGTTAAATGGAAAGGATATTATCAATAAATCATTTACCAAACATGTCAAGCTTGATATTCGTTTCAGGTCTTTAAATGGAAAATTTTCTACAGAATTGCTCATAACACCCTTCTTTTCGTAATGGCATCACGCTGAAACAATCAGATTCACTGCGATACTATTGATACAGTTTTTTTTTTTTTTTTTTTTTTATGGAAGAGGAGGGCAAACGAGCTGGCGGGTCACAGATGACTTGTGATCACCGCCGCCCATGAACTCTTGCAACATCCGAGGATTTACAAGAGTGTTGCCGGCCTTGTAGGTAGGAGTAGACGCCTTTTTTGAAGGTACCCATGTCGTACCGATCTGGAAATACCGCCGAAGGGAGTTCGTTCCACAAGCGAGTGGAACGTGGAAAAAATGTCCTTGAGAACCGCACAGTGGAGGATCGCCACGCATCCAGGTGGTTAGGATGGTATTGGAGGCGATGGCGCGCTGTGCGGTGATGAAATTCGGCGGCAGGCATCAGATCGAATAATTCTTCGGAACAGTCCCCGTTGTAAATGCGGTAGAAGACGCACAGAGAAGCCACGTCTCTACGCAATGCCAAAGAGTCCAGCCGTTCGCAGAGCACTGGGTCCCCGACAATCCGAACTGCTCTCCGTTGTACGCAGTCAAATGGTAGAAGCTGACATTGGGGTGATCCGGACCAGAGATGAGAACAGTACTCCATGTGTGGCCGGACCTGCGCCTTATAGAGCGCAAGTCTTTGGCCAGGTTTGAAATACTGCCTCGCTCTATTAATCACTCCCAATTTCTTCGAGGCCAACTTGGCCTTGCTCTCCAGATGACCACGAAACTGACAATCGCTCGAAATGTCGAGACCCAGTATTCTGATACTTGGCGAGGCAATGACGGGGGTGCTCTCGAAGAGCGGTGATACGACAAATGGGGTTTTCTTAGTGGTTAACGCGCAAACTTGTGTCTTTAGGGGATTGAACTGAACGTGGTTCAGTTCACCCCACTCAGAGACCATCCCTAAGGAAGTCTCTATAGAAGACACAAGTTTCTTTCGGCACTTTCCCGAGAGAGACCTGCACGGCCGGAATATACCGCATCCCCAGTGCTGTCATCCGCATAACAATGTATGTTGGAGATATCCAACATATCATTGATGTGCAGGAGGAACAGAGTTGGGGATAGCACGCAGCCTTGGGGTACACCAGCATTCACGGGCTTGGGGTCCGAGCAAAAACCGTCGAGAACGACCTGTATGCTCCGCCCAGTGAGGAAGCTGGTGATCTACTTGCATAAACTCTCGGGAAGCCCATAGGAAGGTAGCTTCGAAAGAAGCCCCTTGTGCCATACACGATCGAAGGCTTTCGCCATATCCAGACTAACTGCCAGACCCTCTCCCTTGCTTTCAATAACAGCTGCCCAACGGTGTGTAAGATACAACAGAAGATCACCAGCCGATCGACCATGGCGAAAGCCATATTGCCGGTCATTGACCAACTGGTGATCCTCGAGGTAGGTTAGGAGCTGTTTATTGATGATGCTCTCCATTACTTTGGAGAGCAGAGAGGTAATGGCGATAGGTCTGTAGTTAGCTGGATCCGAGCTATCACCTTTTTTAGGGATCGGATGGACAAAGGCACGCTTCCATGAGACCGGGACTACGCCTTTCAAGTAGGAGTACCGAAATAGACGCGTTAGCACTGGTGTCAACTCAGGGGCACATGTTCGTAGCACAACTGGAGAGATACCATCTGGCCCACTCGACTTATGAACTTCCAAGGAAAGGAGGGCTTTTCGGATGAGTTTTTGCCGAAAAACTATTTCCGGCATTAAGCTCGGACACCGCGGGATGATAGGCGGTGCCTTCCCCTGGTCGTCTAAAGTCGAGTTTGAGGCAAAAAGAGTGCCCAAGAGATCGGCTTTCTCTTTTGCCGTGTGGGCCAAAGAGTCATTCCCAGTGTGCAATGGCGGCAGGGAAGGCTGACAGAAGTTCCCAAGACTGGCTTTAGAAAGCGCCCAGAACTTGCGCGTGCCAGGTGAGTACTTTGCCAGCTGATCCCCAATTTTGACGACATGCTTGATCTTCGCTCTAGCAATTTTCCGTTTGAAGAATCTGGAGGCACGATTATATTTCCTCTTCAGAACTCTAGAGTTCGGATCCTTAGTGACTAACGCATTAGCCCAAGCTTGATAAGCCTGCCGTTTGCCAGCTGCTGCAGCCCTGACAGACGCATCAAACCAAGGCCGCGATCTGCCACCGAGTGGTACCACAGAGCTTGGTACAAATAGTTCCATGCCCTGAAGTATCACATCAGCTACAGCCGCAGCGCAGTCACTAGGATCATTGGAAGGGAAACAAATCGCCCCCCATGGGTAGGATGCAAAAAAGGATCGCATTCCATCCCAATCCGCTGACTTGTAGTGCCAAACGCGTCGAGTCGCAGGTCTTGTGCGAGCTGGGCGTTCAATGGGTACTACACTCCGTACCAAGCAATGATCAGAAGACCCTAAGGGAGCCTCGACAGTGACTTGGTACTTTTCGGGATGTGTAGTCAGCAGAAGATCCAACAAAGAGGGCATATGGCTGTCCACGTCCGGTAGACGAGTGTGCGTCTTTACCAATTGGGACAGACCATTTGCCAGAGCAAAGTCAAACACAGATCTCCCCGCGTAGTCGGTGGCACGTGACCCTAGCCAATCGGCATGGTGCGCATTGAAGTCCCCAAGGACTACGACTTCGGCGGAGGGAGTCTGTGAAAGCAGATCGTCAATCTTCGCCTGAACATGGCCTAAGAGTTGATCCGTTTCTGCATTACCACTATGGGACCTGTAGAGGCACGCGTAGACTCTGACATGGTCGTCCATGTCCACGCGCAGCCAGAGTACAGACAGGTCCCGACCTTCAAAAACCTGAAGGCGACGGTAGCAGATATCCTCCCTTACGAACACAGATACCGACCGGCCGAGACCGGCGTGTGGTATAAAATGATGTTCGAGTTTATACCCGGGGTATGATAGATACGCTGTGTCGCTAGGGTGAGATATCTGCGTCTCCGTCAGAAACAACAAGGCCGGCTGCGCCGTCTCTAGATGATAGTGGACGGCGTTCAAGTTGGAATGAAGTCCCCGGATGTTGCAAAATTCCACATTTAGAGTGGGTCGGGGTGCCGCTGCGCTGACTCGTCGTTTGCCCTCAAAAAACACAAAAGGCGATACTTTGCCCGCCCCAGATAAGACGGGCAGCCCGAGCAAAATCCGAGAATCATTTCCCCGATTTTGCTCGGGGAGGGGGAGGGTCCCCGGCTTCATCAAAGCCGGTACCCTCCTGGGGTATTTTTCTTTTAGGCATCGCTTTCATGTTTGGCGTGGGGGGAGGGGGGGGTTGGGCTTCCGGATTCTCTCACTCACCGACGAAACATAACCAAATGAATTTGGTTACTACACGTCGGTCTTCTGTGAGAGGGTGGTCCTTCCCCCCTTGAGCCAGCCCAATACGAGCTGCAGTAAGATAACTACAGCTAGGCTCTACCACCTACAAAAGAAAGCATTCGACCTTCTTGGGGATAAAACGACTTATTATGATGATATTGTGGCACGTTCTCAAACAACAGTAACTTTGTCAATTCTCTATGGCAGATTTACATAGAGTTCCTAGCAGACGGCTCTAGATCTTATTTAGTGATTTTTTCATTTAAGAATCAAATTAACGCTACAATAAGCTAGCAAGACCCATAATATTACCAAGCCACGGCTTGGGTATTCTGTTAGAAACCTTTTTTCTGTAATTTGAAAACTTACCATTATTTTAGTGTGCTTCGAGCTCAATGTGAACTGCATTCTGACGAATTTATAGTCAGTTCTGCTATGTATGAGAGTAGTTACAAATTTTCTTAGATTTCAATCCACTCGTACCTCGTGCATCGAGCAGGCGCGCGCTGGTGAGTCGAAATATCGAAATCGAAATAATCGAAATAAATTAGTTCTATTAATTGTTGTTGTTGTTAAAATTTTGCACAGTCATAAAGCAATGTGGTATCAAACACCATGCCGAGTTTCGAAACTGTGGTATGCGTAGTTTCTGAGCTAGAACTTAAATTGTCCGAAACTCAATTAGTAAATTAAACTGAATTTTGAATTATGATTTTTAAAAAATTAAATATTTGCTTAGCGCCTTATCTCGCGATCGTTGTGGCCAGTTTCGTTAACGAAGCTCGAATAGTTTTTAAGAATAGAGAGTTCGCATTTTTTGCGATCTGACCAGTAAAGAGCTTCGCTTCGCTTAGCTCAATAAAGTAATTAAAGCAAAGGGTCAGAAAAAATTTAATTTAATTAACTTTGAGTTTAAAGACGGTTCAAAGACGGAGAGACGTACGTACAGACGTACGTCTCTACGTGACTAACTTCGATTGCTTGCATTTTTGCGTATATATCTTTTATATAACTGTAACGGTCATTAAATTATATCCAGTTGTATTTTGTTTTACAATCTTAACTATATGCGTATAATTTGAATTAAATGAATAATTCATAGTTTCACATAATATTAATAACTAGGAATATTATGTACAACTATGATTTTGTAATGTTACATACAATTTTGCTTATTTACATATACGTTGCAATGTTTACAAAAAATAGATAAATTAGTTTTTTTTTTAACTATAAACTGTGAATAAAACTGTTTATTAAATCGAGTTTCTTTCGTACACAGACAACTTAGATCATAGAATATCTCGATTTTGAACCAAGTTTGTCAGACCTTGGGTTTCACAAACAGTAAATAACATTACTAGTGTTGTTTGGATCTAGATCCATTGTAATTGATTTACAGTTTGTAGTTTCGACCGAATAGATTTTCTTTGAAGTTACAAATTTTTAATATCGAAAGTGCTTGCGAATTTTGAGTTATGAATAAAAGCTTTTTAAATTGTAATGTTTCTTTAATAGTTCTTCGTATCTGTATTTATAACAAGTTCTTTACAGTTCACGTTAATTCAAATTTATGACGCATTAAAAAAATTTAATTCGCAAAGATTTACTCCATTTTTACATCTTGTTCATGGTAAACATTAAATAACATTATTAAACGGGCTGCTAAAAAAGTCTTTGTAGCGATTTTCTTGCAGTAATTGTGTTAATATTTCATAAGACCTCATATAATAAATATATATCATATATCGTATCAAAGGTATTACATGCTTAGTAAAAAAAAAACGGTCTAAACATCTCTTGAATGAAAACAATTTGAAACAATATAAAGTACATCTTTTATATTTTTCTACATTTAAGTTAACTAAGACCAAATCCACATTCCCTACCTCATGAAATTTTGCACATTTATAGCGATGATTATTGCGATGGTTTATAAAAAAGTGGAAAAAAAACTCATGTCGTTGAGAAATAATCACCAAAAATTACAGTCCCATAGACTTCAATGTAAAAAAATATCGTCACATGATATTTGATTATTCTATATATTTTGCCTGTCGATTTCAGCTTTAAACGCTGAATTGAAGATGGGTTACTCGCTTCGCTCAATTCGCCGAACTCTACCGAGATTTTGCGAGCGCAGTGAGTCAAAATCGAAATCCGGTTTGCGCCCCTAGTTTGAATAAGTATTTTAAAAAGACTTGAGGAGAGGGGTAACTTCTTCTGTATGAATGAAATAATAATATAACTTAGAAGTACCTATCATTCGATAGGCTTTTTAAAATCTAGATTATTGTTTTCGACTTATATTTATAGCTAGTATTTGTCTGTAGATTAATTAACATAAAAATTGTAAATCACTACAGAAAAACTCTTAGAAGTAAAGTAAATAAGTACCTATACTACATAATTAAATAAATAGACTGTTGCAGCACTTTCTTTCCTCCTGGTGACGAATATCGTTGAAAGTTTTTCTGCGGTAATCTTATATTACTGTAAAAAGTATTACATAGTTTTGTATATTATAGTGATTCTGCGAGCAAATATTAAAATAACCAAGCAAGATAGTTTGGTTGTAACATTATTCCGAGATTTTTTTTTAACATAATTTCAGTTATTAGTTAATTAGTGTTACTTTATTATTATAAAAATAGTATGAAACTTGTATAAGTCATGAAAAAACATTGTTATTGTCTTAATGTTTTAATAAAGAAAAATAAGAAGTTTCAAGGGAATGGTACAAGAGACTGATAAGTCCTAAGAATAATGGCATACATGGAACATTTTATATTAGATTGGAAATAACTGTTTAATTTGCAATACTGAACCTTATGTTTCTAATGTAAGCATTAAATTGGAATAGGCATTGAAATAAACGACGAATTATATGTTTGTCAAGAAAGCAATACCATTACAAGAATTTATAATAGTCCTTTCAAAACTAAGATTTTTGAAGCAATATTATTTTAGGAATAAATAAAAGTACTTTTTTGTTTACAGTGACATTTATTAACAGAAAATAAATTCTTTATTTTCTAAAGTCCTTTTAAAGATTATAATGTTTGTAGATGGAAAAAAATAGCAAAAATGAAGTTACTAAGTTAAAGAAAACATACTCGTGAAGAAAAGGTTGATAATAAAAATATATATAAAAGAAAAAATATTTCATTACTTTATAATATTATCAATTTTTGTTAAGGTCATTAAAGGTCTTTCCAGAGTTATTTCATCTTTTCTAGAGAGTTAACTAAGTAAATGTTGAAATAAATTACTTTGAAACAGTTTTCGTACCTATTTTTTTTCTTGTTATCTCAATATGTATAAATTAAATCCGATATTCTAATTAATATTTTCAGCTGAGATTATAAGTAGGCAAATAAAATTTATTTGTGAACTATCTATTATGTTTAGAAAAATAGAAATTTATGAAATATAAATAAATATCTTTGAAAACAATTGAAGGCACACTTAAAATAAAAAAAAAGACAAAAAGATAATAATAGATAGCTAGACCATAGAATTTCGTACTGCTAGTTATTCTAAGAAGCAGTTTGTCAATTTTCTTTTACGCTTTTGTGTACTATACACAATATAAGAAATTTCACTGAGATGCCTCAGATAATACTCAACCCAAATAAATTAGTTCAGTATTAAAAATATTATTTGAATTTTTTAATATAGGACCTTAATGTCTAATATAAAATTTAAATATCATGTAGTTGTATACTACAATAATTGTGTTTATAATAACTTCTCTAAAAATCTTTTTACATAAAAGTTAAAGTTAATCAAATGCGTTTGATTTCGGAAAATCTTTCAAACATATATTTTGTATGTTATAGAGTCTTTTTTTAATAAGCTTTTTGGTTTTACTTAGATTTAAAGATCTTTATACGATATAATCGAAGTTTGATCATACTAACATCATCTGTCCTCCAGAATGTAATGACAATCGAATTACATAGAACAGAATATCGACTATTTTCTCACGACCGACATCTGGGTTTTTATTTCGGAGATTATTATGTTAATAAAATTTAAATTCAGATCCAATACTTTGTACATTAAATCTATATTAGAAATATAGATTTCATCGGCAAAATATAAGTATGAATGTACAACATTACACTGTTTTTTTTTATTTCCAACTAAATACACTCAAATAAAAAACAGGTATCTTTTTAT
This sequence comes from Melinaea menophilus ssp. n. AW-2005, assembly GCA_918358695.1. Lineage (NCBI taxonomy): Eukaryota > Metazoa > Arthropoda > Insecta > Lepidoptera > Nymphalidae > Melinaea > Melinaea menophilus. The sequence goes on from OU911042.1 coordinate 28,108,862, forward strand.
TATTTACAAATTAAATATTTACAGTTGTGCTAACTTGAATAAAGAATAAAACTATATATTGTCATTGCTAACATTTAATGCCACGTAGTCTCAAATAATACGTAACAAGAAACTCATGTTCTTAGTACAAGATTTGTCACTTATCATACGCCACTCTATGGTAAAAGAAATATTATAAGGCAAAACCTACGTACTCGTACAAAATATAAGAAAATACTATTTCCCGCATGATCTGTTTATTGTTTTTGAATTTCAACAACAACCATATAATACAGATTATAAGTAAAAGTAATAGTTTTAAAAACTATAATTCAAATGAATGGTTTTTTTCCAGATAATCCAATTAATTTGAGAAGATAATATCTGTTATGTAATTTACTCATAAATGTTGAGTTATCGACAATGTCGAGAGCCGGAGAGACGATTATTTGAAGCGGACTGCCCGGCGCCGGCCATTATTAATATATATTATAATAAAGATGCAAGTTATTTGTGCAAACTTATTGTATTCATGTTATAAAAACTATTTTTAAAATAAATATATTTGTCTTTAACAACTAAGAACAGAATTACCAATAAATATCAAAGAACCACGTCAGGAGAATCATATCCTGAAGTTCGTAGGTTCCATTCCTGCTCGTGTTGATGAATTTTTAATTCCTTATTATAAAACATACATGGCAACAGCTTTTGAGAAAACACTGTACTAGCACTGTCACACTAGTACTAAGCAGAGAATGTTGACCACATTTTTATAAATTGCTATTGTTATTACAATTTTGCAAGCAATTATTTATAATAATACATTTTTACACAAAAATGATACAAATATCAATTGGTATACCTGTGTAAATATGGATGCCCGAATAGAAAACAACATAAACGTTAATAAATTAAGATTTATTTAATAAAATGCAAGTAGAATTTAAAAAGTTTAATTTAACATGTTAAGCGATTCGTAATACTATTAGTTATTATTTTGTACTGCAATATATAGTTAAAGCTCATAAAAGTAACTTTAGTTACATTATAACGACCGGACATAGAGTGATAAACCTATACATTTTATATTGTATGCTTTTTCTTGAATAAAATCGTTGTAAAAAATGTGGTTTATTAATCAAACTCAAAGTATCAAAAATAAATCTATAATAAGATATAGGTTATAGATAAGATATAGGTTTGACGATGTAAACAAGGCTCTCTCTCGAATAGTGCATTGGTTTAGTGTTAACAACCTGTTGCTTAATAATAAGAAGACTAAACTTCTTAGATTTTCAACCACTAATATTAAACAGGTGTAAACTAATGTACTTTTAAATGAGGAAGCGATGGAAGTGGCGGAATCCACAGTTTTTCTAGGAATCACTGTTGATGCTAAGCTACAATTGGGCCCTCATATAGCTGGATTGGCTAGTAAACTTAGCTCTGCCGCGTACGCTGTTAAAAAAATTAGATCCCTAACTGACGAGACTACTGCTAAGTTATTGTAATAAGTGTATTATAATTATTTTCATAGTATAATTTATTTTCATAATATCTTATGGTATCCTACTGTGGGGTAGTGCTACCGATATAAATGCCATTTTTATATTACAAAAAAGAGCTGTCCGTGCAATTTACAACCTGGGCCCTAGAGATTCTTTAAGAGATTTAAGCAAATTAATGTACTTACGGTCAGTATATTTTGAAAATCTTAAATATGTACATAAAAATACTGACAATTTTATTAAGCACAGTGATATACACACTATAAATACCAGGAACAAACACAAGCTCGCACTACCTGTTACTCGACTTAAAAAAGTTAGTAAATCTTTCATGGGGCAATGTATACAGTTTTACAACAAAGTTCCAGCAAACGTTCAAGTATTACCATTTAACAAATTTAAGAGAATAACTAAGGAACGTTTGTGTGCAAAAGGATACTACAATGTATCTGAATACCTAGAGGATAATGCACCGTAGGTATGAAGCGATCGTTGCCAGGCTACTTCAAGGATATTTACTTAGTATTGTGTAATGTTTATATGTAATGAATTTAAGTTCTAATTAAAAAAAAAAAAAAATCATCACAATCCCGCTGAGTTTCTGTCGCCAGCTCTTCTCAGGTCTGTTGGAATTATTTTTCCGAGCTGGTGGTAGCTTTGACAATGAAAAAATGTTTTGTATGAAACTTATTTTCAATAAAGATTTTTGATTTGATTTGATTTGGTTAGACGGGATATAAAAAACCTTCATTACCGCCATGGGTTCATTACTATTTCGTCATTCGATGCATCAAGTACGAAGTGTTGTCAAGTCATTGTTCGTTAAATACTTTTTATTATTATTAAATTATGAGCGATTTCTTGTGAATACAGTGTAATATTAGAAATTAGAGCGTATTTTTGTTTTAACTAAAAATTATAAATTGTTGTTACGTAATGTACACATATATTTTGTTAATTTATTTCTTTATTTTTACTTCTGACCCTAAAGCTATAAATAATTTGTTGATTCAATTATATATATATTTTTTTCACTTTTGAATCAATACCAGTGATTACTTATGTACGCCAAATCGGAGGAAAGGCAGGAAGGCCTATTTTGATATCATACTTTTATTGGATCTTTCCTGAAACGTTGTTATAAATTATATTATTTTTATATCTGATTTGTATAAAAAAATATTAGGTATATGACTAAAGTCGCGCATCAAATAATTTCTTAATTAAATTGTTATAAAAAATAAAATAAAAAATTGAGATTTGGTGGTAAACGTTTTATTGTAGATATTTTTACTTACTATAAAACTATTTTGATCTTTCATGTATAATATTATAGGAATCGTCTTTTAACTCTATTGATATCAGGAAAGACATGGTAATGAAAATGATTATGTTTTTCTTGTGAAGTGAAACTTTTTAATAGCGTTATAAGATACCTGACTCTTACTCGGTTTTCAAGCTCTGGTATTTCTATTAGTTCGAGGTAAAATAGTTAATTACTTTTCAAGAAGTATTAAGGAACAAAATTTATTGTTATCAATAATTAATTGTAGTATTTTATAATAATGCTTTTACTAAATACATAATTATTTCTTCAATGTTAAAATGTTTCTTAGACAAAATAGAGTTAATGACATTCAATAATAATATAAAAATTTTATTTATTATTATCATTTTTAATTATTATTTTTCACTATCATACATTGAGACGATTTAACAATGACACATTAACACGATTAAAGATAATTCGAAATTTTTGTAAAAGAAAAATAAAATCTAGATTCTATATGAATCGGTGTTATTAACACTAATAGGAATTAATATTCATAAGAATTTACGTGTTAAGTTAAAAATTATCTCTTCAAACGAAATCTTGAGTTACAAAGGTAAGCTTCTCTTGACTAACGATCAAATTTTCGATTACTATAAAAGCACATATGAAGTGCCTAAAAATCGAAGGCTGTATGGGGATCCCAACGAACAAAAACCTGAGAGTCCTTCCATAGATTTTCATGCCAACCTGCTAACTTTGGAGGAAATCAATAAAATAATTAAAAAGAAACCATCTAAGTCAGCACCAGGTCCGGATGGTTTTCTTTATATGGTTTATAAAAAATGTCCATCGATCCATAAACATTGGTTAAGAGGACAAACGCCGGTAACATTCGGAAATGTTCTTTTTGTCCTCATTCCTAAAAGCGACAATGTCTCGGATATTTTTTTCTTTGCTAGAAACAAAAATGACGCAATTCATCATTAAAAACAAATATTTCGGGTCTAATCACCAGAAAGGGTTTTTGCCTGGCATTTCTGGATGCCTGGAACATAACACATTAATATCAAAAAGCCTTAAAGATGCCAGAACTAGTGAAAGACAAATAACGGTATGTTGGATAAACTTAGAGAACGCTTTCGGGTCGGTACGATATGAACTGATGGTGTTTGTGCTAAAGTGGTATAACTTTCCAACCTTAGTTAGTGACATGATTGCATCATATTATTTAAAATTAAAATTTTCCATAATCACTAATGAAAATCATTCCAAACCATTAAATTACAACATAGGTTTATTTCAAGGTTGTTATATTTCTCCAATTATATTTAACATAGTAATCAATATTTTAAGAGATAAATTAATTAAAAATGAAAAGAAATAGGGTTATCGGTTTAACTTTAACAGTAAATACACAGAATCCATACTAGCATTTGCAGACGATCTTGCGATACTGACACGTAATCCAAAACAATGTCAGTTACTTTTAAATGTTGTGGAAGATCTCTGTGCTTGGACGGACGGGTTGAGGACAAAACCAAATAAATGCTACAGTCTATGTCTGGGTAGGCGGAACACCAGATATACCTCTTACGATCCGGGTCTTATAATAGGCGATAAGTGCGTTACTACTAAATTCTTAGGCAAAAAAATCGATTACCAAGGGCGCACTCCATCGTTAGATATAATAGTAGATATAATAGCTTTTTGAATGATCTTCAAAAGGTAGACAATCAACCAATAAGTAACATCAAAAAGGCTTGGATATATGATAATTATTTAACATCACGCCTAAATTGGCCTTTCCTCGTTTATGATATAAATAAGACCCTTTAGTTGAAATTAGATGCAAGCGTCATAAGGACATTGAAGTCATGGCTCGGGTTAGCGCATCCAGCGGACTCTTCTACCTTATTTAGAGACTGACACAATTTTGGGTTAAAATTAAAGAAACCATCGGAACTCTATAAACACCTAAGAGTGACCAAAAGACATATCATCTAAAAATCGAATGATTATCCTATAACATCTCTCCCAAAAGATAAAATTGGCGCAGAGCTGGAGTCACGACTTCAATTCCATAAACAATTTATGATAGGTTCTCAAACAAATAAATCTGGCCTAGGATCAAGTAGGAAAGAACAAGACATAGAAACAATAAAATCCTTTATTTGGCAAGACGAAAATGATAATTACCGGTTGCACGCGATGTGCCTAGAATTGCAAAATGAATGGGTGACCGTTGGAGATTTTTGTATATAGCTTTAAGGATTGGTCCCCAGCATTATTAAAATTTTATCTTAATGCATTCCAAATGACTCTCCCAGATCAAAGTAACTTAGTAAGATGGGGCAAAGCCACCGAAAAATCTTGCAAAATCTGTGGGGAGGCAGTAGGAACCGCGAAACACTTACTAGTAGGGTGTAGGGTACTTTTAAATAGAGGTAAATACTCGCGTCGCCACGATAAAGTATTAGAAATCGTACGAGAAGCGTTTAGTCTTTCTGTAGCAAGAGCGCAGAAGGGTATAACAACCACCAAAATATCAGTAGAGTTCGTAAAAGCAGGTTCGTCCAAAAAATTATAACTAAAACCTTATTCCATCTTGGATGCGTCTCCTGATTTTTCTCATGATGGACACGTATGAAAAGCAATACAAAATCCCCAGGGATGTTTGTGTTTCGTCATCTAGGCTGGACTTATTCCTGTACTCAAAACAACCGTGGAGCTTACTGTGTCCTGGGAAACAAACATACCCAAAGATCATACATTTAAGCTTAACAAGTATTACGAACTGTGTAACGAACTGATCAGGAATAAATTTATAGTTAATTTGTACGCTGTAGAAGTAGGAGCGAGAGGTATAACAGCAAAATCTCTCTACAACTTATTTAAGGATCTTGGACTTTCTAGAGCGATCATTAGTTTATTTCTGGAACGTATTTCAAAGGCGGCTTTAGTAGGTTCTTACGATATTTCGTTAGGTAGGGCGAGAAGCGTGAACAGTGAAGGTGAGCGTGCATGCGCATAGTAAAGTCCTTTAAACCTACATCTGGGTCGCAAGTCCCAGGCATTGTTTGCGCTCCTCTTCTTGCAACGTGCTAAGAAGCTTCGTTTCGTCTCAAAAACTTTATCGATTTTATGACAAAAGACAGATTGTTGCAAATAATTTATTGCAATCTTTATGAGTTTGTTTATAAAATAAAAATGTTACTTTGAACAGTTTCTACAACTATTTAATTTACAAATTTATTGAATAAAAACAGTTTTGAAGAATTTAGTTAGCTACATTACTGAAGCTTCGATTTCATATCGGAAATGGATTGCTGGAAATGGTTTCTGCAACGTTGAGTAGACACGAAGCAGATAGATGCAAGATGTTAACTCGTCTATATTTGAAATGCCGTACCTCGGCCTCGTGTTCAGTTCCACAGCTGCTGTGAGATGGTTGAAATACGGTTATTCGGAATCACTACGGATAATCTACGGTTTTATAATTTTATACTTAACATTATATCTTAGTGTAATTGTTTTGGGAAGTAACCCAATTTAAAAAGATAGAAATAAGTTGCCTGTTTTGTTCTATGCTTACTCTTAGTAATGTTAGGAAAAATATTTATATATTAATTTCAAAACATTTTAATGACGTCAACAGACGAAAGAACAGCTTCAAATATTGACATTTGAAAAATAAATTGAAAGCAAATAAGTTAAATCTTTAGAGATCAATAAAAATATTAGTAAGATTATAACAGATGAATATCAGAAAATTTTGGCAATATAGGATTATTATCATATTGCAATATAACGATATATCCTCGGAAGTGTGTAATAGAAGAACCAGGTTGTAAATGATTAAGATAACACGACAGAAGTGCCAATCGTTATATCATCTCTCTGCTTTGAGGGTTCCGTAATCAAAAAGCAATACTTATAAAAAAATCTGTCGGTCTACTTGTAAGTAACTCTATTGTAAATATAAGGTTTTTAAACTGCTTATTTAGTCTTTCATAACAATAAAAAATAAAATAAAATGATGATCATAAATTCTGGAAAAGGAAGAGCAAAAAACTTTTATCCTAATTCTTGATAAAAACCCTCAACAATTTTTATTTTAAAACGACAAAAATTTATATTTTATGGAGTACAACAATTTAGAAAAAAATATTACTATTGTTTTAAAGTTTAAATATTTACTTTATGGTAGATTTTCTGTTTAAATAAAATTGCCTTTTTTCCTACAAATCCTTTATTAAGAAACTATTTTTAAGTTTAAAAAAAGCAGCGCACATGTTCACGTATTTGCAAAACAAAACTTTAAAATTTTGTATAACTATAGAAATTTATTATTGTATATTTTCAATAAAGTAAATTACGACCAATAATTTCATATTTATCTTGACTTGAGAAAAGTGTTTTACGTCCTACGAGTATTTACCTGTGCTAAGGGTTTTACACAAAAACACTAAATCTGAAATGTATTTAAAATAAATATTTCATATATTTTTCACGAAAGAAAATACATTTCATTTAATCCAAATCATGATATTTTTTCTAACTGAAGCGGCAATTATTTTATCGTTCATTGCATTCAATCTTTACTTCGCTGACAGTCCGACTTTTGCATGAATAACTTTTCCACTCGGGGTTACTTACTCTCTATTGTTAATATCTCTATTTTATATTCACTCAACTAATGTTAATGTAATTAGTTTTTTTACTAAAAAGAAAAACAAAATATAAAGTAAAATTTATTTTCTGTTTATTCCTATAATTCAATCGAAAAGTAATGGTATTAACCGTTACTTTTCGATTGAATTATAGGAATATATAGGAATAATATTTTGCCAAATAATTATCCGCTGATATCACTGATTATTTACAAATTTAAACTAGATTTATTCATTGTGTTGTAGACTTACTTAAACAAAATAAAGAATATGATACTGTTTTTTTTAATTTTAATTTCTTTAAATAAATAATAAAAATTCAATTTTAAACTGACCTATGCAACTTAATGAAGTATGAATAGTTGTTAACTTTAGAGACATGAGATCAATTACTAACAACTATGGAAAGTGTCTTTAACACTAAAATTATTAAAATAAAACAATAACATATATCGGTACAAATAAATATATGTTTAATTCATTTAGGATAATAAGTATAGTAGTAATAAATAGTATTGAAATAAATATACGGAAGGGCGTTCTAGTGTCATTATCTCCCTCACAACACTCACATATATTGTTTTATATTAATTAAACTTAAGCCGATTGCTATGTGAGCTTTTCACACTGAGACTAATATTACACATTGTTACATTTTCATATTTTATAATGAATTATATAATGTCTTACTCTAAATTAGACACTGATCGAACTTAGAGATTAAATTAACTAATTAATTAACGAACTTAAAAAATAAAAAAATAAAAACATTATTGTAATATTATTATTGAGTGCGATTTTTAAACATACTATCACGTAGAAATTTCATTACTGTAGTAATTTAAATATTTATAGTCACAAATTCTATTTTTTTATTGTTTATCGATTGTGTAGTCTCAAGAATTTACTACGCTTCTTTGTTCCCAAAGATAATCAGTTGCTTACTTAATATATTGTGATAAAAGCGTTTTTATTTCATTATTATATACTTTTTCTTTTATTTCTTCATATGTAGATCAATTGATCTAATCAAATAAATTTATTTAGTACATATTCTATACTAGTTATATTATGTGTTACGATGAGCACGCAAGCGATCCCGTGGTGTCTCACTAAGGCGATAAGGGTAACCATTGATTTTTTAGTGTACAGCCTTGAAACTGGCAGCATTCTCCGTGCTACGGGATCAAACGTAATCAGCCGGTCATCAGTTTTTTATCGGTCATATTATCAGTATCCGTAATGGATTTTTCCAACGCTAGAAAATTAAAGGTATTTCAGACGTTATAGGTATTTATATTACATAACAGTAAATATAATTTACCATAAATAGATAAAAATAAGAAAGGCCAGAATCTGTGTAGACATCCTCTTCATTCTAAAACACTCTAGAATAAACTTAAAAGAAATAGAAAAGAAAACTAGATATAAAATTACTCCCATGATGCAGCAAAAAGAGCTAATAGAAAAAACCAAAAAGAACTGAACTGCACTGAAGATCAGGGTTTAGGAGAAGTGTAGCACCATTTTATGTATAATTAAATTATCTAACATTTAAACATTTGTATACTCTTTGTACTTATATAAAAACCAAATTGTACGAGTAAAATTACTTTTTATCCTAAATATAAATTTTCTAGTCATTTATACAAACAGTGACAGCAAAATGAATATTTAAAATAAAGGTGCGTGATCAAAATTTATTATTTTTAAAAAGAAGAGCTTATTCTACTGATTATTTATTGAAGTCGTACATAAGATTAGCAATATTAATAATTTCTTGTATTTTATAGGTTGTCTTTCATATGTTAAACTTTGTTTTTGTTATAATGTCCTGAATTTATTATGTTAATTATTTTTAATTATATTAATTATAAAGAAAATTATAAACGTTTGTGAAATAAATATTTACGTTTTATATATTTTTAATAAATATTTTATACATATTTTATATTTCATAAAAAATTGAAAATTACTAACATGTTAAATGTCATGTTAAATTATTAGAAATTGTTAAAATTTCATTTGAAATGTTAACTTATTATTTACAGCTATTGCAGCTAATATTTTATACGAATTTTGAAATACATACAATAACGGTCTTATAGTATTATAATTCCACTGTCATTATCCCTTACATTTTAGGGAAATAGGTCTTGATCGTACCCTTTTACGTTGATAAAATACTTTTTTCCGAGGTTGAATTCTTACATAACTTTCAAAAAGATAAATGAATGGGTAATTAGTTCTTCTTGGAAGGGTAAGTTTTTGGGTTACCCTTATTATTTTAAAAGCTACTTATTTTGATGCCCATATTTTTCTTAAGTGGTCATCTTTTATACGACGAAAAAACAAGGAATCTCTACTGAAATATACGGGTAGGATATTGTTAAATTAATTATTATGTTATATTTTTAGCCATATTAAGTTTATTTAATTATTAAATAAATATGAATGGACAGGCCGCGCACCTGCAATCTCTGGGATAAATATAAACTGGATTTTGTTATAAATTAAGATTATTAAATAATTAAGAATACTTATACAAGTCATCATTATCATTACCTATAGTCTACCTATAGACCTATAGACCCCCACGGCATAGAAATTTGACGTTGAGGTTACTTTAAGTTATAAAAAAATTAAAAATATGTATACCATTTTATTATTTAGATTAAATGTTTTTCTTAAGTCATAAATTATATCAATTGAAAGCATATTACCAGATATTATTTAAAAGTAGCTGCCATTTGTTTAGATTTTTAGATACTACCTACGTTGTCTAATGAATTATAATTAGAATTATATTATTATTATTATTATTTATCTTCACGCCATATTCCTTGCGGGGTAGCCAGGGACGACGGAGCGCCAAACGCTACGGTCCCGGCATACCTCTGTCGCCTCGGCCACAGACATCAACCTCTTCGTACATGCCCTCATGCTTTTTACGTGACCTTCCCCCAGTATCTTAGATATTGTGTTTTCGAAGGTCACTCGAGGTCTCCCCCTGTCTCTCTTACCGCTCACTTTTCCTTTATAAATCTTTTTTACCATTCTTTCATCACTCATTCGTTCGACGTGCCCAAACCACCGGAGCACGTTCTTCTTCATCCTCACCGTGACATCTTCGCTAGTACCTGCCATTCTGTAGATCCCGGTAAACAACCCCGGGAATCACTGACTTCTCGCCAGAAAAGCTTCGTGTTTTCCCGGCAGTTGTTCGTCAACCTTTCATCCCTTTCTCTCTCAGAATTTTCACGTTTCATGTTTATAAGTGCCTTCGTTTTGTACTTTTGCACTTTGTACGCTCTTTTTCTTATCTCTTTCATACTTTTACCCTAGGCTTTATAATCCAGCCCTGCTTTCTTCTTTAACTCTGCAGCGTCTTTCACTTGATCATCCCACCATTCATCGTGCTTTTTACTAAAACATCTTTTCCTTTCACAACATACTTCTGTCGCTTCTTTCACCATACCATTCCTAAGGTTCTGCCAGCATACTTCAACACTTTCATTTCCAGAATCACAGCATTCAAGCTTCTTGGAAACCCTTTCTTGATATTCCTCTCTGATCGGTGGATCTTGAATCTTCCAGCTTCTTATGCGATAATTCGACTCCAAGCTTGGACACTTCGTGCGGCTGCGCCAACCTGCAAACAGACCTCTTATTATAGCAACGACTAGATAATTGTCCATTCCCAGATCAGCACTGCTGAACACTCGCGTGTCCATAACTTGACTTCGAATACGCTGATCGTGTACATGTGAATTTGTTTGTGATCAAACATCGTATTTGAAATTGCCACAAACTAATTTCTCTCCTTACAAAATTCCAAAATAAGCTTTCCAGCCTCATTTACTCTCTTATCACCATATTTGCCTAACACGCTTTCGTAACCACTTCGAGCGGTTCCAACCCATCCATTCATATCTCCACATACTATCAACTTTTCATTATCTCTGACAGTACTTAGAACATCCCTGACACTCTCCCAACACTCTTCGAGCTCGCTCACTGGAGCTTAGGATACTGGCGCATACACGGCTAATAAGAATACTCTTGTTAGTTTAAAGCGAACCCAAAGAATCCTCGTGTTGATGACCTTGTATTCTACCATTGCATTAATCATTCCAGAGGACAACAATACGCCTACACCTTGGCAACCTCGCTCACCTTCTGGAACCCCAGCCCAGAAAGCGACCCGGTTGCCAGGCAAATTGGTCGTATCATTGCCTTTTCGCTTGGTCTCAGACCCACAAATAACATCCAGATCTTTGTCATCCATCACATCTTATAATTCATTCAAGTTCCATTTCTCCTCTTATATTCCACGTAGCTATTTGTAGCTCAGTCCTTTACCTTCCGCCGTTCAGAACATGGCTTGTTGGTTGGCGGTCCCCAACGCCGCATTCGTTCATTTTATAAAATAATAGATTTTAAATTATTTTTTATAAAATTACAACAAATTAAAAAATCCGTGCCCGCAGGGGGACACGCGTGGGTAGACCTCGTGTGTAACTCGTTTAAAATATAACTCACTACCTAAGAATAACGCAAGATCCCGTTGTTTACATCAAAAATTTTCAAGCAAAAAGAGGTTTTTATTTTTTTTATCGGAAAAGGTATCTTTTTTGGAAATACTTTTGATACTTAAATTTAGAGTAAAAAATAACCTTTCTATTAAAAAAATCCGTGCCCGCAGGGGGACACGCGTGGGTAGACCTCTTGTGTAACTCATTTAAAATATAACTCACTACCTAAGAATAATACATGTTGCCGTTGTTTACATCAAAAATTTTCAAGCAAAAAGTGGTTTTAATTTTTTTTCTCGGAAAAGGTATCTTTTTTGGAAATACTTTTGATACTTAAATTTAGAGTAAAAAATAACCTTTCTATTAAAAATATTTGCGAGGAGGGAATGTTAACCAGAAAAAAGTTGCCGTGGTTTTACCTACCTAAAATTTACAAGCTAAAAGTGGTTTTAATTTTTTTTCTCGGAAACGGTACATTTTACGGAAAAACTTTTGATACCTAAATTTAGAGTAAAAAATTACCTTTCTATTAAAAATATTTGTGATGCAAGAATGTTTACCAGAAAAAAGTTATGATTTTTTTTCCAAAAATTTTCGGGTTTTTTACCCCCACCCCTAAGTTATTGAAGTTAGGTTTTCGGTTTATCTACATTAGTTATAGGTATTTATCAAAGACATCATATAATATGAACGCGATTGATCTCCTTTGTATAGGGACAAAGTTGTGGTCGAAAAACTGAAATCAGAAAAAGTGAGGCCCTAGCGCCCCCTGTGACCGGATTTCTCTGGTTAACGAACTTGACCTTCATTTTTGAATGGTTGATTTTTGTGCAAAGTTTGAAAGCGATCCGAGCGAAACTGCGGCCGCTATCGTGCTGACAAAAGTCGAATCTGGACGCACGCACGCATATATATATATAAACTTTTTGACCAATGGTCATTTCGGACTCAGGCGGTCATAAGAAGACCTCCTGTGAAGAAATTTTTCCAAAATTCGAAAGTAGGGGACAAATGAATGGGCAGACCGAATTCTTCGAGGTCTACCCAATATTTGCGAGGAGGGAATGTTTACCAGAAAAAAGTTGCCGTGGTTTTACCTACCTAAAGTTTACAAGCTAAAAGTGGTTTTAATTTTTTTTCTCAAAAACGGTACCTTTTACGGAAAAACTTTTGGTACTTAAATTTAGACTAAAAAATAACCTTTCTATTAAAAATACTTGTGTTGTAAGAATGTTTACCAGAAAAAAGTTATGATTTTTTTTCCAAAAATTTTCGGTTTTTTTACCCCCACCCCTAAGTTATTGAAGTGAGGTTTTCGGTTTATCTACATTAGTTATAGGTATTCATCAAAGACATCATATAATATGAACGCGATTGATCTACTTCGTATAGGGAAAAAGTTATGGTCGAAAAACTGAAATCAGAAAAAGTGAGGCCCTAGCGCCCCCTGTGGCCGGATTTCTCTGGTTAACGAACTTGACCTTTATTTTTAGATGGTTGATTTTTGTGCAAAGTTTGAAAGCGATCCGAGTGAAACTGCGGCCGCTATCGTGCTGACAAAAGTCGAATCTGGACGCACGCACGCATATATATATATATATATATATATATAAACATTTTGACCAATGGTCATTTCGGACTCAGGGGGTCATAAGAAGACCTCCTGTGAAGAAATTTTTCCAAAATTCGAAAGTCGGGTACAAATGAATGGGCAGACCGAATTCTTCGAGGTCTACCCAAAAGTTCGATGTCTTTCTTGCAAGATCTGCGTATCTATAATTGGGTAGACCTCGAAGAATTCGGTCTGCCCATTCATTTGTCCCCTACTTTCGAATTTTGGAAAAATTTCTTCACAGGAGGTCTTCTTATGACCGCCTGAGTCCGAAATGACCATTGGTCAAAAAGTTTATATATATATATGCGTGCGTGCGTCCAGATTCGACTTTTGTCAGCACGATAGCGGCCGCAGTTTCGCTCGGATCGCTTTCAAACTTTGCACAAAAATCAACCATTCAAAAATGAAGGTCAAGTTCGTTAACCAGAGAAATCCGGTCACAGGGGGCGCTAGGGCCTCACTTTTTCTGATTTCAGTTTTTCGACCACAACTTTGTCCCTATACAAAGGAGATCAATCGCGTTCATATTATATGATGTCTTTGATAAATACCTATAACTAATGTAGATAAACCGAAAACCTAACTTCAATAACTTAGGGGTGGGGGTAAAAAACCCGAAAATTTTTGGAAAAAAAATCATAACTTTTTTCTGGTAAACATTCTTGCATCACAAATATTTTTAATAGAAAGGTAATTTTTTACTCTAAATATAGGTACCAAAAGTTTTTCCGTAAAATGTACCGTTTTCGAGAAAAAAAATTAAAACCACTTTTAGCTTGTAAATTTTAGGTAGGTAAAACCACGGCAACTTTTTTCTGGTAAACATTCCCTCCTCGCAAATATTTTTAGTAGAAAGGTTATTTTTTACTCTAAATTTAAGTACCAAAAGTATTTCCAAAAAAGATACCTTTTCCGAGAAAAAAAATTAAAATCGCTTTTTGCTTGAAAATTTTTGATGTAAACAACGGCATCATGTATTATTCTTAGGTACTCAGTTATATTTTAAATGAGTTACACACGAGGTCTACCCACGCGTGTCCCCCTGCGGGCACGGATTTTTTTTCAGTGTAGTGCTCTTAGTCTTGCTGAAAGTCTTGCCTTGCTTCCAACTAGGACCAGGGCCGGGACACATGTTTAAATACTTGAATTTTACAGACAATTTTACAATTCATCAACGACACACAACTCTTTTTCCCTTTATGCTATATTTGGGAGTTTCAGCTAAATTTGATTTCATCTTCTCCGTGATTCTTCAACATGCACCAGAATTAATAAAATAAGAATAAATAATTAGCAATAAATTTAAACAATTACGAAATGTACGGAGGAACACAGAATTTAAAATTATTATAATAAAATAATAATAAATTAATACAAATTAAAATTTTACAAATTTTTCACTGGACACTTGTCAACTGTTGTCCAAAGTATTTAGTATTATATTCGAATGATTTTTCATTAATAATGGTTATTTGCTTCCAAAGATATTCAGTTCATTAGTTTAATTATTTATTTAGTTACATTATTTTCGTTTCTGGTTATTTTCAATTTCCCCACACTTTAGTTCACTTATTTCTATATTTTGAATTTTGAATGTGATGTCATGACCTTTCTAGTTCTTACTATCGGAAGCAGTAGTGAAATTCACTTTTTAATTACCCTCCGGTGAGTGTTGTTGTAATTAGTGTTGTTAATAAAGATTATAAGGCGTTGGTCCTTATAATCATTGCCGGCACTTCACGGGTAGTTTAAAAGTTCATTTGGATACATCGTAAATAATTTGAAATCTCACAATAAATTAAGAAGTGTTCTTAAGTTTTCACAACTTTCATTAATGCTTTACGTTGCATAATTTCAGTATTTGTCTTGTTTCGACGATTGGAGTCAACATACGTATTGCTTGTGACGCCTTTTTCCCACATAATATATATGTTAACACATAATATTATAATAATCATTTAGGTTTTATAATTTGTACTGTTGGAATAGATTACGGAGTAATTTGTTCTATTTAGTAGGTTAACCTGTATATTATTCATTACAGGATATTTTTTTTATTTGGGGGATATCTTAAACCCAAATATTTTCTTATCGCGGTTAAACCTAGACGTCCAGTTTAGCTGTAGCTGAATGTAGAGTATGCCCTTAAATACTTGATCCTCGATAAAATATTAAGAAGTTATCTGGTGATGTACAACTTTATATATATTTGATCAAACACAAGTACTTACACATACCGTATATTACAAAGATTAAAGGGTATTCATATTTTTCCTACGTGTAAATTTCATTGGGTATGATAATAACTATTAAGTTATACCTATAAAGAACCATTTTTTGTTGACTAATATCGTGGGTAAAATTAAAATGATTTAAGTTCTCATCTTACCTAAGCAATGTATTGAATAAAATATTGAATCTTCTTTATTTGGTAGGATAACTTAAATTATTGAAAAATTTCATTATATTTAAACAAACACATCTTTGCAGTCTAAAGACAATTATAAAAGCTTAACTTTTTTAAGATAATACTGAAATATATAAAATTAAAGATTATATTGTAGAAGACTGATGGCTAGCACAATAATATTGTATTAATTACATTAAACTTATAAAAATCGACCGATTTATTGAAGGATAAAAATTATTTTGTAATCATTTGAGTTGGAAAACTTAATTATTTCTGAATCAACTTAGAATCTATGTTGTTCTTCAAAAAATTGATATCGTAGCCATTTGAATGTTTTTCAAAACATCATGTAATATTCTGAATGTTGATATAATTTGAATATGTTATGAGACTATTAATATATGGTTATGGTTTAAAAAAAAAACATAAATATTATATCTATTACTTAAAAGAGCAGAACCATCTCTTTCGAAATGGCGTCCTCAAGTCAATGTTTTATGTAATTTATTTATCAGCTAAGAAATGAATTATTATTCGTATTTGTTACTTTAATATAAATTCATACCAGTTCACAAATGTTATATAAATGTTGACTGCTATACAAACTATAAGATAAATAAAATGAAAGATTGCCTTCCCGTTTTGAATGTATACAAGAGAAGATTGAGTTCACGAAGCGTAGAATTGATGAAAAATCTTTAAGATATCCGTAATTCGAGGAGAGTTATATTTGTTTTTTCAATATGTATGTGCTTTTTAATTTTTAATTTTAATACTTCACCAAAGTATCTCCTTTAGAATCTTATGAATTTATTTAGTAACTCACACAATGAATATTGTGTGTTTTAAATAAAATGTATTTTGTTACTCTGCTTTAACATTTTTATAATGAGTGTTATTCAATAGTAGGTTAAAAAAATAAAAGTAAGTAATAATAATTAATAAACTGATTTATCATCACAAAAAACTAAAACTAACAAACAATACAAAATAGCTTTAGTGTAAATATAACTCAAGAACGGATGAACCAATTTGGCTGAAAATTAGTGGAGAGGTTGCTTATAACCAGGAGACGGACATAGGAGACTTTTTATCCCGCGTGGTCGACGTTTCCGTCAAGTAACTATAAAACGTGGTATAACAAAAATGCATCTGACATGGAATAATAAAACTCAAATGGCAGTGGAATATCAAAACCTAAATGACAGCTAAACGTAATTGTGTCTTTGGTTAAGTATGGTAAAAAATTTGACTGGAAAGGCGGAACAGAGTTCGCCGGGTCAGCTCTACTAGCTGACCCGGCGAACTTAATAATTCAAGTTTGTCGTATACAGTTGAGCCAAAGGCAAATACAGTTGAACTTTTGAGGTAGAGTGACATACTTACAAAAACCTTAGCAATACCTCTTAAAATACACGGAGTAACTCTTACAACAATCTCACAGTGCTACCTATACTGTTATGTAAAAAAATATATCAGTCCAATGTTATTATTATTTGGTCCTGGTGTTGTGTAATATATATTCTTATTAAAGGCGCTGCCACAAAATCCTCAGGAAACGATATTATTTAATAACATAAAACAATATTGAACATCTTGTATGGGATATTTTATTTTCCATATAAAAAATTGGTATAGCGCTCTTTAAGGGCATAAAAGTAACAAGAAACGAAATATCAATATGACTTTTATTTTCATATCCTAACGGTTATTATAATCAGTTTATCCCAAGCTGATATTAAACTATAAATGCTTTTAAAAATATTGAAAGTAAGTCTGCAATAAATAACTCTTAATGTTCTTTAAGCCAGTTGAATGTGATGCTGATCGATGTTGTTTTATTTTTCTGAATAAGATACCATGAAGTTTTTTTCCTAAAGCTACTTTTTGATGTACTTAAAACAAAGTTATTAACAAAGCCTAAAGATAAATATAATAAAATTGTTATGCATGGGTATATAATTATGGGTCTATAATTATCATTTGATTACATTTCTTTTATTAAGGTTATTTATTAGGCTGTTTGTCCTATTGGATAGTGCTATGTAACAAACATCATATATTTCCGGATTAAGTAAATATATTCAAAAGGAACGGCAAATAAGATGGAATGTTAGTAATTAGAAAAATTCTAGTAAATATGTAATAATTAACAAAAATAGTATTCTTAATAACATATTACTCGATAGTTATCCCAAGGAGACTTGAAAGCTATTGCAAGACCACAACCCGAGTGAGTGAGTATTTAACAGAACAGTAACGGTCCACGTGGGACTCTTAATATAAAATAGGTATAATGGAATGATGAGTATAGCTTAGTGAGAGATTATATTAATTTGATACTATTAATTAATTTACCGAATGACGAATGCTGAGGGTAACTAAGCTTTTGTCCGAAGGACTACGTTCCCAGTAGATAGGCCCATTCTGCTATTTTTTCGATTGTGCCAAAAAATCCAAAATGGCGACCCTTTTTAGTTTTGTTTTTGGCGTAGCAGTAGTAATTTTCATTCGATCGCCACAAAAATTGGTGATGACGTTCTTTGAGTTATTTAATTTTTTTTTGTCCGGCCATTTTTATTACTGGGAGGAAAAATCCAAACTGACGGTGATTTGAGTTTTTGTTTTTTCGTAGCAGGGGTAAATTTCACGCAATCGTAAAAAAAATTGGTAGGTTTGTTCTTTGAATTAGTTTTGCATGTCGAGCCGTTTTTTTGCTTGATCGTAAATTTCAAAATGGCGGATTTCTGATCCGTACCATAGAAACGGACTTTGCGGCAGATAGCGGGCTGAAATTTCGTCTAAGTATTCTTTGCCGAAATCTAAGATGTTTCTTTGTTATTTCAAAATCCAAAATGGCGGCCATAGCCAATTATCAAAAATTTTAAAGTTGAATAACACCGTTGTTATTTGATCTCTTGCCAGCAGGCAACACATAAATTTCGGGTTTGTTACATAGAAGTGATGATTTGTTGACGGATTTTTTAAAGACATGAGTCGACAACAATGTTTGTTATTCACCGGCGCCATTTCAATGATATTATTAGAACCGTCCATGACAGATAGATGTCACTAACACTCCAGTACTTGGGCACTATGGCACCATAGCCATCTAGCGGATAAACACGGTACAAGAACGTTTATATATGTCCAGATAGATCCATCCCCTAACGTACTGAGGTCTACTGTTCGCAGAACGACCAGTATAAATTAAAATTGTGTAATAAGTACAAAGGGCATAAATACTATGTACATTCGTGATAAGATCTTTTTTGTTTTATTGTGTAAGGCATATAATTTCCATTCCATGATGAGTCCCATTTCATGAACAAAAGTGCGTCTCAATATAATTAAAATTACGCCGTTATTCTTTTGTCGAAAGACATTTAGATAAAAAAGAAATTTAGTACTTCTAAAGTGTTTATGAACTGAAATTAATTGACCTTCAAGTAATTTTTATATGACACTGTAATAACATACTTACTTACTTACTTATCTTCACGCCATATCCCTTGCGGGGTAGCCGGAGATTGCGGACCGCCAAACGCTGCGGTCCCTGCATACCTCTTTCGCCTCGACCACAGACATTAAACTTTTTTTTTTTTTTTTTTTTTTATGTTATAGGAGGGCAAACGAGCTTGCGGGTCACCGTTAATATGTGATCACCGCCGCCCATGAACTCTTGCAACATCCGTGGATTCACAAGAGCGTTGCCGGCCTTGGAGAAAGGAATATATGCCTTTTTTGAAGGTACCCATGTCGTATCGATCTGGAAATACCGCCGAAGGAAGTTCGTTCCACATTTGAGTGGTACGTGGGAAGAAAGTCCTTGAAAACCGCACAGTTGAAGATCGCCACGCATCCAGGTGGTAAGGATGGTAAAGGAGGCGATGGCGAGCTGTGCGGTGGTGAAATTCGGTGGTAGGCATCAGATCGAATAGTTCTTCGGAACACTCCCCGTTGTAAATGCGGTAGAAGACGCACAAAAAAGCCACGTCTCTACGCAATGCCAAAGAGTCCAGCCGTTCGCAGAGCACCGAGTCCCCGACAATCCGAACGGCTCTCCGTTGTACGCGGTCAAATAGTAGAAGCTGATATTGGGGTGATTCGGACCAGAGATGAGAACAGTACTCCATGTGTGGCCGGACCTGCGCCTTATAGAGCACAAGTCTTTGGCCAGGTTTGAAGTACTGCCTCGCTCTATTGATCACTCCCAATTTCGTCAAGGCCAACTTGGCCTTGCTCTCCAGATGACCACGAAACTGACAGTCGCTCGAAATGTCGAGACCCAGTATTCTGATACTTGGCGAGGCAATAAGAGGAGTGCTCTCGAAGAGCGGTGATACGACAAATGGGGTTGTTTTAGTGGTAAACGCGCAAACCTGTGTCTTTAGGGGATTGAACTGAACGTGGTTCAGTTCACCCCACTCAGAGACCATCCCCAGGGAGGTCTCTATAGAAGACACAAGTTTCTTTCGGCACTCATCGACGTTTTCCCGAGAGAGACCTGCACGACCGGAATATACCGCATCCCCAGTGCTGTCATCCGCATAACAATGTATGTTGGAAATATCCAACATATCATTGATGTGCAGGAGGAACAGAGTTGGGGATAGCACGCAGCCTTGGAGTACACCAGCGTTCACGGGCTTGGGGTCCGAGCAAAAACCGTCGAGAACGACCTGTATGCTCCGCCCAGTGAGGAAGCTGGTTATCCACTTGCATAAGCTCTCGGGAAGCCCATAGGAAGGTAGCTTCGAAAGAAGCCCCTTTTGCCATACACGATCGAAGGCTTTTGCCATATCCAGACTAACTGCCAGACCCTCTCCCTTGCTTTCAATAACCGTTGCCCAACGGTGAGTGAGGTATAACAGAAGATCACCAGCTGATCGACCATGGCGAAAGCCATACTGCCAGTCATTGACCAACTGGTGATCCTCGAGGTACGTTAGGACCTGTCGGTTTATGATAATCTCCATTATTTTGGAGAGAAGGGAGGTAATGGCGATAGGTCTGTAGTTAGCTGGGTCCGAGCTATCACCTTTTTTAGGGATCAGATGGACAAGGGCACACTTCCATGAGACCGGGACTACGCCTTTAAGGTAGGAGTGCCGACATAGACGCGTTAGCACTGGAGTCAATTCAGGGGCACACGTTCGTAGCACCAGTGGAGAAATGCCATCCGGCCCACTCGACTTATGAACGTCCAAGGAAAATAGAGACTGCCTAATAGTTTTCTGCCGAAAAACTGTTTCCGGCATTGAGCTCTGACACCGCGGGATGATAGGCGGTGTCTTCCCTTGTTCGTCCAAACTCAAGTTGGAGGCGAAAAGAGTGCCCAAGAGATCGGCTTTCTCTTTTGCCGTGTGGGCCAGAGAGTCATTCCCCATGTGCAACGGCGGTAGGGACGGCTGTCTAAAGTTGCCTAGACTGGCCTTTGAAAGCGCCCAGAATTTGCGCTTTTCAGGCGGGTACTTTGCCAGCTGATCCCCAATTTTGACGACATGCTTGAACTTTGCTCTAGCGATTTGCCGTTTGAAGAATCTGGAGGCACGGTTGTATTTCCTCTTCAGAACTCTAGAGTTCGGATCCTTAGTGACTAACGCATTGGCCCAAGCTTGATAAGCCTGCCGTTTGCCAGCTGCTGAAGCCCTGACAGACGCATCAAACCAAGGCCGCGATCTGCCACCAAGTGGTACCACAGAGCTTAGTACAAAAAGTTCCATGCCCTGAAGTATCAAACTTTTCATACATGCCCTCCGTCCTCATGCTTTTAACTGTAATAACATTGTGTTGTAACTTTATAAATTGTTGTTATTGGTAAGCTAGAGTGACAATAGGTAGGCGATGATTGTCATTAGGGTTATGGCTCTAGGGGCTGGAAGTCATCTACACATCGTACAAGTAATCGTAATGTAGGGTGCCTTTTAGAAAATTAGATAGTCAAAATAAAAAAGGCGTTACTCATAAATGGATGCGGCTGAAATAAGGAACACTAGAGACTAATAGTGGCCATCAATAGGATATGACGATAATAATATTATGAAGTTAAAATATTTTGTGCCTGTGCCTATCCTACTTCCAAAATTTATATGGTACAGCGTGCTTCATAAACATTTAACTACATTTATTAGACCTCACAACAATTACTTAGGATGTCAACCTGATGTTTATCTACAGAGAGTGCCACCTAATTTATTGAATGAAATAGCATAGACAAGGGCGTATATTTAACTAGCAGGTTACCCGTGCTTTGCGACGGGAATAAACAAAAAAAAACTGACTTTCGTGAATATTGAACCCATGACCCTACCCTTCACACATACACCCTCTATCCTCCAACCCATCATGACTCGCTATCAGTGCGAGGAAGCCTTGAGCTTGATAACTACAGAGTTTCATTCCTATCGGGTTATAGGTACACTCTTGTTTCTCACATCGCAGCGTGTCGAGAATAAACATTTTGACTGGCCAAATAATTTTAATTTCTACTGCAATGCAATGGGAGAAGAGAGGGAGCGGGGCGTAAACTTTGCAGTTTTTTAACCGTAACTTTGGAGTGGTTTTGGACCTTTGCAAAATCCTTTCTTATCGCACCTATTCAATATGTAAGGAGTGTTGTGTCTAAATTTCAGCTTTCTATGTATTACGATTTGGGCTGTAGAGCGATAAATGAGTCAGTGAATGAGTGTCTTTGTGCTTTATATATTAAGATTATTAGATTATAAATATGACCTTTAATCTCAAAGGTATATTGACATGGATTGATATGTTTGTTGAAGGGTTTAAATATCCTTAAGCAGCTTTAAGCTTACTGGAACGGATCAGGTTACTCTGTCCCAGGATTGATAAGCAGAACCAATCTGATACCAATGGCAACCTGGTATTAATTGCTAGCAAGTATGCTTGAAGATGTGGCAATAATTTCTGCATAACTTATTATTATGATAATGACGCAGTAACAATACCTGTTTCTTTGCTGTATGTAATGTTGTTTAAGCTAAATAAAAAATTATATTATTGGTATATTATTTGGAAATTAATGTTTTGTTTTTAAATGCTTAGATATTCATGATAATGTTACATAAATTACATAAATTACATTACATAAATATAGTAAGTAAGTAATTCATATTCTGTTCTAAGCTATGTTGTTTTATTTTTATATAATTATGGTTAACTCGGCTCGGTCGTCAAAGTATAATTCTTATTTGTACTGAACCTGTGTGACGTTCAATAACTCACACTTGGGTGTGAATAAACAAGACTTTTAAGACGTCGGCTTGTTTCTTTTTAAGCCTTTAGGGAAATTAAATTGAATTGAAAATTATTTAGAAATACATTTGTCAAAAATATAGTAAATAATTCTACTGAATTATAAACAATAGTAGAAATACAATAATTGACTTGTTTAGTATTTTCACTGTTATCTTCACCACATAACCTTAATATAGATTAAAAAAAGAGTTTTAAAAAACTTTTGTACCTAATAAAATCCCAATATCATAATGTAGTATACAGATTTTAATATATTTCAGTGATATAATAAAGATATACGTGTATAATTTTTTTTTCTCTCATTTTCCCAACAAAGACTTGCTAATTATTAATAGACTGCTGCCTTTAAAAATTTGACATTCTTTTCTTGTTAATATTTAAATATTGTATAGAATTTCTCCTCGGTATCCTTTCTTATGGACAGTTTTTAACAACAAGGATTATATAAAGAAATATGAAATATGAAAGACAGAATAATTGCAGTATTTTTACTTTAAATTTATATCCTTTAAGCTGTATTTATAAAGATAATATAAATATTAATTATCTTTTATAAACATTTTAGGAATACTATATTTGTAGAAACACACGAATATTTAATGATGTAAATAGTTTTACATCATTCGAATTACCAACTATTGGGGTAAATAAACTTTCACATAGTATAATTTAATATATCACAGTAAAGGGAACATTTTATATTCCATTTTAGTTTTGTAATTTAATTAATGAGCAAATCATCAAAGCATTTCACGCATGTCACTGCCATACTGCGAACTCGTTTACGATTTAATCAAATCTTGTTTTAAATTGAAATATATAATTTATAACCCTAAATTTCTTATATTTTGCCGCAACTTTACCCACCAACAACAGCAACATATTCTTCGAAAATTTATCTAAATAAAAAAAAAACAAAATCAAATGAAAATAAAAAAAAAACTAAAATAAAAAAAAAAAATCAGTTTTCAGTTATAATAACACAGCGAAATTCGTCCATTATTGAAGTCTGAAAACGTTATTAAGTAATTTATAAGGTTTCTGCACTCCTCCCTGTAAACTTTAAGGTGCTAAAATTGTATAAGTAATTTTCGTAACAAGGACTATAAAGTTTAAACTTCATGTACTAATATTATGCTATGCATAGGTCAAAGTAACATAGCAGCGGGATCTATTCTATTAATGGCATCTAGTTAAGTAAAAAACTACTTTATTCCTATAGATTGCTCTTTGATTTCATTGTTTTTAATTCCATGAATGCATCGCTTTATAAGCAGTTAGCAGTTATCGCAGTTAGCAGTTAAGCCATAGTTAATTAAAGTATTATATAATGGAAATAAAATTAATATTTATAGCGTGCTCATGGTTTTTTGCCTTCAGACTATTTCATGTTTTGGTTTTTGTTTGAAAATAACTAGTTATATTTTTTACAATATCATTCTTTTTCTTAATTTCACAATTGATTCACATGCGTTGTTTATTTCATTGTTACTTTATACATAAAATTTAATACAAATTTGCTAACAAAGAAACAGACAAACAGAAATATTTTTTGAAATTATTCTTTTAGTTTACGTCATATATATTTATTATTATTATTTTATTCTATGTAGGGATATAACAACAAGAGATTTTAATTTAAAGCCTCCGTCACCCTCCATCGCTTTGAACTTATTATGATTGATTCAGTTTGGACGGTAGAAAATATATAAATAATTATTTATACACCGACTAAATAAATATATTAAGGTTTTCATCTTATCTCATTACATTATTGACATTAACACATAAACATATGCAACCATAAGATAATGTTTCTAAAACATTGGTAGATTAATATTGTTCCATTAGTCGTATTTGTTGTAGTTGTTTTTAGAATTATTGCATTATTATGATGTATAATATCGAAAACTGCAGAAATGAATAGGCGGCTATTACGATGACGACTATCCTACCACCCACTAAGTGATTTGTATTGAAAAACTATTTATGACGCTTAGAGTAGTTGATTTTATTACATTACAAGGATTAAAGATATATTTGATACATTTAAAATTTGCAATCACTTAGTTATAGCTACCTAAATACTTAAATGTCTTATATGTAATTAATATCGGCGCCAAAGGAAAAAGCTTACAAATTACGTGTTCTAAACACGAGACCTTAAATTCATATGAAAATTTTTAAAACAAGTTTATAAGCCAAACAGAGTAATCGCCCTGAACTTTCCAGCGTTGCGGGAATGTCGTGTTGACCCTCGAATAAAGCGGTTTCGTTTTATATTTAACACGTACAATTTATTTTTGCTCTCATACTTATTTGATTTATAATAATAAATGTTCGTAAAGTTTGAAAAATATTTTTTTGTATGCTTTTCAGATTTTTCAATTGGATTTTATAAAGCCGTAACCATATTCAGGACGAAATGACATGACACACCAACAAGCTATGAACAGCGATCTTTGTGCAAAGTCATTTAAAATCTTTTGTATTTCTTACAACAGTACTATTTTAGATTCTTTGACTGCTTTTTGTCAATACGTAAGTAGAAATGCAGCTTTTAATAAAGTTGTATTCCGTCATGTTTGTAATGATCTCTAAATCCATTATATTTTATAAACCTGGATAGAAAACTTAAAATTCAACACAATTCAAATGTATAGATTTATGAGGATAACATTAAAAGTCATATAATTGTCATTATGCAAAATAGCGATGGTGTTTATTTTTAGGGTTCTTCAGTCCACTAGGATGCCTTGTAGTTTTATAATGTCTAGTTCACACACTTTAAGTGAAGGCATGAAGAACATACATATTCGAATTGTTATAACAAAAATGAACATAACTGAGTAGCCTTTACAAGTTTAAAAGTCGGTTAATTTAAAATATATACTCAGAAGTCAGTACAAAGTAATGTACTATAGAACTGTATATATATAAAAAGATCGTGAGTTTATATATGTTTATCCATCTATTATGGACAACTCCTGAACCCTAAATTATTTGTGGCCCGACACTTGGTCGCAATATTATATTTTTTCTAAAAATACATATCTACATCTTATTTCCTAAAGTATAAGTATTTAATTAGATGTACATAATGTTATGAAGTATAATATAATATTAACGACCGCCGATAATAAGAGTATAATATTTTTTGTGTTGTTGTTATAAAATTGTTTCCTCTCGTAAAACTGCTGGTTGGACGATATAAATATAAATCGTGATGGTACATGGATAAAGTTTGTTTGACCGTCTGGAGCCAGCTTTATGGTTACAAAAAAATATTAAGACAAAAGTATTATTTCGTTGTTTTTACTGAAATTGTATACATTTCCTAATAAAAAAAAATAAAAACTAATAATATTAAAAAACAAAAGTACCTTGTAAGTTCTTTTATTTTGATCGAAGAATATATTGAGCTTATATAAATTAATTAAAAAGCCTAAGCAAATCGCAAGCTATATCGTATTTTTAAAATAGATACGCTACTAATGAAATTGAAATATAAAATAATTCCTTAAATTATTAGTTTTGATATTTATGACATGATTAAAGTACATTTTAACAACAGGTAAAGACTGACAATTTATATTATTAATTTCATAATTTGACAAATAAAGTATATTTGGAAGTGTCTTAGTTAATTGAATATATTTTTTTATTAATTTTACATTATCCTGCTCTTGTACCAGATAAACCTTTGTATACCAGAAATTCCTCAGAATTGTTGTTTTTTCTTTAATAAGAACTGTGAAAGAAGTTTTTAAGAAGAACTGTTAATTATAATTAAATCCAAGGAAAATTTATCTGAGATTATCTGCCTATTCAGGAACAGATTGCTGAAATACGAATAACAAAAACCATCTAAAAGATAAATGACTGAATAAACATCATACCATTTCTCAACAAATTTTTATTCGTTCGTAACACACTTTTTGTTTTATTATTTTAAATATCGAAAATCGGAGTTAAAATAAATTTAAGTTACAAAATTTAATATTACAAATCTAATACCGAAGAAATAAGTAATAAATGTCATAAAAAACGTTACTCGTTACGAGTTTGTAATAAAATTGGAATAATTCGGTAATTGGTTAATCTAACTAACAAGGGAAAGATATTTTCCCCCCCAAGGGAATCATTTGTAAGACAAATAGTTCAATCCAATCAGTTCTGGGTTGTGAAAATAAATGTTCCTCATCCAACTTCAAAGAAACTTCTATTTTCAACTTGTACCTTATCGTCATCGAAAGTTACTTTAAATCTAAAATTTTTAAGTTTAAATATAAAAACAATACAGAATAATGTACACGTAAACGCAAATGTCAACTCTAAAAATTTACAGTAAATGTCAAACTAACATAATCTATATTTTGATTACTGTGAAAAGTATGCAAAATTGACACAAAATTAGGCAAGTATTTTTTACACTAAGATACGATAGATTAAGTAAGTTAGTACTGACATTAAGCATTTAAAAATATAATATAAAATTATAGTTCGGCATATTTTAGGTAGATTCCATAGATGAATCTACCTATTGCAAACGATGCGATGACGGGACCCAGACCCCAGAGTAGGGGCGCTACGCCGTTTATGAACTGGAATTTAAAAAATTATATATCCCGATATATATATATATGTATATATGATCCATCAGTCCAAATTTATCGTAGACGAAATCTGTCTTCACATATCTTCTATAGGATAAATTAGTAGAACAAACGTAGCATCTCGTTTTTTTGGAAAAAGTGAACGGGGGGCTGAGAGGGGGGGGTGAAAGTGCAAACCTTTGGGACACGCTACAGGTCGCAAATATTGACGGAGGATTTTCAAACTCGGTATACACATTCTAAAGGACAAAATGAAGGTTAAGTTTTTGAACGGAGGAAATCGGTCGGGGAGTTGGAGGGCTGGGGGGGTTGAAAGTTAAAAACCGAAAAAAGTCACAGAAAATTAACAAATTAAAAGAGGAAACTTTTTTGTCCGAAAAGTTTTTTGATGCCACCCCCCGTTTAGGAGATAGGGGTGGGGGCCAACCCCCATCCAATATATGCAGAGTGACCCGTCATTACACTCGTAATGACCAGTAGAATACTGCTGGCTAGTTTTTATTTGTCGATCCGACCGACGGGAATCTACCTAACACGATCGACCCTGTCGAACGAGGTATTTTTATTTGAGGTCTTCCATCGCAATGACGCTTGTAAACAGTAATTCAATAAGATCTGAAGAAATTTTATGACGCAAGTTATAGCTAGGTAGGTTGTTCATCTCGTCTGTAAGTGTATTAGTATCATAAATTTTTGATAGTTTACCGTTTGTTATATTTTGTAGCCTGTAATAAGCGTAATTTTCAATACGCACACACGTGATATTCTATAATCAACAAATAAAATAGTCTATTAACTCTTTCAGGAAAATATATTATGATGTCACGTTTTATACACAGGTGCTCCAAAAATCACAGAAAATATTAATATTATTACTATATTTTATTTTCATTCTCGTAATAAATATTTTTTTTGTATAATAAATAAAAAAGTGAACTTGATATATGAATGTAAAACAAATACTAAGAAAATCTAATGATAAATAAAAAGGTAGAATCTGAGCAGGTTACCTTTCTTTAAAATATCAAAAAACTAAAATTACATCTTGTATTAGAGTTTCTATAAGAAAAGTGAAAATTAACTAACTTTATTAGAAGGTTTTGCAATAAGTAAGCTAATACTGAAATAGTCGTCATCTAAATAGATTCCATATTAAAAAATTAACTTAAATATATGAAAAGCGTTAAATGTTTAGCGAATATTAGAGGAAGACTCTGAGTACTGAAATGATGGCTGACAGCGATGAAAGGAAGAAGTTAGCATGATAATACCAAGTAACAAGTATAAAGGTACGAGAATGATGAATAACCTTATATTATACTGCTGCTGCTGCTGATGCTGCCGCTGCCGTTGCCGCTACTGTTGCTGCTGCTACTATTATATTTGGATTGACTGACTGACTAGCTTCAGTGTACTATATTTAGACTGAATCGAATATAACTTGAGATGACATAATAGGATATACATATACAAAGTCTAATGCAAACATATTGTTACATTTAATTGTTTCTTCAGGACACAAAACTAACGTTATAGACTATTACCTAACTAGTTACAATGATTTATTATAATTTTGATGTTATTTGTATTTTTCTAACAGTAGAATTAATAAATATTATTATGTAACTATGATATATTTAAAATGAATTCTTTGTCACCTATTTCATCAGCGCACTCTAAGATCATTATATCTTTATATAGATTCTTATAAAAAAAGAAGAAAATACAAAATACGTCGCAATTTTACAAAACTTATATTTCATAGAATACAATAGGCAGTGGATTATAACACGCTTTTGTGAGCTTCACGCAGCCGCTTAATGGGTTATAAATAGACTTAAATGACATTAAACCTTGCGAATTAACTTCATATAGATATATATATATTAAACAACAGCTAATAAAAGTGCAGATATTTAAGTTGAAAATCCAGAAATTTAAGTGAAATGTGCAGGTATTAAGTACAGTACAGTAGCAGGTACTAAGGTGAACATAGTCGATGAAATATCGTCCAAACGTACCAAACGTAGTTAAACAAAAAAGTATACAACCTGAAATAATTTACATCGCATAATAGATTCGATATATCATTCAAAACGGGTATAAGTCGCGATGATATAAAACATTTATAGTTGGGAATAATATATACATCGTTTTCCAATAGTTGATTGTTTTTGATTACAAAGGTAATCATACTATTACGGTTTTACGGTTTACGGTATTAAACTAATTACAATAATTCAAATAATTAAAAATCACTGTTTTGTTTTTATATTATAACAGCTACCATATTTCATTTATATACATTTTTTATTTTATATTACAAATTCTGTAATAAACGTACAATATTCAAGATATCACAAAGCTCATATTATCAGTTACATAAAAGGCTATTGATCTGAGCTTCTTCAAGTATGAGAGAGGTGTTGTTATAACTTTTATTAAGTATATAGCATAATACAACAACAAATTGTATGTTCATTTAGTATAAGGTGTGTAATGCAATAAACTTGTAATTTGAAAGCAGAAGACGATCTACTTACTCATCATATCTGGAGCCTATTTAACTGATGATTATGTGAAATCTTTGTAACTAAAATTCTGAATTATTTTCGCCACGTTGAAGGCAGGATTCTACTGCTGACTACCATGCCCATCTTTAGACATTTTTTCGGACTCTAATATATATTATATTTTTTTATAGTAGTCGTTGTTACTACCTACTACTATATTTTTTGTTTTATAAACAATAAGTTTTACCACAAATCTATACCACTAAAATGGAACCTAGAAATTACTTCAATCAAAACCAACCTTAAAATTTATCAGGATATTTTTAGAATAGATAAAAGTCCAATTTAAGATCTTGTTGATCAATTAATTTTCTTGTTTTCACAGAGATAGTAATAGATAGTTTCAAGATTTCAAAATGTTTGCTTTAACAGTTAATAGAAAATTGTATTTGCTATAAATCTAGACTCATAATTTTATTTAATTTGGTTATTTGACGCATTTTTTTTGTTCCTTAATTATATTTTATTCTCTTATTATTAACTATATCAACTGTTACATAATTTTATGAGAAATGTCTGTTTCAGTTTTATAATTCACTACCTGTGTCCAAAATATATAACTTATCTTATGTTTGGACAAGTCTTTCATATCTAGTGAATGGTTATTTTATGGTTTCATTTCACAAGAGCGTGTCGATAAGTCCGCGCTTTTATGGTCTCCTTTGTTATGGTTCTGTTTAAATGCCATTTACTTTAATTTAAACAAGAATAAGATACGTTTACATCCTGGAGATAATATAACATGACCCTCTTTAGTAATTTAAATTATATTTTGATTATATAAATGCAATATCTATACATACAATTTTAAAAAAAACATAAACACTATTACGTATTCTGGACTGGAAACAGTAGTTTTTAAATTTCTGTCTTGTAATTTTTATCTGTTTATCTGATTGTTTGTTTACGAGTTATGAAAACTCTACAAAACGGTTTTTCATAAAATTGTATGTGTTACCTTCTTATTATCTAACTAACTAATTAAAACATAGACATTGTGTATGTTTGTATTTCTAATTTACTTATTCATTAATGAAATAAACTAATTTAC
Source organism: Melinaea menophilus ssp. n. AW-2005 (assembly GCA_918358695.1). Lineage (NCBI taxonomy): Eukaryota > Metazoa > Arthropoda > Insecta > Lepidoptera > Nymphalidae > Melinaea > Melinaea menophilus. Next base: position 28,140,373 of record OU911042.1, read on the forward strand.
ACAACGTTACGCTATGCTACGTTATAAATATGATTTGAACTTTATTATCATAATTTTAGGATATATTTTATATACAATAAAGACAACGAAATACATAAAAATAAAAAAAAAATAATGACAAAGTTTTGTATATGAAAAGAGTTTATTATATAACTACGTATTGTTAATGTTAGAATAATAAAGAGATGACAGACGAAAAGATAAGGTTGCTTTTTTAAAATAATTTTAGACGAACAAAAAATAACGAAACGAAAATTGTTTTCATAGATTTTTTAAATTATTGTTTTATAATTAACCAAAAATAAGTCTTTATAATTTTATTATTAAGGATAGTTTGCGAAATATTACTACTATGTCATCAATAGAAGATTACAGCATAGGGCATATTGCTACTTATAATACATCGTATAAAACGTAGCTATAATACTATATGCAATTACATACTAACATATTAGCACTGATAACTCAACTGTTAATTCATCACTTTACCACCTAGTGATACTTCAAGTAGGGTATCGTTTGAGCAAGTAAGTGTGATAATATTGTTAAAATACTATTTTTTCAAAGACTTATACCTTATCTAATAAATCTTACAATTAGTATTTGTGAACTGTAGATCTTGCAATTGTAACAGGATTTTATTTTGTCTACTCCTCACATCCTTGACTCCTTGAAAAAAGTAAATAATGGATTTATTATATTTACAATATTTTTTTCAAAATGGCAAAAATATGACTTTTTACTTTCAACCCCAAATATCAGACATTACGTAATTAAAAACGAAAATTTAATTGGCAAAAATAAACATAATTACGCAATCTGTTTACAAAATAACATCAATTAAATATAAATAGATTTGCCAAAATAAATTTTGCCGAATTAAGCTAATTAGCCATCATAATGACCTTTAATTCAAACCTAATAATATAAATAGAAATTTATTTTAAAAAGTTCTTAGTTTGCAAAAGTTTTTATGATTCAATTTGTATTGTTATTATTTATGAATATAGATGCTACAGTTGTTATTTTATTAAAAATATCAAGAACATATGTCACTGATCAAGGAATACAATATAATAAAAATACCAATATCGTTATTTTACAATTTTTGCAAAACGTCCTAATTATATCTATAGAGATTATTGAACACCTTGTACTATTTTAATGCTTTAGGAAAGATAAATGAATGGGTAATCATTTTCGTGAAAGGATTATCCTCTTGGGTAACCATAATTATTTATATATTGATATAATATCAATCAATAGTTTTTGGTTGTGGCTTCATTTCCAAACGTTAATGAAACAAAAAATGAACAAATGTTCGATTTCTGGATTGTTTATTTCCCAACAGAAAGATAAGTCACTGTTATTGATCATACTAATATTCATATATGTAAACACTACAAAGTTTGGATTAAAAGATTGAATGTTATTTAACTTCTTACTTCTTCTTATTCAGTTCTGGTTTAAAATTTATATTTTTCTTATTAAAATTTACATTTTCCAATAAAAGGAATAATGTTTTTAAACATAGCATGGTTTTTAATAGTTATGGTCAATAAAGTCAGCCATATTAGTCTTGTACGACGTAATATACAGTGCGGCTGATAAGTCGTGGTCAACTGATGAGGGATTTTTAAACCTATCATAATTTTGGAATAATTTATTATTGTATTTGTTTTGAACTGCACAAATCTGTAGATTAAACATTATTCCTCCTATGTGGGCATTTGAATTGAAAATATTATTTATTTCTCCGCCGGGGGAGGCTGGGAAGAAGGAGGCGGGAGTACGCCCGCCGCTTCCTCTCCCAGCCGTAGGCCTTGGTGAGAGGGGGGGGTGACCCCTCTCACCTGCCATAGGCCTACGCCGTGAGGGTGTCCTAAGTTGCTCGGTACACCCTCGCTCGAGGGGTAACCGCCGGGGCGGCACGGTGAGTGCTATCGCAATCCCGTGTCGTCCCATTAAGGCGTTGAGGGCAACCGTTGGTTTTTTAGTGGGTAGCCTTAAAAATGGCAGCGTCCTCTATGCCGCCGGGTAGTCCCACATAAACAAAAAAAAAAAAAAAGGTTTGTTAAGACAAGTAAATGAGTTTTCAGATCCTGAGTCAAGTTAATTAGAAAAAGAGAGATAACACTATAATATTGTATGTTTTAATTACAAAATCATAAAGCTTATTGTAATAACGATCCCCATTAAACTGTCAGTTTTCAGCGCGTTGTATATATTTGTGTTTGATCAATACATCTCGATAGATGTATAACAGATTTCATATCATAGCATACAGTCTTTATAATAATAATAGTTATATAATACATAGAAACATAATAATACATAAATAAAATAGTTTGATTACTTTAATATACAATATGCAGAAATAATTAATAAATATTTATGAATCACTCTATTTATAAACCAACAGACATTAATCGTTATTTGGAATATTGTTCAACCTTAATATTAGTTAAGTAATAAAATAATAAGTTGTTTATTTGTTAAATTTATTTTCTAATAGTTGTTAATGTTGGGTCAAATTAAGAGTAAATAATTAGGTTTTGGTACACTTGTCGTATATGGAAACAATAAGGAACTTATTTATCAACTTGACATTTGGGTGCAATACTCACATTGAAGTGCTTATTGTGAGTTATAGTTCAAATAATGAAAGCAAATGAAAGATTGTATGGATTAAGTGATAAGAAAAAAAAATCAAGTATTAATATGTAACTAGATTCATAGAAAAATCGATACATAAATACATACTTGTAACATATAACAATCATAAACAATATTAACCCTTTTAGACCTGATTTTTTTTTGTGTCCAACGTATCTAAAAAAAATCTGTGGCTAGCGTAGGGTAAAAACATTAAAAAAATATAAAAAAATCCTGGTTGTCAGCTTTTTATGCAAAAATAGTTCTTCTTTTTGTGTACAAATGTGCACATCCGTCCTACGTAACGATAAGACTAGTGTATAAGGGGGTTTCATTGGAATTATAATAAGCTTAATTTATAAATGTTTGTATTAGGAAATATTAATTATTTTAATAAAATTAACAAAAGTTAAGAACAATCCTGATAATAATTAACAAAAAATAGATTTCCTCTTTGGGATATATAAAAATCGGCTCATAGGTAAATCAGTCATTCGCCCCATTCAAAAAGCATGTTTCATAAGTTTACGTATGAAATGATAAGAAACAGTTTTTATCTTTGATAAGACAAAGGTGAACTTTGCATTTTATACATTTAATCCTGGTTCTTTCCTTGCACTCCACCATTTTGCACCGTGTCCCAAGTCCCTCATCATGTGCAGGGAAATGCCCAACACCGTCTCTTGCTATATCCGCTACAGGGCGAACCTCTGGTCTTCTTGGAATAATTTGCGATATTGTCCTACTGCCACTGGGCCGTCGTCTTTTACCGATGATAATTTTATTCCCCAAGACCAGACTTTCAGCCAGCAGACGCCAAAAGTAAAGCAACGTGAGTTGTTTTATCTTTGGTATGCCTAGTAACACATTGTCAATTTGATACTCCCGGTATGCCTGCACTAAAGCTAAATCAGAAGCATGAAATATCATGCGAAGAGTCCATTTTTTTATTTTTATGAAGGTCTTGTAGTAGCTTATGCGTTAATCTAATGTGTCAACTCCCCCCATTGCGTAATTTTATTTCCTGACCGCTTCGGGGCATTCAACGTCAATAAATTTCTTGTATTTCTTACACCACCTTCTGATTAACTCTTTTTTACCAATACCAATAAAATTTGAAGCAAGATGGGTAATCTTATTATCCAACCTCTTGACCACAGTTACATCGTTGTCATAACTTCTTGAGAAAATCCTCGAGATTTTTATTCATTTCTTTACCGCTTAGTAGTGATGGTTTGGCGAATCTATTGATGATGATTGATTATTGACGAACTGTGCATGCAGCCATAATGCCTTTTTGTTTCATTATTTGGTAACAAATGACGTAACGAAAAGTAGTTATCAAAGTACAGCACTTGGCCCTTGCTTTCTCCAATTCTCTTTGTGAGATGAAGGACAATAGCTGCACAGTATCCAATTTTTTTTGTCAAATTATTATCAAGTTCTGGAATATAGCTTTGATAAAGTAGAAAATCATAGGCTTGCCCATGTTTAGCACAAAAAAAAAATCTTGAGCCCCGTGGACAAGGTTTACCTTTTATCTACTGCTTGGCAACATGTTTCCCAGTAAAAGGAACTATCTGCTCATCAACACATCGATTCCTAACAGCATCAAATATTGGTCGAACTTTATAAAATGCATCTTTGCAACCAGCTGGTATTATTGTGTTATCAACAAGGTGTAAATTATTACGTAGTTCAAAAAAAGCGACCCCGGGCCATATTCTCTGAGAATAAGGGAATACTGATGCCGGATTCCCAGTACATTTTCAAGCCAGGGTAGCTAAATATACCAGTAGCTAAATGTAGCCCAAATAAATTTACTATTTCTTGTATAGTAGTAGGTTTAAACTTGGGTTTATTTGAATGTACATATGTATTTGAACATCGTTTACGCCTGATGTGTACATTTGTGTACAAAAATAAAAATTGTGATAATTGATACAAAAATAGAATAACCAACTCAAATTATATGTTTCGTATGACCTTAGGAATATAACACATTAATTCATATTTTTGCAGTGCGTATATTTAGCTATTTCCTACTTTTTAGAAATAAAATGACAAGCTTACCTACACAGCTCCAACTTCGGTCAGCCACTGGTCGAAACATGTAGAAAAAATTACAAACACTGCTAAGTAGTTACTAGTATCAATTTTAGTAGTTTATAATGTGAGATATGAACACAAGCGTTCTCAGTTGCACTTGTAGCGAAATAAATACCAAAACTTATTTTATATTTTATGTGTACATTCGTGTACGCCAGATCTGAAAGGGTTAAATGGTATTCGACTGGCTCGATCTGGCTGGCTGGCACGTAGATGCATGACGAACTTCTACTTTTGTCATAGGGTACGGATGATTTAGGCGACTAAGTAAAATCCTTACAAATCACGTGCTTGAAACATGATAACATAAATTTACACGAAAATATTTAAAACATATTTAAAAGCTAAAAAGTAATACTCGCCCTGAACTTTCTTGCGATGCAGGAATGTTGTGTTTACCTGAAATAAAGCAGTTTCGTTTTATATTTAACGGCTGCTAACAACATGTAAGGTCAAGGTCATAGCTACCTTTAAAGCATTTTTGTACTTTTGTGCTTCATAGTATATAAGACCTAAATAAATAATAACCTTTTAGAAATGTATGCCTTTTAAACTCCATAAAGAGTAACAATAAGCTATTCATACAACAAAGTGATTATTTTTAGGGAATAGAATATCAGTATGGGTGAAAATAATAGAAAGTAGTCGTGATCTTGTGAATTTATTCAGGATTTTAATAAACATTAAAGATGTATAATATATAGAATATCTTGATTATAGTACGACAGCATAAAATTTACTATGAATGAACTATGATAACTCTTCAAAGAAAAAAAAATATAAATATAAATTCTAGCTTTTAGTATCGTAGCTTAAAATAATTAAAACAACATTAATGAAGAAGAACGTGCTCAGGTGGTTTGGGCACGTCGAACGAATGAGTGATGAAAGAATGGTAAAAAAGATTTATAAAGGAAAAGTGAGCGGTAAGAGACCCCTGTCTCTCTTAGAGGCCTCGAGTGACCTTCGAAAAAACAGTAGCTATGATACTGGAGAAAGGTCACGTAAAAAGCATGAGGACCCCCCGGAGGGCATGTATGAAGAGGTTGATGTCTGTGGCCGAGGCGAAAGACGTATGCAGGGACCGTAGCGTTTGGCGCTCCGTCGTCTCTGGCTACCCCGCAAGTCATATGGCGTGAAGTTAAATAAATAAATATAAAATAAATAAGTTATCAAAATATCAATCAGAGGATGTAAGAGGTTATTAAGTATTAGGTTGGGACTAATACGAATTTAAAAATTCGTTTTCCTAATTAAGAATGAACCTTCACAAAGAACTAAGACTGTATGCACTTAAAAAACGCATTCCTTGTACTTGAGATTTTGTAGTGCAATAAATGCGAATAAAAGATGCATGAACCGTGTGAAAATGATATGATATGTGAGAGATAAAAAAATATAAACTTCCGTAATACTAATATAACAGTCAAAATATTACTAAATTTGTATTCTCAGTAGTATAGTAGTGGGCTATTGTACCGAATTGATGTGGCACGAAGATTCCTTTTCATCGGGGTTTTTGCAAGAGCGAGCGAAGTGTTCTTATATCTTTTATAAGCTTATAATGAAACTTTATCGACTTATTTGACTTTTTTCGTAAATCAGGTATCAATTGATCTACCGATAGTAATTAGGTCATGAAATTGCGTAAATATTGAGTATTTGCGGCTCACTGCTCTTTTATAGTCGTATAATTCAATCTATCTTAATCGATGAAAATGTTAATGTTATGTTTCCCAGAGCACTAAATTCATCCTAGTTATATCTTAATTTCAGATTTCTTATTCAGTTTTAACGCAGGTCCCGTCCTATTTACATTACATTATGATACGTCAAAGTTCTTAAAAGATTTAATCAGTCTTGTCTCAGTCATGATACATAACTTTTGTATGGATACATAATTTTTGTATAACTAAATAATTATATCAACAATAAGTTGTACAAAATTTATCCTAACACTAATCTCATTCAGTAATGCGATAATTAAATACTTACAGTATTTTTATACCTAATACATTTATAACTAATTATCATTTTTTTATTTTTACCTCTTAATTTACTAAACGGTTTCTTAAGTGAAAAATTAACTTAAGAAAAATGATTTTGCTGTCCCTAAGGTCCTGTGGGTATCACGGTGATATGTCACTTTCTATACTTTGTAAATTAAATTATAAATACATTTACATCTAAAATAATATTTCTCGTTGAAAAGCAAGACAGAAAATAGTAGTCAAAATTACACAGTAATATACACAATTCAACATTTTAGAAATATAATAAGGGCCTTTTCAGTACGACTGAAGCAATTTCGTCCATTAAGGACGCGCTAGCACTCTTGATTTAATTCTACTGAAGGTCTCTTCAAGTCTGTAGACGCATTCACTTTATTTTAAATATTTCGTTCTTAATATTTCAAGTGCCGAATATGATTTATTCCAAGTGCAATGTGATGTATAAGTTTTTAAGTTTTATAATAGACTATGTACTGCCCGCGACTTCGTCCGCGTCCATTAACAATTAACTTGTCCTATGATAAAAAATAGTCAGTAAAACATATTTTGGTTCATCCCATTAGTTAGTAGTTCTACATGTAAACTTATGCTGTTAAACAAACAAAAATTCTCGTCTGCTCAATGATATTACTGTTTCACTAAGTTATTTATTACTTTAAAATATTAATAATTAAATGTGCTCTCCATTATATATTGTTTTTAAATTTAAACACTTTTATAATAAAATGGTATGTATATAAATAATACCTTCATTTTAACACATACTCTACTGTGATGTGTATCGTTCTCCGTATGTAAACCGAATGATTTATTGAAAAGTACATGGTTATTTTATCATTTTGTAGGATACACTTTTAACAAAAAAAATTGAATAACAGTAATTAATATTAAATATTTTATTTTGAAAGAATTTTACATTTGGATATTTTTGATAGAAAAAAATTTTCAAACAAATGATATACATTTTATTTATACAATGAACAATAATTTGTATACCATTAACCATATAAAGAATGAAACAAAAGCATTTATGTACTATTAAATTAAATATAAATAATTATTACATTGAGTAATAAACACTTGAGTAAGGTTTATTTTATAAGCCACAAGAGCTATCAATCTTCCAAATGGTTCATCGATCCCGATAATAAACAAATAATAAATCGACAGAAGTCGGAATATTCAAGTAATGATATTCTTTCTATTCGCTATTTTCCTGAAAAGTAAATTGGAGTTTTAATCTGCCTTTTCTTTAGTAACCATAAATGAATTGAAATATGTTATGATTGTATACAAATATAAGTAATTAAAGGTCTGTAAGGTAGTTGATTGTTAATAGCTACAATAGGACGTATTCGTAGGATGTACCGCGTTGCCTCGGATTCGGATCTTACAGTTGGCCATAAACATGTCGTCAACTTTTAGTGTCACGAAAGAAGGTAAAAAATATTGTATTACGTATTAGCTTTGTGAGACTTAAAATCGATGCGACTCATTTGTTTACTTAGTATAGTGGTTGGACAAAGGCGATCTCGGATACGGAACCTGCCATCTACGAGTATGATGATTGTAGTAAATAGAAGTTCATTACAAAAACAAACAAGTGGATGCGAGTATTACATTTTACCATGTTCTGCCGTACCCTTGGGTGGTGAGGTGTCCGTAAGTAATTTCAAGAAGTAAAAAATATATATGTATCAAAGAAGAAAACAAAATGCTCCGGAGGTGCACTACAATGCCATAGAGGAAAACTTTTTGTTCTTAACGACTATTGCTTTTGGTGGTGCTTGTGCCGAATGACTCATACCCTTCCTTCTAATTTATCTATGCGGTATGCATATTTTAGTACGGTAAAAAATATGTATATTCATGATCCCAACTTCAAAAAAATCGTTTTTCAGTATTCTTTTATGCTATGGTAAGTCTTTTACGGATTATTTAAAATTAAAGATAATTAAAAACAAAGAGTAATTTTCACCCTCATAATAAGGAATTACGGGATCGTTAAAAAACAAACCATAAGTCTGTGTGAAATTACTAAAAAATCATAAAAAAATCCTTGCCCGCAGGGGGACACGCGTGGGTAGACCTCGTGTAACTCATTTAAAATAAAACTCACTACCTAAGAATAATACATGATGCCGTTGTTTACATCAAAAATTTTCAAGCAAAAAGTGGTTTTAATTTTTTTCTCGGAAAAGGTAACTTTTTTGGAAATACTTTTCGTACTTAAATTTAGAGTAAAAAATAACCTTTCTATTAAAAATATTTGCGAGGAGGGAATGTTTACCAGAAAAAAGTTGCCGTGGTTTTACCTACCTAAAATTTACAAGCTAAAAGTGGTTTTAATTTTTTTTCTCGGAAACGGTACATTTTACGGAAAAACTTTTGATACCTAAATTTAGAGTAAAAAATAACCTTTCTATTAAAAATACTTGTGATGCAAGAATGTTTACCAGAAAAAAGTTATGATTTTTTTTCCATAAATTTTCGGTTTTTTTACCCCCACCCCTAAGTTATTGAAGTTAGGTTTTCGGTTTATCTACATTAGTTATAGGTATTTATCAAAGACATCATATAATATGAACGCGATTGATCTCCTTTTTATAGGGACAAAGTTATGGTCGAAAAACTGAAATCAGAAAAAGTGAGGCCCTAGCGCCCCCTGTGACCGGATTTCTCTGGTTAACGAACTTGACCTTCGTTTTTTTATGGTTGATTTTTGTGCAAAGTTTGAAAGCGATCCGAGCAAAACTGCGGCCGCTATCGTGCTGACAAAAGTCGAATCTGGACGCACGCACGCATATATATATATATATAAACTTTTTGACCAATGGTCATTTCGGACTCAGGCGGTCATAAGAAGACCTCCTGTGAAGAAATTTTTCCAAAATTCGAAAGTAGGGGACAAATGAATGGGCAGACCGAATTCTTCGAGGTCTACCCAAAAATCATTCTAAGACCTTGACGACACAAATATAATATTTAGATGACAATTTGTTGTTGTTCAAACAATTAGCTTGTTTATTCAGTTAACAGTTGTTATTTGTTCTGTTTTATAGCAGTGGTTTAGAAAAAAATAAATCGGAATTAAAAAGATTCAACTGTGTTTTTAAATAAGTCTGGTTTTTGAGTTTTATGAATGTATCTATTTCGGTTTGGCAAATTATCTAAACCTAAACCTAAATTGTAAATTAAATATTATAAATAAACAAATATTGAAATTCATTAATAATTCTAAGTATTTATTGTTACTATGTTTTAAATCCTTATCCTTGTTTTTGGCCGAAAAACTATTTCCGGCATCGAGTTATGACACCGTGGGAAGGTAAGTAAGTTTGTTTTAATATAAAAATATGAAGTTTATCGCTAGTGTATATTAATAATTTACGACTCAGATAAACTGATGTAGTCTCATATTAATTCTGGAAAAAGTCCTTCAGAATCATAATTTTACTTTCAATAGTCGTATTAACCCAAACATATCAACGTAAATATTTTTGGGTAGACCTCGAAGAATTCGGTCTGCCCATTCATTTGTACCCGACTTTCGAATTTTGGAAAAATTTCTTCACAGGAGGTCTTCTTATGACCCCCTGAGTCCGAAATGACCATTGGTCAAAAAGTTTATATATATATATATGCGTGCGTGCGTCCAGATTCGACTTTTGTCAGCACGATAGCGGCCGCAGTTTCGCTCGGATCGCTTTCAAACTTTGCACAATAATCAACCATCCAAAAATGAAGGTCAAGTTTGTTAACCAGAGAAATCCGGCCACAGGGGGCGCTAGGGCCTCACTTTTTCTGATTTCAAGTTTTTGACCATAACTTTTTCCCTATACAAAGAAGATCATTTGCGTTCATATCATATGATGTCTTTGATAAATACCTATAACTAATGTAGATAAACCGAAAACCTAACTTCAATAATTTAGGGGTGGGGGTAAAAAAACCGAAAATTTTTGGAAAAAAATCCATAACTTTTTTCTGGTAAATATTCTTACATCACAAGTATTTTTAATAGAAAGGTTATTTTTTACTCTAAATTTAAATACCAAAAGTATTTCCAAAAACGATACCTTTTCCGAGAAAAAAATAAAAACCGCTTTTTTGCTTGAAAATTTTTGATGTAAACATCGTTGTTTACATCATCGTAGATGATGTAAACGAGGTCTACCCAAAATATCTATATCAAATGTAAAATATGACGTCTTAGGTACAAATCCAGATAAATATTTGAAGCTTTATATATTTTGGGACTTTGTTAATTTAGTTGAATTGTAAGGTAAAGAACAGACGACAACATCTAAAATGTTTGATAGTAGTCAGGCATTATACCAAATAATATAAAACGAGAGACTACAAGCCTTCAATTTTAAATGCAACCGCTTACTTAGTTCTTTATAACACAAACTATATAGAACTTCTTTATTGATTAGATAAATAATTTTTCAAAGTGTTGATCACTGTTATTCGAATTATAACTTTTGGCGCCTTTCTTAATCCAGTCAAAAAACAGAATACTGCTCCTCAATTGAGAAACGAAATCTAAAATTAATAATATAGTTTACGATGAGTAATTCTTTCTTTTGTTAGAATTCAAAACAATATGTATTTTTTAATTACTTCCTCTCCATTGCTAATCTCGTTACCTGTCTAATGGTCGGGTAAGTACATTAACGTTCTACATGTATCCGAATCGTTCCATTTTAAACTCGTAAAACTGTCTGTTATATGTCGTTAAAAGTTTTTATTGCTCCATTTCTTAACAAAGTCCGTAGTTCCGCGCTTTACCATTTTATGGGTACAATTTTTTAAAATTTATTATTGCATCTCGATGAATAAAATTGATTTTATGGCAGTTCTTGCACGTCCTATCATTTTTTTTAAATAAATATAAATTGCAAATTCTATTATCTATCTATTATCACCACTTTATAATATAACAACACCTATTTTGAAGTGAAAAAAAACTTCTAGAGAAGAGAATTTGTAGTCTTGTTAATTTGTAGAATGTTTTCAAGATTTCTTAATTTTTAAGCATAGAATTTATTAACGTTATAATCAGGTTAATAGTGTTATTAATGACATACGGTGTTCTCTTTTTCTTTTTTTTATATGTCTCAAAAATTATAACATCTTTTCTTTAACTTTGAAAATATGCACATAAAATAAACAAAACACGTAATTTTAAGATTTCATATTAAAAAAAAATAATCTGTTTACTGTATTCAATTTAAAGACACAGTTTATTGCAGCTTTAATACAAGTTTTCGAGTAATATGATTTCTGTGCCTTAATTATGTAGAGTTTGTGTCTCATTGTTGCTACATGTTAGCTCTCTAGCAATAATCTATTAGAGAGCTTAAACGTAGCATCAAGTTTTTAGCTTTTTTTTGGAACCCTTTTGGTTGATTCCTAATAAACTTTTAAAGATTTAAATTAAATATTTAAGGTTTTATTTAGTCTTTCGCCACGTTTAAATAAAAGAAATATTTTATTATTTTTCATAAAATCTGGGAATATAGCGGTTATCAAAAATTATAATAATTGTGGGGTAATATCATTTATAATAGTGCTAAGTAATTTAACAGCCATACCCGGTTTTATTTAGATTTAAAGATTTTAAATGTTTTAACAATTTCATCAGATAACAGAGATTGAAAAACAAAACATTTATTACTGACTGTTACTTATTAGTCGATTCGGCGATTGCATCAGAGGATGAAGAATTTAAATAACGCGTGGGCGTTATATTAACTTCAGTAAAAAAAGTCTCAAATATAGCCACCACATTTATTAAAATCTTTCTACATTCAAGAAGCTTAAGCGATTAAAATCAACATACGAGTATAAAGAAACAAGCTTTAAAACAAAGATATTATCATCCAGGTATAATCCGGATCGAAACTATATTCCAGCCAATATATAGGTTATTTTATTTCAGTAAAAACTTTATGGTAGAACAATTTGGGTTAAGAGGAAACTAATTTACGCCTAGTAAATTTGAAATATACAAGGTCACTGTAATAATAAATTATCAAATACAATTTTCTTATTTAGTTTTGCTTTTCTATATAATAAATAAACAAAAATTTAATAATTTCTGCAATATTTATATATATGTCAAGAATACTAATAAATAACCTAAATATTATAACAAGTAATATCCACAGCGACATCCAGGATATGTTGGAGCTGAAAGCTCTAAGTTTCTTTTCCCAAGGATTGCAGTTTCCAAATATTTACAATATCAGTGAAAAGTCGAAATTCTCAATATATTTATTTTCTTTGAAGTTTATACACAGCATATATTGCTCTTGCAGTAGATCCATATTTTACTTTTATGCAATACCCCAGTGTAATATAAATAAATTATAATAAAATACACACATTTATTTACCTGTAACTTTCCCAAAACAAAATGGGTTATGTATTTTGATAGGCATATAAAAGGTATTTTGGCACTGACATACATGTTTACTTATCTGTTCAGGGTCAATTCGGCCAAATCGAATAAATAAATGGCAGTAGCGGGTAATCATTAATTATTGGACTTTCGGCTCTCCACTCTATGAAACGTTAGCTACGTTAATGGCTACATAAAATCGATTTTTTGTTAGAAATTATAGTGTCTCGGTTGCACCAATACACGAGCTACAGTGGAATTACTGCTGCTAGAGTTTCTACAATCTTAATTTAACATCAGGCTGATAAAGAAAGAGCCTAAACGAATCAAGTGTGGAAATTGGCTTTTATAAATAGTGTTTTTTTTTGCGAAAAAGTGTATATGTTCACAAAAATTACATACTTCATACTTTATTAAAATCCAACAGTTATGAGTTACAGTGGGAAAAATTGTGTACGTTTCATAAGATCAAAATACAATCATGATATTAATATTAACGTTTTGTAAAATAGATTTCATAAACCGTGACTGTAAGAATTTCTCGATTATATTGTAAACATATAATCGAGATAAAGAAGCTGTTGCTGAGGAGGCTCAACTTCTTCCAAAGGTTTAAGAGTTATCATTTTTACCTCTTGAAAATAGAAAATGTTTAGAATAGAATTTAGAATAAATATATTTTTAATATATAAAATAACGGATCATTCCTTTCTTAAACATAGAGAGATAATGATCATATATTTTAACTAAATTTATAATCAGAAACGATTAATTGTAAATAAGTTCAGAATATGAAAATATATAGTAGTTTTAAGTTATAGTAAAATATTACAATTTATGTAATATTTTCATAAATCATAATAATAAGAGGTATATAACTTTTATTAAATAAGTCTATAAAGTTGTAACATGACACTTAGCGCTACTCTAATGTGACAAATAGTGGTTTGAGAAAAAGACTTGAATTTCTTCCATTCATTGAGTATCCATTATAAAGATCTAAACGGGATTGTATAAAAAATACTGTTGGAGTTATGTGTATATCAACTTTAATTCAATGAAATATAATGTATTTCAAAATTAATTTGAACACATATTATTTTGTTGAAATATAATTAAACTTAAATTAACTTGTTAAAGCGATTTAAATCTGATAAAGAAATGCAATTAGGAATTCCATTTCCATTTCTAAAGTATATAAAATCTCTTCAGGTGAACTTATAAGTATTTAATAGTAATTATAATAGATTTATTGAACGTTGTCGATTGCTTACAACTTTTTGTTTACTTAATGATTAAAAAAAAACTGTAATTCGGAAACAACTATTATTAGTACAATTTTGTTATAATGTATATTTTGTTATACTTAATTGTAATAACATAAAAAAGGTACCAAAATTTTAGATGTACAAAGTACTACTATACTTTTATAAATTTTATTCTAGCCATTCAGTTCAGTACATACCAGCTCCACCATTAAGAATGCAACTGTAGCATTTTTATAAAAACAACTGTAAAAAATAATACTTATTAGTTTTCTCAAATGAAAATTTTTCCTATAGTAATGAATCATATTTACGCTTATTATCAAAACACATAAAAGCTTTAAAAATACTTTTAGAAAATTATTATTCAGTTACAATCTCATAAATTATAAATAATATATAAATTATATTTTTAATAGTTTAAAAGTTGTAAATAAATCTGTACCTCTCTTTAAAATTTTTATTTTATAATTTTTTTTTTTTTTTTTTTTATGTTATAGGAGGGCAAACGAGCTTGCGGGTCACCGTTAATATGTGATCACCGCCGCCCATGAACTCTTGCAACATCCGAGGATTCACGAGAGCGTTGCCGGCCTTGGAGAAAGGAATATATGCCTTTTTTGAAGGTACCCATGTCGTATTGATCTGGAAATACCGCCGAAGGAAGTTCGTTCCACATTTGAGTGTTACGAGGGAAGAAAGTCCTTGAAAACCGCACAGTTGAAGATCGCCACGCATCCAGGTGGTATGGATGGTAAAGGAGGCGATGGCGAGCTGTGCGGTGGTGAAATTCGGCGGTAGGCATCAGATCGAATAGTTCTTCGGAACACTCCCCGTTGTAAATGCGGTAGAAGACGCACAAAGAAGCCACGTCTCTACGCAATGCCAAAGAGTCCAGCCGTTCGCAGAGCACCGCAGAGCAGCATAAATACTATAAGTTTGTAAAAACATGGGAATGTATTAATATATTATACTAGTTATATTTTAAGATGTAAATGAATATAAAATATTAGTAATGCATTTGATGTTAAAGTAAATGAGATTAAAATAAATTGTCTTTTAATTACGAAAACAAAATCGAGACATGACCACTATATTTAATAAAAAAATCCATATACAATATTACTATATTATTACTAACTAATTAAGTTGCACAATAATCAAAATATCCTTAAACGCCATTCGTAAATATCAGTGAAACGTAGAGGCGAATGTTAACATCTCCCTTCCTCTCCGAGTGTCTTAATATACTAAACCTAAAAATTTGTTTGCAATTATTGAGTTTATCATGTTTAACAAAGGTATGTTTAATTGTGCTTGAATGATGTACACAAAATGGAAATGATTATCACATTATCCTTATACTGTGATTTGTGTACAGCCCCTTGGCTGTAAAAATATAGCAACCTGAATGCAGTCAGAAAGGTTCAAACTAATCAAGTTCCAAGAAAATATCAATACTGCATTGAAAATTACAGAGTAAAAAATAGATTTTTGAATTAATTCTTTTAATTAATGGTTTTTATAATATGTATATTTAATTTGGTGGTTAATCGAAATAAAAAGCTAGTACTATTTTTTCCATAAAATATATTTAAGAACGTTTGTGGAATCCTTTTATTAACTTAATAAGCTAAATATTTGAAACTTGTAAACTAATAACAGCCAATCTTTACAGAGATTTAATTCTTACGTGACAGAAGCGAAGTTTTTAAATTACAACGATAAATATTCTTGATAAAAAAATAAAGTAAATAAAAATTGTTTTCAAAGGGTAATTATGTTTTTACTTCTATTATTTATCTTTCAAAATAAAGCACAAAATGTTTCTTGTCTTCGTTTATTAATGTAATTTTTATGATCGAAGTATGAGATGTTATTCGTAGCTTTTAAATGTTTTGTTTTAGAAATATATTATTCTAAATACTAATATATCAATATATATCAAAGTTATATGAAACTTCAATGCTTCATAATTAATACAAAAGCTGTATAACTAATGCAAAAATTGAATATATATCTGCAATTTCTCAGAAAGACAGAACGAGCGTAATAAGTTTTGAAGTATGTAGATAAGAATAAACGATTTTTATATATAATTTCGTTACCATTTCTTCACTGATTTAGTTTAAGATTATAAATTCCTTTCCTTATGCCTTTTGATAGATATTTTTAGAAACCATTCGTAGCAGAAGCAAAGACTTTGCAGTGCGCATATCTCAAAGTAAATGTCAATATCAGTGACTTTAACGGTAAAAAACGGATTTTTTATTTAACATATATAGAATTATCTGTGTTCATGACTCCGACAGCAAAAGAATGTCCTAATCATATAATCTTTTTAATAAAACTTAGAACAAGGATAGACGATATTTTTTTTAATTGTCGCTTATTTTATTTATTAATTAAAATAAACACTAAATTCTACGTAAAGTTTAAAACAATAGGCCCGTCAAAACCACACATAAATCGGATAAACTTAAAAATCCTTGGCTTAAGTTTAATTCGTTATTAAATTTCCATGTTATGATTTATCCTAAATACCTTCTATATATAGAGATCAGTTACAGATTTATTGTATGTATAGATATAAAGAAGATTCTATGGTTTTATGTGGTGGGTAATATATTTATTCAAAATAATAAAATGAGGCAAAACAATCCATAAAAATTAATTGAAATACCTTAAATATAAATTTTGAACATCAAACAAAGGTATCACTGAATACGGTACAATTATCAATATTGACAAATTTACTGATCTACTATCTTGTTATAACAATTTCATACAAATGCTGAAGGCCAAAATGTATCAACCAATTAATAATATTGTTAAATAAAAATAGAAAATTATCATTATAATGCGTAATATAAAATAAACTGGGAATGTTTTTTTTTAAATAGAAACCGGATTTTAGTAGTCTGATATACGCATATATAATAATGTTCCACAAGATATATTAGACCTTCCTTTTCTCAGTTTTGAATCTAAAATCAAAAGTGTATTATTAAATAAATCTGATTATAACGTTCAAGCGTTTTTAGAGGATCGAAGTGTGTGGAATTTAAGTTGAAACTCATTTGCAGGGTTGACATGATAATATACATTAGCTAAGACTATTAAATTTCTTTTAAAGAGAGCAACTGTTGAATTTCTGGCCGGCTCTTCTCAGCAGAAAAGCATTCCGAGCCAATGGTAGCTTACTCACGGATTGACTACACTGACCTGTTTTATTGTAATAATTGACGATTCAAAAGTGTTTGTAAATGCCTACTTGAATAAAAATGTTTTGAATTTGAATTTGATACTTGATATAAATCCCTTGAATAAGTATTCAGGACCACGAAAGTAATGAGATAATACTCTAAAAGCATTGTCTAGTTTAGACTACTGGTGTTTAACGTATATTACCATATATTCGGTTTCGTTTTACATTTCAATCATACAGATTACTAAGCAAGTTGACAGAAAATAATAAAATTAATCACAATTATCTCCAACAATTTGTTCCGGAATAAATAATGGAACAATTTCATTTATATGTAATGAATTTATTGACGAATAATGTTGAAGTAATTATTTATTAATTTATATTTTAAATGAGAACATTTTAATTTATTTTCCAACCTTCGCAATACAATGCGAGACTGAACAAAGACTTATTAATTTTATTACGAGATGATTTAGGTAACTGAAACTGAATTATTTACTACACATGTTGTTTTAATAAATATATAATAAATAGATAAATGAAATAAAAAAGTTCTAATCAAGATTAAATTTCTAAATTCATAGAGATATAAAAAGTCTAGGACACATAATATTATATTTTTCACTCAGTGTAAATTTATATTATTGTTTATGTATTGATTAGACGAAGTTTCAAAGAATACCGAGAACACAATTACAGAGTTTTCAAGTAAGGGATCATATCCGGCTTCTGAAGATTGGTTGCTATGTAGCAGATATTAAAATTCCCATCGCTATATCAAAACTAAGTTATTAACTTAAATTATAAGTCAAATGAACAAAACTACTGCTGATTGCGTCAGATTATCAATAGAAGTTTAGATTTTACAATAATACCTCGGCAACACAATGTGTATTAAATAATAAAATTCAACCATAGGATTGCTACAAATAATATAATGAGAAAGTGTATTTACAGAATAAAATGTGGATTTCTTTAAAAATAGATTTCTTTATTTATTCCAAATATGTTTTAACACAATATTACATATATTATAATTAATAAATTAATATTATGTATTTGTGAAATAGGTTGAATAATTGGATATTATCCCTTGAAAAACGTTTGTTTAACAAAATATCTTACAAGGCCTTCGATATTTGAAGAATGAACATAAGCTATCGTTATTTTAATGAACAATAAAAATTGTGCATCTGTGTGATTTATAAGGAAATATAGCAACTATGCTTAGATCCATAACTAAGACGTATTGGAACAGTCTTGTCGAAAGTAAAAAACGTATAAGATATATTTCATTTTGCTTTGCCATTTTGAATTTGGTTTATCAAAAAATCAATTACAATAAGAAAATATAATATCTGATGTCATTATGAAATCAATATATTATCAGTATTAAATTGAATCTCAAATGCCGAGATAGTTTTGAAGTAATAATTATTTATCATTAAGTATACATCATTATTCTAATTAGCAAGTAATAGGTTTAATAATATTATACAGTATCAGTGTTATATTTAAATTGAAACAGCTGAAAATGAAGCTCAACTAAGCGATCTGTCAGTTGCTGCTTTAATTTAGATTGTAAATTCATTTAACATAATCTTACTTAGCAGAGAACATTATAAAATAGGTATCGTATTTAATTTAATTCCATTTTTAGGTTTCTTCTAATAGTTACTCCGGAATTGCTTAATTAACGGAAGAAACTATGAACTACATCTTTGTGAAACTGTTGCCTACAACATATACATACATATAATTAGCTATAAATATTGTTACAAAGAAAATTTTTTTATTGTACGTAACATTTATTACTATTAGAGTGTGTTAGTTTAATACATTAAAATAAACCATTAACATTTATAAAGCTTTTTCGGAGTGGTGTCCATTATCTGCAATACAGTCCTTTAAACGTTGAGGTCGGTTATTAATAGCAGTACCTACGCAGTCTATCTATTGAAAACTCTTTAACTTCCCATCGTATGGACTGTGATAGGGACGCTAAATATCACGACGTTTAAAGCCTTACTCTCTAAAACTGTCCATATATTGTAATATAGTGAGTCTTAAGGTCAAGACTAGATGACAGTCAGTCTTTAGCTCTGATGAAGTAAGAAAAGTTTGTTTTTAACCAAGATTGAGTAGATTGAGCTTTATGACCTGGTGAAAAGTATTGCTTAAAGCACGATTCTTTTATATACTCGTATATACTTATATATGTACATACTTGCAATTAGTTTTTATAAAAATGGAATAAAATAATAAATTTGCTGTGACATTTTAAAATAATATTCAAACTATGTATAAGCATCTAATTTAACTTTTGCAGTTTAGGTTTTGAATTTTAAAATCTCTATCACTTTTATATAATCGAGGTAACCGACATCGAAACGTTATCAAGAACAGTAACAATAAACAGTAGAAGCACTACGATATGAAGCAGAGCAATAAGAGAATTCGTTCTTAAAAATCCAGGACTGATACCCGTTTATAAACAATTATTACAGGTATGCAATTTTTAGCGGACTGAGGTATCTGAGGTTGTACGCTATCGGTAGTTAGTCACTTGCAATTATTATAATCGATTAATTTATCGTTCGAGAGATTATGCTAGTAAGCCATCTTGTTAAATGTCTCATAACAAAGATTACCTGAACACAGAAAATGGATTTAACGTCGTTATGTTAGGAGAACCTTTATTATTTAGGTAGTGAATTATTGAAAAGGGGCATCAAAAGTTACACATTTTAGGAACTAGAAAGTGTAATCAATTATATTACAAAGATATCAAAGTTATTGCATTCATTTAATCAGAATCGGATAGAAATCGTAGTAGTTGATGCAACGGCAGGAAACATAAGGATTTTCTTTTAATTTTGCGACACTACTGGCAACTTTTTGACTTAAAAATTTTTTTAATTGGTTATTTTCGGGCCCAATAAATATTAGATAAGAGACGTATTAAAAAGCTAATGAAACACGAGAACCGGTTGGTTTCTTCCGATTCAATAATTGGAGTAACGATGAACGGGTTTAGTTACAAAAAGATAAAATATATAGTACTTATTTCTTTTGGTTGATTTGGAAATGTAATTTATCTTCTAAGATATTAAAATACTGAAACGTGTGCGCTTCATTATTTTATTCATTTGTCTATAAAATAATAATAATAGACTAAAAATGACTTATTCAATTATATTATTCATAGAATATAACAACATAGCAAATTAAACATAATGTTTAGCTGAATACTGAATGAAAAGAAAATTTTATATTCACTATTATTTTCTATAATAAGATACATATTAAAGAGATTAAAATAAAATATATCAAATAAAAAAGACGCAAGTGTTTCAAATTTACCTTTGTCATTGACATTTACTGACTGCAGTTTTCATTTTTCAAAATTTTATTGCTATAATAAAACAATATTGACGTATGATCTAACACAAAACACAAATAGAAATGCATTTAAAAAAAATGACCACGTATTATACGAATTACGGCATAAGTAATAAAAATACAATTACGACCCAAGATGTAGAGAGTTAACATATTCAACAGAATATCTATATATGTAATTTATAAAGTAATTAAAGCAAAGCGTCAGAAAAAAAAAATTAGTTAACTTTGAGGCAGCGAAAGACATTTCTGTAATTTATAGGCCTTATAGTTTTATAGTTTACTATAATTGTTACAAGTTATATAACCAAAAAAAAATTACTATTATTTCATTTATTGATAATTTAAAAACACTAAAAATCTTGTAAGCGCAATTAATGATATTCAAGGACTGAAAAGTGACATTTATTGTAACTTTAGAAAGTTTACAGTGCTTAATATGTCATCCTCCTGTCATCCATCATGTAAACGAACGACAAGAATAGAGAGTCTCTACGTACGTACAAACGTACGTCTGTACGTGACTAGCTTCGATTGTTTGTATATAACTATTTATTATTTTATTATTTTATATAACTGTAACGGTCAGTGTTCTCTGGAATGTGAATTATAATATGCAAATAAGGAAACTCAATTTTAAACTAAAATAGTAAATTATATCCAGTTGTATTTTCTTTTCCAATCTTAACAATATGCGTATAATTTGAATTCAATGAATAATTTAAGGCTGCACATAATATTAGTAACTAGGAATATTATGTACAACTATGAATTTGTAATGTACATACAATTTTGCTTATTTACATATACGTTGCCATGTTTACAAAAAAATAGATAATATTTTTATTTTTTTATTTGTAAACTGTGAATAAAACTTTTTCAAAAGTGTGTAACTTATATTTTCATAACTTATTTTTTCACATAATTACTTTAGTACAGTATTTTATCCATCATCCTATAATGTATAAAGTATAGTTTTTATGAAAAGCTTGTAATGTAGCTCTTTGTGGTGTGCTAATGTAGCCAGTAAATGAAGGGATTAATAATAAATATTTCTTTTCCTATATTATTCTGTATATTCCTATGTGTAGGAGAAACAAAGAAACGAATATTTTTTAATATAATATATTTATTTAATCAAAGTATGAACCAATGAACCAAACATTTACTCAATTTTTACATCTTTTTCGTAGTAAACATTAAATATTAATATTAAAGAGGCTGTTAAAAAAAGTCCTTGCACTTGATTGCCTTGTACCAATAATGGAAATATTTCATTAGACCTTATAAAAAATATAATATATCTTATCAAAGGTACTACATGCTTAGTAAAAACATACGGTCGAAAAATCCCATGAATTAAAACAATTTGAAACAATATAAAGCACATAAATCTCCTGTTTTATATTTAAGATAACTAAGACCAAATCTACAATTCCGTTGTAATATTCCAACTTAACTAGTGCTGTACTTAATATTTCAACTACATCCGTTGCTTTGTGGTTATCTGACAGAGCAACAAAACAGCAGGACAATTTTACTAACGTCATTTAAAGTTAATTGCAAAGATTTATAGAATGTTTGCATTAGTCTTAGCATTATTATGATATATCATATTGAAAAGTGCAGTAAGAAATTGGCGGCTTTGACGACCACGACGGTCGTCCACCCACCAAGCAATTTCTATTTAAAAACTGGGTGTGACGCTTAGAGTGGTTGATTTTATTACATTACAAAGATTGAAGATTTATTTGATGTTTAAAATTTGCATTCACTTCGTCAGAGCTAGGCTCTATCTGTACCTAAATATTTCAATGTCTTATACCTAATAAAATTCGGCGTCAAAGGAAAAAGCTTACAAATTACGTGTTCTAAACATGAGACCATAAATTCATATGAAAATTTTTAAAACAAGTTTAAAAGCTAAAATCGCTCTGAACTTTCAAGCGCTGCGGGAATGTCGTGTTGACCCTCAAATAAAGCGGTTTCGTTTTATATTTAACACGTGCAATTTATTTTTATATTCTCGTACTTATTTGATTTATAATAATAAATGTTCATTAAATTTGTTTTCTTTTATATGCTTTCTAAATTTTTTGCTTATATTTTATAAAGACGTGGCCATATTCGAGACATAAGACGAAATGATGATACACCAACAAGCTATGAAGCGATCTTTGTGTAAAGTTGTTTAAAATCTTTTGTATTTCTTACAACAGTACTATTTTAGATTCTTTGACTGCTATTTGTCAATACGTAAGAAGAAATGAAGCTTTTAATATAGTTGTATTCCGTCATGTTTGTAATTGCCTCTATATCCATTATATTTTGTACCTTTTATTTTATAAGCTCGTATAAATAATTTAAAATTTAGCACAATTCAAATGAATAGATTTACATTTCATATAATTGTCATTATGCATGATAGCGTTGGTGTTTACTTGCAGGGTTCTTCAGTCCATTAGGATGTCTTATAGTTTCATAATGTCTATCTCACATACTTTTAGTACTATAAAGCTATAATGCGGCATGAAAAACAAACATATTAGAATTGTTATAAGAAAAATTATCACAACTGAGTAGCCTTTACAAGTTTAAGAATGAAAGTCGGTTAAATTAAAAATATATACTCTGATATAATAATGTAGTATAGAATTGTATATCTATAAAAAGATCGTGAGTTTATATATTTATCTATCCATTATGGACAATTATTGAACCTTAAATTGTTCGTGGCCCGACACTTTGGCGCTATATTATTTTTTTTTTCTAAAAATACACCTTTGCAACATACTCGTATTATTTACTAAAGTATAAATATTTAATTACATGTACATAATGTTATAAAGTATAATATAATATTAATGACCGCTGATAATAAGATTATAATATTTTTGATGTTGTTGTTATGAAAATCGTTTCCTGTCATAAACGTGCTGTTTTGACGATCTAAATATAAATCGTGATGATACGAATGTACAAGGGTAAAGTTTGTTTGACCGTCTTTATGGTTACAAAAAAAAATTAGGACAAAAGTTTCATTGCGTTGTGTTTACTGACATACATTTCCTAATAATAAAAATAAAAACTAATAATATTAAAGAAATAAAAGTACTTTTATTTTGATTGCAGAATATATTAAGCTTATAAATATTTAAAAATTTGAATTTTTATATAAAATAAATCTTTAAAAATTATTAGTATTGTTAATTTCATAATTTGACAAATAAAGCATATCTGGAAGTTAATTGAATTTATTTATTTATTAATTTTACATTATCCGGCTTTTGTAGAAGCCAGAATTTTATACCAGAAGTTCCTTGGAACTGTTGTTCTTTTCTTTAATACGAACTCTGAAAGAAGTTTGTAAGAAGAACTCTTTATTTTAATGATTTCCAAGGAAAATTTATCTGCGATTATCTGTCTATTCAGGAACTGATTGTTGCAATACGAATATCAAAAACCATATAAAAGATAAATGACTGAATAAACAGCATACTATATCTTAACATTTTTATTCGTTTTTAACATTCTTTTTGTTTTATTATTTTACGAGTATATATCGAAAATCGGAAATAAAATAAATTTGAGTTAGAAAATTTAATAACCTAAATCGAATACCAAAGAAATAAGTTACAAATCTCAAAAAAAACGTTATTCAGAGTTTGTAACCAAATTGGAATAATTCGGTAATTGGTTAATTTAACTAACAATGAAAGGATATTTTCACCAAGGGAATAATTTGTAAAACAAATAGTTCAATCTAAGAAAGTTTGTAACTACTCGCATACATAGCAGAACTCACTATAAATTCTTCAGAATGCAGTTCACACTGAACTCGAAGCACACTAAAAGAATGGTTTGAAGAAGTTTTCGAATTACAGAAAAAAGTTTCAATTCACCTGAAAATTGTCCATAGAATGTCCATAGAAAATTGTGTCATACCGGCGCGTGCCTCAAGTTAAAAGAATAGCAAAATAGAAGGAACAACTGAACGAACGCTTCAATTGCGTGTGTGGCTTCGAACAGTCAAGGTTCCGTCCGAATGAAAGAAGGGTGTTATGAGCATTTCTGTAGAAAATTTTCCATTTAAAGACCTGAAACGAATATCAAGCTTGACATGTTTGGCAAATGATTTATTGATAATATATATATTTCCATTTAACTCTCGTAGCGTTTGTAAGGACGAAGCTAAAGAACATCGTAGTAAATAGACTGCCGTGCACAGAGCAAAAGTTAGCTCAGCTCACGACCCTGCTTGCGTGACCTAGTAGTTTACCGTTTATAATATTTTGTAGCCTGTAATAAACGTAATTGTCAATACGCATACACGCGATATGCTACAAAAAATAGTCTATTAACTCTTTCAGTAAAATATTTTACGTTTTATATACAGGTGCTCCAAAAATACCAGAGTATATTATTATTATTATATTTTATTTTAATTCTCAAATAATCTCAATTCTCTTACAAAAGATTTTTTTTTGTAT
Organism: Melinaea menophilus ssp. n. AW-2005; assembly: GCA_918358695.1. Lineage (NCBI taxonomy): Eukaryota > Metazoa > Arthropoda > Insecta > Lepidoptera > Nymphalidae > Melinaea > Melinaea menophilus. The sequence continues at coordinate 28,165,926 of OU911042.1, forward strand.
AATAAATAAAAATGTGAACCTGATATATTGCTGTTAGAAAAATATAAAAAGAAATCTAATTATAAATGTAAAAATAGAATCTGAGCAGGTCACCTTCCTTTAAGACAGCAAAAAAACTAAAATTACATCTTGTTTTAGAGATTCTAGAAGAAAAGTGAAAATTAATGCGTTTATTAACTTTATTAGAAGGTTTTGCAATAAGTAAGCTAAATGTAGGACATTTGGGGAAGACTCTAAGTATTGAAATGATGGCTGACAGAGATGAAAGGAAGAAGTTAGCATGATAATATCAAGTAACAAGTATATGGTAAGTATAAGGTATTATGTAACTGTGAAATACTTAAAATTAATTCTTTGTGACCTATTTCATCAGTGCATTCTTAGGTCACGAGATCTTTGAATAGGTTCTTATAAAAAAAATAAAAGAATACAAGACACGTCGCATTTTACAAAGCTTATATTTCATATAATACAATAGATACGCTTCTGTGAGCTCCACACAGCCGCTTCATAGGGTTATAAATAGACTTAAATGACATTAAACCTTGCGAGTTAACTTCATATATATGTATATTTATGTATACATATATAAAACGAAAGCTAATAAAAGTGCAGTTATTTACGTTCAAAGTCCAAATATTTAAATGAAAAGTTCAGGTATTTCAGTGAAAGTCGTAAGTTTTTTATTTCAAATATGTGATGTCAGACTCCAATTAAACCGTTCTTAAGGTTAGGTTCATCGAGAGGAATCGTCAAAACACTTAAATTTTTATATTTCAAACGTCGCTAAACTAAAAAAGTATACAACCTAAAATAATTTACATCGCATAATAGATTCGACATCATTTAAAGCGGGTATAAGTCGCGATGGTATACAACATTTATAGTTGGGAATAAAATATATATCGATTTCGAAGAGTTGATTGTTTTTGATTACAAGAGTAATCATATTATTACGGTATTAGAACAAATTACAATCATTAAAATAATTACAATTCACTGCTTTGTATTTATATCTCAAAAACTATTATATTTAATTTTTATTCATTTTTTATTTTATATTACAAGTTCGGTAATAAAAGCATAATATTCAAGATGTCACAGAGTTCGTATGGTCAGTAATACGAGTATAAAAGGCTATTGTAACACGTTGATGAGGGTTATAAACGGTCGTTGGTTATAGTCGCTCCGCAGTCTTAGAAGTTCGTAAAAATCAAAGTTAGTGGTAAAAATTCGCTTATTTTAGTGCAAATGGTATCAAAAGTTCGAGCTCGACGCCTAGTATGTGCCAGTGAAAACCGCGTTTTCCGGAAAGTGATCAGTAAAAAGTTATAGACGAAAAACTGAAAAATTTAAGAAAACTTAAAACTTTAAATCGAACTGCTGCAAAATCCAAAACGGTGACCCTAGTATTTATATAAATCAATCGAAGGGGCTTTGCAAGACGCAGCTTTTGAGATACTTCTTGGATTTTTAGACTTAACTAAAAAAGTTACAGACTAAAAACTCATTTATGAGTGCGAGCTAAAATCGCGTACGAGTGTCAGAAAAAAAAACGAAAAACGCAGCAGTATAAGGCTTAAAGAGCCCTGTTCAACGAGCTACTACACGAAGAATTCGGACGAAAATTGGACGAAATACAACGCAACGAAAATGCAACTTAAAAGTAGCTAAGTTTGAACCTAAATTACTACAAATCGCGAAGTCGCGGATAAGTAAATTATACAGCGGTTAAGTGGTTAAGCGCTAAGGAAGTGGAATGCTGTACTTATACTGCAGTGGAATTGGCGGTAATTTGCGTGTATGGAAGTGTGAATTCGTTGCACTTGGACTATATTCCAGAGCATTGAGGATGCTGGGGAACAGCACCAGCGTTCCCTGTATGTCGATCCGCCTGGATAAACGCGTGGTCTCCGAGGGCAACGCCTTACTGCTTTCCTACAAGCCGGACAGCCACCAGAGCCGGACAGACACCAGAGCCCCAAGCTGTTCCCTGTTTTCACTTTTATATCTGGCGTTTTTAAGTCTGAATATTATTTTACATTTTAATTATTTTTTATTATTTTTATTTAATTTAATTTATCGTAATATAATTATATTTTTTTTGTAATTGTTATTGCATTTTTCGTAATTGTCATCAATTAATTTATTGAAAATTTTAATTTATTGTTGTTATAATTGTTATGTATTTTTTGTAATTGTATTGTAATTAATGTATTGAAAATATTTAATTTATTATAAGAAAATGAACAAACGCGGCGTTGGGGACCGCCAACCAACACGCCATGTTCCGAACGGCGGGAGGTGGAGGACACAGCTACAAATAGCTATGTGGAATGTAAGAAGAGGAATGGAACAGAAGATGAATGAATTATTAGATGTGATGGATGACAAAGATCTGGATGTTATATGTGTGTCTGAGACCAAGCGAAAAGGCAATGATACCACCGATTTGCCTGGCAACCGGGTCGCTTTCTGGGCTGGGGTTCCAGAGGGTGAGCGAGGTTGCCAAAGTGTAGGTGTGTTGTTGTCCTCTCGAATGGTTAATGCAATAGTAGAAAGCAAGGCCATCAACCTAAGTCTTCCTTGGGTTCGCTTTAAGCTGGATAACAAGAGTATTCTTGTTAGCCATTCACTCGAGCACTCGAGGAGTTTTGGGAGAATGTCAGGGATGTTCTAAGTAGTGTCAGAAGTAATAAAAAGTTGATAGTATGTGGGGATGTTAATGGATGGGTTGGAACCGCAAGAAGTGGTTACGAAAGCGTGCTAGGCAAATACTGTGATGGGAAAGTAAAAGAGGCTGGAAAGCTTATTTTGGAATTTTGTAAGGAGAAAAATTTGTTTGTCTCAAACACGATGTTTGATCACAAACAAATTCACATGTACACATGGCAGCAAGCGGAAGAAAGAAGTATGATTGATTTATTCCTAGTGGATCAGCGTATTCGAAGCCAAGTTACGGACACGCGAGTGTTTAGGAGTGGTGATCTGGGAACGGACCATTATCTAGTTGTTACTAGAATAAGAGGTCTGTTTGCAGGTTGGCGCAGCCGCACAACGTGTAATAGCTTGGAGTCCAATTATCGCATAAGAAGCTAGAAGCTTCAAGATCCACCGATCAAAGAGGAATATCAAGAAAATGGTAATGAAAGTGCTGAAGTATGCTGGCAGAACCTTAGGAATGGTATGGTGAAAGTAGGGACAAAGGTATGTGGTAAAAGGAAAAGAGGTTTTAGTAAAAAGCGCGATGAATGGTAGGATGATGAAGTGAAAGACGCTTTGGAGCTAAACAAAGAAAGCATGGCTGGATTATAAAGCCTCGGGTAAGGATAAAAGTATGAGAGAGATACGAAAAAGAGATTACAAGCTGCAAAAGCACAAAACGAAAGCACTTTTAAAGATGAAGCGTAAAAATTCTGAGAAAGTAAGTAATGAAAGATTGACAAACAACTTCCGGGAAAACACGAAGCTTTTCTGGCGAGAAGTTAGTGATTCCCAGGGTTGTTCGGTAACCTGTAGAATGAAAGGGGTGCTTTCGAAGAACGGTGAAATCTTAACAGAGAAAGCTAATGTTTTGCAGCGGTGGGCGGAATTCCACAAGAAGACATATGAATATGAGGACGCCTCGGCCTCGAGTACCAGCAAAATGTTGAGTCCCGGTGTAGCCGATGGTCAAATCAGTTTGGAAGAAGTGGAGAGAGCGATTTGAAGTCTGAAATGTGGTAAGGCTGCGGGAGCAGACGAAGTTACTGCCGAGATGATCAAATATTTTAGGCCACTCGTCTTGGACTTGTGCTGGTTTTTGTGCAATTTATGCCGTAAATATTAGCATTAGCATGCCGGAAACATTAGGTGGCGCTAGTTGCCTCATTAGTATCTTTTGCTTTGTCTCTGTATTGAAAATACAATTAAAAATAGTAAGTTTGGGCCTAGGTCATTAAAGTAGTGTTGTTTTTTGAAATTATTGGCTAATAGTTACTGTCTATCGTTTGTGACTGTTTTGAATGTGCGGTTATTAAAGTTAATACCGAATTGTGTTACATACGTGCCGTTAAAAGGATCTAAGTGGATTATAATCGTTTCTCAATATTGTAGTTTCGATTATACTGATCATAGCTTAATAACTATCAAAAGTGTGAAATAAACGAAAACTGTTATCTTTAAAGTGCTAAATCTATTAATTAAACATTCCAAGACCGTTTTTTTTCTTCGAATTAGTGAAGTGTACGTTTGACTGTACGTGATTGGTTGATTGGATTAATGTCATAAATACACTCTTGATAGTAAAAAACAATACAAACATTTCAATTATAAAGGTACATTGAAGTTGGTCTAGTGGTACGACTCATAGTCTAAACTTCTGGTGTTCACCGTGCGATCCGAGTTCGATCCCTAAGGAAATCGGTCTAGCTTACTTTATTGGATTTATATTTATTTCCAATTTTTAAGTTTCTGTTATAAGACATTCTACTACAATGAAGTTTGCTTGCTGTAGGTCGACGGTAGAGGGAGCTACTGGAATGATAACATGTTTAAATTCTAAAAATAACTATCATGTTGCTTGTCTGTATCCGAACGATAAGAAAAAACCCGAGACTAAAAAAAGAGTGGATCTGGCCGCAATGCGTACCGAGACAAATAAACAACGACAATACACCTAAGACGTAACGACACAGAATCGCTAGAAAACATTACAACTAAGCGAGGTGCATCAAAAAATTCTCCTGATATCTCAATGGAGTCGCAGGTTTCATGTGAGCAGATACGGGAGATTATTGCTGTTGAGTTCGAAAGGCTATGGTCCAAGATGAAAACCAATATTTCGGAAATTATTTCGACTGAGCTATCGCCTATTAGGGAAGAAATTGCTGCCTTTCAACAAAGCATATCGTTTATGAATAGCCAGTACGAGAGTTTAAGCAAAAAAGTCGATATGATAGATAATGAAATCAAAACACTTAAGGCGACGAGAACGACTGTTGGTGAAATTAAAGAAAATATGGATGAGCTGGAGTCTCAAATAAACAATCGCGAACAGTGGGCTAGACGATCCAATATCGAGATCTATGGAATTCCGGAAAAGAAAGGCGAAAATTTAATTCACATTTTGGAATGTGTTTCGAAGCGAATTGACTTTCCGTTGGATGTTGGCCGTGATTTAGACTTCATAACCCGAGTAGCACCTAAGAGTCGCGATTCTAAAAAAGTGAAACCAATTATTGTTAGATTTTTGGCGCGATATAAAAAGGATGATTTCTTAAGTTTGGTGAGAAAAACTAAATTGGATGCTAATGATTTTGACTTTAAGGACAATCGTTCAAAAATATTTTTTAATGATCACTTGACCAGTGCAAATAAATATCAATTGCAGCGAGTTAAAATCAAGGCGAAGGAAAGCAATTATTTATATACATGGGTGAAAAACTGTGCGATAATGGTACGTCGAACAGATACCAGTCCAATCATCCATATTTCGGGTATGTCGGATTTAAACAAAATAAAGTGAGGGTTTTGTTAATTTTGAAACTGATTCTGTATATTGCTTTAAATTTTTACTACCATAATATTATAGTTCGTTTTGTTTGTTTCTTTGATATATTTTATTTTTTATGTTGGTGTATGTTTGGATATAGATTTTATTATTATTATTATTATTATTGTCTTTATTTGATTTATCATAATAATGTTTGTATTATTGTTAGCTTTTATTTTCGCTCATCATATTGTAGTAATTATTATATTTGGTATGCCTGGGGTATATATCTTAATTTATTATTATATCTGTACACTAAAAACTGTAAGAATTTTCGGAGAGATCACTTATATTATAATGTGATAGATGTTTATGTCGTATTGATTTACTTTTAAACAATGGGTTCGTTTGAACTCTCTATTTATTACCAAAACGTGCGTGGGCTTCGTACTAAGACTAGTACGTTCTTTAGTAACTTAATGTGCAATGATTATGACATTGTTTGTTTGAGCGAGACTTGGTTGATTCACGGAATTTACGACGCTGAATTATTTGATAGCCGTTACAACGTTTACAGATGTGATCGTGATTATATTACTAGGGGGGATCGGATGGGTGGCTTCATAGTTGTTGAATCAAGAACTGTAGAATTTCCTGGTACTGTTGCAGATGTTATATAGGTTACATTAAGGATTAGCAAGCTATCATCGTCAGCTGTGTTGCAATTGTTTTGTTGCTATTTTCCTCATGCTCCTTGTCATTCTGATGCTTTGATTGAGTTTTTTGAATCCATTTCAAATTATTATTTGAATAAACCTTGCGATCACTTTTTAATACTAGGTGATTTTAACATTAGTAGTGCTAGGTGGAGCTGCTCTGACTGTTGTACTAATCAAATTTTAAATATGAATAATGATAATATCTCAGTTCAGTCACTTTACACTTTTCTGCAACTTACAGGCTTTAACCAATTTAATGTTGTTCCGAATATTAATGAAAGATTTCTTGATTTAGTGATTGCAGATGTAAACTGTTACGTTACCCATTGTCAGGAACCGTTGCTTGTTGAGGATTCTCATCATCCGGCTTTGCTTGTATCTCCCCGCTTTTTAAGTGTTCTGGAGTTGCGCCCTCCAAGTCGTTTTGTGTCTGTTTTTCGTGCTGCTGACTACGATGTCATAAATTTAGAATTGTCTACTATTGATTGGGCTATGGTTTTGGATACATGTGATGTGGACGTAGCACTGAATAAATTCTACGAAGTAGTTAACCCTTAATTTGGTAGAGGTTCAATGTGTTATATATATGTAAAATTTATGTATATTTATAAGTTTAGGGTAGTAAGGAATACAGAAAAAATAAAAAAAAAATGTTGCGACCTTCAGGTTTCCAGGAAACCAATGTTCATCAGAGTGAACATTGCCAAATCTGTCGAGAAATACCACTTTATTGTAATGTTTACTGTGATGAACATAATCAAATTAGGGTACACATTCAAACAGGTAGTGCGGTTTACAAAATATTTTTATTTATATAAAAAACAAAACAAAGACATAACAAAATATCTTTTATAACATAATAGAGCCTCTTCTAGCATTTCACAAAAAACTTAGTATTATTTTGTATGACAATTGAGAAAACAATTACGAGATTTTTTTCCGGTAACAAAACAGAGTCTTATATTACATTTCATGCAGTACACAGTAGTATTTTTTAGGCAATATTTGCACCTCCCCATGTCTTCTTTTGTATTAGGAAAGTGGCAAATATTGTCGAAACGTATGGGGCTAATGGGCCTGGGTAACTTAGGGTTCTTTATTGTTGAATTTTCAACGATAGAGTGAGAACGTACAGACCGGTTCTTTTTTGTTAAATTTAGATATAGATCTTGCCGAAATATTTTCAAAGACATTTTTTTTTCTGTCGTTAGTATTTTTTTTATATAAAATCCATGAATTATTTATACTTATATCTAACAACTGGCAAAATATACCTATATACCATCTTCTAGACTTGAACGGTATTTTATAAAGAGATACTAACATATCACCCAGGTCTACACCCCCCATATGTTTATTGTACTCCCTTACTATTTGAGGACAGTCAACATCTAACTTTCGCTTTTCTACCTTACAATATCTCTTTATTTTATGCACAGGTGTGCATCCAACAAATGAACTTATCAGGGTGACAGGCTTATTGTCGTTCCAGCGAACGAGAGCCAGCTTGGTTTTGTCACATACGACCTGTGAATAAGCTCCTCTCTTTTTCTTTTTCATTGCCTTTTCACTAGGCAAAATAGATCCAGCTCCCCTGGTTCTATTGTTACGAATCGTACCTAAACCAAATACGCCATAATTTTCTTTTAAAATATAAAATAACTCAGGCGATGAAAAAAAATTGTCACAAAATATGGTGGCTGGCTTTCTTTGAATAGATTGACACAGAGCTATTACAATTTGTGCCCCAAACCCAATTGAAATTTCTTGTTCAGTGAATTTATGAAAACGGAATGTATCTTCTCCTCCATATAGGATAAAGTCATAAATCATGCCACTTACTCCAGCTCGCACGTAATTTTTGAATCCCCACTTGTTGGGTTTATCTTTCATGTACTGCTTTCTGTTGCCTGCCTTTCTTCCTTTATAAGCAATCATCATCTCATCTATACTAAATTTGTTTTCATTTTCTTGCAGCAAACAGTTTTTTCTTATTTTTTCTGCTATTGGTCTTACTTTGTAATATCTATCAGTATCTTCTAAGCTATTATCAGCAAAGTGTAGAAATCTACGAATCTGTTGATAGCGTTTTAAACTCATTAGATCTGCTATCGGAGCATACCGGAATCTACTGCTCCAATAGTCTAGGTAACTAGGCATTGAGACAATACCCATAAGTATATGGATAGCTATAAAATCACGCATTTCGTCTTCTGTCACTTGAATAGATTTGCCAGTTTTTTGAACAGAGTATAGATTTGACTGTACGGTAATATCGGTCACAATGTCTGAAGAAAAAAAAAATTAAAATATTCTAGGGAATCTGCAGTGGGCAGGAAAGAGGCAGTTATTATATTATGGTCTTGGTTTTCTTCAATTGTAGCTTGGTGACGGAAGGTGACGCTTTTTTTCCATTTATACGTTAAGTCAAATTTCGGAACTTTCTTTCGTCTTTTAGCCAGCACTGGAGTAATGTGCCTTTGGGCTCGAGTTTTCCTGGTAGCACTTTCAGGAGTTGATAAAGGGGCTTCAGACGGAAGAGATGGTATAGAAGATAAGGAAGGTATGTTCTCGTAGTTCGGTTCTCTAGTGGTGTAGCTGGGCAAATTTGACGTAGAACTGGAGTCAATTGCAATGATGTTTCTGTAAAATCAAATTCAGGTGGATCGTCCCCAGTGTCATGATGTTCAGCATCAGGTCCAGGACTGCTTAAAATATGCATTCGCTCTAAAGATGAATCTAAAGATGGTGCTGATGATGAAGCTAAACTTGGAGTATGCAGATCTGCCAAGTCATTGTCCATGTCGGACCTATCACTGGTATCTGAGGGAGCATGCTGTATAGGCACAAGCGCCAATATTTTTGCCGTGCGTCCATGCAAAGTATGCTGTTGGCAACAGAAAATACCGAAATAAGCAAAATAAAACCCATAACTTCAAAATGTTAAAAAAAAAGACATAACTATTTTGGATTAATTTATCATTAGGTATTTGGCATCGTTCACCGTGATGAACATAACAAATTGTAGGTACTTTATAGGTTATTTGGCAATGTTCACAATAAACATAAGCTTTTGGCGGGTCATAAAACTTGAGGATTCACATAAAGGCACATAATTCACACACCAAAATATAACAAATAGTCTAGATAAGTTAGTGAAAGCATTAAAATACTTGAAACAATAGAAAATCAAGTAAAATCTTTATATTTACCTTGCGGAACATAGACGACCCGCGAGGCGCCGACATTTTGCTTTGACAATGACAAGTAAAAGTGTTGCCAGGTGCGTAGACTATTTTTTTACTATTAAAAAATATTATATACGGTATGATAATATTACAAAAAATACGAATTTGGTGTAAAAAAATAACGAAATCATTTTTTTTCTCATATGTTTCTCACAGTGAACAAAATCAAATTAAGGGTTAATTTAGTTATTCAAAAATATGTTCCAACGAAAAAGTGTAAAAGTGCACGATATCCTCCGTGGTATACTAAATCGCTCATGAAAATAATAAACGAGAAGTTAAAATTTCATAAAAAATGGAAAATATATGGGAGAGAGAGTGATTATAGCACTTTTAACCTTTTACGCGATCGTCAAAAACGTGTCCAGTCGGATTGTTATGATAAATATATCGAAAGGGCTGAAGTAGAATCAAGCGTTGCACCAAGTTATTTTGGTCTTTTTTTAAGTCCAAAAAAGCCTCATCCGTTATTCCGGACAGAATGTTTTCTGACGGAATTCAATCATCTAATGGTAGCGAAATCTGTCAGCTTTTTAATTCTCATTTTCAATCTACCTTTGCATCTGACTCACCTTGTTATAGTGACAGTGATACTTTGCGGTTAAACCACAGTCGTGACACTCAAACAGTATCTATTGGTTCAGTTGATCTCTCCACTAAATTAGTCAGGAAATACTTGAAATGTTTGGATATTGGGAAAGGGAGTGGTCCTGATGGTGTCCCTCCGTTTTTTCTTAAATCTTGCTACAATAATTTGGATGTTCCTCTATCTATATTATTTAATATTTCTCTCCGTACAGGTAAAATGCCTAAAATATGGAAACAATCTTTCGTAGTACCTGTTTACAAAACCGGAGACAGACAGAATATACAGAATTATAGACCTATATCTAAACTAAGCACTATTGCAAAACTATTTGAAAAGATAATTTATGATCAGTTATATCCGGTTGTAAGACCATTGATCATTGATCAGCAGCATGGATTTATCGATGGTAGATTGACTGAAACAAACCTTTGTGAACTGACTCATCAACTTACAATGACAATGGATATGGGTGGGCAGGTGGATGTTGTGTACACGGACTTTTCAAAAGCCTTTGATAGGATTTCTCACGATCTGTTAGTCAGAAAACTTTGACGGACTGTGCAAGCTATAGGGCTATCAGTTTGATTAGCTTGGGCGGTAAAGTTTATGCTTAAATATTAGGAAGAAGAATGCAAGAGAGATCTGAAAGGCTGTTGTGGGAGGCCCAAGGAGGTTTTAGACCTGGAAGAGGGTGTATAGATCAGATCTTTTCCCTCCACATGATTACGGAAATGTTTTTGGCCCTAAACCAAAAGGTTTTCTGTGCTTTTGTGGTTTTTGGAAAAGGCGTTTGACAGGGTTGTGAGAAAGATATTATGGGAGACCCTGCCCCGATACAATGTGAACGGACCCTTGCTACAGGCTGTAAAGTCTCTTTACAGAGATCACTCAGCCTGTGTGCGAGGAGGAGCTGACATGTCACCATGGTATGACATCCAATCGGGTGTTAAGCAAGGTTGCGCTTTGTTAGCTTGGTTGTTCAATTTGTATTTGGAGAGTTGTCTCCAAGGCGTGAAAGAGAGTGACATGGGAGTGAAAGTAGGTGACCTTAAGGTCAATTGCTTGCTATATGCAGGTGATGTAGTGCTCATTGCATCATCAGAATGCAATTTGCAGGCATTGGTCACCACTCTGACAGATGGGTGTGAAAATAATGGTCTAAACCTGAATGTAGATAAGACGAAGGTTCTGATATTTGAAAGAAATGAAGAAAGAACAGAATGTAAGATCAACGTCAATGGTAAGATAATAGAACAAGTGAATGAAGTGGTATATTTTGGAAGTACGTTTAGTAGAGACGGAAGATACGAAATGGATATGGAAAGCCATATTGCTGCCAGTAACAGAGTCAACGGTGCTTTGGATGCATTGTTGAGACGGCGAAACGTCAGCATAGCTGCACGTTTGGCTGAACACAATGCAGTTTTGCTACCGACGCTGTCATACGGCAACCAAACGTGGGTAACACAGAAGAAGAATGTAAGAAAGATGAATGCTATGGAGATGCAATCTCTTCGCAGAATATGCGGAGTCAGTCTAGCTGACCAAATCTGCAATAAAGAGATTCACAGAATGGCAGGAACTAACGAAGATGTTACGATGAGAATGAAGCAGAAAGTGCTCAGGTGGTTTGGGTACGTCGAAAGAATGAGTGATGAAAGATTGGTTAAAAAGATTTACACAGGAAAATGAGCGGTAAGAGAGACAGGGTGAGGCCTCGAGTGATCTTCGAAAACACAGTATCTATGATACTGGAGGAAGGTCACGTAAAAAGCCCCCGGAAGGCATGTATGAAGAGGTTGATGTCTATGGCCGAAGCGAAAGAGGTATATAGGGACCGTAGCGTTTGGAGCTCCGTCGTCTCTGGCTACCTGGCAAGGGATATGGCGTGAAGTTAAATAAATAAATTGATGAGTCACAATAACATTTCTTGATCTGAGCTTCCTCGGGTTTTTTTTTTTTTTTTTTTTTTTGTTTGTCTCTGTTGTTAGCTCTACTGGCCATGACAGCGTCACCGGTGTAATGGACGGGTGCAGAGACCCGCCCTTGAAAAGGGGGGCCTGAAGGGCCCCAGGGAAACGCGCGTCCTGAGGGGGCCTCCTGTGAGGCTCGAACCACGGCTCAGGACGCCGTTAGGTGGGAAGCGAGGGTTGGATGTGGGTTAGAATTTGACACTAACGTCCTCTGACGGCAGAACGCCGGAGCAACGTGCTTGGATGGGGGCCTCGTCTTCGCCGGCGAAGACGCTGTGTGTGTGTATGTGTAGTATTTATGTTCGCTTTGCCGCTTTTACGTAGCGTTCCCTAACGTAATCGCGTCGTCCGGGTCGAAAAGTACCGACTTGGGTCTTCTCTTTCTGACTTTAGGAGTCTTACGGGCCGTGTATCCTGTGGCCTTAACCACCAGCGGGTTTGGGTGTCCCACAGCATTGTCAAAGTAGCTTTTGGAGAGCCCCTTGAATTCCTCGGGTGTGAGAGAGGTGTTGTTACAACTTTTATTAAGGTATCATATCACAATACAACATTCGATTATATGTTCATTTAGTATAAGGTCTGTAATGCAATAAACCTGTAATTTGGAAGCAGAATGGCTACTCATCATATCTGGAGCCTATTTAACTGATGATTATGTGAATTCTTCGTCGCTAAAATTCTGAATAATTTTCGCCATTTTCAATGCAGAATACTGCTAGATACCATGCAAATCTTTAGACATTTTTTCGGACTCTAATGTATACAATATTCTATTATAACAGTCGTTGTTGCTAGCGCCGCCTATATTTTTTTTTTTTGTTTTATAAAAAATAAATTTTAACACAGAATAAATCTATACCTCTAAAATAAAACCCAGAAATTACTTCAATCAAAAACAACTTTGAGAGTTCACCAGGATAGAACAAAATAGCTTTCTTGTTTTCACAGAGATAGTAACAGATAGTTTCAAGATTTCATCATGTTTTTTTATACAGTTAGTAGTAAATTATATTTATTTATTTATTATTTATTTATTTATTTATGCACTATAGAAGAAAAAAAAGACAATTATAAAAGACGTATACATATGATGAACTTATCTCTACAAAGAGATCTCTTCCAGCTACTCTTAGAGTGTTGGACAGGAGGTTTTAGAGGGCAGAGAAAGGTACATATATATTTTATAATAATAAGCAGATACATAATAATAATACTATATAAAATATGATACATACATATACATTTATGCCTACAATAATTAAAAAGAACATATATATTATAATACTATATAAAATAAAATACATACACATAAATTTATACCTACATAAATTAAGAAGTATACATATATTACACGTTATAATTTAATCCTGTGAGAGATAGAAGTGTTTTAATCTTCGTTTAAATGCCATGACAGAATGGCTGGATGTTATATTTGTTGGTAAGGAATTCCATAACCACGCTGCTTGTATAGTCAAAGATTTGGAATAAAATTTAGATTTATAAAAGGGAATGTCAAAGGTTTTTACTGAAACGCAGGAGCGTTTAAGACGACTACTAGGAATTGCAAGGTGGAATCGTTGATGTAGACAGGAATTAGCTGAGTTGGAGAAGAGGTTATATAGCGCAGTTAGGACGTGCATATTCCGGCGAAGGCGGATCGGGAGCCACTTAAAATGACGTCGGAAAACTGAAATATGGTCAAACTTTCGTAGTTCAATAATTATATTTGCTATAACTAATGCATATAGTTTTCATAGCTTTGCTCATAATTTTGTTTAATTTAATAATTTTATGTGGTATTTCTTTTTGTTTCCTAATTATGTATTTTTTCTTATTATCTTATCAACTCTATCAACTATTTTAGATCTATAATTTGCTACCTATGTCCAAAATATATAACTTACCTTATGTTCGAACAACTCTGGAATATCTGGCGAATGGTTCTTTTATGGCTACATTTCTCCAGAGCGTGTCGATAATTCCGCGTTTTTATAGTCTCCTTTGTTATGGTTCTATTTAAAAGTCATTTCAGTTGATTAGAACCAGAATTATATCTACCTGGAGATAAAATAACATGACCCCTTGATTAAAATAAATTATATTTTGATTATATAAAGGAAAGATCTATACGTACAATATTAAAAAAAACAAAAGCACTGCTACGTAGTCTGGACTGGAAACACTGGTTTTTAAATTTTTGTCTTGTAATTTTTATCTTTTTATCTGATTGTTTGTTTACGGGTCGTGCAAAGTTTACAAAACGGGTTTTAGTAAATTGTATGTGTTGCCTTCTTATTATCTAAATCTAACCTATTAAAACAGTGACATTATGTATGATTGTATACCTCATTTACTTGTTCATTATTGAAATAAACGAATTTATACTACGTTATAAGATATATTTTATATATAATAAAAACACCTAAATTATGACTCAAAATTTTGTATATGAATTGCATTCATGCTCTGACTGAATCACATATCTATTTTAAAACCGATAAAATAAAAAGTTTATTATATAACTACGTATCGATGTTACTATCTAGGTATCTATCTACGATGATGGATGAAAACATAAGTTTCTGTTTTTAAATGATATGAGACGTCCAGAAAATAACGAAGGAAACATGTATTCAAATATTTTTATTGAGGATAGTTTGCATCCCTCTTTGTCACACCTTGCTACTTGTATGTTAAGATTCAGTGCCTTTTAAAATTTTACTTAAGAAATAAAACAGGACATATAAATCGACAGTCGTAAATTATATCAAAACAAAAACTTCTCAATGAAGTAAATACCGAGTGAAAGCGACACTGACACAAAACTCCTGATATGAATTTTGCGACGAAAAAAACTTGGCCATTGGCCATTTTTCATGATTTTTTTTAAATTCTCACGGCCATATCTCGAAATAACGAGTTTTCCCAGATATGTGCTATATACCAAATTTTAGCTCTAATTTGGGGCTACAAATAAGGAAATTTTGGAAGAAATCGTTGGCGTCGTTTTCGAGAAAATGGCCAATATGTCCCAGGTCCGTCGGCCATTTTTTGGTTTTTGACCAAAAATGTCACGCCAACAAATGTTTTCACCATCAAAATTTCATTTAAAAGATGAGCTTGAGACCTTTCCAATAATGTCCAATTTGTCAATGTACGTCAACTGGTTTGGCCACAGTGCCTCTACGAAAAATGGCCATTTTTGGCCTTTCGAGGGCCGGCCACGGCCAACATGGCGGCCAAATCGAAAAGTCGTAGAACAAAGTCTTAGTTTTTGATGTACTTCATTCCCTGAAAGTTTGAACAAAATCGGTTGAAACTACGAACATACACACAAACAGACAAAGTACTTTCAAGAAATCTTCGAAGGAGGTGCCAGTCAAAATTTTCAAAATGTCATATCTCATCAACCGGTGATCGGATTCGGGCTTGTTGGAAAGGTCTCGACGAGAACCTTTTCAAGTTGGAAATAAGTGATTTTATACTGGTGCGGAGCCAAAAACTAAATTTTAGTCTCATTTTTCAAACGGCCGTAGAGGTGGAGGCGGTGGGTATATTGCTAAGTGTAAATGCATATTCTGGGTCTATGGGCCAAGGGCTTTCTAAATATACCACACTCATACCAGAAGGTCTCCTGTATAAAAAGTTCGATATTGCGCGTATATATACCCGAGTTAGACTTTCAGCACTACGGGTGCTTTCGTCACTCGGAGCTAGCTGACGCCCGCTTTGATTTTAAAGAGAATAAAGTAATGAAGGAAGGCGAGTACGAAAACACGAGAGGCTGAAGGATCTATTATTACACCCGTTATAATTATTTCTGTTTGTTCGTTTAATACATTCATGTACGTTTATAAAACTCTTATAGTTTCTTAACAGCTATAGAGTTTGTTAAAATTCGTTTTATGTTAAAACATGGTTTTGGAGCAGATAATTTAACAGAATGTTAGTAGCACCACCAAAGTTTATAATATTTATGTCTATTAAATACATAAACTACGAATTGATTGTCCTGTGGAACTTGACTTTGCTTAATTACATTCTAATCTCTATAACTTGCGGAAGTCAAACTCTAAGCAAATAGAACAACATATAATTGAAGAATAAGAATAGTGTTTATGATAAATATTCTAAAATGATTATATTTTCTAACTAGTTAATGTTGTAAATATTAAATATAACTTGTGGTTTTATTCAGGATAAATCTAGCAATTTGTTCTAAAACATTGTAGACTAAACGACCTTCTTGGCACAGGAGAGATCCGTTTTGTAACAATGAGATGGTATGTCATTTTTAAATGCTTTTATTTAACTTGACATGTATCGGATCAAATCTTGTAACGCGAAATTTTAATACTCAGACTCAATGAATTTCGATGAAAATTAGAGCACATGTTCGCCTCCGGTGACAATACAAGTAAATGGGGTTACCCGAAGAAAACATCCCCTTTTGACCCCTGTTTGCCACCCCTACGTGTTTTTAATCGCGTTTTCGACCATATTTGCCGAATTTTATTGTCCGGGTTAAATGTATTGTATTTTTTTTTAAATGCTTTTTAAAAAATTAATTTTTTTAAAAAGCATTTTTTTTTTTAATTTTTATTTTTTATAACGACGATATTCTATAAGATAAAGCAAAATGTAAAATATTTTCATCCTGTTCGTATCAAATCTTAATTCTATAATAACATATTTAAATGAATATAGAATTATATTTTTTATGCTTTGTAATTTTACAAAGCAGCCTCGTCATAAGAAATAAAATATTTTTCTGATATAGAAGAGAATTACTAATGATTTCATCATATAAATGAGTCACGCGACTAACGATATTTTACTTCTACTGATAAATCTATAAATGGAATTCAATCCCTAAGTCTTCTTATTAGTAATTCTCTTGTCCGTTTGTTAATAAATTAAAATTTAGAAAATGGCTGCCATTTTAGATTTTGAAATAACAAAAAAAACACCTTAGATCGGCAAAGAATACTTAGACGAAATTTCAGCCCGCTGGCTGCCACAAAGTTCGTTTATGTGGTACGGATCAGAAATCCGCCATTTTGAAATTTTTCTCCCAAGCAAAAAAACGGCTCGACATAAAAAAATTAATAATTCAAAGAACACACCTACCAATTTTCGAGACGATTGCATAAAAAATACGTTTGCTACGCTAAAACAAAAACTTAAATCACCGCTATTTTAGATTTTTCCTCCCAGTAAGAAAAATGGCCAGATAAAAAAAAGTAAATAACTCAAAGAACATGATTATCAATTTTCGTGGCGATCGATGAAAATTGCTCCTGCTACGCCATAAACAAAACGAAAAAACGCCGCCATTTTGGATTTTTTTGCCCAATCAAAAAAACGGCTCAACATAAAAATTCAAATAATTCAAAGAATACGCCTGCTGTTTTTCGTGACAATAGGATGAAAAATACGCCGGAACAAACATGCTAATATACATACGGAAAAATATCACAATGAGCCTATCTAGTGGAAACGTAGTCCTTCGGACAAACGCTTCGCTACGCTCAGCATTCGTCAATAGTATGTTACCATTATTTCTATATAGCACCAAATACTATGAAATGTTCAACATTATAAATTAAAGACAAAGTTAACCAAATATTTTTGGAGCCTAAATTGATGTTCTCTTTGATTTTCCACTATAATAACTTTACAAAACCGTTATATATATTACTGTTTCATAAAGTAAAGAAGGATAATGTGCTTATATTTTGAGTCGTCATCATAATTATTAAAATTCATATATTATGTAACGTAAATCTAACTGTTATTCTCACTGTAACCCGGAAGTCATGTTATCCGATTCTGAGAAGAATGGAGTTAAATTTACAAATAATCAAACTCAACTTCAGTGAATACAAATAACAGGACGTACCAAAGTGTAAGAATGTATTTTCAAAACCTAAATCTAAATCACAATTAACAATTTTTTTTTCTTGAGATTAAAATCCTCTTTTATATTTCTATCCATATTATATCTTTACGGCAATAACTTAGGAGTAATCTCAACTTTTGCTTACAAGTTTTTTGTAAGGGATTTAACAGGCGGTTTTTCTTTTAAAGATTTTAATAACTTTCGTTACTGCTAACTTATAACTTTCAAAATGAAAAATAACTTTCAGGGCGTTAATAAGATTTTTTTTTTAGAAAATAATATTTTAACTTTTACTGTAAG
Source organism: Melinaea menophilus ssp. n. AW-2005 (assembly GCA_918358695.1). Classification (NCBI taxonomy): domain Eukaryota; kingdom Metazoa; phylum Arthropoda; class Insecta; order Lepidoptera; family Nymphalidae; genus Melinaea; species Melinaea menophilus. Next base: position 28,184,130 of record OU911042.1, read on the forward strand.
ATTTTTTGATGTTTACGTACGCTTTATGAGAGGAATATAACCAAAGTATCTTTACTTTGGTAAGATAAGATAACAGTATCAGTATTGTCACGTTAACAGAATTTTATTTATTTTTTAGCATTTTATTTAATAGAATGGAATGGTTTAATGAAAATATTTTTAAGACATTACATTTATATATGATAGAAAATGAATGAATGAAAGAAAAAAAATAGAAAAATGAATTTATTTCTAACTCAATACTTTTGGGTTTGAAGCGCAAAAGGATCTGTAATTATTATAGTTAAATAAATTTTGTAAAAAAAATAAACACTAAACAAAAATATAAACAAAATAATAAAGGATATTCAAATTAAATTGATATTTTCATTTAGGATTCCACTTGTCATGATAAATTAATCACAAAAGGTTGCAGAAGAGTTTAATAAATACTTCATTAACATTGGGGGTACAACAGCCAATGTATTAACAAACCAAAGAAAACCGAGCAGTACACACTTAAGTAACAACTCTTTGCGTTCAATGCGTTATATTCACCCAATCTCAGAACATGAAGTACTCGTAACAGGTATAATCAAATCATTAAAAAACACTTATAGTGTAGGGTACGACAATATACCTGTACTTCTCATAAAAAGAGCTTGCAAATATTTAATAAAACCATTTACATTACTAATCAATCAATCAGTTAGAGAAGGTATTTTTCCAGATTTGTTGAAAATATCGATTATATGACCACTTTTTAAAAACGGAATAAAGAAGATCCATTAAATGATTGACCGATCGCTTTGTAAACAATAACCTCAATAAAAATATTCGAAAAATCTATGTATAAAAGACTACTCATTCTTAGAAAAATTTCAATTATTAAATAAAAACTTATTATTTTTCTTCATTAGTGAATGCGAATGCGAATGCGAATGCGAATGCGAAAGCGAATGCGAATGCGAATGCGAATGAATGTGAATATGAACAAAGTTCCATTTCAACGCCGGTAAATGAATAGCGAGATCAGATGTCGAGATACTTAGTCTCTAACTCACTTGAAACTTGACAAGGACAAGTTATGAGAATTAATTTGGCTCTAAATTTAGTTTCTCTGGTTATTTTAATCATTTTTCTCTTACAAAATATGTTTAATAATTAAGTAACATTGTATTATAATAATAAAATAAACAAATAATTATATTATCAACATACTTGCGGATTAATACATATATACTAGGGCTGCCATTATATAGTGTCAGTTAAACTTTAAATTACATGTAATCTATCGCTGTTTTCACCACCCGGTATAGAGAGTACGTTTGAGTAAACCACTTATTTGATTAAGAGTGAGCTCGGAACAGTTTGATAATTACGTTTGTCATGATATGTGCATGAAACATTTCTGGACCGCGAAATACAATATATTTGGTATATATTAAAAGTAAAGCAACTGTATTTCGAAATGTTGAACTCTATTTTTATATGGATTTACTAGAAAATCGAATAATGCAACATGGTTAAGTATATTTCTACAATATCTTAAATTATCTTTCTATCTCAAGGTTTTTTATTGCAATATTCTTAAAATTTGGTACGAAAATTACACACTTTATTTTTTTATAATTAATTTCCTAATGATCACAATGTTTTAATTTCGCATTTCCTTGCCTAAATTATATAGTAGTTTTTACCTGGATCAATATGGTCTCCAACAATAAATTTCAAAATATTAATATTATTTAAGTCTTCTATCCAAGTTTTATATTATCAAAGTATTCAGAGAAGGTACCGTGTAGTCTTAGAAATTTAGAGCAGTGAGTCTTACAAGAGACTCAACAGTGTAATTACTAATTTACATATTAGACTTAAACGTTCTTCTCTTAGCCGTTACTGTATACAAGTAAGTGTTTGAAAGCCTTATGTAATACGGCTATATGTATTTTGACTTTGAAATTTCACCTTTTTAAAATATTACCTCTCCACGTATTACATTGTAAACGCTAAAAACACAAAAAAAAATATACTTTAGAGAAATTATACTCTATAAAAGATTTTTTCACAATTTTTAATTTAAAACACTTTAATTATTTTTTTTTTAATTATAATTATGTCACTGAGAAAAAAAATATCCGTCTCCGGTTTTGTTCCTATTTTGTTCGACGGAGTACCGTTACCAGTCTGCTTGGAGTTTCGCTATCTTGGTTCTCTGATACAGAGCGATAGCAATATTGACCGGGATGCACAGAATCAACACAGGATGGATGAAATAGCGACAAGTCACTGGGACTACATGTGATGCCAGAATTCCCCTTAAACTAAAGGGGGGAATTTATAAAAACATCATTAGACCTGTCGTTATGTATGGATCTGAGTGCTTGGTGATGAAGGTGATGGATGAAAAGCGTTTGCATGTAACGGAGATGCGAATATTAAGATGGATGTGTGGAGTGACAAAAAGGGATAGAATAAGAAATGAGTATATTAGGCGAAGCTTAGGAGTAGCGCCAGTGACAGAAAAAATTTGAGGTAGCCGTCTGTCATGGTATGGGCATGTAATGAGGAGGGATGAAAGGTACGTGGCCAAAAGAGTGCTATGTATGGTAGTGGAGGGATGGACAGGTAGAGGACGGCCGAAGAAAAGATGGATTGCGTGAAAGACGATATGAAGAAAAAGGGAGTGTGTACAGAGATGACGAGTAACAGGAGAGTATGGAAGGAAAAAACATACTGTGCCGACCCCAAAATGGGATAAGGGCAGGAAGATAATGTCACTGAGAAAAAAATATGTATGATATGGTGAATTATTATATTTGATGCCATTTTGAATGCGGTTCACTAAAAGTCAATTGCAAAAAGAAGTTATAATATTCGACGTCATTATGAAATTTCTATATTTTCAGTATTAAATTAAAACTCAAATGTCGATGTAGTTTGGATTTAATAGTAAAATATTAGTTTATAATTAAGTACACATCACAATTCTAATTAGCAAGAAATGCGTTTAATATTATTATGCAGTTTCAGTGTTATAATTAAATCGACACAGCTGAAAATGAAGCTCAATTAAGCGATCTGTCACTTGCTGTTTTAATTTACAGTGTAAATTCATTTTAAATAATCTTACTTCACAGAGAACATTATACAATATGTACTATATTTAATCTAATATATTTTTATTTCAAGTCCATTTTTAGGTTTTTTCTAATAGTTACCCCGGAATAGCTTAATTAACAGAAGAAACTATGAACAAAATCTTTGTAAAAGTGTGTTCACAACATATAACTATATATATTATAAGTGATACCACAAATATTGTTACAAAGAACATTTTTTTATTGTACGTAAGGTTTATTATTATTAGAGTGTGTTAGTTTAACATTAATATAATATCATTAAAATTTATAAAGCTTATGCGAAGTCGATTCCATCGGCTGCATTACAATCATATTGAGGTCAGTTATTTATAGTAGGACTTAGTTTTTTTATGGGAAAATTCTTCACTTCCAATCGTATGGTTTGTTTTAGGGACGCCTAACATCACGGCGTTTAGAGTAAGCCTTACTCTCTAAAACTGACCATATATTATAATCAAGTGAATCTTAAGGTCAGGGCTTGATGATGGCCAGTCTTACGCTCTGCCGAAGTCCAAAAAGTTTGTTTTTAACTTAGATTGAGTGGATTTAGCTTTATGACCTGGTGAAGAGTATTGCTGAAAGCACGATTCTTGGATATATATATATACTAATATACAGGGTGGGCCAAAAATTTTTGCACTTTTGAAACATGTCTAGAAATAAAAGTACAAATGTTATTTTGTTTATGATATATTTAACGTAATTATCATTTATTAAAATTTATTTTTTAAAAATGACACGCTCGAGATGTACTCCATCTCGTCGTTGGCACTCCTGCAATCGACTACGTAAACTTTGGAAAACTCGTTGTCACATGCTGTGAGGAATCGCGGCTATCTCCTCGTGGATGTTTTCTTTTAATTGGGATATGGTCGTCGGTTTATTAAGGTATACTCGACTCTTCAGATATCCCCACAAGAAAAAATCGCAAGGTGTAAGGTCCGGGCTTCTGGGAGGCCATGGGATATCACCTCTGCGAGAAATCAATTTGTTAGGAAACATTTCTTTGACCACCGGTAAAGTCACGTTTGATGTATGGCATGTAGCTCCATCTTGTTGCATCCAAATCCGGCTATTGTATCCTTCAAATTCATGCAACTGTGGTGTCAAAAACTCTCGCAACATTTTCACGTATTCCACTGAGTTCACAGTTGCGTTATTTCCTTGATTATTTTCAAAGAAGTATGGACCGATTATGCCATTTGCGGATATGACTGCCCACACTGTCGTTTTTGGTGAATGAAGAGGCTTTTGCTGTTTATAGTGAGGGTTTTCCGTGTTCCAATATCGACAATTATGTTTATTTACGTGACCATTAATGTGAAAATGGGCCTCGTCCGTAAACAATACATTCTCAAGGCTAGAGAATCGCTCCAGTATAGTGTCAGCAAATAACTTGCGTTGAATGTAATCGTTTGGTTTCATCTCCTGTACAATTTGAAGCTTATATGGGTGCAGTTTAAGGTCCAAATGCAAGATTCGCCCCAGACTAGTTCTAGGTATAGCAAGAGCCGCCGACCGTTTACGCATAGATGATTCTGGATCATCCCTTACAGAAATTTCAACCTCCCGAATGTTCTCTTCGCTTCTTCTTGAACGTGGTCGCCCAGTTTGTTTAATATTCGTTGTAGATCCCGTTTGCTCAAACTTTTTAACCCAAGCTTTAATTAAATTAACACTTGGACACTCACTTACACGTTGTAATCCGTATTCAACTCTAAAGAGGCGTCGTACAGTAACGTAGAAATCGTTGTTTTTGTAAAATTGTTTTACGCAAAAAGCACGCTGTTGTCCCGTGCAGCGCTCCATCGTGACTAAAATTGCATTAAAGGACGCACAATTCCCCGCCACCCGCGCGCCCCTTGCTCTCACGGTTTTGGAGAAATCAAGTGTTGCTATTTGCAAAAATTTTTGGCCCACTCTGTATTTGCTGTGGGAAACATGTACATACTTGCAATTAATTTAATAATAATAAATTTGCTGTAACTGACATTTTAAAACAATACTTAAACTATGTATAAACATCTAATTTAACTTCTGCAGCTTAAATTACTAATTTAAAAACTCTATCACTTTTACATAATCGAGGTAACCGACATCTAAACTTTATCAACAACAGTAACAATAAACAGTAGAAGCAATAACAATAAAGTTGACAGCAAGACTAAGATATGAAGCAGAGCAATAAAAGAATAGATTGTTAAAAATCCAGGACTGATACCTGTTTTTAAACAGGTATGCAATTTTTAGCAAACTGTGATATCTGTAGTCACTACGCTACGCTATTGATAGTATTTGTAATTATTATATTCATTTAATTTATCGTTCCAGAGATTATATCAGAAAGCTATATTGTTAGATGTCCCAAAATGAAGATTCCCTCAACACTGAAAATGGATTTATTATCGTTATGTTAGAAGAACCTTTATTATTTAGGTAGGGAATTGTTGAAAAAGTTAAACATTTTAGGAATTAGAAAGTGAAATCAATTATGTTACAAAGACATCGAAGTTCTTGCATTCATTTAATAAAATCGAATATAAATCATAGTAGTTGATGCAATTGCAGGAAACATACGAATATTTTTTAAAATTTTGTGACACTACTAGCAACTTTTTAACTATATATTATTAATGAACTCCTTGAAAGCTGAAATAAATTTGATATCACATATTCCATAATATGCAATAATTAGAAAAATAACAAAAAAATTTAGTTTAGTTTTCCCACATATAATTGTTTTAAGCCCAAGACATTCTTCTTTTTCATAGTAATTTCCAGTTATAAATTAAAAATCATCTAAAAACAAGAACCAATTTATCGTTACGTATTTCAGCAAAAGAATTAAAAATATCAGCTATCTAAAATATTTTCAATTGGTTTATTTCGGGTCCAATTAATATAAAATTTGGGACGTATTAGAAAGCGTAATGAAACGAGCGAATCGGTTGGTTTTTTCCGATTCAGTAATTGGAGTAACAATGTACAGGCTTACTAAAAAAAGTAAAATTATATGGTATTTATTTCTTTTGGTTGATTTGGAAACGTAATTCATCTTTAATGTAAAACAATACTGAAACGTGTTCGCTTCATACTCCTTTGTCTATAAAAAAATAATAATACACTAAAAATTTTACTAAAAAAAACTTTCAATTTATATTATCTTAGTGGATTCAAACAATTTTTTTAACTGGTTATTGTTTTAAGACGAGATTTTGACAAAGAATAGTGATTATTAAATAAAAATCCTAAGCGCATATTACGGTAATCCAATACCTACCAAAAATTTTGGTCCACCCAAGGATTTATTAAACCAAATTTTGAACTTTATATAGCATGATTTAATTAATTCCTATAAATTTTCATTCATTCAAAATGATAGCCCACAATTGTAAATATGAAGACAAAATTAAAATAATCCAATGGTTACACTAGAATCCGTCCCAATATGGACACTCTTCTTAAAACCAAGCTATGCTTAATCGCAATACTGACACCACTCACTGGGACCCCACACAACGCCAGGCAGATCTGTTCGTCCACTATACTTTTAACTATAAAACCACCATGTTAAAACAAATGTCCGGACATGGGACTCCTGTCAAGAAGGAAGTTCCTTACGTTTTTTTCCTTAACTCTGAATATAATTCGATATTAAGTGTTTATATTTCAATATGAAATTATTTTTTTAAATAATCTACAAAAATGTATTATGATATTTCGGGCAAAATATTTATTCGTAAAATATATAAAAAAACTAGCAAAAATAAACATTATGTGTAAATAAATTCTAAATGAAAAGAAAATTTTAAATTTTATTATTATCTTCTATAATACCTCGTTCGACAGGGTCGATCGTGTAAGGTAGATTCCCGTCGGTCAGATCGACAAAGAAAAACTAGCCAGCAGTATTCTACTGGTCATTACGAGTCTTATGACGGGTCACTCTGCATATATTGGGTGAGCGGGGAACCACCCACCACTCCTATCTCCTAAACGGCGGGTCGCATCAAAAATCTTTTCGGACAAAAAAGTTTCCTTTTTTAATTTGTTAATTTTCTAAGATTTTTCCTACAGCAAAATTTTGCCTTCTTCTGTGACTTTTTCGGTTTTTAACTTTCAACCCCCCCAGCTCCTCAACCCCTAGACCGATTTCCCCCGTTCAAGAACTTAACTTTCATTTTGTCCTTAAAAATGTGTATGCCGAGTTTGAAAATCCTCCGCCAATATTTGCGACCTGTAGCGTGTCCCAAAGTTTGCACTTTCACCCCTCCTCCCAGCCCCCCCTTTCACTTTTTCCAAAAAAACGAGATGGTACGTTTGTCCTACTAATTTATTCTATCGACCTGTGAAGTCAGATTTTGCCTACGATGAATTTGGACTGATGGATCATATATACATATATATATAGAGGGATATATACATTTTTTTTTTCGACGGATTCTCAATCTCCAGTTCATAAACGGCGTAGCGCCCCTACTCTGGGGTCTGGGTCCCGTCATCGCATCGATTGCAATAGGTAGATTCATCTATGGAATCTACCTAATAAGATATATATTATAGAGATTAAAATTAAATGTATCAGATAAAAACGACGCAAGTGTTTCAAATTTATCTTTGTCATTGACATTTGCTGCAGTTTCAATTTTTCAAAACCTAATTGCTTCCTTCCAAATAATCTTATCAACTATGAAGCCGCTAAAGACATTTCTGTAATTTATAGGTCTTATAGTTTCATAGTTTACTATAACTGTTAACAGTTATAAGACTAGAAAAAAAGTGACTATTATTTAATTTAAATACCTCGTTCGACAGGGTCGATCGTGTTAGGTAGATTCCCGTCGGTCGGATCGACAAAGAAAAACTAGCCAGCAGTATTCTACTGGTCATTACAAGTCTTATGACGGGACACTCTGCATATATTGGGTGATCGGGCAACCACCCCCCACCCCTATTTCCTAAACGGGGGGTCGCATCAAAAATCTTTTCGGACAAAAAAGTTTCCTTTTTTAATTTGTTAATTTTCTAAGATTTTTCCTACAACAAAATTTTGCCTTCTTCTGTGACTTTTTCGGTTTTTAACTTTCAACCCCCCCAGCCCTCCAACCGCCTGACCGATTTCCCCCGTTCAAGAACTTAACCTTCATTTTGTCCTTAAGAATGTGCCTACTAAGTTTGAAAATCCTCCGTCAATATTTGCGACCTGTAGCGTGTCCCAAAGGTTTGCACTTTCACCCCCTCTCCCAGACCCCCCTTTCAGTTTTTCCAAAAAAACGAGATGCTACGTTTGTCCTATTAATTTATCCTATCGACCTGTGAAGACAGATTTTGCCTACGATGAATTTGGACTGATGGATCATATATACATATATATATAGAGGGATATATAATTATTTTTTTTCGACGGATTCTCAATCTCCAGTTCATAAACGGCGTAGCGCCCCTACTCTGGGGTCTGGGTCCCGTCATCGCATCGATTGCAATAGGTAGATTCATCTATGGAATCTACCTAAAACACTAAACATCTTGTCAGCCCGATCCACGTTATTCAAGGATTGAACAGTAATATTTATTGCAACTTTACAAAGCTTACAGTGATGAATATATCGTCCTAAAATCATGTAGAGGAACGATAAGAAGAGAGAGTCTCTACGTAGTAGTGCTTTTATTCATAGAGTAACTTCGATTGCTTGCATTTTTGCATATATTTCTTTTATATAACAGTAACGGTCAGTGTTCTCTGGAATGTGGGTTAATAGTCAATACCTATGTATTTAGTTTTCCAATCTTAACAATATACGTATAATTTGAGTCCAATGAATAATTCATAGTATGAATTTGTACAAACAATTTTGCAAATTTATAAACACTTTGCTATGTTTACAAAAAAGTAGATAATTATTTTTTTTTTAATATAAACTGTGAATAAAGCCGTTGCAAAAGTGTGTAACTTATATTTTCATAAATTATTTTTTCACAGAAATACTTTAGTATAATATTTTATCCGTCATCCTACAATATATAAAATATAGTTTTTGTGAAAAGCTTGTAACGTAGCTCTTTGTGGTGTGCTAATGGAGCCAGTAATGGAAGAAGAAATATTTCTTTTTGTATATTATTCTATATATATCTATATGTTTAAGAAATTGTTGAGTAGCATTTGGAAAGAAAGTTTTAATTATATAGGACCTAAGACTTGAAATTAAAAAAAAATCGGTTTTAATAAAAAATTCTTAAAAATTTTATGCTATTTAAATTGATTCAAAAGTTGTGAAAGTTATATAAAATATTAGAATGTTATCAATTGTTGCATTTAATTAAAATTAAAGAATAAGAAGTGAAAATACAACATAAATGTTTTTAATCTTATTTAATTGAATATTTCAAAGATCATCCTGCCTCCCTCCTTCCTTTTATTAATACAATTACGTAAGACCTTTACAAATAATTAGAGATTGGTACAACTGTAACCTTTGAACTATCAGATCATTTTACAGATTTTCTAAATTAAGTTTGCAACACAAATCTTTGCCTATGATCATGTTATCCACGTGACCTATTAAATTTCAACACTGAAAGTAAAAAAATTAATACCTTAATTTATTGCTTCCATAATCGAACTTCACTTCGTAAGATATAAAAACAATACATTATTGATATGTGAGTAATTACTAATAAGAAGATTAATGGATCGGATTCTACTCACAGATTTAACGCTAAAAGTAAAATATTGTTAAGGTTGATGCTGAACTCTCATTAGCCATGACGGCGCCACTCATACAATCTCTTTTTTTTTCATTTATATTTTTATAACATGAAAGTAATGAATGATCATAAAGAGTATTTTTTTAGTTATTTATATAATGTTTGCTTGAAATTAATAAGGAATGAATATGTGTTACAAACCTTTGTAATGTATTACAATCCTTTGAGTACGTGCATCTTACCAAGTTTCACATTAGTAACCAGAAGAATAATTAAATATTTATTTGTATAATAAAATCTCACAAATTATATTATACAGTCTTATAATTCCACATCAATATCGTACCAATATTAAAAACGGTACAATGGCCTTCTATACACAGAGTTAGCACAGCAGATTAAATTAATATGCAATAAAGTCACTGTTGAATTACAGTCTTTTTATCGTACCAAATATTTGGTTCCTTTTAAGATAAAAATAATGCTAGTTAACGTCTTTAGTTTACCCTACATTGACGATGCAGATGTTTTCTACCCAGACCTAACTTTTCAATAAGTTAGAACGCCTCCTCAACATATCTTATGTAAGTAGGCTTATGACTCTCTATTTTACATTAAACTTATACTTAATTAATAATCAGATTTAGATTGTATAGAGGACTAAACAATCTTAAATGTTCTAAATTGCCCTCCATATCGAAAGGAGAAATTCCTTATCTTTATGCAACCCTTGACAAACTGCTTTGATCACTTTCCAACCTTAAAACCGCCACTCTACCGCATAAAATTGATTTCATCCGCAAATCTTTTATATTCAAGTTTCTTTAATTTGGAATGCCCTGTCTGAAAAGATAAGAAGACCATCCACCAAAAGTTATTTTAAAAAACTTGTTCTAAAACAGTACTTGGCAACTTTTTGATACATAATTCATTTAGATATATGTGTTTTACACTACATGTAAGTATATTTAATTACTCATAATATTTTATGGTATTTGTATATGTTTGTAAATAATATTACAATAATACAGAATGACAGAATTGTTTTATTTCTATTTTATTCCAATTAGCATTTTATTTATATCCTCACTTCTTTTTATGACGTAATTTCACATCATTCACCGTTGACGATTAACTGGTGGAGAATGCCAATAGGCCTTCAGTTAGCCTCTTTTAATATGGTTACAATAAATTAAATATTAGGTGCTTACATATAAAATTGGCGTTTGTGAATAGTAGAAACAACAAGATTAATATTTTTTAAAATAAAATATTTATTTAACCAAAGTATGAACCATTCTTATTTATAGCACTTTTCCAATACTCGACTCGATGACTCGACTCGACGCGTTTGGCACTACAAGTCAGCGGATTGGGATGGAATGCGCTCCTTTTTTGTATCCTACCCATTGGGGCCGATTTGTTTCTCTTCCAATGATCCTAGTGACTGCGCTGCGGCTGTAGCTGATGTGATACTTCAGGGCATGGAACTATTTGTACCAAGCTCTGTGGTACCACTTGGTGGCAGATCGCGGCCTTGATTTGATGCGTCTGTCAGGGCTGCAGCAGCTGGCGAACGGCAGGCTTATCAAGCTTGGGCTAATGCGTTAGTCACTAAGGATCCGAACTCTAGAGTTCTGAAGAGGAAATATAATCGTGCCTCCAGATTCTTCAAACGGAAAATTGTTAGAGCAAAGTTCAAGCATGTCGTCAAAATTGGGGATCAGCTGGCAAAGTACCCGCCTGGCACGCGCAAGTTCTGGGCGCTGTCTAAAGCCACGCTGGGAAACTTTTGTCAGCCATCGCTACCGCCATTGTACACTGGGAACGACTCTCTGGCCTACACGGCAAAAGAGAAAGCCGATCTCTTGGGCACTCTTTTTGCCTCAAACTCGACTTTGGACGACCAGGGGAAGAAACCGCCTATCATCCCGCGGTGCACGAGCTTAATGCCGGAAATAGTTTTTCGGCAAAAACTCATCCGAAAAGCCCTCCTTTCCTTGGAAGTTCATAAGTCGAGTGGGCCCGATGGTATCTCTTCAGTTGTGCTACGAACATGTGCCCCTGAATTGACACCAGTGCTAACGCGTCTATTTCGGTACTCCTACCTTAAAGGCGTAGTCCCGGTCTCATGGAAGCGTGCCCTTTTCCATCCCTAAAAAAGGTGATAGCTTGGACCCAGCTAACTACAGACCTATCGCCATTACCTCTCTTCTCTCCAAAGTAATGGAGAGTATCATCAATAAGCAGCTCCTAACCTTCCTCGAGGATCACCAGTTGGTCAATGACCGGCAATATGGCTTTCGCCATGGTCGATCGGCTGGTGATCTTCTTTTATATCTTACGCACCGTTGGGCAGCTGTTATTGAAAGCAAGGGAGAGGGTCTGGCAGTTAGTCTGGATATGGCGAAAGCCTTCGATCGTGTATGGCACAAGGGGCTTCTTTCAAAGCTACCTTCCTATGGGCTTCCCGAGAGTTTATGCAAGTGGATCACCAGCTTCCTCACTGGGCGGAGCATACAGGTCGTTCTCGACGGTTTTTGCTCGGACCCCAAGCCCGTGAACGCTGGTGTACCTCAAGGCTGCGTGCTATCCCCAACTCTGTTCCTCCTGCACATCAATGATATGTTGGATATCTCCAACATACATTGTTATGCGGATGACATTACTGGGGATGCGGTATATTCCGACCGTGCAGGTCTCTCTCGGGAAAACGTCGACGAGTGCCGAAAGAAACTTATGTCTTCTAAAGAGACTTCCTTAGGGATAGTTTCTGAGTGGGGGGAACTGAACCACGTTCAGTTCAATCCCCAGAAGACACAGGTTTGCGCGTTTACCACTAAAAAAACCCCATTTGTCGTATCACCGCTCCTCGAGAGCACTCCCCTTATTGCCTCGCCAAGTATCAGAATACTGGGTCTCGACATTTCGAGTGACTGTCGGTTTCGTGGTCATCTGGAGAGCAAGGCTAAGTTGGCCTCGATGAAATTGGGCGTGATCAATAGAGCAAGACAGTACTTCAATCCTGGCCAAAGACTTGCGCTCTACAAAGCGCACACATGGAGTACTGTTCTCATCTCTGGTCCGGATCACCCCAATATCAGCTTCTACCATTTGACCGCGTACAACGGAGAGCCGTTCGGATTGTCGGGGACCCGGTGCTCTGTGAACAGCTGGACTCTTTGGCATTGCGTAGAGACGTTGCATCTCTGTGCGTCTTCTACCGCATTTACCACGGGAAGTGTTCCGAAGAGCTATTCGATCTGATGCCTACCGCCGAATTCCATCACCGCACAGCGCGCCATCGCCTCCAATACCATCCCTACCATCTGGATGCGTGGCGATCCAACACTGTGCGGTTCTTCAAGTACATTTTTTCCTCGTACCACTCGAATGTGGAACGAACTCCCTTCGGCGGTATTTCCAGATCGGTACGACATGGGTACTTTCAAAAAAGGCGTTTACTCCCACCTTCAAGGCCGGCAACGCTCCTGTAAATCCTCGGATGTTGCAAGAGTTCATGGGCGGCGGTGATCACAAATCATCTGTGACCCGCCAGCTCGTTTGCCCTCCTATACCAAAAAAAAAAAAAAAAAAAAAAAAAAATTTCATAGGTAATTCATTGATTCCTTTACTAAATAAATAATTTGGACGGGAATCAATAAAATCTTTGAAGGTGGATTGGACTGCTCTTTTGGAGTCTAAAATTTTTAATTGCAAAAAGTTGTCTAAATTTCGAAATAAAATGGTAATTTATTGGAAGGTCCGGGAAGTACGATGAATATCTTAAACACTCCAATTTAAGCTCTTCTAATTAGGTAACTGTCTTTTGTACAGAGTGTGGTTTAGCTTTGTTGTTAAACACTAGTGGCGTAGAGCAATTGACCAACCTCGATTGCTTAGCAGCTAGCTTTTCCATTACGGTTTAGAATTGCTGACGATAGGCCTCTGCCGTAATCGTCAGCAATGACACCGGCACTAGTCCACCAAACGCTTACATGTAACTTTAGTAGGGTCAACTTTCGCTTGGGGTTGGATTAGGCTGGCTTGCCATGGTCTAGCCCTTGCGACGAGTGCTTCCGATTATTGAAGAGAATCCACGTTTCATCACGATTTAAAAACCCTTAATTTTTGTGCCGGTTAAGCAATAGTAGCGCAGCAATCAACGCGCGTTTGCCGGTTTACTTCACTCAATTCAAGAGATAGCTTTCAAGCTTTTTAATCCTTCCACTATGCTTCAAGTGGGATAAAACAGTTTTATCACTGACACCGCAGCCTGCAGCTAAATGGAACGCGGTTTGCGATGAATCCGCTGCCGTAATAACCTTCGCAGGCATGAAGATTAACAAAACACAGATACATCTATAAATAGCTGTATGAATTTGAATTTGGAATGCCTAACCAAAGAAGAGAATTTGGTGATTAAAGTGGCCAGTATGATAAAACGCCAATTTTATATGTAAGGACCTTATAAAAAGCTAATACATTTTAAGATCCTAGATTTTTGTTTACCTTTAACCTATTTATTGTGGAAAAACATGACATCATTTCATTATGGACAAAATTTAATTTATTTTTAATTACTCTTCAGTAGGTCGAATTATATGGGGTCCTCGATAAGATCATGATGATGACTATTGATTTTTTGGGATTCCTACTCAACAGTCTCGACCACATTTGCTTGGTTAGAGTATATTGAAAGAGAAAATAATGTATAAAATATGAATAATAATATACAAGTTATTAAACCTTAAGAAAACTTTTTTCCTTCTTCTACAATTTATTAAAATTCTGGATTTTGATAGTAATGTATGTCAGAATTTTTATTGATTTTTTTTTATTTTTTGTAATGATTTATACATTGCTACTTAAGATATCCTGCGTTCCAATTCAATGTCTTTACTTTTGTTGGTTATTAAAAGTGTTTAATAAATCGTTTCATTCGTGCACAAATAGGCTAAATCATAAAATATCTCGATCTTGAACCAAAGTTTGTTAGACTTTGGGATTCACAAACAGCAAATGACATTATTACTGTTATTTGGATCTAGATCCAATGTAATTGATTTACAGTTTATAGTTTCGACCGAATAGATATTCTTTGAAGTTACAAACTTTTAGTATTGGAAGTACTTCAGTATTTTAAGATATGACAAAAAGCTTTTTAAATTGTAATGTTTCCTACGTTATAGAATCACGACTTGTTTGGTATCTTTAATATTTTTTCGTATTTGTATTTATAAAAAGTTCTTCACAGTTGAATTCAAATTAATGACGCATTAAATAAATTAAATATAAATTTATTAACTTAAAAATTTAATACTTATATTTAATTTACAAACTACGTGATATTTACTAAAAGTAGGAAGAAATAATTAATATAATAAATTGAAATTATAAATAAAAATTATACAGAAAAATAAGTGTTACAAACAAAGATTTCGGATATTACATTCTGGAATTTTAAAAAGATAAAATGCACCTGCGTCCAATCAGTGTTTCCACGGTTCGTGAGAATATAATAAATGCTAGTTTAATAATTTTATATTAAATAAAAATATAAGAAATATATAAATAATTATCACACAGTATATAAGAATGTAGCTGGTATCGTATCTTACATATGATTATATCAATATAGGTCAATGAAACAATATTGTTATTAAACCATAAAGGGCACTAACTACGAGACAAATTTAAAAGAACAAAGACAAAGAAAAACGCTTCTCATAAATATTTTGTTAAAGTTATTTCTAACTTTTACAAAATATAACTTAGAAAATAGGTCAAAGCTACACGTTCCAAGTTTTGCAGAAACTAAAGAAAATAGTAGGAACAATAAAAAATTGATTTGATTTGAACTTACGAGTACTTATCATTCGCTTTTTATAAAATAGATAAATGTTTTACACACACACACACACATATATATATATATATATATATATAACTAGTATTTGTCTTTAGATAATTACCCTAAAAAGAGTAAATCAATAAAGAAAAACACTTACAAGTACCAATATTACATAATTACATAAATAGACTGTTGTAGCACTTTCTCTCCTCCTGGTGACGAATGATAATTGAATGTTTTTCTGTGATAATCTTATATTACTGTAAAAAGGGGCCTACATCCTTTTTAACATATTTGCAGTTGATAGTGTTACTTTTAATATTATAGAAAAGTATAAGACATGTATAAGTCATCATAAAACGTTGTTATTAACTTAACATTTTAATAAAGAAAAATACGATTTTTCATAGGAAAGAAGAGACTGATAAATCCTAAGAATAATGGCATATATGGAATATTTTCTATTAGATTGGAAATAACTGTTTAATTTGCAATACTGAACCTTATCTCTCTAATATAGGTATTAAATTGGAATAACGATTGCAATGAACGACGAATTATGTGTTTGTCAAGAAAGCAATATCATTACAAGAATTTATCATAGTCTTTTAGAAAATAAGATATTTGAAGCAATATTATTTTATGAATAAAAAAAAGAACCTATTTATTTAAAATGAAATTTATTAACAAAAAACATATTCATATTTTCTAAAATCCTTTTAAAGATTATAATGTCTATACAAAAAGATATAAGAAAATGGCAAAAATTAAGTTACCAAGTTAAAGAAAACATACTCGTAAAGAAAGAGTTGATAATAAAAATATATATATAAAAGAAAAAAAATGTTTATTACTTTATAATATTAAAAACTTTTAAATCTTTGTTAAGGTTATTAAAGGTCTTTCCAGAGTTATTCCAACTTTTCTAGAGTAAGTAAATAATGAATTAAATTACTTTGAAACAGTTTTCGTACCTATTCTATTTTTTGTTATCTCAATAGGTATAAATGAATTCCAAAATTCTAATATTTTTTAAGCCGAGTTTATAGTAGGCAAATAAAATTTATTTATGAGGTAGCAATTATTTTTAGAAAATTATAAATTTATAAGATTGTTAATCTTGTAAATATCTTTGAAAACAATTGAAGGTACACTTCAAAATTAAATTTTCTTTTACGCTTTTTTAGTATACAATATAGGAAATTTCACTGACATGCCTCAGATAATGCTCAACCCAAATATATTAATTCATTATTCAAAATATTATTTGTTTTCTTTAATATAAGACCTTAATGTGTAATACAGTACTGAAACTATCATGTAGTGGTATACTAGAATAATTGTCTTTGTTCCTAATGAGAAAAGATTTCAAATAGATTAAGTAGGATAATCAACATTATTTCTAATTAAAAAAACAACGATAAATTTATAAAAGTTAAAAGTTAAAGTTAATCAAATGCATATAATTTCGGCGACAACATCTTCAAATCTTTCAAATATATATTTCTTATGTCATAGACTCGTTTTTTATTAAGTTTTTTGGTTTTATTTGGCCTAAACGAACTCTAAACAATGCAATCAAAATTATTGATTATACTAACATTATCTGCCTTCCCGAATTTAATGAGAATCGAATATACGTAGAACAAAATATCGATTATTTTGTCACGACCTGGGATCTGGATCTGGGATTTTATTTCGGAGATTATCATATTAATAAAATTAAATTCAGATCCAATACTTTGCTGGTTAAATTTACATTTTTATGTACAAAATTACATAATGGCTTTGTTTTATTTCAGACAAAATACACTCAAATACAAAACAAATACCTTTTTTATTTACAAATTAAATATTTACAGTTGTGTTAACTTGAATAATGAATAATACTACATATTATCACTGCTAACATTTAATTCTACGTAGTCTCCAATAATACGTAACGAAAAACTCATGTTCTTAGTAAAAGATTTGTCACTTATCAGATACCACTCTATTGTAAAAGAAATATTACAAGGCACATAAAATATCTACACACAAAATATAAGGAAATAGTATTTCCCTTCATGATCTGTTTATAGTTTTTGAACTATAATAACAATGTATTTATATTATACTCACCATACAATATAATGAAGATAATAAGATATCGGCAATAGCTAGGGCCGGAGGGACGATTAGTTGAAGCGGACTGCCCGGCGCCGGCCATTAAAGACGCAATTTTTTGTTCATACTTGTTGTATTCATGTTATAAAAACTACTTTTACAATAAATATATTTGTCTTTAACAAGTAAAAATAAAATTAAAATTAAATATGAAAGAAACATGTGAATCATATCCTGGAGTCCGTAGTTTAAATTCCTGCGCGTGTTGATGAATTTTTAATTTTATAACAGTACAACATTTTAATAGTATAACAGTATTTGAGAGAACACTGTTAGTACTAAGTAGAGATCATTGACACTTTTATAAATTGGTACTGTTATTGCAATTTTTTAAACAATTATTTTATTCAATAAATAATTAATTTTGATATAAATATAAACTGGTATACCTATATATTTAAGGATGGTATATATTTATGGATGTCCTAAAATAAAATAACAATAACTGTAAATAAATTAAGATTTATTTAATGTTAACTATGTTAAAAGACAGCATAAAGCTTTCAGGATTACATTTCCCTGCTCCTTTGATGTTGAATAAATCCCATTTGTGCGTTAAACAAGTTCTACGGTGAGTAAATTACAATCACGGATAAAATGCAAGTCGTAGTAATTTATAAGTTTATTTTAACGTGTTAAGAGATTCGTAATACTATTACTTATTATTTTTAATGCAATATAGAATATATAGTTAAGGCTTATAATTCTAATTTAAGTTCCATAATAAACGAACGTACACAGAGAAATAAACCTATACATTTTATATTGAAGTCTTTGGAAAGAATATGGTACGTCAATGAAATTCAAATTAATAAAAAATATTATTTACATCCATATATAATTTAGTTATTTATTTATATTTTTTTTACTTTTGAATTAATACCAGTGATCACTTATTTACGCCAAGTGAGAGGCAGGAGGGGCTTTTTTGATACCATACTTATCGAAATAAATCTTTCTGTAAATACAGTCTCAAGCTTAAAATTAGGGTTATTAGGGTTCCAAACGCACGGGGAGTCTGAGAAGAACCACACAACAATCTGAGCCGGATTTCTTAAATTTTATTGTGATCACTATTTCACAAACGTCAATATATTTAGTGAGCAACGTCCGAAAAACTAAAACCACCGCTATCAATTCCGAAAAAGAAATCCGTAGCTAACAAAATGACCAATCACCACAGACAGTACCTGTTCACGAACATAATGCATTTTTCACCCATTACCCCCTTCACCATATTTGAGGGAAGGAACTAACCCGGCCCTCACTGCTCCCGCAACTAATTCAAAGGAAGCAGTGCAACGCAGTCAGGAGATCTAACAAGAGTAACGAACAGCGTAAGAAAAAAGTGGGAAGTTAACTTACAACAATACTTATTATATTAAATTTAACTTAGCTAGTTTTTAAGTAAAAGAAATAGTAATAAAAATTAACAATAAATTTGCAATGTTGTTTACACTACTTTGAAAGTTGGGAATGAACTACAAATCATAAGTCACTTTTTTAATTAAATTATATTTAGGAATTAATGTTACTTATTGCATAATTCTATCAACAAAATTCATTTTTGGGTAGACCTCGAAGAATTCGGTCTGCCCATTCATTTGTACCCGACTTTCGAATTTTGGAAAAATTTCTTCACAGGAGGTCTTCTTATGACCCCTTGAGTCCGAAATGACTATTGGTCAAAATGTTTATATATATATATATATATATATGCGTGCGTGCGTCCAATTTCGCCCGGATCGCTTTCAAACTTTGCACAAAAATCAACCATCCAAAAATGAAGGTCAAGTTCGTTAACCAGAGAAATCCGGCCACAGGGGGCGCTAGGGCCTCACTTTTTCTGATTTCAGTTTTTCGACCGTAACTTTTTCCCTATACAAAGTAGATCAATCGCGTTCATATTATATGATGTCTGTAATGAATACCTATAACTAATGTAAATAAACCGAAAACCTAACTTCAATAACTTAGAGGTGGGGGTACAAAAACCGAAAATTTTTGGAAAAAAATCCATAACTTTTTTCTGGTAAACATTCTTACATCACAAGTATTTTTAATAGAAAGGTTATTTTTTACTCTAAATTTAGATACCAAAAGTTTTTCCGTAGAAGGTACCGTTTCCGAGAAAAAAATAAAAACCACTTTTAGCTTGAAAATTTAAGGTAGATAAAACCACGGCAACTTTTTTCTGGTAAACATTCCCTCTTCGCAAATATTTTTAATAGAAAGGTTATTATTTACTCTAAATTTGAGTACCAAAAGTATTTCCAAAAAAGATACCTTTTCCGAGAAAAAAAATAAAACCGCTTTTTGCTTGAAAATTTTTGATATAAACAACGGCATCATGTGTTATTCTTAGGTAGTGAGTTATATTTTAAACGAGTTACACATGAGGTCTACCCACGCGCGTCCCCCTACGGGCACGGATTTTTTATTTTTATGTTATCGCATAGACAGAGTTGTCTTGAATACCTACTTTTCTTTTATATTCTTTTAATATTTGTGTGAATATAACATACACACTTTCCTAATAAGTAGTTATAAATTATATTATTTTATATCTAACTATATAAAAAAAAATTAAATTTATAAATAAATTGGTGTATCAAATAATTTCTTAATCGCCCATGAACTTTAACAACATCCGAGGATTTACAAGAGCGTTGCCGGCCTAGGAGGTGGGAGTAAACGTCTTTTTTTAAGGTACCTATGTCGTACCGATTTGGAAATGCCGAAAGGAGTTCGTGCCACATTCGAGTGGTACGTGGAAAAAATGTACTTGAGAACCCCACAGTGGAGGATCGCCGCGAAACCTGGTGGTGGTGATGGATCGAACCGCTCTTCGGAACACTCCCCGTGGTAAATGCGGTAGAAGCTGATATTGGGGTGATCAGGACCAGAGATGAGAACAGTACTCCATGTGTGGCCGGACCTGCGCTTTGTAGAGCGCAAGTCTTTGGCCAGGATTAAAATACTGCCTCGCTCTATTGATCACACCCAATTTCATTGAGGCCAACTTGGCCTTGCTCTCCAGATGACCCCGAAACTGACAATCGCTCGAAATGTCGAGACCCAGTATTCTGATACTTGTCGAGACAATGAGGGTAGTGCTCTCGAAGAGGGGTGATACGACTAATGGGGTTTTCTTAGTGGTAAGCGCGCAAACCTGTGTCTTCTGGGGATTGAACTGAACGTGGTTCAGTTCACCCCACTCAAAGACCATACTTAAGGAAGTCTCTATAGAAGACAAAAGTTTCTTTCGGCACTCGTCAAAGTTTTCCCGAGAGAAACTTTCACGACCGGAATATACCGCATCCCCAGTGCTGTCATCCGCATAACAATGTATGTTGGAAATATCCAACATATAATTGATGTGCAGGAGGAACAGAGTTGGGGATAGCACGCAGCCTTGGGGACACCAGCGTTCACGGGCTTGGGGTCCAAGCAAAAACCATCGAGAACGACCTGTATGCTCCGCCCAGTGAGAAAACTGGTGATCCACTTGCATAAACTCTCGGGAAGCCCATAGGAAGGTAGCTTCGAAAGAAGCCCCTTGTGCCATACACGATCGAAGGCTTTCGCCATATCCAGACTAACTGCCAGACCCTCTCCCTTGCTTTCAATAACAGCTGCCCAACGGTGCGTAAGATATAACAGAAGATTACCAGCCGATCGACCATGGCAAAAGCCATATTGTTGGTCATTGACCAACTGGTGATCCTCGAGGTAGGTTAGGAGCTGTTTATTGATAATGCTCTCCATTACTTTGAAGAGCAGAGAGGTAATGGCGATAGGTCTGTAGTTAGCTGGGTCCGAGCTATCACCTTTTTTAGGGATGGAAAAGGGCACGCTTCTATGAGACCGGGACTACGCCTTTAAGGTAGGAGTACCGAAATAGACGCGTTAGCACTGGAGTCAACTCAGGGGCACACGTTCGTAGCACCAACGGAGAAATACCATCCGGCCCACTCGACTTATGAACGTCCAAGGAAAATAGAGACTGCCTTATAGTTTTCTGCCGAAAAACTATTTCCGGTATTGAGCTCTGACACCGCAGGATGATAGGCGGTGTCTTCCCCTGGACGTCCAAAGTCGAGTTGGAGGCAAAAAGAGTGCCCAAGAGATCGGCTTTCCCTTTTAAACATAATGTTATGAAATATACATAATGTTATGAAATATAACATAATATTAACGACGTATAATAATATTTTTGATGTTCTTGTTATGAAAATCGTTTCCTCTCATAAATCTACTGGTTTGACGATCTTAATATAAATCGTGATGACACGAATGGTACATGGGTACAGTTTGTTTGACCGTGTGGAGCCAGTTTCATAGTTAGAAAAAAAAATATTAGGACAAATGTATTATGTCTTTGTTTTTATTGAAAGTGTAAACATTTTCTAATAATAAAAAATAAAAAGTAATAATATTTAAAAAATAAAAATACCTTGTAAGTTCTTTTATTTTGAATGAAGAATATATTGAGCTTATAAAAATTTATTCAATATTTTGTTCTATATTGATTGATTGATTTTAATAAACAATAGTCCATAATACGACACTTGATGTGTTGCATTTTGAAAACAATATAAAATATTAGTTTATATATTTATATTACTTTTGGTATTTATGTCATGATTAAAGTGCATTTTAACAACAAGTAAAGATTTAAAATTTATATTATTATTGTCATAATTTGACAAATAAGGTATATTTGGAAGTGTCTTAGTTAATTAAATATATACATATTTATTTATTAATTTTACATTATCCTGCTCTTGTATCAGATAAGCCTTATTATACCAGAAATTCCTTGGAACTGTTTATGTTTTCTTTAGTACGAACTCTGAAAGAAGTATTTTACGAAGAACTGTTAATTATGATTAAATCCAAGGATTTTTTTTTCCGAGATTATCTGTCTATTCAGGAACAGATTGTTTTAATACGAATAATAAAAACCATCTAAAAGATAAATTACTGAATGAACATCATATCTTTTCTCAACATTTTTATTCGTTTTATATCGAAAAAGATAGGTAATAAGATCTCATAAAAACGTTACTCAGAGTTTGTAACAAAATTGTAATAATTCAGTAATTGGTTAATCTAACTAACAAGGTAAAGCTATTTTCACCGAGGGAATAATTCGTAAGACAAATAGTTCAATCCAATCAGCTCTGGGCTGTGAAAATAAATGTTCCTCATCCAACTTGAAAGAAACTTTTATTAACAACTTGTACGTTATTCATCGTAACTTACTTTAAATGTAAACTATTTTAAGATTAAATAAAAAAACTGCACTGAATAATGTACACGTAAACGTACGTTTGAACTCTAAAAACGAAACACTAGGGTTTTAATTCGTTTGATAGCCCTTATTTTCTTTATTACATTTATAAGCTGAGCACTAGCAGAAACTATACACATTATAATCATGATAAATAATAATCATGTAGCAAGATTATTTTTAGTTCGGTACAAAAAAAAATAAGTTGAAAATAAACAATTTAAATTTATATTTAAAAACAAAAACAATTTATTAAAAAATACCTTTTTTTATTTTTTTTAGCTTATAAATTTATAAGCGTAAGAAGGGTAAGGCAAGGAAGGGTAACAAGGGTAAATGTATAAGGGTAAGAAGGGTAAGGCAAGGCAAGGAAGAGTAATAAGGGTAAGGCAAGGTAAAGGTAAAATACAGTTCCAATCGCAAGAATCACCTTAGTCATTGGCAAGGGTACATGTATTTTATAGGTTTCAAAGTATCTTTAGTTTTAAAGTTTGTAGGTTTTCTGGAGTATTAAGAAATTCTTTTGATTAACATTATAACAGTATTAGCGTAATCTAGTGATAATAAATAGTTCTCAATTTTTACTTACACGTATAGGTGGTTTCCTTTGCTATGTTAATTAATTTATTAATTTTGTTGTATAAATATGGCCCAAGATACGGGCCAAATCTTTTGGTTAATTTTATACGAGATTTTGGAATTTCGTAAATAATATCACTACTCCGTTTAAAATACCTGTTAGCATTACTTATTCTTTTGTGTTGGTTAATTATAAGAGTTTTAATAAAGGTGTGACGGACTGAAAGTATTTGGAAATCACCATATATTTTAGCCGTAGGATAAAGATATGGTTTTGAGAACATAACTTTTAAAACTGATCTTTGGGCTCTCTCGATTTCAATCATGCGTGACTTAACAGCGCCACCCCATACTTGAATGCCATAGGAAATTATACAAATACAAAGTGAACATTAGACGGTTCTAAGAATATCTACATCACCAACTGGTCTCAAATATTTAAAGATAAAAATAAGCTTTCTAACACACCCGCTCAGTGACGAGATTAGTTCCTCCCAATTGAGATATTGGTTAATGGTAATACCGAAGTATTTAAGGCTAGTAGACCTAGTCAAGCTATTATAAGAGCATGAGCTTGTATCATTACATATGTGGTCCTTAATTTGTTTGATCTTATTATAAAAAATAGTGTCCTTTTTAATTTCTTTAATTTGATTTGGTAACTCTATTGCCGGCCTTGTGATTTGGGATAACGATAGACTGTTTTAGTATATCAGAAAAAACGCCAGTAGAGAGTGAAAAGTTACATAAGCATGCTATAGGTTCCGAAATAACATTAACAACTTGTTTAAGTAGTATAGATGTCAGACCATCCCATTCTGAAGAAGAACTCTTACGAAGTCTAATAGTTTTAATTTCCTCTCTATCCGTTGGCAGTAAGACTAAAGAGTTCATTGGGCAGCTGTTGTCGTTAGCATAATTGGCAACCAGTTCATGTTCATTCAAGTTTAGCTTATTTAGTATTGTTCCTGCTAGGTTCTTACCAATATTAACAAAATGCTCTTTTATAACAAGTGTGGTGGAGTTATTAAGAAGTTCATTTGGAGTATTCGATCGCTTATCCAAGTTACTTATTTCCTTAATAGCCTTCCATATTCCTTTTGTATTATTTTTGTTTTCCTGTATTACATTTTTTTCATATTGTCTCTTAAAATTCTTTAACAACCTGTTACAATGATTTCTATATCGCAAATATATATATATTTAACATTATCATTGGGTGCTTTCTTGGACTTTTCATGTAGGATATCACTGAATTTTATGCACCGTAATAGTCCTGGAGTAACCCAAGGCTTAAGACATATATTACTTCTAGGTGTCTGTATAATTTGAGTATGTTTTGTATTAATTTCAGATAATTTTGTCAGAAATAATTGAGTTGCCAAATTGACATCATTACAAACTGTACTCATTTGTACCCAATCCACAAAGGCGAGATCACTTAGCAATGATTTGTAGTCAGTTTTCTTAGTTTTAATTATATTTTCATGGTTTTTATTGATTTATTGTATACATTTGTTATACTGGAATAGTGATCAGTGATGGTTGATTGGCTAACAATAGTAGTAGTAGTTTTTTTTTGTTTCAGCAAAACAATGATCAATACAGTTATTCAGACGTGTTGGAATGTTATGCCTAGGAAGTACGATACGATACGATGCTAGTAAATTAAGATGAACGGTTGTCCTTATTACCATCTTTGATATTTATAGTCATGACACCTACTAAACTAATATCATCTAAGTTTTTATTACTGAGAAAAGTATGCAAAATTTACACAAAATTGCGCAAGTATTTTTTACGCTATTATTAACCAATCTAAGGTTAGATTAAGATTAGGTAATAAAAAATATTATATATAATTAGAGTTCGGTATGCTTTTTTATTTAAGGTCTATCAACGCAATGACGCTTGTTAACATGTAATTCAATATGATCTGAAGAAATTTTATGATGCAAGTCATAGCTAGGTAGGTTTATTAGTATCATAATTTTTTGATAGTTTACCGTCTTTAATATTTTGTAGCCTTTAATACGCGTAATTGTCAATACACATACACGCGATATACTTTAATCAACAAATAAAATAGTCTATTTACTCGTTCAGTAAATTTTATGATGTCACGTTTTATATACAGGTGCTCCAAACATCTCAGAATATATTATTATTATTATTATATTTTATTTTAATTCTCGTTACAAAATATTTTCAGTGAAATAAATAAAAAAGTGAACTTGATATATTGATGGAAAAAAAATATAAAAGAAAATCTAATGATAAATGAAAAAGTAGAATCTGAGCAGGTCACCTTTTTATAAGACGTTACTAAAAACTAAAATTACATCTTGTATTAGAGTTTCTATAATAAAAGTTAAAATTAATGCGTTTACTAACTTTATTAGAAGGTTTTGCAATAAGTAAGCTAATATTCTAGTAATTGTCATTTAAATACTTTCCATATTACAAAATTAACATGGTTTATTATGTGAAAAGTGTTAAATGTTTAAGAAAGATTCTATTAAAAATTAAGAAACATTTAAGGAAGATTTTGACTACTGAAATGACGGCTGACAGAGATGAAAGGATGATGAAGCATGATAATACCAAGCTGCTGCTGCTGCTGTTGCCGCCGTCGCTGCCGCTGCCGCTGCTGCTGTTATGGGACTGCGTGCCGGCCATGGTAAAACTTGAATACCGACCTTATTAAGGTACTCTATAACGGAACTTGCGGTATGGCAACGTGCATTATCATGCATTAATCTAAAGTTGTTACCAATAAATGGTGCAAAAGATATGACATGGTCTTGTAGGACATTTTCCACGTATCTTTGAGCATTTGCACTGCCTATATCGAACAAAACAAGGTTAGTACGAGCCTAATAAGAGATACCTCCTCAAACCATTACGGATCCTCCTTGGTAACCCACTGTTTCGGTTATAGCGCATAAAGAAAACCTTTTATTTTGGCGCTTATAGACACGCTGACTTCCATCTGGACCTCTTAGGGCTATTCTGCTCTCATCTGAGAACAGTACGTCCTTCCATTCCCAAACAGACCAGTTAGCATATTCTTGAGCAAAAGCAAGTCTACCTCTACTTTTTTTGATCTGAGCTTCTTCAAGTATGGGAGAGGTTTTGTTATAACTTTTATTACGGTATATATCACAATACAACAATAAATTATATGTTAATTTAGTATAAGGTCTGTAATGCAATATACTTGTTAGTTGAAAGCAGAAGACGATGGCTACTCATCATATCTGGAGCCTTTTTAACTGATGATTATGTCGTCGTCGGTAAAATTCTGAATTATTTTCGCCACGTCGAATGCAGGATACTGCTGGTCACCAAGCCCATCTTTAGACATTTTTTCCGACTGTAATATATATTATATTCTATTATAATAATCGTTATAGTTATCGTCGCCTATATTTTTTTTGTTTTATATACAATAAATTTTAACACGGAATAATAAATACCTCTAAAATGAAACTCAAAAATTACTTCAATCTAAACCAACCTTCAAAGTTAACAAAATGATACATTCGATATTCTGTTAATATACCATTTTAGGGATTATACAATGACGGTTACATTTTTGTGAAAATTTTAAAATATTATATACAAATACGATTTAACTTAATTCTTAGCACAAGTGAAATAGAATTAAATATGAAAAGATTTCACAACATCATTTTGTTTTTATTGCCAGAGGTGATTTATTTTGGGTTACTTTGCAAAAAAATTAACCATCCAAAAATGAAGGTCAAGTTCGTTAACCAGAGAAATCCGGACACAGGGGGCGCTAGGGCCTCACTTTTTCTGATTTCAGTTTTTCGACCATAACTTTTTCCCTATACAAAGTAGATCAATCGCGTTCATATTATATGATGTCTTTAATGAATACCTATAACTAATGTAGATAAACCGAAAACCTAACTTCAATAACTTAGGGGTGGGGGTAAAAAAACCGAAAATTTTTGGAAAAAAATTCATAACTTTTTTCTGGTAAATATTCTTAGATCACAAGTATTTTTAAAAGAAAGGATATTTTTTACTTTAAATTTAAGTATCAGAAGTTTTGCCCGTAAAAGGTACCGTTTCCGAGAAAAAAAATAAAAACCACTTTTAGCTTGAAAATTTAAGGTAGGTAAAACCTCGTCAACTTTTTTATGGTAACATTCCCTCGTCTCAAATATTTTTAATAGAAAGGTTATTTTTTACTCTAAATTTAAGTACCAAAAGTATTTCCAAAAAAGATACCTTTTCCGAGAAAAAAAATTAAAACCGCTTTTTGCTTGAAAATGTTTGATGTAAACAACGGAATCATGTATTATTCTTAGGTAGTGAGTTATATTTTAAACCAGTTACACACGGGCTCTACCCACGCGTGTTCCCCTGCGGGCACGGATTTTTTTTTACTATTAGTATAATAAAAAAGTATTAAAAATTAAATATGAGCTTAGGATAAAAAGCTACAGAAACAAAAATTTTTCGATTAGTATTTAATTCAATGCTATTAATGTTTTGTACATTTCTATGTTGTAATTTTCAACTTATTATCTTATTATGTTTTCTATTTTATATACAACTAAAATATATATGTTTCTTTCCACTTGACTCTTAAAAATATTTCTGTTATTCAGAATTATTGTTGAAAATAATATTATAACCCTATACGTATTATAGTCTAAAAGTTGAGTTGTTAGTCGTATTATACTTTTATTGATTATTCATTGTAATTTCAACTTTTAAACGAAGAGGTTATTAAAATTTTTTAAATTTTCTTTAGAGAGTAGGCATGCGTCGTGAATATTTTATGCAGATATATATGCACAGAAAAAGGTAAAATCCGAATAAATGATTTCCATTAATAATTTGGTAGGATTGGTAATACCCTTCTCCTGTTCTCCAAATAGGATTCAAAAGAATACATATTTTACTTCAATACAAACTTTTAGTTTTAGTTAGCATTAAGTATACAAATGTAAGATACAAAACTAACAAGTAGACAGAAAACAATGTAACTAAAAATAAAAAACTTTATTAGAGAAAACAAAGGAGAAGTTAACTTGTGACAATCAATTTTCATTGGAGACAAGGAAAATAAAATAGGTATAGATAATAAATCTTCTTCATGTAGATGGACTACTTTCAAGTTCTGAGAATATAATTACAATAACCAAATGGAAAGTCAACAGATTTATTTATCCATAAATATAAGTTTTAATAAAAGTGATAACCCAAGTACTGCTTTCTGCTGTGTTTTATTTAATTTATGTTAGTTTTATTAATTTATATTGAGCCTTACAAACCAAACTTTGTGGAAATATGCGTTTGTCAATATTGAAAAATATGCCTACAAATTTTATAATAATTTGAGATCAAGATTAAAATATTAGGTTTCCTGATTAATTACCTGTCGTCTAATTATAAAAAAATAATTAGCTTGTGTCACATCGTTATATTTTAACAATTGGAATGATAGAATGATGCCAACATAAAGTTACTCTAAGTTTCTACAAGTACATAGTAAAGTGTACAATAAATTATTAGGTCTACAACCTTGCTCCCGCCGTTTTCCAAAAGATGGCGCTAGTAGCCAGTAATAGTTCAAATAAATAAATCACAGTTGCTTTCTATCAGTTTTGACATCTATAAATATAACCTTACATCGATATTAGTTAATTTCTGTTTGCGTCATTTGGTTACACTTAATTAAATATGTCAACTTATAAACTGAATTCACGTCATTTGCGGGAGATTTTACTTTTTCATTTCAACATGAAAAAATCGGCGGCTGAGGCTCATCGGGTTATTTCAAGTATTTATGGTGATGATACGATTAGTGAAAGAACGTGTCGCGAGTGGTTCCAGCGCTTTAAAAGCGGTGATTTTGTTGTTGGAGATCGGCATAGCGGTGGCAGAGAAAAAACTTTTGAAGATGATGAACTGGAGGCTTTACTTAATGAAGACTCGTGCCAAACTCAAGAACAGCTAGCAAAATCATTGGGAGTAACTCAGCAAGCAGTATCAGAACGCCTGGAACAGCTGGGGATGATCCAAAAACAAGGATACTGGGTACCGTATCAGTTGAAACCAAGAGATGTTGAGCGACGTTTATTTGCTTGTGAACAGCTGCTTGAAAGACAAAAACGAAAAGGATCTCTTCATCATGTTGTTACTGGGGACGAAAAATGGGTGCACTACGACAACCCTAAGCGACGCAAATCATGGGGATTGCCCGGCCACACACAATCCTACGGCGACACCTCGACAGAATATTCACGGATCCAAGGTCATGTTGTGTATTTGGTAGGACCAGCTTGGCGTAATTGATTATGAGCTGCTAAAACCTTCTGAAAAAATTACTGGTGCACTTTATCGAACGCAATTAATGCATTTGAGTCGGGCATTAAAAGCAAAACGGCCCCAATACGCTGATAGACACGAAAAAGTAATTTTGCAACACTACAATGCTCGACCTCACGTGGCGAAAATAGTCAAGACGTACCTCGAAACACTGAAATGGGAAATTCTACCTCACCCGCCATACTCTCCAGATGTTGCTCCATCTGATTATCATTTATTTAGGTCGATGGCACACGGCCTGGCGGGCCAGTGTTTCGATTCTTTTGAAAAAGTGAATGGATCGATTCTTGGATCTTATAAAAGGATGAAGAATTTTTCCGACGCGGGATTCGTTTGTTGCCTGAAAGATGGGCCAAAGTAGTGGAAAGTGACGGACAATACTGTGAAACATAAATAAGATACCATTTTTTTTATATAATTTTTAAAATTAAAAAAAAAACGGCGGGAGCAAAGTTGTAGACCTAATAGTATTTACATAAAATATAAATAAGATTGATATTTTAAACCGGTATTAAACATTATTTTTACAAGTAGTGTTCAATAAGCAACTGTCTGCACTTTAGCAATTTATTATTTATTCATTTGAATTTCAGAAATTTATTATACACAGAAATATTTATAACACGTTTGTTTTTTATATTGATTTAGAAGAATTATTTCTTCTATTAGGACTTATTTCATTTTTTTATTATATAATACATTTAATATACATAATTTCGTCTTAAATTCCACTGTCAATACAAATTACAAATCCAATTGTCAAGCAATTTTATTTTAGCAATAATACATACAGCACAGGTGACAAGATACTAAATGTTGAGATTACAAATTAGTTACGACAGTTCTCTGAGGCGGCCTAACGTTGATTAAGTCATGAAATCCTAACTTGACTTTACATGTCGTAGGACAATTATTTAATATTCGTAATGTGAGTATAATCGTGAGTGAGGTAATTTTCAAAGGTGTGAGGTTTGTTTGTTCTAACTAAGTTTGGCCTCCAACGACTTGGAAAGTGTACCTCGAACAAAAATCCAGCTAAAAATTAATGAATTTAGTTCAAACGAAATTACATTATTCTGTGACGTACCTGAATCTAAACATGTTCTCATGAATAAATATTGTAGAAGACTACGTATACATTCATAAATAAATATATTCTTTACATTGTTAAATAACTGCAGTGATTTATTTATATTCTATTTATTTGTAATGTATTTTTTAAGATAAACAGTGTAAGTATTATTTTTATTTAATTATGTTATTAACTCTATAGTGAAAATTATGTATTTGTGAGTATCCAATTTATGTTAAATTATTGCAAGGCGACCCTTTACGTTTTGAAATCATTATATATGCTAAGTTCTTAAAACAAGTATATATTCACATGAAGAAGTTTTGTCTTTATATTTTCAAAAATATTGCGATTTCATAATTTCAGATAATTTACGAATTTGATTTTAGAATCATAATATTAATATAGATTATTATTGTGTTGACTTCTTATATTAAAAAAATATTAAAATATAATAAAAAATTAAAACGAATGTGTACCCTATAATGTGCTATATTTTTTTTTTTAATAAATCGTTACGATTTTTCCATCGAGATGATAATTTAATAAGTCTTAACTAAAATCTTATACTCTACCAAAATACCAAGATACCAAAATCTTATAATTTCTGGCAAGAAAATTGGATAATCAGTAAGCAACTATGTAGCACGATTTAATAGCATTGTAAATTTCGATAATAGATATAGCCTTTATAGACATAGTTTTCTTCTTTTAACAACAGTTTTATACCTCTTTGTGATTCGAATGCTCTGTCTAACAGTTAAACTCATTTATAGTATTGTAATTTCTGGATAGTAAAAATAGGGAGAATTAAGAAGAATAACATATTATATTCTTCATTTTTTAAAATGATGTCTAAGTGACTTTTAATAAAAGGGCAATAAGAAACCATTAAATTTATCCTACATTGTTTGGATGGTCAATCTGATATACCATCCACTACTCAAACAGACTTGCAATGTGTTCAAACAGACTTGCAAAGGCTACTGACGACAGGCTACATAATATATCATTTAGGAGAAGCGAATACAGCCTATTTGAAAACTTATTTTCAAAGAAATGTAATAATACTGCAACAAATTAAAGCCACAGAAAATGTTTTTCCATTTATGTATGTTTATTCTTTTGTAAAAGAACTTAATTATTTTTATATAATTCGCTATCCTAATACAAAAATTTGTGGGCATTTTTATACATAAAGTGTTTTTCAATTCAAAATAACTGCTGTAGCTATTTCATATTATATTATGTTTTCATATACATATGAAAATACGTTTATTTATGTATTTACTGATACGGTTTTATTTTATTTAATTGTTATAATTATAGTTATCACTATATACATAGTCACTATTAATAGCCCCAGAGCTTTAACACACTTGTGGTAACTAATTACACTCTTGTGTTAGTCCGGTGAGTAAACTAATACACTATACATAAAATACTTAACACCTTGAATGTTTTGCTGATGTTAAATTTAAGACTATTTCAAAACAAAATAAAAAAGTTTTCGTATTTATTTTCCTTATCAACGCCACCATAATATTTTTCAGATATTATAAATCTATAATAATGAAGTATAAAAGTATATAATCTATAATAATAATATATTATGACACCAATAAAACAGTAACATTTTTTTTTTTAATATCAAATCATTTGTCAAAATAAGTCAAATATGCAAATTATACTTAATAATTATTGGACAAGATTATGAGCGTGAAAAAGAGAATAAATATAAGACACATTATCTTAATAGATATCTTGTAGCTAAAGTTTATAAAGCGATAAAGTGTTCTCAAAGTCCTCCAGATGTAAGACAGTGAGGGATTTAACAAAGTGGAGGCGACTAATTTACATAAAGCCACTTTTGATGCTCTGCTATATAAACCCTGTGTCAGGTAATTTCTTGGTATTTAATCATGGTAGCTAATCATCTTCTAGGAGGTTTAATATTAAAATTTTAAAATGAACCAAGCAAATAAGCAGTGTTTTTGTTGTCGGTATATTTTATTAATTAAAACAAAATATTCATGTTTTGATAAGATAACAAATTTTCACTACTACTACTATACGGTTTTAAGAAATAAACATTAGTCAATAACCTAATAAGTACCTGTTGATATATGTTGTTTGTACTGTGTATTGTAATCAAACTTTTTTTTATTTTTATAAAAGCCTTGTTCTTGTTAATGATTTTTTTTATTATATTTCGGCACACTAAATAAATATAAACACTTTTTTTGGTTCAAAATTAGTCTCTTAGGTATCGCTGAAAAGAATATTGTAATAGATTTACCTTTGTCGGTTTTCTATGAAAACTTGCCCACGATTCCACTTCCGCGAAATAAGTTTCTTTAGCAGACTACAAAGCTCTTAAACAAAACGTTATCAGTTGCATACATTTAGATAACATAGTTTCTAAATATATATTTAAACTACCAAACACAAAGTAAAAGCAGAGGCAAAAATAAAATAATATTAAGTTTATTTATCCTTACACCCAGCACTACTATAAATTCGAAAATTTGTTAGAATATAGGTTTATATAGATGTTTGTTACTCTTTGATGCAAAGGATCTTGGTGAAATTTGGTATATAACCAGAATAACATACTATAGATACATAAAACAACGTCATCTTTAGCACACCCATTTAAGACCCCTTCTTCTATCACGTTTCGTTACAATTTAGTTACTTTTATTCTGGTAACTTTATAAAGTTTTTGTGTGCTTAAATCGTATCCTTGGACCATACAAATCCCGTTTAAATTGGATAAGAGGTTACAGATATAAGCGTACCAGATACAGATAAACCGACATAAAATATAAAAATCATTGGGTTCTATTCGTAAATTCTCTCAAACATCTATAATGAACAGACAACGATCAGTTACATATTTATTGTATGTATTGATAAATAAGTACCATTAATAAGACATCAAAGATATGGTATTATGTGTATGTAATTCCAATCATGTAAAACAAATTAGAATTTGAAAACCCATCCCATCCTACGAAAAGCAATTATTTGGTGATGTGGTATTCTATCAATCTGGCTTCGCGTCGAAATAATTAGACAAGCCGTTTATGTCAATATTGATAACTCTCTGAGCTTATAAAAAGACTTATTAAATTTTCGGAAACATACTTAACCACTAATAGTATACTATTCACTTTGTGAAATATACAACAGGAGTTAGGTAAGTATTTGAAACATTTTTATTAAAACTTACTTTTTTCAAGAAAAAATACCAACGTTTAACAAAATCTATAATGAAGTTCTTTATCTTACAATCCTTTTAGAATACTTTAGATTGTTTGTTTCTTTTTTCATAGAACGCCGCTATTATAATATACTAATCGAAAAGACAAACAAAGTGGTTATATTCAAATACGAAATACATATTCTCACAAACATAAATACTTAGTCTTGACATAAATAAACAATAGTATTTAAAAAATATACAAAAGTTTATTCGAAGTGGTCCATCAGCTGCAATATAGGCCTTTAAACTTTGTGGCCGGTTTTTATTAGCAGCACGCACTATTGGAAAATTCTTCACTACCAATCGTATGTATTGTATGTAGCCTTACTCTCTAAAAGTGACCATAAATCATAATCCAGTAGAATAAAAGCAGAATTAGAGGGCCAGTCTTCAGATCTGATAAAGTCCAGAACGTACGTTTCTAACCAAGATTTGGTGAATCGAGCTTTACGAACCGGCGCCGAGTCTTACTGAAAGGAGCATTCTTGGTTATTGAAAATGGTATAGTTAAGGGGCTTAACTACCTTCTCAATAATACTATCTTGATACACTTATGCCGATATTTTAATACCCTTTGCACAAAAATATGACTCAGACACTCCTCCATAGCTAAAACCCCATCAAACCATCACTGAAGTCGGATAATGCCCACGTTCTTCTTTGTTGACTGATAGGGAAGCTTCTATAGAGCTTTCAGCATAAATACAGGCATTCTGTTTTTTAAAATATTGCTCAATTGTAAAAACTTTCTCATCCATAACCAAACATTTTATGTGACCTCCTTTGTGCGTATCGCTTAAGAAGTTGTTTTGATTTTACCAGCCTATTCTTTTTAAAATTAGCAGTGTATCTCTGTCGTCTCTACAGGATGTAAGTTTTAATTCATTTTACAATACACGACATAGTTCTAGGTGCTATCTTCATCTCCCGAGATAAAATGTTTTGCTTTTGGACAGAATTTCCTTAAATTTATGCCCCTACTTTGTTTCTGATTTGATCGCTTTTTTCGTAAGTGGACGGCCAGATCTTTTTCTGTTACAAACAAAGTATGTTTAGTTGTACCAATCAATAGCACAGTATACAAATATTTGATCACTAATCAGTGTATCAAGAATTAAAAAAAATTGTATTTGGCTCCACAATTACTTCATGTAATATAATCACAGCAATTCGGTTATATTAATCACCCCACTCCATTTTAATATCACACAATATTTTACAATATATTGACGCCAAAATCAATAAACACACTGAGCAATCGTATAAAAATGACAAATTACAAACTCAAAAATAGTATTATATGTATTTTTAATTGTAACAATATATATAAATCAGATGTAACTATGATCAAGAAATTTTGATATTTTATATGTCGGATCGACATCGTTGTTAGGTTTTACGTCAGACATCACGTAGACGTATCGTATTCGAGGAAATTCTATAACTTATATATGAATAACTTCACACAAAACATATGAAAGTTTCTAGTGGAGTGGTACTGGTCTACAGCGTGATTCGAAGGCAAGTGTCCATTCTTGAGCACCACTCCATAATGTACGCTCTGTCGTAGCACGAAATAGCCATGACGTGACATGATCACGACGGTGCTGCAGATATTATGTTATATGATAAGCCCTAAATAATATTTTAGTTCGATAATTTAACCATATTAATATAAATAACATTCATCTTTAGTCCGTTTTAAGATAAATAACATTAATTCATTATTTATCTAAAATTGGAAACAATATTATTCTCTCTATATATAACCTTAATTAATAGACATACTTTTATTAATTTATTTATCTTTCAATGACACTTAATACATTAGGGACGGAATTGCTTCAATATGTCTGCTAAAATTTAAAGCTGATTTCTCTTTATTTGTACGAAATATAAAAAGAATTTCTTGATAAATCTTTTTTTTACATGGGATTTTTGTCAAGTTTCACTATGTTGTACATAGATTCGAGAGTGTATATACCTTGATTCACGGTTCTAAAATATAGCAAAATGTATAAATATTTTTATTAATAGATTATTTTAGAACTCACAAATTGGTATGTATATAACATATGCAAGCCATTCTTGGAAAGGACAAGTCAGGCAGCCTTGTAACTTCAATAATTTCTAATTGCATTTCATTATTGCATTACAAATTACATTAGCACCAAACAGTAAATAACAACTTCATTTATGTATAAATTGTGTATTGGATTATAAATTATCAATACAGTATTTAAAAGAGAAAAATGATGGTTCGTCACAAATATTTAGGAAGTGAAAGGCCACGAATTTTTAATTGAATGCATTGGATTGAATTTTGCATGAGTATTTAACAAAATTATATTTTGGTCGTATTGTTTTACGGTTCAGGGTCGCACACTTATCACATAAATAAGTAAAATTAATCCAATAGTATATTATACTTATAAAAATTAATTGCTACGTGTAAGTAAGCAGTAGCATGACAAGTACCTCGTGTAAATCTCTGATAAAAACCTCTAACAATATACACGGAACTTTTAAAAGTAGTTACATATAACAAAGATAAAATAAATTGTTCGTAAGTTAGTATTTACAGAGTTAACCTTGAATGTAAGGCGTCGGTATAATTCAATAGGTCACGTTTCTTTCTTTAATAAAAGCTCAGCTTGTTAGTGAGGGATGGATATTCTGTAACGTATTTATTATATAACAATATGAAATATGTGTTATACATGAAAAAAAAACCTTTATACTTACAAAGAAACAATAAAAAATAGTTAGTTCTTTAATTTTGATTAGGCTTATCAATTGTGCGTAGCAAAATTAGTAAAACAAAGACTTAATTGATTTTTTTTTATATTAAAAGTGATTAAAAAAATTAACAATTATTATGTAGAAATAATTTAACATGTTTATGTCTCGTAGTTCTAAACTAACTAAACATTTTATTATTAACTAATTTTGCATTGTTTTATGAATAACACAGTTATTTTATAATTACCCCCATGTATATCCCAGGTAATGTTATAAATTAAAATTAACAAAGAACCCCATTGATCCCTGGGTGGATCAAGAGATAATTTTGTTGTCATAACTATATTACATTTTAACAAATCAAAAAGTAAGAATAATGGGATATATATTTTATTTTTCATTGCGTATATGGACCCTTATCGGAAACTATATCCAGTCACAACCCGTAGTCTTCGTTAAACTGTGAGACGAAGTTTTGTGTCAAGTTTCGCGTAGTCAATTGAAGTGGTTTGATTATTAAGGCACAACAATTTTACAATTTCAATTAATCCGAGTTATATTCGAAGACATAGAGTAAAAGAAAAACAAGAAACATATATTTTCATTTATATTGAATTAGGTATTAAAAATTGTAAACATAAATAAATTTAAGACTTATGAAAAGTTAATGCCTTAAATATATTTTATAGTACTGAGTGGATTTTTGTAGATCTTTTAAGTATTTAAAAATATAATAATCTTTCTAGGGTTAAATGTTACTACTACTTAAAAAAAATATATAACAACAGCGCATGGTATTCAGACACAGAAAAACTTCGTTCATTAAACGACAATGAATCTCAATTTTATACGCTTTGATACCTCTGCTTGGTTACGAAGTAAAGTTTTCGCTAAAAACGTTTCAACATAATTATTTTCGTGAGATACGTCCACGTGTACCCATATATATATTTAATGTTATTTTGAAATTATTATTTTCAAATACCTTAATTTTATTTTAAAGATTAAATGGTAGCTAGAATATAATAGTGAAAATCAGTTTAAAACAAATTCAGTTTGAGTGTTTCTACATCACTTTATATTGAGGCTTATTAGTTTTCTTGCATAATTAGAATACATATAAATAATATATAAATACATCATATAGAAAAATCAATACAAGTAAATGAAAAGTATTACCCTCCCACCGAAATAATAATTTGTTATTTTTGTCATTCCATAATAGCTTACCATTGTATATCCGGCACTAAGTGACTATCAGCTTGACTGGGTACGATTTACACGTAATTGTGATAAAGTAAAATGTATGTTCTGTTATGTTGCGGTTATTTCAACCTAATAAGTTATATCAATGATGTAACAGAATGTATAAAATAAATTATTGTTCTTCTGAATTTATAAACCACTTTTCATCATCTAAAATGTATAAAACTCCAAAAGACTCATTTGTTAATAAAATAACACTATAATAAATTTCAGAAAATTCTTTAAATTATATGTTTTAAACGGAAAAATATTTTTTTATTCAGGATGGATGGAATTTATATTTATATTTGTTTACTTATTTTCTTTTTTCAATGAAATGATAGGTTTTTTTGAAATAGGCATTTATTACGAATATACAACCTAAAATTCTAGTTAGTCCACGACCTATACGGTCCTTTGGACCAGACCCATGAAGAAGAACTGACAATAACCACCATAGATACTGTAATTTTTTTATAAATTTTCATATTTTTAGGCAGTCAAAACTGAATAAAATTAACTTTAAGTAAAGTGAGGTATCAAAAAATACTAAAATAATGTATATATATAAGGGATTCAACGATTTCAACTTTACATGTTTAAAATAATAGTAAGTATAAAATTATTACATTCTGCATTAAGAAGAGTGATAGATAAAAGATTATTTTAAAATAAAAAACATAAAACTAATAATAATTGCGTATATTACAATTGCTCAATAAAATAGAAATAAAACATCCAGATCTACCAAATTTCAACGACATGCTAGAGCAAAGTTGAAGCATGTCGTCAAATATGAGGTATCAGTTTGAAAGATACCCGCCTGGCAAGCAAAAATTGTGGACATGTTCCAAAGGGAAACTTTTGACAGTCATCGTGACCGCCATTGCACACTAGGAACTACTATCTGGCTCTTTCTCTAGGAAAAACTTTATTTTCCTTGGACGTTCATAAGTCTAGTGGGCCAGATGGTATTTATCCATTGGTGCTATGGACATCCTGAGTTGACTCCAGTGCTAACGCATTTTTTTCGTAACTTCTAGCCATTGTCCACCCGATCCCTAAAAAAGGCGATAACTTGGACCCAGCTAACTACATACCTATTGCTATTTCCTCTCTTCTCTCCAAAGTAAAGTAACAGCTCCTATCGATGATCACCAATTAATCAATGACTGCAATTTGGCTTTCGTCATAGTCGATTGGCTGATGATCTTCTGTTACATTTTTCGCACCATTGGGCAGCTGTTGAAATAGAGGGAGAGAGTCTGGCAGTTAGTTTGGATATCGCGAAAGCGTTCGATGGTGTATGGCCACAAGGAGCTTCTTTCCGGCCACTGTCCATCCACACATGGACTACTGTTTTCATCTCTGATCCAGATCATCCGAATATCAGCTTTTATCTTTTGACCGAGTACAGCAGAAAACCGCTCGGATTGTTGGGTATCCGGTGCTCTGTAAACGCTAGACTCTCGGGCCTTGCGTGAACAGTTGATATCTTTTTGCGTCTTTACAACGGGCTAATTTTCCGAAAAGCTATTTGATCTGATGCCTGCCGTTGAATTTCATCACCGCACAGCGCGCCATCGCCTCCAATACCATCCGTACCATGTCTTCGCTTGCCATTCATACCCTCCATACCCTTTTTAAATCTTGAAAATATAATTGAAAATATATATGAAACACGAATCGAAATTACTGAAAATCGATAAACGATTAAATGGTGTTGTTTGTACATCATAATTTTGATGTCTCTTCATTTATGTAATATTAAATATTAAATGATATTGAGCTGAGCGTAAGCGAAGCTCTTAACCGTTCATTTTGCTGTTTTACAACATCGGTAATTTTAAAACCTATAGATGTATTTTTTTTAAATTTGGCAGAAAATTCAGTCTAGAAAAAAAGTTATAGTAAAATAAAATTTGTCTATGGGATTTCCCATTATAAATGTGTCACGCGAATGCAGCAGTGAGAGTGCTAAATAGACTGCGACAACTGCTACAAAGCCAATATTTGACCTAAAATTCTATAATTTCGCACATTGCTAGAATTTTTACTAAAGATGGTTGTGCAAAAAAAAAGAAATCTCTGACATTTCCGTGTAAAACAAATGATTAGTTTTAGAGGTTACCGATCACGAACGATGATAACACAGTCCATATCATTTATTATTTTCTTTCATGCAGTGCGCACGCTTTAAGGTTTGTACATGTTGAGATTCATTTAAAAGACAGATATATGGCTATAATTTTATTGATAGTGAACTGATTTTCTTTTCAATTGAGATTCTAAACCGATAGTTGCTGAGCATGTTATAGAGCAATATTATATGCTAAGTTTGTTAGCATTAAAGAAGGTGAAGGCGCTCAGCTCAACTCCCGCAGCGCACGACGGCGGATCCTAGTTAAATATAAAAATTCCATATAATTAACATTCTGAATATAAATAAATGTATGCAAAAAATATACACGTAATTTACTCATGATGAAGGCTACAAAAATTTTAATAAAAAGAAATTCTTACAGAGTAATTTGGTGCCGGATCTCAAATTGTCACTTATGCTTTTATCGCTCGTGACATGAATAAAACATGCAAATCTCATTCGTCCTGAAACAGTGTAAAACTTCACGTGGAAGTATATAATAAACAAGACTGGGAATGGAATTATAAAGAAGTAATCGCAATCTGTGAAAAGGTAGTGATATTAAATTTTCTACTATTAAAGATATGTTAACTGTTATTTTATTTATATTAAAGTTTTTCGTCTTTTCAAAGCAAGAATTTTTGCTCACCAAGTAGGGTCTGATTTTAATCTGAAATTCATGTTTTCTTGGGTTTAGATGACATCTGGATTATGTAAAAAAATTACACTGAATTATATATAAATAAATGTTATGTCATGTTTTTGAAAAATGACCCATGTTTATACTTTTGACCCTAACTTCATTACTTCTTAATTACCTAAATAGAATATTGTAAAACACCCACTTTATTATATATAGTATAAGATATATATATCAATATATCTTTAAAATATTTCATGTACAAGAAACATTAAGAGTAAAAATAATATAATTTGTTAGCCCAACCAATACATGGAAGGAGGATCCTTAATCTCCAGAGAAAACATTAATCTCTAATTACCTTATTACTAATTTGTCGATTAAGGATCAATATAAAATTATCGAAGTAAACTTAAAAGTATTTAGCAATCGACGTATTCTTAAAATATATATTTTTTTTCTATCAAAAAAGAAATTAAGGAATTTGTAATTTTCAAAATATTATTATAATTTTATGTTAGGTACGTTATAATTTATTATGACGAGACTGAATTTAACAATAAATATAAGTTATTACTATTTTTTCCTGTAAAAATGTATTCGAAATGATAAACTTATTTTGAGCAGTGTAATGACTCTTTCAATGTAAATTATACATTGTTTTAAAGAAAATATATGGTAACGAAAATATACATCTCTAATGTTGTAGAAAGGAAGTGTATCGTTTGTGAAAAGAAGACTTAACACCAAGTCTTATTGTCTCGTCTGATGGAAAATATAACTTATATTTCAAGTAAAGAATAACATTCCACGCGGGCTTGATATAGTCAACTATGTGTGTTGGTTATTTCTCTACATATATTATTATTAATTTAAAAATATACCAATTGCACTTGTCATCGTATTAACTTATAATAAACTGATTATAAAAGTGATTTTTAATTCATATAACAACAAATCATTATATATCCATATAATGACAACTTAATTAGTTTGTTGATAATTTTGTGCAAATGTTATATTCGGTTCAAATATTTGGTTTGGCAAATGTCGTTGTATACTTAAAATGAAAAACCAAATTAGCTAGATATCTATCAATCTATAATTCAAACACGAATGAAACAAAAATGGCCCACCAATATCAAAAAAATTTAATTGTAAAAAATTACACACCCCGAATATATTATCCTTGTTCGAATTAATGTGCATCCTAATCAACATAGATTTCGTTTAATCATGAAATATCCATCACACACTCTCATCCCCTTAATATACCGCAAATATCCTGGAACATAATACGTGACTAACTAATGCAATTCCCATTATCCGATACAAACACCATTAACCGAGGAATTAATTACGTACTTTCTTAAGAAACTACATGCTTATTGAGTCAAGCTTATTTGTTAATCGAGTTTAAATTTAATTAACATAATAATTATTATGGTTATGTTCTAACCACAATCTCAAAGGAGACGTATTTGTATTTTTAATTCTAAATGTAACTAATACTAGTTTAATTTGTACGTTTTCAGACTTTGAAAAATCGTTTGTAAAATTCAATAAAAATGTATGATAAACGTAAACATAGGTTCATATGTATAGCAAATTAATTTTTGCTTCCCAAAGCTACTTTTAGCGTAGTCGAGATTATTTTGATACTGCCATTAAGCAAGGTGTAAAAAATCTGACAGTACGAATATGTGTGTAAAGTATAATAGAATGTTCAGAATTAAATTTTAAGTCTTTTTTATACTTATACCATAATACCATGTGTCAACATGGTATTACGGTTATAGGTATAAAAAAGCTATAGAATAACCTACAGAATGTATTAAATAAATTCGGAAGTATAAAAAATCAAAAATAACTTTATTGAAATGAACAGCAAAGAATTCAATTATAATTTATTATATTCGAATTCGTACTCGTAATAACCGGTGCAAAAAATAAATATTTTGATTCGTTATAAAATTCAATCAAAATAAACTATTACTCATTACTAATATAACGTGGTATTACAAATCCTATCTGAAAGGCGTAGTCCCGATCTAGAATCCGTAGAAGAATACCCTTGTCCATTTGAGCCTTAAAAAAAGTGATAGCTCGAATCCAGCTAACTACTCGGCCTATCGCCATTACCTCTTTTCTCTCCAAAATAATGGAAAACATCGTTAATCAACACCTTCAAACGCACCTCGAGGATCGCCAGTTGATTAATGGTCGGCAATATGGCTTTCGCCATGGTCGAATTTGAAATATTTTGCTCGGTTTCCAAGTCCGTAAACGCTGGAGTGATATAATAATAATAGAGCAAGGCAGCATATCAAGCCTGGCCCAAGCCTTGCGCTCTATAAGGTGCATCTACGGCCACACATAGAGTAATGTTCTCATTTCTGGTCCGGATAATTCCAATGCCTTGTACCTTTTGACCGCGTACAACGGAGACTGTTTGGATTGCCGGGGATCTGGTGCTCTTTAAACGGTTTAGATCTAGCAATGCGTGACTTGTTTTTCTACCGCTTTTTTAACGGGGAGTTTTCCGATGACTTATTTAATATGATACATGCCGGCGAGTCATCACTGCATAGTGTGTCATCGCCAGCAATATATTATTGTAAGTATGTGCTTAATATTAATCATATTATATATTATACTTCGTATACATATATAATATATATTATTTGATATTTGTATATTATATATTTATACCACTCTTCTAACTTTATTTGTTTTAACGCTCATGATATTAGGCTTCCATGGAAGATCTCGCTTTAACGATAGTCGCTCTTTGTATATTTTTTTATTATTATGTTTTACTGTTACTGTGTATTTTTATTATTTTCTACGGATATGCAATATTGAATATTATGTTTTTTCATGCGTTTTCTTGTAGTGGCCACCGATTCAAGTATTCCATTTCTGATATGTATGTTCGATAATGAACATTTTCAAAGAGAGGCTGATTTATAAAGGAAATTTCGTTTGTAATATTTAGACTGATTGTTTCTATGCCAATCTCAGCGCCATCTATAAGTACTTTTATAGTAACTTAGTATCATCATCATCATCGTAAATATTGTAAATGAGTATGTGAGTTTGTGTCTATGAAAAATTTGAAATTGAAACCGCGCAAAAACTTTAATTACCCGTTGTTCTTGTCAAGTCTATTTTTGGCGATAACTATCCTAGCATTCCAATAAAGATTGTTCTGCATAGATTATGAAGTTTTTTCAAGAGAAAAGTTACTAAAATTTGGCTTTAAATCAATATGATATTAACATATCCATGCATTTCTTAAATCTGTTCCCCGAAAGTATTAGTTGATTATTAAATGGGCATTAAAGATAAAGTCGATAAATGTCGTTGTTGATTTCGGATTTTTGTAAAATTCTAATATCCTCAGTATGAAAAGTGTAAAATTTTTCAAAAAAAAGCCAGAAAAAAAAATTGGTTTAATTTTAATATTTTGATATCCAAAACATTAAAATTAAACCTAAAGATAAATAAAACATAGTTAATTGTTTTAATAAAAAGTTTAAATCTTAATACTATAGTAAATAGTT
Source organism: Melinaea menophilus ssp. n. AW-2005 (assembly GCA_918358695.1). Classification (NCBI taxonomy): domain Eukaryota; kingdom Metazoa; phylum Arthropoda; class Insecta; order Lepidoptera; family Nymphalidae; genus Melinaea; species Melinaea menophilus. Next base: position 28,228,900 of record OU911042.1, read on the forward strand.
TAAATATTAAAATTATTAAATAATAGTATCATTTAAAAATTTTTGGTAATAATCTCTCACAGAGAGTATGTAAGAGTAAATTTTTTGAAAGGTATCTGTAATAGGATATTGTTGACGTACATGATTAGACGGTGAAATTAGGAAATTAAGAGAGGTTTATAATAATACATATACATAGAAGATATAATGTTAATTTATAATAATACATATACATAGAAGAGTAATATATATATATGTATATTCAGTAATAAAAAGTTCTAAAATTCTTTTTTCTAACATTTTGTTTATTACCAGACTAATTTCATTTCGATTATATATTTATACAAGAAATAAGTACCTTCATAAATTGTTTTATAATTGAAACTAAACAGGCACACAATATTATTTATGATAAAGCTAGTTACGATAGCGGTCTAATAAAGTATCTTAATCCACTTTCAGTGCTGGCATGTTTATCGCTGTTTTACCCTCGAATTAACTTCTTTTTAATAAAATGTCACAAAATAGAGCCAAATATTTAATTTCACTGGCAGTTTATGCGATAAGCTAAACCTGTATTTGAGTCAGCATCTTGCCCTACTTTCGGTCGTAACGTTTTATTTTATATTTGATATGACGATAATAGGCAAAATTGTTTTTGATTTGATTTGATTTTTTGTTAATCAATTTTAGATAATAGGAGTACTTTATACGTTTCTTTTGTGAATATCCTTCATAACATTTATTTTTTAAGAAACTAAGCAATAATAAAATGCTACTTATAAATATTCAAAACAGATAAGTATTTTTTTTAATGGAATCCTGAAAAGAACAGCATCAATGAAACCAATTGTTAAGATAAGTTATTTAAGTTATTTATTTTGTGTTATTGATTCATATATATATATATTTAATTTAGTGTTATATTATTATTAATATTTTTCTAGTAACAAATAGTAACATTGTGTGCACGTGCTATCTGTGGCACCAAGAAAACCACCCGACCGATATAGAATGCCAAAAAGCATTAAGTCCACCCATTGCCTTACACTTGAGTTAATACTAGTTAGTAAAGTAGTTGGAGCCCAGTTAATATAAAATGAATTCTTTATTGGAATAGTTTTATACAATAATACAGAACAAGCAGGATAACTTTTGAAATTCGAAATTTACGACAATACACGGTAGTAAATGAATTAATAGACTCGCGATAATATGAAGATCTAATCAATTAAAAGTGTAAATACTGTATGAGCTGTATGTAATGATGAATAGAAATTCACATTGTCACGTCACATACGCTCGGATTTCTTATGGAACTTTCATTGTTTTTTAATACCGAGTTATACATTTATCTTTAATGGAAATAACTTTTTAATTATAATAAATACAAAAAATAAATCGAATTTATATTTTTTTTTTAACGATGATAAAATAAAAAAATGCAACAATCCAATAGTACATGAAGCGAATGAAGTAAGTAAAATTAAGAAACTCCCTACGAAATTTACGTTATCGAAATACTCTCAACTCCAATTGAAATATAAATAATGGGCACCAAACGAGGGTAGCACTCGTGCACTCATACCTCACGCAGACAACTCTGAGTTGACATTATTTCTCTCGTGATTATGACGGGTAAAATTCGGTTTAGACGTCCCGAAATAAAAAAGATATTGAACCCTTAATGCTCGATGACATTTCGATTAAATATTTTACTTAAAATGTGTTAGAGGCGTAATAGTTTACAAACATCAACAACAAATTCCGCATTTAATACTCAATTGTTATCAAAAGCAATTAGTTGAGTATTAATCGTATCTTCTTTCTTTTCAGTAGTAAATTGTTAACTTGCAAAACGAAGGACAAGTACTTATATTTTTATTGAATATTTTCCTAATCGAATCTAATATAAATCTAATATATATCTCCGCTATTGTACTTGTTTCAACTATAATTTTAGAATATTTACGTTCCATCTATTAATAATAATATGTACAAGTCCCGTTGTAGACCTAACCTGTCTAACCAAACCGAATCTAACCTAATAGAATATGTCAAACTTGCCGTAGTCTCATTTAGCAATGTCAATAGTTCTCTAGTGGAAATGAAGCTTGTTGAAATTCCCAGAGGCTGTGTTTACAAAATGTTTAAACATGATCCAAATCCAGCCAATTAAGAAATAACTGTACGAAGTAATCCTTACTATATAATAACGAGCTAATTGGCTCTGTATGCACGCGCCTCACTTATCACCCACAAATCACACAATAGTATAATAATATATATATATATATAATAATAGTATAATAAATAATGAATCAGGCTACAAAATAGGGTGGGTGCCAAACTCATATGTGACATTTGACCCTTCTCGGTCCTTCGGGCCGGGAAGTTCCCTCGTTTCTAATTCATTGTGAAATTGTGTTTGTAATCTTTTAACTGAGGAACGGTCAAAGATATATAATCTATTAATCTATTACAGTGAGTAGACTAATAGTCATCTTGTACTAGCCTGGTGTAATTTATTATTCTACGAAACATATATTTAGGACTTAAAAATAAGTAAGATTTTTTTTTGTAAGGATTAATTAAATAAGTATAATAATTAAGTGAATTTCGATAATAATTTCTTTAAAATATTTGAAGCTTATATTTACTAATTAATTAAACATTATATATAGTTACATCGGTCCAAACGGCTGAGTCAGTCATACCTGTAAAAATCACTGAGTCGGTATCTAACAATATTTGCACGTCTGTATTCTAAAGATGGGAAAAATACCCTTCTGGGTGTTCGACTCACTGGTATTTAAGATATTGTATTAATATTAAGTTAGTCTGTAAGGTAGTACCATTTTTGACATTTGCCGTATGTACTTGTACATTGTAAAAATATATTTATTTATTTATAATTTACAATTTTTAATTTTCTACAAAACGTGCTACAATTTAAATAAATATTCACATATATCAGTTTCCTGAGACACGCATGTGGACCGACCGAATCGAAAACGACAAAAACTGTTACATGAGACTGATAAGCGCCACCAGAACAACTAAAACCCATAAGATATCCGTTGTTCCTCAGTAGTAGTAATTTTTCCTAACTGACACACTACCCTTCTGATTTATTTTAGTACAGATGGAACTCTATCATAGATAAATCGCAGCCCAAGGGTAACGCAGGAATTTTTATGGAGGAAAATAAATTTCAACGTCACAGCCAGAAACCATAAGATACTCCGCTGCTCCTTCAATCAAACTCAATAGATGTAGAATAGATATAGAATAAGTATAATATTAAAACCAATGGTTTATTTACTAACGTTTCCTTTGACTTTTTCAATATAACTTGATGTTTATTTCAAAATCTTTCATATTTCTGTACATGAATGACACTGCACTTGGAATAAAACAATATTCAGCACTTGAAATATTAAGCACAAATTATATCAAGACTTATAGTAATAAAATCTAGAGTGTTAACCCGTCCTTAATAGATAAAATTGTTTCACTAGTACCGAAAATAACTTTATTATATCCCTAAAATATTTGGTTTGAATATATAACTGTGATATAATTTTGACTATTATTAAACACGAAACCTAATTTAAACATGAGTTTTTAGGAACAATACCATATTAAGTATGTGCTTAGATAACCTCATGGGGCTGTCCTAACTTATGAGTAATATTAGAAAAAAAAATAAAAAATAACAAGTGACCATGCTTAAAAAAAAAGTATAAAAGTATTTTAAATCACAAATTTATTGGTTTATTGACTTTAAATATAACTTATTGTTGTATTGTGAGATTCTTGTATACCTTATTAAAAGGCATAACAACACCTTTATCACACTTAAAGAAGCCTCGATGAAGAAGTGTCATTGTGACTCATCAACACGGTACAATAGCCTGTTATATTATATTATATTACTGACAATACGAGCTTTGTGATATCTTGACTATTATATTTTTATTATAGAGTTTTAACTTCTGTAATATAAAAATAAAATAATGACATTTATCATGAAATTATTTGCTTTTTCATTATCAAGCAATAGAAACGAAATATTACGAATTACATTATAACATTAATCAATGAAAACATAAAAAAGTCGAAGCGTTTCTTCAATACAATATGTATTGTATTGAAGAAACGCTATTGTATGAAATAGTGTAAGTAAAATAATTAATATCAAGACAGTTATTGTTCTAATAAAATGTATGAAAAGATAAACAAAGTTTATGTCTATAAATAGTATCATAAAAACAACTTCAGATCATATTGAATTGCAAGTTTAGTTACTTGAGTATTTGTTTAGCAAAAAGTGTTTAGTTTTTTTATGCCATTTTATTTGGTTATAACTGTACCATAATATAAATAATAATTAGACTGACAAAAATACCTAAAAAGGATTCATATGTGTAATACGTGTTGACTCTTTACCGTTTCATATAAGAAGTAATAAATAAGAAAGAAGCTAAAGTGGTCGGTTTAACTAGGCGCCTACTAGCTTATTTCATATGTCAGTGTTATATTTACTGTTATTTATTTATATTAAAAGTAAATAGGACTTTTTCTAAGAGTGCTATTAAAATTGGTACGTGTACTTTATTATAGAGTCAAATAATTTAATTTTATATAGGTAATATTACAAAAATAATTAAGACAAGAAATTTGAAATGTTTTGTTTTTATTTCAATGAAACAGTTTTTAACTTTTAATGAACGTACGATGACAATAGATACAAGTTGTAAAGTGAAGTTTGTTTGAAGTTAGATGAGGAACATTTGTTTTCAAAATTCTTTTTATATATATCTCATAGTTTGTAATATATAATAATTATCATGGTAATACCTGGTTTGAAAATGTACATCTCGATTACTGGTAAAATTTTTTTACATCTGATAAATACATAAAAAACATGACCAAGAAAACCATTTTAAGAACTTAGAGCCATTTTTATAAATGTGTGAAGTGAAACCAACTCTCCAACATTGCAATTGTACGAATATATTAAATATTGTTATCAAATATGTGCTGTGAGCACTTACACATTGATGTTTGGAAAACTGTACAAGAATTATTACTATACAGCTTATTTAGCTTTAGGTGAATATAAACTAATAATATCAATTATAAAGTACTTCGAAAGCTAGACTGGATAGTCATTCCTCTGAATGACTGTAACATTCTTATTACGTGACGTTTTTGATAAATAATTAAACTGCTCCATGACATCTATTCCTCTACGAACAAAAAGCATTTTTTTTTCAGAAGAAATATTTCGATTCAAACGCACACGTAGAAGATTTATTTTTATAATTTAAATAAGAGTTTTACATGTCCAAAGCAATTTACAAAATCCTAAAATGTTAGTAATTATTAGCATATCTTAGTTACAATATATTATTTCATTTCATATATTTTAGTTTTACATTATTCAAATTAGGTTATTATTGACTATTTTTGTAGAGGTATGTTTGATTAAATGATGTTAAATATTAAAAAAAAAACCTTGGACTGTCTAATGTTATATATTTTTTAATAACAGTAAAAAATGTATGAGTTGTTTAATCACTTATTAAGATTATTCTTTCTTCCGCAGTAATATAGTAATTAAAATATTTGTAAGCTTAAATTTGAACTTTCATTAACAATACCATTACTTATTTTGTGACAATGTACTAAATAATTAATTATGAATTAAATTAACCATAAGGCAACTTCTTTGGTTTAGTTTCTAAATAACAAGTATTTCAATAACCTAATAATAATTGATTATAGTACACGGTGAAATTATGAACGAATATGTACAATATTTTACCGACAACACGGCAATAATTACAAATAGAATAGTAACATCAAATTAATTTAAATGCAATGGTATGGTATTAAAAGTGATCTACTTATATATATATATATATATATATAATAAATGTTTTTCTTTTTTTTTTTAACATATTGTATATATATATATATATATATATATATATATATATAATATGTTAAAAATAAAAAAAAACATATTTTAGAAAAGTTACCAAAGTTATTACAATTTTAAGAAAACATATATAAAGGAGCGGAAAACATATTTTATATAATACTAGTAGTCACCACATAGTCAATATTTGAATGTTAATGAGGGATTAAAATTACACTTCTGTGATAATTATATCGATTTTTTAAATTTGATCATACGTCAGGTCACAATCTACTATTTACGACTATTTGACATCAAACACGTCATATGTCAATAAATTTCGATTTCTGCATTCCTTCACAACCATACATTTTAACTACAGGGATACAGTTTTCTCTTCATGTGTTAATATATAGATCTTGAAATTCATCAGAACGTTGGTACCTGAAATCTTAAGAAAAGGTTGACGTGGCGTGTGCTCCCATCGTAACTATTCATTATGTGATCTATTTAAGCTCTCTATTAAATCACTATCTTATTTTTTTTCTAAGACTTATGTATATTATTAAGGTGTAGAGTCAGCTATGTGTTTCTATTATATATTGGCGTTAAAAATAGCTAGAAAATTCAAGTTATTATTAAGAAGAAATTGATATAAATAGCAGAGACCGTTCTGATATCACAGAATAAAATTAAGATGTTTTAAAAACTATGAAATATTCATTAAAAGTTCCACATATAGGGATTTAAAGGTCATTCGCACATTGATTTTTAAAAATGGAGTAAAGCTTTTTATCTCGATAAGTAGTAAAAAAGTTGTTCTCTATAAATTTGTATTGTACTGTTAAAAGTTTTAATTAAAAGAAAAATATAAGCTTTATAGGTTAGAACATAAACGCTATATTTGATAAGAGAGCATATTTTTATTGTGTAGGGATTATGTGTTAACTACAGACCTATCGCCATTACCTCTCTGCTCTCCAAAGTAATGGAGAGTATTATCAATAAACAGCTCCTAACCTACCTTGAGGATCACCAGTTGGTCAATGACCGGCAATATGGCTTTCGCCATGGTCGATCGGCTGGTGATCTTCTGTTATATCTTACGCACCGTTAGGCAGCTGTTATTGAAAGCAAGGGAGAGGGTCTGGCAGTTAGTCTGGATATGGCGAAAGCCTTCGATCGTGTATGGCACAAGGGGCTTCTTTCGAAGCTACCTTCCTATGGGCTTCCCGAGAGTTTGTGCAAGTGGATCAACAGCTTCCTCACTGGGCGGAGCATACAGGTCGTTCTCGACGGTTTTTGCTTGGACCCCAAGCCCGTGAACGCTGGTGTACCCCAAGGCTGCGTGCTATTCCCAACTCTGTTCCTCCTGCACATCAATGATATGTTGGAAATCTCCAACATACATTGTTATGCGGATGACAGTACTGGGGATGCGGTATATTCCGGCCGTGCAGGTCTCTCTCGGGATAACGTTGACGAGTGCCGAAAGAAACTTGTGTCTTCTATAGAGATTTCCTTGGGGATGGTTTCTGAGTGGGGTGAACTCAACCACGTTCAGTTTAATCCCCTTATGACACAAGTTTGCGCGTTTACCACTAAGAAAACCCCATTTGTCGTATCACCGCTCTTCGAGAGCACTCTTCTCATTGCCTCGCCAAGTATCAGAATACTGGGTCTGGACATTTCGAGCGATTGTCAGTTTCGTGGTCATCTGGAGAGCAAGGTCAAGTTGGCCTCGAAGAAATTGGGAGTGATTAATAGAGCGAGGCAGTATTTCAAACCTGGCCAAAGACTTGCGCTCTATAAGGCGCAAGTCCGGCCACACATGGAGTACTTACTGTTCTCATCTCTGGTCCGGATCACCCCAATATCAGCCTCTACCATTTGACCGCGTACAACGGAGAGCCGCTCGGATTGTCGGGGACCCGGTGCTCTGCGAACGGCTGGACTCTTTGGTATTGCGTAGAGACGTGGCTTCTTTGTGCGTCTTCTACCGCATTTACAACGGGGAGTGTTCCGAAGAACTTTTCGATCTGATGCCTGCCGCCGAATTTCATCACCGCACAACGCGCCATCAACTTCTTTACCACCCCTACCACCTGGATACGTGGCGATCCTCCACTGTGCGGTTCTCAAGGACCTTTTTTCCACGTTCCACTCGCTTGTGGAACGAACTCCCTTCGGCGGTATTTCCAGATCGATACGACATGGGTACCTTCAAAAAAGGCGTCTACTCCTACCTACAAGGCCAGCAACACTCTTGTAAATCCTCGGATGTTGCTAGAGTTCATGGGCGGCGATGATCACAAGTCATCTGTGACCCGCCAGCTCGTTTGCTCTCCTCTTCCATAAAAAAAAAAACTACTTATTGAAATATTACATGAGTAGGGTGGTCTCATTTTAAAAATGTTATAAGTATAGGTATTTAATAATATATTCGTTATCATCATCTGTACCAGAGAAAGTTTCTCTGGTACAGATTTTGTATGCCGCAGATTGATGAGGTCTTACTTCCGGAAGATGTAAACAACATTTTTGTAAGATTTATAACCTCATCTGTTCTATATATATTTAAGCTTATATAATCACCTTATTTACGTTTATTAATTGTGTGATCTCCTAAAACCCAAAACATGTAGGTCTAAAATAGGAAATATAACTGGAAATAATAATTGAATACCTTAGAATGTTCTTGTTGAAAAGAGCATCATTTAGTTAAAATCCAATCCCATCCACTTCCAATAAGATCGAAATGACGGCTTATGACAAATTTAGAAACGAAATGCGAATAGAATTGCTCGATTGTTAAATTTTTTGATGTATTAAATATAACTTGCAGGATACGAAAGCTACTTTTATCATAAGCAATACAATATGACATTCTGATTTGACACATAAAACAATTCAACAACCAAGAACCATAATAAATATTTATTATAGTCTAAAATTTTGAGTGAGTGATTGGTAAAAGTAAAATGTGTCATTAAATCGATGAAATATTTTTGAACATTGTAACTAACGTTTTTGGAAGTTACGATTTTAGCTTTCTAGTTAAACAAAGTTATAATATCAAGAAATTATAAAATAAAAGTAGCTATTCAATCCGACTTTCAGTCGATGCCATAACACAAAATTGTAATTGTTAGATTTAGTCAATGAGTGGCGCTAATTTTCTATTGTTACTTTTAATCCAAATCGCTTAAATCTTAATAATATTATGGAAAAAAATGACCAAAAATTGGTAGTAAAAAAAAAACTTATCACGAGTCCAAAACCTCTGTAGTAGCATTATTTTTGCTTATTTCCAGCGAAGAAATTAATGAAAACAATTTTTATTAGTGATTAAATAACAATATTTTTATAAAAGGTTACTCAAACAATGCTCAGAAAAGTGAATTGTAATTAAATCAATAATAAAAAATAAGGGAATTGTTTCCAGTGCCGTCGATAAAATTTTAATTACTTAATGGAAGGGTACGAGGCCAAAACACAATTTTATAACTTTTACATTTTATTGTCCTTTTACTAATATCAGTAAGTTTAAATAATTGTATCGAAGATATGAAGAAGATATAAATAAGGGCACAAGTTTTTTTTTTTTTTAATTTATATATTGTACAAAATGAAGGCCGATTTATGTCGAGTTTCATGATATGCAATTTGTTGATCACGTTATCAACCAATCAGAATAGTTGACCCTGGAATTGAAAGCAGATTATTATTATTTTTTGTCACTACTGCTATTCCGGTTATTAATACTACAACATTTTTTTTTTTAAATATTGCGGTATAACGAAGATTTAAAGTAATTAGAATTGAGGTTTGGTATTAGTCAGACGGACGAGGCGTCTAAAATTTAACAAGTAACATAGAATTTTGTAAATTGTTATTAAACGTTTTCATGCATTACATTATACATTGTTAAATCAATACGACACAAATTATAGTTTAGTTATATAATTTTATAGGTAGTGAAAGGACTTCTATTATATTTATTTTTATATCTATACTAATATCCTCAGATACAAACCTAGACAGACGACATTAAATATTTATTCAAAACAAATTTTAAATATTTGTTACTCGGAATAGAGATTAAGCATACTTACAATTGAAAAACGAAATTTATTGTTCGAATAATTTCCGAACGAAAGTTCTCTTGGATTTTTTTTAAGTTATTTATTGATCACTCTTGAGCTTCGTTAATTTTTTATATAAAATATGCACAGTTTTGCTCATAGAAACTTGTCTAATTAGGCAAGTGTTTTTCGCTCTCGTTTCGTTTAGCTCAGTTAATTACAAGGATGATCGCCGGGAATGAGTTTATCGACTAAGTTTTAATTACTGTGAATACTTCATTGATCGAGATTAACAATTAATGATATCCACTAGCAAAAACAACAAAGCTCGTTATATTTATGATATTTGAAAGTTGTTTACTGTCTTTATTTTTAATAATATCCTTATATATCATTAGATTATAATGCAAATCTGATATTATCGAAATAATAATAAGGAATACTTGAGAGGATTCTAAGTAAAATTAGGAATTCGGATGAAAACCATTTTTCACATCTCGGCAGCTTTCTCGATTGAGGTGGCCATTTAGTTTTCAATTCAATTCAATATGTTAATAAAAAAATTAAATTCAACTCTAAACATTGACACTAAATTTAAAACTTTTTTAAAGATCAAGTCAGTAATATTTAAAGCTACGCTAAGTAAACGTTTTGTATTTAAATACTCCTTATCAATATTTGTATATCATTACCAAATAATAGTATGTATGAGTTACCAATAGGTAACTATGAAAACTATAAAATACAATAGTATAAAGTACCGAGTGTTTTATTATTCTTCATAAATACAATTAGAGTTTATGCAATGCTCATTACTTGCCTGGCATTTAAATATCCTTGTAACTGCCGTAATGTGACGACACACCACAAATAAAGTATCTTTTTTTTATGTTTTAAAATTATATTATCAATGTAAAGTTTTAAAAATCTACATTTACTTGCTGATTCTTGCTCGCTTCGTTGTTTAATTTCTAATTTTGGGATGCGTTCCCGTTATGTAATGTGGTGGGATCCTTAATAGGCCTACACTACGAAAAAATTTCCAGCCTGTAACTAAGGACAAATTTAGATTTTTTTTATAATCTTATCTATTTTTCAAATATATCAAATCAATTTCGTAATCAATTATATTTTTATGTCCTTAATTTAATATTTAAGAATAATTTTAATTTTCAAATTTCAACTTTTTGCGATTGCAATTTATATTTGATTCAATATTTGAATCAATATTTTTATATTTAAATTTGGGTAACTTTCTTTCAATTAAAAACTTTAAATAGATCTTTGAGCTTGTCTCTTTTTCTTGTCTAAAAATATCTTTCCACTATTTAAACCTTACTTCAACGTAACCGAACGAGTTCAGTGTCAGAGTATTTATTTTAAACAAAATGTAACGTTGAAGTGGTGCTCGAGTCACATTAATTTCAAATTTGAAAGTATTAATTAAAATATTCAGGAATATATGATTTCTGTCTTTGTATGTACGTAGCAAAAGAGAAACTTTTAAAATTATTTCTCAATTCAAATATTTGTATGTAAGAGGTAGATATTTCCAATTCTATACTATTTTGTAAGATAACTTTAGTACAACAATTACAAAAGAAAAACGATTTTCCTCCACAATCTTGCCGTCTTGACGTCAATTACATATTCGTATAATTATATTAACAGTATTAACAATCAAACAATTGGTTAGGCTTTCTATTAAATAATTAACAAGAGACATTTTCATTATTTCAAGATTTGGTTGTTTTTCAAACAACAGGAATAAAGTAGTTTTATAGGTTTTCTTGAGAACGAAAATCATAAAGTTATGGAGTAAGTTGAATTTTGTGATACATCTAAAATTCAAATCTGGATTGTTTATTGGCAAACTTGTCCAAGTTCTTCATATGTTATTCTAAGTTTATTTGAAGTAATATTCTGGATTCTTTTGTGGTTTATTGCCTTACCTTATTCATTCTACAGAATTTCTATGTAGATCTTGTCAGTTTGTCCATATTTTTAAATCTCTTTTTAATATTAAAGGTAAGGAGGATTGTGATACTAAAATTACTTATTAAAATATAGAAAAAATATTTATCTTTATTTATTTAGCTCCACGCCATATCCCTTGCGGGGTAGCCAGAGACAACGGGGCGCCAAACGCTACGATTCCTGCATACCTATTTGGCCTCGGCCACAGACATCAACCTCTTCATGCATGCCGTCCGGGGGTCTTTATGCTTTTTATTTGAGCGTTCTCCAGTATCATAGATACTGTATTTTCAAAGGTCACTCGAGGCCTTCCCCTGTCTCTCTTACCGCTCACTTTTCCTTTATAAATATTTTTTACCATTCTTTCATCACTCATTCTTTCGACGTGCCCAAACCACCCCTGAGCACGTACTTCTTCATTTTCACCGTGACAGCTTCGCTAGTACCTGCCATTATTATTATTATGTTATTTTAATGTTAATTACATTTACTTTATTTTGCCATTAACTTTTAGAATACTCAAAATAAATATAGGAATAGCATATTAGAAACTATACCTAAAATTATTACTATGTAATAAATACTAAGACAACGTAAATAGATTTAGAGATTTAACATAAAATGTAGGATGATCTCCTCCAGTAAAGTTTGTACGATTACGTTATACTGCTTTCAACTATTAACAGGACCCATTGTTGAGAACTTTTCGCACGAGGGGTGACAGGCGGGCGGAACCTGCTTATCACTTTTATGTACAGGCATTCAATCTAATATTAAGGGGTGATCTAATACTTATCACAAGTTCTTAACTATAAATAAACAACAAAAATCTAAGAATTGCTAATTTACACTGTGATTTTTTTTACGCTTGTTTTATAAAAATAAATAAAATACTTTTTCAATTTCGGTGAATTTGCGTCTCAGTGATTAAAAATTGGACAAGTGCAAGTGGAAGTACTTCTTCTTCAGAAATTATTTCGTTTTTATTTTTTTTTACTTTATATTTTTTATTTTTATTAAGAATGTATGCGTCAAGCCCCTTCATAGCTTTCATAGCCTTCAATTTCAAATTTAGACCCCCTATAAGATTATATTTTTATGATTTAATTACAAATGTAGTTCGTAGATTTTTCCTTCAATTTAAGGTATTTTTTGAGATTCTCGAAATATGGGTTTTAAACGGACGTATCTTTTTCTTGATTTAGAAGTTATATTTTTCAGAGATTGAAGACTGGGCTGTAGACCTCAGTAAATATTTTTAGTTTCAACTCCCTCACGAGTTCCTGAAATTAATTCTTGATAGACAAGAGACAGGCAAACGGACGGACGGACGGACGGACGGATGGACAGACAAACAACAATGAATCTTATATTCCGCATTTTTTTTTAAGGTACGGAACCCTAAAAAAGAATGTTTAATCTAACTATAGCTTAAATGAAAACCTTATAAATATTTTACTAGTTCCTGGACAAACTTAATAAATTGTTTTAGCTAAAAATATGAAAAAGCCAAAGGGTAATTTTATTACAAAAAGAAGGGTTAGGCTTGTAGTCCCTTCGTTATAATTATTTTACAATTGCACTGTTACACCGAAGTTATCTATTTTCTGTATTTAAATTTTATATAAAGTGTTAAATCGAAATTTTCTAATACATTTGCGTTATATGATTTAATCTGATTTGTCTAGTATAACTTTATTAAAAAGAATAATTACCGTATAAAAATAAAACTTACACTTATATATAATAATTCTAAAACAATTTTAGGAATTGATAATGAAATAAAGACATTAAAGGTTTAGTTCATACTTATACAATTATCTATTTTGTATTATAAATCATATGCTCTAAAGATATGAACAGTCAGAATTTTTTCTTTTAAAATATAAATAAGATTAAGTATTTATTTATTTCAACACAAAGAAAAAACAGTTTTATCCCATATTTATATCTAAATTAGATAACTGATATTACACTCTTGCTGTGTCATATCTATCCTTATGTACATTGTCATATCTGGAATATTTTTTATGAGTGCAGAATCGATTTCACCCGTAATCAAGAAAAAAAATTACAGCCAATTATTATGTTTACATTAAATGGTATGAAAATTTCGAAAAAAAAACATCCAAAGTATATCAATAAATAGAAATACCCATTCATTTACAAATAAGAATCTGCTATCGTCCTGTAGAAACCGTTTTTTTTTAATATACCAACTTACGTACTATATATGAGGCATCTTAATTTTCTATCTGTGTATTTTCCTTATTATTATCTAATCTTCTTTATCTTATTCTGAATCTATTATGATGTTAACAAACAAACCAGTGACAGTTGCATTGAAATATTGATATATAATACCGAACTGAGCCAATACAAACAGTGCTTAAACAATACAATCTGAATGAACACAATTGTACCACAATAACTAAATTATCCAATGGTTATTCGAAACCAACTCTCGTTGCACACAAACACAATAATATAACAGATTATAACTATATGATTAAGGTTAAGGTTTCAGGTCTATTTATCTTAACCGTTTGGGAGACCTTTCTTTTGTCTTTAGTTGTCTCCAGAATGCGACGAGATAATTAGCTAAAAATTATCATTGTTATTGTTATTGTTGTTTAATTTTTGTAATGGTTGTGTAATGTATTAAAAATATTAAATTTACTATAACATGAACAAATGCAGCGGTGGGGACCGCCAACCAACACGCCATGTTCCGAGCGGCGGGAGGTGGAGGACGCAGCTACAAATAGCTACGTGGAATGTCTTACATTCATTACATGGAGGAATAGAAAAGAAGATGAACGAATTATTAGATGTGATAGATGACAAGGATCCAGATGTTATTTGTGTGTCTGAGACCAAGCGAAAAGGCGAAAAAATACGACCGATTTGCCTGGCAACCAGGTCGCTTTCTGGGCTGGGGTTCCAGAGGGTGAGCGAGGTTGCCAAGGTGTAGGCGTGTTGTTGTCTTCTCGAATGGTTAATGCAATGGTAGAATACAAGGCCATCAACTCGAGGCTTCTTTGGGTTCGCTTTAAGCTGGGGATAACAAGAGTATTCATGTTGGCCGTTTACGCGCCAGTATCCTCAACTCCAGTGAGCGAGCTCGAGGAGTTTTGGGAGAGTGTCAGGGATGTTCTAAGTAGTGTCAGAGATAATGAAAAGTTGATAGTATGTGGAGATATGAATGGATTGGTTGGAACCGCGCGAAGTGGTTACGAAAGCGTGCTAGGCAAGTACGGTGATAAGAGAGCAAATGAGGCTGGAAAGCTTATTTTGGAATTTTGTAAGGAGAAAAATTTGTTTGTGGCAAATACGATGTTTGATCACAAACAAATTCACATGTATACATGGGAGCGAGCGGATGAAAGAAGTATGATTGATTTATTCCTAGTGGATCAGCGTATTCGAAGCCAAGTTATGGACACGCGAGTATTTAGGGGTCTAGCAACGACTAGATATTTGTCTGGGAACAGACAAATATCTAGTCGTTGCTAGAATAAGAGGTCTGTTTGCAGGTTTGCGCAGACGCACGACGTGTCCTGGCTTGGAGTCGAACTATCGCATAAGAAGCTGGAAGCTTCAAGATCCACCGATCAGAGAGGAATATCAAGAAAGGATTTCCAAGAAGCTTGAAAGCTGTGTTTCTGGAAATGAAAGTGTTGAAATATGCTGGCAGGACCTTAGGAATGGTATGGTGAAAGTAGCGACAAAGGTATTTGGTAAAAGGAAAAGAGGTTTTAGTAAAAAGCGCTATAAATGGTGGGATGATGAAGCGAAAGACGCTGTAGAGTTAAAGAAGAAAGCATGGCTGGATTATAAAGCCTCGGGTAAGGATAAAAGTATGAGAGAGATAAGAAAAAGAGAGTACAATCTGCAAAAGCACAAAACGAAAGCACTTATAAAAATGAAGCGTGAAAATTCTAAGAGAAAAAGGGATGAAAGGTTGAGGAACAACTTCCGGGAAAAAACGAAGCTTTTCTGGCGAGAAGTTAGTGATTCCCGGGGTTTTTCGGTAACCTGTAGAATGAAAGGGGTACTTTCGAAGAGTAGTGAAGTTTTAACAGATTCAGCACACGTTTTGCAGCGGTGGGTGGAATTCTACAAGGAGACGTATGAATGTGAGGGCGCCTTGGCCTTGATTACCAGCGAAATGCTGGGTCCGGATGTAGCCGATGGTGAAATCAGTTTGGAAGAAGTGGAGAGCGCGATTCGCGAGTCTGAAATGTGGTAAGGCTGCGGGAGCAGATGAAGTTACTGCCAAGATGATCAAATATGGTGGGCCACGCGTCTGGGACTTGTTCTGGTTTTTGTGCAATTTATGCTGGAAATCAGGGGAGGTCCCAGGCGATTGGCGAGGTGCAGTCATCGTACCTTTGTATAAAGGCAAAGGTTCACAGATAGACTGTGCAAGCTATAGGGCTATTAGTTTGATTAGCTTGGGCGGTACAGTTTATGCCAAAATATTAGCGAGAAGAATGCAAGAGAGATCTGAAAGGCTGTTGTGGGAGGCCCAAGGAGGTTTTAGACCTGGAACAGGGTGTATGGATCAGATTTTTTCCCTCCGCATGATCATGGAAAAGTTTATGGCCCTAAACCAAACGGTTTTCTGTGCTTTTGTGGATTTGGAAAAGGCGTTTGACAGGGTTGTGAGGAAGAAATTATGGGAGATACAATGTGAGCGGACCTTTGCTACAGGCTGTAAAGTCTCTTTACAGAGATCACTCAGCCTGTATGCGAGTAGGGGCTGAAATGTCGCCCAGGTTTGACATCCAATCGGGTGTTAAGCAAGGTTGCGCTATGTCAGCTTGGTTGTTCAATCTGTTTTTCGATAATTGTCTCCAAGGTGTGAAAGACAATGACATGGGAGTGAGTGTAGGTGACCTTAAAGTCAATTGCTTGCTTTATGCAGACGATGCAGTGCTCATTGCATCATCAGAATGCGATTTGCAGGCATTGATCACCACTTTGAAAGATGGGTGCGAAAATAATGGTCTAAACCTGAACGCAGATAAGACGAAGGTTCTGATATTTGAAAGAAATGAAGAAAGAACAGAATATAAGATCAACGTGAATGGTAAGATAATAGAACAAGTGAATGAAGCGGTATATTTGGGAAGCATGTTTAGCAGAGACGGAAGATACAAAATGGATGTGGAAAGACGTATAGCTGCCGGTAACAGAGTTAACGGTGCTTTGGCTGCATTGTTGAGACGGCGAAACGTCAGCATAGCTGCACGTTTGGCTGTACACAATGCAGTTTTGCTACCGACGCTATTATACGACAGCCAAACATGGGTAACACAGAAGAAGAATGTAAGAAAGATGATTGCTGTGGAGATGCGATCTCTTCGCAGAATATGCGGAATCAGTCTAGGTGATCAAATCCGCAATGAAGAGATCCACAGAATGGCAGGTATTAGCGAAGATGTCATGGTGAAAATGAAGAAGAACGTGCTCAGGTGGTTTGGGTACGTGAGCGAATGAGTGATGAAAGAATGGTAAAAAAGATTTATACAGGCAAAGTGAGCGGTAAGAGAGACAGGGGGAAGCCTCGAGTGACCTTCGAAAAACAGTATTTATGATGCTGGAGGAATGTCACGTAAAAAGCAGGAGGACCCCCCGGAGGGCATGTATGAAGAGGTTGATGTCTGTGGCCGAGGCGAAAGAGGTGTGCAGGGACCATAGCGTTTGGCGCTCCGTCGTCTCTGGCTACCCCGCAAGGGATATGACGTGAAGGGAAGTAAGTAAGTTTGAAACAATATTATTTAGCTAAATTGATAAATAAAATGATAAAAATATTGTTATATTTTGTATATTATTATTTATTATATTATATTATATATGTATATATGTAGATATTTGTTTATTTGTTTATATATTGAATAGATTATAATATGTTTATATATGCCGACCGTTACTCCTATATGATTGTGAAGTAGATTAATTTGCACTACCCTGTGACTTTTCTAATTGTCATTGCGTTAAGCGATAAGACCGCCTTTGCACGTAATTTTACTGCATTTATAGAAGCATTGTAATATTGTTTGTTTTATATTATTATTACGTGCAATAAAGTTTTCAATAAATAAATAAAAATAATATTTTATTCTACTAAATTAACTTATTTGGGTTAAATATTACCAGTGGTATTTCATTGCAATATCTTATATTTTACATTATTTAATACGTCTTGTATTAAATGATTCTATAAATTAGAAATATATTTAAAAGTAATTTGTTTCTTGATGGTCGTTAAATAAATTTCAATAATTCATAGATACAGATGCTTAAGAGTTTTTTATTAGTTAATTAGTATATAATATTAAGTTAAAAAATAAAATT
This sequence comes from Melinaea menophilus ssp. n. AW-2005, assembly GCA_918358695.1. NCBI lineage: Eukaryota > Metazoa > Arthropoda > Insecta > Lepidoptera > Nymphalidae > Melinaea > Melinaea menophilus. The sequence continues at coordinate 28,247,233 of OU911042.1, forward strand.
TGTTTTAAAATGGTTGAATTGAGTCGTTAATTATTGAATTCCATGGAGAAGTTGAAATTACTTTGCTGAGGTCTATAACCTATCTATGACTATGCTTTAAAAAGCAGATAAATTATATAACATTTATTAATATTGGTTAACTAAAAAATATATATATATTTTTTATGGTTCCTTATTTGTAGCCGCCTTTTGCGGTGTTATTTATCTGGTAACTTAATTTTTGGCATTTTGCAATAAAAAATATAGATTTTGTACCAATATTTAAACGGATGCTATGAGCATTTTATTTTATCTTATTTTTGCGTTATAAAATATAACCTTTGGGATTTATTAGAGGTCATTGTCAACATCTCTTTTATCTCTGATATAACATTGAAGATTCTCTTGTTACTTGATTACAACAAAGGTTTACTTCTCATCCTTTTGTATCAGCGGTGTTATTTTTGAATTACCTCCTACTACTTATTTCTTATTTTATCCATTATCGTCACAGCACATCTATCTCAATCTTCGCTATTTCTTTCATAGCTTTACGCTCACAAACACGGCAGGTCAGTTATAAAATACCATTATATTTAGATTATATATTATATTAGATAAACATGTATATTACATATAGATTTCATTATTTATAACAAAGAAATGTTGCTCCAAACATCATAGTTTCGAGAAATGTAATAATTTTTTTAAATAATATATTGTAGTTATTCGGATTTGATACTTATATCAAAGAGATAAGGTTGAGTAATAGTTTTCCTATTCAAGATAAAACATTTATGTACAAAACTATAAAGAAAATAGAAAGTATTCCATGTATGACATTATAGAAATTCTTTTACATATTACGTAGTCGATAGTAGTCGTAGTCGATAGTCGATGATATAAATGTATTAACGTAACATATTATTATTATTATACTTTTTATTCTAATAAATATTACTAACAAAATAAAAATAGTTTGTAGCTAATTTCTCCGAGTATTATAATAACAAATTTGAATTCTAAATAAATATAGAATGAAAAATTCATCAACACGGTCAGGACTGGAACCTGGAGACCTGTCACTCTGCCAATTGAGCTACCGTGTCACTACACGTAAAAAATCGTTGAACCCTTCATCACCAAGGAAGTCGCATCAGTTTATTACAAATGTTCACTTTTTACAGATAATTTTAGATGTAATATTCTCCGCACTCTACCCCGAGGGAAGCCGTTATAAGTTACATGGTGCATATGTTGCCATATATGGCGTCATTTATAACTATATGATTTTCATAATATGCTTCGAAATTGACTAGTTTAAATTTTTTTAATTTTAATAAGTAATTGTTGAATTGTTATTCCATAAATCGAATTGAATATCAGATCAAAAATATTTATTTTTTATATTGCGCTGTACTGTCCATATCTAAAATCATATTTGTAAAACCCGTAGAAAAGATCTTCCTAAAGTTATTGCGTCATAATGGTAGTGACGGCTCGAATAATTAAATCACATTTTTTACTGTTTCTATTATTTTCTGCAACAATCTGCAAACTCATAACAATCATTGCGGCCTACTTTCGAAGTTTGTACAAAATATTTATAGTGTGTGTTTTTTTTAGTTTGTTTTACGTGCCTTTGTTGTTTACGATTTACTCAATACTTAAACAATAATTCATTGTTTGTTACCATTCACATAAATGTGATAGTTATAATTATGTCACATAAATCTGTTTGTTGTAATCATATAAATAACTGTAATTTTTAACAAGAATATGTTATAGTTTTACAAGGCAGCATTATCTTCATTGTTATCTAGGTATTAAGAAATAGAAAGCAGTAACATTATCGACTGGAACCTCGAACAAATCTCATGTTAGTATATTTGAAGATAATTGTAGCCGTCAAGTAATTACACTTTGTATTTTAAATTCTTAGCATTGGCATTAAATAAGTGACAGTGGGATTATTAGAGTAATAGTATATCTCAAAGAAATGTAATATTATTATTCTTACTGTAATTGGCAAAATTCAATTACTTATTTGGAAAAATTTTCAAAAATAGGTTAAGATAATAATTTATATTACTTATTAGGTATTGTAAATCTCTAGATGCACTGAAGATCGAAAATAATATTTTTTATATCAATTACTTATTACTGTAAATCTCTATATGCACTGAAGATAGAAAATAATATTTTTTATATCAAATAAGCATGTTTATGACACGTTAGATTATAGGTGCATAGTTCTAAAGAGTATAATATACAATAAACACCGAGGATAGTCCTTTATATTGATTCTATCTGGTATTGAAACTTGGGTCACTGTTACTATATTTTATTATATTAATAATAATGCAATTCCATCGAAATGCATTATTCGAAAAATAGTATTAATAAATAAAATATACATTGCAAGTTTAATTCTGTGTAACACCTATATTTATTTTCACCTGTTTCTTCTCACATTATAAGTTTACATTATTAAATACTAAAATAATAGCCGTAAACTAAAAATAAGTACAAAAATATCAAATTGAAATTGAAACAATACTTTAGAAATTTTATCAAATCACAATATTTTAAATGTATGTACGAAGAGAGAATAAAAAATAGCTAAAAACAACTTTGACGTAATTGACGGCAGTGGATTAAAGCATCATAAATAGTCAATAAAAAAAATTAGATACTAAATATTTTAATTGAAAAATTAGATTAGGAAACATGTTAGAATTGATATCAAGTTTTAATTTTCTTAACTGAGTAATAATAATTAAGACACTCGAGAACAAAGCTAGTTAAAACTCGAAAACTTTTGGTTTACTAACAACTGTTAAAAGTTAAGTATGCCTTATGTCGTTATTATTCTACAACTAAAAGTTTATGTAGACTTTATATGGCTTTCATATTGTGTTAAAATACGTAACTGTTAAAGTTTACTTGCAAGAATACTACAATATAAAATAACATACTTGATTATGATATGAGTATAATTGACATATGATATGATTTATAACAATGTAGATAAATAATTTCGGAATTTTTTACAAAATTGGGATTGAAACCGCGACTGTGGAACAATTATTTTGTTATATTATTATAATTATATTTTATTCAAATAAAACCTTTTTAAATTCAGAAAGAAGATAGACAGAAGACTTTTGTAACACAAAGTAACGGATTCAGTATTACTATTAAATCATTACAAGTTTGTCAATTTTGGAATAGTTCAACTGTGGAGAGTGCATTTCTTCTCAGTTATTTTAACTTGTGAAAGTATTTAAAAATTATAAACGTATGTAAAAGGAAAAAGATATATATGTGCATTAATAAAACATACAGTAAAATCCTGTAGCGATTTTGAAAAAAATTTACTTAGAACTAGATAAAATGCTGGAGACAGAGGCTAAAATTGTAGCGAAAGCACAAGTTGAAGGAGTTGAAATAGGTAATGCAATTTCTTAAAATAGGTGATACAATTTTAAGGGGCACGCCTGATTATAAAACAAACAGATATTTCAAGAAGTCTCTATTATAAGTCTCTATTATAAGTATTAATGTAAAAAAAATCTATAATTAATATTCCAATGCACAATGATGCACAAAAGGAAAAAATGTGGCAAACCTAAAAAAAGTGGACTAGACTAGTTGCGAAATGATTGTTGTTAGTAGTACTTTGAAGTTCAGATTGACACATATGTAAGTAAAAACCTAGGACTTAATATTAGCAAAAGCGATATTTAAGGCGGTAAAAGAAGGAAATGTATTGATTTTTCGAATCCCAATATTTCTGACAAACAAAGCCTATATTCAAACACTAAGTTACAGTTACACTGTTATACGGCAGCCATAGTGGGTAACACAGAAGAAAAATGTAAGAAAGATGAATGCTGTGGAGATGCGATCTCTTCGCAAAATATGCGGAGTCAGTCTAGGTGATCAAATCCGCAATGAAGAGATCCACAGAATGGCAGGTACTAGCGAAGATGTCACGGTGAGAGTGAAGAAGAACGTGTTCAGGTAGTTTCGGTACGTCGAACGAATGAGTGATGAAAGAATGGTAAAAAAGATTTATATAGAAAAAATGAGACGTAAGAGAGGCAGGGGGAGGCCTCGAGTGACGTTCGAAAACACAGTATCTATGATACTGGAGGAAAGTCACGTAAAAAGCATGAGGACTCCCCGAAGGGCATGTATGAAGAGGTTGATGTCTGTGGCCGAGGCGAAAGAGGTATGCAGGGACCGTAGCGTTTGGCGCTCCGTCGCCTCTGGCTTCCCCACAAGGGATATGGCCTGAAAATAAATAAATAAATAAATAAATAAATAGTTACAGATGTGTTCTTAGAAAATATTACCTGTTTCTCTTATGGATAACTGTGTCATAATTATAGGTCAGGTCAGGCCATCAAATTTAGATATATTTATAAAGGAAGGAAAGACAAATTAAGAGTTTTTTTTTTAAATATTGCTTTTATTATAAACTAATACTTTTTCAATTGATATTGATATAAAGTATTATTTTATTGCATTTCAGTTTATTGCTATTCACCACGATAAAGTATTAGAAGTCATACGAGAAGCGGTTAGTCTTTCTGTAGCGAGAGCGCAGAAGGGTATAACAACCACCAAAATATCAGTAGAGTTCGTAAAGGCAGGTTCATCCAAAAAATCTAAACTAAAACCTTATTCCATCTTGGACGCGTCTCAGGCTATGAAAGGCAACACAAAATCTCCGGGAATGTTTGTGTTTCGTCATCTAGGCCGGACTTATTCCTGTACTCAAAACAACTAAGGCGCGTTATAACTGTGGAGTTTACTGTACCCTGGGAAACAAACATACCCAAAGATCATACATTTAAGCTTAATAAGTATTACGAACTATATAACGAACTGATCAGGAATAAATTTATAGTTAAATTGGGCGCTGTAGAAGTAAGAGCGAGAGGTATAACAACAAAATCTCTCTACAACTTATTTAAGAATCTTGGACTTTCTAGAACGATCATCAGTTCATTTCTAGAACGTATATCAAAAGCAGCTTTAGTAAGTTCTTACGATATTTAGTTGGGTAGGGAGAGCAGCTTAAACAGTTAAGGTGAGCGTGAATGCGCATAGTAAAGGGGCCCCTTAAACCTACACCTGGGTTGCAAGTCCCAGGCGTTGTTTGCAGTCCTCTTCTTGCAACGCGATGGGCCCGGCACCCTTACGGTGAATCCATGGAATGCTAAGTAGCTTCGTCTCTTGTCTCGGTTGCACTGTGAAACTAAATCTGGCGCCCACTATAAGGTTACTTGCATGATATTTTTATTTCATTTCATTCTTTGTAATAAGATGCTACTTTTTTCTTGTTATTATTAGTTAGATTACGAATTCAACTATCAAGTGATCGTCTGCGCTATATTTTTACCAGTATTTTAATACGTGTATAAAACGTTTATTATATACATAATAAATACTAAGAATGATCGTTTTTTTATTATACAATGCCAACAAAAGAAACGCAGAAGTTCTTTGAATTGTTTAAAACAACAATGACATTTTATTTATAAAGGTATGCAAAATCATTTTAATATAATTATAATAATAATTCAAAAAGCGAATTACTTTAGCACGTGTAACACCATTTATAAAATGAAAAGTTGTAGATTTCTTTTTTTACGTTCATTAAAAGAATAATTTTACTATATGGAAAATGGTTTTACAATGAATCTGCATTTAGTTGGTTTTTTATATAGCCCTCTTGGATGAACCAGGATAGCACCATCTCGATAAGAAGGTCAGCATACTTATTAGTTGTGAGACCTAAGTTCAAACTCTCCAATTTTCTATCGCACAATATCCTATAGTGGAAATGCATTTTTGTTTATTTTTGATGTAAATTATTTTTGATGTAAATGTAAATGTGCAGAAGTAATTGAACCACTTACCACAAGAAAGACATCTGTTCGTTTATCACCCTGTCCCGAGGTATGTACAAAATAATAAGCACAGCAGATAGTAAAACATAACCACATTTTCCGGGAGATTCATAAAAATATTTCTACTTTTTAACTGTTTAGTTATTGTTATTTTAGAATATTTGACTTCATGGAATTCTCTTTTTGTTTTCTCCTTCCTCCACCTAAGCTAAAAGGAAGATAAGTTAATACTGTCGTATAGGTATGTTTTATGTTATAATAGTCTATAGTTATATGTGAATGTAAGCATCTCTGGACATATAAACAATAAATATAGATAGAGCATTTCTTATATTTTGTCCTAATAACTCATTACTTATACATAAGGACTATTATTCAGTAAGTCGCATTAAGTATTTTGTTAGTAAGTTGGTTTGTAATAGAATAATGATGCGTACTCAGGTACGAATACTAATATAGATGCTAATTCATTAATTGCTGCTTGCGGTGACTAGTCGTATTGCTAGCCACGGATTTCCCTTTTCTTATTATTAATTATTATTATGACGGCTTACCTAATTGATTGCGATGGTTCTAGTCGTTCGTACTTTGCTCACTAAATATATTGACGTTTTTGAAACAGTGATCACAATAAAAAAAAACCCGGCTGAGTTTGTTATGTGGTTCTTCTCAGACCAGGGCACGTTTGAAACCCTCGTAGCCTTATTTTAAGTTGGAAAGTGTCTTTACAGAAGGGCTTATTTTAATACATACGATATCAAAATAGGCCCTCCTGTCACTTCCATTTGACGTACACAAGGGATCACTGGTATGGATTCAAAGTGGAAAATATATAAATAAATAAATAAATAAATAATTTAAAGTAAAACAAAAGAATTCTCAAATGCATAAAATGAATATCCTTCATTCTGTTAATAAGATACAGAATTCATGAACAATTTATAGATCTGGTAAACCCTTCCGTTCTCTTTATTATCCTAATTTAAATTTGTATAAAAGCAAACAATGACAAATATAATAAATCTTAGGTAGTCATAATGCTAATAAAGTTAGTAAAATATGTCATTTTAAATATAGTAAAATATTTATCAAAGGAACAACATTTTCAATTTCGACGAATATTTTTGTTAATAACAGTTTTCGAGATCGTATTTAATGCAATGTTATGTCCTATTCATGAAAATGTTTCTATAAAACGTAGTAATGTTGATTTTGAGGAATGTCCTAATAAAATATTTTTCGAATAAATCTGAATTCTACTACCTATTTGTAATAATATATAAAATTTTTAATAAACTTGACTAAAACTTTGTTAATCATATGAATGAAACCTAAACATAACTTCATAATTAATTACTAATCTGTCAAAACAGATAACTTGGTTTTTCTATTTTAAACAAATGAGCGAAAAATTAATGAATATATTTTGATTAAATGAAAATTAATAATAGTTGTCCAAAGAATAAGTTGGGCCTCTAATCAAATCAAAATGAGGCTCGTCACGAAAAATTTGCTTCAAATACAAGGTAAAAATGGATAATATATTTCGATATAATATCGTAATTGCTTAGAATAAAAAAAAACACTAGTCATCCGAAGGTTTTAAAAATTCTGCGATGCAATACCTCTCAATGAAATATTTACTAAATTAAAGCATGACATTATCTCAGATACAACAATATTCTTCAAATGTATCACAAATTTTGAAACAGCTGGAATGTATCCTGCAAGATGTAAGATTGTAAAGTATTCAACAATTTATGATACTCAATTCTACGAGTACAAGTAATCTACATTATCAAATTTGTTATCCTTGGTTGTATAACCTCTCCAGACAGACATATTCATATATAATTTTATAAGGATTCTTACAAACAGAAGCGTAAAATGTTGCTTGCGGTCTTTTCACATTTCATTGGGACTAATGGTATTCCGTTCATTCTATTATTTTCATTACATTGGCTCTGTTAGTTGTCTGAATGTTGTAGTTCAATGTCAACATTAATTTGTTTCCTTCTACTAAAATTAATTTTTAAAAAAATTCTGAGGCTAGCACTAATTATATGAGAAAATGTTTTAACAATCTGCCTTGCCTAAGTTTTCTAACTGCTTCACTCCCCTTTATAGTAGCTTTTTCGCCAATACTTTTTAGAAGATACTTTGTATTACTGTCTGAAAGGATCGAAGTGAAATGGAAATTTTCGTCGAGAATTGGAAATAAAAAAATAAATATAAAAATCTGAAGAAGGTTTACTGTAAGTATAGATAAGAGAGTAACAAATATTTGATGAAACTATTGACAGCAAAAAAAAGATTCGTGAAATTATAACACAGGAAACAAATTATAATTAAGAAAGCCTTTATTCATATCTGAATATTCGCAAACACTTTCAATATCAAGTTTGTTACTTCAGAGAAAATAGATTTTCTAGATCGAAACTTCACTCCATAATTTAATTATAAAGGACCTAGAGCCAACCAACTACATCAATGTTATTTGCCGACTGTGAAACCCAAGTTCCAACAATCCCGAGATCATGACTGAGATACTTTATAATTAAAGCTTTACACAGCTTTGCTTTGTACACAAAGCAAACTTGATTTAACAGTCACTTTAAAATGTTCTCATTTAATTAAAAATTGAATTGGAGATCGGGATTTCGTTAAAAGATATTCAATTGCAATGCATTACATTTTTATATTAATTATAAACAATATAAAAATATATAATTTCAAGATAAGTTGCTATCAATAACCTGAAATTTAATAAACTGAAGTATGATTTAAAGAGTTTTCTTAAGGTCAATTAACTTGTGCTATTATTGTTGGTAACATCATGGGATCGTCTTCTCATCACTCAATTGTGAATCGATTCATAGTACATAACGGAAGCAAAATCAAAAATAAATTTAACTTTAACCATATCGAAATGATGTTATGTTTCCAGATAGATAGCGATCATCTTTAGTCTTAAAATATGATTATTCCTTCTGTCCTTCTAACGACGCACCTATTACGCTAAAGAACAAGGTGTCGTCTTTTAAAGCCAAATTTAATTAACTCAAAAATAATTTGAATTTTATTGAGTCATTTTAGCTTTAACGAAGAAGATTATTAATTTTGTTCTTAATGGAATCATAAAGAAAAGTAAGGCTTAGGTTTCACTTTACTAACCCAAAATAAGTAATATTTAAAACCATTTTTATATAAAAAATATGATAAACATTGTAAAATAATGTATTTGTAAGTCACAAAACTTTCACTTGCAAATAATTACTATACAATTGTGACCAGATAAATAATATGTCGGGAAACATTTACATGTTTCTATTTTACTCTTAAACTCTACGAAAACTTATCTTAAATCCCTGAATTATATGAAAGTACCTGATAATTTGAATATAGAGGTGATTATTTGAATTACATACACAGGTATATTATGTAAGATAAAATAATATAGATATACCGTTGTCAGTATGGTGACATACGTAAGGTGTGTTTTACATAATAGCGTACAAAGCGTCAACTGATATATGTAGTTGTATATGTTTTTAGATTATTATGTAATTTTTATACTTATTTGCCTACTGCTAATCCCTTTAACTTTTATTTTAATACGCATTAAAATATCAGCTATTTTCAATTTTAAATATCTAAGACTCTTACAACAATTTGTTTGTTTTGCAAAATAAAAATATTATTTGCCATTCCGTCTTGGTCATACACTTCTGTGTTAACATTCAGCGCCTTTTTGTCTCACAAAATCTTACTTGAGAAACAAAACAAGACATACAACTCAACAGTCGTAAATTATATTTGTTAGAAAATAAAGTAATGAAGGAAGGCGAGTACGAAAACATGAGGGGTTGAAGGATCTATTATTACACCGTTTACAATTATTTATGTTTGTTCATTTAAGACATGCATGTACGTTTACATAACCCTTAAAGTTTCTTAATTGCTATAAAATTTGTTAAAATGCGCATTGTTTTCTAGCAGACAATTTAACAGAATGTTAGTAGCATCAATATCTTAGTATATAATATCTTAGTCTCTTAACTACATAAACTACAAATTGATATGTTCTGTGGAACTTGAATTTGCTTAATTTGATTTTAATCTCTTTAGAACTTGCTGAGGTCTAACTCTACGAAACTAGAACAACATATAATTTAAAAATATGACTAGTGTTTGTGACAAATATTCTGAAAGAGTATATTTTTGAAATAGTGAATGTTGTAAATATTAAATATAACTTCTGGTTTTATTCAGGATATTTCTTGTATTTTTGTTTTGAAAAAAATTGCAGACTATACGACCTTCTTGGAACGGGTCTCTCTTTGTAACTATGATAAAGTATGCCGTGTTTTTTTTAATAAGTATTACGATATTCTATAAGACAAAAATGTATATAGTACTTAAGTAAGACCTAAGAATTCTAAGATTTTTGTCCCCCTCGTGTTAATCTTAATTCTATAATAATTTATTCGAATGAATATAGAATTATCTTTTTTATTGCTTTGTAATTTCAGAAAGCAGCCTCTTAATAAGAAATCAAATATTTTTTTATTATTTTTTATATAGAAAAGAATTACAAATGATTTCATCATATACATACATGAGTGGCACAACTAACAATATTTTAATATTAGTGTTAAATCTATAAATGGAATTCAATCCCTAAATCTTCTTATTGGTTATTCTCTTATCCGAATATTGTATGGTTTTTTTTTATGTTACGAAATAAAGTTCGATTTTTGAAGTGATGGATAAACGTATATTAATAAAAAGAGTTAATCAAAAACTCTAGAATGTTTGAAACATAACTAAAGACACTTTTAAATGTTGTCTATTTTCATTTTAAAATTTAATTCAGAAAATGGTGTGTTAGTCCATCAGCTTAATCTAAATAGCCACACAGTCCCCTAATTGAATGAAAGGATGATTTGTAAAAGTTTTACGTAATTGTATTAATAAGAAGTTCTCTGAAAATATTTAATTGAATTCGAATAACAACATTTAATTTAAGGAGTCGATTCTTATTCTATTAATAGAAACAATAATTGGTCGAATTTAATTATTCATACATTTTGTAATTTTAACGATTTTTACTAAAGCCTATATATATTTTTGTTCGTTTCGATGAGTTTTCTTTTAATTTATTTACTTTTCATAGACATTTCTTTCGAAAAGCAATTTCAATCAAATTCAACTAAATTTAATTAGCAGCCATTTTTTATATATAACATAGATATGCATAGAATAAGGTAACATGTAATTCAAGCTCTTGAATTCCTTCTATTACACGTTCCATTAGGACACTACAAAGAGCTTTTTCACAAAAAACTATACTTAATGTGTCATAGAACGGCCGGAGAAATATTGTATAAAAAATATATGAAAAGATAAGTTTGTTTCCTCAGAATTTGTACCTTGTTTGGTTGATGGGCAATCTATGTACGTTTTGAATTATTGTCTTGTACATCCACAAAATATTATAATCTGTTTAGTACGAGTAGATAAAGTCTAATACACAAACAAACTAACTTTAAATTTTGTAATCTTAAATATTATTTTAGTAGTAAAACAGTTATAATCAATTAAAATATAATTAATATATAAATTTGTCCCCATTTTGAACATTCAAGTACGTGATTAAAATAATTTGAATTGTGTCTTATTATTAATATTTATAAATGACAAGTAAATAAATAAAGTAAATTAGGTCATTTAATGTAAATACTATAATAAATTATGTGGCTTTATCAGGTAATACTGCTAAATGTGGAGAGTAATGACACAAATGTGTGTTGACATAAATGTCTGTGCCACTGCAGTTTAGTTTATACTGTTTTTCAATCCACACAGAGCGGCTCGCTATAGGCATCTTATTAATATATCAATATTTCCCCTCTTATAAATGCACTATATTGTTTTTTTAGATGTTGTTCCTTATCTATTATATTTAGCGAGGTAGCCGCTCTTAAACCATATATTATTGTTATTCAAGGGAATTGTGAGTGTTGATATAAGTGTGATGATGGATTGAATATATACTAAATGAGGCACAACCTTAAAACACAGGCTAAATACCGATTAAAATAAATAATGTTGAGAATGTTGCCGTAAATAGAACATACCAATACTATATTAATATAAAAGACAAATATAAACTAGTCGTTCTTTGAACAGTAGACCTCAGTATTTTAAGTGCGTTTTCCAAAAAAAGAAATAAGTATACCTATGTAGTACAATTTTCGTGACGATTGTATAAAAAATACGTCTGCTACACCAAACCAAAAACTTAAATCACCGCCATTTTGGATTTTTCCTCCCAGTAAAAAAAATGAAAGTAATGGGAAATCTACAGAATGGGCCTATCGTAGTTAATCATTGTTATTTTGAAATGGAGTTCATTATATATTATAATCGACGTTACTGAGAACACTGATTTTTACAATTACAATTATATTAAAGACATTAACACAATAATTCAGGAAAGGATTAATAATAAATAAAGGTACGTAAAGTCTCCTTTAATCGTACCTCTACATGACTCCACGCTTAAATATAGTACTGTAAACCTACCAAATTTGCAACATATGACACTGTTCAGTCGTTGAATATGGTGAATCGAGCTGACTAAGTTTTAGTAGGTTTGTTGACCTCACTGGAGTCTCGTCCGTATATTTACTTAGCTGACGTAGTGAATACGGTGATCATTGTACACTTCGCAAAATATATAATATCATTGTGACATTCTTAAGCATTATTTAATTGATTTTTATAGTTAGTAATTCCATTTTTATACAAGCTGTTATCATTGATTTCTTCTGATCACTCCTTTTACCACTTCCGCATCCCATAAAAGTTATGCGAAAAATTTTAGTTTTATTACAATTACAGACCAATTTTTTTTTTGTATTTTTGGGTAAAAGTAGAAAATATTCTGGAGCGCAAAACATCCTACTTGTTGTCTCTAGATAATAAATATATACTTCACAAATTGATAAATAGTTTTGACATAGAAATTATTATTATACCTTATATAACTTTTTATGATTTCTTTCGACAATTATAAAAACATTTTAGTTGGAACTTTTAATTAAATAGTATGTATGTATTAATTACATTAAAAAAACAAGTGAATGAGGAAAAGAATGATATATTTATATTGTAAACTTGATTATTAGGTCAATAATCATAATAATTCTCTTTCAAATAGTATAATATTTTATATAACATTGAGTACATATCCATAGTAATGGAATATTTAACATTATAAATTAAAGACATGTTCTGGCGCTTCTTCAAAGTTACGCAAATATTTCTGGGGTCTAAATCAAAGTTCTCTTTGATTTTCCACATTAATTTTATTACTGTACAAAACCGTTATATATATTGTTATCGTTATATATATCGTTATGTTTTACAAAACTGTTTCATAAAGTAAAGAATGATATCGTGCTTATATTTTCAGTCATTACCGTAAATCTAACTGTTATTCTCACTGTAACCTAAAAATATGATTCTGAGAAGAATAATTTTCGTAACTGGTAACTTATAACTTTCAAAATGAAAAATAACTTTACGTGTTAATAACATATATTTTTTTAATATTTAAACTTTTGTGACGTTTTTTGATGTTTACGTATGCTTTGTGAGAGGGTGACAACCTGTCAGGTTAACAGAATATTATTTATTTTTATTATTTTATTTTATTTAAAGGGCAATAGGAATTGTAATTACTTAAAAAAAAATTTAACAAAATGATAAAGGATTTTCAAATCGAATTGATATTTACATCTAGGATTCCACTTGTCATGATGAATAAATAAAGTTCAAAGGCATTTCAACGCCGGTACATAAATAGTGAAATCAGATGTCGAGATACTCTCTAAATCACTTGACAACAGTTAAGTATCGAGGATTAAATTTGGCTCTAAATTTCGTTTCTCTGATTATACTAATTATTTTTCTCTTACAAAATTTGTTTAATAATTAAGTAACATTATACTTTAATAATGAAATTAACAAATAATAATGTTATCATCATACTTTCGGAGTAATACATATATGCTAGGGCTGCCATTATACAGTCTTAGTTAAAGTTAAATTCACATGTAATCTATCGTTGTTTTCGCCAGTAGGTATAGAGAGTACGTTTGAGTGGTTTATTTGATTGAGAGCGAGCTCGGAAAATACTAACCAACTGTAAAGCAACTGTATTTCGTAGTGTTGAACTCTGATTTTATATAGATTTACTAGAAAATCTAATGATATATCACGGTTAGTACATTAGTATAATATTTTAAGTTATCTCTTAATCTGAAGGTGTTTTATTGCAATATTTAAAAAATGTTGGTATAAAAAATACACACATATTAAAAATACATACATTTAATTTTCTAATGATCAAAATGATTAAATGTCATATAAAATCTTTATCTAAATTATATAGTAGTTTTTACCTACATCAATATGCTCTTAAACAACAAAGTTAAAATTATTCCCATTATTTAAGTCTTCCATCAAAATTTTATACTATTAAAGTATACAGCGAATGTACTTTGTAGACCTTAGAAATACAAAGCATTGAGTCTTACAAATGACTCAACAATGTAATTACTAATTTACATATTAGACTTAAACGTTCTTCTCTCAGCCGTTACAGTATACGAGTACGTGCCTGAAAGCCTTGTGTAATATGGCTATAGGGATTCTGACTTTGAAAGTTATTCACCTTTCTAAAATATGACCTCTCCACGTATTACATTGTAAACGCTAGAAACAATATATATTTTTATACTCTAGAGAGCTGAGAGATCTTATTATCTTGTCTCTAATATGATGTTCTTTGTGTCTTTTTTAAGTTTATTTTAGTATTGAATCTCAAATAAATGATATGAATATTGCATAGCATTACTATCACTGCACAAAGGTATTACTTAAGAAAAAACCATCATTGAGCCCAGGATGTCACTGTTTGGTTATTTTAATTTACAATAGCTGGATTGACAAAATTACTGAGTGAACGCAATACAACGCTTGTCGTAGTGGACAGTGCAGGGGAAAGATAGAAATAAAATAATCACAACATATTTCGCGGGTATTTCTATCAAATATATTACAGCATAAAGATTCCATTTTTTTATTTTATAAATCTGTTCTGAAGCGAGGAAATTATATTTTTTTATTATTTATTCCGATGATAAGATAAAGACCACAACTTTCAGTCAACAACTGTAAAAACTATTTTATTTTATTGTGTTGTAAGCATTTTTTTCAATTATATTTGCCCATAATATATGAAGACTTTCTACAGACAATTCCATTTTTTTTTGTTTTAAAAATTTTAATTAATATAATCAACTTCGACCATTATAATAAAACACTCCATTACTGTCAATGACTTAACTTATTGGGTAGACCTCGAAGAATTCGGTCTGCCCATTCATTTGTACCCGACTTTCGAATTTTGGAAAAATTTCTTCACAGGAGGTCTTCTTATGACCCCCTGAGTCCATAACGACCATTGGTCAAAAAGTTTATATATATATATATATATATATATATATATATATATATATATATATGCGTGCGTGCGTCCAGATTCGACTTTTGTCAGCACGATAGCGGCCGCAGTTTCGCTCGGATCGCTTTCAAACTTTGCACAAAAATCAACCATCCAAAAATTAAGGTCAAGTTCGTTAACCAGAGAAATCCGGCCGCAGGGAGCGCTAGGGTCTCACTTTTTCTGTAATTTAGATAAACCGAAAACCTAACTTCAATAACTTAGGGGTGGGAGTAAAAAAACCGAAAATGTTTGGAAAAAAATTCATAACTTTTTTCTGGTAAACATTCTTACATTACAAGTATTTTTAATAAAAAGGTTATTTTTTACTCTAAATTGAGGTACCAAAAGTTTTTCCGTAAATGGTACCGTTTTCGAGAAAAAAAATAAAAACCACTTTTAGCTTGAAAATTTAAGGTGGGTAAAACACCGGCAACTTTTTTCTGGTAAACATTCCCTCCTCGCAAATATTTTTAATAGAAAGGTTATTTTTTACTCTAAATTTAAGTACCAAAAGTATTTCCAAAAAAGATACCTTTTCCGAGAAAAAAAATAAAAACCGCTTTTTGCTTGAAAATTTTTCACGTAAACAATGGCATCATGTGTTATTCTTAAGTAGTGAGTTATATTTTAAACGAGTTACACACGAGGTCTACCCACGCGTGTCCCCCTGGGGGCACGGATTTTTTTTTTATTGTTCAGACATCTTCATATCAATGTCTAAAGGATCATAAGATGTGGGCTGAATGATATTTAATAGGAATAATTTATAACAACGTGATATCTCGTTAAGATATTGTTTACTTTGATTGTGTAAACGAGTTATTAAAAAAAGGCAAAAGGCAAGGCAAAAGGCTTAAATGGTAAAAGTTAAGATTAGATGATTGTATATAGGTCGCTTAGATTTAATATTATATAAGAATGATATGAATTATAAATCTCGTTTCAATGTAATTCGTTATTATTATATTTTAATAAAATTTCAATACTTAATTATAAACACTACTTTTTGCAAACAAAGTTTAACGAAAAGAAATATTTTTAAATAAGTTAAATAATAAACAGAAATATCTTGCAATAAATAATTGTTTAAAATGTACTTACATTGTAAATTAAAGTACCAGCGACAGATTATTTAATTAAGCTTCGGATGCTTCGGATGTTTTGCGAATATAGAGAATATTATAAAATATATTATTTTAGTTCATTGGAGAAATTATTAGTATATTATTATTAATTAATACTTAATTAAAACTTTAAAATTATATCAATCCTGATCTAACAATCTCAAAAGATTCAATTTATTGATTCCGTGATGATATGTATAATTACTATTAACTTTACTAGTAGGTAATGCTGTTAACAGTCTATAAAATGGAAAATAAGGCTTTCGTATATAAATGTTTTTTGATATCAACATGGCGGGATTTTAATCAAACTAATTTAAAAATAGGAAATCTGTTATTTATTATTTTCTTTACTGTAATAATTTACTTTATTATCTCGTGAATATAACAATGCCCTGAGGTAGATATTCTTAGGTTGGCAAAGTTATTGCAAGCATTAAAAGACAGTTACTTGATT
The DNA here is from genome assembly GCA_918358695.1 of Melinaea menophilus ssp. n. AW-2005. Classification (NCBI taxonomy): domain Eukaryota; kingdom Metazoa; phylum Arthropoda; class Insecta; order Lepidoptera; family Nymphalidae; genus Melinaea; species Melinaea menophilus. The sequence continues at coordinate 28,264,294 of OU911042.1, forward strand.
TATAATAAGTCAACAGCTGATTGTCGTTATCATTATTTACAAAGTTTTTTTTTCTTTTGAAATAAAAGATTTTTTCAAAGGTGTTGTATAACATTTTGAAAGTTTTGAAATTTTTTAATTTATTAAACTGTAAAATAGAAGGTTTATTGGGACCTTGTTAAAAAGTGTATACAAGTGGCCCTTAAAAATGACTTAATGTTTGAGTCGAGTAACAAACTGGTAAAGCAAACTTGTGTTTGATCCTCGTATTATATGATGTACTTCACTTTGCTTAATAAAATTATCCTTATTATTATGTACATTTATTTATATTAATACTTTAACCCATTTATTTATATTAATACTCTGTACAAGTGCTGTTGTACGTAAACCTACTAGAAGATACCAATTATCTCCGAAATTTCATTTAGTAACGTCGGTAGTTCTCTTAACTCTGAACTCTGAAAAGTTGGTAAATGTTCAGAGACCGCGTTTACAAAATGTTTAGAAATAACTAAAAAGAATTGTGTGCTAATTTTCAATTTAAGATGAATATAGAATGAAAATTATAATACGTTCTTGTAACATCTGGGATACCGTAGAAATAATAGGAGATTATTACAATATAAATCTACATATAAATATGCTCATTTTACGCTGTAAGGTGAAAGATATTAACTACAATTTCCATGAAAGGCTGTATAAAATTATAATTCTTTGTAGTTTGTGGTGCGATAATACGGGGGATGAATAGGATTGAATTACTCTTTCTCTCTTATAGTGTCGTAAGATATTTTTATCTTGAAAGAAACAAATAAGTAAAATATAAGATATTAAGCTTGCCCATAATTTACTTATTTATTTGTTTCAGTAAGTATATTTCAAAACAACATTGTATAATTTTTATATAATTTGAAATTATAGTTATTATTTAACGATTAATATATTTTTAAACGTATGTTAAAATATTTAAAGTATTAATATATTTGTCTTTAAAAAAAAATTAAGGGACAAAAGTTGTGGATAACCTGTCTTGTAAAATAAAAATAGAGTCGGTACTGGTCAATACGATCCCCAGAACAAAATGATAAAACACATAATTGGGAAGGTCTGGTATAATATAAGCTGGAATGAAATGTGGTTGCGATAACTGTCATCTTTTGATTTAATTTAAATTACAATCAGCAGTCGGCAGTTAGTCAGTGTCTCCTTTCTCTATGGGATAAATATGTGCCATATTGTATTTCCAAATATCAATTAATGGAGTTAAGCCAAGTTGAGTATAACTAATTTACATAGACGCTTAGCTCAGTTTCGATAATTTATAAAATATTTCTTCACAATTTTTAATTTAAAACATACTGACTTAATTATAATATTGTCAGTGAGAATAAAATATTTATGATATTAAAATATGTGGATTATTAAATATATTATTATTATTATTATTATTGATGCCATTTTAAATTCGATTTACCAAAAATTAATTGCAATAGGAAGATGTAATTAATATTTGATATCATTATGAAATCAATATACTTTCAGTATTAAATTGAATCTCAAAGTAATAATTATTTATAATTAAGTACACATCTTAATTCTAATTAGCAAGTAGTACTTTTAACAATATTATGCAGTTTCAGTTTTATAATTAAATTGAAACAGCTGAAAATGAATCTCAATTAAGCGATCTGTCAGTTGCTGCTTTAATTTACAGTGTAAATTCATTTCAAACAACCTTATCCATAAACTTCGCAGGGAACATTATACCATATATTGTATTTAATCTAACATATTTTTATTTCATGTTAAGTTTTTGGTTTCTTCTAATATATTTACTACGGAATTGCATAATTAACGAAAGAAGCTATGAACTACATTTTTGTGAAACTGTTTTGTGAAACTGTTGACACAACATATACATACATATAATTAATCATGCTATAAATATTGTTACAAAGAACATTTTTTTATTGTACGTAACGTTTATTACTACAACAGTGGGTTAGTTAAATACATTAATATAAAATAATAAAAATTTATAAAGCTTATTCGAAGTGGTCTCCATTGTCTGCAATACAGTCAGAAGTTGTAGTCAGTTATTAATAGCACTACGCAGTCCTTCTAAGAGAAAATTCTTCATTTTCAATCGTATGGTTTGTTTTAAGGACGCCTAATATCACGGCGTTTAGAGTAAGCCTTACTCTCTAAATTGACCATATATTATAATCTAGTGAGTCTTAAGGTCAGGACTAGATGACGGCCAGTCTTAAGCGCTGGTGAAGACCGAAACGTATGTTTTTAACCAAGATTCAGTGGATTGAGCTTTATGACCTGGTGAAGAGTATTGTTTAACGCACGATTCTTTTATATATATCTTATATATTTGCCGTGGGAAACATATGTGCAATTTGTTTACCTAAAAAATGGATTAAAATAATAAATTTGCTGTAACTGACATTTATAAATAATATTCAAACTATGTATAAACATTTAATTTAACTTTTGCAGTTTAAGTTTTGAATTTTAAAATCTCTATCACTTTTATGTAATCGAAGTAAGCGACATCTAAACATTATAAAGAACAATAAACTGTAAAAGTAATAAAAAATGAGGTGACAGCAGGACTATGATATGAAACAGAGCAATAAAAGAATTCGTTGTTAAAAATCCAGGACTGATACCCGTTTTTAAACAATTACAACAGGTATGCAATTTTTAGCAAATGCGATATCTGTAGTCACTGCGCTACGCTATCGGCAGTCACTTGCAGTTATTATAATCGTTTAATTTATCGAAGCCATCTTGTTAGATGTCCCAAAATGAAGAGTCCCTCAACACTGAAAGTGGATTTAACGTCGTTATGTCAGAATAACCTTTATTATTTAGGTAGTGAATTGTTGAAAAAGTTAAACATTTTTGGAATTAGAAAGTGAAATCAATTATGTTACAAAGATATCGAAGTTATTGCATTCATTTAATCAGAATCGGATAGAAATCACAGTAGTTGATGCAATGACAGGAAATATACGAATATTTTTTTTTTATTTTGTGACACTACTAGCAGCTTTTTGACTACATATTATTAATGAACCTTGAAAGCTGAAATAAATTTGATATCATATATTCTATAATATGCAATAATTTGAAACGTAACAAAAAAAAATAGTTTTGTTTTCCCACATATAATAGTTTTAAGCCCAAGACATTCTTCTTTTTTATAGTAAATTAAAGTTACAAATTAAAAATCATCTAAAAACAAGAAACAATTTATCGTTACGTATTTCAGTAAAAGAATTAAAAATATCAGCTATCTAAAAATTTTTCAATTGGTTTACTTCGGGTCCAATTAATATAAAATTTGGGACGTATTAGAAAGCTAATGAAACGAGAGAACCGGTTGATTTCTTCCGATTCAATAATTGGAGTAACAATGTACAGGCTTACTTATAAAAAGTTAAATTATATGGTATTTATTTCTTTTAGTTGATTTGGAAACGTAATTCATCTTTTAAGATAATACAATACTGAAAGGTGTGTGCTTCATACTCCTTTGTCTATAAAAAAATAATAATACGCTAAAAAATAAACTAAAAAAAAAACTTATTCAATTTGTTATCTTAGTGGATTTAAACTATTTTTTTTAACTAGTTAGTGTTTTAAAACGAGTTTTTGACAAAGAATAGTGATTATTAAACAAATATCCTAAGCACATATTACAGTAATCCAATACCTACCAAAAATTTTGGTCCACCCAAGGATTTATGAAACAAAGTTTTTGAACTTTATAAGGCTTGATTCAATTAATTCCAATAAAATTTCATACATTCGAAATGGTAATCCACAATTGTAGATATGAAGACGAAATTAAAATAATCCAATAGTTATACTCGAATCCATCCCAATATGGACACTCTTCTTAAAACAAAGCTAGTTATCGCAATACTGACACCACTCACTGGGACCCTACACAACGCCATGCAGATCTGTTCGTCCACTATACTTTTAACTACAAAAACACCATTTTAAAACAAATGTCCCGTCATGGGACTGTCAAGAACGAAGTATCTTACGTTTTTTTTCCTTTACCCTGAATATAATTCTATATTAAGTCTTTATATTTCATTATATATTTTTTTTAATAATCTACAAAAATGAATTATGTCAGAAAGTTTCATTCAATATTTTGGGCAAAATATGTATTCGTAAAATATATAAAAAACTAGCAAAAATAAACATTATGTGTAAATAAATAATAAATGAAAAGAAAATTTTAAATTTCATTATTATCTTCTATAATAAGATACATATTATAGAGATTAAAATTAAATGTATCAGATAAAAAGGACGCAAGTGTTTCAAATTTATCTTTGTCATTGACATTTGCTCCAGTTTCAATTTTTCAAAACCTAATTGCTATAATAAAACAATATTCACGTATGATCTAACACAAAACGCAAATAACAAATGCATTTTTTATAAAATAACCACGTATTATACGCATTTCGGCATAAGTAATAAAAATACATTTACGAACCAAGATGTAGAGAGATATCATATTCAACAGAATATATATATATTCTGTTCATATATATATATAATTAAAGCTCATTAAAGCAAAGGGTCAGATAGAAAATTAATTTAGACTTCCAAATAATTTTATCAACTTTGAAGACTCAAAAGACATTTCTGTGATTTATAGGCCTTATAGTTTCATAGTTTACTATAATTGTTAATATTTACAAAACTAGAAAAAAAGTGACTATTATTTTATTTATTGATAATTTAAAAACACTATCAGTTCATGTTATTCGAGGATTGAACAGTGCCATTTATTGCAACTTTACAAAGCTTACAGTGCTGAATATATCATCCTAAAATCAAGTAGAGGAACGATAAAAAGAAAGAGTCTCTACGTAGTAGTGCTTTTACTTATATAGTAACTTGAATTGCTTGCATTTTTGCATATATTTTTTTTTAAAAAACAGTAACGGTCAGTGCTCTCTGGAATATGGATTATAAAATTCAATATGTATTTTGTTATCCATTCTTAACAATATACGTATAATTTGAGTCCAATGAATAATTCATAGTATGAATTTGTACATACAATTTTGCTAATTTATAAACACTTTGCCATGTTTACAAAAAAGTAGATAATTTCGGTTTTTCTTACTATAGGTAAACTGTGAATAAAGCCGTTGCAAAAGCATGTAACTTATATTTTCATAAATTATTTTTTCACAGAAATACTTTAGTACAATATTTTATCCGTCATCCTATAATATATAAAGTATAGTTTTTGTGAAAAGCCTGTAATGTATATATATATATATATTCATATATATATATATATATGAAATGGTTGAGTAGCAGTCGGAAAGAAAGTTTTAATTATATAGAACGACTTAAGACTTGAAATTATCTTTTCGAGAATATAATTGAACGAAAAAAACAGCGGTTTTAAATGAAAATTCTTAAAAATTTTATGCTATTTAAATTGGTTCAAAAGTTGTGAAAGTTATATAAAATATTTAAATGTTACCAATTGTTGCATTTAATTAAAATTAAAGAATAAGAAATGAAAGTACAACATAAATGTTCTTACTCTTAACTTCCTGCCTTCCTCCGCCCTCTCATCAATACAAATACGTAAGACCGTTATAACAAATTTTTAAAATTAATTTAAGATTCGTAAAACTGTAACCTTTTTAACTATCAGGTCACTTTACAGGTCTTCTTATCTTAAATTACAGTTACGACATTAATTTTTGACTATGATCATGGCTATCATCATTCACGTGATCAATTAAATTTGAAAAGTGAAAGTTAAAAAATTAATACTTTACTTTATTCAATAATCAATTTTCACTTCGTAATAATTACTAATAAGAAAATAAATGGATTGAATTCTACTCAGAGACGTAATGCTAAAAATAAAATATTGTTAAAGTTGATACTGAACTCTCATTAGCCATGATCAAGCCACTTATACAATGTCATTTCTTATTTTTATTTATATTTTCATGAAATGAAAAGAAATAATTAATCCGAAAAACAATTTTATTAGTTAATAATTTAAATTTAAATTATTAAGGAATGAAAATATTAATACTCCTCTAATTTGCTAAATATAAAATGAAATAATAAAATCAAAATTGCTCTAGAAATAATAATTTAACTGGGTTTTGAAAGACAATACGTACCATTTTCGAAGGCTTAGCAAGTATGCCGTAAACAATGCCTGGCCATCCTGTTCTTACTCAAATTTAGCTCATCTGTAGTTAAATTATTTTCATCTTATCTTCGTGACTGCTCATCCTCCATATGGCTAGATACTCACTGCTGCGCCACAAGGTAAATAAGTAAAGTAAGTAAAAAAGCGTTAACATATTACTTACCAACTTCGTATCTCTTATACAATCATAATCTTCAGCTTTATGTGCAAACCGAGATGAATGATCTTCTACATGCTATTAGTATTATTAATTGTACTTAAATCAATTGAGTTTATGGTTGTCTATATTTAGTGTTTATCTGTAAAATATAAGGCACATTCAATCATTGGAAGATTGAAACAGCTGGTCAGAAGAGATTTTGACAACATTCAACATACATACAATGACAACATCGTAGCAATATTAAAAAAAGATAAAAAATGGTCTTCTATATTGGTAATACAAAGAGTTAGTACAAACTGATTAAATAAATATGCCGTAAAGTCACTGCCGAATTTCAGTCTTTTTATCGTACTAAATATTTCCTTGCACTTCAGATGAAGATAATGCTGGTTAACGTCCTTATTTTATTGACGATGCAGATATTTTTTACTTCTAAATAAGTTAGAACGCCCTCTCAATATATTTTACGTAAGTAGGTTTATGACTCTCAATTTTAAATTAAACTTAAACTTAATTGCTAATCATATTTAGATTGTATAAAGGACTATACAATCCTAAATGATCTAAATTGCCCTCCATATCTAAAGGAGAAATTCCTTATCTTCATGCAACCCTTTACAAACTGCTTTGATCATTTTCCAACCTTAAGACCGCGCCACTCTACTGCATAAAAGTGATTTCATGCGCAAATCTTTTATATTCAAGTTTTTTTAATCTGGAACGCCCTGTCGGAAAAGATGAGAAGACCATCCACCAAAAGTTATTCTAAAAATCTTGTTCAAAAACACTACTTGGAAACATTTTGCTACATAATTCATTTAGATATATGTGTTTTACACTACATGTAAGTATATTTAATTACTCACAATATTTTAAACTGTTTGTATATGTGTATAAATAATATGTATTTTATAGATAATATAGAATTACAGGTTGTTTTATTTCTACTTTTCTTCAATTAGCATTAGATTTATTTTCACATTTCTTTTTATGACGCAATTTCACATCATTCACTGTTAACTGGAACTGGAGAATGCGAATAGGCCTTTGCTTTGCTTCGAGTAGAATAAAACAGTTTTATCACTAACACCGTAGCCTACAGCTAACTCGAGCGTGGTTCGAGATGGATCCGCTTCCATAATAACCTTTGCTGGTAGGACCGTTAACAAAACACAGATACATGTGTAAATAGCTGTATGAATTTGAATTTGGAATGCCTAACCAAAGGAGAGAAATTTGTGATTAATGTGGCCAGTATGACAAAACGCAAATTTTATATGTAAGGACGTAATAAAAAACTAAGACATTTTAAGATCATAGATTTTTGCAACCTATTTTTGTGGAAAAACATTTATTTTCAATTATTCTTTAGTAGGTCGAAAACCATTATATGAGTTCTTCGATAAGGTCATGATGACGACTTTTGTTTTTTTGGGATTCTTGGATTGTATTCTTACTTAAGTGTCTCGACCATACTTTCTTAGTCAGAGTATATTTAAAAAGAAAATAATGTATAAAATATGAATAACAATATGCTAGTTATAAAACTTTAAGAAAACTTCTTTATTTTTTCCACAATTTATTAAAATTCTGGGTTTTGATAGTAATCTATATCCGATTTTTTTTAATGATAGTTTTTTTAAATTTGTATACTGATTTATACATTGCTACTTAAGACATCCTGGGTTCCAAATCTCTTTAAAATCTCTTGGTTGTTAAAAGTGTTTCTTAAAATCTTTTCATTCATATATAGATAGCCTAGATCATATAATAGATCAGTCTTGAACTAAGTTTGTTAGACTTTGGGTTTCACAAACAGCAAATAGCATTATTACTGTTATTTGGATCTAGGTCCATTGTAATTGATTTACAGTTTATAGTTCCGACCGAATACATTTTCTTTGAAGTTACAAACTTTTAATATTAGAAGTGCTTGAGAATTTTGAGATATGAATAAAATTTTAAATTGTAATATTTCCTACGTTGTAGAATCACGACTTGTTTCGTATCTTTAATAGTTCTTCTTATCTGTATTATAAGAAGTTTTTCATAGTTTATGTTAATTCAAATTTATGACGCATTAAAAAAATTAAATGTGCAAAGATTTTCTCCATTTTTACATCTTGTGCATGGTAAACATTAAATAACAATATTAAACGGTATATTCAAAAGTCTTTGCAGCGATTGCCTTGCACCAATTATGTTAATATTCTATTAAACCTCATATAATATATCATATATCGTATCAAAGGTATTACATGCTTAGTAAAATAATATTGTCTAAAAATCGCATGGAGTATAACAATTTGAAACAATATAAAGTACATACATTTCCGCTTTTATATTTATCTAAATTGAAGATAACTAAGACCAAATCCACATTCCCTAACGTTGTAATATTCCAACTTAAACTAGTGCTGTACTTAATTATTTGAGCTACATCCGTTGCTTTGTAGTTATCTGACAGAGCAACCGAAACTGGAAGAAGGCCAATTTTACTAGTCTTTTGAAGTTAATTACAAAGAGTTTGCTCATTTTTTTGTTAAATATATTACGTGTTGTTTTTTTTCATATCAAATAAATGTAAAAATTTATTAAGGACCGGTATTTTAAAGGTAAAAAGGTTTTGTATCATATTCTTAACTGAAAAATGGTTTTAAAAGAAAATCTAATATAAAATCATATCATATCATATATAATATAAAATAGTAATGATTGCTAAATGTCGGTTTCCATTCTTATTCTAAAAAACTTTAGTAATAATACATTTTGAAAACGATTTTAAATAATTGTTAATGTCTACATATTTAGTTTTATTAATGATGACAAAGTATATAGGAATATAACAAGTATCATAACAAGTTATGATATCTTTATAATCATTATCGTCATATCAATATAGGTCAAAGAAACAATATTAATTGTCATTAAATCATAAAGGGGACTACGAGACATGAATATAAAAGAAAAGACAAAGAAAAACCCTTGTGATAAATATTTTGTTAAAGTTATTTGTAACTTTTTCTAAATATAGCTTTGAAAATAGGTCAAAGCTACACATTCCAAGTTTTCAAAGAAACTAAAGAAAATGGCAGGAACAATAAACATTTTATTTGATTATTCGAGCCGCTGCTTCAATAATGTCGAAACAATATTAGGAAGATTTTTTCATAGGTTTCATGTTAGTAATGGTTTTTTGACATGATAATAACATTTAACAGTAGAGTGCCAAAACAAAAAATAAAACTATAGGCTGCTATCAAATTATTAGCGTAATAAAAGTATAATTGACAATGGTGTCATATGTAACTTATCAAATATTTTGAACTCGTACAAAATTTTGCGGAATAGATATTAATTCACTAGGTTCAAATATTTTATTTTTGAAATAACTGATAATTAGATATGAAATTGCTTCTGATATCAACATTTTATCACATTAATGTCCATACTATATTTAACGAGAAAGTATTATTTTCTTTTACATAAAATAAGCATTATCGTCGCAATTTCATTACCTTATTTATAAAATTGTACCAAACGGTACAATTGAACAATGAATTTATCCGCGTTCACATCGACGATAGGAACCCATTATATTAATGTTATTTATTGTTTAGGCTGTGTGTTCTAAATGATAGCTTTTGCTGATGGTACTGTGGTATTAAAGAAAATATGTTCTTGATTAATAAGTATTTTTAGAAAAATCGAGACGAGGGTAACTTCTACTATGTGCATGAAATAATATTATAACTTACAAGTACCTGTCATTCGATAGGCTTTTCATAACCCAGACAATTGTTTTTACTTATATTAATAACTATTATTTGTCTTTAAAATAGTAATTCAGTAAAGACAAACAATTATGAGTAAAGTAAATAAGTACCTATACTACATAATTAAGTAAATGGACTATTGCAGCCCTTTCTCTCCTCCTGGTGACGAATGGTAGTTGAATGTTTTTCTGCGGTAATCTTATGTAAAATACTTACTGTAAAATGTAGCTTACATCCTTTTCTATGTTATGGTGAATCTGTGAGTAAATATGAAAATAACCAAGCAAGATAGTTTTGTTGAAACATTATTCCGAGAAATCAAATATAAACATATTTGAAGTTAAAAGTCTTACGTTTATTATTAAAAAAAAAGGTATTAAAAATATATGATATGCTAAATATTGTAATTGTCTTAATACTTTAATAAAGAAAAATAAGAAGTTTCAAAAGCACGGTACAAGAGACGTATAAATCCTAAGAATAATGGCACATATGGAATATTTTTTATTAAATTGGCAATATCTGTTTAATTTGCAATACTGAACCTTAAGACTTTAATATAAATATTAAATTGGAATAACCATTAAAATTTACGACGAATTATCTTTGTCAAGAAATCAATATCATTACAAGAATTTATCATAGTCCTTTCGAAACTAAGATGTTTGAAGCAATATTATTTTATGAATTAATAAAAGAACCTATTTATTTACAATGAAATTTATTAACAAAAAATATTTATTATTTTCTGAAATCCCCTTAAAGATATAATGCCGATACAAGAAGATGAAAGAAAATGTAAAAAATAATTTACCAAGTTAAGAAAACATACTCCTGAGGAAAGGGTTGTTAATAAAAATATATTAAAAAAATATTAAAATTAAAAAAAACTGTTAAGGTCATTATAGGTCTTTTCAGAGTTATTTTAACTTTTCTAAAAAGTTTACTAAGTATATGTTGAATTAAATTACTTTGAAACATTTTTCGTACCTATTCTATTTTTTATGTTATCTCAATATGTATAAATTAAATCTGATATTGTAATTAAAATGTTGTAATCTGAGTTTATAAGTAGGCAAATAAAATTTATTTATGAACTATCAAGAACTATATTATTTTTAGTTAAAGCTAGAAGAATGAAAGAAGTGAGCTAGTCATTCTAAAAGCCAATTTATCAATTTTCTTATACGCTTTTATAGTAATCAATATAAGAAATTTCACCTTAACACCTCAGATAATACTTCCCTCATTCACTCACTCATTCTTCTTTATACTATGTATAACCGATAAATAATTATACACACATTCATAATGTATAGGTACTGTGAGTATGTGTCTAATTATTTATCGGTTTATGCTCGTTGGTAAATATTGGCTAACTCGACTCGAATATTGTTTTAAGTTAACACAAATGTGTTTCGCTACAAAACATAACATAACAAAGATAAGGTTTCTAAATAGCTTTTTAAATATTTAAAGGCTTTTAAAGTCTAGGATAATTAACATGATTGTATAATTTTTTTCTGATAAAAAGTACATAACGATAAACTTATAAAGACTTCTCTAAAATCTTTTTACATAAAAGTTAAAAGTTAATCAAATGCGTTTGATATCGGCGAATATATTTTCAAATCTTACAAATATATATTTTTTATGTTAAATACTTTTTATTTAATAAGCTTTTTGGTTTTACTTGACCTAAAAGATCTTACTAAAATACAATCAAATTTTAATTATGCTAACATTATCTGCCCTTCAGAATGTAATGACAATCGAATATACGTAGAACAAAATATGGATTATTTTCTCACGACTGGACATCTGGGTTTTTATTTCGGTGATTATCATCTTAATAAAATTTAAATCCAGCTAATCCAATCCAATTCTTTGTAGATTAGGTCAACATTTTGATTTAATTATATAATTGTTTGTTTTTTATTTCATACAAAATACACTCAAATAAAAAACAAGCACCTTTTAATTATTTACAAATTAAATGTTTACAGTTGTGCAAACTTGAATAAAGAATAAAGCCATGTATTTTCATTGCTATTATTTAATTCTACGTAATACGTCACAAGAAACTCATGTTTTTAATACAAAATTTTTCACTTATCAGATGCCACTATATGATGAAAGAAATTTAGTAAGGCAAACAACGTACCTACGTACAAAATATAACAAAATACTATTTCCAGTCATGATCTGTTTATAGTTTTTTAACTATAATAACAATATATTTATATCACACTCACCATACAATATAATGAAGATTATTAGGTAAAAGTAATAGTTTTAACAATTTTAATTTAAATACACTTTATAAGTTTCTTTTCCAGAGAATCTAATTCATTTGAGAAAATAATATCTGTTACATAATTTACTTATAAATGTTGAGTGTCGACGACGGACGATTATAATTATCGAAGCGGACTGCCCGGCGTCGGCCATTATTAATATATAAAGACGCAAATTTTTTGTTCACACTTATTATATTAATGACATATATTCGTATAAACTATTTATATATTTGGCTGTAACAATTAAGATTCAAATTAATAATAAATATCAAAGAACCATGTCAGGGGAATCATATTCTGGAATTCGTAGGTTCCATTCCTGCTCGTGTTGATGAATTTTTAATTCTATATTTATAAAAAAATAACATGGCTGGCAGTACACACTTTTATAAATTGCTATTGTTTTTAGTTTTGCAAGCAATTATTGTATTGAGAAAATAATTAATATTTGATATAAATATAAATTGGTATACCTGTGTATATATGGATGGAATATACTTATGGATGTCCTAAAAGAAAATAATAATAACGTTAAGATTTATTTAATGTTAACTACTCGTATGTTTAAAGATAGCAAATAGCATTCAATTACATTTCCCTACTCCTTTGATGTTGAACAAATTCCATTTGTGCGTTAAACAAGTTCTATAATGAGTAAATTACAATCACTGATAAAATGCAAGTAGAATCTAAAAAGTTTATTTTAACATGTTAAGCGATTCGTAATACTATTAGTTATTATTTTGTAATATAAAATATATAGTTAAATCTAATAAATGTAACTTCAGTTCCGTAACAAACGTACGGACACAGAGAGATAAAACTATACATTTTATATTCTATGTTATTTTATTAAATAAAATCATTGGTGAGAATGTGGTAAGTCATCAAAGTCAAAATAATCAAAAAATATATCTATATATAGTTTAGCTATTTATTTATATTTTTTCCACTTTTGAAAACCAGTGATCACTTAACGCCAAATAGGAGGGAAGGTAGGCAGGGCCTATTTTGTTACCATATTTATCAAAATAAGCCCTTCTGTAAATACACTATCAAACTTAAAATTATGTGCCTGACAAGAACCACACAACAATGTCAGACAGATTTTTATTATTTTATTTTAATCACTATTACAGAAACGTTAATACTCGTTTATTTAATAATATACGAACAACTAAAACACAACACTACACAATACACCCGTTCAAGAATGGTCACCCTCTTCGCCATATTTGACAGAAGGGAGCAATCCAGCCTTCGCAGCTACCGCAAGTAATGACTTCTAAAGGAGCAGTGTGATGCAGCCAGGGGATTTAACAAGAGTAACGAACAGCGTCAGATAAAATGGCGTAGCCTACTAGTATAAGTATAATATCATCTACAAAACTCAATAGTAATTTTTATGTCATCGCATCGACAGAGTTGTATTGAACACCTATTTATATTTTATATTTTTTAATTTTCAATTAATTTTTTTACTTGTGTGAATATTATACACAACTATATACTTGTATGTACCAAATATCAAGACGCGATGAAATTACCAACTTCAAATGAGCAACAAAGTGAAAATTCATTTTAATTAATCTTTCCTGAAAGGTTGCTATACATAATATTATTATATATCTGATTTATATAATTTCGTTATCATTTATGTAGTTAGACTTCAAATTATGAGATTTGGTGGAAACCGTTTTGTTGTAGACAATTTTACTTACTATAAAACTAATTTGACCTTTATTTATTCATCTAATAGAAATCGTTTTTTAACTCTATTGATATCGGGAAAGACATGGTCATGAAAACTATTATATTTTTCTTGCGAAGTGAAACATTTTCAATAGCGTTATAAGATATCTGACTCTTATTCGATTTTTAAGCTCTGGTATTTCTGTTAGTTCGAGGTAAACTAGTTAATTACTTTTTAAGAAGTATTAAAGAGTAACAAAATTTATTATTATTAATAATAAATTGTAGTGTTTTATAAAGGTTTTATAGTGTTTTTGATATTTTTTTATAATGTTTTTGTAATACTTTTGTCACATACATTTTTTCTTCTTGAATGTTAATATTTTTTCTAAGAATCATGAAAAAATAGAGTCAATAACATTCTATAATAATAAAAAAATATTATTATTTTAAACTATCATACATTAACACGATTAAAGATAAATCGACATTAAAAATTCGGCTCTTCATACGAAATCTTGAGTTTTTCATTAATTATTCAAAGACTTTATCGATTTTATGATAAAGGACAGACTTTTGCAAATAATTTGTGCAACCTTTATGAGTTGCTTTATATACTAAAAACATTACTTTGAAAGGTTTTTACAACTATTTTTTGGTTACAAATTATAATTTATTGAATAAAAATGGTTTTTAGTTAGCTATGTTACCGAAGCTTCGGTTTCATATATCGCATATCGGAAATGGGCTGCTGGGAGTGCCTTCTGCTACGTTGAGTGGACACGAAGCAAGTAGATGCAAGATGTTACCTAATCTATACATGAAATGCCAGATCTCGGCCTCGTGTTCAGTTTCACAGACACTATGAGATCTTTGAAACACGGTTACTCGGATTGTATATGGATAGTATACGGTTTTATAACTTCTTTACCTGACATTATATCTTAAATTATTTGTTTTGGTAACTACCTCAAATTAAATATATTGAAATAAGTTGCATGTTTTGTTCTATGTTTAGTCTTAGTAATCTAAGAAAAAGTATTCATATATTGATGGTTAAATATTTTAATAATGTCAATAGACGAAAGAACAGCTTCAAATATTGAGATTTGAAAAATAAATTGAAAGCACATAAGTATAGTCTTTGGAGATAAATGAAAATATTAGTAAGATTATAACAGACGAATATCAAAAAAATTCGGCAATATAAGACTTATCATATTGCAATATAACGATATATCCTCGGAAGTATGTCATAAAAGAACTAGGTGGTAAATTATTAAGATAAAACGACGGAAGCGCCAATCGCTATGTCAGCTCTGTGCAGAAACCATACAAAAAATAAATAATATAATGATACTCATAAATTATGGTAAAGTAAAGGATGGAAAGAAAAGAAAAACCTTTATCTTAAGTCTTAATAAAAACTATCAAAGATTTTTATTTTAAAACGACAATATATTTTTGAAACCGATTTATGGAGTAAAACAATATATTAAAATATTGGTATATGTTTGAAGTTGCAACATTGACTTCATGTTAGATTTTCTGTTTAAATAAAATTTTGTGGCCTTTTTCTTGCAAATCCTTCATTAACAAACGTTTTTTGAATTTTAAAAAGTAGCGTACACGTTCACTTATTTGCACAACAAAACTTTAAATTTTGGGTAAATATAAAATTTAAAAATTATATCTCGGCTTGAAAAAACCTGTAATAAAGATTTTACAGAAAAATTTTAAAACTGAAATTTTAAATAAATATTTCATACATTTTTCATTCAACAAAACACGATTTTTTTTATCTAAATCATGATATTTTTTCTAACTGGAGCGGCAATTATTTTATCGTTCATTGCATTCAGTCTTCACTTCGCTGATAGTCCGACTTTTGCATGAATAAATAATTTTTCCACTCGGGGTTACACTCCCTATTGTTAATATCTTTTTTTATATTCACTCAACTAATGTTAATGTAATTAGTTATTTTACTAAAAAGAAAAACGAAATATTAAGTAAAATTTATTTTCTGTTTATTCCTATAATTCAATCCAATAATGGTTAGTATTTCGCCAAATAATTATCCACTGATATCACTGATTATTTACAAAATTTAGACTAGTTTTACTCATTTTGTTATAGACTTAATTATATAATAAAGACTAAGATGTTGTTTTTTAATAAAAAAATACTTTAATTACTAATAAATATTAAATTTTAAAGTGACCCATGAAACTTAATGAAGTGTAAATAATTCACTTTAAAGACATGACATCGACTACTTAAAGTGTCTTTAAAACTAACATAAAAAAAATATAATAATAACATATATCAGTACAAATAAATATATGTTTAATTCATTTAGGATAATAAGTAAAGTAACAATAGTATTTAAATATACTCAAGGGCGTTCTAGCGTCATTATGTCCCTCATAATATTCACACATATTGATTGATATTAATTAAAGTTAAGCAGATTGCCATGTGTGCATTTTTATATTTTATAATGAATTATATAACCATATCTACGCTTGTTCGTTCCCAAAGACAACCAGTTTATATTAATATATTGTGATAAAAGCTGCTATTCCTTAAACTTTTATTATATACTTTTTCACATGTAGATCACTTCCTTTAGTACATATTCTATACAAGTTATATTATCTGTGACGGTGAGCACGTAAGCGATCCCGTGGGGTCTCACTGAGGCAATGAGGGTAACCATTAATTTTTTAGTGTACAGCCTTGAAAATATCATCACACTCGGTACTCCGGGATCCCACGTAATCAGCCGGTCATCAGTTACTTGGCCAGCGGGTATCCATAATGAATTTTTACAACGCTAGAAAACGAAAGCTATGTCAGACATTATATGTACTACATAACAGTAAATATAGTTTATCATAATTAGATAAAAAGAAGAAAGTTTAGTATCTGTGCAGGCATCCTCTTCATTCTCCATCACTCCTGAATAACTTTAAAATTAATAAAAAAGAAAATTAGTTATAATATTACCGTCCGGGGTGGACGATGATGGAGTAACATGAAGGCAACAAAAAGAGCTAATAGAAAAAAACTAAAGAGAACTAAACTGAACTCAACTGAACTGAACTGGAATGGACGTGACTAAACTAAAACATTGAAATTAAAAAAAATCCGTGCCCGCAGGGGGACACGCGTGGGTAGACCTCGTGTGTAACTCGTTCAAAATATACGTAACTCACTACCTTAGAATAACACTCCTTGCGAGAATAAACTTTGATAATTTTATTTGGCTTAGTCAAAGGAGTACCTAGTGCGTTGCCTTAAATTTAGAGCAAAAAATAACCTTTCTATTAAAAATATTTGCGAGAAGGGAACCAGAAAAAAGTTGCCGTGGTTTTAACTAACTTAAATTTTCAAGGAAAAGCGGTTTTTATTTTTCGGAAATGGTACGTTTTACGATAAAACTTTTGATACCTAAATTTAGAGTAAAAAATAACCTTTCTATTAAAAATACTTGTGATGTAAGAATGATTACCAGAAAAAAGTTATGAATTTTTTTCCAAAAATTTTCGTTTTTTTTACCCCCACCCCTAAGTTATTGAAGTTAGGTTTTCGGTTTATCTACATTAGTTATAGGTAATTATCAAAAACATCATATAATATGAATGCGATTGATCTACTTTGTATAGTACGAAAAAATATATATATGTATATATATATATATATATATATATATATGAATATATTATATACTAAACATGATGGCAGCTATACAAGCTACTAGATAAATAAAATGAAAGATGATTGTCTTCCGGTTTTGAATGCATACAAGAGAAGATTGGGTTCACGAAGCGTAGAATTGATGAAAATCTTCAAGTTTTGATCCATAACTAGAGAGTTATATTTGCTTTTTCAATATGTATGTGCTTTTTTATTATTATTATTTTTTAATACTTCACCACAGTATCATGTGTAATCTTAGAATGTTATGAATATTATCATCTTCAGAAAAAGTATTCATTGTGTAAGTTTCAAATAAAATGTACGTCTTTACTGATTTTTGAGACGAGTGTTATTGAATAATAAGTAAAAAAATATAAGAAATTAATAAAAAATAATAAACAAATATATCATCACAAACAACTAAAACTAACAAACATTAGAAAATGAATAACTTCAGTGTAAATAAATACCAAATTTTGTCCTTAAATATTAAATAATTCAAGTTTGTCGTATACACTTTTTGAGGTAGAGTGACATAAGTACAAAAGCCCTTTAGTAGTAACAAAACCTTTTAAAATACACGGAGTAACTCTCAAAACAACATAACGCTACCTACACTCGTTTGAAAAAATATATATCAGTCCAATGTTATTATTATCTACTCCTGGCATTGTGTAATATAAATTCTTATTAAAGGCGCTGCCACAAAATCTTCAGAAAACAATATAATTTAATAATATAAAACAATATTGAACATCTTTTAGGGGATATTTTATTTTCCGTATAAAAAATACGTATAACTCTCTTTAATCGCAAAAAAGTAACAAGAAACGAAATATCAATATGACTTTTATTTTCATATCTGAAACGGGTGTTATAAATCAATATATTCCAAGCTGACAGGAAACTATAGATGCTTTTAAAAATAATAAAAGTAAGTCTGCAATAAATAACTTGATGTTCTTTAAGCCAGTTGACTCTGATGCTGATCGATGTTGCTTTATTTTTCTGAATAGGATACCTTGAAGTTTTTTCCTAAACCTAATTTTTTTGATTTACTTAAAACAAAATTATTGAAAAGTCTAAAGATAAATATAATAAAAATGTTATGCATAGGTATGTCTATAATTATTAATTGGTTACATTTCTTTTATTAAGATTATTTATTAGGTTGTTTGTCCTGTTGGATAATGCTCTGTAACAAACATCATTTATTTCCGAATTGAGTAAATATAGTCGAAAGGAAGGGAAAATAAGATGGAATATTACTAATTACAAAAATCGAAAAATCGTTTCCTTAATAACATATTACTTAACAATACAATACACAAACAATAGTTATCCCAAGGATTAGGAAAGCTATTCCAAGATCACAACCCGCGTAAAGTATCTAGTAGAACCATTACGGTCCACGTGGGACTCTTAACAACAAAATAATAGGTATAATAGAATGATAAGTATAGCTTAGTCAGAGATTATATTAATGGATCACAATAAATAATATAAATTAATATAAGTAAGGCATATAATTCCCATTCCGTGAGGAGTCCCATTCCATTAAGCAAAAATGCGTCTCATTAGAATTTAAATTAAGCCGTTTTATTCTTGTCGAACGACATTTTGATAAAAGTAAATATATTCTTAAGAGATAAGTAAGTCATATAAGAGAATGAGGACAAAACTTTTTTCTAGGTTGAACTTGTTCTTGCCATTCAAATTCAATGGTTTTGATTTATTGGAAATCTTGTGATTCTTTACAGTTTTTATGTTCATTTGAAATAGTTTTAGGTTACATTCTTATTTCCAATATTTGAAGGGTACAGCATGCATTACACTAAATTCATTAGACCTCAAGACAATTACTTAGGAGGTCGACCTAGTTTGTCTACAAAGAGTGACACCTACTTTATTCAATGGAACAGCGTAGGCAAGGGAGTATATTTAAATATTAGGTTATAAATATGACCTCTAATCTCAAAGGTATATTGACATTGATTGGGTATGTGTTTTCGATGATGGCGAATATGTTGGTTTGAGGGTTTAAATAAAGCTTACTACTGCTTGAATAGTCCCAAGCAGCTTTAAGATTACTGGACCGGAGCAGTTTATCCCGTTTCTTTGATGCATCAGCTATGTTTGCAGTAGAAAGACTTGACTGAATTTATACAACAATACCAATAGTTTCGGCTTCCTGGTTAAGGTCCCAGGATTGATGAGCAATGAGGTTGAGGTTGAGGTTGACTTTTGGTTGGATGCGCGTTTTGTTGTTTTTGATGCTCAGTGGTTTTATTTTGGAGTTTTATTTTGTTGTTAAGTCGGTATTTCAAAAGGTCCTTTTCAGGGCCCCGATGGTTGTGTCGTTTTTACGTTTTTCGGTGTTTTTGTTTTTCTTTTCGTGGTTTTCCTTTCTTCGTGTGAGTTCTTTCTTTTTCTGTGTGTTTGTTGCCTTTTTTTGAGGCTTTTGTGTGCTCTCTAAGACCTCTGTGGTTCGGACATCATGTCCGACCACGAGGTCGAAGGCTCGCGCAAGCGACCCCTTAGCGGGGTTGTTGAGGGGACGAGTGGCGCTTCCGATAGCGACTCGGAGTTCAGTGTTGCATTTGGTAAATGCAACACTGCTCGTCATGGACGCGTCACGGCGAGCACTAGAGGGGCTGGCCTCTCTCGGGCAAAGGCCGATTTGCGAGCCCTTGCCCTCGAGGCCGAGGATGCGGAGATGGAGAAGGCGCTGTCAGCACGGGCATTCCGCAAGCATGCCTTCTTCAGGCAATGCGACGTGCTCCGAGGAGGAGGCTCTGCAGGGAGGTCCGCGTAGGCCTGACCCTGACTCCCTCGGAGCTGAGGAATTAACAGCCCTGGCGGGTAAAAGCGCGGCTTCCATTCTGGAAGTCAGCCGCAAGTCCGGTAACCTTAAGGGCACCATGATTAAGGCCCTTAAGGTAGCCTCGCGGGACCTACTGGAGGTCGTTGACACGCTCGTCAGCCGTACCGAGGCTGACGAGACCCGCCACTTGAGGGCTGCAAACTCTCGCCTGATCAGAGAGGTGGAGGCCCTTAAGGCCGAAATCAAAGCTCACAGGCGGGAGTTTGTGGAGCTGAAAACGGCGACTGCGAAATCCTCGGCCGCTGCCGCTCCCTCTGCCGCTCCCGCTGCCGTAGCCGCGCCCTCTCTGGACGCGGACTGTATTGAGGAGTTGAGGCGCTCTATTGTTTCCTCGGTGGGGGTGTTGGTGAACGCCCGGTTCGCCAACATCGAGGAGCGCCTCCTCCCTGAGAGGGTCATGCGTCCGCCCTTGGCAGCGGACCGCAGGGCTAGTGCGGCAGCGGCTGCTGAGTCGCGGCAGCCGAGGTCTGCAGGCGTGACGGCACGACCTGCGTCGGCTAAAGCGCCGACAACTGCTCCGTCCACCGCCACCACCGAGACCTGGTCCTCGGTGGTGAAGCGGGGACAGAAAAGGGCCAACAAGCCAGTTGGCCCTGCTCTTGTCGTCCAAGCTTCGGTGGCTCAGCGAGTCGTAACCGCTGGACCACCGAAGCAGGGAAACAATAAGGGGGGCACGAAGATGGGAAAAAAGGCCGGTCAATCTGGACCGGTCCAAGGGTCCCTCCCCAAGCTGCCGTCCCCTCGGTCACCTGCAGTGGTCATCACACTGCAGCCCGAGGCGGCAGCTAAGGGTGTAACCTATGCCCAGCTCCTCGAGCGCGCCTCCGAGAAAGTGGATCTCGGGGAGTTGGGGCTCGAAGGGGGGCTAAAGATCCGGAGGTCGGCCACCGGGGCCAGGCTTCTGGAGCTGCCTAAGGCGACTCCAGAAAAAGCTGAAAGATTGGCGGCTAACCTCCGGACGGTTTTAGACGGAGTGGCAGACGTCGTCCGACCCATGAAGAGAATCATGGTGAAGGTGGGGGGTCTGGATGACTCTGCCACTAAAGAGAAGGTTGTGGCCGCGATCTGCCGCGTCACCAATTGCCCAAGCGAATCCCTCCGAGTTGGAGAGATTCGCTGGGGCAACGGGGCTATGGGCGTTGCATTCGCCCGTTGCCCCGTTGACGCGGCCAAGTCGCTCCTCGACGCGGGGAGACTCCTGGTGGGCTGGAGCTCGGCCAGGGTCGAGCTCCTAGAAGAGCGTCCGATGAGGTGCTTCCGGTGCCAAGAACCGGGGCACACTCGGGTGCTCTGCCCATCAGGAGTCGATAGGAGCGACGTTTGTTTCCGGTGCGGTATGTCGGGCCATACTCGCGACAGCTGCACCGGAGTCCTTCAGTGTGCCATCTGCTCAGACCTTGGTCTCCAGGCGGCACACGAACTGGGGAGCCGGGCATGTAAAGCTCCCCGGAAGAGAGGCAAGGCAGCTGGTCCCTCCCCAGCTGCCCCAAGCAGAGGGCGCCTACAGGCGCCAGTTGATGCCATGTCGTCATGAATAGACGACGACATGGCTTCCTACAGGCGAACGTGAACCACTCCGCCAGGGCCCAGGATTTGTTCATCCAGGCAATGGCGGAGTGGGATATCAGTAAAGCGGTGGCCTGTGAGCCCTACTATGTCCCCCCTAATTCCAACTGGGCGGGGGACACTAGCGGTTCCGTGGCTGTGGTTACGGGTTCTGGTCCCGGTCCCCCTTTCTCCACCTTGGAGACTGGCCCGGGTTTGGTCGTGGCGCGGTGGGGGGAGTACGTCGTCATCGGCGCGTACTTCTCCCCCAATCATCGACTGGCGGAGTTCGAGACTTTCCTCGACTCCGTCAGTGCGGCGATTGGCAGACAGGCGTCGGGGAAGCTCATCTTCCTCGGCGACCTGAAAGCCAAATCCGCGGCCTGGGGGAACCACGCCACGGACGCTAGGGGGGTAGGGCCGTCCAGGCCTGGTCACTCCTCTCCGGTCTGTCCCTCCTCAATAGAGGGACCGATGCGACCTGCGTGCGACAGCAAGGGATTTCCGTGGTGGACGTTTCGTTCACCACCCCAGCTGTCGCACGCACGGTCGTCGACTGGAGAGTCGAGACGGAGGTGGAGACTCTTACGGACCATCTCTACGTCCGATTTGAGATCTCCACCTCCCGGCCGGACCAGGCCGGGCCACCGCGGGGGGGGAGTCGCTTTCCTCGTTGGGCAATTAAGCGCTTGGATCGGGAAATGGCCAGGTAGGCAGCCATCGTTCAGAGCTGGGCCTTTCCCGATCCGCCCAACGGGGAAACCGACGTGGAGGTGTCGGCTGGCCGCATGCGCGAGGCCCTATCACGGGTCTGCGATGCGGCCATGCCGAGGGTGGGGTCTAGGCCCCGGCGCAGAGCAGTGTACTGGTGGTCATCCGAAATAGCCGAACTTCGGAGGGCCTGTTGCAGGGCTCGGAGGGCCTTCGTCCGGTGTCGCCGTCGTCACGGCTTCGACCCGGATCTGGAGGCTCAGCTGCGGAGTCGTTATCGCGAAGCGAAGTCGACTCTGCGGCTGGCGATTCGGAAGGCGAAGGACCTGGCTCGGGAGGAGATCCTGGCAGGTCTCGATAGGGACCCATGGGGGCGCCCGTATCGGGTGGCGCGGAACAAACTCCGCGCCGCTTGCGCCCCGGTCATGGAGTCCCTTCAGCCGGATTTCCTCGAACGGCTGGTGGGGGACCTATTCCCGGAATCCACCGGCCACTCGCCTCCTGTGATGTCCCCCCCTTCTTCTAATGGGGGGGTGGGTTCTGTCCCGGACATCACGGAGGCTGAGCTGGAGGTCGCCTTGAGTCGTCTCCGAGCCCGCAGTACTGCGCCGGGGCCGGACGGTATTTCGGGGCGAGTTCTATTCCTCGCTCTGGAATACCTGGGGGGCAGGCTTCGGGAACTGTTCAATCTTTGTTTGCGCACTGGACAGTTCCCGAAGGCCTGGAAAGTGGGCAGATTGTGCCTGTTGCGGAAGGAGGGTCGTTCTGCCGACTCCCCTTCCGCATACAGGCCAATCGTGCTGCTGGACGAGACAGGCAAACTCTTCGAGAGAATTCTCTCTGCCCGTCTCGTCAGGAGGAACACCTCGAGGAGGTGGGGCCGGGTCTCTCGGATGCCCAGTTCGGCTTCAGGGCGGGTCGATCAACGATCGACGCCCTGATGGCTCTGAGAGACCTGACCCAAGAGGCAACTCGCGAGGGGGACGTGGTCCTGGCGGTGTCGCTGGACGTCGCCAATCCCTTCAACAGTCTGCCGTTTGAGACATTGGTTGAGGCACTCCAGTTCCATGGAGTGCCTCCCTATCTTCGGAGACTGTTGAGGGCCTACCTGCAGGACAGAGAGGTCCTGTGGGTTGGCGGCGACCAGCGGATATACCGGCGTAGCGTATGCCGCGGGGTTCCACAGGGGTCCGTCCTGGGACCGGTCTTGTGGAACTTCGGGTACGACTGGCTGCTCCACTGACCTCTCCTGCCGCGGATGAGGGTGTTGTGTTACGCAGATAATACCCTCGTCACATGCAGGGGAGGGACGTATGCGGAGGCGGCCCGTCTGGCAACAGTCGGTACTACGCTGGTTGCGGACCGCATAGGGCTGTTGGGATTGGAGGTCTCCGTATCCAAAACGGAGGCCATCCTCTTCCACGGCCCTCGCCGGGGTCCCCCTCGCCGGGCGTCCATCTCCGTCCAGGGTCAGGAGGAGTGGTGAAGGCCCAGTTAAAATATCTGGGTCTCACCCTGGACGGAAGATGGAACTTCGGGGCTCATTTCTCCCTCCTGGCCCCGAAGTTACTGTCCACCGCGGCTGCCTTGGGAAGACTTCTGCCCAACGTCGGTGGGCCGCAGGCTCCGTGCCGGCGACTCTATGCCGGCATCGTGAGGAGTGTGGCGCTGTACGGTGCCCCCATATGGTCGGGGTCTTCCACCGCCGATTCCAAGACCCTCTTGCGAAGGACGCAGAGGGTCTTAGCGGTGAGGATGATCAGGGGGTACCGTACAGTGTCGTACACTGCAGCCACACTCCTGGCGAGCGATCCGCCTTGGGAGCTGGAGGCGGAGGTGCTCGCCGGGGTGTATTGGCACCGGGCGGAAGTCAGGACCAGAGGAGTAAGGTCCGAGGCAGCTCGAATCAGGGCTTCAGCTCACCGAGCCCTGATTCGACGGTGGATTAGGGACTTAGAGTCCCCTGCCGCCGGTCTGACGACAGTGGGGGCAGTTCGCCCCCACTTGGATCGTTGGATCAACCGGCGACACGGGACTCTGACGTTCCGTCTTGTGCAGGTGCTCACGGGGCACGGATACTTCGGGAAGTACCTGCACAAGATTGCAAGAAGGGAGGCGGCCCCGTCCTGCCACCACTGTGACGAGTCCGTCGACACGGCTCGTCACACCGTGGAGGAGTGCGCAGCCTGGGGTCATCAGCGCGCTGAACTGGTGGCCGTGGTTTACAGGGACCTTTCGCTGCCGCGCCTTGTTGGCGCGATGGTCAGCAGCGAGAGGTGTTGGGCCGCTATAGCCTCCTTCTGCGAGCAAGTCATCGCCGCGAAGGAGGCCGCGGAGCAGGTCAGGGAGCAAGCCTCTCCCTCTGACCCGCTCCGCCGGGGGAGGCTCGGAAGAAGGAGGCGGGAGTACGCCCGCCGCTTCCTCTCCCAGCCGTAGACCTAGGTGAGAGGGGGGGTGACCCCTCTCACCTGCCATAGGCCTACGCCGTGAGGGTGCCCTAAGTTGCTCGGGGCACCCTCGCACGGGGGGTAACCGCCGGGGCGGCAAGGTGAGTGCTAACGCGATCCCATGTCGTCCCATTAAGGCGTTGAGGGGCAACCTTTGGTTTTTTAGTGGGTAGCCTTAAAAATGGCGGCGTCCTCTATGCCGCCGGGTAGTCCCACATAACCCTCCGGCCATCACCTTCCTGGCCGGCGGGTATCCGTAACGGATTTTTGCAAAGCAAAAAAAAAAAAAAAAAAAAAAAAAAAAAAAAAAAAAAAAAAAAAAAAAAGGATTGATGAGCAATACCAATCTGACATCCACGGAAACCTGACATTAATTGTTAGCAAGTATGCTTGAAGATGTGATCTCAATAATTTCTGCATAACTTCTAACGATAATGACGTGTTGTTTGTGTACTGTATGTAATGTTGTTTAAGCTAAACAAAAATATATTTTGATATACCAATTTGAAATTAATGTTTTTGTTTAAAAATATTTAGATATTCAGGATAATATGATGATAATACATAAATATAGTAAGTAATGATGTAAGTAATTCATGTGTTTATCTAAACCATGTTGTTAAAATAACATTATTAAATAATTATCGTTGACTCGCCTCGGTCTTCAAAAGTATAATTCTTATCAGTAATTGAACGTGCGACTTTCAATAACTCAACTTGGGTATGAATAAACAAGACTTTCGAGACATTGACTTGTTTCTTTTCAAGCCTTTAGCAAAGTGCATTGAATTGAAAATCTCATTAAGAATTACATTTGTCAAAAATATAGTAAAGAAATAACCTATAAACAATACTAGAAATTTTTGGATTAACTTAGTGACCCGAAATCAATATCATAAAAATAAGATTTGTTTAGTAATTTCACTATTATCTCCACGACATAACCTATAATGTAGATAAAAAAAATGTATTTCAAACAACCTTTGCACCTCATAAAATCCTAATAACATAATGCAGTTGAATGATTTCAATATATTTCAAAGATATAATAAATAAATACATGTATAAATTTTCTTCCTCTCATTTTCTAAACAAAGACTCGCTAATTATCAACAGGCTGCCTTTAAAACTCTGTCTTTCTTTTCTTGTTAATATTTAAATATTGTATAGAATTTCTTCTCGCCATGGTTACTTACAGACAGATTTAACAACAAGGTTTATATAAAAAACCTGAAATATGAGAGACTGAACAATTGCAGTATTTTTACTTTAAATTTATATCTTTTTAAGCTGTATTTATAAAGATAATATAAATATTAATTATCTTTAAATAAAATACATTTAAGAATACTATATTAGTAGATACACATGAATATTTAATGCTTTAAATAGTTTTACATCATGCTAATAAATAACTAATAGTGTAAATAGATATTCACATATTATAATTTAATATATCATAGTATAGGTAACATATTATATTATATTTTGGTTTTGTATTTTAATTAATGAGCAAATTCATCAAAGCATTTCACGTATGGCACCGCCATACTGCACACTCTTTTACAATCCAATCAAATCTTGTTTTAAGTTTCAATATATGCTTTATAATCCTTAATCTTTTATTAGTATTTTGTCACAACTTTGCCCACCAACATCATAAATGATATTTCCGAAATTTATGAAAATACATTTTTCTATAATTATAATGGTCGCAGCTAAGTTCGCCCATAATGAGGTCTGAAAACGTTATTAAGTAAAATATTATGTTTCTGCACTCCTACGCCATGTTAACTTTAACGGTGCTAAAATTTCAAAAGTAATTTGCGTAAAAACGACTATAAAGTTTCAACTTCACGTACTCATATTATGCTATGCTATCTCATATGCTGCTATGCTATCAAAGTAACATGCCAGCGGGATCTATTTTACTAATAACATCTAATTAACTAAAAAAAGAACTTTGTGTAGACTGAACTTTGATTTCTTTGTTTTTAATTACATGAATACACTGCTTCGTATTAGATATAGATGTGCTGTAATATCGATATACTTAGAAACACACTTAATTAAAAACCAGGTCTCGAGATAAAAAAAAACAGTTTACTAAATTTCTATATCAGCTTTTTTTATGTTTTATGTTTAAAATAATTTTCTTTACAAACTTGTTATAATTTAATTTGCACATGATTAAAACTTATAAGTATTAAATAGGAATTGTTGAGATCTTTATACAACATACTAAATGCATTTATTGCATATGAAGTATCTTTTAGACCCGATCGGCTACAAGTTTAGTGTACTCTTCATAGTTGTGTCTAATCCAGATATAATCCAATATACGTAGTAAAATTACCATTAAACTTAGAACTACTATAACAAGTATATAGTTTAGTTTTAGTGGTGCTATGAAAGAAATAGATATTCCATAAGCCATTGCTATTTTATGTATAATATAAAAAAATATAACAATTACAATAAATATTTTATTGCGTGATAATATAATAAAAGATTCTAATTTAAAGTCTCCATCAGGCTCCAGCGCTTTAAACTTATTGTGATTGATTCACTTTGTACAGTGGAAAATATATATATAAATATTTATATACTAAATAGATATATTAAGGTTTTCTTCTCATCGTTTACGTTCTTTATATTAATACATATAAAGCTATATAATATGTACAACCATAAGATTAGGTTTCTTAAACATTAGTAGATCCATATTGTTTCAATAGTCGTAGCTGTTGTTGTAATGTTTATTGAATTATTGTATTAGTCTTAACATTATTATGATGTATAATATCGAAAACTGCAAAAAGAAATTCGCGGCTATGACTACGACGACGACCATCCACCCAAGTGCAATTTGTAATGAAAATCTATATATGACGCTTAGAGTGGTTGGCTTTATTACATTACAAGGATTGAAGATATATTTGATGTATAAAATTTGCAATC
Source organism: Melinaea menophilus ssp. n. AW-2005 (assembly GCA_918358695.1). NCBI lineage: Eukaryota > Metazoa > Arthropoda > Insecta > Lepidoptera > Nymphalidae > Melinaea > Melinaea menophilus. The sequence goes on from OU911042.1 coordinate 28,292,695, forward strand.
ACTTGGATAACCAAGTAGCTATAATAGTTATAAAGTAGATGGCATAAAGCTAGGCTCATTCTGTACCTAAAAACTTAGACGTTTTATATCTAACAAAATACGGCGCAAAAGGAAAAAGCTTACAAATTACGTGTTCTAAACACGAGACCATAAATTCATATGAAAATTTTTAAAACAAGTTTAAAAGCTAAACTGAATAATCGCCCTGAACTTTCAAGCGATGCGGGAATGTCGTGTTGACCCTCGAATAAAGCGGTTTCGTTTTATATTTAACACGTACAATTTTTTTTTTGCTCTCGTACCTATTTGATTTATAATAATAAATGTTTGTAAAGTTTGAAAACATTTTTTTGTATGCTTTTAAAATTTTTCACTGGGATTTTATAAAGACGTGACCATATTCAAGACATAAGACAAAATGACCACACATCAACTTGCTATGAACGGTGATCTTTGTACAAAGTCGTTTAAATTTTTTTGTATTTTTTACAACAGTACTGTTTTAGATTCTTTGACTGCTATTTGTCTATACATAAGTAGAAATGCAGCTTTGCAAGCTTTTAATAAAGTTGTATTCCGTCATCTTTGTAATTGTCTCTAAATCCATTATATTTTATACCTTTTATTTTATAAACTCGTATAAATAAGTTAAAATTTAGCACAGTTCAAATGAATACATTTACATTTCATACAATTGTCATTATGTTTGACCTTCTGGAGCCAGCTTTATAGTTACAAAAAAAATGTTAGGACAAATGTATAATGTCGTTGTTTTTATTGAAAGTGTAATTTTCTAATAATAAATAATAAAAACTAATAACATTAACAGTTACTAGTTACTAAGTGAGTTTTTAATTTTTAAAGGGCTTGCCCTCTAAATTTTTCTAATATTTTATGCAAATCTTGAAGTAACAAAGTTTTTTGATAAATGTGAAGGTAAAAAGTTATTTTAACAGTGTAGGGTATTAAATATTTGTGGAATATAAGAATTTTATATACAGCAGGTTTATTACCATTAAAGCGACAAAATCTGCATATGCATTAAACTTTTACTGTCCATGTAATTCAGGACATCCGAGGTACAGTCTGTCATGTGTTAAGGTAGGGAGCTATTTATCTCTCTATAAAATAGTCATGATTTGTGTGTGTTGTCGTCCTTAACAGCTTATTTGCTTTCAAATTTTTCAACAAGACATACAAATACGTAAAGCTAGAGGGTAGAGAGTTGTTAAGTTATTTTATACCTAAATCTATAAGACTGCGTTAATTCCTTCGATGTCGATGACGTAAAAATAAATCATTTTTATCTCTGTCTGTCTCTGTTTGTAAAACAATCAGAAACAGACATAACTTTTTATTCTAAACATTTAAAGACCTGTTAATATATATTGTTTTTATCTAAAAAAATCATCAAACATTATCATATTGGCTGATTTACCTGTAAGATTACATGAAATCTTTATAATTCTAGGAGAAGTTACAAGCGAGAAGATAAAAGGTAAGCTAACATTCCAGCTAACAAACGCGTATGACATTTTTTAACGATAAGTGAGATTTTGATTAATTCCACTATTAAGTTTTTTATGGTATTATGAAAAACTACTAAGTTACGAATATATCTCAGCTACATATATATATGTATATTAGTAGAGTACTAATTAGTCTACTTTACAATATTGAAAGGAACTTAAAAGCTGTACATAACATATCTTCTAACTAAATATACTTTTTTCATTTAATTTACTTTTACGTTATGTTAAGGTGAATAAATAAAGTAAAGCACATAAAAATGTGATAAAAAATAGAATAAAGATTCAATGACATTATTATTTTTATATAAAGTTACGGAGGTTATACCATTAGTAACTAGGGTTCCCTTTGAATTGAAAATGAGACGATTTATTTGTCTTAAGAAAAGTGTTTTTAAAAACTGCATTTTTCATACAGTTATTACATTTATATTTATTATTTATACATACGGAGTTTCAAAATAATTTACAAAAATAAATACAAGCTTAGTGCATTAATTTTGAACCTTATAGTTGTTTTCAAAGCTTACGTATAAATTAAAAGAAAACATTAAAATTACTATTTTGAATAACAAATAATGAGCAAATACATAATATATTTCATACCGTGGTCAGCTTTGGGAGGCCTCTTACCGTTTCGTGACTAATTCAATTATCTGACGTTTGAAAAACATTTCAAATACTGTCTTGAGTTTTATATATCTCTATGCGACATAAAAAACGAATTATACTGGTAAATTGGTTTTTATCTATATTCAGTTCCAGTATATCATAAGGTATATGTTTAAGTCTCTATTTAATTTATTGCAAATCTATAAGTAAAGGTATTCATAATTCCGCTTTGAAAGTGCAGTATGACATCGTTTGCTTTCACATGGTTGTTTAGAGCGACGAGTTAATGAATTATTAATAATAAAAGTGTGTGTTTAAATATGAATGAAAAACATATTCGTTGGATAACGAAACATAGTAAAGTTTGTGCTGAAATGAAGGTATTATTTATATACATACATTTTATTACAAAAGCGTTTAAATCTAAAATATGTAACTCAATGAAACAGCTGTCATGACAGAATGTCATTGAGCTGACGAGTTTTTGTTTGTTTAAAAGCAGTTATATCTAGAACTACTAATGCGATGAACCAAAATATGTTTTACTAACTATTTCTTATCATAGGACAAGTTTAATGTCAATGGACGCGGACGAAGTCGCAGGCAGCAGATAGTCTTTTATAAAACTTAAAAACACATCACATTGCAGTTGAAATAAATCATAGCCAGAACTTGAAATATTAAGAACGAAATATCTAAAATAAAGTGAGGACGTCTACAGACTTGCAAGAGACCTTCAGTAGAATTAAATCAAGAGTGCTAGCACGTCCTTAATGGACGAAATTGCTTCAGTCGTGCTGAAAAGGCCCTTATTATATCCCTAAAATGTTGAATTGTGTATACTGTGTAATTTTGACTAATATTTTCTGTCTTGCTTTACAACGTGAAAGCAATTTTCAGTTGTAAATGTATTTATAACTTAATTTAGATTAGAAAGTGACATATTACCGTGGTACCCACGGGACCTTAGAGACTACAAATTAATATTTCTTAAGAGAATTCTTTACTTAAGAAACCTTTTGAGTATCACCTTTATTAGTAAATTAAGAGGTAAAAATTAAAAAAATGACTGTTAGTTATAAATGTATTAGGTGTAAAAATACTGTAAGTATTTAATTATCGCATTACTGAATGAGATTAGGGTTAGGATAACTTGTATACAACTTATTGTTGATATAATTATGGAATTATCCATTCAAAAGTTATGTATCACGAAAGAAACAAGACTTATTAAATTCTATTAAGAACTTTTGTTTATAACTTTGACGTGTCATAATATAATGTAAATAGGACGTGATCTGAGTTAAAATCTACTGTCGGTAGATCAACTGCCACCTGATTTACGAAAATAGTCTAATAAGTGGATTAATTATAAGTTAATAAAATGTAAAAAATACATCGCTCGCTCTTGTAGAAACAGAAAGAGATGAAGAAGCATCTTCGTGCCACATCATTACAGTACAATAGCCCACTATACCACTGAAAATAGAAATTCCGTAATATTTTGACTGTTATATTAGTATTACCGAATTTTAGCTTTTTTGATATAAAAATAAAACAGAGCATATTATTATAATTGTTTTAAATCTTATAATCATATAATCGAAATCTCAATTACCTTTTGCGCATTGGAAAACTATTTACTCTTTTTATAATATTTTATTCTCACTATATGACACAGATTTTGCTACGAAAGTGTTTTATTTATATAGAATGTTTTAAATTGACATTCGATTTGTATCCAATTAGTAACGTGATATAGTGTCGAATAAATAGTATAGTAAACCAGCATGGCAACTAAGTGCGTCTGTTAAATCAATGAAGCCTGCGATATCACGGTTTAAGTTTATGCCAATTCAATTTTCAATTACATTAAGAGGTTTCTTTCACTTAGTATTTTAATCATTAATGTTTTATCAATCACCTAACAATATATTGTTGGATACATAACAAAGTATTCACCACAAATATAATAAATTCTTTTTAGTTTAGTTACGCTCCTTTTTAAACTTTTTTATTCTGAAAATAAAATATTTTTATTTTTCCGAATTTATCAACAATATCATAGAAAATGTTATAAGGTTCTTATCTTGCGTTGTAAAAATATAAATAAGATTTAATGTTCCCTAAGTTACTTTGTATTATTCCGCTGCGTGACGCTTACAGAGCCGTGTCATAATCCAGTCTGCAATATTCCTTATCATATTAATACTAGCTTTATGAAATTGCGACGTGTCGTACCTTATACTTTTTATTACTTAAACCTGACTTAAGGATTTCATTTTGCTGATAGATGGTATCCTATGCAATAATAAGGTTCTCCTGGTGATGTTGTTGCATTTGATTCAAATAAATTTGATTTTCTTATACTACTATCTTAAATAAAAATACCATATAAATTATAATAACAATTATATAGAATAAGCCACTAACGTTTATCTTGTATACTTTCACATATTATACAACCAGACCGATGTAGGGAATCTTGTTATGTCTCAATGGAGTTAAATTACGCAGGCTTTCCACAAAAGCGTATTTGAATGCTGTCAATTATTAATCTTTATACTATACATTATCAGTATAGGATGAAATTAATTATTATCCTCTTACCCTTACGCCACTTAGAAACAAAATATCAACTTTTGCTGTAAATATCTATCAAACGTCAACTCAATTTTCAGGCCCAATCCAATCAAATCATTTTCATAAGATCCATGCATGTTTTATAAGGTACTCCGCTTTCTTGTTGCTCTCTACATATACACTCGTATTTATTTCACTGCAATATCTCAAATACAAGAAATACGTTTTTTAAATTGCATATACGGCATATGTTCTCTGTGTAAGTTCATTCTTAATTGGATAAACGAATTTTTAAAATCGTATTAGTCGTTTGCAATACAACCTCTTAGATCCAAACTTTACCTGTTTTTAATATCGTTAGATTTTTTTTAAAGATATGTGTGGCAAGTTTTATTATGACTTATTTGTTATTATTTTTATAGTGTTAACGAATAAAGTTAATATAATAAATAAAATGTGACAACAAATTAGAATCCGAGTAGATAAAACTTAATTTTAAAAGGAAGACGAGAACAATTGATTTGTTAGTCGGCATATTTTATATAATTGTACAGCTGTCTATCTGTCTGTCTTTTGTAAGTTAATGTTACGTTACTAACTTAAAACATTAGTCCAAGTTACATAATAATTCTTTGATGTAATTTTATGACATTGAGAATGTATTGATTTATTTTTTGTTTATCTTTCGGTTCTTTTAATTACTTGTAAAATAAATCCTATTGTTGTGATTGTTTTTACTGTTACTGTCAAAACTGTAACTGTCATATAATTAAAACAAAATAATGAATGCTCTTTAAATTTATTCAGTTATAATCATATTATTCAATAAACGCATTTACACAATTATTTTAATGGTGTTTAATTATTTAAAACTTTGAGATAAAAAGCTTAAATTTATATTATTTTTTGCATTGCTGCAGTGTAGCAGTAAATTCACAAGACTACTACTACTTCCTACTATTTTCACCCATACTGATGATGATCCTCCATTCCCTAAAAATAATCTCTTTGTATGAATATCAGCTTTACTTAATTTAAACAATACAATTGTTAGCTTAATGTTACTCGTTATGGAGTTTCAAAAGTATACATTTCTAGAAGGTTATTAATTATTTAGGTGTTATATATTTGAAGCACAAAAGTACAAAAATGCAAAGGTAGTTTTACAACTACCTTACATGTTGTTAGCAGCGTTAAATATAAAACTAAACTGCTTTATTTCAGGTCATCGCAGGACAGTTTCATTTACTATCATCATTTGAACTATAACTCACAATAAGCTCTTCAATGTGAGTATTGCACCCAAATGTCAAGTTGGTAAATAAGTTTCTTAATTGTTTCCAGATACGAATATTCATTCGGTTCGAATTAAAATGATTAATTAGATCGGGATTAAGGAATACCAAAACCTAATTATTTACTTAATTTGACGCAACGTTAACAACAATTAGAAAACACATTTAACAAATAAACTTATTATTTTATTACGTAGCTAATATTAAGGTTACCTAATATTTCAAATAACTAATAATATCTGTCTGTCTATCGGATTATAAATAAAGGTGTTCATAAATATATTTTAATTATTTCTGCATGTTGTATATTAAAGTAATCAAACTGTTTTATTTATAATTTTTTATGTTTCTATGTATTATATAAATATTATTATTATAAAGACTGTACGCTATGAGATGAAATCTGTAATACCTCCATCGAGATGTATTGATCAAACACAAATATATCCGATCCAGGACCTAAAAACTCATTTACTTAACTTAACAAACCTAACCAATCTTCTACTTTATATATATAGCTATAAATTTAAATTTATATATGGTAATACGTACTTATATGATTTCTTCAATTTTCGTTATAATTCAAATCCACATTAAGCGTTACGAGAAACAAGACCCCAATATTGAAATTGATTCTGATTTTCCAAAATTTAGAATTGTTTTCAAAATATTGTTTTATGTGAAGAAAACGATTAGCTAATAGAATAAACAATAGGTATAGTATATTACATAAACTCGTCTCAAAGCAATACATTTTACAAATTATAATTATGTCCAAAATACAATAATTATTATTTACATTAAAAATGTTTAACTTATTTATTTTATTTGCATTAAAAATGTTTTTTGGCTTAGCTTATGGAATGTCCATTATATTTTATAGGCAACATTAAAATTAAATTGTATACACGTAATAGTCAGTTCTAAGTCTTATTGAAATTTCAGTAGGTGTAGCTATATTGAATTATATCTAACTACAAGTTTGAGTGTAATAAAACATGTAGCCTACAAAACAATAGTAGCATCTAGCCTAACTGATATAGATGTTACTATTGTTTTCAAATATTGTGCGCTGAGGACCTAATATTATTTATTTAACTTTGGTAAAGGAAATAGTTAATAGGTAGAATAGTTATTCTATAGAAATGCTTACATAACCTATATTATGTTATCATATGGGCGATATTTAATTGATAACAAGGTACTGGATGATATTTATAAAATAAAAACAAAGTGGTTTTTAAATAAACAACATAAATAGACTCGCATATTAAAACTCGACTATGTTATCGATCAAGTAAAAACAGATAAATAGTCGTGTTGTTAATTGGTAGTATACTTTGTAATAAAATGATTATATTCTGTACCTTTTATGGCTCTTTACAAAGTTGAGCGTTCAGAAGTTATTATCAAAGGCTATCAAAGGCTTACTAACTAAACATCGGTTGTATAACTCTGTGAAATTTGTAATCTGTTATATAGTTACAAACTAAGTAATAGTGCGACGATATTTTATTAGTAAATTATATTCTATTCTATTCTTATTATACTTACTATTGTATAAATCTTAATATATAAAGCACAAAGACACTCATTCACTGACTCATTCATCGCTCTACAGCCCAAACCGTAATAGGTTGAATAGGTGCAATAAGAAAGGATTTTGCAAAGGTCCGAATCGCTCCAAAATTACAGCTAAAAACTGCAAAGTTTACCCCCTGCTCCCTCTCTTCTCCCATTGCATTGCAGTAGAAATTAAAATTATTTGGCCAGTCACTATGTTTATTCTCAACACGCTGCGATGTGAGAAACAAGAGTGTACCTATAACCCGATAGGAATAAAACTCTGTAGTTATCAAACTCAAGGCTTTCTCGCACTGATAGCGAGTCATGATGAGTTGGAGGATAGAGCGTGTATGTGTGAAGGGTATGGTCATGGGTTCAATACTTACGAAAGTCAGTATTTTTTTGTTTATTCCCGTCGCGAAGCACTAGTAACCTGTTAGTATAACATAAAAGATCTTCAAAACGATGACTGAACTACTTCAATCAACTTCATCATCAAAAATTAAAAAGTACGGATTAAGAAGCAGAAGTTATAAAAATATACTATTACAGTGCCACATTTAAGAAAATTTTTAAATTATTCTTATCAGAAATAAGTAACAAAAAGTAAATATATTTTTTTAACTGCTATAAAAATGGATGATAATATTAATTTTAATATCAGATGCAGACCAAGACGATAGGTTACTATTCATCATAATTACTCACCCTTTCCTTACAGATCGATACTACACCTTGTTCTTAGTCCTCCATATCCAGCCATACATTTTTTATCGTAAGTCATTATTGTGTTAAGGACCCACATCACGCTTACTATTAACAGGTCTCTATTCACGGATTGTCGGAAATTTATCTGTACAATGTATTGTATTTTACAATGTACCTAACATTGAATATCGTATACGAGTATATAGTTGTTGAGATAGCTTTGATAATTTGACTATATTGTTAAAATTACTTTTGTAATTGCAACGGCAGTAATTTACAACTACGGGTAGGCATCACTTCACAATCTCATCTCAAAGTTAGACTACTCATATTAACAAACATTATATTATACGAGTATTAAGTATGTTTGAAAATAATAAAATTATAAATAATATCAATATATGCCAGGTTAGTATCAAACTAATTATTTTAAATATAAAAATATTGTTAAAGTTTAGTAAAATGATTTAATTTTTCATCTATTTTAATAATTTTCAGATAATGAAAGCAATTTGTAAAACAAGATCTTCATGTTTTGAAGAGGATAATAGCGTAATGTTAAAGGACCTACTTTTATTGGCATTTGAAATCTTATATCTTGTTAATAAATTGGCACTTAATTACCAATTTTAAAGCTATCCTAATAAAACGCCATTTTGGGCATTAGCGGATCCAGTTTCGTTTATTTAATAAATCTGCTAAAGGAGTCAAAGATTTCCAAATTGAAAATATAAATTTATATCATATCGTATCGTATCGTATGGTATCGTATCGTATCGTATCGTATCGTATCGTATCGTATCGTATCGTATCGTATCGTATCGTATCGTATCGTATCGTATCGTATCGTATCGTATCGTATCGTATCGTATCGTATCGTATCGTATCGTATCGTATCGTATCGTATCGTATCGTATCGTATCGTATCGTATCGTATCGTATCGTATCGTATCGTATCGTATCGTATCGTATCGTATCGTATCGTATCGTATCGTATCGTATCGTATCGTATCGTATCGTATCGTATCATATCATATCATATCATATTATATTATACGAATAATTAAACAAGCAGTAGTAGTTGAACATGATGTAAGATTCTTTAATACGTAAATATTTCTACTTTTCTACGTAATTTATACGTCAGTTCAGTTCAAACTAAGTATTCCATTGTGTAAGATGGTATAATTTGTTTGTGTACTGCTTTCCAAAGTAGTATTTCGTTTGTGTTTTTAACAATACGTCTCAATTCAGTTAAAATTAAATATTATTATTCTTCAGAAAATGTGTCATATTTTGCTTCTAAGTTTAACGAATTATATTAAATAAAAGTACCTTCATATGCCAAAGAATATATCTGTACATAAGACTGAACAAATTTCTTATACTTTAATAATACGAAACAAAGAATGTTGGCGTCATATACAGAAACAAAAAACATTTATAACGAAGGCATACATACATATTCAACTTTATAAAGTACTAAACGAATTCTTGCATGATAATTATTCAAATTATATTTGTATGTTCCAGCGCTTAGTGAAAAGAACATTACATATGAAATAATACAAGAAAGACATAACCTTATCACGTGCGTGCTATTTTTATAGGCTTTATCCCTTTTCTATTTATTACATAACTTTTATTCACATTGAATTGTACCGACGAATAAAGTACATTACTTCTTGAGTTAAATAAATTTAATATAAATATAAAAATAAGGGAAATATATAAATGAAATATTTGCTTATATCACAAAAAAAATGTTACGACAAACTTTAATCGTATTTATTGTATTTAGCTTACCTTATCCGTAAAATAAAATTATGTATCGTTGTAGTCGTATGTATTGTGTTTGTGTAAATGGGCTTTGTTCAAGATATTAATATGAATTTTATATTAAAATGAAAGTAACAAAAAATAATAGTTAATCGTATTAATTACCAGTTAATATTTATAATCTACTAATATCTTACAATTTCACAACACTTATTTCAATTTAATGATAAAATTATATTTTATAGGTATTATATTATATATATATTAATAACAGAATATTTCTAAAGTATAGACAGACATTCAGAGTATTGCGTTATGTTTTTGACAAAAATCTAATTACATTACGATTTTCATTCCATTAGGAACAATAAAGTAGCCTGTATCTTCAGAAATAAATAATATTTACAATTCAAATGCCCTCATAGGAGGAATAATGTTTAATCTGCAGATTTGTATAAGTTCAAAACAAAAAACAATAATAAATTATTTAAAAAATATGATAGATTTAAGAATTCCTTAGCTATGTTTAGTGCAATCTAAATGAAGACTACCTCCTACGTACAGATTGAGAGTGACCACGACTTATCAGCCGCACTGTATATTATGTCATACAAGAATTATTATTTATTTTCAATATCAGTTCTTTGTTCTCTTTTATTTGTATTTTGTTCAAGTGTACCGCACTGTCTTGAACACCCTATCTCACACCAAAGGGTAACTGGGAGAGATCTCTAAAAGAGATAAGTAATCCTTTGTACTACGTTGTTTTCTATTTTTTGTATTTGTGATATTTATTGGTACATAAAATAAATAAAAAAAATAATAATAATAATATGGCTGACTCTTTTAAGTCGTTCATTACGAAAAATATTGAAAATCATGGTCGGTTTAAAAACATTCTTCGTCTTCTTCGTCTTATTGGGAAATGTAAAATTTTTAATAAGAAGAAATACATTTTAAATCAGAACTAAATAAGAATTATTAGTATTAAGTGACATACAATCTTTTAATCCGAAGTTTGTAGTGTTTAGATACTTCTATGAATATTAATGTGACCACTGACTATCTTGCCTTTCTCTTGGGAAATTAGCAATTCAAAATCAGAAATCCAAAATTCATTTATTTTTTATTTAATTAACGTTTTGGAAAATAATCCACAAGCAGAATCTAGTGATATTATATCAGTTAATAATAATAATAATTATTATTATTCGACGTTTTATTCTTATTTCATATGCCACAGGCTAGAGTTTGCTTGCATAAATAAAAAAATAAGAATAGGGTTGCTTTTAAAATATGAGGCTTTTAAAATAATTAGGGTTACCCAAAATTATAATCCTTCAACGAAAATGATTACCGACTCATTTATCTTCCCCAAAGCGTCAAAATGGTACAAAGTGTTCAATAATCTCTACGGATATAATTAGGATGTTGTGCAAAAATTTGAGGGATAACGATTTTGACAGCTTCCAAGTGCGGTATGGTCTTGACATTTTAATAAAATACCAACTGTAGCATCCATGTCCATAAATAATAAAAATAAAAATTGAATCATAACAATTTTTGCGAACTTAATAAAATAAATTTCTATTTATATGTTTTATGTTATTGTTGTTATTTATGTTTGAGTTAAAAGTCGTTATGATGGCTAATAAGGTAAATTGGGCAAAATTTATTTTCACAAATCTATTTATTGATGAAGGACGAATGCTGAGCGCAGCGAAGCGTTTGTCCGAAGGACAACGTTCCCAGTAGATGGGCCCATTCTACTATTTTTCCGTATGTATCCCAGTATGTTTGTTCCGGCGTAGCCGGCGTATTTTTCATCCTATCGTCACGAAAATTGGCAGGCATATTCTTTGAATTATATGAATTTTTATGCCGTTTTTTAGATTAGACGAAAAAATCCAAAATGGTGGCGTTTAGTTTTGTTTCTGGCGTAGCAGGAGCAATTTTCGTCAAATCGCCACAAAAATTGGTGATCATGTGCTTTGAGTTATTAAATTTTTTTTCGGGCCGTTTTCTTACTGGGAAGAAAAATTTTTTTTTTTTTTTTGGAAGGAAAAGATTTTCGTTTTGGCGTAGCAGTCGTATTTTTCAAGCAATCGTCACGAAAATTGGTAGGCGTGTTCTTTGAATTATTTAAATTTTTATGTCTGGCCGTTTTTTTGCTTGGGCGAATAATTTCAAAATGGCGGTTTTCTGATCCGTACCACAAAAACGAACTTTGCGGCAGCTAGCAAGCTGAAATAGAGGTACTTGGTTCACGGGTAAGTAATTTCCCAACATTGGCTCATCCCCTAACATACTGAGGTCTACTGTTCACAGAACAACTAGTATTTAATAGATGTTATTTTGTAAACTAATTGCATAATTATGTTTATTTTTGTCAATTTAATTATCTTTTTTTTTATATAACATCTGATATTTGGAGATTGAAAGTAAAAAGTCATATTTTAGCCTTTTTGGAAATAATATTGTAAATCCATTATTGACTTTTTTCAAGGAGTCAAGGATGTGAGGAGTAGACAAAATAAAATCCTGTTACAAATGCAAGATTTACAGATCACAGAAATATTAATTGTAAGATTTATTAGATAAGGTATAAGACTTTGGAAAATCAGTATTATAACAATATTATCACACTTACTTGCTCAAACGCCGCCCTACTTGAAGTATCACTAGGTGGTAAAGTGATGAATTAACAGTTGAGTTACCAGTGCTACTATGCTAGTATGTAATTGGCTTGTTGAATGTCAAATAACTGTTATAAAGAATAAATGAAATAATATTTACTTTTCACTTTAATCATGAATAATTCTCACTTACCAATTAAGGGAGATAAAAAAATGTCAAAAGAATCTAAATAGGAATGTGAGTCTACCTTTTAGATTTATAAAGGTTCATGTAATGTTAAAGGTAAATCAGCCAACATTTTAATGTTTTGTTGAGTTTCTTTTAGAAAAATAATGTACATATATTGAAAGGCGTGTCTTTAAATGTTTTGATTAGAAAGTATTGTCTGTTTGTCTTTGTAAAAAAAAACAGAGATAAAAATAATTTACTTTTCGATTTACGCAACCTTATAGATTTAGGTATAAAAAAGCTTAACAACTTTCCATCTTCTAGCTTTACGTATATGTATGTTTTCTATAAATGTTACTAATTATAATGTCTACATAATTCACACATTTTGTAAAACTAAACTGTACTTAAATTAGATTGCATCACCTAATATAAGGACTATTAAGTGGCTTGAGTAGGTCCGGTTTAATTTATCCGAGGGTCGCTAAAATGAGATTACCGACCGATTTTAATTAAAAAACAAAAATAATAGCAATTAACACGTGAATGTCATAACGAGTGTCTTAAAGTAGAGTTTAGTTATAGTCACCTGACTGCACCCGTATCCAAGCTCGCTCCAGACCGGGATGGTACACCAACTACAAACCCGGCATATAATATTTTAGCTACGTTTTATACAATCAATTAAACGTAGCTATGAGCTCTATGGTGTAACCCTCTATATATGAAATAGTGGTAATATATAATAATAATAAAATTATAATGGTATTTTAGTTAATTATAAAAAAATACTGTAAAAAATCTTTGAATACATTTTTCGTTTAGTTATTTTCTGTTTGTCTGAAATTATTTAAAAACAGGAACCTTATCTTATCGTTAATCATTTGTATATTATTGTAATAGTAATTATACGTAGTTACATAATATACGTAGTTATTTAATAAACTCTTTTATTTTATCGACTTTAAAAATGAATACAATTCATATATGAAACTCTTAGTCATAAAATATTTTTTTCTGTATTTCATTGTCTTCATTATATGTAAAATATATCTTAAAATTATAATAATAGAGTTACGTTCAAATCAGATTTATAACGTAGAACAGCGTAACGTAGTGTAAATTAGTTTATTTCATTAATGAACAAGCAAATGAGAAATACAAACATACACAATGTCTCTGTTTTAATTAGTTAGATTTAGAAAGATAATAAGAAGGCAACACATACAATTTTATAAAAAACCATTTTAAAGTTTTTTCATGACCCTTAAACAAACAATCAGATAATAAGATAAAAATTACAAGACAGAGATAGAAAGACTGGTATTTCTAGTCCAGAATAAGTCTCCATGTTTTTTTTAGTATGTTCAGAGCTTCCCTTTATATAAGAAAGACTTAATTTAAATTAATCAAGGGATCATGTTATTTTGTCTCCAGGATATAAACGTATCGTTCAAATCAAAGAAAATGGCATTTAATTTTTGGGTTTTATTTTAGGTATGGATTTGTTCTGTGTTAAAATTTATTGTTTATAAAACTAAAGAATATAACCGGCGGTAGCAATAACGACTGTTATAATAGAATATTATATATATTAGAGTCCGAAAAAATGTCTAAAGATGGGGATGGTGACCAGCAGTATCCTGCATTAAAGATGGCGAAAATTAAAATTTTAAGGACGAAGAATACACATAATCGTCAGTCAACGAGGCTCCAGATGTGATGAGTAGCCATCTTCTTTTGCTTTCAAATTACAAGTTTATTGCATTATAGACCTTATACTAAATAAACATATATCTTATTGTTGTATTGTGATATATACCTTAATAAAAGTTATAACAACACCTCTCACACTCGAAGAAGCTCAGATCAAGAAAAGTCATCGTGACTCATCAACGCGTTATGTTATAACGCCTTTTATGTAACTAACAATACGAGCTTTGTGATATCTTGAATATTATAAATTTGTTCCAGAATTTGTAATATAAAATAAAAGAAAAATATAAATTAAATATAATAGCTTTTGTGACATAAATACAAAAAAAAATATGTAATTATTTTAATTATTGTAATTAGTTCTAATACCGTAATAATATGATTACTCTTGTAATCAAAAACAATCAACTCTTGGAAAACAATATATATATTATTCCTAGCTATAAATGTTTTATACCATTCCAACTTATACCCGTTTTGAATGATATATCGAATCTTTAATACGATGTAAATTATTTCAGGTTGTATACTTTTTTTGTTTAGCGTTTTTCTACTTATATTTCACCGACCATGGTCTCCTTTTGACTATAGAAAAACTTAAGTGTTTTGATGATTCCTCTCGATTAACCTAACCTTTAGATCGGTTCAATTAGAGTCTGGCATCTCATATTTGAATTAAAACAACTTTAGACTTTCACTGAAACACCTGAACTTTTCACTTAAATATCTGCACTTTTATTAGCTTTTGTTGAAGTTAATTCACAAGTTTAATGTCATTTAAGTCTATTTATGACCTTATTAAGTGGCTGCGTGAAGCTCACAAAAACGTGTTATAATCCATTGTCTATTATATTCTATGAAATATAAGCTTTGTAAGATTGCGATGTATCTCGTATTCTCTTCTTTTTTTATTAGAACCTATTCCAAGATTTCGTGACCTTAGTGTGCGCTAAAGAAATAGAGGACAAAGAAATCATTTTAAATATTTCATAGTGTAATAATAACAATAATTAATTCTACTGCAACCTAACTAGTGTATAGCGTTATTTTTGTATCCTAAAGAAACAACAAATGTAACAACATGTTTGCATTAGACTTTGTATATGTATATCCTATGTATGTATATGTCGGCTCAAAAGAGTTCAATTTCGCGCTTAAAGAAAACATATTTAAATACCGACAATTATGAGTTATCTTTTTTGCAGTAAAAATATAGTAATAGTAGTAGCATAGTATAAGGTTATTTATCATACTCGTACCTTTATACTTATTACTTGGTATCATCATGGTAACTTCTTTCTTTCACCTCTGTCAGCCGTCACTTCAGTACTCAGAGTATTCCTCATATTGCATCTCAAATTCATACTCATAATTTTCATCATCCCCTATACTTAATTCCTTAATTATCCTACATTTCACACTTTGAACACATAATGAACTATGTTAATTTTGTAAAATAGAAATTATTTAGATGGCAACTATTCGAGTGTTAGCTTACTTATTGCAAATCCTTCTGGTTAGTAAACGCATTAATTTTCACTTTTCTTATAGAAACTCTAGTACAATAAATATTTGTAACGAGAATTAAAATAAAATATAATAATATTAATATACTCTGGCATGTTTGGAGCACCTGTATATAAAATGTGACATCATAAAATATTTAACTGCAAGAGTTAATAGACTATTTTATTTGTTGATTATAGCATATCGCGTGTATGAGTATTGACAATTACGCTTATTACAGGCTACAAAATGTTATAAAATTTATGATACTAATAAACTTACAGACGAGATGAACACCCTACCTAGCTATAACTTGCGTCATAAAATTTCTTCAGATCTTATTGAATTACTGTTTACAAGCGTCATTGCGGTGATATACCTCAAGTAAAAAAACATTCTGAACTATAATTTAATATAGTATTATTAAATACTTAATGTCACTACTAACTTACTTAATCTATCCTATTTAGCCTTAGAATGGTTAATAATCGGGTATAAAATACTTGCGCAGTTTTGTGTCCATTTTGCAGACTTTTCTCAGTAATAAAAACTTTGTTAGTTTGACGTCAACTGTAACTTATGTATATAATTGTGTACTGTTTTTTTAATTAACCTTAAAATATTAATGTAAATAGAAGTTTCTTTGAAGTTGGATGAGAAACATTTATTTTCACAAGTCAGAACTGATTGGATTGCACTATTTGTCTTACAAATTATTCCCTTGGTGAAAATATCTTTACCTTGTCAGTTAGATTAACCAATTACCGAATTATTCCAATTTTTTTTACAAACTCTGTGTAACGCTTTTTTGTGAAATTTGTTACTTATTTCTTCGTTATTCATGGTATTAAATTTTATAACTAAAATTTATTTCATTTTAGATTTTCGATATTTAAAACAAAAAACAAATAGTACGTTAAAAACGAATAAAAATGTTGAGAAAAGGTATGATGTTTATTCAGTCATTCATCTTTTAGGTGGTTTTTGTTATTCGTATTAAGACAATCTGTTCCTGAATAGACAAATAATCTCAGATAAATTTTCCTTGGGTTTAATTATAACTAACAGTTCTTCGTACAAATTTCTTTCAGAGTTCGTATTAAAGAAAACAACAACAATTCCAAGGAAGTTCTGGTATAATAAGGCTTATCTGATACAAGAGCAGGATAATGTAATATTAATAATAGTTGAATGAATATAATTCCACTAAGACACTTCCAAATATACTGTACGTGTCAAATTATGACAATAATAATATAAATTGAAAATGTTTACTTGTTGTTTAAATCTATTAAAACTAATATTTTTTAAGAATTATTTTATATTTCAATTTCACTAATATAATTTTATTTTAAAATTGCAACACATCGAATGTCCTGTGTCATATATTATTGTTTATCAAATCAAGCTAATTTGAATTTGCTTGGGCTTTTTTAATTAGTTTATGTAAGCTCAATATATTCTTCAATCAAAATAAAATAATCTACAAGGTACTTTTATTTCTTTAATATTATAAGATATATTTTTTTTATTATTTAGGAATTTTATCCACTTTCAGTAACAACAACGAAGTCATACTTTCATCCTAATAAAAAAATTGTAATCATAAAGCTGGCTCCAGACGGTCAAACAAACTTTATCCATGTACCACTTGTATCAACAAGAAACGATATATATTTGGATCGTCTAACCAGCACTTTTATCAGAGGAAACGATTTTATAACAACAACATCAAAAAATATTATACTCTTATTATCGGCGTTCGTTAATATGTTCGTTAATGTAATATAAAAATGTTTTTTGCTTGAAACTTTACGAACATTTATTATAATAAATCAAATAAGTACGACAACAAAAAAATTATTGCACATGTTAAATATAAAACGAAACCGCTTTATTTGAAGGTCAACACGACATTGACGCAGCGCTTGAAAGTTCAGGGCGATTTCTCTTTGTAGCTTTTAAACTTGTTTTAAAAATTGACATATGAATTTATGGTCTCATGTTTGTTTGGTCTCTCGCAGAATTTTGTTAGACAGATAAAGCCTAGCTATAACCAAATTGCATTTGCAATTGTGTTTGCAAATTTTAAACATCAAATATATCTTCAATTATTGTAATGTGATAAAATCAACCACTGTAGTAAGCGTCATATATATTATAGTTTTTCATTACAACTTGCACTTTGTGGGATGGTCGTCGTCGTCATCATCAGTCACCAATTTCTTTCTGCACTTTTCGATATTATACAACAAAATAATGTTAAGACTAATGCAATAATTCTATAAACATCACAATTACAACAAATACGACTAATGAAACAATATGGATCTACCAATGTTTTAGAAACCTAATCTTGTGGTTGTACATATTACATAGCTTTATATGTATTAAGGTAAATAACGTAAGCGATGAGATGAAAGCCTTGATATATATATTTACACGGTATATACATATTTATTTATATATTTTCCAGCAGAAAATGAACCAATTACAATAAGTTCAAAGCGCTGAAAACTGATGAAGGCATAGAACATACATAGAATAAAATAATGATAATAAATACATATAACGCAAACTAAAACAATAGTTTCAAAAAAAAATTCCTGTTTGTCTGTTTCGTTGTTAGCAAATTTGGTATGGTTATAAATTTTATCCTACCCAACATTTTAGATACTATTTATTCTAAAAGTCTAGGCAAAACACAATCAGTGATTTAGGCTACAATATATGTACAAAAAAATATTTGACATGTTTTGGGAGAGGAAGTAGCTGGACAAGCTAGTACTTATGTATTTTATGTATAAAGTAAAAATGAAATAAACAACGAACATGATACAATTGTGAAATTAAAAAAGACTGATATTGTACAAAATATAACTAAGTTATTTTCAAACAAAAACCAAAACAGGAAATAGCCTGAAGCAAAAAAATCAAGAGCCTGCAATAAAATATTTATTGTATGTATTTGCATTATATTTCCTATTATATAATATTTATATATATATATAACTATGGCTTATGGAATATCTATTTCTTTCATACCAACACTACAACTAAACTATATACTTGTTATAGTCAGGTCTAAGCTTAATGGTAATTTTACTACGTCTATTGGATTATATCTGGATTGGACACTTAACTATGAAGAGTAATTAAACTTGAAGTCGATCGAGTTTGTGATTGATCGAGGATAGTTTAAAAAAGATACTTCATATGCAATAAATACATTTAGTATGTTGTATAAAGATTTCATTAATTCCTATTTCACATTATAAATTACAATCATATGCAAATTAAATTATAGCAAGTTTGTAAACATATTTATTTTAAACATGAAACATAAATAAACCTGTTATGATATAACTGCAATTTAGTAAACTGATTTTTTTGATCTCGATATCCGTAATTTAATTAAGTCTGTTTCTAAGTCTGTCGGTATTACAGCACATCCATATCTATTACGAAGCGATGCATTAATGTATTAAGAACAACTAAATCAAAGAGAAGTCTACACAAAAAAAGTTGTATTTTAGTTAACTAGGTGCCGTTAGTAAAATAGATCCCGCTGCCATGTTACTTTGATCTATGCATAGCATAATATTTGTACGTGAAAAATTACTTTTGAAATTTCAGCACCGTTAAAGTTTCCATGAAGAAGGAGTGCAGAAACCTAATATTGTACTTAATAATGTTTTCAATTACGGATAAATTTCCCTGCGACCATTATAATTGTAGAAAAATGAATTTTGATAAATTTCACAGACATCGTTGCTGTTGTTAGTGGGCAAAGTCGCGACAAAATACTAATAAGAAATTAAGGATTATAAAGCATATACTGAAATTTAAATCAAGTTTTGATTGGATCGTAAACGAGTGTGCAGTATGGCGGTGACACGCGTGAAATGCTTTGATGAATTTGTTCATTAATTAAATTACAAAACTAAAATGTAATATAAATGTTACCTATACTGTGATATATTAAATTATAATATGTGAAAGTTTATTTACACTAATAGTTATTTATTCGTATGATGTAAAAGTATTTACAACATTAAATATTCATGTGTTTCTACTAATATAGCATTCTTGAAATGTTATTTAAATATAATTAATATTTATATTATCTTTATAAATACAGCTTAAAAATATATAAATTTAAAGTAAAAATACTGCAATTGT
The DNA here is from genome assembly GCA_918358695.1 of Melinaea menophilus ssp. n. AW-2005. NCBI lineage: Eukaryota > Metazoa > Arthropoda > Insecta > Lepidoptera > Nymphalidae > Melinaea > Melinaea menophilus. Next base: position 28,312,976 of record OU911042.1, read on the forward strand.
TTGTCTTTCATATTACAGATTATTAATATAAACCTTGTTGTTAAAAACTATTCATAAGAAAGCATACCGAGAAGAAATTCTATACAATATTTATATAATAACAACAAAAGAAAGACAGGGTTTTAAAGGCAGCAGTCTGTTAATAATTAGCCAGTCTTTGTTGGGAAAATGAGAGGAAGAAAATTTATACATGTATTTCTTTATTATATCTCTTTCTATTAAATATATTTTATATTAAAATCTTTATACCACATTATATTATGGAATTTTATTAGGGACAAAGGTTGTTTGAAATACATTTTTCTATTTTCTTTTATCTATCTTTTACTTAAGTTATGTGGTGGAGATAATAGTGAAAATACTAAACAAATCTTTTTTTGTATATTTTTGTAATATTTATTTCGGATCACTAAGTTAAATCAAACATTTAAATTTATTATAAATATATTTCTACTATTATTTACAGGTCTATTTTTTACTATATTATTGACAAATATATTTCTAAATGAGATTTTCAATTCAATTTACTTTGCTAAAGGTTTAAAAAGAAACAAGTCAACGTCTTGAAAGCCTTGTTTATTCACACCCAAGTGTGAGTTATTGAACGTCGCACACGTTCATAAAATTACAAATAAGAATTATAGTTTGAAGACCGAGCCGAGTCAACGATAATTATATAAAAATAAAACGACATGGCTTAGAAAAGAACATAAATTACTTACTTACTTATTATATTTATGTTTTGACATCATATTATCCTATATATCTAAACATTTTTAAACAAAAACATACATTTTTAAATAGTCCATAAATAATATATTTTTTTGTTTAGATTAGACAACATTAAATACAGTACAGAAACAGGAATTCTTACCGCGTCATTATTATTAGAAGTTATGCAGAAATAATTGCCACATCTTCAAGCATACTTGCTAGCAATTAATGTCAGGTTGCCGTTGATGTCAGATTGGTTTTGCTCATCAATCCTGGGACCTTAACCAGGGAGCCGACACTATGGATATTATTGTATAAATTCAGTCAACATTTGCTACTGCAAACATTGCTGATGTGTTATAGAAACGGGGTAAACTGATCCGATCCAGTAATTTTGAAGCTACTTGAGGGTATTCCAGCAATTTAAGCTTTATTTAAACCCTGAAACCAACATATGCGCCATCATCGATAACACCTACCTAATCAATGTCAACATACCTTTCAGATTAGGGATCGCATTTATAACCTTATATTCAACCTAGTTAACAAATTCAAAAGGCACAAAATAATTCTAACTTCATTACATCATTACCGTCATATCCTATTGATGTCCATTATTAATCTTTAGTGTTCCTTACTTTTTCCGCATCCATTTACGACTAATACCTTTTTTATTTCGTCTATCTAATTTTCTAAAAGGCACTCCACATTACGATTACTTGTACGATGTGTCTATGACTTCCAGCCCCTATTGCCATCATCCTAATGACAATCATGGCCTACCTATTGCCACTCCAGCTTATCAATAAAATTACAATACAGTATTATTACAGTACCATATAACAATTATGTGAAGGTCAATTAATTTCAGTTCATAATAAACACTTAAGAATTGTAATAATATCCTAAAATTAAACCCTTTTGACTATATTCATTTAATTCGGAAATAAATAACGATCGTTACATAAGCATTATCCAACAGGACAAACAACCTAATAAATAATCTTAATAAAAAAATTGTAATCAATTAATAATTATAGATTTACGTATGCGTAACTTTTTTATTATATTTATATTTAGGCTTTGTCAATAAAATTTCTTCAAGCACATATAAAATTTTGTTAAGGAAGAAACTTCAAGGTATCCTATTCAGAAAAATAAAGCAACATCGATCAGCATCACAGTCAATTGGCTTAAAGAACATTAAGAGTTATATATTGCAGAATTACTTTTATTATTTTTAAAAGAATCTATAGTTTACTATCCGTTTGGAATATATTGATTTATAATACCCGTTTTGGATATGAAAACAAAAGTAATATTGGTATTTCGTTTCTTGTTACTTTTGGCCATTAAACAGCGTTATACATATTTTTTATACGGAAAATAAAATATTCCATACAAGATGTTTAATATTGTGTTATGTTATTAACTAATATTGTTTTCCGAAGATTTTGTGGCAGCGCCTTTAATAAGAATATATATTACACAACCCCACGTATAAATAATAATAACATTGGACTGATATATATATGTTTACATACGAGTGCAGGTAGCATTGTGTTGTTTTGAGAGTTACTTCGTGTATTTTAAAAGGTTGTGTTACTACTAAAGGGCTTTTGTACTTACATCACTCTACCTCAGACAACATACGACAAACTTGAATTATTTAATATTTAAGGAAACAATTTAATAATTATTTACAATGAAGCTATTCACTTTTTATTGTTTGTTGGTTTTATTTTTTTTGTGATGACAAATCAGTTCATTAATTTTTATTACTTTCTTTATGACGCTGATTCTTAAGATTCTAAAGAAGGTACTGTGGCGAAGTATTCAAAAAAATTAATAAAAAAGCGCATACATATTGAATAAGCAAATATAACTCTCGAGTTACTGACCAGATCTTGAAGATTTTCATCAATTCTACGCTTCGTGAACCCTATCTTCTCTTGTATGCATTCAAAACGGGGAGGCGATCATCTTTCATTTTATTTATCTAGTAGCTTGTATAGCTGCCATCATGTTTATAATAAATTTGTGAACTGGTGTTAATTTATACATTGTATTAAAGTAACAAATACGAATAATAATTCATCTCATAGCTGCTAAATAAATTACATAAAACATTGACTCGAGAAAGCCATTTAGAAAGAGATAGTTCTGCTCTTTTACGTAATGCATATAATATTTGTGATTTGTTATTTTTTTTGGAACCAACATAACCATACATATATTAATAGTCTCCTTAGATATTAAAATGATATCAACATTAAGAATATTACGTTATGTTTTGACAAACAATCAAACGGATCTACGATATTAATTGATGTTTTGAAGAACAACAAAGATTCGAAGTTTATTCAGAAACAATCAAGTTTTCCTACTCAAATAGGAAAAATATTTTTTGTCCTTCAATAATTCAGAAGAGTTTTAGAAGTTCAATGTAATTAATAGAATATTAATATATATGATATATCTTTAATTTTACATATTTCAGTATTATCTTAATAAAGTTAAATTTTTATTATTTCAGATTGCAAAGATGTGTTTGTTTAAATATTTTATTTTTGGCTTTCTCTTATCTTTAATTTAAAGCATCCTACGAAATATTGTAGTTTTAATATTTTAATTAATACATTACTTAGCTAAGATGAGAACTTAAAACATTTTTATTTGTTAATTTTACTCACAGTATTAGTAAAAAAAATATGGGTCTTCATAGTTACAACGTAATAGTCATTATCTTAGTCCTCAAATCAAATTTCCACGTAAGAGAAATATTATTACCCTTTAGTCTTTGTAATATACTGTATGTGTGTGTGCGTGTGTGTGAACAAATGTATAGATATGTAGTTGTACATCACCAGATAACTTCTTAATATTTTATCGAGTATCACGTATTTAAGGGTATATATACTTCACATTTAGCTACAGCTAAACTGAACGTCCAGGTATACCCGCAATAAAAATAAATTCGGGTGAAATATATAAGTTATGAAAACTAAAGAACACTTCTTAATTTATAGTGAGATTTCAAATTATTTACGATGTATCCAAATTAACTTTTAAATTACCCGGAAAGTGCCGGCAATTAGAATTATGATTAATCTGTAATATTTAATCAAACCTGAAATATTTTACAGGAATTATTATAAGGATCAACACCTTATAAGCGTTATTAACAACACTAATTACAACAACACTCACTAATTAAAAAGTGAATTTCAGTACTGCTTCCGCTAGTAAGTACTAGAAAGGTAATGACATCGCATTCAAAATTCAAAATAAGGAAATAATTGTATAATGTTGCTACACGCGCAAAACCTCGAACTAAATGTGGGTTAATTGAAATTAATCACAAACCAAAATAATTTAACTAAAGAAATAATTAAAATAAACAACTGAATGTCTTTGGAAACAAATAAGCGTTATTAATGAAAAAAACGTTCAAATATAAAACTAAATATATGTACTCTTAAATAATATACAGCAGAATGCTATCAATTTATATAATTTATGACTTAAGGAAGACACTGAATCTACGAGTAAATAATACCAGTGAAGATGCAAATACCCATGTTATTTCCCGAACAAACTTTAACAAAATTATAAATGTTAATAAAAAAACAATTGATTTTTATTGTATTGTAAAATGATTATTATTTATTGAAGAAAAGAAAATGTTAAATACATGTTTATTTATAATTACTAAAAATTACAAAAAAGTGAGATTAATAATAATACAAAATAGTAAAATAATTTAATATGAAAATAAACTAAATCAGTAAACAGCGCCATCTCTCGACAGTAATGAAAATTTTTAATGTCCACAGATATCCATAAATCCATCCGAGAAAAGTGAAAACAATACAGAACGTACAAAGTTCGTTCGTGAAAATGGTATATATATATATATATATATATATATATATACCATTTTCACGTATATATTTTTATAATTTCGAGGAACTTAAAGTAACCTCAACATCAAATTTCTATGCAGTGTGGGTCTATAGGTTGACATGATAATGATGATGATGACTTGTATAAGTATTCTTAATTATTTAGCAAATCAAAAAGGTGATATCTTGTCCCTTATTCTACAACAATATCCAGTTTATATATATCCTAGAGATTTCAGGTGCGTGGTCTATCTATTTATATTTATAGAATAATTAAATAAGCTTAAGATGGCTAAACATATTTAAAGAATTTAACATAATAATTAATTTAACAATATCCCACCCGTATATTTAACAATCGATGTTTCTTGTTACTCGCCGTATAAAAAATGACCTCTTAAGAAAAATGTGGGCATTAAAATAAGTAGCTTTTAAAATAATTAGGGTAACCGAAAAAGTAACCCTTCAAGAAACTAATTACCCATTCATTTATCTTTTTGAAAGTGATGTCAGAATTGTTCCCTCGGAAAAAGTATTTTATCAACGTAAAAGGGTACGATCAAGACATGTTTCCCTAAAATGTAAGGGATAACGACAAAGGGATTATAATACTATATGAACGTTAATGTATGTTTTTCAAAATTCTTATAAAATATTAGCTGTAATACCTGTAAATAATAACTTAACATTTCAAATTAAATTGTAACAATCTCTGGTAATAAATCATAATATTTTATTTACAACTTACTGTCATTTAACATCTTAACAATTTCCAAATACTTTATGAAATAAAATAAAAAAAATAATAAATTTCTTAAACGTAAATTTTTATTCCACTAACGTTCATAACTGAATTATTAAAAAAAAGTTCTTTATGTAATAAAACGTTCAGGACACTATAACAAAAACAAAGGTATAACTTATGAAAACCACATTATAATATACAAGAAATTATTAATATTGATCACCTTATGTATAACTTTAATAAATAATCAGTGAAATACGCTCAAACAATTTATTTATGCTGATATTCTTTGTATAAATGACTAGAAAATGTATATTAAGAATATTTGGTTTTTACACAAGTACACAGAGTATGCAAATATTTAAATGTTAGGTAATTTAATTAGACACGAAATGGCACTACGCCTCTTCTCAACACTGATCATTATCAGCATTTGAAGCAATTTACTTAATTAACTGTATTTTTTTATTTCAATGTTTTATTTTAGTTACGTCGACTCCAGTTCAGTTCAGTTGAGTTCATTTCAATTCTTTTTAGTTTTTTCTATCAGCTCTTTTAACTCCATCATGGGGATGGACGGTAATATTCTAACTAATGTTCTTTTCTATTTATTTTAAGCTTATCCCGGAGTGATAGAGAATGAAGAGGATGCCTGCACAGCTACTGGACTTTCTTATTTTAATATAATTATGGTAAATTATACTTACTGTTATGTAATACATATGGGCGCAAATCATTATGTAATGATTATATTGTTTTAAAAATTCCGTTATTATTTATAATTAGTTTTTAAATAATCATTCGTAATCACAAAACTATTATTTCTCTAACTTCAATCTCTTAAAGACATTGTATTGACTGATTGGTTGGTGATTGGTAAATTTCACATCCAATCGGTAAATTTCACATTGGATGTGAAATTTATTATTTAATAATTCATACTGTTGCACCTTTTCATGTTAAACATTTAAAGTAAAACTAAATTAGAATTATTATAACTCCAACATTCATTATGTTATTAAATAAACCAAACTTTATCTAATTTGCATCCTACGTGGTGCGCCATCTGTTGAAGAATAATGTAAACTTGTAAGAAATGGAGTTTATAATCTTAAAATAAATGTAATTTGTATACAATAAATCATTTAGAGTTAGATAAAATTCATTATAATATCAATTGTAAAGATTTAACTATATTTGACGATTTTATATACAGTAATTTTAATATTTGCTTTAAACAAATTTTGATTGTTATTTAATATAAATGTAATTTGTATTAAATAAATCATTTAGAGTTATATAAAATTCATTATAATATTAATTGTGAATATTGAACTATATTTTAAGATTTTATATACAGTAATTTTTGCTTTAAAATAAGTTTTGATTGTGATCACCGGTACAACGCCTAGAAATGAGTATAAATATGGCTGCTATTATTCAATTGTGTCAGTCTTGTTACTAGCAGTCGTGCGAAAATAAACTATACAAATTCTAAGTGAATTTTCATTATAATGGACAACGAACACTGAATCTCTGACCTATCGCCGACAGCAGCGGTGGGATAGCAGCCTGAAAAGACCTCCGGATTTTCGGGTAGCGGCACCATGATAAATAAATGAAAGGTCAAAAAAGTTTGTTAGTGAGTAAAATTGTCTTCAATAAAACGATTACCCAACAAATCTCATCATTTAAAATCTAACTCTATTTCTTTAAGAAATTATTTAATACATATATTCTGTAATCGCTTAACATTTTAAAATAAACTTTTTAGATTCTACTTGCATTTTATCAGTGATTGTAATTCACTCACCGTAGAACTTGTTTGACGCACAAATGGAATTTATTCAACATCAAAGGAGTAGGGAAATGTAATCCTGAATGCTATTTGCTTTCTTTAAACCTAGTTAACATTAAATAAATCTTAATTTATTTAACGTTATTACTTTTAGGTAGATTCCATAGATGAATCTACCTATTGCAATCGATGCGATGACGGGACCCAAACCCCAAAGTAGGGGCGCTACGCCGTTTATGAACTGGAGACTGAGAATCCGTCGAAAAAAAAATTTATATATCCCTCTATATATATATGTATATATGATCCATCAGTCCAAATTCATCGTAGGCAAAATCTGACTTCATAGGTCGATAGGATAAATTAGTAGGACAAACGTAGCATCTCGTTTTTTTTTGGAAAAAATTAAAGGGGGGGCTGGGAGAGGGGGTGAAAGTGCAAACCTTTGGGACACGCTACGGGTCGCAAATATTAACGGACGATTTTCAAACCTTGGTATAAACATTCTTAAGGACAAAATGAAGGTTAAGTTCTTGAACGGGGGAAATCGGTCCGGGGATTGGAGGGCTAGGGGGGTTGAAAGTTAAAAACCGAAAAAAGTCACAGAAGAAGGCAAAATTTTGCTGTCGGAAAAATCTTAGAAAATTAACAAATTAAAAGAGAAACTTTTTTGTCCGAAAAGTTTTTGATGCGATCCCCCGTTTAGGAAATAGGGGTGGGGGGCGGTTCCCCGCTCACCAAATATATGCAGAGTGACCCGTCATAAGACTCGTAATGACCAGTAGAATACTGCTGGCTAGTTTTTCTTTGTCGATCCGACCGACGGGAATCTACCTAACACATTCGACCCTGTCGAACGAGGTATTTTCTTTTAGGGTATCCATAAATATATACCAACGATAACAATATAGGTAGGTATACCAGTTAGTATACAGTATACCAGTTTATATTTATATCAAATATTAATTACTTTCTCAACACAATAATTACTTTTTTTTATGTAAGGGAAGGGTAAACGAGTTGGCGGGTCACATATGATTTGTGATTACCGCCGCCTATGAACTTTTGCAACATAAATTTCATTGAGGCCAACTTGGCCTTCCTCTCCAGATGACCATGAAACTGACAATCGCTCGAAATCTCGAGTATTCTGATACTTGGCGAGGCAATGAGAGGAGTACTTTCGAAGAGCAGTGATACGAAAAAAGGGGGTTTCTTAGTGGTAAACGCGCAAATCTGTGTCTTTAGGGGATTGAACTCAGATTCATCCCCAAGGAGGTATCTATAGAAAACAAAAGTTTCTTTCGGCACTCATCGACATTTTCTCGAGAGAAACCTGCACGGCCGGAATATACCGTATCCCCGGTGCTGTCATTCGCATAACAATGTATATTGGGAATATCCAACATATCATTGGTGTGCAGGAGGAACAGTGTTGGGGATAGCACGCAGCCTTAGGGTAGACCAGTATTGACGGGCTTGGGGCTCGACCAAAAACTGTCGAGAACTACCTGTATGCTCCGCCCAGTGAAAAAGCTGGTGATCAACTTGCATAAACTTTCGGGAAGCCCACAGGAAGGTCGCTTCGAAAGAAACCCCTTGTGCCATACACGATCGAAGGCTTTCGCCATATCCACATTAACTTCCAGACCCTTTCCCTTGCTTTCAGTAACAACTGTCCAATGGTGCATAATATATAACAGAAGATCACCAGCCGATCGACCATGACGAAAGTCATATTGCCGGTCATTGACCAACTGGTGATCCTCGAGGTACATTAGGAGCTGTTTATTGATTATGCTCTCTATTACTTTGGAGAGAAGAGAGGTAATGGCAATAGGTCTGTAGTTACCCGGGTCCGAGCTTTTACCTTTTGTAGGGATCGAATGGACAAGGGCATGCTTCCATGAGACCGGGACTACGCCTTTAAGGTAAGAGTACCGTAATATACGCGTTAGCACTGATGTCGACTCAGGGGTACATGTTCGTAGCACAATTGGAGTGATACCATCTGGCCCACTCGACTTATGAACTTCCAAGGAAAAGAGGGCTTGAGGGATGATTTTTGCCGAAAAAATGTTTCCGGCATTAAGCTCTAAAACCACGGGATAATAGGCGGTATCATCCCCTAGTCGTCCAAAGTCGAGTTTGAGGCAAAGAGAGTGCCCAAGAGATCGACTTTTTCATTTGCCGTGTGGGCCAGAAACTCGCTCCCAGTGTACAGTGACGGTAGGGATGGCTGGCTAAAGTTTTCCAGAGTGGCTTTGGAAAGCGCCCAGAACTTACGCGTGCCACGCGGGCATCTTGCCAGCTGATTCCCAATTTTGACGACATGCTTGAACTTTTCTCTAGCAATTTTCCGTTTCAAGAATCTGGAGGCACGATTATATTTCCTCTTCAGAACTCTAGAGTTCGGATCCTTAGTGACTAACGCATTAGCCCAAGCTTGATAAGCCTGCCGTTTGTCAGCTACTGCAGCCCTGACAGACGCATCAAAGCAAGGCAAGCTAAGCATAAAAAATAAAAATAAAAATAAAAATACACTCCATACTACGACTCTGACATGATCGTCCATGTCCACGCGCAGCCAGAGTACATACAGGTAACGACGAAACATAACCAAATGAATTTGGTTACTACACGTCGGTCTTCAGTGAGAGGGTGGTCCTTCCCCGGTCGAGCCAGCCCAATACGAGCTGCAAATCAGTCGAATAACTACAACTAGGCTCTACCACCTACTTAACTGTAATAACTTAGTACTAACGGTGTTCTCTCAAATACTGTTATACTATTAAAACTTTGTACTGTTATAGATTTAAAAATTCATCAACATGAGCAGGAATGGAAACTACGAACTTCAGGATATGATTCCCCTGACGTGGCTCTCTCAGTTGTTGTCTTAGTTGTTAAAGCCAAATATATTTATTGGAAAAATAGTTTTTATAGCATGAATACAATTAGTATGAACAAAAAACTTGCATCTTTATCTTTATATATATAGTGTATACCAGGTTTAGACGATTTACCACGCACTGACTCATCACGAAATCTCCAAAACTATGTGTCCGATTTACTTAAAATTTTACATATTTATTTTTTTTGTGTCGTAGACATCCTCTACGAACGGATTTTACTGAATCTTATCCCAACGGATTTCAACTTTTTGTATTTTGCCACGTTTTAAACCTGTAAGAACCATACACTTAACGGTTACGATGACAACGGATAATAAGACAAAGGTTACCATAGCAATCTGAGTTTACATCCAAATTAGTAGGGTGCCCAGCGAAACGGGAGGGAATAAGCTAGTTATAATATATATTAATAATGGCAGGCGCCGGGCAGTCCGCTTCGACTAATCGTCCCTCCGGCCCTCGCCATTATTGATAACTCAACATTTATAAGTAAATTATATAACAGATATTATCTTCTCAAATGAATGAGATTATCTGGAAAAGAAGCCAATTGAAATTATAATTTTTAAAACTATTACTTTTACCTAATAACACAGGCACACAAAAAAAAAACATCATGAACCAGAGGTGAGACTGCATTATTCTTAGGTTTTTGGGATCGCTGAAACCGAATATGATAATAAAAACTAATTTTAATTGCCAGTTTTCCCGCTAGCAACCCCTTACCCCTTAAGGGGTGAAAATTTAAATTTTTGTATAAAATCAAGAAAGATGTGTATTTCTACGTTTTTTGGGATGCTGAAAACGAAAATGATAACTAAAAATTAATTCAAGACCTCCATAACCCATTAACACTTTCTTACTACCCCTTATGGGGAGTGAAGTTTTACATTTTTGTATAAAATAAAGATGAATGTGTATTTCTATGTTTTTTGGTATGATGAAACCGAAAATGACAACCAAAAGTGAATTTGATACCTCTTTTACTCAATACCATGCCCTAACCACCCCTTACGGGGGGGAGGGGGTAGTTTCAATTTTGTATAAAATCAAGATGTATGAAGAAATTTTAATGATAAATAATGTGTAAGCTAAGAGTAACCTCAAACTAGTTTGAGGTTACTCTTAGCTCTTATATTAGAAATTCAAATGCTTTATCGATCAGAAGTATCTGATATATATTCATGATTTAATTCTACTCTTAGCGTAACCCAGGAACAACGACGTGGACGTAGTAGATTTCTGTTCCCTTTTGGGGTGCTGGATTAAAGTGAGTCCCCTTGCCTCTCACTATTCAGCGTCTACCTGTTTCTACGATAACGAACTCTCTTGTTTTCAAAAGATCCTTTTATTGGCTCTTTTCTGTTCTTGCAAATCTCTTTTTAAATTCCAACAGTAGTTTACTAATTGCATATTGACATACATATTGACATCCCATTTACCCTAATGGCGCTGTTCCATTGTCTTAAGATCCTGATGGAACCTTTTACCTTGCTCCTCACTGTAGTCTCCAAAATTGTCAGGAAAATAGTCCCTTCTATTTCGGAGGCGTAGAATTGGGTTCAGCATCTTTTAAGCGTTTAACAAGACTGCCGGATGGATAACAGTATAAGTATAATTATTAGAAAACAAAAAAAAATGAAAAAACTTGTTAAGAATAGGACAAAAATCATGATTCAGTCTTAGCATTATAATAACAAATATATGCATACAATGAGGTTACCATATACTTTATAATCATTTTTTGTCTCAGCATCTTGAAAAACATAGAATTTCACATCCATCTTGACTTTATATAAAAATTGAAGTTTTCACCCCCCGTAAGGGTTGGTGAGGGGTGTTAATGGGTGATAGAGGTCTTAAATTTATTTTTAGCAATCATTTTCGGTTCCAGCATCCTAAAAAACGTAGAAATTCACATCTATCTTGATTTTATAGAAAAATTGAAATTTTCACCCCCTGTAAGGGGTGGTAAGGGGGTGATAGTGGCCATGAATTTATTTTTAGTTAGCGTTTTCGGTTCCAGCAACCCAAAAAACGTAGAAATACACATCTATCTTGATTTCATAGAAAAAATGAAATTTTCACCCCCCGTAAGGGGTGGTAGGGGGTGATAGTGGTCATGAATTTATTTTTAGTTATCATTTTCGGTTTCAGCATCCCACAAAACGTAGAAATATACATCTATCTTGATTTTATACAAAAATTTCAACTCTATTTGAAATTTATTCTCATTAAAAACAATTATTCTAGTAAACAACTTTATGATATTTGAATTCTATGTCACACATTAAGGTCCTATATTAAAGAATTCAAATAATATTTTTAATACTGAATTAAATTATTTGGATTGAGTATTATCTGAGGTGTCTAAGTGAAATTTCGTATGTTGAATACTATATATAAATGCGTATAAGAAAATTGACAAACTGGCTCTTAGAAAGACTAGCTTACTTTTGGGTAGACCTCGAAGAATTCGGTCTGCCCATTCATTTGTACCCGACTTTCGAATTTTGGAAAAATTTCTTCACAGGAGGTCTTCTTATGACCCCCTGAGTTCGAAATGACCATTGGTCAAAAAGTTTATATATGCGTGCGTGCTTCCAGATTCGACTTTTGTCAGCACGATAGCGGCCGCAGTTTCGCTCGGATCGCTTTCAAACTTTGCACAAAAATCAACCATCCAAAAATAATGGACAAGTTCGTTAACCAGAGAAATCCGGCCACAGGGGGCGCTAGGGCCTCACTTTTTCTGATTTCAGTTTTTCGACCATAACTTTGTCCCTATACAAAGGAGATCAATCGCGTTCATATTATGTGATGTATTTAATGAATACCTATAATTAATGTAGAGAAACCGAAAACCTAACTTCAATAACTTAGGGATGGGGATAAAAAAACCGAAAATTTTTGAAAAAAAATTCATAACTTTTTTCTGGTAAACATTCTTGCATCGCAAGTATTTTTAATAGAAAGGTTATTTTTTACTCTAAATTTAGGTACCAAAAGTTTTTCCGTAAAACGTACCGTTTCCGAGAAAAAAAATAAAAACAACTTTTAGCTTGAAAATTTAAGGTAGGTAAAACCACGGCAACTTTTTTCTGGTAAACATTCCCTCCTCGCAAATATTTTTAGTAGAAAGGTTAGTTTTTACTCTAAGTTTAAGTACCAAAAGTATTTCCAAAAAAGATATCTTTACCGAGAAAAAAATAAAAACCGCTTTTGCTTGAACATTTTCGATATAAACGAGTTACACACGTGGTCTACCCACGCGTGTCCCCCTGCGGGCACGGATTTTTTTTCATTCTTCTAGCTTTAACTAAATATAATTTACTTCTTGATAGTTCATAAATAAATTTTATTTACCTACTTATAAACTCAGATTAAAACATTAATTAGAATATCGGAATAAATTTATACATATTGAAATAACAAAAAATAGTATACTTACGAATACTGTGTCAAAGTAATTTAATTCAACATTTACTTAGTTAACTCTCTAGAAAAATTAAAATAACTCTGCTAAGACCTTTAAGGACCTTTACAAAATTTGAAAAGCTATTAATATTATAAACTAATAATTTTTTTTTTCTTTTATATATTTTTTTTATCAACCCTTTCTTCTCGAGTATGTTTTCTTTAACTTGGTAACTTAATTTTTACCATTTTCTTCCATCTTTTTGTATAGCCATTATAATCTTTAAAAGGATTTCAGAAAATATGAATATCTTTTTTGTTAATAAATTACATTATTAATAAATAGGTTCTTTTATTTATTCATAAAATAATATTGCTACAAACATCTTAGTTTTGAAAGGACTATGATAAATTCTTGTAATGGTATTGCTTTCTTGACAAACATATAATTCATCGTTTATTTCAATCGTTATTCCAATTGAGTACTTATATTAAAGACGTAAGGTTCAGTATTGCAAATTAAACAGTTATTTCCAATCTAATAGAAAATATGCTATATATGCCATTATTCTTAGGATTTATCAGTCTCTTGTACCATTCTTTGAAACATCTTATTTTTCTTTATTAAAATGTTAAGACAATAATATTTTTTTTATTAATATTTATCAGGACTTATAAATGTTTTATACTTTTTTATAATAAAGAAAGTAAGACTATTTATTAACTGCAAAAATGTTAAAATTTGTTTTCTCGGAATAATGTTTTAACAAATCTCTCTTGCTTGATTATTTTAATGTTTGCTCGCAGATTCTCCATAACTACAATAGGATGTAGGCTACTTTTTACAGTAATATAAGGAAGGTTGCCGCAGAAAAGCATTCAACTACCATTCGTCACCAGGAGAAAATAAAGTGCTTCAACATTCTATTTATTTAATTATGTAGTATAGTTACTTATTTACTTTTCTTGCGTTTTTCTGTAGTGATTTACTCTTTTTTTTGGTTCATTCATCTACAGACAAATACTAGTTATATATATAAGTAAAAAACAATTTTCAGGGTTATGAAAAGCTTATCGAATGATATGAATGATGAAACTCGTAAGTTATATTATTATTTCATTCACATAATAGAAGTTACCCTCTCCTCAATTTTTTTTAAACACTTACTAAAATTAATCAAGAACATATTTTCTGTGAATATCACAGTACTACCAGCAAAATCATTATTTAAAACACACAGCCTAGACAATAAATAAAACTAATATAATGGGTAACTATTGTCGATGTGAAACCGGATAAATTCATCAAACGGGAAAATTTCATAAATAAGGTAATAAAATTGCAACAATAATGCTTATTTTATGCAAAAGAAAATATTATTTTCTCTTTAAATAAAGTATGGACATTAAAAATTTGATATCAGACGTAATTTCATATCTTATTAGCAGTTATTTCAAAATAAAATATTTTAACCTAGTGAATTAATATCTTTTTTTTAATGTTAGAGGAGGGCAAACGAGCTTGTGGGTCACCGTTAGTATGTGATCACCGCCGCCCATGAATTCTTGCAACATCTGAGGATTCAAAAGAGCGTTGCCGGCCTTGGAAATAGGAATATATGCCTTTTTTGCAGGTACCCACGTCGTATCGATCTGGAAATACCGCCGAAGGAAGTTCGTTCCACATCCGAGTGGAACGTGAGAAAAAAGTTCTTGTAAACCGCACAGTGGAAGGTCGCCACGCATCCAGGTGGTATGGATGGTAAAGGAGACGATGGCGAGTTGTGCGGTGGTGAAATTCGGCGGTAGGCATCAGATCGAATAGTTCTTCGGAACACTCCCCGTTGTAAATGCGGTAGAAGACGCACAGAGAAGCCACGTCTCTACGCAATGCCAAAGAGTCCAGCCGTTCGAGGAGCACTGGGTCCCCGTGAATCCGAACGGCTCTCGCAATTTGTACGCGGTCAAATGGTAGAAGCTGATATTGGAGTGATCCGGACCAGAGATGAGAACAGTACTCCATGTGTGGCCGGACCTGCGCCTTATAGAGCGCAAGTCTTTGGCCAAGTTTGAAGTACTGCCTCGCTCTATTGATCACTCCCAATTTCATCGAGGCCAACTTGGCCTTGCTCTCCAGATGACCACGAAATTGACAATGGCTCGAAATGTCGAGGCCCAGTATTCTGACACTTGGCGAGGCAATAAGAGGAGTGCTCTCGAAGAGCGGTGATACGGCAAATGGGGTTTTCTTAGTGGTAAACGCGCAAACCTGTGTCTTTAGGGGATTACTGAACGTAGTTCAGTTCACCCCACTCAGAAACCATTCCCAAGGAAGTCTATATAGAAGACACAAGTTTATTTCGGCACTCGTCGACGTTTTCCCGAGAGAGACCTGCACGGCCGGAATATACCGCATCGCCAGTGCTGTCATCCGCATAACAATGTATGTTGGAGATATCCAACATATCATTGATGTGCAAGAAGAACAGAGTTGGGAATAGCTCGCAGCCTTGGGGTACACCAGCGTCCACGGGTTTGGGGTCCGAGCAAAAACCGTCAAGAACGACCTGTATGCTCCGCCCAGTGAGGAAGCTGGTGATCCACTTGCATAAACTCTCGGGAAGCCTAGGAAGCATAGGAAGGTAGCTTCGAAAGAAGCTCCTTGTGCCATACACGATCGAAGACTTTCGCCATATCCAGACTAACTGCCAAACCGCCTCCCTTGCTTTCAATAACAGCTACCCAACGGTGCGTAAGATATAACAGAAGATCACCAGCCGATCGACCATGGCGAAAGCCATATTGCTGGTCATTGACCAACTGGTGATCCTCGAGGTAAGTAAGAAGCTGTCTATTGATGATGCTCTCCATTACTTTGGAGAGAAGAGAGGTAATGGCGATAGGTCTGTAGTTAGCTGGGTCCGAGCTATCACCTTTTTTAGGGATCGGGTATACAAGGGCACGCTTCCATGATACCGGGACTACGCCTTTAAGGTAGGAGTACCGAAATAGACGCGTTAGCACTGGTGTCACCTCAGGGGCACATGTTCGTAGCACAACTAGAGAGATACCATCTCGCCCACTTGACTTATGAACTTCCAAGGAAAGGAGGGCTTTTCGGATGAGTTTTTTCCGAAAAATTATTTCCGGCATTACGCTAGGACACCGCGGGATGATAGGCGCTGTCTTCCCCTGGTCGTCCAAAGTCGAGTTTGAGGGAAAAAGAGTGCCCAAGAGATCGGCTTTCTCTTTTGCCGTGTGGGCCAGAGAGTCATTCCCAGTGTGCAATGGCGGTAGGGATGGCTGACAAAAGCGCCCAGAATTTGCGCGTGCCAGGCGGTTACTTTGCCAGCTGATCCCCAATTTTGACGACATGCTTGAACTTTGCTCTAGCGATTTGCCGTTTGAAGAATCTAGAGGCACGTTTGTATTTCCTCTTCAGAACGCTAGAGTTCGGATCCTTAGTGACTAACGCATTAGCCCAAGCTTGATAAGCCTGCCGTTTGCCAGTTGCTGCAGCCCTGACAGACGCATCAAACCAAGGCCGCGATCTGCCACCAAGTGGTACCACAGAGCTTGGTACAAATAGTTCCATGCCCTGAAGTATCACATCAGCTACAGCCACAGCGCAGTCAGTATGATCATTGGAAGGGAAACAAATCGGCCCCCATGGGTAGGATGCAAAAAAGGACCGCATTCCATCCCAATTCGCTGACTTGTAGTGCTAAACGCGTCGAGTAGCAGGTCTTGTGCGAGCAGGACGTTGAATGGGCACTACACTTCGTACCAGACAGTGATCAGAGGAACCTAAGGGAGCCTCGACAGTTATCTGGTACTTTTCTGGATGTGTAGTCAGCAGAAGATCCAACAAAGAGGGCGTGTGGCTGTCCACGTCCGCTAGACGAGTGTGCGTCTTTACCAGCTGGGACAGACCATTTGCCAGAGCAAAGTCAAACACAGATCTCTCCGCGTCGTCGGTGGCACGTGACCCTAGCCAATCGGCATGGTGCGCATTGAAGTCCCCGAGGACTACGTCTTCGGCGGAGGGAGTCTGTGAAAGCAGATCGTCAATCTTCGCCTGAACATGGCCCAAGAGTTGATCCGTTTCTGCATTACCACTATGGGACCTGTAGAAGCACGCGTAGACTCTGACATGGTCGTCCATGTCCACGCGCAGCCAGAGTACAGACAGGTCCCGACCTTCAAAATTCTGAAGGCGACGGTAGCAGATATCCTCCCTTACGAACACAGATACCCCGGCGTGTGGTATAAAATGATGTTCTAGTTTATACCCGGGGTATGATAGGTAAGCTGTGTCGCTAGGTTGAGATATCTGCAATAATCAAAAACAACAAGGCCGGCTGCGCCGTCTCAACGTGGTAGTGGACGGCGTTTAGGTTCGAGTGAAACCCGGATGTTGCAAAAGTCCACATCTAGAGTGGAGCGGGGTGCCGCTGTTTGCCGTCGTTTGCCCTCAGAAAACACAAAAGGCGATACGACGGGCAGTCCGAGCAAAATCCGAGGATCATTCCCCCGATTTTGCTCGGGGCGGGGGTCCCCGGCTTCATCAAAGCCGGTACCCTCCTGGGGTATACTTTTTGGAAGCATCGCTATCATGTTTGGCAGGGCAGGGGGTATGTTGGGCTTCCGGATTCTCTCACTCACCGACGGAACATAACCAAATGAATTTGGTTACTACACGTCGGTCTTCTGTGAGAGGGTGGTCCTTCCCCGGTCGAGCCAGCCCAATACGAGCTGCAGTCAGAAAACTACAGCTAGGCTCTACCACCTTAAAAATCTATTCTGCAATTCTCTATTATCTATTCTGCAATGTTATTTACGAGTTCAAAATATTTGCTTATATTTGATAAGTTACATGTGCCACCATTATCAATAATACCATTTTTTTTATGTTGATAGTTTGGTAGCAGCCGATAGTTTTTTTTTTGTTTTGCATTCTACTGTTGAATATTATTATCATATCAAAAACCATATTACAAACATGAAACTTGTGAAAATGATCAAATCAAAGTTTTATTGTTCCTACTACTTTCTTTAGTTTCTGCAAAACTTGGAACGTGTAGCTTTGACCTATTTTCTAAGATATATTTTTTTACAAATAACTTTAACAAAATATTTGAGACAAGTGTTTTTCTTTGTCTTCCTTCCTTTACGTTTATGTCTCGTAGTTAGTTTCCTTTGTGATTAAATCGCAAACAATATTGTTTCCTTGATCTATATTTTTATGATGATAATAATTATTTTGATATTATAACTAAATAGTTATGATACTATTTATTTTCCTATATACTATGTCATCATTAATAAAAATAAATATGTAGATATTAACAATTATTTAAAATGATTTTCAAAATGTATTACATTACTCAAGTTTTTAAAATATAAGGAAGGAAACTGACATTAAGCAGTCATTTATTTATTTTATATTAAATATGTTTTAGATTTTCTTTTAAAAACATTTTCCAGTTAGGAATAAGATATAAAATCCCGTTTATCTTTAAAATATCGGTCATAGTCTTTGTTGATTTTTATATCTATTTGATATTAAGAAAAAATAACACGATATAAATTTCACAAAAAAAAATAGCAAACTCTTTGTTAATAACTTTAAAAGACTTTAATAAAATTGGCCTGCTTCTGGTTTCGTTACTCTGTCAGATAATCACAAAGCAACGGATGTAGTCCAAGTAATTAAGTACAGCACTAGTTAAGGTGCAATATTACAATGTGGATTTGGTCTTGGTTATCTTAAATGTAGAAAAATATAAAAGAGGAGATATATCTACTTTATATTGTTTGAAATTGTTATAATTCATGCGATTTTTAGAACGTACTTTTTTACTAAGAATGTTATACCTTTGATACAATATATGATATATTATATGAGGTCCAATGAATTATTAACATAATTGGTACAAGGCAATCGCCGTAAAGACTTTTTTTAACAGCCCGTTTGATATTGTTACTTAATGTTTACCATGAAAAAGATGTGAAAATGGAGTAAATCTTTGCACATTTAATTTATTTAATGCGTCATAAATTTGAATTGTGAAGAACTTGTTATAAATAAAGATACGAAGAACTATTGAAGATACGAAATAAGTAGTGATTTTATAACGTAGAAAACTTTACAATTTAAAAAGTTTTACTCGTATTTCAAAATTCTCAAGCACTTCCAATACTAAAAGTTTGTAATTTCAAAAAAAATCTATTCGGTCGAAACTACAAACTGTAAATCAATTACAATGGACCTAGACCGGAACAACAGTAATAATGTTATTTGCTGTTTGTGAAACCCAGTCTTACAAACTTGGTTCAAGAGAGATATTCTATGATCTAGGCTATATGTGTACGAATGAAAAGATTTAATTAACACTTTTACCAACCAACAAAAGTGAAGACATTAAATTGTGACCCAGGATATGTTAAGTAGCAATGTATAAATTATTATACAAAAAAAAACAATAAAAATTCTGACATAGATTACTTCATAATCCATAATTTTAAAAAATTTTAGAAGAATGAAAGAAGTTTTCTTAAGGTTTAATAACTTGTATATTTTTATTTATATTTTATAAATTATTTCTCTTTAAATCTACTCTAACTAAGCAAATATGGTCGAGACGGTTAAGTAGGAATCCCAAAAAATCAATTTTTATCATTATGACCTTATCGAGGACCCAATATAATGGTTTTCAACCTATAGAATAATAATTGAAAATTAATTTATTTTTGACCATAATGAAATGACGTCATGTTTTTCCACAATAAATAGGTTGCAAAAATCTATGGTCTTAAATGCTTAGCTTTTTATTAGGTCCTTGTATATAAAATTGGCGTTTTGTCGTACTGGCCACTTTAATCACAAATTTATTTACTTTGGTTCAAATTCCAAATTCAAATTCATACAGCTATTTACACATGTATCTGTTTTTTGTTAACTGTCATGCCTGTGAAAATAGTTAAGGCAGCGGATTCTTCGCAAACCACGCTCGATTTAGCTGCAGGCTGCGGTGGTAGTGATAAAAAAATTTTATCCTACTTGAAGCGAATTGAAAGAATTAAAAAGCTTTAAAGGTACCTCTTGAATTGAGTGAAGCAAACCGGCAAACGCGCGTCAACTGCTACGCTACTATTGCTTAACTGGCACAATAATTAAGAGTTTTTTAACCGTGATGAAAAGTGTATTCTCTACAATAATCGGAAGCATTCGTCACATTGGCTGGACCCTGGCAAGCCAGCCCAATCCGGCCCCAAGCGAAAGTTTACCATAAGAAAGTTACATGTAAGCGTTTGGTGGACTAGTGTCGGTGTCATTCATTACAGTTTTCTCAAATCTGGCAATTCAAAACCGTAATGGAAAAGCTAGCTGCTAGACAAGCTAGCTAACGAGGCTGGTCAATCGCTCTACGCCATTGCTGCTTAACAACAAAGCTAAACCACACTCTGCCCAACAGACAGTTATCTAATTAGAAGAGCTTCAATTGGAGTGTTTAAGACATTCATTAAAATTTTATTTCGAAATTTGGATAACTTTTTAGAATTGAAAATTTTAGACTCCGATGGAGCAGTCCAATCCACTTTCAAGGATTTTATTGATTGCCGTTCAAATGATTTATTTAGTAAAGGAATCAATGAACTACCTAAGAGATTGGAAAAGTGCTTAGATTACAATGGTTCATACTTTGATTAAATAAAAATATTATATTAAAAAATATTCATCTTATTGTTTCTCCTATTCACAAACGCCAATTTTATATGTAAGGACCTAATATTTTATTTAATGTACCCATATTAGAAAAGGCTAACTGAAGGCCTATTGGCATTCTCCACCAGTTAACCGTCAACTGAATAATGTGAAATTACGTCATAAAAAGAAATGAGGAAATAGATATAATGCTTATTGAAAAAAAATAGAAAGATAACAATTCTGTAATTCTGTAATTGTATATTATCTACAAAATACATTTTATTTACAAACATATACAAACAGCATAAAATATTTTGGTTAATTAAATATACTTACATGTAGTGTAAAACACATATATCTTAATGAATTATGTATCAAAATGTGTTTTCGAACAAGTTTTTTAAAATAACTTTTGGTGGATGGTCTTCTTATCTTTTTCCGACAGGGCATTCCAGATTAAAGGAACTTGAATGTAAAAGATTTGCGGATGAAATCACTTTTATACGGTAGAGTGGTGGTTTTAAGGTTGGAAAATGATCCAAGCAATTTGTCAAAGGTTGCATGAATATAAAGAATTTCTCCTTTAGATATGGAGGGCAATTTAGATCATTTAAGATTGTATAGTCCGATGTAAAATCTAAATATGATTATCAATTAAGTTTAAGTTTAATGTAAATTGAAAGTCATAAGCCTACTTACGTAAAATATGTTGAGGAGGCATTCTAATTTTTTTATAAGTAAAAAACATCTGCATCGTCAATGTGGGGTAAAATAAGGACGTTAACTAGCATTATCTTCATCTCAAGAGCAAGGAAATATTTAGTACGATAAAAATACTAATTCGGCAATGACTTTACGGCATATTTATTTAATCTGTTTGTGCTAACTCTTTGTACTATCAATACAAAAAGCCATTTTTTACCGGTTTTAATATGGATTCGATGTTGCCATGTAAGTATGTTGACTTTTTGTTAAAATCTCTTTTGACAAGCAGTTGCGATCTTTAAATTATTGAATATGCCTTATATTTTACAGATAAACACTAAATATAGACGTCTATAAACTCAATTGATTTAAGTGCAATTAATAATCTAAAGATCATCCATCTCGGTATGCACGTAGATTTGAAGATTATGATTGCATAAAAGATATGAACTGTCGAAATTGGTAAGTAATATATTTACAGTTAAATTGGCTTTGTGGCATAACAGTGAATATTTTGGCCATATTAAGGATGAGCAGTCACGAAGATAATATGAAAATAATTTAACTACAGGTAACCTTAACTTAACTTCGTCGTACTTCGTACATGTCGTCTTTCATAACCAAATAAATTATTATTTCAAGAGCAATATGGATTTTATTATATGATTTTATTTTTAGCAATTTAGAGGATTATTAATTTCTCTTTGGAATTATAAGACTATGTATGTTTGTGAGATCTTATTACAAACAAATACTTAACTATTCTACGGGTTATTAAGGAGAAACTTCGGTGACATACATATGCTAAAAGGTTTATAATACATTACAAAGGTTTGTGACGCATTTTATTATTAATTTCAGGCAAAGCAACATATTAATAACAAAAAAATTGTTTTTCGGATCATTAGTTTCTTTCATGTTTGAGATTGAGATTGTATAATTGGCGCCATCATGATCATCATCAATATACTAACCATGATATATTATTAGATTTTCTAGTAAATCTATATAAAAACAGAGTTTAACATTTCGGAATTTCACTGTCCGGAAATGTTTGATGCACACATAATGACAAACGTAACTATCAAACTGTTCCGAGCTCGCTCTCAATCAAATAAACCACTCAAACTCTATACCGGGTGGCGAAAACAACGATAGATTACATGCGATTTTAACTTTAACTAAGACTGTATAATGGCAGCCCTAGTATATATAGTATTAATCCTAAAGCATGTTGATAATATTATTATTTGTTTATTTTATTATTATAATACAATGTTTCTTAATTATTAAACATATTCTGTCAGAAAAAATAATTAAGATAATCAGAGAAACTAAATTTAGAGCCAATTCTCATTACTTAACCCTTGTCAAGTGAGTTAGAGAGTATTTCGACATCTGATCTCGCTATTCACGTACCGGCATTGGAATTCCTTTGAACTTTATTTATTCATCATGACAAGTGGAATCCTAGATGTAAATATCAAACACAGGAAAAGTGAGTGGTAAGAGAGAAAGGGGGAGACCTCGAGTGACCTTCGAAAACACTGTATCTATAATACTGGAGGAAGGTCACGTAAAAAGCATGAAGACCCCCCGGAGGGCATGTATGAAGAGGTTGATGTCTGTGACCGAGGCGAAAGAGGTATGCAGGGACCGTAACGTTTGGCGCTCCGTCGTCTCTGGCTACCCCGTAAGGGATATGGCGTGAAGCTAAATAAATAAATAAATAAATAAATAAATATCAAATCAATTTGAAAATCTTTTATCATTTTGTTTGTATCGACATTTATTGTTTATATTTTTATAAAGTTTATTTAAAAAATTATAATTCCTATTGCCCTTTAATATCAAAAGTATTGAGTAAAAAAAAATCCTAAATGTTTACTTCCATTCATTCATTTTCTGTCATATAAATATAATGTCTTAAAACATTTTTATTGAACTATTCTATTAAATAAAATGCAAAAAAAAAAACAAATAATATTCTGTTAGCGTTACAGTACTGACACTGACAGTGTTTTTTGTAAATGTTTCAACAGCATCATAAATAACTAATGAGCGATGTTTTTATTAATAATAAGTTTATCTTATCTTCACTTAGGTCGTCTTCCTCTCACAAAGCATACGTAAAGATCAAAAGACACCACAGTAAAATATAAAATATTTAATCTAAAAAAAGATATCTAATTAACGCCCTGAAAGTCATTTTTCATTTTGAAAGTTACAAGTTATTACAATCTTTAAAAGAAAAACCATCTCTTAAATTCCTTAGAAAAAACTTGTAAGCAAATGTTGAAATTAGTCCCTAGTTATTGCCGTAAAGACATGATATGGATAGAAATATAAAAGAGGATTTTAAAATCTCAAAAAAATATTGTTTTTGTGATTTAGATTTAGGTTTTATAAATACATATACACATTATTAAGTCCTGTTATTTGTATTCAGTGAAGTTGGATTTGATTATTTGTAATTTCATTCCATCCTTCTCGTATCTCTCGTAATCGCATAACACGACTTCTGAGTTACAATGAGAATAACAGTTAGATTTAAGTTATATAATATATATATATATATATATATTTAACAATTACGATAAAGAGTCAAAATATAAGCTCATTATCCTTCTTAACATTTTGAAACAGCAATATATATAACGGTTTTAGCAATATATATAAAGTAATTAAAGTGGAAAATCAAAGAGAACCTAAATTTAGACTTCGGAAATATTTGCGTAACTTTGAAGAAGTACCAGAACATGTTTTTAATTTATAATGTTGAAAATTTCATAGTATTCGGTGTTATATAAAAATAATGGTAAAATGTTATAATATTTGAAAGAGAATTATTGTCATTATTGCCCTAATAATCACGAATATATAAATATATCATTCTTTCTTCGTCTATACTTAAATCTGTTTTTTCCGTATCTTCGTACATACTATTTAATTCAAAATATTCCCATTATTAGTGTCTCATATTTTCATTAGTAATAATCACAGAGGACAACCGCAACCATAGTGCAGTAGAATGATTTTGCTTTGGAGGAACCGCTTTCTTGAATACCTTATTTTCTAACAAATATAATTTACGACTGTTGAGATATATGTCCTGTTTTCTTTCTCAAATAAGATTTTGTGAGATGAAAAGGCACTGAATGTTAGAAATATATAGCCAAGAGGAAATGCAAAATATTATTTGTCCTTTACAAAAAAAAACAAAACAAATTGTTCTAACAGTCTTAGATATTTAAAATTGAAATAAGCTGACATTTTTATACATATAAAATATAAGTTATAATTTACAGTACGAAAATAAGTAAACACGTTACATAATAAAATAAATAAAATAAATTACAATTACATATATTTCTTGACGCTTTGTACGCTATTATGTAAACCACACCTTAGGTATGATACCATACTGACAACATTATATCCATATTATATTATCTTACATAATGTAAGTGTGTATATAATTCAAAAAATTACCCCTATATTCAAAATATCAGGTAGTTTTATATAATTCAGGAATTTATAATAAGTCTTCGTAGAGTTTAAGAGCAAAATAATAACATGTAAATGTTTTACGACATATTATTCCTACTACACAACTATATAGCAATTGTTTGAAAGGGAAAATTCACAAATACACTATTTTATTATGTTTAACATATTATTTTTACAAAAAATATATACATTGTTTCAAATATTACTTATTTTAATTTTATATAGTGAAACCTAAGCCTTACTTTTCTTTATGATTCCATTAAGAACAAAATTAATAGTCTTCTTCTTCGTTAAAGCTAAAATGCCTCAATAAAATGCAAATTACTCTTGAGTTAATTAAATTTGGCTTTAAAAGACGACACCTTGTTCGCAGGCGTTATAGGTGTGTCGTTACAACGAAAGAAAGAAATAAACATATTTTAAGACATATTTTATGATCGCTGATCGCTATCTGTCTAGAAACATAACGTCATTTCGATATGGTTGAAGTTAAATTACTTTTGATTTTACTTCCGTAGTCATGTACTATGAATCGATTCGCAGTCGAGTGCGAAAACGATCCCATGTTGTTAGCAACAAT
This sequence comes from Melinaea menophilus ssp. n. AW-2005, assembly GCA_918358695.1. NCBI lineage: Eukaryota > Metazoa > Arthropoda > Insecta > Lepidoptera > Nymphalidae > Melinaea > Melinaea menophilus. The sequence goes on from OU911042.1 coordinate 28,338,976, forward strand.
AATAACACAAGTTAATTAACTTAAGAAAACTCTTTACATCTTACTTCATTTTATTAAATTTCTGACTATTGATAGTAACTAATCTTGACATTATATATTTTTATATTGTTTATTATTAATACAAAAGTGTAACGCTTTGAATTGAAGATTTTTTAACGAAATCCCGATCTCCAATTCAATATCTTTTTCTATGAAGATATTTTAAAGTAACTGTTAAATCAAGTTTGCTTTGTGTACAAAGCAAAGCTGTGTACAGTCTAAATTATATAATATCTCAGTCATGAACCCGGTATTGTGAGTACTTGGGTTTCACATTCGGCAAATAACATTGATGTAGTTGGTTGACTCTAGGCCCTTTATAATTTAATTATAGAGTAAACTTTCGATTGAATAGATTTTCCTTCAAGTAACAAACTTTGATATTGAAATTGTTTGCGAATATTTAGATATTAATAAAGGCTTTCTAAATTATTATATGTCTTCTGTGTAATAAATTCAGGAATTGTCTTTCCGTTCTCTATAGTTCCACCAAAAATTTGTTACTCTCTAATCTATACTTATAGTAGAGCTTCTTCAGATTATTTTATTATTTTTTTATAACTGTTCCAATTCTGGACGAAGATTATCATTTCAGACAGTAATACAAAGTACCTTCTAAAAAAATTTGGGGAGAACAGTACTATAATGGGGAGTAAAAGAGTCAGATAACTTAGGTAAGGCAAAAAGGATTAGTATTACCCGTGCCTTTTCTTTCTCGGTTTACAAAGATAAGAACGTGGAACCTTCAGTTCACACTGAAAATTGGGCTAATAGACCCTTTGTTATAATAATAAAAGACCAAATGGGCTATCATTAGGCCCTATAAAATGTGTAGAGACCACAAGCAACATTTTACGCTTGTGTGTGAAAAAACTCTTAAAAAGTTATATAGAAATATATCTGTCTGGAGACGTTATATAAGCAAGGATAACAAATGTGATAATTTAAATCACTTGTTGAACTGAGTGTCACAAATCGTTGAATGTTTTACTATCTTACATCTTACAGGATGCTTTCTAGCTGTTTCAAAATATGACATATGTTTTAAGAGTACTACTGTGTCCGAGTTAATGTAGTGTAATAATTTAGTATATATGTTATCTCATCGAGTTATTGGTAACATAATTCTTTCATTTGATCAAAATATATTAATTTATTTATTCTTTCATATGTTTAATAAAAGAAAAACCAAATTATCTGTCTTGACTGAATGGTAATAAATTATGAACTTATGTTTAATTTTAATTCATATAATTAACAAAGTCTCAGTCAAATTAACTAAACATTTTATACTTTATTACAGATAGTTAAAATTTAGTTTTATTCAAGAAATATTTTATTATCACATTCCTCAATATTACTATTATTTCGTTTCACAAAAACATTTTCGTGAACAGGAACACAACATAACATTGCACTGAATACAATCTCGAAAACTGTTATTCATCGAAATTTAAAATGTGTTCCTTTGAGACATATTTTACTATATTTAAAATGTATGTATTTCACTAATTTTGTTAGAATTATGACTACCTAAGATTTATAATATTTGTCATTGTTTGTTTTTATACAAATATAAATTAGAATAATAAAGAGAACGGTAGGGTTTACTAGATCCATAAATTATTCATGAATTCTGTATCTTATTAAGAAAATGAATAGAATATTCATTAATTATCATTAATTGATTGGCATCCATATTTGTATTCGTACATGTGTACGCAACATTTTTCTATCACAAACCAACTTACTAACATAATACTTAATGCAACTTTTAACTAATAACAATAACTAAGCAGTTAAAAGGTAAAAGTATTTTTCATGAATCTCCAGCAAAATGTGGTTATGTCCTACTATCTGCTGTGAAAAATTGTCTGTACATACCTCGGGACAGGGTGACATACGAGGAGACGTCCTTTTTTACTTTTTGACGGTAAGTGGTTTAATCACTTCTGTACATTTTCAAATATAAACAAAACTGCATTTCCACTATAGGATATTATGCGAGAGAAAAGTGGAAGGTTTGAACTTAAGCCCCACTTACAACGATTATCTGTGATGTGATCGCTCTCTGTGATAATGCTATCCCGGTAGATCTAGAAAGACTATATAAAGAGTTTACTCAATATAGATTAATTGTGAAATCATTTTCAAATTTAGTAAAATTATTTTTTTAAAAAGAATTCGTTATTACAAATAAATTCATATATTTACTCTACAACTTTTCATTTTATAAATTGTGTGACACGTGCTAAAGCAATTCGCTTTTGCTCTATTATAATAATTATATTGAAATGCTTTTGCATACCTTTTTTTATTTTCTTAGGGTTGTGCAATGAAATATTAGCTATGGATTTTTTTACATTAACTTATAATAGAAAAGTCTTGAAATATGTGTTTGTTTTACAAGCAGGTGTGTGTGTGTGGAATTGCATCATTATTTCATGAACTTCAACTTGTACTTTCGCAACAATACTAGCCTCTATCTGTCTCTAAGATTTTACCTATTTCTAAGCAAAAATTTTTCAAAATCGGTACAGGATTTTTTTATTTCCTTTTATATAATTTTTACATACTTTTACAAGTTAAGACAACTGAGAAGAAATGCGCACTCTCCACATCTGTGTTATTCCAATATTGACTACGTAATAATGATCTAATGATAGTACTTTATTCGTTACTTTGTGGTTACATCAAAATCAGAAGTTGGACATTTTAGACTAAATAGAATCTGAATACTGTATTACATATTTAAAAACTATTTGTATTAGGCAGAAGTTTTTTGTCTATCTTCTTTTGAATTTAAAAAGGTTTTATTTTAACAGCATATAATTAAAATAATATAATAATTGTTCCACAGTCGCGGTTTCAATACAAATTTTGTAAAGTGCCAAAATTATTTATATACATTGTTATTTTATATTTATAGTATTCTTGGAAGTAAACTTTAACAGTTAAGTATTTTAACATAATATGAAAGTCATATAAAGTCTTCATTTGCTTTTAGTTGTAGAATTATTACGACGTAAGGCATTGTTAACTTTTAATAGTCGTTAGTAAAACAAAAGTTTTCGAGTTTTGACTAGCTTTATTCTCGATTGACTTAATTATTATTGCTCAGTGAAGAAAATTTAATTTTAACAATGTAAATACTAATAATATGAGAAGAAACGGGTGAAATACCTCGTTCGGCAGGGTCGATCGTGTTAGGTAGATTCCCGTCACGCGATTCTCGATATGCAATATGCGAAGGTAACAATGATTAGAATGAATGATTTACTTTAGTTGTGGGAGGGGGGAGGCGGTGGTCGGATCGACAAAGAAAAACGAGCCAGCAGTATTCTACTGGTCATTACGAGTCTTATGACGGGTCACTCGGCATATATTGGGTGAGGGGGGGAACCAGCCCCCACCCCTATCTCCTTAACGGGGGGTCACATGAAAAAAACTTTTCGAACAAAAAGTTTCCTCTTTTAATTTGTTAATTTTCTAAGATTTTTCCGACACTAAAATTTTGCCTCCTTCTGTGACTGTTTTTTAGTTTTTAACTTTCAACACCCCCAGCCCCCCAAGCCCCCGATCGATTTCCCCCGTTCAAGAACTTAACCTTTGTTTTGTCCTTAAGAATCTGAATACCGAGTTTGAAAATCCTCCGTCAATATTTGCGACCTGTAGCGTGTCCCAAAGGTTTGCACTTTCACCCCACCCTCCCAGCACCCCTTTCACTTTTTAGAAAAAAACGAGATGCTACGTTTTCCTACTAATTTATTCTATCGACCTGTAAAGTCAGATTTTACCTACGATGAATTTGGACTGATGGATCATATATACATATATATATACAGGGATATATTTTTTTTTTTCGACGTATTCTCAATCTCCAGTTCATAAACGGCGTAGCGCCCCTACTCTGGGGTCTGGGTCCCGTCATCGCATAGATTGCAATAGGTAGATTCATCTATGTAATCTACCTAAAATAAATATAAGTGTTACACAAAATCCCATGTATATGTTATTTACTAACACAGTTTTTCGAATAATGCATTTCGAATGGAATTGCATTATCATTAATATAATACTTAAGTATTATATAGTAACTGTTAGTATATAGTAACAGTTCAAATTCAAATTCAAAATATCTTTATTCAAGTAGACATTTACATGCACTTTTGAATCGTCAATTATTACAATAAAAAAAAGGTCAGTGTAGTCAGTCCGTAAGTAAACTACCACCGGCTCGGAATGCTGTTCTGTTGAGAAGAGTCGACCAGAAACTCAACAGTTGCTCCTTTTAAAAGGAATATAAAAATCTTAGATAATGTATATTATAATATCAATCCTGCAAATGATTCAACGACTTAAGTTCCGCATATTGCGTTCCACTAAAAACTCTTGAACGTTATAATAAGATTTATTTAATAATAAACTTTTGATTTTAGATAAAAACTAAGAGAAGGAAGGTCTAAGATATCATGTGGAACTTTATTATATATGCGTAAACTCAAACCCATGAAGCATTTATGCAGTGACCATGTTTCAATACCAGATAGAACCAATATAAAAGACTGTACTCAGTGTTTATTGTAGTTTATTCTCCAGGGATTTACTCTTTAGAATCATGCACCTAGAGTCTGAGGTTTTATAAGTATTCTAATTTGATATAAAAATTTTATCTTCGATTTTCAGTACATCTAGAGATTTACAGTATAGGTAATAGAAATTAGTATATTAAATTATTTTTTTAAACTTTCGCAAATAGGTAATTTTTGTATTTTGCCAATTATAATAAAAATGATAATATTAAATTTCTTTGAGATATAACTATTATTCTACCAAGCTCACTCTCACTTATTAAATGCCACTGATAATAATTTAAAATACAAAACTGTCATAATTTGACAGCTATAATTATCTTCAAATGTACTAACATGTGATTTGCTCGAGGTTGAAATCAATAATGTTGCTGCTTTCTAGTTTTTCTACTTTGTGTAACACTTAGATAACAATAAAGATAATGCTGCCTTGTAAATCTATATTTTTGTCCCAATTACAGTTTTTATATGATTACAACAAACAGATTTATATGAAATAATTAAAACAATCACATTAATGTGAATGGTAACGAACAATCAAGTATCGTTTAAGTACTAAGTAAATCTTAAACAACTAGGGCATGTAAAACAAAAGAATAAAAACTAAAAAAATACAAACTTTAGGAAGATTTTTTTCTACGGGTTTTACAAATATGATTTTAGATATGGACAGCGCAATATAAAAAAAATATTTTTGATCTTATGTTCAATTGGATTTATGGTATAACGATTCAACAATTAATTATTAAAATTAAAAATTAAAAACTAGGATATTTCGAAGCATAATAAAAAGTCATATAGTTAAAAATGGCGGCATATATGGTCACGTATGACACCATGTAACATATAACGGCTTCGCTCGGGTAAGAGAGCGGAGGAAATTACATCTCAAAATATCTGTAAAAAGTGAACATTTGTAACAAACTGATGCCTTCCCTGGCGACGAAGGATTCAACGATTTTTACAGGTAATGATACGGTAGCTTAATTGGTAGAGTGACAGTTCTCCATAAGTAGCAGGGTCCAGTACTGACCGTGTTGATGAATTTTCCATTCTATATTTATTAAGAATTCTGATTTGTTTTACTACACTACACTACAACCTATTTTTATTTTGTTAGTATTATTAAGAATAAAAGGTATAATGACAATAATATATTATTATGTTAATACATTAATATAATTCACATTTTGATAAAGAAAAATACACTGTATTATAAGAAAATGTATTATCGACTGTAATATGTTAAGAATTGTTATAATGGTATACATGAAATACTTTCTATTAGTTTTGTACATAAATGTTTGATCTTTAATAAGAAAACTAATAACCTCATCTTTTTGAATAAGTATCAAATCCGAGTAACTACTATACAATATTTTAAAAAAGGTAACAATACTATTAAAAAACTCTATCACAATTTTCTTAACTGTGATATTTGGAGTAACATTTCTTTGTTATAAATAATAATAATCTATATCTAATGTACATGTACATCTTATAAATATATTACAAATATAATGTTGCTGAGCGCAGAGCTGTGAAAAGAAAAGCAAAGATTGAGATGGATGTGTGCTGTGACGAGAAAGGATAAAATAAGAAATAAGTAGTAAGAGGTAATTAAAAATAACACCGGTGATAGAAAGAATTTCAAGTTATCCTTTGTTGTAATCAAGTGACGAGAACAATCTTAACTGATATATCAGAGAAACAAGATACCATTGAGATGGCGACAATGACCTCTAATAAATCCCAAGGGTTATGTCTTATAACGCAATAAGATAAAATTAAAAGATTTTTAACATCTGCTTAAATATTAGTGCAAAAATCATAGATTTTGCACCAATATTTAAACAGATGTTAAAACATATAAATTAAGTTACTAAATAAATAACCGCAAAAGGCGGCTAGAAATAAGAAACCATAAAAAAAATATCTGTTTTTTTTAGTTAACCAATATTAATAACTTATATAATTTCTGTGCTATTTAAAGCGGTCATAGATCTCAGCAAAGTAATCCCAACTTCTCAAGGGGATTCAATAATTAATTAACGACTCAATTCAATACATCGGTTTTAACAGTTTTAATCTATATATATAAATAGATCTGAAACCTTAACCTTAATCATATGATTAAGGTAACTATATAATTATAATCTGTTATATGTTTGTGATTGTGTCTAATGAGAGTCGGTTTTGAATAACCATTGGATAATGTAATGATTGTGGCACAGTTGTGTGCATTCAGATTGTATTGTTAAGGCACTGTTTGTATTGGCTCAGTTCGGTATTATATATCAATATTTGAATGAAACTGTCACGGGTCTGTTAACATCAGATTGAGATAAAGAAGATTATATAATATCAAAATAAATAAACAAATAGAAAATTAAGATATCTGATGCATAGACGGTCAAGTCGTAAGTTGGAATAATTAAAAAATAATAATAGTTGCTACATTACGATAGCACACTCTTATTTGTAAATGAACGGGTGTTTCTATTTATTGGTATACTTTTACTTCAGCTGGCTTGTTATTTTGATAAGTTGATATTATTATTTTACCTGTGTCTGTGCCTTTACATTGTTACTAGAACATAACGTGACTATTGCGTTAAGTATTGTAACATATTATATGTATTATGTTTTTATGACATTTGTTTAAAGATCAGTGGCAAAAAGACAAATCAGCTACTTTAATATCTAATAAAGATGATTTTTTTATTTATACCTTTTAAAGTAAAGGATGAAAGAGTTAAGAACTATTTACATGAGTACACGAGTGTACAGCATTCTTTAAAAATGAGTAATACATTATATAAATAATACATATACGTACAATCATAACAACATAACAACATTGTGTAACAACTATTTAAAAAACGAATTAATATAAATATAAAACTAATTTATTTAATACAATCTATTCCCCTAAAAAATTAAAATATTTAAAACTTTTTCTCATTATCATTCATTATTATATATCATTCTCTCATAGTTTCAGGAACTCGTGAGAGTTGAAATTAAAATCATTTACTGAGGTCAGCCCAGTCTGTGAAAAATATCACTTCTAAATCAACATAGAAAAAGATGTGTTATGTAAATAAAAACTCATGTTTTGACAGTCTCAAAAGTTACTTCAAGTTCAAGGAAAAATCTACAAATTACAATTGTAATTAAATCATAAAAATATAATCTTATAAAAGGTCAATATTTTAAATTGAATGCTATGAAGGCTATTAAGGGGTCTGACGACGCATAAAAAAAAAAACGAAATAATTTCTGAAGAAGAAGTACGAAACCCTCCGTGAGCAAATCTACTTGCACTCGTCCAAGTTTTAATCACTGAGATGCAAATTCACCGAAATTGAATAAGTATTTTATTTTTTATTTTTTTGTATAAATTAAGCATTAAAGAAATAATCACAGTGTCAAAGTGTAAATTAACAATTCTTAAATGTTAGTTATGAGTAACTTAAGATAAGTGTTAGATATAAAAAGACAATCACCTCTTTAACAGTAGAGTGAATGTCTGATGGTCTGATCATAAATATTTACTAGGATCCGCCAACCATGTGCGGCGGGTGTTGAGCTGAGCCCCTCTCCTTTCATCTAAATAGCTACAGATATATCGATTTATTAGGACTAATTGTTACCTTCTAGCTTAGCACACTGCTTGCACGCACAGGGCAGCTCTAATGTATTATCTATAGCAGGAGTGAACTTTTTTTGATAACTTTTGAATGGCTAAACATTTTTTCAATCTGTTTTCGCTATAGCATTCGCGTTCGGCTCAAACATAAATGAGAAAATTTTTAGCTAATTATCTCGTCGCATTCTGGAGACAACTAAACACAAAAAAAGGTCTCCCAAACGGTTAACGGTTAACAATAAAACATTAAGTAGGTATTAAAAACGTTTCTAAGAACTAAATTAATGAAGAATGAATTTAAGAGTCCTACTGAGACGTAAATAAAAGTAAACTGTATATTCGACAGGTGCTAGTGTAATCAATTAACGTAACATGAAATGAAATAAAAAGAACTAATTTAAACAAAAATATTAAGTTTTCGGCGAAGGTGTACATAGAAGTGATACACAGGTTGTCGCACAGTCGTGCCTCGGGTGCCTTCCGCCCGCCCGTCACTCCTCAAGCGAAAAGTTCTCAACAATGGATCCTGTTAAACGTCGAGAGCAGTATAACGTAGTTGTAGAAAACTTTAGTTAGTACTAAGTGGAGATCATCCTACATATATATTAAATCTCAATTTCTTTTTATATTATTCTAGCACTACATAGTAATAATTTTTAGCTAACAACTGTAATATGCTATTCCTGGACTTATTTTTAAGTATCCTAAAAGTAAATGGCAATTAACTACTTTAAACTAATTTCATTAAATTTATTATGTATCACAATGCTCCGTCACTCTGATATTAAAATTCTTATTCAAAAATGAACTGAAATTATTATTCAAAAATGATATTTAAACAAACGTATGAGGCATGTAGCACGTTTCCTTACTGTTACGAGTTGATCCAGTCGATCAACACGTAACAGTAACGTGACTTACAAAATATTTTTTTAGGATTTAAGGTTTACGATTACCAGGACAAACCGACAATAAATACATAGACATTGAATTGTGCGCTATTTGTTTACAAAGAGTTCGTAGAATGCATAAGGTAAGGCAATAAAGCACAAGCATCCAGAATATTACTTCAAATAGGTTAGAATCACATATGAAGAACTTGGACAAGTTTTGCAAGAAAATCTATAAAACTACTTTATTCCTGTTGTTTGAAAAACAATCAAATCTTGAAATAATGAAGATGTGTCTTGTTATTTATTGAATAGAAAGACAAACCAATTATTTCATTCGTTAATACCGTTAATTATACAAATATAATTATAGCATGCCTATAAGACATCAATATGCGGTTTTAATTGGCAAGATTGTGAAGGAAAATCCTTTTTCTTTTGTTATTGTTGTACTAAAAAAATCTTACAAAATAACATATACCTCTTATATTCAAATATTTTCTTAAAAAATAAAGTTTTTTTTGACTTCGTACACAAAACAATAAATGAAAGAAAAATTAAGACGGAAATTTTTTATTCCAAAAAAATATATATAATACTTTATAAAATAATACTTTCAAAATTGAAATTAACGTCCTTCGAGCACCACTTCAAAGAAGATACATTTTGTTAAAAATAAATACTGAACTCGTTCGGTTACGTTGAAGTACAGTTTAAATATTTTAAACGTAAAATTATTCAAATTAATGTGTTCTAGGCTAGTTGAAATAAAAAAATGGAGAGACATACTCAAACTTTATTTATAATTTTTAATAAAAAGAAGGTTACCCAAATTAAAATATAAAAATTAGTCAAATATAAATAGTAGCACCATCATCAGAATTCATTTTATTTGTTAATTAACTACGAGCTATTGCCAGTCTGAAACCCCTAGTCCTGCATATAAATATATATATGTATATATATAAATATACATGTGATTGAGGGAATCTAATGTCCAAATCCCTTCCCTCCTGTCCGTATGTCCTAGTATCCTCCAACCTCGCCCGGTTCCTCTCCGATCCTTGTTTCGTACCCAGAAACAATAATGAAATGGCTTTTATTATTTGTTTCAAAATCCTTATCGAAATTTCACTTATCGTCATAATATAATAAATGTAGATTTTTACAACGTTACATTTGTAAAATAACTTTGGGGAATTTGTAACGGTATACAAATACTGAAAAGGAACATTGAAATACAAAACGATTATTTGAGGTAGCAAACTTTAAATTTTACTGATTTTTTTCTTTAAAATAGCTGTATTGTCAATGTTCTAGAGGTGAATTTTATTGTTCTTATTAACAAAAAAATAAAGAAATTAAACAGATATCAAATATCATAAATATAAGAAGCTAACGTATTGTTTTAGCTAGTGGATATCATTAATTGTTAATCTCGATCAATGAAGAATTCGCAGTAATTCAAACTTAGTCGATAAACTCATTCCAGCGATCACCCTTGTAATTAACTGAGCTCTCAATTTCGTTTTTCAATTGTAGGTATGCTTAATGTCTATTCAGACTAACAAATATTTAATATTTGTTTTCAATAAATATTGAATGTCATTTGTCTAGGTTTGTATTTATATAAAATAAATATAATAGAATGAAGTCCTTCTACTATCTATAAAATAATATATCTTAACTGTAATTTGTTTAATATTGATTTAATATAATGTAATGCTGGAAAACGTTTAACAACAAACATTACAAAATTCTATGTTACTTGTTAATCTTTGGACGCCTCGTCCGTCTGACTAATACCAAACCTCAATTCTAATTATGTTACATTTTTGTTATACGGCAATATTTGTGAAAAGTTATATTCTGATATTAACAAGCAGAGTTTCAGTAGTCACTAAAAATAATAATTAATCTGATTTCAGGATTAATTATTCTGTTTGGTTGATAACGTGATAACACACTGCAATTCATGATACTGCTATCAGGATTTTTTTTCATAAACCCGTTTTTGTTTTGTATAATGTATAAGAAAAACAACTTATAACGTTATTGATAATTAATCTTAAAATTGATTTAAACTTATTGATATTATTAAAAGTACAATAAAATGTAAACTTTTTAAAACTGTTTTTTGGTCTCGTACCGTATAGTACGTTCATTAGGTAATTGAAATTTTATTGGCACTGGAAACAATTCCTTTATATTTTATTATTGCCAATATAATAACAATAACTTATTGAGCGTTGTTTGAGTCACCTTTTGTAATAATTTTGTTATTAGATTTGTTTTCGATATTTTTTTCGCTGAAAATAAGCAAAAATAATGCTACTGCAGAGGTTTTGGACTCGTGATATATCGCAAGACATATTGACTAAATCTAACAATTACAATTTTGTGTCACCGCATCGACTAGAATTCGGTTGAAAACCTATTTTTATTTTATAATTTCTTGGTATTAAAAACTTGTTTAACTATAAAGTTACGATAACAATGGTGACTACTAATGACGTCCTCGTAAGTTACAATGTTCAAAGATATTTCATCGATTTCATGACACATGACAGATCTTTTACCAATAATTTAAGACAATAATAAATATTTTTATTGGTCCTTGAATTGTTTAATGTATCAATCAAATCATGATATTATATTGTATTGCTTATGATAAAAGTAGGTAGGTAGTTCGCATTCTAATATAGTCTCTTTCTGACTTTAGGAGTCTTACGGGCCGTGTATCCTGTGGCCTTAACCACCAGCGGGTTTGGGTGTCCCACAGCATTGTCAAAGTAGCTTTTGGAGAGCCCCTTGAAATACTGTGCGATCGTCGGTAGGTCTAAGTCTCTGTGCAAGTCGATATTACGCATAAACCACGGTGCCCCAGTGGCGAGCCGCATGAATCTGTTCTGAAGCACCTGAAGGGGCTTCAGGTTCGCGTGAGCGAAGGCAACGCATGCATAGGACATGGCGGAGCGTATGCAGGCTTTGTAAAGTGTGACCTTATTTCTAAGGGACATTTTACTCCGCTTGCCTAACAGGGGATAAAGTCGCCCTAGGATGAAGGCCGCTCTGTTGCGAACGTCCTCGATATGTGAGGTGAATATTAGCTGTTTGTCCAGCGTCACTCCTAGGTACTTGGCCTTGTTTTTCCAAGGAATCGGTTTGTCTTTAATTAGACAGTGTGTGTCTTACAGGTGTTACTTATTTGTCTATAATTTATTTTTGTTCTTTTAACATATATTTATAATTTTATTAACAACATCGGTTTCAGTTCTATAACTATCTAACTATGTAAAAAATATATAAGTCGTCCAACCTCTTAAATCCGGACAAACTCTATTTATGTCCGGAAAAGTCTTTTATATCTAGTAAATAGCCTCTTTTATGAGTTTATTTCTCAAGAGCGTGTCAATAATTCCTTGCTTTTATAGTCCTTTTTTATAATTCTGTTAAAGTGCCATTTCCTTTAATTAGATTTGAAGCAAAACAAGATGAAATAACAAAAAATTATAAGTTACACCATATACCAACGAATGTACCTCTCATTTATTTAAATTATATTTTAACCAACTAAACATATTAAAAAATAACAATGAGGTATTTTTAATTAATAAACTAGCAATCGCTAAAGAACCTTTTATCTGTCTATTTAAATATGTTTGTTTATTTGTTCATCACGCAATCTTCTAGGCAGATCATCATATTCAAATTGGGTAAGGTTTTGGCTTATTAACTAAGTAAATATCCAATATTTAAATTAGATGCCTATAATTAAAGTATCCTACCTTTTCGTCTTGGTATAATTAGATTCCACCCTGGAAATTTATTTAATTTTCACGGTTAATTTGAGTAAGAAGGTATGGGGGCGAGGGAAAATAAAATCGCTAGTAACGATTGGTATGTAATACATTTATTCATGTATTGCTATTTTTGCGTTTAAGCTAAAATAGCTCTGAAATATAAAGAATGTAAAATCTACTTCCTATACACACAAGCAGACCAACCTACTATACGGTGAACACGACGACTACCAACCCCTCCAGGACGTCACAATAATTTAATATATAAAAATATTTTAATTGCCTTACACAAAATTTCAAAAAGTGTCAAGTCAATGCTTTTGTTGGAATTTTCTCCATTCTAAAAAACCCTCTAAACAAAAAATTTTCTCTCTGTATATTACAATAAGGTCTAAAAATCTGTTTTTTAAGCGTTCTTGTCATAGCAGCCAATATACTTTATAAATATTATTGTAAAGGTCTTGTGTAATAAGCTCGGATTATAAGACCCTTGGAGGATATTTAATTAAATTACTAAGAGTAGGATAATTTTGATAATTGTATTTCCTACATGTTCACATATGAAATAAACTAATTTATGTTTGAGAAAGACATATATATATTTATATATATATATATATATATATATATATATATATATATACAAGGGAACTGCCCGGCCCTTCGGGCCAGGAAGGGTCAAAGGTCATGTATGAGGTTGGCACCTACCCTATTTTGTAGCCTGATTCAATAGCTTTTTTTTTATGTATTACACATAATTGTGTGATTTGTGGGTGATAACTGATGCGCGTGCATACAGAGTCAATTAGGTCATTATTATATAGTAAGGATATTTATCATATATGTAAAAGAAACTTTATTATTATATTTCCAATTAGATAAGTAATATAAACTTACATTTCTTAAAAGTATTATAAAATAACATTAACATACATCAGTTACATTATTATATATGTTTAACCAGCTCTACTTACATTGGAATTTTTCAGACTAGTTTCAAACCCATTGGGGGTCGGTCGCTGGACTGGACTGGTCTGAACTCGTTCAAATTCAATATTTAGTGTCCTTAAATTATAAAATATATTATAGAATTGTAGTTTTTAAAAATTCATTTCATTCATTTCGAATTTCATCACCGCACAGCGCGCCATCGACTTCTTTACCATCCCTACCACCTGGATGGGTGGCGATCCTCCACTGTGCGGTTTTCAAGGACCTTTTTTCCACGTTCCACTCGCTTGTGGAACGAACTCCCTTCGGCGGTATTTCCAGATCGGTACGACATGGGTCCTTCAAAAAAGGCGTCTACTCCTACCTACAAGGCCGGCAACACTCTTGTAAATCCTCGGATGTTGCAAGAGTTCATGCCCATGTGATGTGATGTGTGGTGATCACAAGTCATCTGTGACCCGCCAGCTCGTTTGCCCTCCTCTTACATTAAAAAAATAAAATAAAAAATAATATGCCGGAACGCTAAACATTACGGAGATAATCAGTATAACTGATAAAGAATAACTTCAGGAATTCTCATTTCGGTTATTTAAGCATTCGTTTATTTTTTCATTTAAAATAAATTACATACCATAGAGTTCATAAACGATTATATTTTTATTATTTTTTAAGCGAGACTAAAGTTATCTTACAATACCTACAATACCTACTGATATTTTGATTGAAATACTATAAAGTCTATAGAAAAGAAAGTTTGATGAAATGGGTCTCAACTTAATATAATAATCATATTAATAAAATAATAAGGAGGTAAATTTCGATATTTTTTAACTCATAGTCTTTTATTCATACTCGTAACTCGAAACTAGTAACAATAGTTTTATAAATGTTTTCCAGTTTGTTTTTTCATGTATCGTAATCGTAAAAGTTAGGTTGTTGCCCCTTCCAACATGTATAGGATGAAAAGTATCTCATTTTTACGGACAGACATAACTGATTTGGTCTATAATTACAACAAGGTTTTTATTTAACTTTGTATAGGGCTGGCTGTTTATCTGAATCAACATACAAAATGCTTTTCTGTCTGGAAAATTATATAATTTTCTTGGTCAAAAACAAAAGTTGGTCCATGATATTGTTACGTATGGATTTCTATAATTGGTTTACGATTCGAGTAGGGCAAAGGAGAGAAGGAAATAGGAGTCACTGACAGCCGCTAGTACTAAAATAGCAGAAATATGAGTTGCATGAGTAAGAAATAAAAGTTATAACACAGTAACACTAATCAATAAATCACCGAGATGAACTCCGTACAGTTACCAAACAAATATCAGTAATACTTTTTTGAATCTCTATAAATCAGCTGATAGTAATCAAGCCCCGGGTGACTCAGGGGAATACGCTTCAGTCCAATTTAACAGACTTTTTAGGAGAATCCGATCGAACGCAAAATATAAAGAGTTAAATAATTTACCTGCATTCACAATATACATACCTGCTTTCAACTGTATGTACAAATGATTATATATCAATGTAAGAACATACACTTAATATAGCATTCACCGACTATTCAAAAGCTTATTTCGATAAGCGTATTAGTTATAACACCCTATTATACGTCTCTGGGGCTCTAATAGTGAATGGGAGGAAAATTAGTGCTCTATATATAGAGTGAGACAATCCCCAGATAAGATCAATACGACATACACACTGTACTCTATTTCGACAAGCATTTCATACAAGACCCATTTGAGATAGAGAACTATCTCCAGTTATAATTCAACTTTTATTGTTTGACAGAAAGTTCTTTAAATATCATTATTTTGGAATAATAATTTAATTTCGTTAATTTTATCTAATAATATTTATTTAGGTAGTTATATATAGTTTCATTTGAAATGTATTTTATGTAAAATTAGTATTAAATTTATACAATATAAAGATTATTATAACAGCTTTTTTGAGAAAACATGTGAAGAAATAGAGGTAAATATAAATCTCTGCTTTGGTAAGGAAGTAATATTATTTTTAATAGTAAATGATAATTTCCACCAATTTAATTTACTACCAAATGTTTGCGTTGAAAAATACCAAAATTAACAATTACTATTATTTTAATTAACATTGGTTGGTTGAGCAAATATATAGTACGAGCTACGTTATGAAAAATCTTTATATAAGTTTAAAAATTATATAAAAATATCTAAGAGATCTTGTAAACAAACTAGATCTAAGATAAGTCGTAATAGGATAGCTCTTTTAAATAATAAACTACAGAAGGTTTGTCAGATCGTAAAGAAGGAAATGGAATATTTAAAACAACGAGATAAAAGTGTAGACTAATTTCTGGCAGATTCATATTCTAAGATCCTTCTTACTTCACTTCTTACAGATAACTTTTGTAAAAACAAAACTATTATAATATATTGTTTTATACTAATAATACACCAATGACTCCGTACATTCTTTTAAAAATATAAATTGAACCGAATCCTGTCCTATCGACTCACACAAAAAATAATCCATGCTAACTATTTAGAGCGACAGGGGGAGGCCTCGAGTGACCTTTGAAAACCAGTATCTATGATACTGGAGGAAGGTCACGTAAAAAGCATGAGGACCCCCCGGAGGGCATGTATGAAGAGGTTGATGTCTGTGGCCGAGTCGAAAGAGGTATGCAGGGACCGTAGCGTTTGGCGCTCCGTCGTCTCTGGCTACCCCGTAAGGGATATGGCGTGAAGCTAAATAAATAAATAAATAACTATTTATATCTTTTAATTTCTAACTCAGTAGTGATTCACTTTTTTACAGATGTATCAATTAATATTACTACTTTTTTAAATTTCACAATACAGTATAAAATACACACAAATGAAAAAACTACGATACTTTAAATTTATATTACTTTAAAATATTTACATCGAAATGACTTCGTCTTTGTCGCATTAATTGAATCCTTTGGTGTAACCGTTTTGCATTTTGTGTACTTTTAAAAATACTTTTTTATGAACGGAAACATTGTGACGTCACACGACCGGGTTTATTATGGGACTGTCAGCGGTTTTTCGGTACTGAATATAAAAAATATTTTTAATTAAAAATAACTTTTTAATTATTACACATATATAAAGATAGTTTTGTTGTAAAACTAATATATAATCTTAGCATAAATGATGACAAAATGAATAAATTCAACAACCCAATAGTACGTGAAGCGATTAAAATTACGAAACTCGCCACTAAATTTACGTTATCAAAATACTCTCAACTCCAATTGAAATATAAATAATGAACACCAAGCGAGGGTATAAAGGTACTCGTGCCTCACGCAGACAACGCTGAGCTGACATTATTTCTCTCGTGACCATGACGGGTGAAATTCGGTTCAAACGTCCCGAAATAAAAAAGATATTAAATCCTTAATGCGCGATGACATTTCGATGAAATATTTTGCGTTCGAGGCGTAACAGTTTAAAAACATTAATAATAAATTCCGCAATGAATACTCAATTGTTGTCAGAAACAGTATATTTATTATACACTAGCTTTTGCCCGCGACTTCGTCCGCGTTTCCGTCGTTTTTCGAAAAAAAATTAGCAGATGTCCTCCCTCATAGTTTTGACGTAACAGGCAGATTCACTTTCGTATTTTAGAAGGGCAATAGTAATATAATATGCCAATCCACAAAACTGTTGAAAAATATAAGTAACCGCAGAATATTATAATATACCCACGCTATACCCACGACTCGGTCAGCGTGTAACTCCTTGTTTTTTATTAAGATAATATATTGCTAATATTTTTAGATCAAATTAAAATGTTTCAGCGCAAAGCTTCTGGGTAGACTATGTTAAGAGTCGACCCGTCCGGCACGTGAACGTAAAGATTCCTAGAATTGCTAACCCGGGAAAGAGCGACGTATAATTGACCATGCGAGAAACAGCTAACACCGAGATCTACTCCAGCAACACGAAAAGTCTGCCCTTGAGCTTTATTGATAGTCATGGCATAGCACACCGATACTGGGAATTGCGTTCTTTTAAATTGGAATGGAAAATTATTTGGTATTATGGGAATTCTGGGAATAAAGACAGTTTCTCCTGCACCGCAACCTGTTAAAATTTGAGCCTCGATTACATTTTGTTGCAACTGGGTTACTTTTAGCCGAGTTCCATTGCAAAGTTGAGGTGGTCTTAAATTTCGGAGCAGAATTATCGGTATGCCAATTTTTAAACAAATTATATGAGAAGGTAGTCCAGGCATACTTAAAGAATTTAAAAATTCTATCGGGTAATTAGTGGCTTCTTGTTCATCAACCATTCTATTTATTGAACTATAAACTTTGCTTTCTCCCTGTATATTAGACAGTATTTTATTATTAATTTCAGATGCCTGGTCATTGCGAGGAGTCAAAATGGACCTTTCGCAAAGCCAAGAATTGTCCCTATTTAATATAATTGTTATGTCACCGTAAACCGAAGATATAAGATGTTGTTGGGATTGCACTATACAACATAACTCAGGTGTCAGAATAAGTTTTCCTTGGTGTAGTTGTGGATAGGTACCTTCACCAATCTTCAATAATGTATCAGAAAATTCACGATTATCTGCGTTGTCTCCAGTTCTCACTCGCATATTTATAGTCAAATGCACCGATTGTATATCACGCCACAAATAAGAGCTTTTCAGGCAAGCCCTAATCTCATCAGCTCGGGTTCCCCGTGGTATTACCGGTAAGGTTTGTCGGAAATCACCACAAAATAAAACCGTAATACCGCCCATTGGTCGATCATTTTGTCTTATGTCCCTTAGAGTTCTGTCTACTGCTTCTACTCCTTTTCGATGGGCCATCGTACATTCATCCCATACGATTAAATTACACTCACGCAATACCTTAGCTTTGTCGCTATTTCTTGAAATACTACAGGTTGGACTTTCCGTGCGATCTAAATTAATTGGTATTTTAAACATAGTGTGAGCAGTCTTACCTCCTGGTAGCAATGTTGCAGCTATACCTGATGAAGCCACGGCAAGAGCGATTTTACGCTGATTTCGAACATAAGCTAATATTAATTTAGTCAAAAAAGTTTTCCCAGTTCCTCCAGGTGCATCTAAAAACCATATTGTTCCTAAATTATTCTGCACACTCTCGCACACGCGATCATAGACTAAGCGTTGTTCTGCAGTCATCATTGGGACACCGTTTTCTAATGTTACCAGCAGTTCCATTGGGTTGTAACCAATCTCTGCGGAATATTCCCTATTGGTAACCTCTCCGACTGAGGTTGGCGTTGGCAAACCATATTCACAAAGTGATTTACCGCCTACTGCTGTTAAGTCTTCCTGAAGAGCTAATAAGCACTGATTTATAGCCAGATCTCGAAAATTATCATTAGTTGCGCCTTCATTATTGTGAGATAAATTCCGAAGAAAGTCTTCTGCAAATTTTTCTTTATATTTTTCCCATAATTGGACAGGATCAGATAAATTACAAAATGTGAGTAATGTTACAAATAAACGGCGTAACCGTCGTGGATTATCACTAACACAGGATTCTGCTAAAGCGTCATCCCAATGTTGATCATTTTCAAGCAAATGACGCGCTTGGCAAGCTGCATGATAAGTTGGATAAACAACATCGTCTACTTTTCTCAAATCTATAAATGATGTTGGTCCTCGCACTGTATGTAATAATAATCTCAAATAAAAACACTCTGCGTTGTTAGGATGAACAGTATACACTCTACCAAGAACATGTTCTTTGAAAATACCTGTCTCGCCATCTACAGGCCTGCCTCGGCGTCTACGGTTAAAGACACCTCGTTGTTTATCGTAGGTATAATACGATGGAACTTCTTCATACAAAAGAGACTTTGCGAAATTATCAGTTTGGCAAAGTCGAAAGAATGCCAATAAAGTTGTTTGTCTAGGGTTCTCTAATCGTTCTGTAACATTTTCGGCGTTAAAATATATACGTTGACCGCCTTCCAGATGAACATCCAGATGGGTCACAGGTGGATATCTTTCGTGAATATTAAAACTTAAGATCCGCCACACAGCTTCTGAAGAGCTGATATATCTGCCTGACTGAAATCTAGTAACTTCATCATGTTCATTTCTTAACGCAAACGTAGCTTGGTCACTGCCCTTGTTAATGTACTTACAAATATATTTAATTGACTCTACACTATTACACATTTCTACATTTATGTGAGCTTGAAATGCTCTGGACAATACAGGCGAATACGGAACGACCCACCTATTATCTAAAGTAACCTGTTGTCCAGACATTCGCTTTTCAACAGTAAAACCACCATTGTCTCTTGAACGGCGACGATATAATGGGTATCCATCATGTCCTGTTACAGTTTCATCCACTAATGCTTTTGGATACCTTTTAGTGCAACGACCGTCTTGCATGCAAGGAGCATTTGCGTTAAATGCACCACATGGACCATGTATCATATGAGTTTTAACAATGTCGTATAACAGGGGATCTGCAGTCGGATCTGGAATTTCAGCACTGATTAATCTGTCTACATCATTAGGTCGAACCTTATCTTTTAACCAAAGCAAGATATGTGCGTGAGGTAAGCCGCGTTTTTGCCACTCAACACTATACATATAACACAATACTTCTCCAAAAATGTTATCTTTGGTAAGAAGATCTATCATTGATTTTAATTTTAAATGAAACACTCTTGCAATAATATCATGGCGGTCATGCGGTGCCTGACCCTCAAGAAGCTCCCGAGTGATTTCATCCCACTTGGGATTGGTAGTTACAGTAACAAATAAGTCGGGACGTCCATATTTTCTTACGTAACAAAAAGCGTCTTGAGTACGTTCATGCATGTAGCGTGGACCACCAGTAAAAGAAGAGGGTAAAATAACTAAACGACCCATATTCACAGTATCGTTATCTTGCTGCATGGCATCGCGAAGGTGCACGTATTCTTCAGCGCGCAGCTGCCTTTGATTAGATCGTATATAAACTAATCTTTCGGTTTCAATTTTTGCGTACATGTCAACAATAAACTGATTAAATAAGCCACGAAAACGTTGAAAGTATACCAATCTATTCCGTCTCACTTGCAGGTGGTAACAATAAAATTGAAGGCATGACACCTTTTTATTATAATTAGGTGCGCCTGTGCGCGGATCGGTTTGGTATACAGCGAAATTATAACCATCTTCCCCTCGACAATATATCATAGGATATTGTAAACTGTCGTAAGCCCTGTGGGTTTCGAAAATACGTTGCAAACGATTGTCTCTGGAACGTATAACGATATCACGCCTATCACATTCCTGGTCGACCAGTACAGCAACTTCATTCGTGGATGGAACGTTATGACGCCCAGGGTGTTCCTGAGTTGGACGCTTATCGGCATTTATAACAATTTTATAATTGTTATTACCATCTTGAGAAAGGGCTTCTAATGCCGATTTAAAACTGCATACGTAAGAATTAACCTGATGTAACATGTTCTGAAGTTGTGAAATGAGTTCAGTATTTAAATTCGGAAAATATTGATTTCTTATATTCGACTGTTCGTTGTAATCGGATACAAAATATATTTGAAGAAATTTAGGTTGTTCTTCAGGCAAAAGGGACCCTATCAAATGGTAAACCTGACCTTGTACCTTAAAAGTAGGCATGAAAGGGCCTTCTGAGATTTGTTTAGCACCAAAGGATGTCATTTGGAATGCACTATTATAAGTGCGAATATTATCTAAAAACTGTTTGGATTGCAAATGTTCCCCTAAAAGTAGTGATTTTAAAGGTTCCGGTGGGTCTTCGAACGAAGGCAAATTTATTTTACCTCCAGAACAACAGAAACCAGCAGACTCCTTCCTCCACTTCGAAGCATTACAAAAGGAACATACTACGTTCATATCGCCTATTTCAGAAGATGATCTGTAATCAATTGTGAGGTTATAAGCAAACCCACTTTTATATTTATCGGACCACGCCACCGAATTTGTAGATTGATCTACCACGTGTATATCTAAGTCATTAAGACCATGTCGAAATCTATCTGCAGTAAGACGGGCCTCTCGCTGTTCTTCTGTTTCAAGCAACCGAATATTTTCAATTCTTAATCTTTCATTAGATAAAGTAATCAATTGTTCTTGTCTCAAAGAATTGTAATAATCGCGTCCCGACTCTAGTCGTTGTTCATGCTCATGTTCATCTTCAAGAGATCGAATCATGTTATGGTGCGCCCTATCATTTGTCAAACGGTCTTGATATTGAGTAAAAGTTTCAGATTCTCGAGACAAAATATGACGTTCGCGATCAGCTGTAAGCCGTAATTCCCTCTCAGTGAAGGTTTCGGACTAGCGAGATAAAATATGACGTTCGTGGTCAGCTGTAAGCCGTAATTCCCTCTCAGTGAAGGTTTCGGACTCGCGAGATAAAATATGACGTTCGCGGTCAGCTGTAAGCCGTAATTCCCTCTCAGTGAAGGTTTCAGACTCGCGAGATAATGTATGCCGTTCGCGGTCAGCTGTGAGTCACAATTCTCGTTGTAAAGCAGTTTCAGCTTCTCGGGATAACGCATGTTGTTCCCGGTCAATGGAACGCCTTAGCTCTCGTTGAGAAGAGCTTTGAGAAGCCCGTGTTGTAGCTCGTCTCGCTCTTTCAGCTGCTAATCGCATCTCTCTTTCTGGAGAGCTTTCATTAGCTCGAGATGTTGAGGCACTAACTCTCATAGAGTTTAACCGATGTGCTCTTTCCTCTTCCGATTCTTGAGAACGCGTCATTCTCATTCTCCTAGCTTGACTCGAAGTTCGAGATAAAGATGGTCGTTTTTTAGGTGGCATCGTTTATTTTATTTTTAATCGACGGTAACTTAAATTCTATTTAGTTACCCAACAAAAAACTTACGTCAGAGGTCCTAACTATAGCTAAGTATATAATAAATAGAATATAAATCTAAGTGCCTATTAAAACTAAAATAATATTCTAATCGAATTATAAATATGTACGTAGGTACCTACAAATTACAAAAGAATAAAAAATGAAAATAAAGCTATACTTAATGCGTGTGCAATACTATCTACACTTACCTACTTCACTTAAAAATGAATAATAAGAAATACCTACAACTACTGTAATTAATCAAAGTACCTATGCTAATACAAAAAAAACCTTAGATGTTCTAAGTACAGCTGCTATATAATAAAAAAATATAAATCTAAGTGCCTATTTAAACTTAAATACCTAATATTCTAATAGAATTAAACTAAGAAATATGTACCTACCTACCTACAACTTAGGTACAAAAAAAAAAGAAATGAAAATAAAGCTAAAACACGTGTGCAGTATAGGTAGATAGTAGGCAATATCTACCTATACCTACTTCGCTTAAAAATAAATAAAAAATACCTATGAATACTATAATTAATAAAAGTACCTACCTACGCTTTTACCTACTCAATACAAAAAAAACTAAACATAAAATGCCCAAAACTAACCTATCAGTAACTAAAAATCTAACAATAATCTAATCTATCTATCTATTATCTAATCTAAAAATCGAATCTAAATCTACTTAAAAAGAAATAAAATAGGAACTATTAATAGTTAAGAATTTAAACAAAACTAAAACTAATTTAGAAAATAACAACAAAAGAAATTAAAATAAACTATTTAAAGACAAAAAGTCGCGCTGATAAGCACGGTTTATAAAATAACAATTATTGTCTGTCAATAAAGTTCAACACTCTGAACGCATCAACAGCCAAATATTGAATGACGCTTGCGCTCGCCTCCCGCCCCTTTTATACTCTGCCGCCGCGAGCCCCGTCGAGCGCGGCAACCGTTACGCAAAAATAATCCTTATAGCTTGATTCACTATTCACGCGCGATGTCTTGTTGGCGTATTTCATGTAAGTAAGTATAAGTTTGGTGTTTCTATACCGATTTCAATGATTCTTTTTTTATTGAATTGGTGCTAATGTTTATTTTTTTTTTAATTAGGAATGATGGTGAGCATTATTGGTTTTATAAACGTAAAAGTAAACAAATATAATAAGAAATCTCCGAACTGCTAAGCTATCGAGAGTTATGCGTGTTATTGTGAGTTAACTATAAAAGGTAGATATATGCTGTCTTGGAATATTTTTCGTGTATTTTTATGTAGAATATTTCCGTTATACATAGTTTCTATGTAGCTCTAACCATTAAGACTGCACACGCGACGGAAGCTTAAAAAATCAAGCAACTTCTCCCATTTTCTCAACATTTCCTTTCACTGCTCTGCTCCTATTCATTGTAGTGTGATGAAAAGTATACTATTACCTGCCCAGGAGTATAAAGAATAATTGTACTAAGTTTCGTTAAAATCCGTCGAGTAGTTTTTTTTTCTATAAATAACATACAAACAGACAGACAGACAGACAGACAGACAAAAAATTTTTTAACTGCATTTTTGGCATCAGTATCGAACACTAATCACCCCCTGCTACTTATTTTGTAAATATATTTCATGTACAGAATTGACCTCTCTACAGATTTATTATAAGTATAGATTACATTATACATTATTTAATGTTTCCTTTGTATTTCCTAAATCCTAAATTTAATATAAAAACTAAGGTTATTTGATTATATCTCATTAATTATATCTCACATAACTATGGCCTTTTCCAATATACCAATTCAGCCCGGTCACAAATATGTAACATGAAATGAATTTTAAATTGAACTTTCAAACTTCACCGTGTGTTATACCATGCGTTGTAATCTTAATTCATACAAAGAATATCGAACAATTCCAGTTAAAATGTTCCTGGACGATTGTGAACGTGTGACAGGACATTATTTGTATTTATCTACGAGCCTTCAATAAAAAAGGAAACTATTATAATATGTTTATTTCAGTTCAGCGGAATCCCTGAACCAGGGTATAAGCTTTATTTATTAAGTTGCCGTTTTGCGAACTGATTTTAAAAAAAAGCTGACGTCTTGGACATTTAAAAAAATCTTGACAATCATCTGACTTAGTTATAAATATTGTGAATATGAAAGAACATTTGAATGTATACATGCAAAAAATATTTATTTAAAAGATATATGAACCGAAATCTTCCTCAAAACAATCCTTCCTATTCTCTAATGGACCGAACAATCGATAGAAATAAAGTTGTTAAATTCTACATACCTAAAGTTCTGACCGAAATGTAAAACAAAGGAAAGATTATTCCGGGATCTCTAGCCGCCTCCGATTCAAAACGAACAAATAAATCAAAACACCCTTATAGCTCAAATACGAATTTACTACAAAATGGTGGACTGTTTTGTTCTAATTTTTATTTGAACATCTGATTGCGTTAAAGGAATGTTTCTGAAAACAATTTTAGTGCAATATTTAATTTGAAAACAGGTTATACTGCATAGAACTTTATTAGTTTTATATGACTTCTCTATAACTGACTGAGAGTAAACAAAGTGATTATATCTCTTGGGGCGGCGTAGCGCTTATTCGACGATCACCATTACTTACAAATGAATTGTTAACAATCATAACAGCAAACATTACATTACAAACAGAATAACAGTCATATAGGCAGCCATCATCTCTTCAGAATGGAAACCTTATCGCACTAATTTATTTACAAAGTGAAATACCTTACACCCTCGAGGTTACATTTAGCAGATGTTTCCGAAGCCTGAATAGGAACTCCCAGTATAACCCAACGTTTATAGCCTTAGTCGGAGACTACGGGATGCGGTACGCCTTCACCATAAGAACAATACAATAGCACGCCTAAGTTAGCAAAAGGAAACAAAATATCATTTATTTAATAAGAACTTAGGCGAGGCCCGATACAAAATACACTTTACGAAACTCAGGAACCCTCCGTAGGAATATTTAAAGAGAAAATAAACATTTCTTTATTGACTAAACTATTTTGCCGAGAGTTCGATACAAAACCATACCAATCATAACGGTCTAGAAAAACCCGTTTGTTTTATCCAGTGACAAATATGTAAATAAACTACACAAACAATAATGGAACATAGTTAAAATGTATCAAACTTAGTAGAGGTGTTTTCTCGTTTCGTGCAGACTTTGCTGTCGCCAAAATATTCAGTCTATAATTTTGCCTCAATCACACTCCATTCACAATCTTCATAAAAGCAATGAAAGTGAATTGAAAGTGAAAAATGAAGTGATTTAGAAAAAAAAATTAAAACCCAACTATCTAACATGTTGTGTACATAGTCACGAAATTACGAATAAGAAATTTAAATAATAATAACCTAAGAAATTGTTATTAAATCCAAATTCAATAAAAGTTATTTTCTGAAGGTAAGTCCTAACGGTTTATCCTTCCAGTAAACAGATACAACTATCCTAGAAGGAATCTTTCTAGATAATCTCTTCAAAATATTATAAATTATTATTTTTTTATAAAAACAGAAATGTATCATGTGCATCAATGTCACATTTTGCATGCAATTTGCATTTTGGTAACTAGAACCATCTTTTAGCCATTGTTATAAAACTAATATATAATCTTAGCATTAACGATAAAAAATAAATAAATTCTGCAGCCTAATAAATAGTACGTGAAGTAAATAAAATTAAGAAACTTGCCACGAAAATTACGTTATTGAAATACCCTCAACTCTATGACGGGTGAAAATCGGTTCAAACGTCCCGAAATAAAAAAGATATTGAACCCTTAATGTTCGATGACATTTCGATAGTGAAGTTAAATAAATAAATAAATATAAATATTTTGCTTAAAATGTGTTCGAGGCGTAATAGTATAAAAACATCGACAACAAATTCCACAATGAATACTCATTGTTGTCAAAAACAATATATTTACTCGTATGCAGTGTTCATTTACATTGTACATTATTTAATGTTTTCTTTGTATTTCCTAAATCGTAAATTTAAAACTCAGGTGGTAGAGCCTAGGTGTAGTTATCTGACTGCAGCTCGTATTGGGCTGGCTCGACCGGGGAAGGACCACCCTCTCACAGAAGACCGACGTGTAGTAACCAAATTCATTTGGTTATGTTCCATCGGTGAGTGAGAGAATCCGGAAGCCCAAACCCCCCTCCCCCCGCCAAATATGAACGCGATGCATAAAAGAAAAATACCTCAGGAGTGTACCGGCTTTTTAAAGCCGGGGACCCCCTCCCCGAGCAAAATCGGGGGAATGATCCTCGGATTTTGCTCGGGCTGCCCGTCGTATCTAGGGCGGGCAAAGTATCGCACTTTAAGTTTCCTGAGGGCAAACGACGGCAAACAGCGGCCCCCCGCTCCACTCTAGATGTGGACTTTTGTAACATCCGGGGGTTTCATTCGAACCTAAACGCCGTCCACTACCACCTTGAGACGGCGCAGCCGGCCTTGCTGTTTTTGACGGAGACGCAGATATCTCAACCTAGCGACACAGCGTACCTATCATACCCCGGGTATAAACTAGAACATCATTTTATACCACACGCCGGGGTATCTGTGTTCGTAAGGGAGGATATCTGCTACCGTCGCCTTCAGATTTTTGAAGGTCGGGACCTGTCCGTGCTCTGGCTGCGCGTGGCCATGGACGATCACGTCAGATTCTACGCATGCCTCTACAGGTCCCACAGTGGTAATGCACAAACAGATCAACTGTTGGGCCACGTTCAAGCGAAGATTGACGACCTGCTTTCTCAGACTCCCTCCGCCGAAGTCGTAGTCCTTGGGGACTTCAACGCGCACAATACCGAATGGTTAGGGTCACGTGCAACCAACTAGGTGGGGAGATCTGTGTTTAACTTTGCTCTGGCAAATGGTCTGTCCCAGCTGGTAAAGACGCACACTCGTCTACCGGATGTGGACAGCCACACGCCCTCTTTGTTGGATCTTCTGCTGACTACACATCCAGAAAAGTACCAGGTCGCTGTCGAGGCTCCCTTAGGGTCCTCTGATCACTGTCTGGTACGGAGTGTAGTGCCCATTCAATGTCCGGCTCGCACAAGACCTGCGACTCGACGCGTTTGGCACTACAAGTCAGCGGATTGGGATGGAATGCGGTCTTTTTTTGCATCCTACCCATGGGGGCCGATTTGTTTCCCTTCCAACGATCCTAGTGACTACTTCAGGGCATGGAACTTTTTGTTCCAAGCTCTGTGGTACCACTTGGTGGCAGATCGCGGCCTTGGTTTGATGCGTCTGTCTGGGCTGCAGCAGCCGGCAAACGGCAGGCTTATCAAGCTTGGGCCAATGCGTTAGTCACTAAGGATCCGAACTCTAGAGTTCTGAAGAGGAAATACAACCGTGCCTCCAGATTCTTCAAACGGCAAATCGCTAGAGCAAAGTAAACACGATTGATTGTATCTCTGGAGCCAGCGTAGCCCTTATTCGAAAATCACCATTACTTACAAATGAAATGTTAATAATCAAACCAGAAACATATCTTTTATATTACGACTACGTATATTTATTTGAAGGCACTATATATTGTACATAACAAACAGAATAACAGGCATAAAAGCAGCCATCATCTCTTCGGAGTGAAAACCTTTTAAGAGGGTAGGAGTAAAGTTAACGCTTATTTTAAGTGTGTTCTTTGATTTTTCATATTTATTATATTTTGTTCCAGTTTTGGTAAATAATTTTTATGGGTTTATTAGTTAGCCAAACCTATATTAT
The DNA here is from genome assembly GCA_918358695.1 of Melinaea menophilus ssp. n. AW-2005. Classification (NCBI taxonomy): domain Eukaryota; kingdom Metazoa; phylum Arthropoda; class Insecta; order Lepidoptera; family Nymphalidae; genus Melinaea; species Melinaea menophilus. Next base: position 28,367,566 of record OU911042.1, read on the forward strand.
TTTTTTTTGGCGTTCATCTTATTTATTGTTCAGAGGTGCTGATCTGGGAACGGACAACTATCTAGTCGTTGCTAGAATAAGAGGTCTGTTCGTAGGTTGGCGCAGCCTCACGACGTGTCCAAGCTTGGCGTCGAATTATCGCATAAGAAGCTGGAAGCTTCAAGATCCACCGATCAGAGAGGAATATCAAGAAAGAGTTTCTGGAAATGAAAGTGTTGAAGTATACTGCCTTAGGAATGGTATGGTGAAAGTAGCGACAGAAGTATGTAGTAAAAGGAAAAGAGGTTTTAGTAAAAAGCGCGATGAATGGTGGGATGATGAAGTGAAAGACGCTGTAGAGTTAAAGAAGAAAGCATGGCTGGATTATAAAGCCTCTGGTAAGGATAAAAGAATGAGAGAGATAAGAAAAAGAGCGTCTAAGCTGCAAAAGCACAAAACGAAAGCACTTATAAAGATGAAGCGTGAAAATTCTGAGAGAGAAAGGGATGAAAGGTTGACGAACAACTTCCGGGAAAATACGAAGCTTTTCTGGTGAGAAGTTAGTGGTTCGGTTGTTCGGTAACCTGTAGAATGAAAGAGGTGCTTTTGAAGAGCGGTGAAATTTTAACTGAGCAAGCACACGTTTTGCAGCGGTGGGCGGAATTCTATAAGGAGATGTATGAACGTGAGGACGCCTCGGTCTTGACTACCAGCGTAATGCTGAGTCAAGATGTAGCCGATGGTGAAATCAGTTTGGAAGAAGTAGAGAGCGTGATTTGAAGTCTGAAATGTGGTAAGGCTGCGGGAGCAGATGAAGTTACTGCCGAGATGATCAAATATGGTGGGCCACGCGTCTGGGACTTTTTCTGGTTTTTGTGCAATTTATGCTGGAAATCCGGGGAGGTCCCAGACGATTGGCGAAGTGCAGTCAACGTACCTTTGTGTAAAGGCAAAGGTTCACAGATAGACTGTGCAAGCTATAGGGCCATCAGTTTGATTAGTTTGTGCGGTAAAGTTTATGCTAAAATTTAGCGAGAAGAATGCAAGAGAGATCTGAAAGGCTGTTGTGGGAGGCCCAAGGAGGTTTTAGACCTGGAAGAGGGTGTATAGATCAGATCTTTTCCCTCCGCATAATCACGGAAAAGTTTTTGGCCCTAAACCAAAAGGTTTTGTGTGCTTTTGTGGATTTGGAAAAGGCGTTTGACAGGGTTGTGAGAAAGAAGTTATGGGAGATTCTGCCCCGATACAATGTGAACGGACCCTTGCTACAGGCTGTAAGGTCTCTTTACCGAGATCACTCAGCCTGTGTGCGAGTAGGAGCTGGCATGTCGCCCTGGTTTGACATCCAATCGGCTGTTAAGCAAGGTTGCGCTATGTCAGCTTGGTTGTTCAATTTGTATTTGGATAGTTGTCTCCAAGGAGTGACATGGGAGTGAAAGTAGGTGACCTTAAGGTCAATTGCTTGCTATATGCAGATGATGCAGTGCTCATTGCATCATCAGAATGCAATTTGCAGGCATTGGTCACCACTCTGAAAGATGGGTGTGAAATTAATGGTCTTAACCTGAATGTAGATAAGACGAAGGTTCTGATATTTGAAAGAAATGAAGAAAGAACAGAATGTAAGATCAACGTGAATGATAAGATAATAGAACAAATGAATGAAGTGGTATTGAGAAGTATGTTTAGCAGAGACGGAAGATACGAAATGGATGTGGAAAGGCGTATTGCTGCCGGTAACAGAGTCAATGGTGCTTTGACTGCATCGTTGAGACGGCAAAACGTCAGTATAGCTGCACTTTTGGCTATACACAATGCAGTTTTGCTACCGACGCTTTTATACGGCAGCCAAACGTGGGTAACACAGAAGAAGAATGTAAGAAAGATGAATGCTGTGAAGATGCGATCTCTTCGCAGAATATGCGAAGTCAGTCTAGCTGGTCGAATCCGCAATGAAGAGATCCACAGAATGGCAGTTACTAGCGAAGATGTCACGGTGAGAATGAAGAAGAACGTGCTCGGGTGGTTTGGGACCGTAGCGTTTGGCGCTCCGTCGTCTCTGGCTACCCCGCAAGGGATATAGCGTGAAGCTAAATAAATATAAATAAAAAGGTTTTATATATCTTAATAACATATTATTGTATCCAATTTTTTCAGTTTTATCTACCAGCTTATATTTTATGCTGTTCTAGAAATTCCTTAGCTGTACAATCAGATAAGTGATTTTACCTCTTAAAACTGGACAAACTATCTCACTTTATGTTCGGACAAGCCTGAGGTTTCTCGTAAAAGGGTCTTTTATTCCTCCATTTCTCAAGATCATCTTGGTCATTCTGAGCTTTTTACTTTTGATAGCTTCTGTTGTTTTTATGATTCGATTAAGATTTTGTTTGAAATGTTAATAAAATTTTTAGAATATTTACCGACATTATTTACGTTTTTATTATAAAACAGTATAAATGATAAATTATAAATTGATCGTCATTTGTGGATCAAGCTAGACAGGTATTACACAACTTTAATGAGCTAATTATAAATACTATAGTACTGAGTTGCCAAAAATACATTAATATTAATCTAGGTAATTTATTAATATTTATAGTAATACCGATAACATAGATATATTTTGACTATACGAGTATGTGGTGTTGCGGCAGTGATGTTGATCAAATTCAATTAATAACTAAATTTATCCAATCCCGAGTGTGGTTTTAAATTTAATAATAAAACATTGCCTTCTAAATGCATTTATTAGTAACTTTGTTTCATGACCTGACCTTTCAAAAGGGCACAGGACCTCTTGTTAGTTTTAAGTGTAATTTGTAAAGGTCTTATATAATTATTAATAAGGTAGAAGGCGGACAACCTTGCAGAATAAAACAGCAAATAATACTAGTTATATTTCTTGTTTCATAGTTTCCTTTTTAATTTGCTTGATTTAGCAAAGTAATAATTGTTATAACATATCCTATAAAAACATTACTTTATATATTTAAATATATTTTAAGTCTCGGATGGATCTTAAGTATTTGTTTTTTCATAAAATTATATCTTATATAATTAACGATGTATATTTCGTCAAAGGAAGTACATAATTCTAATGCTTGGAAATCCGAAATTGCAATGTTATATAAACAAAAATGTTTATAAAATGAAAAATTAAAGATGTAATTAATACATACAAACCTCAAACCATTGATTATTTTACTCTACGTTTCGTTATGAACTAGCTGATGCCTACGATTCTATCAGAGGAAACTAATTATTTTTTTCCGTTGACTTCGACCTATAAATAATAGCTTTACTATTATTTATCGGTCGGTTATTAATCAATAATTACCAATTTTGCTTATTACTATTATTTTATAGTTTACTAAATAAAGATATTAAATAATGGGACTGCCACATCAACCTTCAACTCTATTTTTGCTAATGTAACAGCGCTGTTAAAACAGATAAAATAAAAATAAAAAATGTCAGAGGTTTAAATTCTACACGAAACTTTATCTTAGTTAAATTAAGATTCTTTTTGACGTACCGCTTTAATTTCTTAATTAAAGTTGGATTAAATTATTTGTATAAAATTCTTAATCTTTATACAAAGGATATTTTGACGAATATAGTAGTTAGTACCAGAAGCCGAGAATTTTGTATAAATATTCTCAGATCACGTTTTTAAAAAGATTAAATAAATACTCAATTTTTTTTTTGTTTCAGATTTTTAATACATTTTGATGAAATTTTGGAACATAGCAATATTTTCTACTACAAGAAGATATACAAGATAACAATCTTAAATAAAATTTATAAACTAGACATCAATGTTATTATAGAACTCAAGTTGACACAATAACTTTATTTAAAGCTTAATAAAAAAGTAAGGTTATCTTTGTTAAAAAAAAAATATTTTGGCGAGAACAAATATCTAGACAATATTTTATACAACGTCAAAAGTTAAGTTTCATTTCAAATAAAGGCTTTCCTTTATGTAATAAAACAGATCTATATTTAATCATCCAAAATAAATATTTTTTAGTGTTATGATTATACAATGAACATAGTTAATATCAATTATGATACTTGAGGTTGATATAGTTGTACTGTCTGAAAGAAAAATGTCGCAAAATAGGTACTGCAAAAAAAAAACTAAACTTAATAATTTAAATGTGAATTTAAATGCTGTCTTTAATAATTTTGTATATAATTAAGCCTCTATCTCTATAAATTATATCCAAGAAACTAGTTATCCACATTCTGTATTATGTAAATTTTATAACTTTTTGCTTGTATTTTTATTTTTATGTGTGTAATTAATTTTAAAGTTTGACATTAAGATTTTACTTAGTTTATAAGATATGCTAAAATAATAATAATAATAGTGAAAATGAATCGGATTTAAGCTAAATGTGTGAAAATAAGATGTACATTAAAGAGACTGACATCATGATTTTGTTAGTATCCAAAAGGTTGTTTAATGTAATTCAAATTAAATTGTTTATAGTAAAATTCCAGTATTTATAAGTCAATTAAATAATGTTAATATATTAGTATTATGTATTTATTCTAAAAGTGGTTTTGAACAAATTCTAGTAATGATTTTAAAATATTGATGTTAAAACAATAGATTTTGTTATACATATTGATGATATAATCATAGATGTCTGTTTTAATCGTCTGTCCAGATTTGAGAAAAATGTAATAAAGACACCGGCACTAGTTCACCAAACGCTTACATGTACCTTTTTTTTTGGATTTTTTTGCTTGGTTCAATCTTTCCAATTCACTTCAAGTGGATTAAAACAGTTTTATTACTAACACCGCAGTCCGCAACTAACTGAGACGTAGTTTGCAATAGATCCGCTTTCACAATAGACTTCAATTCTTCAATAACATCTTCTCCGGATCTTTCGTCATGCATGAGGCTTGTATTGCAGGGCAAAATTTTCAGAACAAAAACATTGAAACCAAAAACGCACTATGTATTCTTTTGCGACACGACCCCCATACACATCGTCATGGTGGAATTCGTACTTCCAAATAAAGCGATATTCAATGTTTTCCATTTTGTATACTTAGTGATACAAACAGTAAATCAATAAAAAAAACAATTGAATGACGGTTAACGAAATACAAATACATGTATAAATTTCGAATACCTGGCCAAAGAGGACAAATTTTGTGATTAAAATGGCCACTACTATAAACGCCAATTTCATATGTAAGGACCTATTATAGATATATATATAATACGTCCTTACATATGAAAGGTATAGGTAACAGGGCTGGTGTAAGATCAACGGTTGAAATAACAAATTATCTGCGACACTGAAACGACTTGGTGTTGATTAAGTAATGAAATCCTAACTTGACTGTACCTGTAGTAGGATTTATTTAAATTTTATTTATTAAGAATTCGACTTATGTAATAGAGATAACTTTAATTAATTAATTAATTAATCAATGGCTCGTTTTTAGATATATGTTAGTACTTCAGGACAAGTTTAATTTCCAGTTTCTTAATTACTTTAATTCGCTTTTCATCTTATAATTTGTGCGAGTCGGGGAGTCTACTATGAATATAAATCTAGCTAGAATTCCCTGAATTAACCTGAAACCAGTTTACATTTAATTACAATTCACATAAAAGATATTTTCATTAATATAAACTGACAGATATTCATACTTAAATATTTTTTATAACACCTTAATCAAATTAAAATTATTGCGTAATTATATGTATACTTTAAAAAGTTTAATTTTAGTATAAGTTGGCAATATCTGCAACAACTTTGTTCACAGGTAGACGAGAAATGGGTATATTTCAAAAGAATATGAAATATTAATATAAAGTTAAAACCTTTAAATATAATTTTATTTAGATGGTCTCCTTAAAACAAATCGATTTATATACGAGTATATGTATTATTTTAGTATTTTTAACGCTTTGCTATGTATTTTAACAACAAGACCATAAAATCTTATATTTATTAGTTCTTATATATATATATTTAAATTGTGATCTTGTTTTAAAATTGTAAAATATTCTTGAATCTTGAATTTGTTCTCAAAAATAAGTTTTATTTACTTATTTTTAATGTTGCTCTTTTAGAACGCATATTGACAAGTTTTAAGATAATATTATAAAAGTAATATTATTACAAATATTTCTGTATTATTAATATTAAAAATTATCAAATTGTAGTACAAAAAAAGGCGTATTACCAAACATACTTTTTAAACAAAAATAAGCCCAGTTAAATAATCACTAAGATTGTTCCAACTAGACGACAAAGTAAGAATCCTTGATACTAATATTGTATTCATCTTATGTTACTGAACTACTAAATTACATTTTTGGCAAGAGTATTGGGTAATGTGAGAGTGTAGCACGACCTTGGATGGATAGTAAATTGTAAGTACAGACATTCTTATGTAACATCTTATATCTTATCAGCATTTAGAAATATGGTTTACGTCTCTTTGAACAGCAGTAATATCTACTCTGCTAATGGAAGGCAACAAACAGTTACCATAACTAACAATACAATCTTTTGCAAGTACCGTTAAGATGACTTTAATTTTATTCATTTTATTTCAGTTAATAAATTAAATATCTAACTTTTTATATGTTCTGTTTAAATTAGACTTAATTAGACTTAACCATAAAATAAGAGTAATACGAAAGGAGACTTAAAGATGTTGCCGACCTTAGGCTAGTCTATACTTATAATAAATCTGTAGAGAGGTCAATTCTGTACATGAAATATATTTACAAAATAAGTAGCAGGGGGTGATTAGTGTTCGATACTGATGCCAAAAATGCAGTTAAAAAAATTTTTGTCTGTCTGTCTGTCTGTCTGTTTGTATGTTATTTATAGAAAAAAAAACTACTCGACGGATTTTAACGAAACTTAGTACAATTATTCTTTATACTCCTGGGCAGGTAATAGTATACTTTTCATCACACTACAATGAATAGGAGCAGAGCAGTGAAAGAAAATGTTGAGAAAATGGGAGAAGTTGCTTGATTTTTTAAGCTTCCGTCGCGTGTGCAGCCTTAATGGTTAGAGCTACATAGAAACTATGTATAACGGAAATATTCTACATAAAAATACACGAAAAATATTCCAAGACAGCATATATCTACCTTTTATAGTTAACTCACAATAACACGCATAACTCTCGATAGCTTAGCAGTTCGGAGATTTCTTATTATATTTGTTTACTTTTACGTTTATAAAACCAATAATGCTCACCATCATTCCTAATTAAAAAAAAAATAAACATTAGCACCAATTCAATAAAAAAAGAATCATTGAAATCGGTATAGAAACACCAAACTTATACTTACTTACATGAAATACGCCAACAAGACATCGCGCGTGAATAGTGAATCAAGCTATATGGATTATTTTTGCGTAACGGTTGCCGCGCTCGACGGGGCTCGCGGCGGCAGAGTATATAAAGGGGCGGGAGGCGAGCGCAAGCGTCATTCAATATTTGGCTGTTGATGCGTTCAGAGTGTTGAACTTTATTGACAGACAATAATTGTTATTTTATAAACCGTGCTTATCAGCGCGACTTTTTGTCTTTAAATAGTTTATTTTAATTTCTTTTGTTGTTATTTTCTAAATTAGTTTTAGTTTTGTTTAAATTCTTAACTATTAATAGTTCCTATTTTATTTCTTTTTAAGTAGATTTAGATTCGATTTTTAGATTAGATAATAGATAGATAGATTAGATTATTGTTAGATTTTTAGTTACTGATAGGTTAGTTTTGGGCATTTTATGTTTAGTTTTTTTTGTATTGAGTAGATAAAAGCGTAGGTAGGTACTTTTATTAATTATAGTATTCATAGGTATTTTTTATTTATTTTTAAGTGAAGTAGGTATAGGTAGATATTGCCTACTATCTACCTATACTGCACACGTGTTTTAGCTTTATTTTCATTTCTTTTTTTTTTGTACCTAAGTTGTAGGTAGGTAGGTACATATTTCTTAGTTTAATTCTATTAGAATATTAGGTATTTAAGTTTAAATAGGCACTTAGATTTATATTTTTTTATTATATAGCAGCTGTACTTAGAACATCTAAGGTTTTTTTTGTATTAGCATAGGTACTTTGATTAATTACAGTAGTTGTAGGTATTTCTTATTATTCATTTTTAAGTGAAGTAGGTAAGTGTAGATAGTATTGCACACGCATTAAGTATAGCTTTATTTTCATTTTTTATTCTTTTGTAATTTGTAGGTACCTACGTACATATTTATAATTCGATTAGAATATTATTTTAGTTTTAATAGGCACTTAGATTTATATTCTATTTATTATATACTTAGCTATAGTTAGGACCTCTGACGTAAGTTTTTTGTTGGGTAACTAAATAGAATTTAAGTTACCGTCGATTAAAAATAAAATAAACGATGCCACCTAAAAAACGACCATCTTTATCTCGAACTTCGAGTCAAGCTAGGAGAATGAGAATGACGCGTTCTCAAGAATCGGAAGAGGAAAGAGCACATCGGTTAAACTCTATGAGAGTTAGTGCCTCAACATCTCGAGCTAATGAAAGCTCTCCAGAAAGAGAGATGCGATTAGCAGCTGAAAGAGCGAGACGAGCTACAACACGGGCTTCTCAAAGCTCTTCTCAACGAGAGCTAAGGCGTTCCATTGACCGGGAACAACATGCGTTATCCCGAGAAGCTGAAACTGCTTTACAACGAGAATTGCGACTCACAGCTGACCGCGAACGGCATACATTATCTCGCGAGTCTGAAACCTTCACTGAGAGGGAATTACGGCTTACAGCTGACCGCGAACGTCATATTTTATCTCGCGAGTCCGAAACCTTCACTGAGAGGGAATTACGGCTTACAGCTGACCACGAACGTCATATTTTATCTCGCGAGTCCGAAACCTTCACTGAGAGGGAATTACGGCTTACAGCTGATCGCGAACGTCATATTTTGTCTCGAGAATCTGAAACTTTTACTCAATATCAAGACCGTTTGACAAATGATAGGGCGCACCATAACATGATTCGATCTCTTGAAGATGAACATGAGCATGAACAACGACTAGAGTCGGGACGCGATTATTACAATTCTTTGAGACAAGGACAATTGATTACTTTATCTAATGAAATATTAAGAATTGAAAATATTCGGTCGCTTGAAACAGAAGAACAGCGAGAGGCCCGTCTTACTGCAGATAGATTTCGACATGGTCTTAATGACTTAGATATACACGTGGTAGATCAATCTACAAATTCGGTGGCGTGGTCCGATAAATATAAAAGTGGGTTTGCTTATAACCTCACAATTGATTACAGATCATCTTCTGAAATAGGCGATATGAACGTAGTATGTTCCTTTTGTAATGCTTCGAAGTGGAGGAAGGAGTCTGCTGGTTTCTGTTGTTCTGGAGGTAAAATAAATTTGCCTTCGTTCGAAGACCCACCGGAACCTTTAAAATCACTACTTTTAGGGGAACATTTGCAATCCAAACAGTTTTTAGATAATATTCGCACTTATAATAGTGCATTCCAAATGACATCCTTTGGTGCTAAACAAATCTCAGAAGGCCCTTTCATGCCTACTTTTAAGGTACAAGGTCAGGTTTACCATTTGATAGGGTCCCTTTGCCTGAAGAACAACCTAAATTTCTTCAAATATATTTTGTATCCGATTACAACGAACAGTCGAATATAAGAAATCAATATTTTCCGAATTTAAATACTGAACTCATTTCACAACTTCAGAACATGTTACATCAGGTTAATTCGTACGTATGCAGTTTTAAATCGGCATTAGAAGCCCTTTCTCAAGATGGTAATAACAATTATAAAATTGTTATAAATGCCGATAAGCGTCCAACTCAGGAACACCCTGGGCGTCATAACGTTCCATCCACGAATGAAGTTGCTGTAGTACTGGTCGACCAGGAATGTGATAGGCGTGATATCGTTATACGTTCCAGAGACAATCGTTTGCAACGTATTTTCGAAACCCACAGGGCTTACGACAGTTTGCAATATCCTATGATATACTGTCGAGGGGAAGATGGTTATAATTTCGCTGTATACCAAACCGATCCGCGCACAGGCGCACCTAATTATAATAAAAAGGTGTCATGCCTTCAATTTTATTGTTACCACCTGCAAGTGAGACGGAATAGATTGGTATACTTTCAACGTTTTCGTGGCTTATTTAATCAGTTTATTGTTGACATGTACGCAAAAATTGAAACCGAAAGATTAGTTTATATACGATCTAATCAAAGGCAGCTGCGCGCTGAAGAATACGTGCACCTTCGCGATGCCATGCAGCAAGATAACGATACTGTGAATATGGGTCGTTTAGTTATTTTACCCTCTTCTTTTACTGGTGGTCCACGCTACATGCATGAACGTACTCAAGACGCTTTTTGTTACGTAAGAAAATATGGACGTCCCGACTTATTTGTTACTGTAACTACCAATCCCAAGTGGGATGAAATCACACGGGAGCTTCTTGAGGGTCAGGCACCGCATGACCGCCATGATATTATTGCAAGAGTGTTTCATTTAAAATTAAAATCAATGATAGATCTTCTTACCAAAGATAACATTTTTGGAGAAGTATTGTGTTATATGTATAGTGTTGAGTGGCAAAAACGCGGCTTACCTCACGCACATATCTTGCTTTGGTTAAAAGATAAGGTTCGACCTAATGATGTAGACAGATTAATCAGTGCTGAAATTCCAGATCCGACTGCAGATCCCCTGTTATACGACATTGTTAAAACTCATATGATACATGGTCCATGTGGTGCATTTAACGCAAATGCTCCTTGCATGCAAGACGGTCGTTGCACTAAAAGGTATCCAAAAGCATTAGTGGATGAAACTGTAACAGGACATGATGGATACCCATTATATCGTCGCCGTTCAAGAGACAATGGTGGTTTTACTGTTGAAAAGCGAATGTCTGGACAACAGGTTACTTTAGATAATAGGTGGGTCGTTCCGTATTCGCCTGTATTGTCCAGAGCATTTCAAGCTCACATAAATGTAGAAATGTGTAATAGTGTAGAGTCAATTAAATATATTTGTAAGTACATTAACAAGGGCAGTGACCAAGCTACGTTTGCGTTAAGAAATGAACATGATGAAGTTACTAGATTTCAGTCAGGCAGATATATCAGCTCTTCAGAAGCTGTGTGGCGGATCTTAAGTTTTAATATTCACGAAAGATATCCACCTGTGACCCATCTGGATGTTCATCTGGAAGGCGGTCAACGTATATATTTTAACGCCGAAAATGTTACAGAACGATTAGAGAACCCTAGACAAACAACTTTATTGGCATTCTTTCGACTTTGCCAAACTGATAATTTCGCAAAGTCTCTTTTGTATGAAGAAGTTCCATCGTATTATACCTACGATAAACAACGAGGTGTCTTTAACCGTAGACGCCGAGGCAGGCCTGTAGATGGCGAGACAGGTATTTTCAAAGAACATGTTCTTGGTAGAGTGTATACTGTTCATCCTAACAACGCAGAGTGTTTTTATTTGAGATTATTATTACATACAGTGCGAGGACCAACATCATTTATAGATTTGAGAAAAGTAGACGATGTTGTTTATCCAACTTATCATGCAGCTTGCCAAGCGCGTCATTTGCTTGAAAATGATCAACATTGGGATGACGCTTTAGCAGAATCCTGTGTTAGTGATAATCCACGACGGTTACGCCATTTATTTGTAACATTACTCACATTTTGTAATTTATCTGATCCTGTCCAATTATGGGAAAAATATAAAGAAAAATTTGCAGAAGACTTTCTTCGGAATTTATCTCACAATAATGAAGGCGCAACTAATGATAATTTTCGAGATCTGGCTATAAATCAGTGCTTATTAGCTCTTCAGGAAGACTTAACAGCAGTAGGCGGTAAATCACTTTGTGAATATGGTTTGCCAACGCCAACCTCAGTCGGAGAGGTTACCAATAGGGAATATTCCGCAGAGATTGGTTACAACCCAATGGAACTGCTGGTAACATTAGAAAACGGTGTCCCAATGATGACTGCAGAACAACGCTTAGTCTATGATCGCGTGTGCGAGAGTGTGCAGAATAATTTAGGAACAATATGGTTTTTAGATGCACCTGGAGGAACTGGGAAAACTTTTTTGACTAAATTAATATTAGCTTATGTTCGAAATCAGCGTAAAATCGCTCTTGCCGTGGCTTCATCAGGTATAGCTGCAACATTGCTACCAGGAGGTAAGACTGCTCACACTATGTTTAAAATACCAATTAATTTAGATCGCACGGAAAGTCCAACCTGTAGTATTTCAAGAAATAGCGACAAAGCTAAGGTATTGCGTGAGTGTAATTTAATCGTATGGGATGAATGTACGATGGCCCATCGAAAAGGAGTAGAAGCAGTAGACAGAACTCTAAGGGACATAAGACAAAATGATCGACCAATGGGCGGTATTACGGTTTTATTTTGTGGTGATTTCCGACAAACCTTACCGGTAATACCACGGGGAACCCGAGCTGATGAGATTAGGGCTTGCCTGAAAAGCTCTTATTTGTGGCGTGATATACAATCGGTGCATTTGACTATAAATATGCGAGTGAGAACTGGAGACAACGCAGATAATCGTGAATTTTCTGATACATTATTGAAGATTGGTGAAGGTACCTATCCACAACTACACCAAGGAAAACTTATTCTGACACCTGAGTTATGTTGTATAGTGCAATCCCAACAACATCTTATATCTTCGGTTTACGGTGACATAACAATTATATTAAATAGGGACAATTCTTGGCTTTGCGAAAGGTCCATTTTGACTCCTCGCAATGACCAGGCATCTGAAATTAATAATAAAATACTGTCTAATATACAGGGAGAAAGCAAAGTTTATAGTTCAATAAATAGAATGGTTGATGAACAAGAAGCCACTAATTACCCGATAGAATTTTTAAATTCTTTAAGTATGCCTGGACTACCTTCTCATATAATTTGTTTAAAAATTGGCATACCGATAATTCTGCTCCGAAATTTAAGACCACCTCAACTTTGCAATGGAACTCGGCTAAAAGTAACCCAGTTGCAACAAAATGTAATCGAGGCTCAAATTTTAACAGGTTGCGGTGCAGGAGAAACTGTCTTTATTCCCAGAATTCCCATAATACCAAATAATTTTCCATTCCAATTTAAAAGAACGCAATTCCCAGTATCGGTGTGCTATGCCATGACTATCAATAAAGCTCAAGGGCAGACTTTTCGTGTTGCTGGAGTAGATCTCGGTGTTAGCTGTTTCTCGCATGGTCAATTATACGTCGCTCTTTCCCGGGTTAGCAATTCTAGGAATCTTTACGTTCACGTGCCGGACGGGTCGACTCTTAACATAGTCTACCCAGAAGCTTTGCGCTGAAACATTTTAATTTGATCTAAAAATATTAGCAATATATTATCTTAATAAAAAACAAGGAGTTACACGCTGACCGAGTCGTGGGTATAGCGTGGGTATATTATAATATTCTGCGGTTACTTATATTTTTCAACAGTTTTGTGGATTGGCATATTATATTACTATTGCCCTTCTAAAATACGAAAGTGAATCTGCCTGTTACGTCAAAACTATGAGGGAGGACATCTGCTAATTTTTTTTCGAAAAACGACGGAAACGCGGACGAAGTCGCGGGCAAAAGCTAGTATATAATAAAGAAGTTAGCAAAAACAAATAAGACATGTTTGAACATTTTCTCAAAGAAATAATTATTTTATTCCACTATAAATTAAAGCCACTAAAATATTTTTCTATTTCTAAATGTTTGTAAAAGAATGTTATCACTTTTACATAATTTACGTTTCTATTTATTAGACATAGAAATCTAATAGAAAATCATAGAAAAACCACTTTAAATGCATATACATATATACGTATACGCATTTTATATATATATATATATATATATATATATATATATATATATATGCATTTAAAATGGTTTTTCGATAAAAATAAACTACGGCTAGTTATACTATTAATAATATAATTAATAATTATTGTCCAATGTTGTGTGTGTAGTTATTCAATGTAAGACATGTTCTCTTAATAGTTATCTTGTATCTAACGTCTGTAAAGCAGGTAAAGTGTTCTGAAAGTCCTCCCAGATGTAAGATAGTGAGAGATTCAACAATGTGTGAGACGTCTAATTTACATAAAGGCGTTCTTGATGCTCTGTTGTTTAACCCCTGTCATATCATTTGTTGGTATATAACTTTGTTATCTCCTAGCATTTTTATTATTAAAATCTTAAATAAACTAAACAAATAAGCAATATTTTGAACCAGTGAATTGTTATTAAAGTAAAGCGTACTTTGATCATCAAGAAAACGAAATACTAATTTACTTAATTACTTTATTTACCCTTTCAATGTCAAACGAAAAAAAGAAGATAAAATCAGTAGAAGATCATGGTGAAAATAAAGCGCGGTATGAGAATATTGTAAAATAATGAGTTAATCTTACGTCTTAATAATAACCAAAAACACAATAAATACCCGAATCCTAATAATAAGCAATAACAACATTTTGATGAAGATGTTAAACCTAGATGAAGTTGGTGTACTTAACCTGGTGTGATTCTGTTCCATCCAATGAAATCTTTTATCCAAGATATCCATATCCAATTAGTCTATTATTTTCCACTAAAAGCAATATTGTAAAATATTAACCTTTTCGACTTTCCATATTACCCAATAAAAAAATTATAAAAAAAATAAATATGAAACTTATAAAAATCCAATCAACTACAACAAATTAGAATTTAAATTTGAAATTATGAGAAAGAGGGAGAAAGAGGTCGAAAAGCAATTATTTGGTGATGTCGTACTCTATCAATCTGGCTTCGCATCAAAATAATTGGACGAGTCATTTATGTGAACATTGATAGCTCTCTCAGATTATAAAAAAGGCTGTTATGAGACCCGATTCGTTCTGGAATACAGACTTAAAATATTGATTTATTATTTCAGTTTCACAAAATTTATTGTTGTGTATAATTTTGTGTGTTTCTATTTTTATTTATTTAAAATATGTATCGGTAAATTTTAATTTCAATAAAGATTACACAATACAGGTTTTCTGGAACCAGATATTCAGCGATTCACGGACTGACTTGAGATGAAGCTTGATAAAAAATGTAATTGAGTTTTGTAATGAAAATATGTAACGAATAGAACCGATTCATATATATATCAAAATGTCAAAACCACAATATTAACATAATGAAAATAGAAACAACAGTTGTTGAATAGACTCGAGGGAAAACGAGACAAACGAGACGAGGACAAACGAGGGGATTCAGAATCAGATTGTCTTTTGGGATGAAAATCTAAAATATCTTATTTGACAATCCAAGTCCATCTCATCGTTGGTTTGACTCTGGAAAGCACCACCTGTTTCAAATGCAAACCTGTATATTTTATTTGAAAAAGAAAAGAAAAATATTCGACATGATGATAGTTTTGAGAAGTAATAATAAATACAGTTCAAGTTTTGAAGACATCTTAATAAGAAAATGTTACATTTGGTAGTATTACTACAGATTACCATACATTATATTCATCAAAAAGTAAAACTTTAAGTTTATTTAGTTATTTATTTAACTTCACGCCATACCCCTTGCGGGGTAGCCAGAGACGACGGAGCGCCAAACGCTACGGTCCCTGCATACCTCTTTCGCCTCGACCACAGACATTAACCTCTTCATACATGCCCTCCGGGGGGTCCTCATGCTTTTTACGTGACCTTCCTCTAGTATCGTAGCTACTGAGTTTTCGAAGGTCACTCGAGGCCTCCCCCTATCTCTCTTACCGCTCACTTTTCCTTTATAAATCTTTTTTACCATTCTTTCATCACTCATCATCACATATAAAAATAGGTGTGCCACAGGGCTCTATCTTAGGGCCTTTCTTGTTCCTCATTTACATAAATGACTTACCTCACCTAGTGAGGGATAAACATGGGATAGTGTTGTTTGCTGATGATACTTCTCTTACTTTTAAAGTTAGCAGAAGGCAATCTGTTATTGACGATGTAAATAATGCTCTCTCAATGTTGTTGATGTTGTACAATGGTTTAACGCCAATAATTTGTTGCTCAATAAAAAAAAGACGAAATGTGTTAACTTTACTTTACCAAATGTGAAAAATGTTAAAACCAATGTACAATTAAACAATGAGGAATTGGACTTGGTCAAATCTGCTACTTTCTTGGGCATTACCTTAGATGAAAAACTGCAATGGGGTCCTCATATATTTGATTTATCAAGTAGACTTAGTTCTGCTATATACGCGGTTAAAAAAATACGTCGATTGACAAATATGGAAACTGCTCGATTAGTTTACTTTAGTTACTTTCACAGTATATTGTCTTACGGTATACTCTTATGGGGTAATGCAGCCGACATCGATACCATATTCACACTGCAGAAGAGGGCTGTTCGAGCAATATATAATATGAGACCTAGAGAATCCTTGAGAAACAAATTTAAAGAATTTAAAATAATGACTGTTTATAATCAATATATTTATGAAAATTTAATTTACGTTCATAAAAATATTTCTAAGTTCAAAAAAAAATGTTATTTTCTTAAAATTAATACGAGAAATAAAAATAAACTCGCTATACCCAACACTAGGCTCCATAAAATAGGTAAATCCTTTAAGGTTAATTGTATACGTTTTTATAATAAGCTCCCAAATGAAGCCTTAAGTTTATCATTAAATAAATTTAAATTATATATAAAAATAAATTTGATAAAAAAATCCTACTATAGTGTACAGGATTACATCAACGACGGTATGGCCTGGGAATGAATTGTATTATATTGCGAATAACTAGTAATCTCCGCAATTTGTTTTTTGTTGTAGATTAATTTCGTTTTATCGACCTGTTGCATCACACCGATTCTTTAGAAGTCATTACTTGCGGTAGCGTCGGGAGTCGGGTTGCGCTCGTCCCTCAAATATGTGCGAAGGGGGTGATGGCTGGCTCTTGCGTTATGCTCGTGAACGGGTGCTGCTTGCGGTGACTGGTTGTGTAGCAGGCCTATTTTTATTTTTTATTATTATTATCATTATTATTTTTGACCTTCCTGACCTGACCTGACACTTCCATTTTGACGTACACAAGTGATCACTGATAATGATTCAAAGTGGAAAAGATATAAATAAATAAATAAATAAACTCATTCGTTCGACGTGCCCAAACCACCTGAGCACGTTCTTCTTCATTCTCACCGTGACATCTTCAAAGTTTATTTACATAAGAGATATGTATAACATAATGTATTAAGCGTAGACAAAGATATATAGCCGTGACGCCTACTCAAATTACTGTACAATACATTAAGAATACGCTAGCAAGCTAACCTATGATATTATGTTTTTACGTAACTTTTTTTTAAAGATAATATTAAAGTTCTTGGTTCTTTCAAGGTGCATTTGTTAACATGTAAGACATTATTAGCACCTTGTTTTGGGATTGAAATTTAACATGTTTAAATACAACGTAAATAAACTAAATTGTGTACTGCCAAAAATATTATATAAAAATTGTATAAAATTTTACAATATTTATTAAATAAAAAAGAAATATTGTTACACTTGAAATATTATAAAATTATAATTAATGAAACATAGTTATTTCTACTTGTTATTTTTTCCCATTTGGGAAAACAACACCTCGACAAAACATAATGTAACGTGAACGTGACGTGACATGAATCTACGTAATAGCTATCGTAAATCGTAATCGTATCGAAAATGATATCGAGTATACAATATATGGAATATTGTATACTCGATAGCATTTTCGATACAAGAAGTATAACTTGCACAATTAATAAGAGATCATCTTATCATTCCACAATATAAGTTTCATATAAAAAGGGCATGACTGAATAGGAAATGAATAGCTTTAGGATCTACAACACCAAATCTGAGCTTGAAAGTAGCGATCTTTTCAGAAGCCAGACGCACGCGCTCGATGTGTCTTGATTTTGTTTGGTTTGGATTTCGGAGAAACGCTTAAAAACATTCGTCGCAGTATAATCTTCACTTTTTTTCCGGACGCGGATTCCTACTTTAAAAAAAAATGTATTTCAAATATAATTGATTTTAATTAACAAGTAATTATTTAGGCTACCTTAAACAGACTAACTTAAAATTAATACATTATCTTAAAGCCACCCAGACGAATATTGTTAACATCATTCGAATATGATCATTATTTCATCAGCATTATTTACCGCTGGATAACGCCGGGCAACGCGGAACTGATCGTCGTTGCGATCTTTGGGGGAAGCCTATGCTGGCAGTGGGCATCTTTATGTTGACAAGAAGAAAAAGAATAAAATACTATATAAATCTAACGAGCGGTTTTTAAAGGCTTGGTTGAAATATAAATAATATAGCCGCCTTTTATTATGTTATTATTTTTTCCTAAGCTTGTATTAGTTTCAATATGTGTACTTAAATGTCGATTTCTATTATTATTATTATTATTCGATTTGATTTTAAAGTCGATTTCTCGTCATTTGTTCGTAATGTGAAAAATCTTGGTATATCTTTTACATAAATTCATTTAAAATTTCGTTTGTGTATAAAAAAGAAAAAGAGTAAATTGAAATTTTAATCAAATTTGTAAGTATGGAAAAATGAATATATATTTAAAATATGTAAAGTATCAAATCAAATTTGGTTTAAAATAAAATCTTAAATCATAAGATTGAAATGTTGCGTAGGATGTATTCCACATTTCCAAAACATTAAGTATCGATTCATAATAATTACTTATGCTTATGTACACAAAAGATAGACCGATAGGAAGGTATGATTTTATATAAGTAAATTAAGCTTAACCTTTTTTAATTTATTTAAATTTATTTTTTACCGTGTATCTTATCTGTATCTTTTGAATAATAAATGGTCAGTCCATCAAAGAAAATATTCCAGATAAAAAAATATTAGTTTTCTTATCTGGCTTTTTATTCTTTGTTTTTTATAAATTAGATTTTTTAAATTAAATACTGAGGTGAAAATACGGAGTAACAAGACTCAACTAAATTCGCAACGAGTCTGTTTTTAGTAGTATCGGCGTCATTACTGAGAATTTTGAAAAGTACTCTCACGTATAACTTCAACTTTGTGATGATATTGAACACAAAGCCTCTAGGCTGAACATAGTCGGATCTAGAAGACAATATGAATAGATGTGTTACAAAGGCCAATGGGCTTGCAATGTTTCTCAATATAGGTTTATAGGTTCTTATGGATGAAGAAGTTTGTCCTTGTCTAATGATTTGACAATTATCACAAATACTATACACTATTAGTATGTAAGAACTGGCGAGATAAATATATTTCTTGCAATAATGTGTGGTATTAATATATAAATTCTCAACCATTTTTGTTTCAAAGATTTGTTACATAATTATGAATGCAGTAAAGAGAAATAAACCTGTCCGGTTAAGATATACAAAAAATTTAAAACTTACTTTCTTAATTTATTAATTTAAAAAATATAGTATATAAATACAATATATAATTTATTACAATATATTTTTATGATTTGTATTTAGTGTTTACATTTGCATCTGCTGTTTGATTTGGGTCTTTGACTGAATTTAGGTTGCCTGTGGTTTTGGTACGAACTCGCGACAGATCAGATTTTGTTTGTTTGAAGGGCAGATGAAATATTGTCGGACTGTTACACTTATATGCTACTCGATTACTTTTAAGTGGATTATTTTCTAATCTATTGTTCAATTATTAACTTAAAGTCATTGCATATTAAGACTAAATTAAGTGTAAAATGGATTATAAGAAATAGATAAACAAGCTTTTTGAATAATATAATGAAAAAAAATATATTTTTGTCATATGATTACAGAAAAAATAACTTGGCTCATAAAAAAACAACAACATTTAATTTACGTAGATACAAAAGGGTACGGAGATTAAATGATGTTGGGTTATTATTTTATATACGATTTAGGAGATGTAGAAATGTGTATTTCAAATGATCAATGAATTAGTTTTTCAACTGATTATTTCACAATTTGAATTAGGCGCTTGGTTAGAAGTATAATTTGGCAAGACTGTAACATTCATTTTCGCCATGCATACTCGATAACAATTGATGTACCTCAAAAAAAGTGATAATAATAGTCAATGCGAACTTTAATTAAATAATTTTAGCTTGAGATAGCACATTTATAGACTTCTTGTGAGATTTATATTTATTTTTTTATTATTGCTTAAAACTAAACAAAGTTTTGTTCTTTGGGTATATTAAACGTTCGTACTCGCATGACAATGCGCGAGTCACTAGTCGTGTCGTTGGTAAGTGAACCACATACTAGATAACTAGTAGGTTTAGTGCGGTGCTAATGTATGTGAGGTAGCGTTAGGTATAGCGGTTACGGTTTTGTTAGATTTTAAAACCTCGTAACGGCTGTGCATGTACATAGTATTGCATAGTTACTTTTCTATATAAATCGCGCTTTGCTTCGATAGTTGTGGATAGTATCTCATGTAGTGTAACATAAGTCATTAACATGCTAAACAAATAATGACAATGGTCATAAAATTCTTGAGGGCTTCTATTGCCCTGTGTGGCTAAGGAGAGATCATTGTATAGGGCGGTCTCATCCATTTGGTCGGAAAAGTTATTAATTAAAAGTGTTTTAATACCTAGCCAACTATCGGGTATTCCGTATGAATAAATTTTGCTTGCTGCTGTGCCTGTTATTTTATTTGAAATTCCATTTAACAGGCATACGTTAGAAAATTCACTAACAGGTAATTCACTAAGATATGGGATCGCTATATGGTCACAAATTTGAATAAATCGAGTTAAGATATTTGGGTTCCCGTCGAACTCCGGGACAAGATCGAGGGTCTTAAATATGGTGTCCGGTCGTGAAACATGTTAACTAAACTAATTGAATTAGAATAACTGTAATCTAAATTTGAATTTTTTATTTCTTCCCAATTACTATTTCTTATTCTATCTATACCTAACCGACGGACCTGCTTAGATAGAGGCTCTCGGATCCTAGATGTTTTAGGATGGAAAATTTTGGTAACTTATAGGTTTTATAGGTTTAGGTCTAAGAAAGAGCAACACGAGAACAATTCTTATGTACTCACATAAAATGCATTATCTGGTCTCTTCTCAGTTGAATCGATTGTTGAATTCCACTCCCGGCTGCCACAGGTCCGTAGATTCTGGATTCTCGAACGGTGCTCGATAGCCACCCGGGCGGCACGTGACGTGATGATAATTATTGAGTAATTAATTTAACACGATCCGGCCAACGAAAATCCTACCGATTGCGCCAATTTCGTTTGCGGCAGTCAGAAGATTGGAAAAATTATAATTATTTATTATTTATTATTTATTAATTACAATAATTATCTTAAAATAAGGACTACTTTAACCGAAGTTGGAATAAAGAGTGATCAAAAAGTATTACAATTAATAAAGTAAAATTAAAACAATAAGAGATTAAAACAATGGGTCATTAAAAGGTTAATACGAGGAACTCGCGAGACGGTCGCCTGGGAAGCTCCCATCAGTTTGGTCCGTCAGCATCTTCGTGGGATTAGGGTTCCGTAACTCTCTTATAAATATTCTTTTGTTATACCAACCTTCTTTTGGGAACAGAGTTATTTGGTACCGGGTCTCAACTGATGATGAATTGATGATGAACTGATGATGAATTATATACTAGATATCAGTAAGTTTTCGAATTGTAACATACACGAAGGGATCCATAATCCCAAGAGGATATTTTACTTATTCTTTAAGCGAAGGGTAATTGCATAAACCACGATACCGCGCTGTGTCGTGCCGAGGGCGTCGACCTGATGTTTTTTTTTTGAGATCCTATTTTGTATGAACACTTTGTAGGTACATAATTTTTTTATATAAATACATGTCCATATCACCATTTCTTTTCGAATAACTCATGAAATTTAAAATGACGCTGTTATTTTATATAACTCAATATTTCGTCAGTGAAATAGGTATATTGTTAATAAATAAATAAATGAAAAATATTAAAATATTAAATTATCGCCATAGGTATGAATCGAACCTTTGATTTCTAAGAAATCGTCCCGTCCACTGCTCTATCTTGTCACTTGGTCTTGTAGAGGACGCAGGTTCGAGTCCTGCCGTATCATTGAAGTTTTAATTCTACATTTATTTTAATTTTAAATGAACTTTACATGGTTCAACAATTAATTTATATTAATTAATAACTAAGATAGTTAATGCAGTAAATCATTTGTCTTTGACCATTAAATAAATCAAGGAAAGATCCTTTAAAGATTATATTAAGATTATATTTAATAACTATACATAAACTTGATTTTCAACATGACTTTTTTTAAGTAGTTAACATATTGTAATTAATTACTTATACTACTAAATTAGTCTATAAAAACAAGGGCATTTTTGTTTTTTTTCGTATCAGAAATACGTTCGAAGACATAAAATCATTTTAAGTACCATAATTAAACTTTTATTGTAAGTTATAAATCGATTTAGAGAAATTTATAACATCATTAAATAAATAATAAAGGACCGTTTGTGCAAACAAGACTCATTATTTTATACAATTTTATCGTTTTATCTGGTGATAGGTAGGTTCAATTTTCACCTAAGATATAATATGAAGTAGATACTCATCTAGACCAAAAATAGTATGAACTAGTTATTTATGGTTTGTTTTTACTTTTACTTTGTATGTATATATAACGAGGAAACATGTATAAGTTCAAAATAATAAAAACTTGCTAAGTAGTTAGTACATGACCTATATAACGCAAAACAATATTTTTTAGACATTCTTAATTATTTTTTCGTGCATTACTGGAAAATTAGCAAATTTTATGGTTAAATACAAAAATTAGGTTAGTGATATCATAACAATGCAACAAAACTGAACCGTCTAAGGAAAAATGTTTTCGAAATTTTTTTGTTAAATTTACTTATTTCATTAATATTGTTTCGCTAAGCTGACTATTTTTTTATGAAATACAAACTAATAAACATCAACCGCCCTTATTCACTATACTATACTCATGTACTATACACATAGTAAGTAATTTAGTTAAAGAGGAATTAGGTATCATTCACAAGAGATGTACCTTTTAATTAATTCCTAAATATACTATACCTATTGTGACAGAATAAGTAAATTCATCAAACATATAAAAAAAAACAATTCAATAGTAAAATAAATTTAAAACTAGGTATATAATATACCATATGACATTAAATGAACGAGGTTAATGGTAGCAGACCGTAATTTGAAAGTGGACTCTACTTAGTGCTAAGTGAAATTTGTCGGACAGTTCTCTATACAGCATACATAGTATGCATCACTACATACTTTTTAATAGAATCTTAGCATTTCCAAGAACTTACATAACATAATGTGAATAGAAATATCTAAAAACTGATGATCATTTCACTGTTTAAAATTAAAATATAATCGCTGTTTAAAATGTTTTATATTTCATTTTAATTAAACATCCAGATCCTATAAAATTAATAATGTTATTATTATTACTGATAACTTTATTTAATAATGATATCTCATTAAGTAAAGCCCGCAAAATATCAATTTTTATTTTTGGGTAGACCTCGAAGAATTCGGTCTGCCCATTCATTTGTACCCGACTTTCGAATTTTTGAAAAATTTCTTCACAGGAGGTCTTCTTATGACCCCCTGAGTCCGAAATGGCCATTGGTCAAAAAGTTTATATATATATATATATATATATATATATATATATATATGCGTGCGTGTCAGCACGATAGCGGCCGCAGTTTCGCTCGGATCGCTTTCAAACTTTGCACAAAAATCAAACATCCAAAAATGAAGGTCAAGTTCGTTAACCAGAAATCCGGCCACAGGGGGCGCTAGGGCCTCACTTTTTCCGATTTCAGTTTTTCGACCATAACTTTTTCCCTATACAAAGAAGATCAATTGCGTTCATGTCATATGATGTCTTTGATGAATACCTATAACTAATGTAGATAAACCGAAAACCTAACTTCAATAACTTAGGGATGGGGGTAAAAAAAACCGAAAATTTTTGGAAAAAAATTCATAACTTTTTTCTGGTAAATATTCTTACATCACAAGTATTTTTAATAGAAAGGTCATTTTTTACTCTAAATTTAGGTACCTAAACTTTTTCCGTAAAAGGTACAGTTTCCAAGAAAAAAACTAAAAACCACTTTTAGCTTGAAAATTTAAGGTAGGTAAAACCACGGCAACTTTTTTCTGGTAAATGTTCCCTCCTCGCAAATATTTTTAATAGAAAGGTTATTTTCTACTCTAAATTTAAGTACCAAAAGTATTTCCAAAAAAGATACCTTTTCCGAGAAAAAAAATAAAAACCGCTTTTTGCTTGAAAATGTTTGATTTAAACAACGGCATCATGTGTTATTCTTAGGTTAGGTAGTGAGTTATATTTTAAACGAGTTACACACGAGGTCTACCCACGCGTGTCCCCCTGCGGGCACGGATTTTTTTAACTGAGGATATTCAAGGTTACCGGCATAAAGTTACCGGCAGCAGTTACGATATTATTTGTAAAATTTCAAGGAAGGCTCTTTACCTTACCTGATATATCAAATATTTCACTTTCAAATCACTTTATTGCATACCACACTATTTGTTGATAATAGTTTTATCTGTATGGTTAAATTATATTTATATTGAAATGATCTATCATTTCTTAAAAATAAATTAATCGTTGCAAGAACAAAATGTTTTAATATTATTTCAATGACAATGAGATCAAAAGCAAAATTTAACACAAAATAATTTCAGATAGAGTATGTTTATTGAGCTGAGCTACTGATAAACGTCAAGAACTTTAAACTATAAGATTGATTAAAGGATCATATTAAAATTTACATTAATTTTACATTTCATTTCATATTGAAATTACTTTGAAGTGATTCCAGTCAGTCCCTGAGGAAATTACACAAAGCTTTCGATCGTTATAATTATTATCAAATATTTGTAGTTCTAAGTTGTATAATTTTAATAAAATAATATATTTGATGCTGACTTAATTATTTTTAAATAAACTTACATTGTATACATTACATTTACAACATTCAGAAATGTGTCAGTTATATTCAGTGGTGTGTAACTTGATACACACAAAAAGACTTATTTCAACCAGTACTAGTATTTGAAGTTGCTTACATTTTTTTTATCTTCTGAAACAAAAAATACCTCGCCTAGATGACAATAGTCTATATTAACTTAAATAGTTTAAACAAATTCAAGTAAGTAAAAGATTAAAGGAAGTGTTATATAGTGAAGATTTACATTACTTCCAGGGGACTGCCCGGGAAGACAAAAAGGATTTGGAAATTCCTAGTCAAAACAACAAATTCATATATAAACAATCTGTATTGTGGTCATAAATATGAAAATTATTACAAATATAAGACTTTTACGTAACAGTATTGAAAATCGTATATTTTCACGATTTTTGTATTCTAAGACCGATTTCCTTAAAGATGAATATGTAGTAGCATAATATTTGTACATATTTTCTGACGTAACTTATTTCCTATCTTATTAAATTCTATTTAGGAATAAATAAATCTTTTGGTGTAAAAACTTTAATTTTGTTATTGTCACTATTATCTGATCATATATCTCGTGATTTGAAAGTTTGAAATATTTAAGTACGTAACCATCTTATTTTGTTTTACATCTCATGAACACTAAACAAAAGCTCCAGACCGAAAATAATACCAACCTACGATAGATTTTTATATTTTTATTATAAAAGTCTGTAAATCTTAGTTTCATTCCAGTCTTCAAGCTTTCTAAATTTAGTATTTTACAATTTTTACTTTTATTCTTTAAAATCATCCCTTTCATCAAAATTTGGTAAAATAAACATTTTCAATGTGTCCTATTTCCAAGTGCCTTTTGAACCTTACGAAAGACCCAAAAGACGCTTTTACCATTATCAGCAGTATGCGTAAAATATTCCGACACTGAAAAGAAAATTTAAACAGTTTTAAGGCCTTCTTTGTTTAAAAGCTTAAGGGGCAATGAATAGTGAGCAAAACTATAACTATCTCATACTAATATTTCAACCTTCAGTGTACAGTATAACAGATAGTAGTTATAAAATTTTCAAGAATAATTCTGATTACACACATATTTTTGTTTCATTATTATATTCTTTAATAATTTTTAATGATTTTGAAGATAAATATTAATATTGTATTCAAAACAAATATTTACGTTGTATGCAGACGCGGAGGACACAATAAGTAACAACTTATAACAAATATAACACTAAGAGCAAATTAATGAGTATGTTATGAAAAAAAAATCAAATACAAAAACTTTATTTTCTTAGGTTTGCTATGCCTATAGTCTATGCTAATTGTCATTTAGGCAACGTAATTCCGAATGTATCAGTTTATTGCTATAATGGTCATAACTAGGAAATTATTTATTTCTACAACTGAATCGTCCAAATTAATTATATAATAATTAAACTTTGGTCGATAAAGTCATAAGTAGTCGGTTATCCTATTAATTAACCGACGAAAAACTTGCTATCGAAAAGTATTTATTGAACAACTTTTAATGGGGAAAACGCTTAGCTTATTTTAGAAACGAACTGAATTCAGGACTGATAATTAAGTATTTGGAAAACTCGAGAATACTTTCAATATATTAATCAAACACATTTTCAATCACATAAAATATTTTCTATAATTAAGACAACATTGAGTAATCGTATTCTAAGTATTTATTCGTTGAAGCAATATTATTTGTGTAAGTATAACTTAAAATTTAAATTCTAGTTGTGTCCTGATGATCTCTCCATTTATTATTAAAAGGAAATAAAAAATATAAACTGAAACTTATTATTAAAATGAAATAAAAAAATATAATGAAAAACTTATATTGTATATACGTCTCACTTATAAATTTAACGCTTATATTCTAACTGCTTATATACTTATCACTTTTATACTTTACGCTTACATTCACCACTTACTTATTTACGTCTCGCTTATTTACTTTCTTCTTATATACTTACCCCCTATATACTATATATTATTATATCTTATTTACCTCCCATTTATAAGATTATCACTTATATACTGACAGTTTATATACTTACCGCTTATATATTTACCCCTTAACTTCTTCCTGTTTTTATACTTCCCGTTTATATAATAGTCATTTATATACTTACCGCTTTTATACTTTCAGCTGTTATATGTTGCCCTTGTAAATTTACCGCTTATATACTCATGAAATGGCAAAAAATATGGAAATTTCTTTAGTCACTTGAAGTTGTTGATGTCATAACGGAACACATAATATATATTTTTTATAATTAGGACAACATTCAATAACCTATACCAGGACTCTGAAGTTATTTCATTTCTATTTCTCTCGTTGCTGATATTTCATGATTTTCTCCAGATAGTCATATAAAAATGAATCTAGATTTTTTTTTCACTCATACATTATTGGAATAAATACATTAAATACCAATATAGAATTAATTTTATATTAACTGGGCTCCAACTAATTTATCAACTAGTGTGAAATTAATGTAAGGCAACGGGCGGACTTTATGCTTTTTGGCATTCTACATCGGTCGGGCGGTTTTCTTGGTGCCACGGGTAGCACGTGCACACAATGTTACTATCTTTTACTAAAAAAATATTAATAATAATATAACACTAAATTAAAAATATATAAAAATTACAATAACATAAAATAAATAATTACCCGTTTGGGCGACCTTTTTTGTGTTTAGTTGTCTCCAGAATGCGACGAGATAATTAGCTAAAAATTTTCTCATCTATGTTTGAGCCGAACGCAGATATTATAGCGAAAACAGGTTGAAAAAATCCGTGTCCGCAGGGGGACATGCGTGGGTAGACCTCGTGTGTAACTCGTTTAAAATATAACTCACTACCTAAGAATAACACATGATGTTTACATCAAAAATAAGCAAAAAGCGTTTTTTATTTTTTTTCTCGGTAAAAGTATCTTTTTTGGAAATACTTTTGATACTTAAATTTAGAGTAAAAAATAACCTTTCTATTAAAATATTTGCGAGGAGGGAATGTTTACCAGAAAAAATTTGCCGTGATTTTACCTACCTTAAATGTTCAAGCTAAAAGTGGTTTTTATTTTTTTTCTCGGAAACGGTACCTTCTACGGAAAAACTTTTGGTACCTAAATTTAGAGTAAAAAATAACCTTTCTATTAAAAATACTTGTGATGTAAGAATGTTTACCAGAAAAAATTATGATTTTTTTTCCAAAAATTTTCGGTTTTTTTACCCTAAGTTATTGAAGTAAGGTTTTCGGTTTATCTAGATTAGTTATAGGTATTCATCAAAGACATCATATAATATGAACGCGATTGATCTACTTTGTATAGGGAAAAAGTTATGGTCGATAAACTGAAATCAGAAAAAGTGAGGCCCTAGCGCCTCCTGTGGCCGGATTGAACCAGAGATGGTTAACGAACTTGACCTTTATTTTTGGATGGTTGATTTTTGTGCAAAGTTTGAAAGCGATCCGAGCGAAACTGCGGCCGCTATCGTGCTGACAAAAGTCGAATCTGGACGCACGCACGCATATATATATATATATATATATAAACATTTTAACCAATGGTCATTTCGGACTCAGGGGGTCATAAGAAGACCTCCTGTAAAGAAATTTTTCCAAAATTCGAAAGTCGGGTACAAATGAATGGGCAGACCGAATTCTTCGAGGTCTACTCAAAAATGTTCAGCCATTCAAAAGTTATCAAGAAAATAAGAAAGGAGAGGGTCTCAGCTCAACACCCGCCGCGCACGGTTGGCGGATCCTAGTTAAAATAACTTATCTTACCCATCGGTTTCATTGATGCTGTTTCTTTCAGGATTCCATTAAAAATTTTGCTAATCTGTTTCGAACATATGTAAGTAGCATTTTCTAATTGCTTAGTTTCTTAAAAAATAAATGTTACTAAGAATATTATAAATATTTTATTATTATATATATTATTTTATATTATAATTATATGTTGTAGTTATATTTCTGGATTTATTTATATTTTTAGCATTTTTGTATATTTTTTTTGCACGCCTGCCCATTTTTTCTAATGTACATTCTAAAGTTGATGAAAAGAGAATGATTTTCTCTATTTTGTATATTTGTGGCATTTTCTATATTTGTGGCATTAAGCCCGCTTCTTGTCCATTATTTTGAATATTGTGCAATGAAGAATTAAATAATAAATGTTCACAAAATAAACGTATTAAGTACTCCTATTATCTGAAATTGATCAACAACAAAATTTTGCCAAATTTATGTCACTTTGTTTTATTGGATTGGCTTCTTTGTGCGTCTTCTATCACATTTACACCGGGAAGTGTTTTGAAGAGCTATTTGGTTTAACCCCTGCAATCAAATTGTATCACAGCACAGCACATCACCGACGTCAATACCTTCCATACCATCTGGATACTTGGCGATTTTCTACTGTTCGGTTATCAAGAATCTTTCTTTCATGTACCAACCACAAGAATTTGGAATTAACTTTCTTCAGCGGTATTCCCGGATTGACCTTCAAAAAATGCGAAATTTCTCGAATGTTGCAAGAGTTCGGGTGCGGCGGTGATCACTTGACATTAGGGATGCACACGCTCGTTTGCTCACCTCTACCAAAAAATAAATGTTATATTTTTTTAAAAAGAAATTAATACGAGTATAAAGTAGCAATAAACATGCCAGCACTGAAAGTGGATTAAGATAATTTATTAGACCGCTTTCGTAACTAGCTTTATCATAAATAATATTGTGTGCCTGTTTAGTTTCAATTATAAAACAATTTATGAAGGTACTTATTTCTTGTATAAATATATAATAGAAATGAAATTAATCCGGGTAACAAACAAAATGGTAGAACAAAGAATTTTAGAACTTTTTATTACAGAATATATCTATTTTTTGCAATATCCCAATTATGTTCTATGTATATGTAATGTAATAAACCTCTCTTAATTTTATTATTTAATTAATTTCTTGTTATTTCAGTGTAATTGTAATTTAACCATTCCAAATATCAAAGAACCTTAAAAAGTCTTTGTACTTTTGCAATAATAATATTTAAAAAAAAGAGTTACTTTCATTAATTTTAGATTTTCATACAAATTTATAGCTTTGAGCTATTTTTCTCATTACTATTAAACTGTTTTAACTTTATGTTCGAGTGGTTTAAAATTAACAGATATTTATTTGTTTAGCGTCACGCCATATCACTTGCAGGGTAGCCAAAAACGACGGAGCGCCAAACGCTACGGTCCCCGCATACCTCTTTGGCCTTGGCCACAGATATCAACCTCTTCATACATGCCCTCCGGGGGGTCCTCATGCTTTTTACGTGACCTTCCTCCAGTATCATAGATACTGTGTTTTCGAAGGTCACTCGAGGGCCCCCGTCTCTCTTACCACTCACTTTTCCTATATAAATCATTTTTACCATTTTTTCATCACTCATTCGTTCGACGTGCCCAAATCACCTGAGCACGTTCTTCTTTATTCTCACCGTGACATCTTCGCTACTATCTGCCATTCTGTGGATCTCTTCATTGCGGATTCGATCAGCTAGACTGACTCCGCATATTCTGCCAAAAGATCGCATCTCCACAGCATTCATCTTTCTTACATTCTTCTTCTGTGTTACCCACGTTTGGCTGCCGTATAACAGCGTCGGTAACAAAACCGCATTGTGTACCGCCAAACGTGCAGCTATGCTGACGTTTCGCCATCTTAACAATGCAGCCAAAGCACCGTTAACTCTGTTACCGGCAGCAATACGCCTTTCCACATCCATTTCGTATCTTCCATCTCTGCTAAACATACTTCCGAAATATATCACTTCATTCACTTGTACTATTATCAGAACCTTCGTCTTATCTACATTCAGGTTTAGACCATTAATTTCACACCCAAATTTCAGAGTGGTGATTAATGCCTGCAAATTGCATTCTGATGATGCAATGAGCCCTGCATCATTTGCATATAGCAAGCAATTGACCTTAAGGTCACCTACTTTCACCCCCATGTCACTGTCTTTCACGCCTTGGAGACAACTTTCCAAATACAAATTGAACAACCAAGCTGACATAGCGCAACCTTGCTTAACACCCGATTGGATGTCAAACCAGGGCGACATGCCAGCTCCTACTCGCACACAGGCTGAGTGATCTCTGATTTTACAGCCTGTAGTAAGGGTCCGCTCACATTGTATCGGGGCAGTATCTCCCATAATTTCTTACTCACAACCCTGTTAAACGCCTTTTCCAAATCCAGAAAAGCACAGAAAATCTTTTGGTTTAGGTCCAAAAACTTTTCGGTGATGATGCGGAGAGAAAAGATCTGATCTATACACCCTCTTCCAGGTCTAAAACCTCCTTGGGCCTCCCATACCAGCGTTTTAGATCTCACCTGCATTCTTCTCGATAATATTTTAGCATAAACTTTACCGCCCAAGCTGATCAAACTGATAGCCCTATAGCTTGCACAGTCTATCTGTGAACCTTTGCCTTTATACAAAGGTACGATGACTACACCTCGCCAATCGTCTGGAATCTCCCCTGATTTCCAGCATAAATTGCACAAAAACCAGAACAAGTCCCAGACGCGTGGCCCACCCTATTTGTTGTTCCACCCCACCATGTTCAGACTTCGAATTACGTTCTCTACATTTTTCAAACTGATTTCACCATCGTCTACATCTAGACTCAGCATTTCGCTCGTAGTCAAGACCAAGGCGTCCTCACGTTCATACATCTCCTTGTAGAATTCCGCCCACCGCTGCAAAACGTGTGTTTGCTCGGTTAAAATTTCACCGCTTTTCGAAAGCACCCCTTTCATTCTACAGGTTACCGAACAACCCCGGGAATCACTAACTTCTCGCCAGAAAAGCTTCGTGTTTTCGCGGAAGTTGTTCGTCAACCTTTCATCCCTTTCTCTCTCAGAATTTTCACGCTTCATCTTTATAAGTGCTTTCGTTTTGTGCTTTTGCAGCTTGTACGCCCTTTTTCTTATCTCTCTCATACGTTTATCCTTACCCGAGGCTTTATAATCCAGCCATGTTTTCTTCAGCGTCTTTCACTTGATCATCCCACTATTCATCGCACTTCTTACTAAAACCTCTATTCCTTTTACCACATACTTCTGTCGCTACTTTCACCATACCATTCCTAAGGTTTTGCCAGCATACCTTAACACTTTTATTTCGAGAATCACAGCTTTCAAGCTTCTTGGAAACCCTTCCTTGATATTCCTCTCTGATCGGTGGATCTTGAAGCTTCCAGCTTCTTATGCTATAATTCGACGCCAAGCTTAGACACGCCAACCTGCAAATAGACCTCTTATTCTGGCAACTATTAGATAATGATCCGTTCCCAGATCAGTACCCCTGAACACTCGCGTGTCAAGGTACAATCCTTACTATATAATAATGACCTAATTGACTCTGTATGCACGCGCATCACTTATCACCCACAAATCACACAATAATGTGTAATACATCAATAAAAAGCTATTGAATCAGGCTACAAAATAGGGTGGGTGCCAACCTTATACGTGACATTTGACCCTTTCCGGCCCTTCGGGCCGGGAAGTTCCCTCGTAATATATAATGTGTTATAAAGAACTAAGTAAGCGGTTCCATATAAAATGGAAAGCTTATAGCCTCTTATATGATATTATTTGGTATAACGCCTGACTACTTTAAAACATTTTACATATTGTCGTCGGTTCCTTTAAAATATACGTATCTTACAATTCAACTGAATTAACAAAGTGCCAAAATATATAAAGCTTCAAATATTGATCTAGATTTATACCAAAGACGTCATATTTTACATTTGTTAGATATTTTTATTACTTATTATTATTAGGTATTGTTCTGAAATGTTTTGTAAAAAATAATCCTTTGTAACAACTATTTAAATACAATGATATTTAAATAAAATATTTACGTTAAATAAACGACTGCTTTAAAACAAAACAAATATCAACTATTTTCTAAATAAACAAAATAGTTATTTGTTTTGTCAAGGTCTCAGAATGTTTCCTATTATTACTGTTAATTTCACATAGGCTTATGGTTTATGGATACTAAACAAAGAGTAGATTAAGAGCAGTGAGCCGCAAATAATCAATATCCACGCAAATTTATATCCAAATTACTATCAGAAGATCAACTGATACCTGATTTACGAAAATATTCTAACAAGTCGATAAAGTTTCATTATAAGTTAATAAAAAGTATAAAAACACATCGCTCGCTCTTGCAAAAACCGCGATAAAGAAGCGTCTTCGTGCCACATCATTTCGGTATAATGGCCCACTACTAAGCTACTGAGAATATAGATTTCGTAATATTTTGACTGTTATATTAGTTTTATCGAATTTTATCGTTTTTGATATAAAAACAAAATAGTGCTTGTTATTATGATTGTCTTAATAAAGTAATCTTATCATTAATCTTATAATCTAAATCACAATTACCTTTTTGGCATTGGAAAACTATTTACTCTTTTTATAATATTTTATTTTCACTGTATGATACAGATTTTGTCATGAAACTGTTTTTATTTATATACAATGTTTTAAATTGACATTCGATTTGTATCCAATTAGTAACGCAATATAGTGTCGAATAAATAGTGTAGTAGACCAAAATTACATCTGTTAATTTAATGAAGCCTACGAAGTCATGGTTTAAGTTTATGCCAATTTAATTTTCTATTAGATTATGAGGTCTCTCGCTTTCACTTAGTACTGTAAGCATTTAGGTTTTAAGGATCACCTACAATTATATTTTTGGATACATAAGTAAATATTCACCACCAATTTTAATATTTTTTTATAGTTTAGTTACTGCTTTAGTTACTTTTTTAAAATTCAGTAGCCTAAAAATAATTTATCTATATTTTTCCGAATTTATCAACGACATCATGGATACATACAAAATTTTATAAAGTACTTATCATGCGTTGTAAAAATATAATAATACTGAATGTTCCTTAAGTTACTTTGTACTTACATATTATTCAGCTTACAGTGGCGTGTTATAATCCACACTCTGCTATATTCCATATGATATTAATACCAGCTTTATGAACATGCGACGTGTCGTACCTAATACTATTTTATTACCTCAACCTGATTTAAGGATTTCGTTTTAATGATAGCAGGTTTCCAATACAATAATAAGGTTCTCCTGATGAGGTTGTACGAACAATAATTTGAGTCAAATATTCAAAGCCTTACTTTTTACTACTTACTTACTACTAAGCTTACCTTTATCTTGTATGCCTACTCTCACATACTATACAGCCAGACCGGTGCAGGGAATCCTGTTATGTTTCAATGGAGTTAAATTACGCAGGTGTTCCACAAAAGCTTATTTGAATTCTGTCAATTATCAATCTTTATGCTCTTCGTTATCAATACAGGAGGAAATTAATTAGTACCTTATTAGCCTTCCTTATCTTACACTATTTAGGAACATAATATCAACTTTTGTTCTAAATATCTCTCAGAAGTCTTCTCAGTATTCAGATCCAATCCAATCATATCATTTTCATACGGTTCCTGCATCTTTTATTAGGTACTCCCCTTTCTTGTTGCTTTCTACATATATACCCGTATTTATTTCACAATATCTCCAGTATAAAGAATACGTTTTTTAAATTGCATATACAACCTATGTTCTCTGTGAAGGTTCATTCTTAAATGGATTTTTAAAATCGTTTCAGTCGTTTCGAATACAACCTCTTACATGGTACTTATAGATTTTCCGAACCAATAAAGAACATGTCATTAAATAAGTTTCTGTCACAAAGACATCTTTAGATCATATTTACTTGTTTATCAAATTACTTGCTAACCAGAAAGTGTTAATTTCTGATCTTTCATTCCAATTATTTGGTTGTAATAAAGTTGTAACTAATAATTTGTAAAGTACCAACTGGAGTAGCTCTATGCTGTGTAAATTTTATTTTAATAGTATCGTGATAGCGCAAATTTTAAGGTATATTATATAGGAAATTTTAAAAAATATCAATGAAAAGCAATAGTCTAATATAAAACTGTTCATTAAATTATTAATAAAGTCAATCATATCTTTATACACGTTACATTATATGCATTTAGGACAGGTTTTTTACCATTATGTGGAATAAAAACAATACAAGTACCGAATGTTCAATTTTAGAATTGTTTAACCCTTCTATTGATCGGTATTGTATCGACTACGTGTTGATGGACGATGTTTTACGTAACTTATCCTGTGATTTTGAATTGATAATTAATTATTGGAACTTCCAAGACTGTTAATTGAAATAAACTTGATCAAAATAAATATTGGTTGGGAATTAAATTTAGAGGGTGAATAGATCAGATCTTTTCCCTCCGCATGATCACGGAAAAGTTTTTGGCCCTAAACCAAAAGGTTTTCTGTGCTTTTGTCGATTTGGAAAAGGCGTTGAACAGGGTTGTGAGAAAGAAATTATGGGAGATACAATGTGAGCGGACCCTTGCTACAGGCTGTAAAATCTCTTTACAGAGATCGCTCAGCCTGTGTGCGAGTAGGAGCTGGCATGTCGCCCTGGTTTGACATCCAATCGGGTGTTAAGCAAGGTTGCGCTATGTCAGCTTGGTTGTTCAATTTTTATTTGGATAGTTGTCTCCAAGGCGTGAAAGACAGTGACATGGGGGTGAAAGTAGGTGACCTTAAGGTCAATTGCTTGCTATATGCAAATGATGCAGGGCTCATTGCATCATCAGAATGCAATTTGCAGGCATTGGTTACCACTCTGAAAGATAGGTGTAAAAAATAATGGTCTAAACCTGAATGTAGATAAGACGAAGGTTCTGATATTTCAAAGAAATTAAGAAAGAACAGAATGTAAGATCAATAATATAACAAGTGAATGAAGTGGTATATTTGGGAAGTATGTTTAGCAGAGACGGAAGATACGAAATGGATGTGGAAAGGCGTATTGCTGCCGGTAACAGAGTCAACGGTGCTTTGGCTGCATTGTGGAGACGGCGAAACGTCAGCATAACTGCACGTTTGGCAGTACACAATGCGGTTTTGCTACCGACGCTGTTATACGGCAGCCAAACGTGGGTAAAACAGAAGTAGAATGTAAGAAAGATGAATGTTGTGGAGATGCAATCTCTTCGCAGAATATGCGTCGTCAGTCTAGCTGATCGAATCCGCAATGAAGAGATACATAGAATGGCAGGTACTAGCGAATATGTCACGGTGAGAATGAAGAAGAACGTGCTCAGGTGGTTTGGGCACATCGAACGAATGAGTGATAAAAGAATGGTAAAAAAGATTTATATAGGAAAAGTGAGCGGTAATAGAGACAGGGGGAGGCCTCGAGTGACCTTCGAAAACACAATATCTATGATACTGGAGGAAGGTCACGTAAAAAGCATGAGGACCCCCCGGAGGGCATGTATAAAGAGGTTGATGTCTGTAGTCGAGGTGAAAGAGGCATGCAGGGACCGTAGCGTTTGGCGCTCCGTCGTCTCTGGCTACCTCGCAAGGGATATGGCGTGAAGCTAAATAAATAAATAAATAAATATTAAATAAATTTTCTGAGAACATAAATGCTTTTACTTTGATGTTTATTTTTAAAGATAAATATTTCTTTTTATAAGTAAAGCAAGGTAGTGTTGAGTCCATCGCCAAATACACTGGCCTTATTTTTTTTATTCTCCTCATTGTATTCATACATGTTTTTATCAAACATTACATATATTTGATGCTATAAACACCAAATACAACATGGAATTTAATACAGCACATATATTTAATATTTTTTCCATATAAAAAAAATATATATTATTAAATTAACAAAATAGTGAAAAAATATTACGATACAATTTTCACAGTCACAAGTTATCAAAATATCAATCTACAGCTTTATAAGCCAAAAGAAGTTCTCGAAAAATTTGAGGACAATTTTCAGCTTTAATATTTCCAAGGAAATTATAACAGACTCCTAAAGAGGCTACAAAAAGTCTTTAATTTTATATTTTCTTGACATTGAGAATATAGTTATTTGATTCGTTTTGTTTTTATTTGGTTTTATTATTTTATACTTCATATTGTGATTGTTTTTAGTGAATTACGTCGGTCACAACCGGAGGATCCAAAAGAATACAAATTTATTACTTAAACTTTAATAATTATAATTAAATTACAAACTACCTGATACTCGCTCAAAGTTGGAGACAAGAATGAATATAATAAAATGAAATTATAATTAAAAGAATACAGAGAAATAAATGTAACAAACAAAGGTTTCAGATATTGCATTCTGGGATTTTAACATGATACAATGCATGATACAATCTTGCTTATAAGATATTCGATATATTTTACATCTTCAGTGTATATTAAAATCTTCAATAAATTCACAAGACTAGGACTACTTTCTACTATTTTAACTAATACAGATATATTATTCCCTAAAAATAATCACTTTGTATGAATAGCTTATTGTTACTCTTTATGGAGTTTCAAAGGTATACATTTTTAGAAGGTTATTAATTAATTTGATATTATATACTATGAAGCACAAAAGTACAAAAATGATTTAAAGGTAACTGTAACCTTGACCTTACATGTTGTTAGCAGCGTTAAATATAAAACGAAACTGCTTTATTTCAGGTCAACACAACATTCCTGCATCGCATGACAGTTCACGGCAAGTATTACTTTTTAGCTTTTAAACACATTCCAAATATTTTCGTGCAAATGACGAAATATTCATTATTCCTTGACTCACCAATAATTCAATTAATTTGGTTACTATACATCTTTCTTCCGTGAGAGGCTGGTCCTTCCCCGGTCGAGCCAGCCCAATACGAGCTAAAGTAAGAGAGACAGCAGATAGAAGTAAAGCTGGGCTCTACCACCAATTATATTTTATTTAGTTTTTATAACACATATATAGAACTAGAATTTAAATATTTGTCATTTAATATTGTTTATGATTGTTGTATGTTAAAAATAAGTATTTTTGATTCGTTTTTTTACAATCTAATAATACTTGAACAATTTTTTCATAATATTTTCTTATCGCTTAAACTATACAAACTTCATTTACTTTCATCATTTGAACTATAACTCATAATAAGCTCTTCAATGTGAGAATAAATAAAACATATAGTATTTTACAAAACCAAGCGATATATAATCATTAAAAATATCGCCTTAAAGCGATATATTTCACAAATTGTGAGTATATAATAAATAAAATAAAACTTATTTATTTTATTTGCATTATAAATAGCTTATGGAATATGCATTATATTTTATAGGGAACATTAAAATAAAACTGTATTGAATTATACCTATGACAATATAAAAAGTATATAAATTCTTTAAACTGTTATAAAAAATACAATTATAATATTATATGCAGACCAACATGAAAGATATTTCATCGTGATTACTCACCCACCTTTCCTTACAGATCGTTACAACACCCTTTTCTTAGTCCTCCACATCCAGCTATTTGCCGCCATCCATTTTTAATCGTTAGTCATTATTGTTGAAAGGACCCACATTACTACTAACGGGTCTCTATACACACATTTTTGGCCCCAACGATAATTACTTTTACAAGAAGCATGGTTCACGATAGTTCGTTAATACAATGTACCTAACTTTGAATTGTTCTCTCTGTTTGGTTAATATTAATAAAATAATAAGAAAAACTATGTAATTTCAACTTTTCACTACAAATCTAATATTATTATAATTTGAACATATTTGTTACTGAAATAAATCAGAATATCGTATATATATTTGTTGAGATATCTGTGTTAATTTGACTTTACTGTTAAAATAGATTTTGTAATTACAACAGCAGTAATTAACATCTACGTGTAGGCATCACTTCACTATCTCATCTCAAAGTGAGACTGCTCATATTAACAAACATTATATTAATTATGTTTGAAAATAATAAAATTATAAATAATGTCAATATATGCCAGGTTAGTATCTAACTAATTACTTTAAATATTTAAATATTGTTATAGTTTAGTAAAATGATTTAATTTTTATATATTTGAATAATAAGATATCATAATAAATATCATAATCAAAGCAATTATTTAAAAGAAAATCTTTTACCCAAGAGGATAATAGCGTAATGTAAACTGAAGTACTATTTTTATGGCATTTGAAATCTCATACCTTAGTAATAAAGCATTATAATTAACAATTTTAAAGCTATCCTAATAAAACGCTATTTTGCGCATTAGAGGATCCATTTTCGTTAATTCAATTAATCTGCTAAAGGAGTCAAAGATTTGCCAATTGACATTATATTTATATTATACTTAATTATATGAAGGAAACAAGCAGTAGTTGAAATATTTATCATTTGATGTTAGATCCTTCAATACATACATATTTCTACTTTTTTACGTATTGTGTAATTTGTTTGTGTACTACTCGCCAGAGTAGTATTTCCTTTGTGTATTTAACAATAATACTCGTTTTAGTTAAAACTCAATATTATTTTTCTTTACAAAACGTGTCACATTTTGCTTCTGAATTTAACGAATTATATTAAATAAAACTTATCTTAATATGCAAAAGAATATATCTGTACATATGACTGAACTAATTTTTTATACTTTAAAAATATGAAAGAAAGAATGTTGGCAACATATACAGAAATAAAAAAACATTTATAACGAAGGCATTAATATATTCAACCTCAAAAAAGTACCAAACGAATTCTTGTTTAATATTTATTCAAATTATATTTTTATGTAGCAGCGCTTTGTGAAAATAACGTTACATATGAAATAGGATAAGAAAGACATGACCTTATCACGTGCGTGTTATTTTTATAGACTATATCCATACATTTATATTTATTACATACCTTTTATTCACATTGACGAATACAATGATTTTTTTCTTAAGAACCGCTCTATAATAACTATTTTGGTGATATTCCTAATTTGACCGTTACTAAGTTGTTAGTTAGCTGGGGTTACCTTGGAAAAAAATACAAAAAAAAATTTCAAACCTACTTATTGCCAAAAATGTTATATACCTAACGCTTATTAAATTTGTCTATACCTGTTTTGTTATAAAAACTTACTAGTTTTTTAATTTAGAATTTTATTTAATAAAAATGATAAACGCGTCCCATAAAAGTTGCAATATTAACTTAATAAATTTTATTCTACTTTTGCGTTAAAATC
The DNA here is from genome assembly GCA_918358695.1 of Melinaea menophilus ssp. n. AW-2005. Taxonomy (NCBI): domain Eukaryota; kingdom Metazoa; phylum Arthropoda; class Insecta; order Lepidoptera; family Nymphalidae; genus Melinaea; species Melinaea menophilus. The sequence goes on from OU911042.1 coordinate 28,407,972, forward strand.
AACACATATTTCGATATTTCGTTTCTTAAAATAAATAAATTATATGTTTATATCACAAACTATTTTCTGTCACCATAATCTATCCTGTCCTGTCGTATTTATTATATTTAGCTTACCTTATTTATAAGACGTAATTGTACTTTGTTGTTGTATGTATTGTGTTTGTGTAAACGGGCTTCGTTCAAGGTATGTATGTATATATGTATTTTATATTAAAATGAAAGTATAAAAAAATGATAGTTCATCGTATTGATTTGCAGTTAATATTTATAATCTACTCAGGTCTTACAATCAATTTCACAATACTTTGCACATTTAATGATAAAATGATATTATACAGGTGGTTATATTTATGTAAATAAAAGTTAACTATAGACAGACATTCAGAGTATATTATGTTTTTGGCAAAAATCAAATTACAGCACGACATTTATTCCGTTAGGAACAATAAAGCAGTCTGTATCTTCAGGAATAAATAATATTTACAATTAAATGTCCATATTGTTTAATCTACAGCTTTGTACAGTTCAAAACAAAAACAATAATAAATCCAAAATTATGATAGATTTAAGAAAACCTTAGTTACGTCTGGTGCAATCTAAATGAAAACTACCTCCTACGTACAGATTTAGAGTGACCACGACTTATCAGCCGCACTGTATATTACATCGCACAAGTATAACATGGCTGCCATTATTAACCTAAAATATTGAAAACCATGCTATGTTTAAAAACATTGTTCGTTTTATTGGAAAATGTAAATTTTTAATGTGAAAAAACTAAATAAGAATTATTAGTATTAAGTAACATTCAATCTTTAATCCTAGGTTTGTAGTGTTTACATACGAGTATATGAATATAAATATGATCACTAACTATCACTTGTCTTTCTGTTATAAAATAATTAATTCAGAATCAGAAATGCAACATTTATTTATTTTTTGTTTAATTAACGGTTAGAAACGAAGCCATAAGCAAAATCCAGTGATTGATATTATATCACTTAATAATTATTATTATTATTAGACGTCTTATTCTTATTTCATATATCACAGACTAGACTTGGCTTGCATAAATAAAAAAATAAGAATAAGGTAGGCATAATAGGGTTGTTTTAAAAATATGAGACTTAATATAATTAGGGTTACCCAAGAGTCCTTCCACGAAAGAGATTACCCACTCATTCATCTTACCTGAAGCCTCAAAATTGTACAAGGTGTTCAATAATCTCTACGGATATAATTAGGACGTCTTGCAAAAATTGTAGAGTATCGATATTGGTACTTGTATGTATATTCCAGGATCAGTGACATATGGTCTTAACATTTTGAATAAAATACCAACTGTAGCATCTATGTCCATGAATAATAACAATACAAATTGAATCATAACAATTTTTGTGAACTGTGAACTTTTTAAAATAAATTTCTATTTATATTATTAGGTTTGAGTAATCTATTAATATTCAATTGATGTTATTTTGTAAACAAATATCATAATTATGTTTATTTTTGTCAATTCAATTATCGTTTTTTTTATTTTTTTATTATATAATGTCTAATATTTTGGAGTTGAACGTAAAAAGATATATTTTACCCATTTTGGAAAAAATATTGTAAATATAATAAATCCATTATTTACTTTTTTCAAGGAGTAAAGGATGTGATGTGTGGACAAAACAAAATCCTGTTACAAATGCATGATTTACAGATCACAGAAATACTAATTGTAAGATTATTAGATAAGTCTTTGGTAAAACAGTATTATAATAATACTATCACACTTACTTTCTCAAACGACACCCTACTTGAAGTATCACTAGGTGGAAAGTGATGAAATAATTGTTGAGTTATCAGTGCTAATATGCTAGTATGTAATTGACTTGTTGAATGGTAAAAAACCTGTTGAAAAGAAATAAATGAAACAGTATTCACTTTTCACTTTAGTCATGAATAATTCTCACTTACTGATAAAGGGGGATAAAAAATTTCAAAAGAATCTAAATAGGAACGTGAGATTACTTTTTATCTCCCCGTTTGTAATGTTTCCTAGAATTATAAAGGTTTCATGTAATGTTGTAGGTAAATCTACCAATATCTTAATATTTTGTTTTGTTTTGTTGATTTTCGTTTAGATAAATACACTTTACATATATTAAAAGGTGTGTCTTTAAATGTTTTGATTAAAAAGTATTGTCTGTTTCTGTTTCTAAAAAAAACAGATAAAAATAATTTACTTTTATGACATCGAAGAGAATTACGCAGCCTTATAGATTTAGGTATAAAAAAGCTTAACAAATTTATGTATATGTATGTCTTGTATAAACGTTACTAATTCTAATGTCTATATAATTCACAAATTTAAAAAAAAAAAAAAAAAAAAAGGACTAATAAGTGGTTTGAGTAGGTCCGGTTTAATCTATTCAAGGGTCACTAAAACGAGATTACCGATGAATATTTGAAAGCAAATTACTGTTAAAGACAACACACACAAGTCATGACTATTTTATCTGTAGAATATTGCTAAAGAGATAAATAGCTCCATACCTTAACACATGACACACTGTACCTCGGATGTCCTGAATTACATTGACAGTAAAAGTTTAATGCATTTGCAGATTTTGTCGCTTTAGTGGTAATAAACGTGCTACATATAAAATTATTTTTTTCCTCAAATATTGAATACCTTAGACTGTTAAAAAAACATTTTACCTTCGCATTTATCAAAAGACTTTGCCACTTCAAGATTTGCATAAAATATGAGAAAAATTTCGAGGGCAAGCCCTTTAAAAATTAAAAATTTCAATTATAAAACTCACTTAAAGTATTTTTTACTTTCTTGTCTTTAAAATGTGGCTTATAAAGAAGCTCTATAATTTTGATTCTTAAATAATTTACGTTTAAACCAATTGTGAAGACAACGAAAATTTGTATTACATTTTGTACCTACGTAAAAGAAATAATTTCCATCCGATATTTTTATATTGTCGCTGATATTATATATAAATTGACAGACATTCATATTCTAGTAAATATATATAACATTACTTATAAATGCAATTATTCGTTGCATTCAAAGTTAAAATCCATATTAAAATCCCAATCTAACACGACGGTATCTCGAGATATTTCAGAAATAGTGAAACATTTATTCGTGATTGATGAGAATGTCGCTTTGATGAATGGATTACACAGGCTATACTTCACACTTTATTTGAAAATATATATTTTAATTTTGAAACAAAAAATAGAAATTACACGTTAATGTGATAATGAGTATTGTAGTAGGATATTTTTAAATACTTATGTATAATACTTGTAATATATATTTTATAATTTATAAATATTATAATGGCATACATATTAAAACATTATATAGACTTTTATTTTAAAGTTTAGTTATAGTCACCTCACTGCACCCGTATCCAGGTTTGCTCTAGACCGGGATAGTAAACCAACTACAAACTCGACATATAGTATTATAGATATATTTTATACGATGACTTAAAAGTAGCTATAAGCTCTATATCCTCTATAGATGAAATAGTAGTAACTATCCTAAATAATAAATTTATAATGGTATTTTAGTTAATTACAAAATAATAATGTAACAAATCCTTAAAAAAAATCGTTTCTTTATTTTGGGACGTCTGACATTATTTTAAAAAAGCAACCTTATCTTTTCGTTTATCATCTTTAAATTATTCATTCATAAAAATATTTTATTTTTCTATATTTCGTTTTCTTTATTATAATAAAGAAAAATATAAAATATATCTTAAATTTATGATAATAAAGTTACGTTCAAATCATATTTATAACGTAGCATAACGTAATATAGTCTAAATTAGTTTATTTAATTTATGAACACGTAGATAAGAAATACGATCACACACAATGTCTCCATTTTAATTAGTTAGATTTAGATAGACAATAAGAAGGCAACACACAATTTTATGAAAAACCGTTTTGTAGAGTTTTCATAACCCGTAAACAAACAATCAGATAAACAGATAAAATTACGAGACAAAAATTTAAAAACTATTGTTCACAGTCCAGAATACGTAGCGGTGGTTTATTTTTATAATAATGTACTATGTATAGAACTTGCTATTATATAATTAGAATATAATTTAAATTAATCAGTGGGATCATGTTATTTTATCTCCAGGATATAAACGTATTTTATTCTGGTTAAAATCAAAGAAAATGGCATTTAAACAGAACCATAACAAAGAAAACTATAAAACGCGGAATTATCGACACGCTCTTGATAAATGAAGCCATAAAAGAACCATTCACTAGATCATATCCAGTGAATGACTTGTCCGAACCTAAGATAAGTTATATATTTTGGACACAGGTAGCGAAGTACAGAACTAAAACCGACATTTTTCATAAAATTATTTAATACAACAAAATAAAATTACACAAAATTATCAAATTAAATAAAATAATTAGCCAAGTTGTATAAACTGTGCATTATTTATAACATATATAATTTACTACTAACTTTTAAAACAATCATTTTGAAATCTTTAAACTGTTTTACTGTTACTGTCCCTGTGAAAACAAGAAACCTTTTTTGTTCTTAAATTAGACCATTATGAAGTCTTAAACATATCCTGGTGAACTTTCAAGGTTGGTTTCGATTGAAGTAATTTCTGGGTTTCTTTTTAGAGGTAAAGTTTTGTTCTCTATTAATATTTATTGTATATAAAACAAAAAAATATAGGCGGCAGTAGCAATAACGACTGTTATAGTAGAATATAATATATATTAGAGTCCTAATAATATCTAAAGATGGGCATGGTGTCCAGCAGTATCCTGCATTCAACATGGCGAAAATAATTCATAATTATAGCGACCTACATAACCATCAGTTGAATAGGCTCCAGATATGATGAGTAGCCATCGTCTTCTGCTTTCAAATTACAAGTTTATTGCATTATAGACCTTATACTAAATGAACATATAGTTTATTGTTTTATTGTGATATATATAATACGTTAATAAAAGTTATAACAACAGCTCTTACACTCGAAGAAGCTCAGATCAAGAAAAGTCATTGTGACTCATCAACGCGTTACAATAGCCTATTATATTACTGACAATATGAGTTTTATGATATCTTGAATACTATACGTTTATTACAGAATTTGTAATATTAAATAAAAATATATATAAATTAAATATAATAGCTTTTGTGATATAAAAACAAAACAGTGACTTGTAATTATTTTAATTACTTTAATTAGTTCTAATACCGTAATAATATGATTACTCTTGTAATCAAAAACAATCAACTATTGGAAACGATACATATTTTATTCCCAACTATAAATGTTTTATACCATCGCGACTTATACACGTTTTGAATTATATATCGAATCATCAAATTATTTCAGATTGTATACTTTTTTTGTTTAACGACGTTTGGACGATATTTCACCGACCATGGTCACCTTTTAATTATAGGAAAAAAGAATTTTGACGATTCCTCTCGATTTGCCTTATCTTAAGAACGGTTCAATTGGAGTCTGGCATCTCATATTTGAAATAAAAAACTTACGACTTTCACAGAAATACCTGAACTTTTCACTTAAATATCTGTACTTTTATTAGCTTTTGTTTTATATATATTATGAGCAAAAAATAAAAAAAATTGGAAGTTGGTTACGGCGTAGTGTCATAACGTACCAAGAATATTGTGTAACTCGTTGACGTTTGACATTTAACGTTTTAAATTCATTATGAAATGGTGGTTATTTTGCTTGTCTATTTTATTTAGATAAATTCCTTGTCATTCTTTGAGTTCTTATAAAATAAGTAATACATATAATTTATGTGATTTGTGTTTTTATTTTTAAATATAACTTGCTCCTGATTGCTAATAATATATATATGAAGTTTGCGAATTAACTTCATTTCATTTAAGTCTCTTTATAACCCTATTAAGCGGCTGCATGAAGCTCACAGAAGCGTGTTATAATCCACTGTCTATTGTATTCTATGAAATATAAGCTTTGTAAAATTGTGACGTGTCTCGTATTCTCTTATTTTTCCATAAGAACCTACTCAAAGATTTCGTGACCTTAAAGTGCGCTGATGAAATAGGGGACAAAGAAATCATTTTAAATATTTCATAGTTACATAATAATAATTATTTATTCTACTGCTACCTAACTAGTGCATAACGTTATTTTTGGGCCCTGAAGAATCAATCAAATGTAACAACATGTTTGAATTAGACTTCGTATATGAATATTCTATTGTGTCGGCTCAAAAGAGTTCGATTTCGCGCTTATAAATATATTTAAATACCGACAATTATGAAGATATCTTCTTTGCAGTATAAATATAGTAATAGTAGTATTGGTATCATCATGGTAACTTCTTTCTTTCACCTCTGTCAGCCGTCACTTCAGTACTCAGAGTATTCCTCATATTGACTTTCAAATTCATACTCATAATTTTCATCATCCCCTATACTTAATTCCTTAATTATCCTACATTTCACACTTTGAACACATAATGAACTATGTTAATTTTGTAAAATAGAAATTATTTAGATGGCAACTATTCGAGTGTTAGCTTACTTATTGCAAATCCTTCTGGTTAGTAAACGCATTAATTTTCACTTTTCTTATAGAAACTCTAGTACAATAAATATTTGTAACGAGAATTAAAATAAAATATAATAATATTAATATACTCTGGCATGTTTGGAGCACCTGTATATAAAATGTGACATCATAAAATATTTAATTGCAAGAGTTAATAGACTATTTTATTTGTTGATTATAGCGTATCGCGTGTATGAGTATTGACAATTACGCTTATTACAGGCTACAAAATGTTATAAAATTTATGATACTAATAAACTTACAGACGAGATGAACACCCTACCTAGCTATAACTTGCGTCATAAAATTTCTTCAGATCTTATTGAATTACTGTTTACAAGCGTCATTGCGGTGATATACCTCAAGTAAAAAAACATGCTGAACTATAATTTAATGTAGTATTATTAAATACTTAATGTCACTACTAACTTACTTAATCTATCCTATTTAGCCTTAGAATGGTTAATAATCGGGTATAAAATACTTGCGCAGTTTTGTGTCCATCTTGTAGACTTTTCTCAGTAATAAAAACTTTATGTTAGTTTGATGTCAACTGTAACTTATGTATATTATTGTGTACTGTTTTTTTAATGAACCTTAAAATATTAAAGTCAATAGAAGTTTCTTTGAAGTTGGATGAGGAACATTTGTTTTCACAACCCAGAACTGATTGGATTGAACTATTTGTCTTACAAATTATTCCCTTGGTGAAAATATCTTTACCTTGTTAGTTAGATTAACCAATTACCGAATTATTCCAATTTTTTTTACAAACTCTGAGTAACGTTTTTTTGTGAGATTTTTTTACTTATTTCTTCGTTATTCATGGTATTAAATTTAATACCTAAAATTATTTCATTTTAGATTTTCGATATTTAAAACAAAAAACAAATAGTACGTTAAAAACGAATGACAATGTTGAGAAATGGTATAATGTTTATTTAGTCATTTATCTATTAGATGGTTTTTGTTATTCGTATTAAGACAACCTGTTCCTGAATAGACAAATAATCTCCGATAAATTTTCCTTGGATTTAATTATAACTAACAGTTCTTCGTACAAATTTCTTTCAGAGTTCGTATTAAAGAAAACAACAACAGTTCCAAGGAAGTTCTTTTATAATAAGGCTTATCTGATACAAGAGCAGGATAATGTAAAATTAATAATGGTTGAATGAATATAATTCCACTAAGACACTTCCAAATATACTGTACGTGTTAAATTATGACAATAATAATATAAATTGAAAATGTTTACTTGTTGTTTAAATCTATTAAAACTAATATTTTTTAAGAATTATTTTATATTTCAATTTCACTAATATAATTTTATTTTAAAATTGCAACACATCGAATGTCCTGTGTCATATATTATTGTTTATCAAATCAAGCTAATTTGAATTTGCTTGGGCTTTTTTAATTAGTTTATGTAAGCTCAATATATTCTTCAATCAAAATAAAATAATTTACAAGGTACTTTTATTTCTTTAATATTATAAGATTTATTTTTTTTATTATTTAGGAATTTTATCCACTTTCAGTAACAACAACGAAGTCATACTTTCATCCTAATAAAAAAATTGTAATCATAAAGCTGGCTCCAGACGGTCAAACAAACTTTATCCATGTACCACTTGTATCAACAAGAGACGATATATATTTGGATCGTCTAACCAGCACTTTTATCAGAGGAAACGATTTTATAACAACGACATCAAAAAATATTATACTCTTATTATCGGCGTTCGTTAATATGTTCGTTAATGTAATATAAAAATGTTTTTTGCTTGAAACTTTACGAACATTTATTATAATAAATCAAATAAGTACGAGAACAAAACAATAATTGCACGTGTTAAATATAAAACGAAACCGCTTTATTTGAGGGTCAACACGACATTGAAGCAGCGCTTGAAAGTTCAGGGCGATTTCTCTTTGTAGCTTTTAAACTTGTTTTAATAATTGACATATGAATTTATGGTCTCATGTTTGTTTGGTCTCTCGCAGAATTTTGTTAGATATAAGACATTTAAGTACAGATAAAGCCTAGCTATATAGCCAAATTGCATTTGCAATTGTGTTTGCAAATTTTAAACATCAAATATACCTTCAATTATTGTAATGTAATAAAATCAACCACTGTAAGCGTCATATATAGTTTTTCATTACAACTTGCACTTTGTCGTCATAGTCACCAATTTCTTTCTGCACTTTTCGATATTATACAACATAATAATGTTAAGACTAATGCAATAATTCTATAAACATCACAACTACAACAAATACGACTAATGAAACAATATGGATCTACCAATGTTTTAGAAACCTAATCTTGTGGTTGTACATATTACATAGCTTTATATGTATTAAGGTAAATAACGTAAGCGATGAGATGAAATCCTTGATATATATATTTACACGGTATATACATATTTATTTATATATTTTCCAGCAGAAAATGAACCAATTACAATAAGTTCAAAGCGCTGAAAACTGATGAAGTTTTAAAGTTGAATCTTTTATTATATTATCCCTACATAGAATAAAATAATGATAATAAATACATGTAACGTAAACTAAAACAATAGTTTCAAAAAATATTTCTGTTTGTCTGTTTCTTTGTTAGCAAATTTGGTATGGTTATAAATTTTATCCTACCCAACATTTTAGATACTATTTATTCTAAAAGTCTAGGCAAAACACAATCAGTGATTTAGGCTAGAGTATATGTACAAAAAAATATTGGACATCTTTTGGGAGAGGAAGTAGCTGGACAAGCTAGTACTTATGTATTTTATGTATAAAGTAAAAATGAAATAAACAACGAACATGATACAATTGTGAAATTAAAAAAGACTGATATTGTACAAAATATAACTAAGTTATTTTCAAACAAAAACCAAAACAGGAAATAGCCTGAAGCAAAAAATCAAGAGCATGCAATAAAATATTTATTGTATTTGCATTATATTTTATATTATATAATATATATATAACTATGGCTCATGGAATATCTATTTCTTTCATAGCAACACTACAACTAAACTATATACTTGTTAAAGTCAGGTCTAAGCTTAATGGTAATTTTACTACGTATATTGGATTATATCTGGATTGGACACTTAACTATGAAGAGTAATTAAACTTGAAGTCGATCGAGTTTGTGATTGATCGAGGATAGTTTATAAAAAGATACTTCATATGCAATAAATACATTTAGTATGTTGTATAAAGACTTTATTAATTTCTATTTCACACTTATAAATTAGAATCATGTGCAAATTAAATTATAGCAAGTTACGTAAACATATTTATTTTAAACATGAAACAAAAATAAACCTGTTATAATATAACTGCAATTTAGTAAACTGATTTTTTTGGTCTCGATATCTGTAATTTAATTAAGTCTGTTTCTAAGTCTGTCGTTATTACAGCACATCTATATCATAATGTATTAAGAACAACTAAATCAAAGAGAAGTCTACACAAATAAAGTTGTATTTTAGTTAACTAGATGCCGTTAGTAAAATAGATCCCGCTGCCATGTTACTTTGATCTATGCATAGCATAATATTTGTACGTGAAATTTAAACTTTATAGTCCTTTTTACACAAATTACTTTTTAAATTTTAGCAAACTTTAAGTTTACTTGGAGGATTGCGGAAACCTAATATTGTACTTAATAACGTTATCAGACTTCACTTACTGTGATATATAAAATTACAATATGTGAAAGTTTATTTACACTAATAGTTATTTATTCGAAAGACGCAAAAGTAAAATTTAGTCAATATCCTCTATAATGAAACAATTACAACATTAAATATTCATGTGTTTCCATTAATATAGCATTCTTAAATATAAGTTATTTAAAGATAATTGATATTTATATTATCTTTATAAATACTGCTTAAAAAGACATAAATTTTAAATTAAAATACTGCAATTGTTCTGTGTTTCATATTACAGATTTTTAATATAAACCTTGTTGTTAAAAACTATTCATAAGAAAGCATACCGAGAAGAAATTCTATACAATATTTAAATATTAACAAGAAAATAAAGACAGAGTTTTAAAGGCAGCAGTCTGTTAATAATTAGCGAGTCTTTGTTGGGAAAATGAGAGGAAGAAAATTTATACATGTATTTCTTTATTATATCTCTTTCTATTAAATATATTTTATATTAAAATCTTTATACCACATTATGTTATGGGATTTTATTAGGGACAAAGGTTGTTTGAAATACATTTTTCTATTTTCTTTTATCTATCTTTTACTTAAGTTATGTGGTGGAGATAATAGTGAAAATACTAAACAAATCTTTTTTTGTTTGTTTTTGTAATATTTATTTCGCATCACTAAGTTAAATCAAAAATTTAAATTTATTATAAATATATTTCTACTATTATTTATAGGTTTATTTTTTACTATATTTTTGACAAATGTATTTCTTAATGACGTTTTCAATTTAATTTACTTTACTAAAGGCTTAAAAAGGAACAAGTCAACGTCTCGAAAGTCTTGTTTATTCACACCCAAGTGTGAGCTATTGAACATCGCATACGTTCACAAAATTACAAATAAGAATTACACTTTGAAGACCGAGCCGAGTCAACGATAATTATATAAAAATAAAACGACATGGCTTAGTAGAAAGCCCGAATTACTTACTTACTTACTATATTTATGTATTGACATCATATTATCCTGAATATCTAAACATTTTTAAACAAAAACATAAATTTTTAAATAGTATATATAAATATAATATTTTTTTTTGTTTAGATTAGACAACATTAAATACAGTACAGAAACAGGAATTCTTACCGCGTCATTATCATAAGAAGTTATGCAGAAATAATTGCCACATCTTCAAGCACACTTGCTAGCAATTAATGTCAGGTTGCCGTTGATGTCAGATTGGTTTTGCTCATCAATCCTGGGACCTTAACCAGGGAGCCGAAACTATGGATATTATTGTATAAATTCAGTCAACACTTGCTACTGCAAACATTGCTGATGCGTTATAGAAACGGGGTAAACTGATCCGATCCAGTAATTTTGAAGCTACTTGAGGGTATTCCAGCAATTTAAGCTTTATTTAAACCCTGAAACCAACATATGCGCCATCATCGATAACACCTACCTAACCAATGTCAATATACCTTTCAGATTAGGGACCGCATTTATAACCTTATATTCAACCTAGTTAACAAATTCTGTCTTCATTCTCTTATCTCGTTTAAAATCCATTAAATAAGTGTCATATTCTTCACATTGACAAAAATATACTAATACTTAAAAAACGAATCATTTCAGAAATAAGTGAAAATAACAGTTTTTTTGTACAACACTTAAAGTATTACCCTTAACACTAAAGATAGAATTCAGGCACAAAATAATTCTAACTTCATTACATCATTACCGTCATATCCTATTGACGTCCGTTATTAATCTTTAGTGTTCCTTACTTTTTCCGCATCCATTTACGACTAATACCTTTTTTATTTCGTCTATCTAATTTTCTAAAAGGCACTCCACATTACGATTACTTGTACGATGTGTCCATGACTTCCAGCCCCTATTGCCATCATCCTAATGACAATCATGGCCTACCTATTGCCACTCCAGCTTATCAATAAAATTACAATACAGTATTATTACAGTATCATATAACAATTATGTGAAGGTCAATTAATTTCAGTTCATAATAAACACTTGAGAAGTAATAAACTTCTTTTTATCAAAATGGCTTTCGACAATAGTATAACGGCGTAATTTGAATTCTAACGAAATGCAGTTTTGCTCATGGAGTGGAACTATTTTATGGCCTTTGCTTATTACATAATATTTATTTATATTAATTAATAGTGACCATTTAATATAATTTCTCACTAAGCTATACTTATCATTCCATTATAACTATTTAATTGTTAAGAGTCCCTCGTGGACCGTTACTGTCCTGTTAAATACTCACTCACTCGGGTTGTGGTCTCGGAATAGCTTTCAAGTCTCCTTGGAATAACTATCTATCTAGTAAAATGTTATTAAAGATACGATTTTTGGTTAATTATTATATATTTTTGAGAATTTTATAATTACTAATATTACATCTTATTTTCCCGATAGCAGTTTTTAATAATATCCTAAAATTAAACCCTTTTGACTATATTCATTTAATTCGGAAATAAATAACGATCGTTACATAAGCATTATCCAACAGGACAAACAACCTAATAAATAATCTTCATAAAAAAATGTAATCAATTAATAATTATACATTTACGTATGCGTAACGTTTTTATTATATTTATATTTAGGCTTTGTCAATAAACTTTTTTCAAGCACATATAAAATTTTGTTTAGGAAGAAACTTCAATGTATCCTATTCAGAAAAATAAAGCAACATCATGCTGATAGCAGCATCACAGTCAATTGGCTTAAAGAACATTAAGAGTTATATAGTGCAGAATTACTTTTATTATTTTTAAAAGAATCTATAGTTTACTATCCGCTTGGAATATATTGATTTATAATACCCGTTTTGGATATGAAAACAAAAGTCATATTCGTATTTCGTTTCTTGTTACTTGTGACCATTGTGTTGGCCATTAAAGAGCGTTATACATATTTTTTATACGGAAAATAAAATATTCCATACAAGATGTTTAATATTGTTTTATGTTATTAAATAATATTGTTTTCTGAAGATTTTGTGGCAGCGCCTTTAATAAGAATATATATTACACAACCCTAGGTATAAATAATAATAACATTGGACTGATATATATATGTTTACATACGAGTGCAGGTAGCATTGTGTTGTTTTGGGAATTATTTCGTGTATTTTAAAAGGTTGTGTTACTATTAAAGGGCTTTTGTTCTTACATCACTCTACCTCAGACAACATACGACAAACTTGAATATTTAATATTTAAGGAAACAATTTAATAATTATTTGCAATGAAGCTATTCACTTTTTATTGTTTGTTGGTTTTATTTTTTTTGTGATGATAAATCAGTTCATTAATTTTTATTACTTTCTTTATGACGATGATTCTTAAGATTCTAGAGGAGGTACTGTGGCGAAGTATTAAAAAAAATAATAAAAAAGCGCATACATATTGAACAAGCAAATATAACTCTCGAGTTACTGACCAGATCTTGAAGATTTTCATCAATTCTACGCTTCGTGAACCCAATCTTCTCTTGTACGCATTCAAAACGGGGAGGCAATCATCTTTCATTTTATTTATCTAGTAGCTTGTATAGCTGCCATCATGTTTATAATACATTTGTGAACTGGTGTTAATTTATATTAAAGTAACAAATAAGAATAATAATTCATCTTATAGCTGCTAAATAAATTACATAAAACATTGACACGAGAAAGCCATTTAGAAAGAGATAGTTCTGCTCTTTTACGTAATGCATATAATATTTGTGATTTTTTTGGAACCAACATAACCATACATATATTAATAGTCTCCTTAGATATTAAAAGGATATCAACATTCAGAATATTACGTTATGTTTTGACAAACAATCAAATGGATCTACGATATTAATGTTTTGGAGAACAACAAGGATTCGAAGTTTATTCAGAAACAATCAAATTTTCCAACTCAAATAGGAAAAATAATTTTTGTCCTTCAATAATTCAGAAGAGTTTTAGAAGTTCAATGTAATTAATAGAATATTAATATATATGATATATCTTTAATTTTACATATTTCAGTATTGTCTTAATAAAGTTAAGTTTTTATTATTTCAGACTGCAAAGATGTGTTTGTTTAAATATTTTTTTTTTTGGCTTTCTCTTATCTTTAATTTAAAGCATCCTACGAAATATTGTAGTTTTAATATTTTAATTAATACATTATTTAGCTAAGATGAGAACTTAAAACATTTTTATTTATTAATTTTACTCACAATATTAGTAAAAAAAATATGTGTCTTCATAGTTACAACGTAATAGTCATTATCTTAGTCCTCAAATCAAATTTCCACGTAAGAGAAATATGATTACCCTCTAGTCTTTGTAATATACTGTATGTGTGTGTGCGTGTGTGTGAACAAATGTATAGGTATGTAGTTGTACATCACCAGATAACTTCTTAATATTTTATCGAGTATCACGTATTTAAGGGTATATATACTTTACATTTAGCTACAGCTAAACTGAACGTCCAGGTTTACCCGCAATAAAAATAAATTCGGGTGAAATATATAAGTTATGAAAACTAAAGAACACTTCTTAATTTATAGTGAGATTTCAAATTATTTACGATATACCCAAATTTACTTTTAAATTACCCGGAAAGTGCCGTCAATTAGAATTATGATTAATCCGTAATATTTAATCAAACCTGAAATATATACACATGAATGATTATAAGAATCAACGCCTTATAAGCGTTATTAACAATACTAATTACAACAACACTCACTAATTAAAAAGTGAATTTCAGTACTGCTTCCGCTAGTAAGTACTAGAAAGGTAATGACATCGCATTCAAAATTCAAAATATGGAAATAATTGTAAATATGGAAATAATTGTATAATGTTGTACACACGCAAAACCTCGAACTAAATGTGGGTAAATTGAAATTAATCACAAACCAAAATAATTTAACTAAAGAAATAAT
The DNA here is from genome assembly GCA_918358695.1 of Melinaea menophilus ssp. n. AW-2005. Lineage (NCBI taxonomy): Eukaryota > Metazoa > Arthropoda > Insecta > Lepidoptera > Nymphalidae > Melinaea > Melinaea menophilus. The sequence goes on from OU911042.1 coordinate 28,423,248, forward strand.
TAAACTAAACAACTGAATGTCTTTGGAATCAAATAAGCGTTATTAATAAAAAAAATATTCAAATATAATACTAAATATATGTACTCTTAAACAATATCCACCAGAATGTTATCAATTTATATAATTTATGACTTAAGGAAGACACTGAATCTACGAGTAAATAATGCCAGTGAAGATGCAAATACCCATGGTATTTCCCGAACGAACTTTAACGAAATTATAAATGTTAATAAAAAAACAATTGATTTTTATTGTATTGTAAAATGATTATTATTTATTGAAGAAAAGAAAATGTTAAATACATGTTTATTTATAATTACTAAAAATTACAAAAAAGTGTGATTAATAATAATACAAAATAGTAAAATAATTTAATATGAAAATAAACTAAATCAGTAATCTTTCGACAGTAATGAAAAATTTGTCCACAGATATCCATAAATCCATCCGAGAAAAGTGAAAACAATACAGAACGTACAAAGTTCGTTCGTGAAAATGGTATATATATTTTTATAATTTCGAGGAACTTAAACTAACCTTAATAGCAAACTTCTATGCAGTGTGGGTCTATAGGTTGACATGATAATGATGATGATGACTTGTATAAGTATTCTTAATTATTTTGCAAATCAAAGAGGTGATATCTTGGCCCTTATTCTATAACAATATCCAGTCTATCTATTCATATTTATAGAATAATTAAATAAGCTTAAGATGACTAAACATGTTTAAAGAATTTAACATAATAATTAATTTAACAATATCCCACCCGTATATTTAACAATCGATGTTTCTTGTACTTGTACTCGCCGTATAAAAAATGACCACTTAAGAAAAATGTGGGCATTAAAATAAGTGGCTTTTAAAATAATTAGGGTAACCGAAAAAGTAACCCTTCCAAGAAACTAATTACCCATTCATTTATCTTTTTGAAAGTGATGTCAGAATTGTTCCCTCGGAAAAAGTATTTTATCAACGTAAAAGGGTACGATCAAGACATGTTTCCCTAAAATGTAAGGGATAACGACAAAGGGATTATAATACTATATGAACGTTAATGTATGTTTTTCAAAATTATTATAAAATATTAGCTGTAATACCTGTAAATAATAACTTAACATTTCAAATTAAATTGTAACAATTTCTGGTAATTATAATATTTTTTTTACAACTTACTGTCATTTAACATCTTAACAACTTCCAAATACTTTATGAAATAAAATAAAAAAAAATAAAAAAAATCTTAAACGTAAATTTTTATTCCACTAACGTTCATAACTGAGTTATTAAAAAAAAAGTTATTTATGTAATAACACGTTCAGGACATTATAACAAAAACAAAGGTATAACTTATGAAAACCAAATTATAATATACAAGAAATTATTAATATTGATAACCTTATGTATAACTTTAATAAATAATCAGTGAAATATGCTCAAACAATTCATTTATGCTGATATTCTTTGTATAAATGACTAGAAAATGTATATTAAGAATATTTGGTTTTTACACAAGTACACAGAGTATGCAAATATTTAAATGTTAGATAATTTAATTAGAGACGAAATGGCACTACGCCTCTCCTCAACACTGATCATTATCAGCATTTGAAGCAATTTACTTAATTAACTGTATTTTTTTATTTCAATGTTTTATTTTAGTCACGTCCACTCCAGTTCAGTTCAGTTGAGTTCATTTCAATTCTTTTTAGTTTTTTCTATCAGCTCTTTTTGTTGCCTTCATGTAACTCCATCATGGGAATGGACGGTAATATTCTAACTAATGTTCTTTTCTATTTATTTTAAGCTTATTCCGGAGTGATAGAGAATGAAGAGGATTCCTGCACAGCTCCTGGACTTTCTTATTTTTATATAATTATGGTAAACTATACTTACTTTTATGTAGTATATATGGGAGCAAATCATTATGTAATGATTATATTGTTTTAAAAATTCCGTAATTATTTATAATTAGTTTTTAAATAATCATTCGTAATCACAAAACTGTTATTTCTCTAACTTCAATCTCTTAAAGACATTGTATTGACTGATTGGTTGGTGATTGGTAAATTTCACATCCAATCGGTAAATTTCACATTGGATGTGAAATTTATTATTTAATAATTCATATAGTTGCACCTTTTCATGTTTAACATTTAAAGTAAAACTAAATTAGATTTATTATAACTCCAACATTCATTATGTTATTAAATATATCAAACTTTATTTAAGTTGCATTCTACGTGGTGCGACATCTGTTGAAGATTCATGTAAACTTGTAAGAAATGGAGTTTATAATCTTAAAATAAATGTAATTTGTATAAAATAAATTATTTAGAGTTAGATAAAATTCATTATAATATCAATTGTAAAGATTTAACTATATTTGAAGATTTTATATACAGTAATTTTAATATTTGCTTTAAACAAATTTTGATTGTCATTTAATATAAATGTAATTTGTATTAAATAAATCATTTAGAGTTATATAAAATTCATTATAATATTAATTGTGAATATTGAACTATATTTTAAGATTTTATATACAGTAATTTCAATTTTTGCTTTAAAATAAAGAGAAAGGACGGTACGGACCGACTTCGTGTTGATTTCCGCGAGTTAAATTCAAATACGGTTAGAGATAACTACCTTTTACCTTTAATAGCGGACCAAATTAAAAATTGTTCAAAGCCCATTATAATAGTTGTTTAGATATGGCATCTGGATTTCATGGCCCCTCTTTACAATTTAACAAGAACCAATATTAATTTCAATTTGACTGAAAAACATGACTTTGCCCGCCAACAAATAATTAACATACTGATATCTTCTCCTGTATTGACTATTTTCGATCCTAACTTGCCGACGGAGTTGCATACGGATGCCAGCTCCATTGGATATGGTGCTGTATTGATTCAGAGACAAGATAGAAATCCTTTCATTTCCTCCATCGCCGATCATTTAAAGTTATCACAGATTATAACTCTTTAAAAGTCTCGAGTCACAATCAAGATTTAACCCCAAGAGTACACAGATGGTGGGCCTTCTTGCAAAATTTCCAATTTGAAATCGAATATCGCAAAGGCGATAAATTTGCTCATGCCGACTTTTTCGGTCGCAACCCAATAAAAGAATCTAATGGACGTCATGTAAACCAGTGTCCAGAAATTAATAAATCTGGCTCTTTAGTATGGTCCGTTAATGCTGCTACTCTTGATAATAACTGGCTCCTCATCGAACAAAAGCGCGATTCAATTCTAGCCTGTATTGTTGAACAGTTGAATGGTGGTTCGATACAAATAAATAACAAGACGCGTAAACTATTAATAGTCCCACGTAATTATAGATGGAATCTTATATCACATTACCACGATAACCTTCAACATTTTGGATGGAAAAAAGTCCTAGATAAAATGCGAGAGCAGTACTGGTTCCCTAACATGACCAGGTTGGTTAGAAAATTTGTTGAAAATTGAGTAATGTGCAGAATAAAAAAAGGTGTATCGGGTGCTAGACAGGTTGCCTTATACCCTATTGATAAAATAGCTATACCTTTCCATACTGTTCATGCAGATATAACAGGGAGAATGAACGGAAAACGTAACGATGTGCTTTTGTATTTATCGATGGCTTCACTAAATATGTCCATATGATTTACACTAATGATCGAATAAGTGAAACTGCTATTAAATGTTTTCAAAATCTAATTGCAATATTCGGCACCCCAACGCGATTAATTACTGACCAAGATAGAAGTATGACTTCTACAGAATTTAAAAAATTTTGTGAACAATATAGGATTCAACACAATGTTGTAGCAAAGGGAGCTAGTAGGGCCAACGGACAGGTTGAATGGTTAATGAAAGTAATAAAAGATAACATATCTGTTATAGAACTTAATAGACCTTGGCACACAGCTTTACAAGAATTGTAATTTGCTATAAACTGCAGTTTCAAAAAGTACAGGTGAAAGTCCCTTGGAGCTACTATTAGGAAAGAGATGTTCTCCACCTGCCATTAAAATATTACATATTGATGATGACGAACTCACAGATAATATAGACGAAGTTAGATTACTTGCTAAACAACGGATGGACGAGCGGTCCTTTAATGACAAAACGCGTTTCGACAAAAGTAAAGCCACAGTCCATCTCTTTAATGTCGGTGATTTTGTGTTAATGCGGCGCCATGAACACCATACTATTATGTTCTAAATTTGAAGGCCCAATGGAAATTTTAGAAGTAATACCAAATGATCGATATCGGCTTAAGCATGTTAACCTCCGTGGGTCTTCAGAAAAAATTGCAAGTCACGATACGTTACGTCCCGCTCTTACAGCACAATTAAACCCTTTTGACTTTGACAACTCGGACGAATCAACCGTATGGGCAGAGGAATCATGCGAGATCGATATACATGGGGGTGCTTCTACCTCCTCTGCTAGTAATGTTGAAACTATGTAAAGAAATTGTGTTAGTGTAACTGATTCCATGATTATTTTGTGTGTTGGTGTATATTTTTATTAAATTTATTTATTCTATCCAATATCCTGATCCTGGTCTTGTTGGCTAGATCCCAGGAAGGGTGATGCCTTGTGTGGTGGCTAGATCCCAGGAAGGGTGATGCCTTGTGTGGTGGCTAGATCCCAGGAAGGGTGATGCCTTGTATGGTGGCTAGATCCCAGGGCGGGTAATGCCTTGTAATGTGGCTAGACCTCAGAATGGGGGATGCCTTGTATGTTGTCTGGAACTCTGAATAAGTGATGTTTTGATTTGTAATGTAAAACAGCGCAAGAGACGCGCTGGAGTCAGTATGGCCGTATGGGCGCAAATCATTATATAATGATTATATTGTTTTAAAAATTCCGTAATTATTTATAATTAAATTTAAATAATCATTCGTAATCACAAAACTGTTATTTCTCTAACTTCAATCTCTTAAAGACATTGTATTGACTGATTGGTTGGTGATTGGTAAATTTCACATCCAATCGGTAAATTTCACATTGGATGTGAAATTTATTATTTAATAATTCATATAGTTGCACCTTTTCATGTTAAACATTTAAAGTAAAACTAAATTAGATTTATTATAACTCCAACATTCATTAAATAAACCAAACTTTATTTAATTTGCATCTTACGTGGTGCGCCATCTGTTGAAGATTCATGTGAACTTGTAAGAAATGGAGTTTATAATCTTAAAATAAATGTAATTTGTATAAAATAAATAATTTAGAGTTGAATAAAATTCATTATAATATCAATTGTGAATATTGAACTATATTTTAAGATTTTATATACAGTAATTTCAATTCATTATAAAATATGAAATGTAACAATGCGTAATATTATTCTTAGTGTGTAAAGCTCACATGGTAATCGGCTTAAATTTAATTAATATAAAATAATATGTATGAATGTTGTGAGGGAGATAATGACGGTAGAAAGCCTTTCAGTATATTTCAATACTATTATTACTATACTAATTATCCTTAATGAATTAAACATATATTTTTGTAGTGATATATGTTATTGTTTTATTTTAATAATTTTAGTGTTGAAAACACTTGAAATAGTTGTTAGTAATTGATCTCATGTCTTTAAAGTTAACAATTATTCGTACTTCATTAAGTTACATAGGACAGTTTAAAATTGAATATTTATTAATTATTAATATAAACTTCAATAAAAAAATCAGTATCTTATTCTTTGTTATATTTAAGTAAGTCTACAACAGAATGAATAAACCTAGTCTAAATTTGTATATAATCAGTGATATTAGTGGATAATTATTTTGCGAAATATTAACCATTATTGAATTTAATTATAGGAATAAACAAAGAATAAATTTTACTAAATATTTCGTTTTTCTTTTTGGTAAGAAAACTAATTACATTAGCTATAATTAAGTGAATATAAAATAGAAATATTAACAATAGGGAGTGTAACCCCGAGTGGAAAAATTATTCTTGCAAAAGTTGGACTGTCAGCAAAGTAAAGATTGAATGCAATGAACGATAAAATAATTGCCGCTTCAGTTAGCAAAGTATCATGATTTAGATCAAATGAAACGTATTTTATTTCATGAACAATGTATGAAATATTTATTTAAAATACATTTCAGTTTTAGTGTTTTTGTGTAAGACCCTTATCACAGGTGAATAGGACGTAAAAACTTTTTTCAAGCCGTGATATAATTTTTAAATTTTACATTTACCCAAAATTTAAAGTTTTGTTGTGCATACAAGTGTACGTGTACGCTACTTTAATACGCTACTTTAATAAAATTTTTAAAAAAAGTTTGTTAATAAAGGATTTACAAGAAAAAAACGGTCAATAAACATTATTTGTTTAAACAGAAAATCTAACATAAAGTCAATACTTCAGCTTTAAACCAAAAAAAATCTTTTCTATTTTTTATACTTATATATTTCTTTATTTAACTTCACGCCTTATCCCTTACAGGGTAGCCAGAAACGACGGAGCGCCAAACGCTACGGTCTCTGCATACCTCTTTCGCCTCGGCCACAGACATCAACCTCTTCATACATGCCTTCTATTTATTATTTTACTCTGTAAATCAGTTTTAATATTTTTTGTCGTTTTAAAATAAAAATTGTTGATAAAAAGTTTTTATCAAGACTTAAGATAAAGGTTTCTCTTTTCTTTTCGTTCTTTCCTTTTCTATAATTTATGAGTATTATCATATTATTTATTTTTATTGCAAAGAAAAACTTAATAAACAGTTTAAGAATACAGACAAGTAGACTTACAATTTTTTTATATGGTTTCCGTTTTGCTTTTCGGCTACGGAACCCTAAACGCACAGAGCTGACATGCCGAACGACGCTTCCGTCGTTGAGCTGAGCGAAGCGAAGCTCTTTACTGGTCAGATCGCAAAAAATGCGAACTCTCTGTTCTTAAAAACTATTCGAGCTACGTTAACGAAACTCGCCACAACTATTGCGAGCATAAGGCGCTAAGCATATATTTAATTTTTTTTAAATCGTAATTCTAAATTCAGTATAATTTACTGATTCCGTTTTAGGACAATTTACGTGCTAGCTCAGAAACTACGCATAACACAGTTTCGAAACTCGGCGTGGTGTTTGATGCCACATAACTTTATGGCTGTGCAAAATTTCGGATAATTTTGATCGACAGATCTTGAGTCACTAATTGAACTAATTTAGTTCAATTAGTGACTCACCAGCGCGCACCTGCTCGATGCACGAGTTACGAGTGGATTGAAATCTAAGAAAGTTTGTAACTACTCTCATACATAGCAGAACTGACTATAAATTCGTCAGAATGTAGTTCACATTAAGCTCGAAGCACACTAAAAGAATGGTAAGTTTTCGAATTACAGAAAAAAAGCCATTGCCAAGCCATCTGCCATAGGAAATTGACAAAATTACTGTTGTTTGAGAACGTGCCACGATATCATCATAATAATTCATTTTACCTCCAAGGAGGTCGAAGGCTTGCTACTGTATCAATAGTATCGCGTAGTAGTGAACCTGATTGTTTCAGCGTGATGCCATTACGAAAAGAAGAATGTTATGAGCAATTTTGTAGAAAATTTTCCATTTAAAGACCTGAAACGAATATCATGCTTGACATGTTTGGCAAATGATTTATTGATAATATCCTATATTTCCATTTAACTCTCGTAGCGTTTATAAGGACTAAGCTAAAGAACATCGTAGTAAATAGCCTGCCGTGCACAGAGCAAAAGTTGGCTCAGCTCACCACCCCGCTTGCGTGACCTAGTAATTTACAACCTAGTTCTTCTATGACGTACTTCCAAGGATATATCGTAATATTGCAATATGATAATAGTCTTACATTGTCAAAATTTTCTGATATTTATCTGTTGTAATCTTATAAATTTTTTCATTTGTTTCGAAAGATTAAACTTATTTACTTTCAATTTATTTATCAAATCTCAACGCCTGTTGACATCATTAAAATATTTTGCAATTAATATATGACTATTTTTTCTTAGATCACTAGAACAATACATGCCACTTATCTCTTTCTTTTTAATTTGAGTTAGTTCCCAAAATAATTAAACTATGATATAATATTAAGTAGAAATTATAAGACCGTAGAGTATCCGTAGAGAATCTGAGTAAACGTGTTTCAACGACATCACAGCATTTGTAAAACTGAACACGAGGCCGAGATCCGACATTTCAAGTATAGACTAGATAACATCTTGCATCTACCTGCTTCGTATCAACTCAACGTAGCAGAAGGCACTCCCAGCAGTCCATTTCCGATATGCGATATATGATATCGAAGCTTCGGTAACGTAGCTAACTAAGTCCTTCCAAACCATTTTAATTCAATAAAGTCTAATTTGTAAACAAAAAATAGTTGTACAATCCTTTCAAAGTAATATTTTTAGTATATAAAAAAACTCATAATGTTTGCATAAATTATATGCAAAAGTGTCTTTTGTAATGAAATCGATAGTCTTTGAATATTGTAACTCAAGATTTTGTATAAAGAGCCGAACTTTGAACTTAACATGTTAATCCTTATGAATCATTCTAATGAGTATATTAATAACACCTATTCATCTAGAGTCAACTTTTTATATTTCTTTCCAAAAATTTGGAATTCATTTTTCTTTTTCCAAAAAAATTTAGATTTTTCTTTTATTGTGTTTATGTGTAATTGTTCAATCATGTATATGTTTGACAGTTCAAAATAATAATATTTTTTAATTATTATTGAATGTTATTGACTCTATTTTTTCATGATTCTTAGAAAAAAATCTTAACATTCAAGAAGAAAAGATGTATGTGACAAAAGTATTACAAAAACACTATAAAAAAATAACAAAACATTATAAAACATTTATAAAACACTACAATTTATTATTAATAACAATAAATTTTGTTACTCAATACTTCTTGAAAAGTAATTTACAATTTTACCTCAAACTACCCGAAATATCAGAGCTTGAAAACCGAATAAGAGTCAAATATCTTATAACGGTATTGAAAATTTTTGACTTAGCAAGAAAAACGTAATCGTATTCATGACCATGTATTTCCTGATATTAATAGAGTTAAAAAACGATCCCTAAAAGATAAATAAATGAAAGGTCAAAAAATTTTGTTAGTGAGTAAAATTGTCTTCAATAAAACGATTACCCAACAAATCTCATCATTTAAAATCTAACTCTATTTCTTTAAGAAATTATTTAATACACATATTCTGTAATCGCTTAACATGTTAAAATAAACTTTTTAGATTCTACTTGCATTTTATCAGTGATTGTAATTCACTCACCGTAGAACTTGTTTGACGCACAAATGAAATTTATTCAACATCAAAGGAGTAGGAGTAGGAAATGTAATCCTGAATGCTATTTGCTTTCTTTAAACCTAGTTAACATTAAATATATCTTAATTTATTTAACGTTATTATTTTTTTCTTTTAGGGTATCCATAAATATATACCAACCATAACAATATAGGTAACAATAATCTTCATAATATTGTATGGTGTGTTACGCAAGCATAGCCAATGGTAATTCTTATAGTAAGCATCAACTTGGTTTCACGCGGTTAAATGCTGACACCACGATTCGAGTATGCTCAAGACGATACCATACGGCTTGCATTCTCATCATCGATGGGAATCGAGGATAAAATATATTCATTCTTGTGTCAATCGCTGACTTACAAGCACCTTACCTTAGTTTTAATTAATTGTAATTTTTATTTTATTATATTTTATTAAGTAATTTTTTGCATCCTTCGCTGCCACCAAACTTGATTGATAAGTGTAATATAAATATATTGATGTTATTGTTCAAAAACTATAAACAAATCAGGGGAAATAGTATTTATTTCCTTATATTTTATACGTAGGTAATTTATTTGCCTTATAATATTTCTTTTACCATATAGTGGCATCTGATAAGTGACAAATCTTGTATTAAAAACATGAGTTTCTTGTGACGTATTACTACGTAGAATTGAATAATAGCAATGACAATACATAGCTTTAATCTTTATTCAAGTTTGCACAACTGTAAATATTTAATTTGTAAATAAGAAAAAGGTACTTGTTTATTTGTGCGTAGATTGTATGAAATAAAAAACAAACAATTATATAATTTTGTACATAAAAATGTTGACTTAATCTACAAAGAATTGGATTGAATTATCGGGATTTAAATTTTATCAAGATGATAATCACCGAAATAAAAACCCAAATGTCCAGCCGTGAGAAAATAATCCATATTTTGTTCTACGTATATTCGATTGTCATTACATTCTGGAGGGCAACTAATGTAAGCATAATCAAAATTTGATTGTATTGTACTAAGATCTTTTAGGTCAAGTAAAAACAAAAAGCTTATTAAATAAAAAGTCTTTAACATAAAAAAATATATATTTGTAAGATTTGAAAATATATTCACCGATATCAAACGCATTTAATTAACTTTTAACTTCTTTGTAAAAAGATTTAATAGAAATCATTATAAATTTATCGTTATGTACTTTTTATCAGAAAAAAAATTATACAATCATGTTAATTATCCCAGACTTTAACAGCTTTTAAAGATTTATAAAGCTATTTAGAAACATTATCTTTGTTGTGTTGTGTTTTGTAGAAAAACACATTTGTGTACACTGAGGAGTAGTTAGAAGAAATTTATCAACTTAAAACGATATTCGAGTCGAGTTAGCCAATATTTACCAACGAGCATAAACCGATAAATAATTAGACACACACTCACAGTATACATTATGAATGTGTGTATAATCATTTATCAGTTATATAAAGAAGATTCTTCTTCTTCTTCTTCTCAGCTTCGCTCACGTCTCGCGGTCGTCGTTCATCATCTCTAGTTATTATAACTTAAGTGCATCTCGTATGAAAGATCGAAAGCTTTAATTAATATCGTTGTTTCACCTCGTTGATTTCATCTCTTCAACTTATTTTGATTCTGTTATGTAATTACGACTAGCTTCACAAGTTAGACAGTAACCTGTGAAAATTAAATAACTAAGCCAATATAAATAATGTTTAAAGAACACAATCTGAATGCACACCAATCACTAAATTATTATAACTCTATTTGAAATTTATTCTCATTAAAAACAATTATTCTAGTAAACAACTTTATGATATTTCAATTCTATGTCACACATTAAGGTCCTATATTAAAGAATTCAAATAATATTTTTAATACTGAATTAAATTATTTGGATTGAGTATTATCTGAGGTGTCTAAGTGAAATTTCGTATATTGAATACTATATCAGAAAATTGACAAACTGGCTCTTAGAATGACTAGCTTACTTTTTTCATTCTTCTAGCTTTAACTAAAAATAATTTACTTCTTGATAGTTCATAAATAAATTTTATTTACCTACTTATAAGCTCATATTAAAACATTAATTAGAATATCGGAATAAATTTATACATATTGAGATAACAAAAAATAGAAAACATACGAATACTGTTTCAAAGTAATTTAATTCACCATTTACTTAGTTAACTCTCTAGAAAAATTAAAATAACTCTGGAAAGACCTTAACAAAATTTGAAAAGCTATTAATATTATAAACTAATAAAAAAAAAATTTCTTTTATATATTTTTATTATCAATCCTTTCTTCTCGAGTATGTTTTCTTTAACTTGGTTACTCAATTTTTGCCATTTTCTTCCATCTTTTTATAATGGCTATAAAATATTTAAAAGGATTTCAGAAAATATGAATATCTTTTTTGTTAATAAATTACATTGTTAATAAATAGATTCTTTTATTTATTCATAAAATAATATTGCTACAAACATCTTAGTTTCGAAAGGACTATGATAAATTCTTGTAATGGTATTGCTTTCTTGACAAACATATAATTCATCGTTTATTTCAATCGTTATTCCAATTGAGTACTTATATTAAAGACGTAAGGTTCAGTATTGCAAATTAAACAGTTATTTCCAATCTAATAGAAAATATGCCATATATGCCATTATTCTTAGGATTTATCAGTCTCTTGTACCATTCTTTGAAACATCTTATTTTTCTTTATTAAAATGTTAAGACAATAATAATTTTTTTATTAATATTTATCATGACTTATAAATGTTTTATACTTTTTTTATAATAAAGAAAGTAAGACTATTTATTAACTGCAAAAATGTTAAAATTTGTTTTCTCGGAATAATGTTTTAACAAATCTCTCTTGCTTGATTATTTTAATGTTTGCTCGCAGATTCTCCATAACTAGAATAGGATGTAGGCTACTTTTTACAGTAATATAAGGAAGGTTGCCGCAGAAAAGCATTCAACTACCATTCGTCACCAGGAGAAAATAAAGTACTTCAATATTCTATTTATTTAATTATGTAGTATAGTTACTTATTTACTTTACTTGCAAGTGTTTTTCTGTAGTGATTTACTCTTTTTTGGTTCATTCATCTACAGACAAATACTAGTTATATATATATAAGTAAAAAACAATTTTCAGGGTTATGAAAAGCTTATCGAATGATATGAATGATGAAACTCGTAAGTTATATTATTATTTCATTCACATAATAGAAGTTACCCTCTCCTCAATTTTTTTAAACACTTACTAAAATTAATCAAGAACATATTTTCTGTGAATATCACAGTACTACCAGCAAAATCATTATTTAAAACACACAGCCTAGACAATAAATAAAACTAATATAATGGGTACCTATTGTCGAAGTGAAACTGGATAAATTCATCAAACGGGAAAATTTCATAAATAAGGTAATGAATCTCTGTAAATAAAGTATGGACATTAAAAATTTGATATCAGACGTAATTTCATATCTTATTAGCAGTTATTTCAAAATAAAATATTTTAACCTAGTGAATTAATATCTTTTTTTTTATGTTAGAGGAGGGTAAACGAGCTTGCAGGTCACCGTTGGTATGTGATCACCGCCGCCCATCAACTCTTGCAACATCCGAGGATTCAAAAGAGCGTTGGCGGCCTTGGAAATAGGAATATATGCCTTTTTTGAAGGTGCCCATGTCGTATCGATCTGGAAATACCGCCGAAGGAAGTTCGTTCCACATCCGAGTGGAACGTGGGAAAAAAGTTCTTGTAAACCGCACAGTGGAAGATCGCCACGCATCCAGGTGGTATGGATGGTAAAGGAGACGATGGCGAGCTGTGCGGTGGTGAAATTCGGCGGTAGGCATCAGATCGAATAGTTCTTCGGAACACTCCCCGTTGTAAATGCGGTAGAAGATGCACAGAGAAGCCACGTCTCTACGCAATGCCAAAGAGTCCAGCCGTTCGCAGAGCACTGGGTCCCCGATAATCCGAACGGCTCTCCCTTGTACGCGGTTAAATGGTCGAAGCTGATATTGGGGTGATCCGGACCAGCAGGGCTATTGCGTATCTTTTTTGACAACTCAAGTGTTAATCACTATGGGAAAGTGCTTAACGAATACTTGTCAAACGTCTAATTTCATATTGTGTAACAACAGTGACAAACTGAGATGACGTCATAAGCACCGACATCGATTGATGCCCACCGTAAATCCTTTTGACAGATAAATTTGTGTCGAAATTCTAAAATTGGTATTTTGTAACTCTAGTGGCTATCAAATAGATAAGCACCTAACTTGTCAAATAATTTTTGAAATACACTGATAAAGAGCAGTGTTTTTTGTGATTAACACTATGACCCGTCTAAAACGAATAGTATCCAAACAAAGTACCAAGGTTCAGTGAAGTGTGTTTATACATTTTAGAAGGTTAATAGTTACCAAATTAGTTAAAATTTTGTAGTACTCTGTGGTTCTAATATTGCAAAGCTAGCTAGCAAAAGGTGTATTTATTAGTTATTACTTGAAACTTCAAACGATGGCTTCTTCGATATTATTTACTCTTGCTGAAGAAGCAAAAAAGCATAATATTTTACGCATCGAGAGACGCCGTCTTCGTGATGCTAGTGATCCCTTGCAGCTCCCAGAGAGAGAATTTGTTGCCAATTTTCGATTGAGCAAGAACGGATACCGGCAGGTTCTTGAAATACTTAGTCCACATCTCCCAGTTTCTAGGAGAAAAACTGCAGTGCGCAATGAATTGAAAGTAAGTATAACACTCATTTAATCATAATCCGTAACGTCATTGCACAGATACTTATTTCGTATAAAAATTTGAATTTATTTATCCTTTCTATTCTTTCTATTGTAGATCTTGGCAGTTCTAAACTTCTATGCTTGTGGGTCATATTAGCGTAGTGTAGGGGCATCAGTTTTGAACAGTGTGTCTCAACCTATATTTAGCAAATGTTTAACTGAGGTCACAAATGCTTTCAATAAACCGGACATCCTTTTAAAATTTATTAAGTTTCCTGGATCCCAAAGAGAAAGAGAAATTATTATGAAAGAGTAAGTTAAAAGTTTTATATTATCAAATATTATCATTATATAAAAAAATTACAATCATAAATTATGTTTTATAATTATATCATTTCACTAGGTTTATGGAGAAGTTTAGATTCCCTGGTATAATAGGGTCTATTGATGGTACACATGTGGCTTTAATTCGACCCACTGACCACGAGGAAGTATTCATTAATAGAAAAAATTATCATTCCCTCAATGTACTACTGGTAAGTAATTATGCATAAATCAAAAACTAACAATTATATTTAAATTAAACAACAAAGGTATCAAACATTTAAAATCTATTTAAGTTTATATTACTCAATAAAACATTATATTACAGATATCTGATGCAAATCTAAACATAATACATGTTGATGCATCATATGGAGGTGCATCACATGACTCTTATGTTTGGAACCAATGTGAAATTAAACAATATTTGAAAAGACTTCATATGAATGGAGAACATTGCTGGCTACTAGGTATGTGTTAGTAATATTGTTGATAAGAATAACATATATTTTAACTAAATGTGTTATTTTATTTATTTATAATTTATTTTTATAGGAGATTCTGGATATGCACAGCGTCCTTGGATGATGACTCCTATTTTAGGTGCATCTTCTAACACTCCGGAGGAACATTATACTTCTCAACATTGTCGTGTCAGAAACACTGTGGAACGCTGCATTGGGATTTTGAAGGCAAGGTGGCGTTGTCTGTTGGCACACAGAGTACTTCACTATAATCCAATTAAGAGTGGAAAAATAGTGAATGCATGTGTTGTTTTACACAACATAGCCAATGCTCAAAAAGCCCCAATACCTCAACTAGATCACGGCGATGTGAACAGTGATCTGCAGCTCCAGGTTGTTTCTGAAACTAGACAAATGGCAGAGTTATCAGACCGCAGTAGAGATGTCCTCGTACAACGATTATGGACAGTAAGATCCAATGTCTAAAATTTTCTTTGTTCTTTGTTTGCTTTGTTCTTATAATATTTTATAATTGAGAGTAACTTTGTAGTTAAAAACTTTTTTTATTATAATTTGCAATTTATTATTTTAGTACATTTTTTTTAATCTAGTACTTTCTTTATATATTTTTCAAATAAACATTCATGTGTTTGAATATGCTTTTGTTTTATCTTCTAAACTTAATTAATAATTTAATTTAAGTGTTCATTTGAAATTATTTCTAGTAAAAGAAAGCGCATGTTTTTAAATTAATTCAAAGATAAGTACAATTTGTAAATAAATATTGTATTTGTATGTAAGATGTAATTTTGTAAGATCCAATATCAAAATTTAAAAAAATTTAGTATTTTTATGAACATATGTTAGTTAGTCAATAATTTTTAAATAGTATGCTGTACTTGAATTCTAATTTGTTGTCATATATTAATTCTATACAAAAATGTAAATTAATGTAAAAATTAAAATAAATAAATAATTGCATACAATAAAAGAAATACATTAAATAAAAGAGATGTATATTTTTTAATAAAATGTTTATTGATTATTATTATTTCTTATTACTTCTACTAATTCCTGTATAGTTTCTCTTAATAATTGAATTTCTTTGTAAGTATTTTCTAAAATCATATTTTGTCGATCTTCAATATCCATTCGCCTCATCTCCAAGTCATAAGCCCAACGTGGCACGTTAGGGTCACGTCTAACTGAAAATTAGAAAATAATCAATACATTTAAATTAGGCCTTCAGGATATGTACTACTTACGATGTTAATATTAAATACATACTAGGCCTCGAAATTCTTGACCTTCGTTGGCTTGTGGAGGGGAATGAAATATTTGAAGATTTTCTAAGGAGTCCTAAAAATAAAAATAAAATAGTTTATGGCTCAACTTATTGTTGATTCTAAAAAAAAAATAACCTTACTCTCTTCTCTCTGTGCTATTATATCAGAAGGTGGTGGCAATGAGGGTAATGGAGGTGAAATGTCTTCCTGGGACTCTACCTCCATTTGTAAACCTAAATTTAATGTATCGGTTGCTAAAGCAGCTTCCTCTATTATATTTGCAACAGGTGCAGCTGTCTCCGCTGTTATATTTGCAGCAGGTACAGCTGTCTCCTCTATAGATATCTGTAAAATATTTTATCAAGTATTTACAAAAAAACAGCACAAATATAGTGAGTAAATTTGCAAACATTATAATTTATATATTGAGAAAAACTTATGTTTCGTAAGAGTATTTTATAATGTGTATAATATATAACTATATATTATGTTAAAGTTTAATACTAATTAAAAAAACTTGAAAGACTAACATTCACAGGTATCCGTACTTCTGGTGATCCCTCCACTGCCACTTTACCGATAAGTGCCAGGACTCTCTCCTCCATTGCAGTAAGGGGAATAAATTTACTAGGTCCCCCACCAGTTGAAGAGGCATTCCTCCTTAAATCTGCAGCCTTTGTTTTGGTCCGTGCTTTAAACTCTATCCAGTACTAGGCATTCAATACAATTAGTTATAATTTCAAATTTATATCATTATAGGTAACTTTACCAACTGTTACTTCATTCCAGATAATTATATTTTTAAAAATTAATATTAAGGAAAAATAATGTAGCAAATATTAATTTATAAGATGACGAAAAGACTAAAATTATTAATAAAACAACTTACTCTGCGCCCTTGGTCTGGTGCTTTACTGGTTCCCTCTGCAAGAGAATTGAGCTGCATTGCCAATGACTGCCAAGCCTGTCGTGCAGCCTGATTGGCTTGTGGCCCTTGGAAACGTCCTAGAGCAATGGGAGTATGAGTTTCTGCAAACTCTACGAGTAACTCCACTTGCCTGGGGGAAACTTTTCTTGGTGCTGGCATCTAATGAGGTATAATAAATATGAAATATTTTTTTTAATGGGGAAATATTATATTTTAAGAATTATAATACAATATTTCATAATTAAATTTACTTTGTGGTCAGTAAACTAATTATAAATGCAAAAAGAAATAGAAATAAAAAAATATTTACCTTTTGCTATCTTTTAACAACAAATTGTACACTAGTCTTGTTTACTTCACGAACGAACTTGTCCCATTAAGGGCTCCCAAAAATTATTACCACTATATATAATTCTTTTTGACTCCTCTGAGTAGTTTGTTACATTACTAAGCACCATAGAACCGCTGATTGACATCGGTATATTTTTTACAATGGTTGTTAAATAGGGGTCGTGTTATACTCCTAAGCACCATGATACTTATAACCGTTGATTGACATCTGTTTACACTTGACCCAACATTAGATTAACTATTTATTGTTTTTAAAATAAGATAAAAATGTTTATATTAAGGAACGTATGAGGAAAAGTTGATAATTTTAAAAACTGAATTCAATTATAATTTCATGTGTACATTTTATTATTTTTGGCTGTTATTTTGACAGGGCTTTGTATTCGTAAATAAGAAAACATAAACATTGTTGATATTCGAGTGTTCGCGACACTTAAAACATTCTAAATGAAAAAGTCACTCCAAACCTTTCAGTTAATATTGTTCTAAGTGTATTTTTTATTTGGTGACATAAAGTCGATAAGCACCAGTAATGTCACGTAATCCGATGAAAGGAACCGTAAATGGATACGCACTCATTGTAATACGCAATACCAATTTAATGACACTCTCAGTGGCCATCGATGTTCGGTTCGCAACTAGAGTCCGATGGGCACTAAAACTGTCAAAGTTAGCCAATAGCCCTGCAGAGATGAGAACAGTACTCCATGTGTGGCCGGACCTGCGCCTTATAGAGCGCAAGTCTTTGGCCAGGTTTGAAGTACTGCCTCGCTCTATTGATCACTCTCAATTTCATCGAGGCCAACTTGGCCTTTTTCTCCAGATGACCACGAAACTGACAATGGCAATGGCAATGACAAATGTCGAGACCCAGTATTCTGACACTTGGCGAGGCAATAAGAGGAGTGGTCTCGAAGAGCGGTGATACGACAAATGGGGTTTTCTTAGTGGTAAACGCGCAAACCTGTGTCTTTAGGGGATTGAACTGAACGTAGTTCAGTTCACCCCACTCAGAAACCATTCCCAAGGAAGTCTATATAGAAGACACAAGTTTATTTCGGCACTCGTCGTCTTTTTCCCGAGAGAGACCTGCACGGCCGGAATATACCGCATCCCCAGTGCTGTCATCCGCATAACAATGTATGTTGGAGATATCCAACATATCATTGATGTGCAGGAAGAAAAGAGTTGGGAATAGCTCGCAGCCTTGGGGTACACCAGCGTCCACGGGTTTGGGGTCCGAGCAAAAACCGTCAAGAACGACCTGTATGCTCCGCCCAGTGAGGAAACTGGTGATCCACTTGCATAAACTCTCGGGAAGCCTAAGAAGCATAGGAAGGTAGCTTCGAAAGAAGCCTCTTGTGCCATACACGATCGAAGACTTTCGCCATATCCAGACTAACTGCCAAACCATCTCCCTTGCTTTCAATAACAGCTACCCAATGGTGCGTAAGATATAACAGAAGATCAGCAGCCGATCGACCATGGCGAAAGCCATATTGCCGGTCATTGACCAACTGGTGATCCTCGAGGTAGGTTAGAAGCTGTTTATTGATGATGCTCTCCATTACTTTGGAGAGAAGAGAGGTAATGGCGATAGGTCTGTAGTTAGCTGGGTCCGAGCTATCACCTTTTTTAGGGATCGGATGGACAAGGGCACGCTTCTATGATACCGGGACTACGCCTTTAAGGTAAGAGTACCGAAATAGACGCGTTAGCACTGGTGTCAACTCAGGGGCACAAGTTCGTAGCACAACTAGAGAGATACCATCTCGCCCACTTGACTTATGAACTTCCAAGGAAAGGAGGGCTTTTCGGATGAGTTTTTTCCGAAAAACTATTTCCGGCATTACGCTAGGACACCGCGGGATGATAGGCGGTGTCTTCCCCTGGTCGGCCAAAGTCGAGTTTGAGGGAAAAAGAGTGCCCAAGAGATCGGCTTTCTCTTTTGTCGTGTAGGCCAGAGAGCATCACCAGTGTGCAATGGCGGTAGGGATGGCTGACAAAAGGTTCCCAGAGTGGCCTTGGAAAGCGCCCAGAATTTGCGCGTGCCAGGCGGGTACTTTGCCAGCAGATCCCCAATTTTGACGACGTATTTCCTCTTCAGAACGCTAGAGTTCGAATCCTTAGTGACTAACGCATTAGCCCAAGCTTGATAAGCCTGCCGTTTGCCAACTGCTGCAGCCCTGACAGACGCATCAAACCAAGGCCGCGATCTGCCACCAAGTGGTACCACAGAGCTTGGTACAAATAGTTCCATGCCCTGAAGTATCACATCAGCTACAGCCACAGGACAGTCACTAGGATCATTGGAAGGGAAACAAATCGGCCCCCATGGGTAGGA
This sequence comes from Melinaea menophilus ssp. n. AW-2005, assembly GCA_918358695.1. Taxonomy (NCBI): domain Eukaryota; kingdom Metazoa; phylum Arthropoda; class Insecta; order Lepidoptera; family Nymphalidae; genus Melinaea; species Melinaea menophilus. The sequence continues at coordinate 28,443,052 of OU911042.1, forward strand.
TGCAAAAAAGGACCTCTTTCCATCCCAATCCGCTGACTTGTAGTGCCAAACGCGTCGAGTAGCAGGTCTTGTGCGAGCAAGACGTTGAATGGGCACTGCACTCCGTACCAGACAGTGATCAGAGGAACCTAAGGGAGCCTCGACAGTGATCTGGTACGTTTCTGGATGTGTAGTCAGCAGAAGATCCAACAAAGAGGGCGTGTGGCTGTCCACGTCCGCTAGACGAGTGTGCGTCTTTACCAACTGGGACAGTCCACTTGCCAGAGCAAAGTCAAATACAGATCTCCCCGCGTAGTCGGTGGCACATGATCCTAGCCAATCGGCATGGTGCGCATTGAAGTCCCCGAGGACTAAGACTTCGGTGGAGGACTCCCTCCGCAGCAGATCAAAGCAGATCATCAATCTTCGCCTGAACATGGCCCAAGAGTTGACCGGTTTCTACATTACCACTATGGGACCTGTGGAGGCACGTGTAGACTCTGACATGGTCGTCCATGTTCACGCGCAGCCAGAGAACAGACAGGTCCCGACCTTCAAAAACCTGAAGGCGACGGTAGCAGATATCCTCCCTTACGAACACAGATACCCCAGCGTGTGGTAAAAAATGATGTTCTAGTTTATACCCGGGGTATGATAGGTACGCTGTGTCGCTAGGTTAAGATATCTGCGTCTCCGTCAAAAACAACAAGGCCGGCTGCGCCGTCTCAAGGTGGTAGTGGACGGCGTTTAGGTTCGAGTGAAACCCCCGGATGTTGCAAAAGTCCACATCTAGAGTGGAGTGGGGTGCCGCTGTTTGCCGTCGTTTGCCCTCAGAAAACACAAACTGCGATACTTTGCCCGCCCCAGATACTACGGGCAGCCCGAGCAAAATCCAAGGATCATTCCCCCGATGTTGCTCGGGGAGGGGGTCCCCGGCTTCATCAAAGCCGTTACCCTCCTGGGGTATACTTTTTGGAGGTATCGCTATCATGTTTGGCAGGGGGGGGGGGGGAGCTGGGCTTCCGGATTCTCTCACTCACCGACGGAACATAACCAAATGAATTTGGTTACTACACGTCGGTCTTCTGTGAGAGGGTGGTCCTTCCCCGGTCGAGCCAGCCCAATACGAGCTGCAGTCAGAAAACTACAGCTAGGCTCTACCACCTTAAAAATCTATTTTGCAATTCTCTATTATCTATTCTGCAATGTTATTTACAAGTTCAAAATATTTGCTTATATAAGTTACATGTGCCACCATTATCAATAATACCATTTTTTTATGTTGATAGTTTGGTAGCAGCCTATAGTTTTTTTTGTTTTGCATTCTACTGTTGAATATTATTATCATATCAAAAACCATATTACAAACATAAAACTTGTGAAAATGATCAAATCAAAGTTTTATTGTTCCTACTACTTTCTTTAGTTTCTGCAAAACTTGGAACGTGTAGTTTTGACCTATTTTCTAAGCTATATTTTGTTACAAATAACTTTAACAAAATATTTGAGACAAGTGTTTTTCTTTGTCTTCCTTCCTTTACGTTTATGTCTCGTAGTTAGTTTCCTTTGTGGTTAAATCGCAAACAATATTGTTTCTTTGACCTATATTTTTATGATGATAATAATTACATTGATATTATAACTAAATAGTTATGATACTATTTATATTCCTATATACTGTGTCATCATTAATAAAAATAAATATTTAGATATTAACAATTATTTAAAATCATTTTCAAAATGTATTACATTACTCAAGTTTTTAAAATATAAGGATGGAATCTGACATTTAGCAGTCATTATTATTTTATATTAAAGATGTTTTCGATTTTCTTTTAAGAACATTTTCCAGTTAAGAATAAGATATAAAATCCCGTTTATCTTTAAAATACCGGTCATAGTCTTTATTGATTTTTATATCTATTTGATATTAAGAAAAAATAACACGATATAAATTTCACAAAAAAAAATAGCAAACTCTTTGTTAATAACTTTAAAAGACTTTAATAAAATTGGCCTGCTTCTGGTTTCGTTACTCTGTCAGATAATCACAAAGCAACGGATGTAGTTCAAGTTATTAAGTACAGCACTAGTTAAGTTGCAATATTACAATGTGGATTTGGTCTTAGTTATCTTAAATGTAGAAAAATATAAAAGAGGAGATATATCTACTTTATATTGTTTGAAATTGTTATAATTCATGAGATTTTTAGACCGTACTTTTTTACTAAGCATGTTATACCTTTGATACGATATATGATATATTATATGAGGTCCAATGAATTATTTATTAACATTATTGGTACAAGGCAATCGCCGTAAAGACTTTTTTTAACAGCCCATTTAATATTGTTACTTAATGTTTACCATGAAAAAGATGTGAAAATGGAGTAAATCTTTGCACATTTAATTTATTTAATGCGTCATAAATTTGAATTGTGAAGAACTTGTTATAAATAAAGATATGAAGAACTATTGAAGATACGAAATAAGTGGTGATTTTATAACGTAGAAAACTTTACAATTTAAAAAGTTTTACTCATATCTCAAAATTCTCAAGCACTTCCAATACTAAAAGTTTGTAACTTCAAAGAAAATCTATTCGCTCGAAACTACAAACTGTAAATCACTTACAATGGACCTAGACCCAAACAACAGTAATAATGTTATTTGCTGTCTGTGAAACCCAAAGTCTTACAATCTTGGTTCAAGAGAGATATTCTATGATCTAGGCTATATGTTTACGAATGAAAAGATTTAATAAACACTTTTACCTACCAACAAACGTAAAGACATTGAATTGTGACCCAGGATATTTTAAGTAGCAATGTATAAATCATTATACAAATAAAAAAAACTCAATGAAAATTCTGACATAGATTACTTCATAATCCAGAATTTTTAAAAAAATAGAAAAATGAAAGAAGTTTTCTTAAAGTTTAATAACTTGTATATTTTTATTTATATTTTATAAATTATTTCCTCTTTAACCCATTAGAAGTCACCGTACTCATTTGAGTACAGATATATTTTTAGGCATATCTTCCAGAACTCTTAAGTGTGCGTGGGGTACTTCATTATTTTACTTAATGGTAAGGTCCTTTAAGTGTATTCATAAATAATAAGTGAATAGTGCGATATTTTTATTTTAAAAGTGTCGGTTAAAGTTGTGTTACGGAAACGTCATCGAGGTGAGTACATTATTTTAGATTTTTTTAAGTACTTAGTGCTTCTAAGTGTTTTATTTCGATTTATTTCGCTAGATTAGATGTAAAGGAAAGATATTAGAAACTGTTAAATTAATTACATATTACTAAAATAAAACTAGAATCTCGTAAATGTAACTGTACTCAGTTGAGTACACTGACAACATACGTAACTAAAATAACAGTTTTTTCTTTCAGATACTTTGCAATGAAGAAACAGCGATTTACAGCTCAAAATAGTTACCATAGGCTTCAGGAAGCTATCGAAGCTGTGTTACAGGATAGCGAAGATATTGAACCTGACCTGGCTATCATACCACCTGATTCAAGTAGATTGACTGATGAAGAGGAGGGTGCCGACGAGGATATGGCGGCGTGTCCCATACCGCAAGATGGTACTATTGAGATATTTAGGCATCGAGAGGATAATGGTAGCGAGGAATCTACGCACAGTGTCAGTGGTGATGAACCACTTGCGTCAAAAAAATACACGACTTGATGCTCATGCTACCCGCCAATCTTCTTTGAATTCGAATCCAAACTGGTGCAAATGTACCCCTTCATATTCTTTTACTTTTCAGAGTTCAACTGAAGTCTCTGATAAGAAAAGTACTATTGATGAACAACTAAAGGGCCTCAGCCCTGTACAAATACTTGAAAACATAATGCATATGATAATATCTAATAGCAAACTATACGCTAACCAACACAATAGATACGAGTTTCAGCTAGATTCCACTGACATGACAATTTTCTTTTGGGATTTTGATAATTTTTGGCTACCATAAGCTACCTCGAGAACCAATGTACTGTTCGTTAGATGAAGACACGCCACGTTTGTTCTAAACTTATAATAAAAAAATGGGAGATGTTGATGAACTTGACCAGTCTGTCACATTATATAGATTTGCTGTTAACGGGACAAAAGGTGGTGGTGGGTTATATTTACATATATGATAGATATGGCTGTTTCTAATGCCTGGTGCTTACATGTAATGTGCAATAATAACCCTATGGATCAGCTCATGTTCCGACGTCACATTTCACGATTTTATTTACGACAGGATGAACAAAGAAAATCAAGGCAAGCTGCATAAGTTGTCGAAGGCCTACGTCAAGATGGAGTTGGACATTATCCCCGCAAAATTAATAAACAGCTGCGGTGTGTAGTTTGCAGTTCTAGAGTGCTTTGGCAATGTAAGAAATGCCTGAAAACACTTTGTGTTGAAAAAGCGTGGTTTGATAATTTTCATACTTAGGCGGTCAGTGTACTCAATTGAGTACACCCCTATATTTTCGTGAAAAACAAGATTTTTCAAATTTTTTTTAATTAATATTTCCTTTTTTACTTACTTTAATATAAAAATAAAAAAAAATCAATAATAATATTTGTAGTTTTCATTTGACCTTTAATGGGTTAAATATATTCTAACCAAGCAGATATGGTCGAGACTGTTAAGTGGGAATGCCAAAAAATCAATAGTCATCATGACCTTATCGAGGAACCCCCATATTATGGTTTTCGACCTACAGAAGAATAATTGAATATAAATTAAATTTTGACCATGATGAAATAATGTCATGTTTTTCCACAAAAATAGGTTTCAAAAATCTATGGTCTTAAAATATCTTAGCTTTTTATTAGGTTCTTACATATAAAATGGGGTTTTGTCATACTAGCCACTTTAATCACAAATTTCTCTTCTTTTAGGGTAGGTATTACAAATTCAAATTCATGCAGTTATTTACACATGTATCTGTGTGTATTTTTGTTAACCGTTATGCCTGCGAAGGTTATTATGGAAGCGGATCCATCGCAAACCACGCTCAAATTAGCTGCAGGCTACGGTGTTAGTGATAAAACTGTTTTATTCTACTTGAAGCAAATTGGTAGGATTAAAAAGCTTGAAAGGTAGGTAAGTATAAATTTATTATATTAAAAAAATATTCATCTTTTTGTTTCTCCTACACACAAACGCCGATTTCATATTTAAGGATCTAATATTTTATTATTATATCCAAATTAGAAAAGGTTAACTGAAGGCCTATTAGAATTCTCCACCAGTTAATCGTCAAAGTGAATGATGTGAAATTGCGTCATAAAAAGAAATGAGGAAATAAATCTAATGCTAATTGAAAAAAAATTGAAATAAAACAATTCTGTAATTCTCTATTATCTACAAAATACATATTATTTACAAACGTATACAAACAGCATAAAATATTGTGAGTAATTAAAAATACTTACATGTAATGTAAAACACATATCTCTAAATAAATTATGTATCAAAATGTTTGAAAGTAGTGTTTCCGGACCAGTTTTTTAAAATAACTTTTGGTGGATGGTCTTCTTATCTTTTCCATCAGGGTGTTCCAGATTAAAGAAACTTGAATATAAAAGATTTGCAGCTGAAATCACTTTTATGCGGTAGAGTGGCGGTTTTAAGGTTGGAATGTGATCAAAGTAGTTTGTCAAGAGGCGCATGAAGATAAGGAATTTCTACTTTAGATATTAGATCATTTAAAATTATATAGTCCTCTATACAATCTAAATCTGATTATGACTTAAGTTTAAGTTTAATTTAAAATTGAGAGAAATAAGCCTACTTACTAAGATATGTTGGGGAGGCGTTTTAACTTATTGAGAAGTTAGATCTGAGTATAAAACATTTGCATCGTTAATGTGGGGTAAAATAACCACCATTATCTTCATCTTAAGAGCAAGGAAATATTTGGTACAATAAAAACACTGTAATTCGGCAATGACTTTGCGGCATATTTATTTAATCTGCTTGTGCTAACTCTTTTTTTTTTTTTTTTTTTTTTTTTTTTTTTTTTAATCTTTATTAAAGAGCTGAGTCGCATTGCAACTATGTCGCTCTGTAAGCAAAAATACAAATAATAAGTTAGATTACACAACATTCAAAATTATCTTAATTTGATAGCAAGTTCTACTAATTTATATAAAATTTTAGCATCATTTGATAATGGATGAGCTAATATATAGTTACAACCTCCTAGGTCTAACAAATACCTTTCATATATTGAAGATTGTATTCTCTTTGCTTCGTTCCTGACACATTCCACTATTACATGATATACATCCTCAACCTTGTCACATTCGGTGCATAAAGGAGAACTAACCTTATTCATCATATATGCAAATTTATTTAATGGAATGTGTCCTGAGCGAAGCCGAAAAGCTATAATAAGATCTTGTCGTGATAGTTTACTGTCGTTAAACCAGGGCCTGTCACACAGTTGTGGTTGAATCGTTTTGTACCAAATGCCTTTTTCTACAGACCTTCTGTCGAAGTACTCTTTCCAACTTTTCCTACACAACTCTTTAACAAATTTAATCCTGTTTGAAAAAAAAGGCCTGTTATCAACAAGAATTCCTTCATTACAAGCTTCCTTTGCCAAACGGTCAACCATTTCGTTCCCTTGTAGCCCAATATGTGATGGTATCCACTGTAGTATTATTTTTTTTGTAGTTCTCAAGCTATTTATTCTGTCTAAAACATTATAGGCCATCGGGGTGCCTCGAAAAGTCGAGGTGCATAGAGATAAATGTTGTAGACAGCTTTTAGAATCAGATAATACAACAAATTTATCAAAATTGAGACTAGAAATATATGACAGCGCTTCTGATATTGCAATTAACTCTAATTCCATTATACAAATATCATTTTTAATTCTTAATTTAATATAATTATAATCTTGGGCATCATAAAAAGCAACACCTTGACCCAAATCTTTTGAAGCATCAGTAAAAATTTTATAAAAACCATCATATTCACGATTAATATAAGTTGAACAAATAATTTGTAGGCACTTTCTATTGTAAGAGTTTTTAGGTTCGGTAACTTTAGGAATATCTATTTTAATAAAGCTTTTAGAATCTATATAACTTACCCAAGTTTTCAAACTAAACATTTCTAACTTTTCACTGCAATCAACGGAAAGACGCATATTTACGAATTCTTTGTGCGTTGTTAAAAGCAATGGAAGTTTTTTCCTTCCCCAAACCCTAGTACTACTTGAAGCTACTAATTTTTCTAAAATATTTATTGTATAATTGTTACAAATTGATTTTGATTTAAGCCAAAACTTTCCTGCAAGGTATTGTCGTCTTACAAATAATGGTTGAAGACATAATTCGTTTTCCATCACATGAATTGGTGTAGTTTTTATGAAGCCACCTATAAGTCTCATTGCGGAATTCTGTACCTGATTAAGTTTTTTGGCCTGAGATTGTAAACAATCGTCATAAAGGAAACAAGCATAATCCATCCTACTGCGAATAATTGAAATATACAATGTTCTTAAATATTTTGGATGAATACCCCAACCAGGTCCCACCAGCACTTTAAATATATTGAGAAATCTAGAAGTTTTGATGATAATTTCATTTACATGTTTACTCCATTTTAATGAACGATCCAACCACAATCCTAAATATTTAACGTTTTCAACACATTCCAAAAGGCAATTTTTCAATAATAAACTACAATTATAACGTTTCCAACTATTTTTAAAAACACAAACTGAACTTTTAACGGGCGATATTTCTAAACCGACATCCTTCAGTAGTTCATCTATTAAGTTTAATGCTGATTGCACGTTTAGTTCAGCCGTTTTGAGATCTTTACATGTACTGTAGAGAGAAAAGTCATCAGCATACTGTGAAATAGATACATTTTTTATTATTTTGCAAATTTTGTGGGTTAATATATTAAAAAGTAACGGTGAAAGTGGATCTCCCTGTGCTAAGCCTTGACTTGTAGTTCTACTTACAAAGGAGTCTCCAATCATAATCTTAAGGTTTCTATGATGTAAGTACCTCCAAAGATACTTACATATTATTGAGCCCACCCCACATTGATCTAAAATTTGAAGTAGTTTTGTAACGTCGACGTTGTTGTACGCATTATCTATATCCAAAAAACAAGCCACTGTAAACTTATTTTGTGACATACCAGTTTGGATTTGGGTAACTAATCGGCTTAAATTTTCTAAACATGACTGTGATTTACGGAAACCAACAGTAAATTGGGAAAAAAGGCTATGTGTTTCAAAGTACCATTCTAGTCTTTTACATATCAAAGAATTAAAAAGCTTACACAAACATGACATGAGCGAAATGGGACGTAAAGCAGATATTGTAACGAGATCTCGACCAGGTTTAGCAATAGGTATTATCTTTATTTCGCGCCATTGCTGTGGTACAAAACCTAGCTGAAAGAACATATTGAAAAGAGATAATAATATTATTTTTGCACATGGTGGTAGATTTTTTATCATAGAATATGAGATGTTATCAAAACCCGGAGCAGTGTCTTTATGATTGAGAGAGTTTTCCAATTCTTGTAGTGTAAAAGCTATTTGAAGTTTATCATTCTTTGAGAAAAAATCAGGTTCTTTAGGGCAAGCAGAATCGGGACATAGACTCTGAAGAAGTTCATATGCCTTACAATTATCAATTTGAACTCTAGGTGTTCTTAAGCCTTTCATCCATTGCATCCGTTTCCACATACCATATGAAGATATAAATTCATTAACAGAAGACATAAATAATTTCCAAAATTTAGATTTAGCTATTCTAATAAGCTTTTGGGCTATTGCTACTTTTTCTTTATAATAATCTAGATTTGTGGGCGTGGGATTCTTTCTAAATATCGATAATGCTAAACGACGTTGTGCAACTACTCTTGAAAGACTAGGATTCCAGTAAGGCTTCGGTTTAAATTTAGTAATTAAGACCTTACAAGTTTTTATTAATGGTATAAACTTATCAGCCGATTCATTAATTTTCAGAATAAAAATATCATATGCTACTTGAGGATTATCTGGAAATATAATATCACTGAATACTTCATTAATATGTGCCTTATAACCTAGCCAATCAGCATTTTTAAAATTTCTTTTATTCTCTCTTTCTAACTCACAAGAAAAGGTTGTTGAAATAAGTATTATTAAGTGATCACTGCCTAGTGATTCATTTGTAACTCTCCAAGTAAATTTTAGAGCTATGTCGGTCGTAATAAAGGTAATATCTGGTGAGGATTGTTGTAAACAGCCACTAACCATTTTAATTCTAGTTGGAACTTTATCGTTCAATGAAATAAAATTAGAGTCAATTTTAGCATTAAAAATATTTAGACCTCTTCTGTCAGTTTTGTAAGACCAATTCGAATGATGTCCATTGAAATCACCTAAAATTAAAGATTTCTTTTTAAAATGTGAAAAAATAGTATTCCATTCTTCCTGTGTAGGTTGAAACGGATACGGGGGACAATATACCGCAATCAAATTTTCTATATCTGAACAGTTAAAAAGTTGTAAACATATAACTTGAATGTCGGGGTTATTACAAATAAAATTAATTTTATTAGCTCTAACTGAATAATGCGTTAATATTAAAAGGCCCCCATATCCATCATTTCTGTCTTGTCTATGAATATTGTAGCCAGAAATTCTTAAATCTGAATCAGGGACTAGCCAGGTTTCACTGATAACTGCTATATGAACCTTTTCTCTCCACAAAATTTGTTCGAATGAGTTTAGTTTAGATCTTAGACTTTGCGCGTTCCACTGAAGAATGTTAAGTTTCACATATTTATTCTGATTTGTGCTATCCATTAAATAAATTACTTAATAGATGCAAGCTAGGAAACTGTTGAACAAAAAACTGAAATAACCAGTTAATTATAATTTCGCTTATATGTTGTATTTTTTCCTTACAATTAAGATTAGAATCTAGAAATACGATTTTTTTTAATTTAGTTAATAATGAGGTAAAAGAACAATAATTCTTACTCCCCTTCCCTTTCTTTGATCTACAAGTATTAGTCTTATCTTGTTCAATATTTGGTACATCACTAGAGATTGATTGTGCTGTTGACGACTGGATATAACTTTCCTGTTCCTGAAATGTTTTCTGAATTTTAGGTTTCGCTTGTCTTCCCTTTCGCCTACTGTGTACATCTTCTCTTGGGGTATTCATTGGAAAATCTTCATATTGTATAGTCTCTGTTTCTAATCTTGATATGTCAACAAGGCGTTTAGTGATTGGTGGGAAAAGTGACTGTTCATTTTCAGTGATATGTCTATTGTCGTCATTATTTATAACAGGGGGTTCCAGTACCACTGGAGATGGAGGCACATATATAGTTAATGCTCGTTTATATGTACAGTTATATTCGGACATAAGTTTTCTTATTTCTTTTTCTTTAATGTAAATGGGACAGCTCCTTTAAAATGAAATATGTCTTCCAAGACAGTTAACACATTTAAGATTAGTGGAATCACAAGTAGGGTGATTAAGGCCACATTTAGGGCAGATAACTTTCTTATTTGGACACCTTTTATGAGTATGACCATACCGCCAACATTTTGAGCATTGAGTTACTTGGAATGTATAAGGCATTACTTTAATCCTCATCCCTTCTATATAAACAAAAGGGGGTAAAGTTGAACCTTTAAAACAAAGTCTTGCTGTTTCACTTTCTTCCCATCCAGAACCGTCAGCTTTTCTATTATCAAGGCGTTTGGCTTCCAAAATTTCTATTTCGCTATGCAAGTTTTCAAGTATTTCTTTATTAGACATCTTCTTATCCACATTTATAATTTTGCCGTAAGAAACATTTACTTCATACGCTTTCCTACACCTCCATTCTTTTTCTTGAATAAAACGTGCTGTTAATAATCTGTTGGCGCTGATTTCATCGCTAAAATGTATGATTATTTTAAAAGGGTTTCGATATTTTACTGTCAATATATTTTTTATAGCTTCAGATTTTAAGATTCTAGCTAATTCAAATTGTTTAGGTAATTCTTTTGTACTAGTGAGACAAATTTCAATATTATTGGTCGTATCGTGGGTAGTAGTATTTAGCGGAGAATTTGGAGCAACTCTTTTGCCATTTTTTCCTATCGAAATCCATTCTTCATCTAAATCGTCATCTCTAGTTCTCTTATTCCTACTACAGTTTTCACTTCTTAATTCATTTTCATTACCCATTTCTTCAGTCTCCATGTTAGTAAACATTAAACATTCTAAACTATTGCAACGACGATTTCTTATTACTCCGTTTTCCTGATCTAATTCACTTGCCATCATAGAATAAGGTACATATTGGATTGCGGCACACCGAGCGGGTACGCGGTCTCGCGCGTTGATCGCGCAAATACAAGAACCGGTTTTGAATCACTATAATAGCGTAAACACAACCACTTCGTACGATACAACGATGACAACTTGTGCTAACTCTTTGTACTGTCAATATAAAAAGACATGCACAATGTTGCCATTGTATATATGTTGACTTGTTGTTAAAATGTCTTTTGACCAGCAGTTTCGATCTTTCAATAATTTAATGGGCCTTATATTTTACAGATAAACACTAAATATAAGCGTCCGTAACCTCATTTGATTTAAGTGCAATTACTAATATAAGATCATTCATCTCGTTTTGCACATAGAGCTGAAGATTATGATTCCATAAGAGATATGAACATTCGAATCTTAATTCTCCATAAAAGAAGGAATTCAAAAGAATTGAAAATATTCAGAAGTATTCAAATTTCGTTACGTTCAATGCTTTTTAATCCGTTTTTTTAATCAGGCTTATGTTTATTAATAGATTTAAATAGAAAATCTGTATGGTTTTATTCATTTATATTCAGGACTTATTTGTATATTTCTTTTCCAATCAAAGCTTTTTTTTTTATATATTCAGCTTGATTTCTACACTATTTTTCATTACTTTCATTTTCTAATACCATTTACACATTCATATTGTACTTACAGGACTGCACAACGGCACAGCAGCAATAATTGAAAGGAAATTGAACCGTAAATTAATTTGGTTGCCTTGTCGTCATCACATCTTTGAAATCATCTTGAAAGCTGTTTTTGAAGTATTCTGGAAGACAACTTCTGGTCCTAATATACCAATTTTCAAACGATTACAATCGTTTTGGGATAAAATTGATAAATCTAAATATGAAATTGGTATAAAAGACGAAGTTGTAGCAAAAGCGGTGGAAGCAGATAGACTAGAATTAATTAATTTTATTACTCATCATTTGACGGTGTATTTTGATAACTTATACTTAAATCAATTGAATTTCATATTTAGGAATTTTAATTAACATAAATTTTATTTCTTATAGATTTCTCAACCAAGAAATGATTATAAAGAATTGCTGGAATTATCTTTGATATTTCTTGGTGGTTCCCTGGGATACACAACTGATTTTAAGCGCCCAGGAGCAATGCATCATGCACGATGGATGGCTAAAGCAATTTATAGCTTGAAAATTTATCTCTTCAGAAACCAATTCCCACTTACAAATTACGAAATGAATAGTTTGCAGCAAGTTTGTATATTTATCATATCAATTTATATAAAAGTATGGTTTACATCTCCTTCAGCAATTCAAGCACCAAATAATGACTTGCTATTGATAAAAAAGTTACTTCTGGACAAAAATATTAAATTGTCAATCGCACAAATCGCTTTAAAAAAAATGTGTGACCATTTGTGGTATTTAAACGAAGATTTAGCCGCGTTAGCATTATTTGATATTAATGTTTCTGATGAGACTAAGCAGAAAATGTGTGAGGCTATCAAAAATCAGGAGAGTACAATTATTTCTAAAAAACGATATGTTACTCGGGGAATTGAATTGGAATCATTTTCAAATAAGGGTTTAAGTGATTTTGTTTCAAAAAAATCATTAACGCTTTTTGAAACATTTGATTTACCCAATGACTTTCTCGAAATAAATATAACACTGTGGCCCAATAACGAAAGTTATAAAGAGAATGTGAAATTTTTTAAAGACCTTACAGTAGTAAATGATGTAGCAGAACGTGGTATTGCATTAATTGAAGAATACAACAACTGCTTAACGAAGAACGAGGAGCAATTACAATATCTTTTACAAGTTGTGCAAGAACATCGTCGACGTTTTCCGGATTGCAACAAAAAAACTTTGAAATAATTATCCGTACTTTGTGATAAAAATTTATACGCTTTCAATTGGAAAAAATATTTTTTTATAAAGTAATGTTAAACCAAATATTTATAAAGAAGTAAATTTTTATATATTGATGAATTTTAAACAGTATTTCTTTTAAGATTAGCATGTTTTTATCGATATCTTTTTATTTATTCATCTATTTTTGTAAGGAAATCTAGAACGTGAAATGTTTAACTTCGCAAATCTAGAATTTTAAACTGGCTCTACTTTTCTTTAGATAATCATTCATTAAATTTTCATGAATGATTTTATGATTTTAAGTGATAAGTTTTAACATTTTGTCAGAAATCAAGAAAAAAAACTTGAATTTACTTTAAATTAAACTTTAACCTTGAATAACTTTTGAAGGAGTGAATTTGTCGAAAAATTATAAGAAACCTTTTTTGTAGAGCAACAAATTTTCTATAAAAATACATATCGTTCATCTCGGCATTTTGCTTCTAGACCGAAATATAAAATTCCAAAGTTTAAAATTTTTTTTTCCAATGTTATTTCAATGGGAAATAGAAATCTGCGATGAGCGACCTCTAAATATTAATATTAAGAGCTCTCCTTTTAACAGGCATCTTTCTACACCTCCTCGAAGGTATAAATGAAATTGTTTCAAAAAAAAAAAAAATAGTCACTTTTTTTGAACCAGTCTAATAATATAGTATATTTTCCGTATTTATATACAAAATTTTTTAAAGTACTTATCTTGCATTGTAAAAATATAATAATATTGAATGGTTCCTAAGTTACTTTGTACTAACATATTATTCAGCTGCGTGACGCTTACAGAGGCGTGTTATAATCCGCAGTCTGCTATATTCCATATTATATTAATACCAGCTTTATGAACATGCGACGGGTCGTACCTTATACTTTCTTATTACTTAAACCTGATCTAAGGATTTCGTTTTCCTGATAACAGGTTTCTAATGCAATAATAAGTTTCTGCTGATGATGTTGTTGGAACAAGCATTTGAGTCAAATATATACCATATTTTTACACTACTACCTTAAATAAAAATACCATAGAAATTATAATAACAATTTTATAGAACAAGCCATTGGCGTTTGACATGTTTACTCTCACATACTATACAATCAGACCGGTGTAGAGAATCCTGATATATCTCAATGGAGTTAAATTACGCAGGCGTGCAACAAAAGCTTATTTGAGTACTGTCAATTATCAATCTTTATGCTCTACGTTATCAATATAGGATGAAATTAATTATTATCCTCTTACTCTTACCTTACCCTACTTAGGAACAGAATATCAACTTTTGTTCTAAATATTTCTCAGCCGTCATCTCAGTATTCAGGACCGATCCAATCACATCGTCTTTCACACGGTCCATGCATCTTTTATTAGGTGCTCCGCTTTCTTGTTGCTCTCCACATGTATACTCGTATTTATTTCACTGCAATATCAGAAGTATAAGAAATGCGTTATTTTTTCAATTGCATATCTTGTGTTTGTTCTCTGTAAAAGTTCATTCTTAAGTGGGAAAACGAATTTTTAAAATCGTATTAGTCGTTTCGAATACAACCTCTTACATCCATATTTTACGTGTTTATAATATTATTATATTTTTTCAAAGACATGTAATGGCAAATTTAATTATGACTATTATGATATGTATCAACCTTTATTACACTTACTTCATAATAGCATTATTAAAAGACAAACTATCAAGAAAATACTTATAAATCTTCCTAACCAATAAAGAACATGTCATTAAATAAGTTTCTGTCGCTGTGTTTATCAAATTACTTGCTAACCAAAACGTGTTAAGTTCTGATCTTTCACTCCAAGTATTTGATTGTAACGGAACTGTAACTAGTAATTCATAAAGTACCAACTGGAGCAGCTCTATGCTGTGTAAATTTTATTTTAATAATATCTAGCGCAAAATTAATTGTATATAGGTAATTTTATAAAATATCAATGAAAAGCAAAAGCAAAGCCTAATATAATACTGTACATTAAATTTAATAAAGTCAATCATATCTTTATACACGTTACATTTTATGTATTTAAGACAGGTTTGTTACCATTATGTGGAATAAAAACAATACAAGTACCGAATGTTCAATTTTAGAATTGTTTAATCCTTCTATTGATCGGTATTGCATCGACTACGTGTTTATGGACGATGTTTTACGTAACTTATCCTGTGATTTTGAATAGATAATTAATTATTGGAACTTCCAAGACTGTTAATTGAAATAAACTTGATCAAAATAAATATTGGTTGGGAATTAAATTTAGAGGGTGAATATATCAGATCTTTTCCCTCCGCATGATCACGGAAAAGTTTTTGGCCCTAAACCAAAAGGTTTTCTGTGCTTTTGTCAATTTGGAAAAGGCGTTGAACAGGGTTGTGATAAAGAAATTATGGGAGATACTGCCCCGATACAATGTGAGCGGGCCCTTGCTACAGGCTGTAAAATCTCTTTACAGAGATCACTCAGCCTGTGTGCGAGTAGGAGCTGGCATGTCGCCCTGGTTTGACATCGAATCGGGTGTTAAGCAAGGTTGCGCTATGTCAGCTTGGTTGTTCAACTTGTATTTGGATAGTTGTCTCCAAGGCGTGAAAGACAGTGACATGGGGGTGACCTTAAGGTCAATTGCTTGCTATATGCAAATGATGCAGGGCTCATTGCATCATTAGAATGCAATTTGCAGGCATTGGTCACCACTCTGAAAGATAGGTGTAAAAATAATGGTCTAAACCTGAATGTAGATAAGACGAAGGTTCTGATATTTCAAAGAAATTAAGAAAGAACAGAATGTAAGATCAACGTGAATGATAAGATAATAGAACAAGTGAATGAAGTGGTATATTTGGGAAGTATGTTTAGCAGAGACGGAAGATACGAAATGGATGTGGAAAGGCGTATTGCTGCCGGTAGCAGAGTCAACGGTGCTTTGGCTGCATTGTTGAGACGGCGAAACGTCAGCATAGCTGCACGTTTGGCAGTACACAATGCGGTTTTGCTACCGACGCTGTTATACGGCAGCCAAACGTGGGTAAAACAGAAGAAGAATGTAAGAAAGATGAATGCTGTGGAGATGCAATCTCTTCGCAGAATATGCGTCGTCAGTCTATCTGATCGAATCCGCAATGAAGAGATACATAGAATGGCAGGTACTAGCGAAGATGTCACGGTGAGAATGAAGAAGAACGTGCTCAGGTGATTTGGGCACATCGAAAGAATGAGTGATAAAAGAATGGTAAAAAAGATTTATATAGGATAAGTGAGCGGTAAGAGAGACAGGGGGAGGCCTCGGGTGACCTTCGAAAACACAGTATCTATGATACTGGAGGAAGGTCACGTAAAAAGCATGAGGGCCCCCCGGAGGGCATGTATGAAGAGGTTGATGTCTGCAGCCGAGGCGAAAGAGGCATGCAGCGACCGTAGCGTTTGGCGCTCCGTCGTCTCTGGCTACCCCGCAAGGGATATGGCGTGAATCTAAATAAATAAATATTAATTAAATTTTCGGAGAACGTAAATGCTTTTACTTTGATGTTTAGTTTTAAAGATAAATATTTCTTTTTGAGAGCATCGCCAAATACACTGGCCTTAGTTTTTTTATTCTCCTCATTGTATTCATACTTGTTTTTATCAAACATTATATTTGGTGCTATAAACACGAAATACAACATGCAATTGAATACAGCACATATATTTAATATTTTTTCCATATAAATAAAAATTAGTGAAAAAATATTACGATACAAGTTTCACAGTCACAAGTTATCAAAATATCAATCTACAGCTTTATAAGCCAAAAGAAGTTCTCGAATAATTTGAGGACAATTTTCAGCTTTAATATTTCCAAGGAAATTATAACAGACTCCTAAAGAGGCTACAAAAAGTCTTTAATTTTATATTTTCATGACATTGAGAATATAGTTATTTGATTCGTTTTGTTGGGTAGACCTCGAAGAATTCGGTCTGCCCATTCATTTGTACCCGACTTTCGAATTTTGGAAAAATTTGTTCACAGGAGGAGGAAAATTATTTCCACAGACCTGAGAAGAGCTGGCGACAGAAACTCAGCGGGATTGTCATGATTTGTTTTTTTTTTAATGTAACAAACAAAGATTTCAGATATTGCATTCTGGGATTTTAACCTGATACCATGCATGATAGAATCTTGCTTATATTCGATATATTTTACATCTTCAGTGTATATTAAAATCTCAATAAATTCACAAGACTAGGACTACTTTCTACTATTTTAACCGATACAAGTACATTATTCCCTAAAAAATAATCACTTTGTATGAATAGCTTATTGTTACTCTGTATGGAGTTTCAAAGGTATACATTTTTAGAAGGTTATTAATTATTTTGGTCTTATATACTATGAAGCACAAAAGTACAAAAATGCTTTAAAGGTAGCTGTAACCTTGACCTTACATGTTGTTAGCAGCGTTAAATATAAAACTAAACTGCTTTATTTCAGGTCAACACAACATTCCTGCATCGCATGACAGTTCACGGCAAGTATTACTTTTTAGCTTTTAAACATGTTTTAAATGCAAACGATGAAGTATTCTTTGACTCACCGACGGAACATAATTCAATTAATTTGGTTACTATACATCGTTCTTCCGTGAGAGGCTGGTCCTTCCCCGGTCGAGCCAGCCCAATACGAGCTAAAGTAAGAGAGACAGCAGATAGAAGTAAAGCTGGGCTCTACCACCAATTATATTTTATTTAGTTTTAAATATTTGTCATTTAATATTGTTTATGATTGTTATATGTTAAAAATAAGTATTTTTGATTAGTTTTTTTACAATCTATATAATACTTGAGCAATTTTTTCATGACATTTTCTTATCACTTAAACTATACAACCTTTCATTTACTTTCATCATTTGAACTATAACTCACAATAAGCTCTTCAATGTGAGTATTGCACCCAAATGTCAAGTTGATAAATAAGTTTCTTAATTGTTTCCAGATACGACTAGTCATTCGGTTCGAATGAAAATGATTAATTAGATCCTGATGAAGTCTACCAAAACCTAATTATTTACTGTTAAGTGAACCCAACATTAACAACAATTACAAAATATCTTAACAAATAAACAACTTATTATTTTATTACTTAGCAAAATATTAAGGTTACTCAATATTCTAAATAACTACGAATAAATCTGTTGGTTTATAAATAAAGGTGTTCATAAATATATATAAATTATTTCTGCATATTATATATTAAAGTAATCAAACTGTTTTATTTCTATATTTTTATGTTTCTATTTATAGTTATATAAACTATTATTATTATAAATACTGTATGCTATGATATGAAATCTGAAATACCTCTATCGAGATGTATTAACCAAACAGAAATATATACAACGCGCTGGAAATTGACAGTTTAATATGGATCGTTATTACTATTAACTTTATGATTTTATAATTACCTTACTTACTTACTTACTTATCGTCACGCCATATCCCTTGCGGGGTAGCCAGAGACGACGGAGCGCCAAACGCTACGGTCCCTGCATACCTCTTTCGCCTCGACCACAGACATTAACCTCTTCATACATGCCCTCCGGGGGGTCCTCATGCTTTTTACGTGACCTTCCTCCAGTATCGTAGCTACTGTGTTTTCGAAGGTCACTCGAGGCCTCCCCCTGTCTCTCTTACCGCTCACTTTACCTTTATAAATCTTTTTTACCATTCTTTCATCACTCATTCGTTCGACGTGCCCAAACCACCTGAGCACGTTCTTCTTCATTCTTACCGAAACATCTTCGCTAGTACCTGCCATTCTGTGGATCTCTTCATTGCGGATTCGGTCAGCTAAACTGACTCCGCATATTCGACGAAGAGATCGCATCTCCACAGCATTCATCTTTCTTACATTCTTCTTCTGTGTTACCCACGTTTGGCTGCCGTATAACAGCGTCGGTAGCAAAACTGCATTATGTACAGCCAAACGTGCAGCTATGCTGACGTTTCGCCGTCTCAACAATGCAGCCAAAGCACCGTTGACTCTGTTACCGGCAGCAATACGCCTTTCCACATCCATTTCGTATCTTCCGTCTCAGCTAAACATACTTCCCAAATATACCGCTTCATTCACTTGTTCTATTATCTTACCATTCATGTTGATCTTACATTCTGTTCTTTCTTCATTTCTTTCAAATATCAGAACCTTCGTCTTATCTGCATTCAGGTTTAGACCATTATTTTCACACCCATCTTTCAGAGTGGTGGCCAATGCCTGCAGATCGCATTCTGATGATGCAATGAGCACTGCATCATCTGCATAAAGCAAGCAATTGACCTTAAGGTCACCAACTTTCACTCCCATGTCACTGTCTTTCACGCCTTGGAAACAACTATCCAAATACAAGTTGAACAACCAAGCTGACATAGCGCAACCTTGCTTAACACCCGATTGGATGTCAAACCAGGGCGACATGTCAGCTCCTACTCGCACACAGGCTGAGTGACCTCTGTAAAGAGACTTTACAGCCTGTAGCAAGGGTCCGTTCACGTTGTATCGGGGCAGTATCTCCCATAACTTCTTTCTCACAACCCTGTCAAACGCCTTTTCCAAATCCACAAAAGCACAGAAAACCTTTTGGTTTAGGGCCAAAAACTTTTCCGTGATCATGCGGAGGGAAAAGATCTGATCTATACATCCTCTTCCAGGTCTAAAACCTCCTTGGGCCTCCCACAACAGCCTTTCAGATCTTTCTTGCATTCTTCTCGCTAATATTTTAGCATTAACTTTACTGCCCAAGCTGATCAAACTGATAGCCCTATAGCTTGCACAGTCTATCTGTGAACCTTTGCCTTTATACAAAGGTACGATGACTGCACCTCGCCAATCGCCTGGGACTTCCCCTGATTTCCAGCATAAATTGCACAAAAACCAGAACAAGTCCCAGACGCGTGGCCCACCATATTTGATCATCTCGGCAGTAACTTCATCCGCTCCCGGAGCTTTACCACATTTCAGACTTCGAATCGCGCTCTCCACTTCTTCCAAACTGATTTCACCATCGGCTACATCCGGACTCAGCATTTCACTGGTGCTCAAGGCCGAGGCGTCCTCACTTTCATACATCTCCTTATAGAACTCCGCCCACCGCTGCAAAACGTGTGCTTGCTCAGATAAAATTTCACCGCTCTTCGAAAGCACCCCTTTCATTCTACAGGTTACCGAACAACCCCGGGAATATCACAAAAGCTATTATATTTAATTTATATATATTTTTTATTTAATATTACAAATTCTGTAATAAACGTATAATATTCAAGATATCATAAAACTCATATTGTCAGGGGCGTAGGAACCGTGTGGGCAGGGTGGGCAGCTGCCCACCCAGAAATTTCCCAGGGTGGGCATTGCCCACCCATGTTTTTTGTTCAAAAGATTAAAATTTTGAAATTGACCATTTATTGTTTCAATGGAAATTTGTTCAAGACCATTTTAGAGGCAAAAAGGTAGAACTTTCTGTAGAACTTTTTTTTCTTTGACATTATTAAAAACTAGGGGGGGGGGGGTACGATTTCAAACCTGCCCACCCAGTAAAAATTTCGTTCCTACGCCCCTGACTCAGAGTATTCCTCGTATTGACTTTCAAATTCATACTCATAATTGACACTCACTTACAAGATGTAATTTTAGTTTTTTTTTAGTTATGCCATTTTGTCGGTAACATTACATTACATTTTTTATATGTTTTTAACAAATATTTCGGTTTCCATTCTTATAACACAAAAAAAATATTTTGTAATCAGAACTAAAATAAAATATGATAATTATAATAATATAATTTGTGATTTTTGGAGCACCTGTGTATAAAACGAGACATCATAAAATATTTGACTGAGAGAGTTAACAGACTATTTTATTCTTTCATTACAGACGAGATGAACAACCTACCTAGCTATAACTTGCGTCATAAAATATCTTCAGATCATATTGAATTACTGTTTACAGGAGCCATTGCGTTGATAGATTTCAAATAAAAAAACTATAATTTCATATAATATTTTTAAACACTTTATCTTAATCTATCCTATCTAACCTTATATTGGTTAATAATAGCGTGCAATATACTTGCACAACTTTGTGTCAATTTTGCATACCTTCCTCAGTAATAAAAACTTAGATTATGTTAGTTTGACATTATGTACATTATTGTGCATTGTTTTTTAATTAAACTTAAAATATTTTACATTTAAAGTAACTTTCGATGAGTAACGTACAAGTTGTAAATAGAAGTTTCTTTGAAGTTGGTTGAGGAACATTTATTTTCACAACCCAGAACTGATTGGATTGAACTATTTGTCTTACAAATTATTCCCTTGGTGAAAATATCTTTACCTTGTTAGTTAGATTAACCAATTACTGAATTATTCCAATTTTGTTACAAACTCCGAGTAACGTTTTCTATGAGATTTGTTTCTTATTTCTTTGGTATTCGATTAATGGTATTAAATTTTCTAACTTAAATTTATTTCATTTCCAATTTCGATATTTCAAATAATAAAACAAAAAGTATGTTAAAAACGAATAAAAATGTTAAGAAATGATATGATGTTTATTCAGTCATTTATCTTTTAGATAGTTTTTGTTATTCGTATTACATACAACAATACGTTCCTGAATAGACAGATAATCTCGGAAAAAAAATCCTTGGATTTAATTATAATTAACAGTTCCTCGTACAATCTTCTTTCAGAGTTCGTATTAAAGAAAATAACAACAGCTCCAAGAAATTTCTGGTAAAACAAGGCTTATCTTCTACAAGAGCCGGATAAAGTAAAATTAATAAATATATTCATTCAACTAAGATAGTTCCAGATATACTTTATTTGTCAAATTTTGAAAATAATAATATTAATCGTAAATCTTTACTTGTTAAAATGTACTTTAATCATTTGATAAATACCAAAACTAAAATAAATATATAAACTAATATTTTATGTTGTTTTAAAAATTCAACACGTCAAATGTCTTATCGTGGATTATCCATTTGACGTGTTTATTAAAATCAATAAATATACAACACAACCACAATGCTTTCAATGCCGAGTGTAAAGAAAGACTCAAATGGGACGCCATAGCCAGATCCAGAATCACCTACTGCTAAAGGTGCTCCCGGCCAGAAAAAGGGACCGAATAACATAAAAATAATACAAGCAAATCTCCAGAGATCGAAACTTGCAACGGCTGAACTCCATCTAGCGGCCAAGGAGAAAAACATCTCAATAGCCTTAGTGCAAGAGCCTTACGTGGGAAGCACCGAGGTACTCATGCAATATCCAGGCACTCAAGTTATCCAGTGCACCCTTGGCCGTATCAAACCAGTGAAAGCAGCAATTATAGTCTTCGGCGACCGCTGGGAAGTCATACATGACCCTCAGCTTGTAACCGAAACGGAAGCAGCTGTTTTGTTAAGAGGTGACGGCATACAGTTGGGTTTAATCTCAATATATCTGGAAGGAGATAAAGACATCATGTCATACCTCGACAGGGTCAAGACAACATATAAAAAGCTCACAGACAACACAAGAGATATAATCATCGCTGGGGATATCAATGCCTGGAGTCCGTGGTGGGGTAGTATCACCGAAGACAAAAGAGGCGAGATGTACAATGCGTTCCTAAATGAATTAGATCTTCACATTCAAAACACAGGAAACACACCTACCTTCGAGACAATCAGGGGAGGCGTTTTATGCACCAGTATCATTGACGTCACTGCATGTAGTCAGTCGCTCCTGGGACGCTTAGATGATTGGACAGTGAATAGAGATCTTATCACATCAGACCATAACGCCATTACCTTTGAGATACGGTTGAGGCGGCCACTTAAATCAAAAAGGCCCATCACGACACGGAAATACAACTCCAGGAAGGCTAAATGGAAAGACTTCTGTTCGCTTTTTGAAACGCTACTTACAGATAAAAACATAAACCCTGACAATATTGAAAGGCTGGAAAATCCGACCGCGCTAGAAAAGACCGTCAACACCTACATGGAAACCATCCACGAGGCTTGTGAAAGCAGCATTCCAAAGCTCGGTGTGAAAATAAAAGAGTCATTGCCACCTTGGT
Organism: Melinaea menophilus ssp. n. AW-2005; assembly: GCA_918358695.1. Lineage (NCBI taxonomy): Eukaryota > Metazoa > Arthropoda > Insecta > Lepidoptera > Nymphalidae > Melinaea > Melinaea menophilus. The sequence goes on from OU911042.1 coordinate 28,466,386, forward strand.
GGTCCAAGACCCTCGACGAACAATGGAAGAAAGTGCTCCGACACAAAAGAAGGATAAGGAACGCAGCTCCCTCCAGGAAAGAGTACGTTATAGATGAGTACCTGAAAGTTAAAGAGGAGTACAAGAACGAAGCAGATAAAGCCCAAATAGAGAGCTGGAGAGAATTTTGTACCAATCAGGAGAGGGAAAGCATGTGGGATAAGATCTACAGGGTTATCAGGAAGACAAATGGCCGTCAAGAAGACACACTCTTAAGGGAGCTCAATACAGGCCACACTCTTACCCCACAGGGCTCAGCAGACCTTTTGGCTCAGACTTTCTATCCAGAAGACTCCGAGACCACTGATCACCCGTGTCATCGGCATACTCGGAGTTGGGCTTCAAGTTATGATCCAGAAGATCTCCCGGAGGATGACCCTCCTTTCACCCTCACGGAACTGGAAACGGTGCTTCAAACACTGAATCCAAAGAAGGCACCTGGCCCGGACGGACTGACCGCAGACATCTGCACAGCAGCTATCCGCAGTGGAAAGGATACTTTCCTAGCAATAGCTAACAAATGTTTGTCCCTCAATTACTTTCCTAAATCATGGAAGGTAGCCCACGTGGTCATTATAAGAAAACCAGGAAAGGAAGATTATACACATCCCAAGTCTTACAGACCGATCGGCCTTCTCTCCGTGCTAGGTAAGATCATAGAGAAACTCCTGGTAGGTCGCCTCCAATGGCACATACTCCCAAAACTAAGCGACAAGCAATATGGCTTTATACCTCAGCGCAGTACGGAAGACGCTCTCACCGACCTTGTCGACCACCTTAAAGTACAAATGAGTGAGAGAAAATCAGTGTTGGTGATCTCCTTAGATATCGAGGGTGCGTTTGACAACGCCTGGTGGCCGGCACTTAAACAACAACTTGTCAAAAAGAAGTGCCCAAAGAACCTCTTCAAATTAGTTGGTAACTATTTAAACGACGCGTTCAGGGATCAATCGGTGGACCAACCTTCTGGAACGTGATAATTGACTCGCTATTACACCAACTAACAGAAGAAGGAGTGTACTGCCAAGCTTTTGCTGACGACGTGATACTCGTCTTTTCGAATAAGCAAATCGACATATTAGAACTTGAAGGTAATAAGACTCTGGAACACGTAATGCTATGGGGGAACCAAAATAAGCTCAGTTTCGCACCGCACAAGACCAACGCGATGCTCCTCACTAAGAAACTTAAGTACACTCCCCCGATCCTACATATGGCAGGAACAAAATTGAAACTAGTCACCGAGTTAAAACTCCTAGGGGTAATAATAGATAGGCAACTGACTTTCAAATCACACGTTGCGGCACAATGTCGGAAAGCTATGGGCATTTATAAACAACTAGCGCGTGCGGCAAAGGTCACTTGGGGGCTTAACTCGGAGATAATAAGAACCATCTACATTGCGGTTATTGAGCCCATAATAACATACGGCTCCAGCGCATGGTCCCACGCTACAGACCTGAACATGGTGCAGCATCAATTATCCATGCTCCAAAGGGGATTCGCGCAAAAAATATGTAGATCTTACCGCACGGTCTCATGTACCTCAGCACTCATCTTATCCGGACTGCTACCATTGGATATCAGGATCCAAGAGCAGGCTAACCTTCATAGAACCAAAAGGGGTAAATTAACAGCCTATCTCCCTCCCAACATGCGTCTCGAAACAGACACGAGCTTTAAAGAGTTCCGACACCCATCCCTGTCGGAAGCCATAGACTACGACCTTCTAGAAGACAGTAGCTTGGAGCTCCAAGACTCCCGCCACATTTCCGGCCCTCAAATCTACACGGACGGCAGCAAGACAGAAGGGAAAGTAGGAGCAGCCTTCACCTGGTGGGAGAAAGGAAAAGAGAAGAAATGTTCAGTCTTTAGTCTGCATCCCTCCTGTACGGTGTTTCAGTCTGAGCTGTACGCCCTATACAGGGCTACCCAAGAGATCAAAAACAACAATGATCCTCAAGCCACTGTATTGAGTGACTCAAGATCGTCACTCGATTTGTTAAGGAACCCTAAAACAACAAATCCCTTAGCAAGGGCGATACAGCAGAACATCAAGGACATTAGGACCCAAGGACGAGAGGTTAAACTGACATGGCTTCGAGCACACATAGGTACGGTTGGCAACGAAAGAGCTGATGAACTCGCCAAAAGCGCTACGCTAATTAACAGTAAATATGATTATGCTGAGATACCAGTAGCTTACGTTAAGAAGACTATCCGTGAAGAATCTGTACAAAAGTGGCAGGACAGATATAAAACATCCAGCACAGGAAAAATCACAAAGGAGTTCCTACCAGATGTCGCCACAGCTTTTCGTATTACAAGGAAAACCAAGTGGAATCCTATACACGTGCAAATCCTGACGGGCCACGGAGGCATAGCAAAATACCTACACTTATTTAAATTAAAAGACTCTCCGGGCTGTGAGTGTGACTCGTCCACCGAAGAGACAGTATGGCACATAATACTAGACTGTCCGCGTTTTTCGTCAGCTCGATCGGACCTGGAAAATCAACTCCACACCAAACTGGAGAAAATCGGCATAAAAACCCTCATGGCCGATGATCAAAGACGCCCAGTTCTCTTAGATTTTCTAGAAGAAATTTTCCTGGTTGCCATGAGAAGAAATGGCAGTAAAATCGCTTTAAGGAAAAGACCTCTAGAAAACAAGAGTCTTATCAAACTCACACAAAAAACACCTATCAAACTTACAGGGATACAAAAGTCGAACCTACAACGCTTTTTGGATAATGGACAACCTAGTACTCCAGGGCTTCGGACTAAACCAGTAGCTCTATACATGAACGACGACCAAGAAAAAATAGGTTTCAGTTTTTGCATCGTAGGACCAAAAAACTGGGTATACATCTCACCCGGATTAGCTGCCCTTACTAAAGGAAGTACCGATAGGGCAACAATGAAGAGGTCGATGTACGACAGCATGCCAATAGTCACATTGGGGGACTGGGATTGCCGAATAGTGCGGAGGAAGAACAAAACCATCGCACTGCTGGACGCTAATTACCCAGAGTCTCCTTACACAAATGCATGTAAGATGCTCGATCACCTGAGCACACTAGGAGCTGAAAATATTAACACTAGTCCAAAAACAATAAGCGTTGACGCTATGCGAGTTGGCTATGACAAAGGAACTGTAGCAAATCTCATAGGATCTATAAATGCTTCAAGGTACCACGACGTGGTTGTATATGAAGACCGCGGAGAAGACCTAACGTTCCTTAAAATAAGAAAAACACCAAATAGGACTACGACCCCCGAAAACACCTGGGGCGAACCAAGCAACCAGATCCTACAAAGCAGCGCCGCACGCCTTCAAGAGAAAATTGCCATCGAAATTCAATCCAACAAAATAACACAGGACAAATCAAAAACTAAGAAAGGATTTAATAAGATGATTACAATGCTTAAACCGAAGCAAAAATATCATAAAAAGAACAGAACTAGAGCCGACATGGGACAAACAAGTGCACCCGATTTACCATCTGCCAGTGGTGCCAACGAACATATGCGAAACGCGTTTCTTGAGTACACAGCATCTATAAGGGAAACAATCAAAACTAACCTTGCGATCTGTGAAAAGATCAGGCGGACCTTCGAACTTGAAAACGAAGGTCTTCTTAAAGTATTACTCAAGGAAGAAAAAGCCGCCATTTTCAACAACACTACATCTGAATATGTACGGGGTAAAACACCTAAAATTCCCCACATGGCGGCTTACAGCGTTAAAAATGGATTCGTTAAAATAGCTGAAACCCCCAAAGGAGTAACTGAACCGCCCAAGTATTTAACACCCGCTGAAGACTCAATACTTGTAGTAGCCCGCTGCACAGAGGTCTGGCTGGAAGATAACATCCTCCAAATGGCTACAGCCGTAGAGGATTCAGCAAGACCCTGGGAAGACTGGGAAGCACCAATTTTCCACTGGGTCAACGGCGTTCCTGGATGTGGAAAATCGACTTGGGTAGTAAACAACTTCGTATTTGAAAGTGACTTGATAGCAACAACGACGACTGAGGCAGCATTAGAGCTCAGGAACAAACTCGCCCTCAGTTGTCCAAAGGACGGGAAGACCAAAGTCCGAACGATCGCTTCAATATTAATAAATGGCGTCAAAGAAAAGCCTGAACGACTTATCGTTGACGAGGCCTTGATGAACCATTTCGGAGCGATCGTTATGGCGGCCCGACTAACAGAGGCCAAAGCAGTCACACTAATCGGAGACACAAACCAGATTCCTTATATAGACCGGCTAAATCTGTTCCATATGAAATATAATAGCCCATACCTCGTGACGTCTATCAGTCAAGAGCTCTTAAGAACCTACCGATGTCCCCTGGACGTAAGCTATGCTCTAAACGAGGTATACAACGGCATATACTCAGCCCATTCATTGACTCGCTCTCTGAGAACAGTCAGGTTTACGGGTGCTACCATCGAAGCTGACTTTCCTAATACCCTGTACCTGGTCCACACACAGACTGAAAAAGCGGACCTTACAAACCTAGGGTACGGAAAAGGGGAAAACTCGCGCATCCTCACTATCAATGAAGCTCAGGGATTAACATACGAGTCGGTAATAATCATCCAAACGAAATCCAAACCAAAATCGTACCTGACAAGTGTCCCACACGCAGTGGTGGCTTTATCTAGGCACACAAGAAGTTCTACGTACTACACGGATATCGACGAAGACGCCATTGTGAGATTCATTAGGCGGGCCGGCGATACCTCCGATAGAACTCTTGTAGAGTACAACCTCAAGATGGCAATTTCTCACCGTGACTCCGACGCTATGAAAAAGCTAGTGAACTTAATAACCTAGCTTACTACTACTACTATTTACTTTATTTATTATCATTATCAATTTCTAAAATAGCTTTGGAAAACTTGTGTACAATTTCCTGCGAAGTTACCATCGCAATTAAATTCGTAATAAAATTGTTTAAAATCACAATGAAAGGCATGGACAAATGTCTATGGTCTTTAAAAAAAAAAAAAAAAAAAAAAAAAAAAAAAAAAAAATATACAACAGAATATTGAATAAATTTTTATAAGCTCAATATATACAATCAAAATAAAAGAACTTACAAGGAACTTTTATAAATATTAATATTATTAGTTTTATTTTTTATGATTAGGAAATGTGTTCACTTTCAGTAAAAACAACGAAATTATACTTTTTTCCTAATATTTTTTCTGGTAATCATAAAGCTGGCTCCACGGGGTCAACTTTACCCATGTAACGTTTGTATCGACACGATTTATATTTAGATTATACAACCAGTAGATTTATGAGAGGAAACGATTTTATTACAACAAAACTAAAAATATTAAACCTTATTATCGGCAGTCGTTAATATTATATTATACTTCATAACATTATGTACATCTAATTAAATACTTATACTTTAGGAAATAATATGATGTAAATGTGTATTTTTAGAAAAAAAATATAATATACCGCTAAAGTGTCGGGCCACGAACAATTTAAGGTTCAATAATTGTCCATAATGGATGGATAAATATATAAACTCACGATCTTTTTATAGATATACAATTCTATAGTACATTACTTTGTACTGAATTCTGATTATTTATTTTAAGTTAACCGACTTTTATTCGAAAACTTGTAAAGGCTACTCAGTTGTGTTAATTTTTCTTATAACAATTCTAATAATATGTTGTTCATGCCGAATTATAGTTTTCAAGTACTAAAAGTGTGTGAGTTAGACATGATGAAACTATAAGGCATCCTAGGGGATTGAAGAACCCTGAAAATAAACACCAACGCTATTTTGCGTAATGATAATTATATGAATTTTAATGTAATTCTCATAATTTTGTACATTTGAATTGTGCTAAATTTGGACTTATTTATACGAGTTTAAAAAATAAAAGTTATAAAATCTAATGGGTTTAGAGACGATTTCAAACATGACGGAATACAACTTTAATAAAAGCTGCATTGTTACTTACGAATAGACAAATAGCAGTCAATGAATCTAAAATAGTACTTTTATAAGAAGTACAAAAGATTTTAAATGACTGCACAAAGATCGCTGTTCATAGCTAGTCGGTGTGTCTTTATAAAATCCAAGTGTAAACTTTAGAAAGCATACAAAAAAATGTTTTTTGCATACTTCACGAACATTTATTATTATAAATCAAATAAGTACGAGAACAAAAAATAAACAGCACGTGTTAAATATAAAATGAAACCGCTTTATTTGAGGGTCAACACGACATTCCCGCATCGCTGGAAAGTTCAGGGCGATTTCTATTTGTAGTTTTTAAACTTGTTTTAAAAATATTCATATGAATTTATGGTCTCGTGTTTAGAACACGTAATTTGTAAACTTTTTCCTTTGGCGCCGAATTTTGTTAGATATAAAACATTTAAGTATTTACGTACAGATAGAGCCTAGCTATAACCAAGTGTTTGCAAATTCTAAACATCAAATATATCTTCAATTCTTGTAATGTAATTGGTAGGATGGACTTTTCGATATTATACATCATAATAATATTAAGACTAATGCAATAATTCAATAAACATTACAACAACAGATAGGACTAATAAAACAATATGGATATACCAATGTTTTACAAACCTTATCTTATGGTAGTATATATTACATACTCGTATCTTTATATGTATTGATGTAAATAATGTAAGCGATGAGATGAAAATCTTGATATATCTATTTACACGGTATATATCTACATATTTATTTATTTTCCACCGTACAAAGTGAATCACATTAAGTTTGGAGCAATGGAGACTGACGGAGGCCTTAAATTAGAATCTTTTATTATATTATCCCTACAGAGAAAAAATAATAATAATAAATACATGTAACATAAAGTAAAACAATAGTTTAAAAAACTATTTCTCTTTATCTGTTTCTTTGTTAGCAAATTTGGTATGGTTATAAAATTGATCCCACCCAACATTTTAGATACTATTTATGCCGGAACTCTGGGCAAATCAAAAGCAGTGATTTAGGCTAGAATTTTTGTACAAAAAATATTGGACATCTTTTGGGAGAGGAAGTCGCTGGACAAGCTAGTACTTATGTATTGTATGTATAAAAAAACTAGGGGCGCCAACAAACCCTCAATTTCGACTCGCTGCGCTCGCGAAATCTCGGGTGCCGTTTGCATATTGAGCGAAGCGGGCCCAGTGTATTGGCTCATCGTTTCCCATTGACTTCAATGGGATATCAGGAAAAGTTTTTTTTTGAGGACGTTTTTAAATTTTGTAAAAAAAACCATCACCTAATGTATGTCTTTTGGATTGCAAAGTTTCATAATTTTCCGTCAAGTTGTTTTCGAGACGATTCGTGACAAAGAATGTAAAAAGTCTCCAGTAAAACGCTCCGCTCACTTCGTTCGCTTCGCTCAAAAATGAAATAAACAACGCACATGATACAATTGTGAAATTTAAAAAGACTGATATTGTACAAAAAATATGACTATGTTATTTTCAAACGGAAACTAAAACATGAAATAGCCTGAAGGCAAGGAATCAAGAGCACGCAATAAAATATTAATTTTATTTGTATTATATATTTTTAGGTAGATTCCATAGATGAATCTACCTATTGTAATCGATGCGATGACGGGACCCAGACCCCAGAGTAGGGGCGCTACGCCGTTTATGAACTGGAGATTGAGAATCCGTCGAAAAATTTTTTTTTATAATTCCCTCTATATATATATATGTATATATGATCCATCAGTCCAAATTCATCGTAAGCAAAATCTGACTTCACAGGTCGATAGGATAAATTAGTAGGACAAACGTAGCATCTCATTTTTTTCGAAAAAATTAAAGGGGGGGCTGGGAGAGGGGGTGAAAGTGCAAACCATTTGGGACACGCTACAGGTCACAAATATTGACGGAAGATTTTCAAACTTGGTATACACATTTTTAAGGACAAAATGAAGGTTAAGTTTTTGAACAGGGGAAATCGGTCGGGGCGTTGGAGGGCTGGGGGGGTTGAAAGTTAAAAACCAAAAAAAGTCACAGAAGAAGGCAAAATTTTGCCGTCGGAAAAATCTCAGAAAATTAACAAATTAAAAGAGGAAACTTTTTTGTTCGAAAAGTTTTTTGATGCGACCCCCCGTTTAGGAAATAGGGGTGGGGGGTGGTTCTCCGCTCACCCAATATATGCAGAGTGACCCGTCATAAGACTCGTAATGATCAGTAGAATACTGCTGGCTAGTTTTTCTTTGTCGATCCGACCGACGGGAATCTACCTAACACGATTGACCCTGCCGAACGAGGTATTTTTATTATACATTAATTAACGATGGCTTATTCTATTTCGTTCATAGCAACACTAAAACTAAACTATATACTTGTTATAGTCAGTTCTAAGGTTACTGGTAATTTTACTACGTATATTACATTATATCTGGATTGGACATTTAACTATGGAGAGTAATTATACTTTAATACACTTTGAGCCGATCGAGTTTGTGATTGATCGAGGGTAATTTATAAAAAGACACTTTATATGCAATAAATACATTTAGCATATTGTATAAAGATTAAATAATTCCTATTTCACACTTATAAGTTATAATCATGTGCAAATTAAAGTATAACAAGTTTGTAAAGAAAATTATTTGAAACATAAAACATAAATAAACCTGTTATGATAGAACTGCAATTTAGTAAAACTGATGCCTGCTATTTCATTAAATCTGTTTCTAAGTCTGTCGGTATTACAGCACATCCATATCTATTATGAAGCGATGCATTAATGTATTAAGAACAACTAAATCAAAGAGAAGTCTACACAAATAAAGTTGTATTTTAGTTAACTAGATGCCGTTAGTAAAATAGATCCCGCTGCCATGTTACTTTGATCTATGCATAGCATAATATTTGTTCGTGAAGTTTAAACTTTATAGTCCTTTTTAGGCAAATTACTTTTGAAATTTTAGCACCGTTAAAGTTTCCATGAAGAAGGAGTGCAGAAACCTAATATTGTACTTAATAACGTTTTCAGACCTCAATTACGGATGAATTTCCCTGCGACCATTATAATTGTAGAAAAATGAATTTTGATAAATTTCACAGACATCCTTGCTGTTGTTAGTGGGCAAAGTCGCGACAAAATACTAATAAGAAATTAAGGATTATAAAGCATATACTGAAATTTAAATCAAGTTTTGATTGGATCGTAAACGAGTGTGCAGTATGGCGGTGACACGCGTGAAATGCTTTGAGGAATTTGCTCATTAATTAAATTACAAAACTGAAATGTAATATAAATGTTACCTATACTGTGATATATTAAATTATAATATATGAAAGTTTATTTACACTAATAGTTACTTATTCGTATGATGTAAAAGTATTTACAACATTAAATATTCATGTTTTTCTACTAATATAGCATTCTTGAAATGTTATTCAAATAAATACAGCTTAAAAATATATCAATTTAAAGTAAAAGAAATCCGTGCCCGCAGGGGGACACGAGTGGGTAGACCTCATGTGTAACTCGTTTAAAATATAACTATTAACACTATAACTGTTAACAATATAACTATTAACACTACCTAAGAATATCACATGATGCCGTTGTTTACATCAAAAATTTTCAAGCAAAAAGCGGTTTTAATTTTTTTTCTCGGAAAAGGTATATTTTTTGGAAATACTTTTGGTAATTAAATTTAGAGTAAAAAATAAACTTTCTAAAAATATTTGTGAGGAGGGAATGTTTACCAGAAAAAAGTTGCCGTGGTAAAACCTACCTTAAATTTTCAAGCTAAAAGTGGTTTTTATTTGTTTTCTCGGAAACGGTACCTTTTACGGAAAAACTTTTACTACTTAAATTTAGAGTAAAAAATAACCTTTCTATTCAAAATACTTGTGATGTAAGAATGTTTACCAGAAAAAAGTTATTAATTTTTTTCCAAAAATTTTCGGTTTTTTTACCCCCACCCCTAAGTTATTGAAGTTAGGTTTCCGGTTTATTTACATTAGTTATAGATATTCATCAAAGATATCATAAAATATGAACTCGATTGATCTTCTTTGTATAGGCAATTAGTTATGGTCGAAAAACTGAAATCAGAAAAAGTGTGGCCCTAGCGCCCCCTGTGGCTGGATTTCTTTGGTTAACGAACTTGACCTTCATTTTTGGATGGTTGATTTTTGTACAAAGTTTGAAAGCGATCCGAGCGAAACTGCGGCCGCTATCGTGCTGACAAAAGTCGAATCTAGACGCACGCACGCATATATATATATATATATATATATAAACTTTTTGACCAATGGTCATTTCGGACTCAGGGGGTCATAAGAAGACCACCTGTGGAGAAATTTTTCCAAAATTCGAAAGTCGGGTACAAATGAATGGGCAGACCGAATTCTTCGAGGTCTACCCAATACTGCAATTGTTCTGTCTTTCATATTTCAGATTTTTTATATAAACCTTGTTGTTCAAAATTGTCCATAAGAAAGCATGCCAACAAGAAATTCTATACAATATTTAAATATTAACAAGAAATGAAGGACAGGGTTTAAAGGCAGCAGTCTGTTAATAATTACCGAGTCTTTGTTGGGAAAATGAGAGAAAGAAAATTTATACATGTATTCCTCTATTATATCACTTTATATTAAATATATTTTATATTAACACTTTCGCTGCCACCAGATTTTCAGAAATTGAGCCGTGTGCTGTTTCAATTTTTCATATAAACGTTTGCATAAAGGCATTTAAATAAACGGAAAAATAGTAAAAAAATGTTGAGCCAATTAAATACTATAAAAAATTGACTTTTAATTGCTCCGTACATGCTACGGCCCTGGGGTGAAACACGGGGTGAAACTTGCGTCTCCGTACACGCTACGGAGCTGGCAGTGAAAGTGTTAAAATCTTTATACCACATTATGTTATTGGGATTTTATTAGATGCAAAGGTTGTTTGAAATACAATTTTTTTTATTTATATTAAGGTTTTGAGGTGGAGATAATAGTGAAAATACTAAACAAATCAATTATTTTTTCTACTATTAATTATTGTTAATAATTCTACTTTTTACTATATTTTTGACAAATGTATTTCTAAATAAAAATTTCAATTCAATTCACTTTGCTAAAGGTTTAAAAAGAAACAAATCAACGTCTCGAAAGTCTTGTTTATTCAAACCCAAGTTGAGTTATTGTACGTCGCACACCTTCACGCAAATACAAATAATAATTATACTTTTGAAAACCGAGTCGAGTCAACGATAATAATTAAAAAATAAAACAACATTGCTTAGAAGAAAACATGAATTACTTACTTATTTACTATATTTATGTATTATCATCATATTATCCTGAATATCTAAACATTTTTAAACAAAAACATTAATTTCCAAATAGTATATCAATAATAGATTTTTTATTTAGCTTAGACAACATTACATCTAATACCTAACAAAACCATGTCAATATGTCTTTTATAAAGATTAGAGGTCATATTTATAACCTAATATTTAAATATACTCCCTTACCTAAGCTATTACATTGAATAAAGTAGATGTCACTCTCTGTAGACAAATCAGGCCGATATCCTAAGTAATTGTCGTGAAGTTTAATGAATTTAGTTAAATGTATATAAAGCATGCCATGCATTCCAATATTGGAAATAGGGAAGTAACCTATAAAACTATTTCAAATGAACATAAAAAATGTAAAGAATCACAAGTTTTCCAATAAATCAAAACAATTGAAATTGAATGGTGTAAACAAGTTCAACCTAGAAAACAAGTTCTGTCTTCTTTCTTTTATATGACTTACTTATCTTAATATCTAATAATATAGGAATTACGTAAAGTCTATTAAATGAGTGCCATATTCTTCACATTGACAAAAATATACTAATGCTTTAAAAACGAAACATTTCAGAAATAAGTGAATATAACAGTTTTTGTGTCCAACACTTAAAGTATTAATTACCCTTAACATTAAAGATACACTTCAGGCACAAAATAATTTTAACTTCATTACATCATTATCGTCATATCCTATTGATATCTTTTATTAGTCTTTAGTGTTCCTTACTTAGCCGCATCCAGTTACGACTAACGCCTTTTTTATTACGTCTTTCTAGTTTTCTAGAAGGCATTCCGATTACATATAACAATATGTCCATGACTTCCAGCCTCTATGGCCATCATCCGTATGGCCTATTGCCACTCCAGCTTACCAATAATAATAATTTATAAATTACAATAAAATATTATTACAGTATTATAGAATCATAATAATTTGAAGGTCAAATAATTTCAGTTCATAATAAACACTTTAAGAAGTAATAAACTTATTTTTATCACAGTGCCTTTCGACAAGATAATAACGGTGTAATTTAAATTCTAATGAGACGCACTTCAGCTCATGGGGTGGAGTTCCTCATGAAACGAAAATTATATGCACAAGGGAATAACACAAAAAAGAAATGATCACGCCTGTACTTAATATTTATGGCCTTTGTGATTATTACATACATAATATTATTTTATATTAATTAATAGTGGCCAATTAATATAATCTCTCACTAAGCTATACTTATCATTCTATTATACCCAATTTGTTGTTAAAAGTCCCACGTGGACGGTTATTGTTCTGTTAAATACTCACTCGGTTAGTGGTCTCGGAGTAGCTTTCAAGTCTCCTTGGGATAACTATCTAGTAATATGTTATTAAAGATACGATTTTTATAAATTATATCATATTTTCGAGAATTTTATAATAACTAAAATTACATCTTATTTTCCTTATGATGATTGTTACATAGCATTATCCGACAGGACAAGCAATCTAATAAATATCCTTAATAAAAAAAATGTAATAATTTAATACTATATTTATCTTTAGGCTTTGTCAATAAACTTGCTTCAAGCACATATAAAAAAATACGTTTAGGAAGAAACCTTAAGGTATCCTATTCAGAAAAATAAAGCTATATCGATCAGTGTCAACTGGTTTGAAGACCATTAAGAGTTATTTATTGCAGACTTACTTTTATTATTTTTTAAAGAATCAGTAGTTTCCTATTAGCTTGGAATATATTGATTTATAAAACCCGTTTCGCATATGAAAATAATAGTCATATTATTATATTAATACGAAATATTATTTCGTTTCTTGTTACTTTTATGCCATTAAAGAGCGTATTTTTATATGGAAAATAAAATGTCCCATACAGGATGTTCAATATTGTTTTATGTTATTAAATAATATTGTTTTCTGAAGATTTTGTGGCAGCGCCTTTAATATGAATATTTATTACATATTAAATATATTGAACTGTTCATATGTACAATAATATATATATATATATATATATATATATATATATATATATATATATATATATATATATATTTATATATATATATATATTTACATACGAGTGTAGGTAGCCTTGTGTTGATTTGAGAGTTTCTCCGTGTATTTTAAGAGGTATTGTTAGGGCTTTTGGACGTACTGTTAGAACTTGATTTTTAAGAGTCTTTTATAAAAAGAAACAAATTTCATAAAAGTATAGTAAATATATTTTCTTTGAATAAACTTATTCAATTACAATATGCGAGAGTTTATGGGAGAGAGAAGTGCGCGACGGGAATATTAGGAGGCGACTGGTTGTGAGAGGGATGCATGGCTAGGGACGAGTGCTTAGGTGATTAGGTGCTGAGAAGGGGTGCACTAAGGGGTGCACTCAAGGAATGTAACAGTACGTCACTCTTATTTATATAATTTTGGCTCAATTGTTTACGACCAACTTTATTGAATTTTAATGAATATTTAAGGACATAATTTGATAATTATTTACATTGAAGCTATTCATTTTCTATTGTTTGTTAGTTTTAGTTTTTGGTGATGATAAATAAGTTTATTATTGAATAACACTCATTCCAAAATTTTTTGAGTATAGTAAGGAAGTACATTTTATTGAAATATGGTTTTCTTAAGACGATGATTCATAACATTCTAAAGGAGGTTCTGTGGTGAAGTATTAAAAAAATAATAATTAAAAAGCGCATACACATAGAACGAGCAAATTTAACTCTCCTTGACTAACGGGCGAAATCTTAACCATTTTTCATCAATTCTACGCTTCGTGAATCTTCTCTTGTATGCATTCAAAACGGGGAAGCAATAATCTTTCATTTTATTTATCTTGTAGCTTGTATAGCAGTCATCATGTTTATAATAAATTTGTGAACTGGTGTGTATTTATATTAAAGTAACAAATACGAATAATAATTCATCATATCTGATAAATAAATTACATGAAACATTGGCTTAAAGAATCTATTGAAAAATTCTGCTCTTTTAAGTAATGTAATAGTAAGTATATAATATTTGTATTTTTTGTAACCAACATAACCTTACATATCAATATTTTCATAAGATATTTAAAATATATCAACATTCAGAATATTATGTAGTGTTTTGACAAACAATCAAATGGCTGTACGATATTAATGTTTTAAAGAACAATAAGGATTCGAAGTTTATTAAGAAATAATTAAGTTTTCCAACTCAAATGGTTACAAAGTAGAAATAAGTCTTACCCTTCAATAATTCGGAAGAGTTTTAGAAGTTCAATAATAATTAATACAGTATTAATATGCTAGCCATCAGTCTTCTGGTATACCATCTTTAATTTTATATATTTCAGTATTATCTCAATAAAGTTAAGTTTTTATTATTGTCTTCAGAATGCAAAGAAGTGTTTTTTTAACCAACGATTCTTTTTTGTTTTTTCTTATCTTTAATTTAAGGCATCCTACGAAATATAGAAGTTAATTTTATCTACAATATTAGTCAAAAAAATCCGTGCCCGCAGGGGGACACGCGTGGGTAAACCTCGTGTGTAACTCATTTAAAATATAACTCACTACCTAAGAATAATACATGATGCCGTTTTTTACATCAAAAATTTTCAAGCAAAAAGCGGTTTTAATTTTTTTTCTCGGAAAAGGTATCTTTTTTGGAAATACTTTTGGTACTTAAATTTAGAGTAAAAAATAACCTTTCTATTAAAAATATTTGCGAGGAGGGAATGTTTACCAGAAAAAAGTTGCCGTGGTTTTACCTGCCTAAAATTTACAAGCTAAAAGTGGTTTTAATTTTTTTTCTCGGAAATGGTACCTTTTACGGAAAAACTTTTGGTACCTAAATTTAGAGTAAAAAATAACCTTTTTATTAAAAATACTTGTGATGCAAGAATGTTTACCAGAAAAAGTTATGATTTTTTTTCCAAAAATTTTCGGTTTTTTTACCCCCACAAAAGTCGAATCTGGACGCACGCACGCATATATATATATATATATATATATATATATAAACTGTTTGACCAATAGTCATTTCGGACTCAGGGGGTCATAAGAAGACCTCCTGTAAAGAAATTTTTCCAAAATTAGACAATACAAATGAATGGGCAGACCGAATTCTTCGAGGTCTACCCAAAAAATTAACGTACTGAATAATGTACAGGGTTGCCTACTAAAAACAGGACCAATAACCACTATGTAATCTTTTTAAATAATACAAATTATAAAATATTATGTAAGAAATAGGCATTACAAGCAATACATGTGTCGACTCCAATTGTCGAAATAAGACAAATACTAAAATTATGCAACGTGAAGCATTAATGAAAGTTATGAAAACTAAAGAACACTTCTTAATTTATTGTTAGATTTCCAATTATTTACGATGTATCCAAATGAACTTTCAAACTACCCGGGAAGTGTCGGCAATTAGAACTGTGGTTAATCCATAATATTTAATCAACCCTGCAATAATACACATGAATGATTATACAGACCAACATCTTATAAGCGTTATTAACAACTCTAAATACAACTGTAAGAGTAGGGGAGCCCGGGGATGGTTGACCAATTTTCAGTTTAAAAGTTAATATTTTTATTGCTTTCATGATTATTTTTGTGAAAAGCAATTCCATTGATAGTGGCACTATTCAGCTCTAGAAATAAATTACAATAAGCTCGATACCTATTAAAACATAGTATATAGGCTCGATTTTATAGAACGGGAAAAACGAGTCAACCTACCCCGTGCCTGGGGCAGGTTGACTTGTCACTAGGGGTAAGTTGACCTAAGAAGTAATGAGTACCAAGACTACGAAGGAACAAGATTTAAATACTAAAGTAAATGCAATCATCATTTTTAAGAACATCTTCAACAACATTAAACATCGTTAAGAACCTATCGGTCCACCTCCAGTCTAAAATAGTCTTTGATAGTCCTTTAGTCTAAAATAGTCAAAATAGTATTTATAGTGAACACGTGGGAAAACGAAGAACGGAAGGACCATATTGCCGAGGCCAAGATAGCAACTGCGACTCTCACCAGCGAAACCTCGATCAGTAGACGTCTTTTTCCCAATTTTTTGGTGCCAAGATGAGCTATTACTCTATCAGGAATGTGAACTGTTGTCAGTCCTGTTTCATCTACATTCTAAATATACCCAGGGCTTACATTTAAACGTAGGTAAACGGTTCTTAGGTAATCAAAGAACAACTGCACGATGTTTTTGTTGAAAGAAGTGGTTCGAAATAGTAGCTTGAGGAGATCGAATAGAGAGAATAGGATGACGTTTAAGCAAACTCCCTACCCAATCTTCATCAGCAATCTGTTTTTTATCCCATGATTCAGGAATAGATTTATTTATTTTTTTTGCAAATTCATATGCTAATTTTCGGGACTCGTAAGGCGTTAATCCATAATAAACATCATCAGCTCCCTTATGGGCAATTTTCTGATGCATGCTCTTCCTCGTCACTGAATATTTGTCTGTTTTTTATGTAGCCAACGCTTTCCAAGGTCAATTGAGATCTAGACAGTCCGGGATTGCATTCTTTTTTTTTCATATTTACTACATGGCGATATTTTATATGGTATAGCAAATTCTTTGAATTGATACTTTTTTCGGCGAAAATAACTTGTCGACATACTCTCTCCAGTATGTCTTTACGACGATTTGACTTTCGTTTATAGATTTGCATCGTTCTAAACTGGAAATGTTAGGTTAAGAACAATAATTTTTATACCAATTTATATTTAGTATATCCAAAATTGTATGGGGCAGGTTGACTAGTTACTCAACCAACCCCTTTATAAATTAGTCAACCAGCCCCAAACGATCTAGTAATTTTTAACTACGTGCCAAAACCTTAAAATGGTGTCGTAATTAAAAATAATAAGGAAGCATACAAAGTTCGGAAATCAAACATTCGTATTAAACAGTTTGACAAGCAATCAAAACAAAATGAAAAGTGTTATAACAAATAGAATTAAGGCAAAAATAGTTACTTAAGTGTCTTGTTTTTGAACAATAGGCTCTAGCTGACAAACGGTTTGGGTCTGCTCCGCGGTTTTTCTGATGATTGTGCGCGGGGGAATAATGGATACGCTCACCTAGTTGATTTTTGCAAAAAGTTTGCCTAACTCGCGTTTTTGACAATTAGTCTACCTACCCCTATAGTCAACCAGCCCCGGTCTCCCCTACTGCTTCCGCTAGTAAAAACTAGAAAGGTCATGACACCGCATTCAAAATTGAAAATATGCAAATCATTAAATAGTGTTACTACCCATGCAAAACCTCGAACTAAATGTGGAAATTGAAAATAATCACATACCAATTGAATTTAATTAAAAAAAAAAAAACTAAGGAACTGAATATCTTTTTGGAAACAAATAAAGAGTTATTAATGAAAAAAACATTTGAATATAATACTAAACATATCTAATTAGACAACGAATGACAGCTACTTTTAAATAATATCGAGTAGAATGCTTTCAATTTATATAATTTATGACTTAAGAAAGACATTGAATCTAAATAATAAAGTGGTATATATATTTTTAAAATTTGGAGTAACTTAAAGTAACCTCAACGTCAAATTTCTATGCAGTGTCTATAGGTTGACATGATGATAACGAAGACTTGTGTAAGTATTTTTAATTATTTTGCAAATCAAAGATGTTATTTCTTGTCCCTTATTCTACAACAATATTCAGTTTATATATATCCGAGAGATTGCAGGTGCGTGGTCTGTCCATTTGTGTTTATTTAACAATTAATTAAACTTAATATGGCTAAACATATTTAAAGAATTTAAAATAATAATTAATTCAACTATATCCCACCCGTATATTTAACAGTAGATGTTTCTCGTTACTTCGCCTTATAAAAAATTACCACTTAAGACAAATGTGGGCATCAAAATAAATGGCTTTTAAAATAATTAGGGTTACCCAAAAAAGTAACCCTTCTAAGAAACTAATTATCCATTCATTTATCTTTTTGAAAGTGATGTCACAATTGTTCCCTCGGAAAAAATATTGTATCAACGTACGGTACGTACGGGTACGATCAAGACATGTTTCTCTAAAATGTAAGGGATAACAACAGAGGAATTATAATACTATATGAACGTCAATGTATGTATTTCAAAATTTGTATACGGTGTAAGCTGTAATACCTGAAAATAATAACTAAACGTTTCAAATGAAATTGTAATATAAAATAAAATTTTTACAACTTACTGTTACATTTAACATCTTAACAGTTTCCAATTACTTTATGAAATAAAATAAAAAAAAGTAATAAATTTGTTAAACGTAAATTTTTATTCCACTAACGTTCATAACTTAATTATTAAAAAAATCTTTATATAATAACACGTTCAGGACATTATAACAAAAACAAAGTTATAACTTATGAAAGACAAATTATAATATACAAGAAATTTGCAGGTATTGGTCACCACTCTGAAAGATGGATGTGAAATTAATGGTCTAAACCTGAATGTAGATAAGACAAAGGTTCTGATATTTGAAAGAAATGAAGGAAGAACAGAATGTATGATCAACGTGCTCAAAGCTGCTCGTTTGGCTACAGCCAAACGTGCATTGTGTACACACAATGCAGTTTTGCTACCGACGCTGTTATTCGGCAGCCAAACGTGGGTAACACAGAAGAAGAATGTAAGAAAGATGAATGCTGTGGAGATGCGATCTCTTCGCAGAATATGCGGAGTCAGTCTAGCTGATCGAATCCGCAATGAAGAGATCCACAGAATGGCAGGTACTAGCGAAGATGTCACGGTGAGAGTTTGGGCACGTCGAACGAATGAGTGATGAAAGAATGGTATAAAAGATTTATATAGGAAAAGTGAGCGGTAAGAGAGACAGGTGGAGGCCTCGAGTGACCTTCGAAAACACAGTATCAATGTTACTGGAGGAAGGTCACGTAAAAAGCATGACGACCCCCCGGAGGGCATGTATGAAGAGGTTGATGTCTGTGGCCGAGGCGAAAGAGGTATGCCGAGACTGTAGCGTTTGGCGCTCCGTCGTCTCTGACTACCCCGCAAGGGATATGGCGTGAAGCTAAATAAATAAATAAATTATTAATATTGATAATCTCATGAATCAGTTTAATAAATAATCGTCTCTTCTTTTAAAAATAATAAATATTGATCACGCACCTCTACTTTAAATATTCATTTTGCTGATATTATGTGTATAAATGACTCGAAAATGTTTATTAAGAATAAAAATAAGACAATTTACTGGTTAAGATAATTTGGTTTTTATACAAGTACAGAGAGTATACAAATCTTTAAACGTTAGATAATTTAATAAGACACGAAATGGCACTACGCCTCTCCTAAACACTGATCTGTATTAGCATTTGAAGCCATTTACTTAATTAACTTTTTTTCTTTTATTTCAATGTTTTATTTTAGTCACGTCCACTCCAGTTCAGTTCAGTTACTGATGAAGAAACTGCGAAGAAACTGATGACCGGCTGATTACGTGGGACCCCGTAGTACAGAGTATGCTGCTTTTTTCAAGGCTGTACACAACAAAATCAATGGTTACCCTCATCGCCTTAGTGAGACCCCACAGGATCGCGTGCTCACCGTGACAGATAATATAAATTGTATAAAACATGTACTAAATGAAGATATCTACATATGAAAAAAGGATATAATAAAAGTTTAAGGAATAGCAGCTTTTATCACAATATATATAACTGGTTTTCTTTGGGAACGAACAAGCGTAGATATAGTTATATATATAATTCATTATAAAATAAAAAAATGTAACAATGTGTAATATTATTCTTAGTATGTAAAGCTCACACGGCAATCGACTTAAGTTTAATTAATATAAAACAATATGTATGAATGTTATGAGGGATATAATGACGCTAGAATGCCTTTCAGTATATTTTAATACTAAACTTATTATCCTAAATAAATTAAACATATTATTTGTACTGATAAATGTTATTGTTTTATTTTATTAATTTTAGTGTAGAAGACACTTGTAATAGTTGTTAGTAATTGGTCTTATGTCTTTAAAGTTAACAATTATTCATACTTCATCAAGTTGCATGAGTCAGTTTAAATTTGAATATTTATTATTTATCAAAATAAATTTCAACAAAAAAACAGTATCCTATTCTTTATTATATTTAAGAAAGTCTACAACAAAATGAATAAATCTAGTTTAAATTTGTAAATAATCAGTAACATCGATGGATAATTATTTGGCAAAATATTAACCATTACTTTTCGATTGAATTATATGAATAAACAGAAAATAAAATTTACTTTATATTTTGTTTTACTTTTGATAAAAAAAAACTAATTACATTAACATTAGTTGAGTGAATATAAAATAAAGACATTAACAATAGGGAGTGTAACCCCGAGTGGAAAAGTTATTTGAATATTTTTCCTAACATTGCTAAGACTAATCATAGAACAAAACATAAAAGTTACTTTTATCTATTTAAATTAAATTTTATTAATTAATTTATCTATTTAAATTAAATAAAGATATAATGTCGTAATATGAAATCGAAGCTTCGGTAACGTAGCTAACAAGTCCTTAAAAACCGTTTTTATTAAATAAATTATAAATAGTAAACAAAAAGTAGTTATAAAAACCTTTCAAAGTAATATATAGAAACTCATAAAGGTTGCACAAATTATTTGCAAAAGTCTGTCTTTCATCATGAAATCGATAAAGTTTTTGATTATTATAACTCAAGATTTTGTATGAAGAGCCGAATTTTTAACTTAACACGTAAATTCCTATGAGTGTTAATAACATCAATTCATCTAGCATCTAGATTTTATATTTCTTTTCCAAAAATGTCGATTTATCTTCAATCGTGTTTATGTATTATAGTTTAAAATAATAATATTTTTATTTCATTATTGAATGTTATTGACTCTTTTCTTTTACAATTCTTAGAAAATACCTTAACATTTAAAAAGAAAATAATGTATGTGATAAAAGCATTGTTATAAAACACTACAATTTATTATTGATAACAATAAATTTTGTTACTCCATAGTTCTTAAAAAGTCATTACCTATTTTAACTCGAACTAACAGAAATACAAGAGCTTGAAAACCGAATAAGAGACGCTATTGAAAATGTTTCACTTCTCAAGAAAAACATGATAGTTTTCATGACCATGTTTTCCTGACATCAATAGAGTTAAAAATGATTCCTAAAAGATAAATAGAAGGTCAAAATAGTTTTATAGTAAAATTGTCTACAATAAATACGTTTACCACCAAATGTCATATTTTGAAGACTACTTACATTTCATTAAGAAATTATTTGATATATTATATAAATCAGATATACATATATATATAATATAATTTATAACATCAGGAAAGATCTATTAAAATTAATTTTTACTTTGTTTCTTATTTGAAGTTGGTAATTTTATCGCCACTTGATATTTGATATATATTCTAATAAATATAAATTTGATAATTCACACAAGTATTAAAAAAATATTTAAAAAAATTAGGTGTTCAATACAACTCTGTCGATGCGATTGAATAAAAATGACTATTGAGTTTTGTTGATAGTATTATACTTATACTATAGGTTACGCAATTTTATCTGACGCTGTTCGTTACTCTTGTTAGATCTCCTGGCTGCATCGCACTGCTCCATTTGAAGTCATTACTTGCGGTAGCGGTGGAGGCTGGGTTGCTCCCTTATCTCAAAACTAGCGAAACGGATAATAGGTGACCATTGCGTTATATTCGTGCTAACGGGTGCTGCTTGCGGTGATTGGACATCTAGCTAGTCATGTATTTCTTTTTCTGAATTGATTGCGGTGGTTTGAGTTGTCCGTACATTGCTCACTAAATATATTACCTTTCTGAAATAGTGATTAAAATAAAATTTAAAGAATCTGAGTCTGAGATTGCTGTGTGGTTCTTGTTAGACACCTTAATTTTAAGTTTGAGAGTTTATTTACAGAAGGACTTATTTCGATAAGTATTAACCAAATAGGCCCTGCTTTCCCTCCTATTTTGCGTGCACAAGTGATCACTGAAATAGATTCAAAAGTGGAAAAATGGATGAATAAATAAACTATATAAAAACATATTTTTTTATTTTGAATTTGGTTGATTTACCATACTCTTTTCAGTGATTTTATTCAAGAAAATAGCATACAATATAAAATGAATAAGTTTATCTCTCTGTGTCCGTACGTTTATTATGAAACTAGTAACTAACTAACTAACTAACTAACTGAATTTATGAACTTTAACAATATTTTCTATATTGCACTACAAAATATTAACTAACAGTATAACGAATCGCTTAACACGTTAAAATAAACTTTATAGATTCTACTTCCATTTTACTAGTGATTGTAATTTACTCACCGTAGAACTTGTTTAGCGCACAAATGGGATTTATTCAACATCAAAAGAGCAGGGAAATGTAATCCTGAATGCTATTTGCTATATATAAACATAGTTAACATTAAATAAATCTTAATTTATATAACTTTATTTTTATTTTCTTTTACGGCATCCATAAATATATAACATCCTTAAACACATAGGTATACCAGTCTGTATTTATATCAAATATTAATTATTTTCTCAATACAATAATTGCTTTCAAAACTGTAAAAACAATAGCAATTTATAAAAGTATTGAATAATTTCCACTAACAGTGTTCTCTTAAATGCTGTGATACTGCCAGCCCCGTTATTTCATTTATAAATATAGAATTAAAATTTCATCAACACAAGCAGGACTGGAACCTACGAACTCCTGGATATGATTCTCAGGATATGGTTCTTTCATATTTATTGTTAATTCTGTTCTTATTTGTTAAAGCCAAATATATTTACTGGATAAATAGTTTTTATAACATGAATATAATTATTATGAATAAAAAACTGGCGTCTTTATTATAATATATATTAATAGCGGCCGGCGCCGGGCAGTACGCTTCAACTAATCGTCCCTCCATATGCCATTCCTCGCCATTGTTAATAACTCAACTTTTATTAGTAAATGATATAACAGATATTATCTTCTTAAATTAATTGGATTCTCTGCAAAAGAAACCAATAAAATGTATTTGAATTATTATTTTAAAAACTTAGTTTTACCTAATAATCTGCATTATATTGTATGGTGAGTGTAATTTAAATATATTTTATTATAGTTCAAAAACTATCAACAGATGATGCGGGGAAATCGCACCTTATATTTTGTACGTAGGAACTTTATTTATTTATTCATGTACCTCATTATTACATAGATACTTAAACTTATAAATTATGTACATGGGATAGCTTATCTCTTAGAAGAGATCTCTTCCAGCCACCCCTGAATTTGTCTTATAATATTTTTATACGTATGTGACAAATCTTGTACTAAGAACATGAGTTTCTTGTTACGTATTATTGGAGACTACGTAGAATTAAATGATAACAATGACAATACATAACTTTATTCTTTATTCAAGTTTGCACAACTGGAAATATTTAATTTGTAAATAATAAAAAGGTACTTGTTTTTTATTTGAGTGTATTTTGTCTGAAATAAAAAAAACAACTATATAATTTTGAACATAAAAATGTAGACTTAATCTGCAAAGTATTGGATCTGGATTTAAATTTTATTAAGGTTATTAAGGTTATTCTTTGAAAAAAAAATCTGGGTTTTTATAGAAGTCATGAGAAAATAATCGATATTTTGTTCTAAGTATATTTTTGATTCTCAATAAATTCTGGAGGTCAGATAATGTTAGTATAATCAAATTTTGATTGAATTATTTAAAAATCTTTAAGGCCAAATAAAACCAAAAAGCTTATTAAAAAAAGAGTCTATAATATAAAAAATATATATTTGAAAGATTGGAAAATATAATCGCCGAAATCAAAAGCATTTGATTCCCTCTAACTTTTATGTAAAAAAGTTTTATAGAACTTAGTATATATTAAATTTATCATTATGTTTTATTTTAATTGGAAATAGTGTTGATTATCCTAGACTTTATCTATTTGAAATTTTATTCTCATTAGGAACAAACACAATTTCAGTTTCAGTTCTAGATTACACATTAAGGTCTTATATTAAAGAAAGCAAAACAAAAAAATATTAATACTGAATTAATTTATTTGGACTGAGCATTATCTAAGGTGTCTAAGTGAAATTTCCTACATTATGTACTATAAAAGCGTAAAAGAAAACTGACAAACTGGCTCTTAGAATAAGCAGTACGAAATTCTATGGTCTATCTATCTATTACTATATTCTTTTTTCAATTTGATTTTAAGTGTACCTTCAATTGTTTTCAAAGATATTTAGGAGATTAACTAACTTATAAATTTATACTTTTCTAAAAATAATTAATAATTCATAAATTTATTTTATTTGTTACTTATAAACTTAAAAAAATTATAAAAATATATTAGTATTTCGGAATTAATTTATACATATTGAGATAACAAAAAAATAGAATAGGTACGAAAACTGTTTGAAAGTAATATAATTCAATATTTACTTAATTAACTCTAGAGACTTAAAATAACTCTGGAAAGACCTTTAATGACCTTAACAAAGTTTTAAAAGCTTTTAATGTTATAAACTAATAGAATATTTCTTTTCTTTTATATTTATTTTTATTATGAACCCTTTCTTCACGAGTATGTGTTATATAACTTGATAACTTCATTTTTGACATTTTCTTCCAAATTTTGGTATAGACATTATAATCTTTAAAGGGATTAAAAAAATAATTAATATCTTTTTTTGTTAATAAATTTCATTGTAAATAAATAGGTTCTTTTATTTATTCATAAAATAATATTGCTACAAACATCTTAGTTGCGAAAGGACTATGATAAATTTTTGTAATGGTATTGCTTTCTTGACAAACATATTTAGTTTATTTCAATCGTTATTCCAACTTAATACTTAGATTAGAGACATAAGGTTCAGTATTGAAAATTAAACAGTTATTTCTAGTCTAATAGAAGATATTCCATATCTGCCATTATTCTTAGGATTTATCAGTCTATTGTACCATTCCTACAAAACTTCTTATTTTTCTTTATTAAAATATAATAATAATGTTTTAGCATGACTTATGACATGTTTTATACTTTTTTTATGATAATAAAAGTAAGGCCATTATAATAAAGGGCTATGATAATAAAAGTAAGACCTACTCGTACAAATATGTTAAAAATTGTTTTCTCGGAATAATGTTTCAACAATTTTATCTCGCTTGATTATTTTAATATTGGCTCGCAGTTTCTCCATAACATAGAAAAGGCGCCTTTTTATAGTAATATAAGATTAGCGCAGAAAAACATTCAAGTACCATTCGTCACCAGGAGGAGAGAAAGTGCTACAACAGTCTTTTTATGTAATTATACATTTACTTCACTTGTAAGTGTTTTTCTGCAGTGATGTACTCTTTTTAGGGTAATTAATTTAAAGACAAACACTAATTACAAATATAAATGAAAAACAATAATCTAGGTTACAAAAAGCCTATCGAATGACAGGTACTCGTAAGTTAAATTGTTATTTCATTCACATAGTAGAAGTTACCCTCTCCTCAATTAAAAAAAACACTTATTAATCAAAAGCATATTTTCTTTAATACCACAGTACCATCAGCAAAAGCTATCATTTAAAACACACAGCCTAAACAATAAATAAAATTAATATAATGGGTACCTATTGTCGATGTGAACGCAGATAAATTCATCAAACGGGAAAGTTTAATAAATAAGGTAATTACATTGTGACGATAATGCTTAAGTCATTCAAAAGAAAATATTATTTTCTTGTTAAATAAAGTATGGACTAAAAAAATTTGATATCGGAAGTAATATCATATCTAATTAGCAGTTATCCAAAAAATAAAATATTTTAACCTAGTGAATTAATATCTACTCCGCATAATTTTTATCGAGTTCAAAATATTTGATTATACCTGTTAAGTTACATGTGACACTGTTATCAATAATACAAAATTTTTAACATTGATAATTTGGTAGCAGCCTATAGTTTTATTTATTGTGTGTTGCTTTGACCTATTTTCAAAGCTATATTTTGTAAAAGTTACAAATAACTTTTACAAAATATTTATGACAAGTGTTTTTCTTTGTCTTTGTTCTTTTATATTTATGTCTCGTAGTTAGTTCCCTTTATGGCTTAATCACAAACAATATTGTTTCTTTGACCTAGATTTTTGTGATGATTATGATTATATTGATATAACAACTAAATAGTTATGATATTTGTTATATTCTTATATATTGTGTGATCATTAATTAAACATTTCTTATATTTTTATTTATTATAAAATTGTTAAACTAGCATTTATTGTATTCTCACGAACCGTGGAAACACTGATTGGACGCAAGTGCATTGTATCTTATTAAAATCTCAGAATGTAATATCCGAAACCTTTATTTGTTAAGGTTATTTTTCCGTTTCTTTTAATTATTATTTTATTTTATTATAATTATTATTATCTCCAACTTTGAGCAAGGATCGCGTAGTTTGTACCTAAATATAAGTATTAAATTTTAAAGTTAATAAATTTGAATTCTTTTGGATCGTCCGGTTATGACCAATGTAATTAGCGCAGTCGTAGGATGGCCGATAATTAATTAAATTAGAGTCCGTGAATCTACCAGGCATGAGAACAGGAGTTTCCATAAATTTAAACATCAAGTACAATTTTTTAGAAGCACTTTAGAATCTGTCTGAAGTTGCTTCCATTTATTCCTTCAGTTATCCTTATAAGTATCTAATATTTTCCTTGCATGGCAATTTAGGACCCCTAGGTTAGATAAAAATAAGAGAAATAGTAAATTAAATCGTAAGAGAGAATATTTTTAAAGCTATTCGTTTAATCACCGAACTTGACAGGAATCCTAATATTTTGCCCCGATTTATAATAATATGTGATCAACTTACTCGTATTAATGATTTTATTACTAACAAGCCAGGATAGCAGTTACTACGTCAATTTTAATGAGTATTATTACCCTTTAAATGAATAATACCAAAATGACTATTATAATGACTACTCCTCTACTGACTGTTACAATGGATATTATCAGGAACCACCCTAATGTTCAAACGCTTATACTTGTATAATAGAAGAGACAGATAATACAAATATTCAATCCATTCCAAATAAGGATTTTCGAGGGGACTCCAATTTAGATATATCAAAATAGTCTTAATCATCAGACACAAAAACAGTTACCAGATATAAATATATCAAATCTACCTCTTAAATTGTTAATAGATACAGGAGCAAACCAGTCTTTTATTAGCTTTAAAGCTGGGTAACCAACATACCATAACATCTTTTCAAAATGGTTACTTGAAACTTAAAAAATCCTTTAGCAATTCCTGCAAAATCTAAAAAATTAGTTCGAGTCCTTATAAGTTATAACGAGGCTGATATTTCAATTACAGAACAATTCATTTCGGGTTGGAAAATTGATGACTGTATTACTACAGTTAGTAATAACCGCGCTATCTCACAAGTAAAAAATCCAACTCGTCTTTTTTCTATTGATCGACCTATTAACGCAGAGCTATTTAAGATTCAGTGCACGATTACTAAATATTCGACTAATCGGGCTAAGAAAGTACTATCACGTTTCCTCACGGATCACTTAAATAAAGAAGAACGCGATAACTTGGAGTCATTAAGTTCATGGTACGCAGCTGTTTTTTATATAGATGGGTAACCATTTACTTTTACAAATAAAATTAAATTACAGACGAGCAATCAACTTACACTAAAAGCTATAGTTATCCATTTATGCATAGACAAGAGGTCCAAGACCAAATATCAAAAATTTTATCACCATGAAGCTCCTTCATCTGGGTTGTTCCTAAGAAACAAGATGCTTCTAGTAAAACGGAATGGCGTATAGTAGTAGACTTTAAAAAACATTATGAAAAGACTATCGACGACATGTTTCCTATCCCTAATATAAAGAAGATTTAGCTCAGTTTGGAAACTGCCGTTATTTCGCTACTTTGGATCTTGCAAACAGGTTGAAATCAATCCAGACGATATTCCCAAGATAGCTTTTAATGTAGAACACTGGCTCTGAATTCTTGCGTATACCGATAGGTTTTAAGAAATGTCCATCAACTTTGCAACCTGTGATCGATAATGTGCTCAGAAGACATCAAAATGTTGATTGCTTTGTATATCTTGACGATATAATCGTATTTTGTGTTTTTTTACAAAAAACACAAAATAAATTTAGAGATAATATTGAAAAGATTAAGATAATCAAAAATAAGGATACAAATGGATAAATCGGAATTTTTAAAATTAGAGACAGTGTAGCTCGGACATATCATTAGTAAAGACGGTATTAAACCTAACCCTGACTAGATAAAAGCTATTGAAAAATTTCCTATACCAAAAAACTGTTACTGAATTTAAACGTTTTATTAAACTGTTAGGCTTCTATCGTAAATTTATCCTTGATTTTGCTCGTTTAATAAAAGCTATGGCTGAATCATTTAACAACGGATCTAAGATAATTATAAGTAATGAGGACTATGTTGTCTTGAAAAATTTAAGACGTTACTTAG
Organism: Melinaea menophilus ssp. n. AW-2005; assembly: GCA_918358695.1. NCBI lineage: Eukaryota > Metazoa > Arthropoda > Insecta > Lepidoptera > Nymphalidae > Melinaea > Melinaea menophilus. The sequence goes on from OU911042.1 coordinate 28,495,439, forward strand.
TAATGCCCTTATACTACAATATTTCGACTTTAGTAAGGATTTTATATTAACTACAGACGCTTCAATCTTTACTATTGCTGGAGTACTTTCTCAAGGACAAATAGGAAGCTCGCTGAACTTACTGGAGACTCACATTAAGTAAGTACAACTTAACTACAGTTTTTAAGTCTGAATGAATGTATAATATATGTATGAATGTTACCGTTCCCTCTATGTTAGATACTATTGGTCATAAATAAATGATCTTATAACAAAATAATTCTTTATCAATAATCAAATAGTTATAGTTTTAAAACTACCGATCGCTGTACCCTTGTCTTATCACCTTTACCGTTTATCAATCTTTCCTAATAAATATAATCAAGTCCTTATCCCAAAACTACCCTTTACAGCAATTTTGATGTATATGGAGGCTGAAAGCTCGAAGTCCAATTCTCTGTACTTTTGTGAACAAAAAAGTAACTTGTGGTCAAGATTTGTACAAGATACTTCAAGACAGCTTTCTACTAGAAATCCCGCTTAAGTGCTATGACATACATCTACTATCACGAGCATAAGCTCAAACCACTATATCAAAGGATATGCCATAATGATAATAGATTTACCTAGCCACAAAGGCAAGTACAGACAAATAAATCTCCTATAACATTGAATCTCCTAAAACACTGCACACACTGAGGCAGGTGTCATATTGTTGTATGTCATAAAATTGTTAAATATGCCAGAAATAAACATTTATCATATTCTGACGAACTGTGGAAATGAGGATTAAATACAGGTGCATTGTATTATATTTAAATCCCAGAATGTGATATCCGAATCCTTTGTTTCTTACACTTATTTTTCTGTATTCTTTTGATTATAATTTCATTTTATTATATTTATTCTTGTCTCCTACTTTTAGCAAGTATCATGTAGTTTGTAAATTAAATATAAGTATTAAATTTTAAGTTAACTCTTAATCGGGCCGAACCAAAAATATATTTTTGATGGCTTGAATATAAGTTCTTGTGTCATCTTAAATATCTGTTTATATAAAATTACTATTTTATATAAACATTACATTTAGATGACTGAAATTGAATAATATGATGTTTTCACGATTGGGAAATTATTTCCCTTTGCCTGTTTATGGACAACCAAATTGCGAAATAATTTCCCTTTGCCTGATTACGTTTATAAATTTAAATAGACTAGTAATTTGGCCTGACTTTACTTTTTAATTTATTTTTCTTAATAAATGTGCACAGAATTATTCACTGAGAAGTGAGGTACAGTCTCAGTGTACGAATAAAGGACCCAATAATTTTCTTTAATAGATATATAATTAACAATATATTTATTCAATTAAATGAAAAAGTTTAATACAATCTTGCGGGCATAAAGACACTCTGCATGTGAAGCACAAAATGTTGGTGCGCTTTTCTTTATTTTTTGTGCTGCTAAATCGGCATTTTTGTAAGTAGATTCTTTTTCAGGAAGATGCCTGCCAACATTTTGGAGCCGAATTTCATTCGGGAAACCGAAATTCCCACCTTTCTTATTTTTATATAATATAGAGCACTTTCTGTTGTCACTATAATTGTTGATCAGGCCTCGCGCCAACCGTAACCTAAAATCCTTGTGGGAGTCGCCCGTAGTTTATAATATATTTTCAAATTTTATCATTAATTTTCAATCTTTTAAAAGACATGATGTAAAACAATTGAAGTCAACAATAAAAAACAGAATTAAGTAATTGACAAAAATAAAAAATGTCTACATAAACAAATCCCTACTTTTTTATATATATTGACAGAATATGGAGTTCAGGAACGGACAAAAGGAACTATTTTCGCACATACAAGAATAAATTTCAATTAAATCAAAACCACACAAACACAGCATTTTTGAATTGAGTATCACAACAACGTTACGTAGACTATAATAAATTAGTACATAACAAATAAAATAGCTACTTACCAGAATCTTTTTTTAAGAAACTTGGAAGATTTATGTCTCTACTATGTGAAAATTGCGCGATTTTTTTCAAATATAACGTAAATTTGATACTGTCATTGACACCTGACATTTGAAAAGTTGGGGTTGTCAATAAATTATAACTCTGTATTTATCTAAGAATATATTTAAGTAAAAAACTTAATTTTAAAGGTTGCCAATTCAAAAATATTTGGAAATTAAGCTAGATTGACAGGGTGGGAAAATAGTTCCCTTTGCCCGATTAAGGGTTAATTACTTTGTATTATTTTGGATCCTCCGGTTGTGGCGTAATTTACTTAATTACTGTAATATAAATAAATAAAACCTTACATAACAACATTGTTTCTTTGCAGTTATCGTACCATTACAACTACAGTGGGTATAGAAAAGTAGAATGCGATTTAAAATTTTCTGTTACATCCTCAAACAACAACTGTAATTATCTACACATCATTAATGTTGTAGATAATTACAGTAGTAACGTATGTCAGCTTCAATTTTTTATTCATAATAAATTATAAACATTGTGAGTTTACTCGACAGCCTTTTACTGTTTTGGAGCAAGACGAAAACATGCATTGAAATATTCGTCTTGGGGCTTATTAACGTTGATCTCCAAGTATAGATTATTAATAAAATAAAAAAATGTAATTCTACTATTTTTATCATTTTAATCATAATGGAATTATACATAAAATTAAAGAAATATGTACAAAATATAAAAATCTTAAGGTAGGGTTTAACATTCTTTTTTTTCTCCTAATACATTTCAATATTTCTATACATTATTAAATATTGATATGCGTGCATTAAAAATTATATTTTTATCCAAAATAAAATATACCATATCTAGTATACTGAAGACATTTGTTTTCTTATATTTATTTAACAGAGGAGCTATGAACTGATCGCTTTCAAACTTTGTACAAAAATCAACCATCCAAAAATGAAGGTCAAGTTCGTTACCCAGAGAAATCCGGCCACAGGGGGCGCTAGGGCCTCACTTTTTCTGATTTCAGTTTTTGACCATAACTTTTTCCCTATACAAAGAAGATTAATCGCGTTCATATCATATGATGTCTTTGATGAATACCTATAACTTATGTACGTTAACCGAAAACCTAACTTCAATAACTTAGGGGTGGGGGTAAAAAAACCGAAATTTTTGGAAAAAAAATCATAACTTTTTTCTGGTAAACATTCTTGCATCACAAGTATTTTTAATAGAAAGGTTATTTTTTACTCAAAATTTAGGAATCAAAAGTTTTTCCGTAAAAGGTACCGTTTCCGAGAAAAAAAATTAAAACCACTTTTAGCTTGTAAATTTTAGGTAGGTAAAACCACGGCAACTTTTTTCTGGTTAACATTCCCTCCTCGCAAATATTTTTAATAGAAAGGTTATTTTTTACTCTAAATTTAAGTATCAAAAGTATTTCCAAAAAAGATACCTTTTCCGAGAAAAAAAATTAAAACCACTTTTTGCTTGAAAATTTTTGATGTAAACAACGGCATCATGTATTATTCTTAAGTAGTGAGTTATATTTTAAATGAGTTACACACGAGGTCTACCCACGCGTGTCCCCCTGCGGGCACGGATTTTTTACTAAGCATGTAATATATATGCATGTAACCTTTGATACGATATAAAGACTTTTTTTAGCAGACCGTTTAATATTGTTATTTAATGAAAAAGATGTGAAAATGGAGTAATTCTTTGCACATTTAATTTATTTAAAGAGTCATAAAATTATATTATATTGAACTGTGAAGAGCTTGTTATAAATACAGATACGAAGAACTATTAACGATATGAAAGAAGTCGTGATTTTATAACGTAGAAAACATAACAATTTAAAAAGCTTTTATTCAGATCTCAAAATTCGCAAGTACTTCCAATAGTAAAAGTTTGTAACTTCAAAGAAAATCTATTCGGTCGGAACTACAAACTGTAAATCAATTACAATAGACCTAGATCCCAATAACAGTGATAATGTTATTTGCTGTTTGTGAAACCCAAAGTCTAACAAACTTTGTTCAAGACCGAAATATTCTATGATTTAGGTTATCTGTGTACGAATGAAACACTTTTATCGATTTAATAAACACTTTTAAAGTAAAGAGTAAAGAGATTGAATTGGATGTCCCCAGGATGTCTTAAGTAGTAATATATAAATCATTATAAAAATTTAAAAAACTATCAATATAAATTCTGACATAGATTACTATCAAAAACCTGAATTTTAATAAATTGTAGAAAAAATGGAAGAAGTTTTATTAAGGTTCAATAAATTGTATATTGTTATTGATATTTTATAAATTACTAGCTGATTCCCGCCCGCTTTACTGGGCAAATAATAACAAAGAATCGCAAACTATATGTGGGTTAATTGAAAATAATCACAAATTGTATGTGGGTAAATTGAAAATAATTACAAATAATCACATACTGTATGTAGGTAAATAGAAAATAATCACAAATAATCACAAACTGTATGTGTGTTACGGAACCCTAATCCTATGAATAAACATAGTGAGAGGCCAAATAACTTTAATTTCTACTGCAATGGAATGGTAGAAGGAAGGGAGCGGGGGGTAAACTTTGCAGTTTTTTAGCTGTAACTTTGGAACGGTTTGGACCTTTGCAAAATCCTTTCTTATTGCACCTATTCAATATGTCAGGAGTGTTGTGTCCAAATTTCAGCTTTCTAAGTATAACGGTTTGGGCTGTAGAGCGATGAATGAGTCAGTGAGTAAGTGTCTTTGTGCTTTATATATTAAGATTTTATCTTTAATTATACTCTAACCAAGCAAGAATGGTCGAGAATGTTAAGTAGGAATCACAAACAATCAATAGTTATCATCATGGCATTATCGAGTACCCCATATTAATGGTTTTCGACCTACAGAAGAATAATTTAATTTTGACCATAATGAAATAATGTCATGTTTTTCCACAAAATTAGGTTTAAAAAAATCTATGGTCTTAAAATGTCTTAGCTTTTTATTAGGTAGCCTTACATATAAAAATGGCGTTTTGTCATACTGGCCACTTTAACCACAAATTTCTCTTCTTTGGTTAGGCATTACAAATTCAAATTCAAGCAGCTACACATGTATCTATGTTTTGGTAACCGTTATGCCTGCAAAGGTTATTTTATGAAAGCGGATCCATCACAAAACACGGTCGAGTTACCTGCAGGCTGCGGTGTTAGTGATAAAACTGTTTTATTCTACTTGAAGCAAATTGGTAGGATTAAGAAGTTTGAAAGGTAGGTATAAATAAATTATATAAATAAAATATATTAAAAATATTCATATTTTGTTTCTTCTATACACAAACATCAATTTCATATGTAAGGACCTAATATTTTATTTATTGCACCCATATTATAAAAGGTTAACTGAAGGCCTAATGGCATTCTTCACCAGTTAACTGTCAATTGTGAATGATGTGAAATTGCGTCATAAAAAAGTGAGGAAACAAATCTAATGATAATTGAAAAAAAAATGAAATAAAACAATTCTGTAATTCTGTAATTCTATATTATCTACAAAATAAATATTATTTAAACATATACACAACATAAAATACTGTGAGTAATTAAATATACTTACATGTAATGTAAAACACACATATCGAAATGAATTATGTATCAAAATGTTTCCGAGTAGTGTTTTCGAACAAGGCTTTTAAAATAACTTCTGGTGGATGGTCTTCTTATCTTTTCTGACAGTGCGTTTCAGATTAAAAAACCTTGAATATAAAAGATTTTTGGATGAAATCACTTTTATGCGGTAGAGTGGCCGTTTTAAGGTTGGAAAATGATCAAAGCAGTTTGTCAAGGGTTGCATGAAGATAAGAAATTTCTCCTTTAGATATGGAGGCCTATTTAGATCATTTAAGATTGTATAGTCCGCTATATAATCTAAATCTGATTATGAATTAAGTTTAAGCTTATTGCAAAATTGAGTCATGAGCCTACTTGCGTAAGATATGTTAAGGAGGCGTTCTAATTAATTTAGAAGTTAGTTCTGAGTAAAAAATATCTGCATCATCAATGTGGGTTAAAATAAGGACGTTAACTGGCATTATCTTCATCCTAAGAGGAAGGAAATATTTATTACGATAAAAAGACTGTAATTCGGTAATGACTTTACGGCGTATTTATATAATTAGCTTGTGCTAACTCTTTGTATTATCAATATAGAAGACCATTTTTTACCGTTTTTCAAATTGGTATGACATTGCCATTGTATGTATGTTGACATGCTGTCAAAATCTCTTCTGACCAGCAGTTTCGATCTTCCAACGATTAATTTGCCTTATATTTTACATAGATAGATATATAGATAGATAGAAAAAGATAAACACCAAATATAGACGGCCATAAACTCAATTGATGTAAGTGCAATTAATAATACTAATAGCGTTTAGAAGATTTCATCTCGGTTTGCAGAGAGAGCTGAAGATTATGATTGCATAAGAGATACGAACATTCGAAGTTGGTGAGTAATATATTAACACTTAAATTAGCTTTGTGGCACAGCAGTAAGAATGTTGGCCGTATAGAGGAGGAGCAGTCACGAAGATAAGATGAAAATAATTTAACTACAGATGAGCTAAATTTCAGTAAGAACAGGATAGCTAAGCATTTTTACGGCATACTTACTAAGCCTTCGAAAACGGTACGTATCGTCTTTCATAACCATATAAAATTATTATGTCAAGAGCAATTTGGATTTTATTATGTCATTTTATTTTAAGCAAAGTTAAGTTAATATCTCATTGAAATTATAAGACGGTATGTTTGTGAGATTTTAAATAAATACTTAACTATTCTACTGGTTACTAAGGTGAAGCGGTAACATATGTTACATGTACTCAAAGGTTTGTAACACGTTTTATTCCTTATTAATTTCAAGCAAAGCATCATATTAATAACTAAAATAATAGTTTTTCTGATCTTTCATTTCTTTCATGTTATGAAAATAAAGTTGAGATTGTACGGCGCCTTCATGGCTAATGAGAGCTCAGCATCAACCTTCACAATATTTTACTTTTAGCGTTAAATCTGTGAATAGAATCCGACCCATTAATCTTCTTATTAGCAATTACCCATATCTGAATAATGTATTGATTTTATATCTTACTAAATGGAGTTCGATTATTGAAGCAATAAATTAAAGTATTAGAAGACTACTTCCTGCGGTATAATTTATTAACCACTATAGTCGCTATTCACTAATCACTAGCGACTTCACTTCTTGATGCTAGCAGTTCCACGATACGAATGAGCCCTACTGACCGGTGAGTGACTTATATACCGTCTTGAGGCTAGTTTCGTAATAGCGGTGCTACCCTCTTTAACAATTAATCATGGCAAACTTCACGCACCAAGCATTGAGAATGTTAAAAATACCCTCCGAAAGTACTGGCGATAACATCCGGCCTTCCTGCAACGTATTCGCCCTCGAATTACGTCTTAGTCTGATGTTATTGCTGAGAACTGTAATAATTAATAATAACAGTTAGTAGATAATTTACGATTATATGACAATTATTCTTTTCCGAACGTGTACATTGGATTCAGAGAGAATATATAAAAATAATATGTGTCATAAGATGTCTCTATATGTTTGTGCGGTAATTAAGATCATTAAACCTTGGAAGGTCTTAAGTCACTTGTAAATCATGGTTTAGAATAGAGATGCCTGAGGCCACCCTAAACGTTTATCACCATATTACCGATACAGTAGTGTTCACAACGGATATCTACTGCAGCACCATATTGACATCCTATGTTCGAAGCAAATACATTAGACATTCACCACATTACCAATACAGTAGTGTTCACAACGGATATCTACTGCAGCACCATATTGACATCCTATGTTCGAAGCAAATACATTAGACATTCACCACATTACCAATACAGTAGTGTTCACAACGGATATCTACTGCAGCACCATATTGACCACCATATTCCTTTAATCAACCTTTGATAACATCCGGATTACAAACCATTATTTCGGAAGGTCTTAAGTCACTTGTAAATCATGGTTTAGAATAGAGATGCCTGAGGCCACCCTAAACGTTTATCACCACATTACCGATACAGTAGTGTTCACAACGGATATCTACCGCAGCACCATATTGACCACCATATTCATTTAATCAACCTTTGATAAGATCCGGATTACAAATCACTATTTCCTAGTTGTATCCATGGTTTCATGTTGTTCCATTATATGGCCTGGAACTTTGTTCTGCTCCTCGCATATCATATACATTGTCTAGACACGAGCCAACGTCTACCATATTCTGTTCGTCTGTAAATTTTATTCCCCAAAAGTTCATATTTATTACATATTTCTTTATTTGCCTCGGCCTCTCCTGACTGTAAGATTTCTCGAATACTACAAATACTTGGATCTTGTAGTTGTACGGAAAGTAACCAATCAGCCTGTGGGATGATTTATGACGTATTTATTTCGTTTATGATACTCATCAGAGCTGCTACTTGTCGAGGTACTGAATCGGTACTTGAACTTCATGTTGATGCTCTTCGAGATTGTCTATGGGTTTTCCTTTTTGCTGAGGCATGGTGGTGGGCAATGTTTCACAACCACTTCTGATATTAGAAGACTACTTCCTGCGGCATAAATTAATTAACCACTATAGTCGCTATTCACTAATCACTAGCGACTTCACTTCTTGATGCTAGCAGTTCCACGATACGAATGAGCCCTACTGACCGGTGAGTGACTTATATACCGTCTTGAGGCAAGTTTCGTAATAGCGGTGCTACCCTCTTTAACAATTAATCATGGCAAACTTCACGCACCAAGCATTGAGAATGTTAAAAATACCCTCCGAAAGTACTGGCGATAACAAAAGTATTAATTTGTTAGTTTTCAGTTTTGAAATTTAATAAGTCACGGGGATAACATGATCATAGGCAAAGATTTATGTTGCAAACTTAATTTACAATAAGAAAATCTGTAAAATGACCTGATAGGTTAAAGGTTACAGTTGTACCAATTTCTAATTAATTTAACAAATTATTTGTAAAGGTCTTACGTAATCATATTAATAAGAGGGAGGAGGGAGGCAGGAAGTTCTTTAAAATATTTAATTAAATTAGAGTAAGAATATTTATGCTATACTTTCTTTTCTTATTTCTTAATTTTAATTAAAATCAACAATTGGTATTATTTTAATATTTTATATAACTTTCACAACTGTTAAACCAACCGAAAAAATAAAATATAAGTAACATACTTTTGCAACAGTTTTATTCACAGTTTATAGTTAAAAAAAACTATATTATCTATTTTTTTGTAAACATTGCAACGTATATGAAAATAAGCAAAATTGTATGTTACATTACAAATTCATAGTTATACATATTATTCCTAGTTACTAATATTATATGAAACCATGAATTATTCATTGAATTCAAATTATACGCATATTGTTAAGATTGTAAAATAAAATACAACTGTATATAATTTAATATTTTAGTTTACAATAAAGTTCCCTTATTTGCATATTATAATCCACATTCCAGAGAACATTGACCGTTACAGTTATATAAAAGATATATACGCAAAAATGCAAGCAATCAAAGTTAGTCACGTAGAGACGTACGTCTGTACGTACGTCTCTACGTCTCTTAGTCTCTACGTACTTCTGTACGTACATACGTACGTACGAGACTCTCTCTTCTTGTCGTTCGTTTACATGGTTTTAAGATGATATATTCAGCGCTGTAAACTTGCTGAAATGGCAATAAATGGCACTTTTCAGTCCTTGAATGTCATGAATCGCGCTTACAAGATTTTTAGTGTTTTTAAATTATCAATAAATGAAATAATAGTAACTTTTTTTTGGTTCTATAACTTTTAACAATTATAGTCAACTATGAAACTGTAAGGCCTATACATTACAGAAATGTTAAAGTTAAAGTCAAACTCAAAGCTAATTAATTTATTTTTTTTCGGACCCTTTCCTTTAATTACTTTATAATATATATATATATATATATATATATATATATATATATATATTGTGTTGAATATGACAACTCTTAATATATTGGGTCGTAATTGTATTTTTATTGATTATGCCGTTATACGTATAATACATGGTCATTTGTAAAAAATACATTTGTTATTTTTGATTTGAGTTAGATCATACGTGAATATTGTTTTATTATAGCAATTAGGTTTTGAAAAATGAAAACTGCAGCAAATGTCAATGACAAAGATAAATTTGAAACAATTGCGTTCTTTTTGTCTGATACATTTAATTTAAACCTCTATAATATATATCTTAATATATAACTTAGACCATAATAATGAATTATATATATTTTCTTTTCATTTAGTATTTATCTACACATAATGAATATTTTTTGCAAATTTTTCATATATTTTACAAATATTTTTCCCTGAAATATTGAATGAAACTTTCTGAAATAATTCATTTTTGTCGATTATTTGCCTTAAAAAAAAATCAATAGACAGATTTAATATCGAATTATATTCAGGGTTAAGGAAAAAGAACGTAAGGACTCGATCCTGACGGGGTTCCTCCGACCGCACATTTTTTTTAATATGATGTTTTTATAGTTTAAAGTATAGTGAACGATTTGATCCGCTTGGCGTTATGTAGAGTCCCAGTAAGTGGGGTCAGTATTGCAGTATCCAGCCCAGTTTTAAAAAGAGTGTCCATATCGGGATGGATTCGGTGGTAACAATTGGATTATTTTAATTTCGTCTTCATATTTGCAATTGGGGGCTATCATTTCGAATGTATGAAATTTTAGTGGAATTCATTAAACCATGTTATATAAAGTTAAAAACTATTATATTAATTTAATAATTACTATACTTCGTCAAAATCTCGCCTTAAAACACTAACTAGTTAAAAACGTTTTAATTACTAACTACGTTTAACTAGTTAAAAACATACAGATGCTTGAACAATAAAAAAAGATTAAGTTAGGTCATTGGCGGTATAGGAGTGATTTATTAAAACGCTAAAAGTAGATTTTTTAATTTGAATTTTCTTAGACAAGATAAAGGTTTGCTATTGTCTATAGAAAGTTTTTATATAATTATGGGCAAATATATTTCAAAATATAAAATGGATATAACACAATAAAAAAAATAGTTATTACAGAAAGTCGTAGTCTTTATCACCGGAAGATATAACTAGGTCACGCAAGCGGGGTCGTGAGCTGAGCTAACTTTTGCTCTGTGCACGGCAGGGTATTTACTACGATGTTCTTTAGGTTAGTCCATACAAACGCTACGAGAGTTAAATGGAAATATAGGATATTACCAATAAATCATTTGCCAAACATGTCAAATTTGATATTCATTTCAGGTCTTTAAATGGAAAATTTTCTACAGAATTGCTCATAACATCCTTCTTTTCGTTATGGCATCACGCTGAAACAATCAGGTCCACTGCGATACTCTTGATACAGTAGAAAGCATTCGACCTGCTTGGGGATAAAACGAATTATTATGATGATATCGTGGCACGTTCTCAAACAACAGTAACTTTGTCAATTCCATATGGCAGATTCACATAGAGTTCCTAGCAGACGGCTCTAGATCTTATTTAGTAATTTTTTATTGAAGAATCAAGTTAACGTTACGATAAGCTAGCTAGACGCATAATATCACCCAGGCACGGCTAAGGTATTCTGTTTAGTTTAGCATAGTTTCGATCTGTGTCACCCCTTGTAATTGTGATGGCACTGCCCCAGGATCCATAAAATTTTCTGCGGTGAATATTCCTGTTTTGTTCGAATGGAACAGCATGCAGAGCAAGTATAGGGAACTCCTACTTCTTTTAAATCGGTTCTTGAACATTTAGAACAAGAAACGTATGCCAATTTTTCTATTTCTTTATTGAATCGACGCTTATTTGCTGCGATATTGGGAAGCGTGATACGTGTGGCTGCACTATCTCGATACTGTTGTGAACGGACAGAAGTTGCTTTGTATCGCGATATGCCACTTGCAAGCCGTCTGCCTCGTTCACGTTCCATTTTATGATAATGAGCAATTATTAAATGAAAAAATGATATAATTAAATAATGAGCAATAATTAAATGGAAGCTTGATGAAACTCGATGAAATGTATAGCGAGTGGATATAAAATATGAAATTGGTATTGCCAAATGAAAAATAAAAGTGAAAGAAAATATTCGGACGGAACCTTGCCTGTTCGAAGCCTCACACGCAGCTGAAGCGTTCGTTCAGTTGTTCCTTCTATTTTGCTATTCTTTTAACTTGGGGCGCGCGCCGGTATGAGACGTTCCATATGATAAGTCTATGGACAATTTTCTGGTGAATTGAAACTTTTTTCTGTAATTCGAAAACTTACCATTCTTTTTTGTCGATTATTTGCCTTAAAAAAAAATCAATAGACAGATTTAATATCGAATTATATTCAGGGTTAAGGAAAAAGAACGTAAGGACTCGATCCTGACGGGGTTCCTCCGACCGCACATTTTTTTTAATATGATGTTTTTATAGTTTAAAGTATAGTGAACGATTTGATCCGCTTGGCGTTATGTAGAGTCCCAGTAAGTGGGGTCAGTATTGCAGTATCCAGCCCAGTTTTAAAAAGAGTGTCCATATCGGGATGGATTCGGTGGTAACAATTGGATTATTTTAATTTCGTCTTCATATTTGCAATTGGGGGCTATCATTTCGAATGTATGAAATTTTAGTGGAATTCATTAAACCATGTTATATAAAGTTAAAAACTATTATATTAATTTAATAATTACTATACTTCGTCAAAATCTCGCCTTAAAACACTAACTAGTTAAAAACGTTTTAATTGTAATGCGCTTAACTAACATAAATTGAATAAGGCATTTTTAGTTTATTTTTAGTATATTTTATAGACAACGGAATATGAAGCGCTCACGTTTCAGTAATTTATTATCTTAGAAGATAAATTACGTTTCCAAATCAACCAAAAGAAATAAATACCATATAATTTAACTTTTTGTAAGTAAACCTGTACATTGTTACTCCAATTATTGAATCGGAAGAAATCAACCGGTTCTCTCGTTTCATTAGCTTTCTAAAACGTCCCAAATATTATATTAATTGGTCCCGAAGTAAAGCAATCGAAATTTTTTTAGATACCTGATATTTTTAATTCTTTTACTGAAATACGGAACGATAAATTGTTTCTTGTTTTTAAATAATTTTTAATTTATAACTTGAATTTACTATGAAAAAAAAGAATGTCTTGGGCTTAAAACAATTACGAGTATATGTGAGAAAACTAAACTAAAGATTGTTGTTACGCTTCTATATTAAATTTATTGCATATTATAGAATGTATGATATCAAATTTATTTCAGCTTTCAAGGAGTTCATTAATAATATGTAGTCAAAAAGTTGCCAGTAGTGTCTTAAAATTAAAAAAAAAATCGTATGTTTCCTACCATTGCATCAACTACTATGATTCCTATCCGATTCTGATTAAATAACTGACTGACCTAAATAACTGACTGAACTGACTGAATGCAATAACTTCGATATCTTTGTAATATAATATCTATGTAATTTTAATTCCCAAAATGTTTAACTTTTCATGCCCCTTTTCAACAATTCATAACCAAAATAATAAAGGTTCTTCTAACATAACGTTAAATCCATTTTCAGTGTTGAGGGAATCTTTATTATGGGACATAAAATAAGATGTCTTACTGGCATAATCTAATGGAACGATAAATTAAACGATTATAATAATTGCAAGTGACGACCGATAGCGTTCAATCTCAGATGAGGTATCTGCAAAAAATTGCATACCTGTAGTAATTATTTAAAAACGGGTATCAGTCCTGGATTTCTAACAACGAATTCTTTTATTGCTCTGCTTCATATCATAGTCCTGCTATCAACTTCATTGTTATTGCTTCTACTGTTTATTATTATTGTTCTTATATAATGTTTAGATATTGTTAACTTTGATTCTGTATAAGTGATAGAGATTTTAAAATTTTGAATATTATTTTAAAATGTCAGTTACACCTAATTTATTTTTTTATTAAACTTTTTATATAAACTAATTGCAAGTATGTACATATGTTTTCTCAAAATAAATGTATGACCATATGTATTGTTACAATTTAAACAAAACAAAATGTTACTTTTGAATTTGGAACCTCTAATTTTTATACGATTCGTAGTGATCGTACGCAAAAGGTGATCAAACAGTAAGGGAATAATTTTGAAGAAATCCTGTCCGAAATCAAAAGATTTTATCTCGGAAGATTAAGATAGCACCTAGAACCATGCCACCTATTTTACTTTACTTTATGACTGAAGACTTGCAAACTATAAGAGACACACTGGTCCTGGTGGTCTTTACTGATAATTACAAAATGATTATGGTGGTAAAATCAAAACAACTACTTAAGTAGTGCACAAAGTATTGTTTACGGATGAGATTTCTTTTATAATTGATCACTATTTTAACTATAAAAATGATCGCATTTATGTTGACAGCTCTAAAGAAGCTTTCCAATTAGTGAACAGAATAAGTACAACGTGGGCATTATCCGACTTCAGTGATTAGTTTGGTAGGGTGTTAGCTATGGAGGAAGCTATATTTTTTAGATGAGGTATCAAAACATCACACAAATGTATCAACATACCATTTTTAAAAGGTAGTTACAGTCCTTAACGACACTATGTTCAATAACCAAGATTGGTCCTTTCAGCAATACTCAGCACCAGGTCATAAAATTCAAGTCACCCTAATCTTGGTTAAAAACATACGTTTTGGACTTCCCAGCTGAAGACTGGCTGAAGACCAGCTGAAGACTGGCTACCTTGTAGCTCTGACCTTAAAATTCACTTGATTACAATATTTGGTGAGTTTTAGAGATTAAGGTTTGCTGTAAATTCCATGATATTTGGCGTCCCTAAAACAATCCATAGGATTGAAAGTGAAGAATTTGCCCATAATTAATGGACCCTAAAAATGGACATGAAATAAAAATATATTGGATTAAATAAAATACATATTGTATAATGTTCTCTATGAAGTGAGGTTATTTAAAATTAATTTACATTGTAAATAAAGCAGCAACTAACAGATCGCTTAATTAAGCTCCATTGTCAGCTGTTTCAATTTAATTATAACTGAAACTGCATAATATTACTAAACGTATTACTTGATAATTACAATGATGATGTGTATCTAATTATAAATAATTATTACTTCAAAACTATATAGACATTTGAGATTCTATTGAATACTGAAAATATATTGATTTCATAATGACATCAAATATTATATCTCCCTATTGCAATAGATTTTTAGTAAACCGAATATAAAATGGCATCAAATATAATAATCCACAATATCATAAATATTTTTTCTCAATATCATAATTATAATTAAAGTCAGTATGTCTTAAATTAAAAATTGTGAAGAAACCTTTTATAGACTATAGAAACTGATCTAAACGTGTATGTAAACTAGTTTTACTCAACTTGTTTTAACTCAATTAATCGATATTTATAAATACAATATGGCACACACATAGCCCATAGTGAAAGGTGACATTGACTAACTGCTGACTTTTGTTTAATTTAAATCAAATGATGACATTTATCGCAACTACGTTTCATTCGAGGTTATATTATACTAGACCTTCCCTATTATGTATTTTATCATTTTGTTCTGGGGATCGTGATGATCAATGTAGACTCGATTTTTATTTAAGAAAATAGGCCAGTTTTACAAGATAGACTATCTACAACTTTTGTCCCTTAAAAATTTTTTAAAGACATAAATGTGGTAATACATTAAATATTTTAACATACGTCCAAAAAATATATCAATCAACAAACAATATGCAACTATAATTTCAAATTATAAAAATATGATACAATGTATTTTTAAAATATACTCACTAAAACAAATAAGTAAATTCTGGGTAAGTTTAATATCTTATATTTTACTTTATTTATTTAAGATAAAAATATCCAACGACGCTGTAACAAAGGAAGAATAATTGGATCCTGTTCATCCCCCGCATTATCGTACCACAAAACTAAAAAGAGTTACGATTCAGATGCAGTCATGCAGAAGATGCAGTCTTTTATGAAAATTGTAGTTAATATTTTTCACCTTACAGCTTAAAATGAGCATATTTATATGTAGATTTATATTGTAATATTTTCTTTTTATTTCTATGATATCCCAGGTGTTACAAGAACGTATTATAATTCGTTCTATATTTATCCTAAATTTAAAATGATCACACACTACATTAGAGAAATACCGACTATAATAGAATTCGGAGATAATTGGCATATTCTAGTAAAATTACATACAACAGCACTTGTACAGAGTATTAATATAAATAAATGGTTTAAATTATTAATATAAATAAATGTACAAATAATAAGGATATTTTTTATTAAGCACATTGATGTACATCATATAATACGAAGAACAAACACAAGAATGCTTTACCAGTTTGTAACTCGACTCAAAAATTAAGTAATTTTTAGGGACAATGTATACACTTTTTCAACAAGGTCTCAGTAAAAGTTAAAGTTTTACCCTTTAATAAATTTCTAAACTTGTTAAGCAACGCTTCTGAAATAAAGGAACAACACAATCCCTCTGAGTTTCTATAGCTTACTCTTCTTCAATGGCAAATAACTTTACGAGCTGGCGGTAGCTTTGACAATGATAACATAATTTGTATAAAACTTACGTTCACTAATATATATATTTAATATAGTCATTGTTTTGTTTTAAACCTATTCTCCTTATGTTTACATATTGTGTATACTTTTTTAATTCATATATGCATATATAAAATAAAATAAGTATTTAAAATAAAATAAAAAATAGTAATAAAAATTTCTTTGAAATAAGTTTCATAATTCGTATTATTCTTTTATATTATTAAATCTAAGCGACCTATATATCTATACAATCATATAATCTTAACTTAACCATTTAAGCCTTTTGATATAACTTAATGAGACTTTACGTTGGTATAAATTATTCCTATTAAATATTATTCAGGCGACATCTTATGAATTTTTGACTAGACTAGACATTGACATGCAGATGTTTGAACAATAAAAAAATATTAAGTTAAGTCATTGGCGGTATAGAAGTAATTTATTAAAACGCTAAAAGTAGATTTTTTAATTTGAAATTTTTTAGACAAGAAAAATGTTTGGTATTGTCTATAGAAAGTTTTTATATAATTATGGGCAAATATAATTCAAAAAGTAAAATGGATATAACACAATAAAAAAAATGGTTATTACAGAAAGTCGTAGTCTTTATCTAATCATCGGAAGATATAATTAAAAATAACATTATCTAACTTCAGAATAATATAAGATTTATAAAATTCAAAAATGGAACCTCAATGCAGAAACATATTTGATAGAAATACCCACGGCCATGAATTATGATGTGATCTTAAAAAGCAGGATAAGAAAAGAATTATTTGTAAGAAATCGATATATACTTTTTCAACTGATTTATTTTCAGTCCACTTAATATCATTTGTAACATATTTGAGAGCTCAGGAAGAGAGCGAAACGGTTGATTTCTCCCAATTCAATTATTGGATCAACAATTAATGGAAATACTTACAAAAAGGTATCTTATTGTATTTCTATTTTCACTTAAAAGATTGCTAAAGTCGATAGGTATTGACGACATATTAAACTTAACATTATCGTTAGAGCTGTCTTCTGTTTTATCTATTGGTGACGTTTCTCTTTCCGACATTATTACCTATTTTTCAAATAAGTAATATTTTATTTCGATCTTTCTCCTTCACTGACCACTACGACAAGAAGATTTAAATAATGGGAATATTTTGAACTTTGTTGTTTAAGAGCATATTGCTGTAGGAAAAAACTACTATATAATTAAGGTAAGGATTTTATATGAAATTAAATCATTTTGATCATTAGAAAATTAATTATAAAAAAATGTGTGTATTTTTCATACTAAATTTTGAAAATATTGCAATAAAAAACCTTGAGATAAAGAGATAACTTAAGATATTGTATTAATATACTAACCATGGTATATTAATCGATTTTCTAGTAAATCCATATAAAAATTGAGTTCAACATCTCGAAATACAGTTGCTTTACAGTTGGTTTGTATTTTATTTCAGGGTCTGGAAATGTTTCATTCACATATCATGACAAACATAATTATCAAACGGTTCCGAGCTCGCTCTCAATCAAATAAACCACTCAAACGTACTCTCTATACCTACTGGTGAAAACAACGATAGGTTACCTACATGTGATTTTAACTTTAACTGAGACTATATAAAGGCAGCCCTGGTATATATGTATTGATCCGAAAGCATGTTGATAATATTATTATTTGTTTATTTTATTATTATAATACAATGTTACTTACTTATTAAACATATTCTGTAAGAAAAAATAATTGAGATAATCAGAGAAACTAAATTTAGAGCCAAATTTAATTCTCATTACCCGTGTCAAGTGAGTTAGAGAGTATCTCGACATCTGATCTCGCTATTCACGTACCGGGGTTGGAATTCCTTTGAACTTTATTTATTTATCATGACAAGTGGAATCCTAGATGTAAATATCAATTTATTTTGAAAATCCTTTATCATTTTATTTGTATTGTTATTTATTGTTTATGTTTTACGAAGTTT
The DNA here is from genome assembly GCA_918358695.1 of Melinaea menophilus ssp. n. AW-2005. Taxonomy (NCBI): domain Eukaryota; kingdom Metazoa; phylum Arthropoda; class Insecta; order Lepidoptera; family Nymphalidae; genus Melinaea; species Melinaea menophilus. Next base: position 28,514,158 of record OU911042.1, read on the forward strand.
ATTTAATTAATTACAATTCCTATTGCCCTTTAATAGATAAATATTGAGTTAGAAAAAAAATCATTCTTCCATTTTTTCTTTAATTCATTCATTTTCTATCATATATAAATTTAACGTCTTAAAAACATTTTCATTGAATCATTCTATTCTATTAAATAAAATGCAAAAAATAAATAAAATTCTATTAACGCGACCGTACTGACACAGTTTTTTTTTTAAATATTTAAACAGTCTCATAAATAACTAAGAGCGATATTTTTATTAATAATAAGTTTATCTTCAATTTGGTTGTCTTCCTCTCACAAAGCATCCGTAAAGATCGAAAACATCACAGTAAAAGTTAAAATATTATTTTCTAAAAAAAACATCTAATTAACGCCCTAAAAGTTATTTTCATTTTGAAAATTATTAGTTATTAGTTACGAAAGTTATTACAATCTTTAAAAGAAAAACTGTCTGTTAAACCCCTTATAAAAAACTTGTAAGCAAAAGTTGAGATTAGTCCTTAGTTATTGCCGTAAAGACATGATATGGATAGAAAATTAAAAGAGGATTTTAAAATCTTAAGAAAAAAAATTGTTTATTGCGATTTAGATTAAGGTTTAGAAAATATATTTTTACATATTGGTACGTCCTGTTATTTGTATTCACGAAGTTGGATTTGAATATTTATAATTTCATTCCATTATTCTAAGAATCGTATAACACGACTTCCGGATTACAATGAGAATAACAATTAGATTAGGATGACGAGTCAAACTGTAGAGCACGTTATTCTTCTTTACTTTATGAAACAATAATATTGTATATATTACTGTTTTAAAAGTAATTAAAGTGGAAAATCAAAGAGAACTTTAATTTAGACTCTAAAAATATTTGCGTAACTTTGAAGAAGCGCCAGAACATATATTTAATTTATAATGTTGAACATTTCATAGTATCCGGTGTTATATAAAAATAATGGTAAAATGTTATTTGAAAGAGAATTATTGTCATTATTTTTCTAATCAACCAAAAAGGTACAAATTCTGAGGAAATACTTATTTTTCATATAAGTAAGTACTCTTATACAATATTCTATAACATATCAAGTATAGTTTTTTATGAAAACGCTTGGTAGCTCTTTCTAGTATCCTAATAGAACGAGTAATAGACGGAATTCAAGAGCTTGCATTACATATTACCTTATTCTACATACATATCTATATATAAGAAAAAATGACTCGAAAGAAAATTTAATTGAATTTGATTGAAATTGCTTTTTCAGGAATTTCTATGAAAAGTAAATAAATAAAAATTGGTTAAAGAGGAAAAAGATATAAATTCGTTATAATCAAAATCGTTATAATTACAAAATATATATTTAATTTCGACCAATTATTGATTCTATGAATAATCAAAGAATAAGAAACGACTTCTTAAATTAAATGTTGTTATTTGAATTCATTTAAATCTTACTTACGGATTTAATTCCATTTATAGATTTTACAGTACAAGGAAAATTTTATTAATCGCGCCATTCAGGTATATGATGAAATAATTTGTATTTGTATTTCATTTATACAATAAAAAAACGTGTTTTATTTCTTATCAAGAAGCTGCTTTGAGAAACCACGAAGTGATAAAAAAGGATAAATCTATATTTATTTGATGCTTATTGAAAAAAACACGACACAAAATATCATAGTTACAAAAACAACCCTTTTCAAGAAGCTCATTTAGTCTGCATTTTTTTTTAACAAATTGCAAGAATTATTCGAAATAAAACCACAAGTTATATTTAATATTTACAACATTCACTATTTATTATTAATTTATACTCTCCTTAGAATATTTATCACAAACACTATTAATATTCTTCACTTATATGTTGTTCTAGTTGTGTAGAGTTAGACCTCAGCAAGTTATAGAGAGATTAGAATCTAATTCAGCAAAGTCAAGTTCCGCAGGACAAATCAATTCGTAGTTCATGTAGTTAATAGACTAAGATATCATAAACTTTGGTGATGCTACTAACATTCTGTTAAATTGTCTCATAAGAAACCAAGTTTAAACACAATGCGATTTTTAATAAACTTTATAGCTATTAAGAAACTTTAAGGGTTATGTAAATGTACATGAATGTCTTAAATAAACAAACAGAAATAGTTGTAAAGGATGTAATAATGACCCTTCAGCCCCTCGTGTTTTCGTACTCGCCTTCCTTCATTACTTTATTTTCTAACAAATATAATTTACGACTGTTGAGTTTTCTTTCTTAAGTAAGTAAGTAAGTATTTTGTGAGTCAAAAAGGCGCTGAATGTTAACAATGAAGTGTATGACTAAGAGGGAAAGACAAATAATATTTTTATTTTGCAAAACAAACATTGTTGTAACAGTCTTAGATATTTAAAATTGAAATAAGCTGACATTTTTATGCATATTAAAATATAAGCTAAAGGAATTTACAGTAGGAAAATAAGTATACACGCTACATAATAATCTAAAAAAATTACATATATAACTTGCCGCTTTGTACGCTGTTACATGTAAACCACACCTTACGTATATACCATACTGACAACGTTATCCACATTATTTTATCTTACGTAATGTGTGTATGTAATTCAAAAAATGTTCTCTATATTTAAATTATCAGGTACTTTCATATAATTAAGGTATTTAAAATAAGTTTTCGTAAAGTTTAAGAGTAAAATAAAAACATATAAATGTTTTACGACATGTTATTCATCTGGTCACAATTATATAGTAATAATTTTGCAAGTGTAAATTCACAAAAACATCATTTTATAATGTTTATAATATTATTTTTATAAAAAATAAATAAATTGTTTCAAATATTACTTATTTTAACTTTTCGTCATAATTCCATTAAGAACAAAATTAATAATCTTCTTCTTCGTTAAAGCTAAAATGACTCAATAAAATGCAAATTACGCTTGAGTTAATTAAATTTGGCTTTAAAAGACGACACCTTGTTCGCAGGCGTAATAGGTGTGTCAGTTACAAGGACAGAAAGAAGTAATCATATTTTAAGACTAAAGATGATCGCTGATCGCTATCTATCTAGAAACATAACGTCATTTTGATATGGTTAAAGTTAAATTAATTTTTGATTTTACTTCTGTACTTATGTCCTATGAATCGATTCGCAGTTGAGTGAGAAAACGATCCCATGATGTTAGCAATAGTTAATTAACATTAAGAAAAGTCTTTATATCTTACTTACTTATACTTACTTCTTACTTTTATATTGTTTATTATTAATATAAAAATGTAATGCATTGCTATTGAGAATCTTATAAAGAAATCCCGATCTCCAATTCAATATCTATTTATATGAGGATATTTTAAAGTGACTATTAAATCAAGTTTGCTTTGTGTACAAAGCAAAGCTGTGTACAGATTAAATTATAAAGTATCTCAGTCAGGAACTCGGGATTGTTAGAACTTGGGTTACACAGTCTGCAAATAACATTGATGTAGTTGGTTGGCTCTATGTCCTTTATAATGGATTTATAAAGTGAAGTTTCTATCAATAGATTCTCTCTGAAGTAACAAACTTCGATATTAAAATTGTATGCATATATTCAGATATGAATAAAGACTTTCTTAATTATAATATGTTTCCTGTGTTATAAATTTACGAATTGTCTTTCTCTCTACAGTTTTACCAAATATTTGTTATTCTCTAATCTATACTTATAGTAGAGCTTCTTAAGATTATTATATAATTTTTTTTAACTTATCCAATTCTCGACGAAAATTTACATTTCACTCCGATTCTTACTGACAGTAATAAAAGGTATCTTCTAAAAAATGTTGGGGAGGAAGGTACTATAATGAGGAGTGAAGCAGTTAGAAAACATAGGCAATGCAAATTGTTAAAAAATTTACTCATATAATTAATGCTAGCCTGAATAAAAAACTTTTTAAAAAAAGGAGTCTAGTAAAGAAGAAAGAAAAAAATAATGTTGACATTGAACTCCAACGTTCAGACAACTAATAGACCCAATGTAATAAAAATAATAGAATAAACAGAATACCATTAGTCCCAATGAAATGTGAAGAGACCGCAAGCAACATTTTACGCTTCTGTGTGAAAGAATCCTTATAAAATTATATATAAATATGTCTGTCTGGAGACGTTATAAAACCAAGGATAACAAATTTGATAATGTTACTTGTTGAACTGAGTATCACAAATCGTTAAATGTTTTACTACCTTACATCTTAAAGGATACATTCTAGCTGTTTCAAAACATGAGATATATTAATAATTTAGCAAATATTTCATTGAGATGTATTACATAGCAGAGTTTTTAAAAACCTACTGATGACTAATGTTTTTTTTTATTTTGAGCTACTCATGACATGATATAGAAATATATGATCCTTTTTTTACATTTATATGAAGCTAATTTTTCGTGAGAGGTTTCATTTTGATAAGACGCCCGAATTTTATTTTTTTGACAACAATTGTCGGTATTAGTTAGACAGTTCTCAAAAATATAGTCTTCTTAAATCCTAAGACATTTGTCTAAGTTATTTAAAAAATATATTAGTCCTAGAAAATGTATGTTTTTATCAAAACTTCTTTCAATATGTGAGGAGAAAGAGGTCATGCAAAGTTGTTACCAACCAGTTGTTTTTTTTCAGATACTAAGTTAATGTTGTTATAATTTAACACCCATATGGTCTAACAATTGCACGGCACGTGATCCCGTTATCCTCATAAACTGTTAATATAACATTTTTGTTATTAGAAACGTATAATTCTTTCATTTGATCAAAATATATATTTTTTTATTCGTTTATTTCTTTTATAATAGAAAAACCAAATTACCTCTCTTGATAGAATAGTATTCATTATTTAGTTATGTTTCAGTTTAATTCATGTAACTAACAAAGTCTCACTTAAATTTACTAAAAATTTTATACATTATTACAAATAGATAGGATTCAGTTTTATTTAAGCAATATTTTATAATAACATTCCTCAATGTCAATATATATTTCATAGAAACATTTTCCTGAATATGACATAACATTGCACTGAATACGATTTCGAGAACTGCTATCAAACATATTCGTCGAAATTGAAAGTGTTGTGTTCCTTTGAAAAATATTTTACTATATTTAAAATTATTTATTTCACTAACTTTATTAGATTTATGAACTACCTAAGATTTATTATATTTATCATTGTTTGCTTTTATACAAATTTAAATTAGGATAATAAAGAGAACGGCAGGATTTAATATATCCATAAATTGTTCATGAATGAGAGAGAGAGACAATGAAGGATATTCATTGTATGCATTTCATAAATCTTTAATTATACTGCAAATTAATCGATTTGCATCAAAACAACTTAATAACATAATACTTAATGCATTTTTTTTAAATATCTACTGAATAGCCTTTATATATAAGTAATGAGTTATTAGAACAAAATATAAGAAATGCTTTATCTACGAGTATATTTGTTATTTATATGTCCAGAGGTGCTTACATTCCCATATAAGTATAGACTATTTTTATTAATCTAAACACATCCATATGACAGTATTAACTTATTTACCTTTTAGCTGAGGTGGGGGGGGGAAGGAGAAAACAATAAGAAAATTTCATGATGTCAAATATTCTAAAATATCAATAACTAAGCACTTAAAAAGTAAAAGTATTTTTCTTGAATCTGTAGCAAAATGTGGTTATTTCTGCTGTGAAAAAGTGCTTGTACATACCTCGGGACCAGATGACAAACGAGGAGACGTTCTTCTGGTCGTAAGTGGTTCAATCATTTCTGCAGATTTTTATATATATGTAAATAAAAATGCATTTCCACTATAGGATATTATGCGAGAGAAAAGTGTAGAGTTTTAGCTTTTAGCTTGAAAATTTAAGGTAGGTAAAAATACGGCAACTTATTTCTGGTAAACATTCCCTCCTCACAAATATTTTTAATAGAAAGGTTATTTTTTACTCTAAATTTAAGTTCCAAAAGTATTTACAAAAAAGATACCTTTTCCGAGAAAAAAAATAAAAACCGCTTTTTGCTTGAAAATTTTTGATGTAAACAATCAAACACGGCATCATGTGTTATTCTTAGGTAGTGAGTTATATTTTAAACGCGTTACACACGAGGTCTACCCACGCGTGTCCCCCTGCGGTCACGAATTTTTTATTTTTTTTCTCGAAAGCGGTACATTTTACGGAAAAACTTTTGATACTTAAATTTATAGTAAAAAATAACCTTTCTATTAAAAATAGTTGTGATGTAAGAATGTTTACCAAAAAAAAGTTATGAATTTTTTTCCAAAAATTTTTGGTTTTTTTACCCCCACCCCTAAGTTATTGAAGTTAGGTTTTCGGTTTATATTCATTAGTTATAGGTATTTATCAAAGACATCATATAATATGAACACGATTGATCTTCTTTGTATAGGGAAAAAGTTATGGTCGAAAAACTGAAATCAGAAAAAGTGAGGCCCTAGCGCCCCCTGTGTCCGGATTTGTCTGGTTAACGAGCTTGACCTTCATTTTTGGATGGTTGATTTTTGTGCAAAGTTTGAAAGCGATCCGAGCTAAACTGCGGCCGCTATCGTGCTGACAAAAGTCGAATCTGGACGCACGCACTCATATATATATATATATAAAAGTTTATATATATATATATATATAAACTTTTTGACCTATGGTCATTTCGGACTCAGGGGGTCATAAGAAGACCTCCTGTGAAGAAATTTTTCCAAAATTCGAAAGTCGGGTACAAATGAATGGGCAGACTGAATTCTTCAAGGTCTACCCAAAATACGACCAGTCTTAGTATTTATTATGTAAATAACAAACGTTACATATTAAAATATAGGCAAAAGTAAAGCTTAGACTGTCACTTGATAGTTGAATTCATAATATAACTAATAAAAACAAAAAAAATGCATCTTATTACAAAAATGTAATTGAATAAAACTATTATTTCAAACAGTTTAAGTAGGACCAAAGTAACATATGAGTGAAATATAATACCATCGTATAATAGAAATTTTGGACATATAAAAAAAAACCAGTCAGTAGTGTGACCGAAAAATAAAATAAATATACAAGAAAGCAGAATTCACATTAAATTTTTTAGGTAACAGAAAAATAAAGTGCCAAAATACTATTTATATGAGGCAAAGAATACTTTATTGACGATAATAATTCTGCCAATAAAACAACGATTGTTACAATAAAAAACAGTTATGTTTATCAATATTCTGATTAAAAAATCAGATCATGCCTGTAACCTTACAGTGGACTCCAGATTTAGGGTCATAGTGCAACAATGTAGCAAAAAACTAAAATAAAAGAAAATAATGCTTTATATCAATATCAATTGAAAAAGTATTACGTTATAACAATTTTTTTAAATTTAAAAACATAAACATGTCTTTCCTTCCTTTATGAATATTTCTAGATTTGATGGCCTCAATAAAAATAATTATGAGACATATAGTTATCTATGAGAGAAAAAGATAATATTTTTCTAAGAACACATCTGTAACTTCAAGTGTTAGTATTTGCATGTCAAAATTATTGGGATTCGAAAAATCAATACATTTTTTTTACCACCTTAATACCGCTTTTATAATATTAAGTCCTAGATTTGTTACTTACAACCGTGTCAATCTCAACTTGACGGTACTAATAACAATAATCTTTTAACAACCAGTCTAGGCCACTTTTTTTTAGGGTTGTCTCATTTTTCCCTATTTTTCATCATTGCACAATGGAATATTAACTATTGATTTTTTTAACATTCACCTATAGTAGAATCGTCTGAATCGTCTTTAAATATGTGTTTATTTTATCAGCAGGTGTGTCCGTTAAAATTGTATCAACTATTTCTACCTCTGCAACTTGTACTTTCGTAACAATATTCTGAGGAAAAATTTTTCAAAATCGGTACAGGATTTTACTGCATGTTTTATTATATATTATATCTATTTCTTTTACATACTTTTACAAGGTAAGACAACTGAGAAGAAATGGAGTTATTCCAATATTGGCTAAATTGTAATTATTTAATGGTAATACTATATCCGTTACTTTGTGGTTAAATCAAAATCAGAAGGTGGATATTTCAGACTACATGAAGTATGAATATTTAAAAAGATATTTAAAAACTATTTGTATTGTCTATCTTCCTTTGAATTTAAAAAGGTTTTATTGCAATAATTGAGCCATAACCGCGGTTTTGATTTCAGTACATTGTTATACATCATAATAAAATATCTGTATATAAAATAAATAAGTTATTTATATTGTAGTATTTTTGCAAGTAAACTTTACAAGTTAAGTATTTTAACACAATATGAAAGCCATATAAAGTCTACATAAACTTTTAGTTGTAGAATAATAACGACATAAAACATATTTAACTTTTAATAGTCGTTAGTAAAACAAAAGTTTTCGAGTTTTAACTAGCTTTGTTCTCGAGTGCCTTAATTATTATTATTCAGTAAAGGAAATTTAATTTTATAAATTAAGATATCTATTCTAACATGTTTTTTTTTTCAAATTTGTTTTCAAATCAATTTAATAATTTAAATATTTAGTATCTAAATGTTCTTCTTTATTGACCATTTATGATACTTTTCATCTACTTTCGTCAATTACGACAAAATTGTTTTAGTAACTTTTATTCTCTCTTAGTATATAAATTTAAAATATTGTGATTTGATAAAATTAATTTGATATTGTAGTAGAAAAAAAACTAAAGAAATTAGTGTACGACTATTATTTCAATCATTTAATAATGTAAATATTTATAATTGGAGAAGAAATAGGTTATGAATAAATAAAAGTTTACACAAAATCCAATATATGTTATTTATTAATACTGTTTTTTGAAATAATGTATTTCGCTGGAATTGCATTATCATTAATATAATAAAATAAAGTAACAGTGACCGATGTTTCAATGCCAGATAGAACCAATATAAAAGTCTTGTTTATTTCTTCTCCAGGGATCTACTCTTTAGAACTGCACCTAGGGTCTAAGGTTTCATAAATATGCTTATTTGATATCAAAAATGATATCTGTGTAATTAAATAATAAAATAAAAGTGCAATTAAGAATAGAGATATACAGTAATAAGCCATAGAAATTATTATGTTATTCTATTATTGAAAATTTTCCCAAATAGGTAACTGTTGTATTTTACCAATTATAGTAATAATGATAATATTAAATCTCTTTGAGTTATAGCTACTTTACAAGATCACTTATTAAATGCAAAATAAAAAAATTATAATACAAACGTGCAATAATTTGGCGGCTATAACTATCTTCAAATGTACTAACATGAGATTTGTTCGAGGTTGAAACCGATAATTTAACTGCTTTCCATTTTTATACTTTGTGTAAGTGATACCTATATGACAACAGAGATAATTCTGTTTTTTAAAACTATATTATTGTTTCAAACTACAGTTTTTATATGATAACAACAAACAGACTTATATGACATAATTACAACAACCACATTTACGTAAATAATAACAAACAAAAAGTATCGTTTAAACAAAACAACAAAAGAACAAAACTAAAAACATACACACGTTAATATTTTGTACAAACTTCGAAAGTAGGCCGGCCGCAATGATTGTACCGAGTTCTGTACAAAATGTAGAGAAAATAATAGAAACAGTAAAAAATGTGACTTGATTATTTGAGCCACCACTACTACCATTATGATGCAATTACTTTACGAAGATATTTTCTACGGTTTTATTTACAAATATGATTTTAGATATGGATAGTACAGCGCTATATAAAATAAAATATCAAATAATACTTTTTATCTAAAATTCAATTGGATTTATGGAATATTGATTCAACAATTACTTATTAAAATGTAAACTATGAAAAACTTAAGACTAGGAAATTTCAGAGCATATTAAAAAACTATATTGTTATAAATGACGGCATATATATGTCCACATATGCATTCTATAATATACAGCCGTTATATAACGGCTTCCCTCGTGGTAGAGAGTGGAGGAAATTACATCTAAAAATATCTGTAAAAAGTGAACATTTAGAAAATACTGATGCCCCCCGCCTTCCCTGACGACGAAGGGTTCAACGATTTTTTACGGTTAGTGACACGGTAGCTTAATTGGTAGAGTGACAGTTCTCCATAAGTAGCAGGGTCCAGTCCTGACCGTGTTGATGGATTTTTCATTCTATATTTATTTAGAATCCAGATTTGTAATCATAATACTCAGAGAAAACACCTACAAATAATTTTTGGTTTGTCTGTAATATTTATTAGAAGAAAAAAAAAAGATAATAATATGCTACCTTAACACATTAATATAATTAAGATTTTGATAATGAAAAATACACTGTATTATAATCATTTGTTTGATCTTCAGCAAAAAAACTATTACTCAACCTCCTCTTTTTGACATAAGAAAGCAAGTAACGAAAAGAATTTTAAATGATATATCAGAGAAACAAGATACAATTGAGATGTCGAGAATGACCACTTATAAATCCCCAGGGTTATGTTTTATAACGCAACAATAACCTAAAATTTAAAGATTTTTAACATCCGTTTAAATATTAGTGCAAAATCTTTGATTTTTATTGCAAAATGATAAAAATTAAGTTACCAGATAAATAACATATAGAAAAGGCGGCTTTCAGAAATATGAATTCACGAAAAAAAATATATATATATTTTTTTTTTATCTGCTTTTTAAAGCATAGTCATAGATAGGTAAAAGAAATATCCTATTTTCGTAGACCAAGCATCTCGTGATGCCAAATTTTGAAATATTTCCTTACGTGTTCTCTTCTGTGTACTTTTCTAGTTGTTAGTATTTTTGCTGTTTCATTACTGTCTCAATAATATTACATTGGGAAGATTTTTAAAATGTTTTAAAAACGGTTACTATTATGGAATCCAGATATTTTTATTATCAATTCTGTTTCAAACACTTTATTATTAACAGATGTTTTACAAATATAAATGGAATATAGAATTATTATGTCGAATACATATAATCTTATCTCAGATATATTTAGTACTATGCGTAGGAGAATGTTCATGTATAGTTGTGATACATGAACACTACCATCTCTATGCAGATGATTTGCAACTTTATCGACACACTACAATAAAAGATCTGGCTTGTACTATCAACGCTCTTAATAGGGATCTCAGTAGAATTAAGAAGTGGGCTGATGAATACGGCCTCCTTGTTAATCCAACGAAATCACAAGCCCTGATTATAGGTCGCAAGCAATTGCGCAACAAAATTATTACCTTAAATTTACCTTCCCTGACTTATGATTCTAATTTAATACCATTTGTTGACAAATCTAAAAATCTTGGAATTATTCTAGATTGTAATCTCTCATGGTCAGCTCAAATTGATGAAGTTAGCAGGAAACTATGTTACTCACTTCATTAACATAAGCGGTTGCAGAACTTCCTTCCCTTAAAATCTAAAATAATGCTAGCACAAACACTTCTCTTACCATTGCTCGACTACGCTGATGTCTGTTATTTAGATGCATCTAAGAAGCTGCTAAATAGACTCGATTGACTTTAAAATTTATGCATCCGCTTTGTATACGGACTGCGTAAATTTGACCATATATCTCAATATCGAACTCAATGAAAGTGGCTTCCTATCCGCCTTCGCCGGAATGTACATATTCTCTCTCTTCTTTATAATATCTTACATAACTCCTCTCCCTCTTATTTACGTGAAAGTTTTCTAGCATTAAAAAAATAGTCACAGTGTAAGTTAGCAATTCTTAGATTTTTGTTACGTTTAGTTATGCCGAGCTTGTTATAAGTATTTGATCATCCTTTAATAGTATATTGAATGCCTGTACAATGAAGCGATAAGCAGGTTGTGCCTCGGGTGACGGTAGCTGCCTTCTTCCTGCCCGTCACCCCTCGTGCGAAAAGTACTCAACAATGGATCCTGTTAAAATTGAAAGCAGTATAACGTAATTGTAGAAACTTTATTGGTTGGTGGAGATCATTCTACATTTTATATTAAATCTCTTAATCTATTTAAGTTGTCCTAGCACTACATAATATTAATTTTTAGGTTTAAATTGTAATATGCTATTCCTAGATTATTTAAAGTGTTCTAAAAGTAGATGGCAAATAGTTACATTAAAATAATTTCAGTTAGTTTAATGTTAACTGTTTTTGAATGAAGATGCTCCGTCCCTTTGATATTGAAAAAAGATATAAAAATTTGGACAAACTGACAAGATATACATAGAAATTCCGTATAATGGATAAGGTAGGTAGGTAGCATCCAGAATATTACTTAAATAAAAATATTATTTTTCAAATTAATGTGTTCCAGCTTAGTTGAAAAAATGGAAAGACCAACCCAAAAATTTATTTTTTAATTTACTGCGAGTCAACATGAAGCTTCCTCCAGTTCTGTATATATATATATATATATATATATATACAGAACTGGAGGAAGCTTCATGTTGACTCGCAGTAAATTAAAAAATAAATTGTACATTTGTGACTGAGGGAATTTAATGTCCAAATCCCCTACATTCCTGTCCGTATGTTCTAGTATCCTCCACCTTGCCTCTTTCCTTTCCGATCCTTGTTTCTTACCCAGTAACAATAAAAAAATCTTTTATTTTTTGTTTTAAAATCCTTACTAAAATTTTACTTTTCGTTATAATATAATAAATAAATGTAGATTTTTAAAACTTTACATTGATAAAATAATTTTGCTACATAAAAACAAAATAATTTAGTTCTGGTGTGTCGATACATTACGGCAGTTACAAGGATGTTAATAACTCTTTATACAAATATTGAAAAAGAATAGTTAAATACAAAATGATTACTTGGCGTAGCTTTAAATTTTACTGACTTGATCTTTAACAAAACTTTAGTTTTATTCTCAACGGTCTACAGTTGAATTTTATGTTTCTTATTAACATGTTGAATAAAAATATAAACTAAATGTCAACTTCAATCGAGAAAGCTGTCAATATCTGAAAAATGTTGTCATACGAATTCCTTATTTTACTTAGACTCCTCTTAAGTATTCCTTATTATTGTGTCGATAATATCAGATTTGATTTATAATATGTTAAGAATATTATTAAAAATAAAGAAACTAAGCAGCTTTCAAATATCATGAATATAACGAGCTTTGTTGTTTTCGCTAGTGGATATCACTAATTGTTAATCTCGTTCAATGAAGTATAATAAGTAATTAAAACTTAGTCGATAAACTCATTCCCAGCAATCACCCTTGTAATTAACTGAGCTAAACGAAACGAGAGCGATAAATACTTGCCTTATTAGACAAGTTTGTATGAGCTAAACTATGCATGTTTTATGTAAAAATGTAATGTAAACGAAGCTCAAGAGTGATTAATAAATAACTTTTAAAAAATCCACAGAACTTTCGTTTCGATTATTCGAACAATGAATTTCGTCTTTCAATTGTAAGTATGCTTAATCTCTATTCAGACTAACAAATATTTAATATTTGTTTTGATAAATATTTAAAGTCGTCTATATCTGAGAGTATTAGTATAGATATTAAAATAAATATAATAGAATAAAGCCCTTCTACTACCTATAAAAAATATATTTTATCTGTAATTTGTATCGTATTGATTTATTAATGTATAATGTAATGCTGGAAAACTTTTAATAACAAACTTTACAAAATTTTATGTAACTTGTTAATCTTTGGACGCCTCGTTCGTCTCACTAATAATAAACCTCAATTCTAATGTTAAAACTTCGTTATACGGCAATATTTGTGAAAAGTTATATTCCGATATTAACAACTGGAGTACCAGTAGTGATAAAAAATAATAATAATCTGCTCTCAGTTCCAGAGTTAACTATTCTGATTGGTTGATAACGTGAACAACGCCAACACATCGCAAGTCATGATACTCGTACTGCTAGCAGGATTTTTTTTTCAGAAACCCGTCTTTGTTTTGTATAATGTATAATTAAATAAAACTTATAACGCTATAGATATTTAATCTTAAAATTGATCATATCTTCGATACAATTATTTAAACTTATTGATATTAGTAAAAGTACAATAAAATGTAAAAGTTATAAAACTGTTTTCTGGTCTCGTACCCTTCCATTAGGTAATTGAAAGTTTATCGACGGCTCTGGAAACAATTCCTTCATATTTGATTATTGCCGTAATTACAATTAACTTATTGAGCGTTGTTTCAGCAACCTTTTATAATAATCTTGTTATTAGATTTGTTTTCGATAATTTTTTCTCTGGAAATAAGCAAAAATAATGGTAGTAAAGAGCTTTTGGACTGTGTGATATATATATTTTTTACTCCCTATTTTTGGTTATCTTTTTCCAAAATTGAACTGAGCGTAAGCGAAGCTCTTAACCGCTTGGGAGACCTTTTTTGTGTTTAGTTGTCTCCAGAATGCGACGAGATAATTAGCGAAAAATTTTCTCATGTATGTTTGAGCCGAACGCGGATCTTATAGAGAAAACAGATTGAAAAAATGTTTAGCCATTCAAAAGTTATCAAGAAAAGAAGAAAGAAGAGGGGTTTAGCTCAACACCCGTCGCCCACGGTTGGCGGATCCCAGTATTATCAAGATTTAAGCAATTCAGAATACAAGTAACAATCGAAAATTAGCACCACTCATACTCATACAATTTTGTGTTACCGCATTGACTGAACTGACTGACTGACTGAGTCGGATTGAATACCTACTAATATTTTATAATTTCTTGATATTATAAACTTGTTTAATTGTAAAGATACGATAAAAATAGTGACTTCCAATGACGTTAGTTACAATATTCAAAGATATTACATCGATTTCATGACACATGACAAAATTTTTACTAATAACTCATGCAAAATTTAAGACATTAATAAATAGATTATATTGCGTCTTGGTTGTGTAATTATTTTATATATATCATGCTCTATTCTAACAATCAAGCAAGTCTATTCGTATTTTATTTCCAAATTTATGATAAAACGTCATTTCGATTTCATATTGCACATATTGAAGTGGGTTGCTAGCTGCTTTTCTATACTGTTGACTTGGCATGTGTACGTAAATGCGGAATTTTAACTAAACCTTACCTAATATACAGGATCTTCTCCTGTTTCCAGAATATTCTAAGGTATTAAATTATTGTCTCAAGTTATATTATCTATTTTAGACCTATCTGTTTTGGGTGAGAGAAGATCGCACAATTTAATAAATGTAAATAAAATTAATGTAATTTATTCATGTATACATTTACAGTAAAATATCGTAGTAATGAAGTAAACGAGAGAACATAACAAAACAATTGGATAAATAAAGCTTAAATATATATAGAACAAATGAGGTCATAAATCTTACAAAAATGTTGTTTACATCTTACGGAAGTAAGACCTCATCAATCTACGGGATACAATCTCACCAGAGAAAGTTTCTCTGATACAGATGATGATAACGATTATGTTATTAAATACCTATAATTATAACATCTTTAAAATGAGACCACCCTACTGATATAATATTTCCATTCGATAAGTGACCCTTGATCCCTATACAATAAAAAATATACTCCTTTAATACAATATTGTGTTTATAATCTAATCTAAAAAGTTTATATTTTTCTTTTAATTAAAACTTTTAACTGCACAGTACAAATTTATACCTAACAAATTTTTTACTACTTATCGAGATAAAAAACTTTACTTCATTTTTAAAGTAGTATATGTGGAACTTTTAATGAATATTTCACAGTTTTTAAAACTAAATTTTATTTCGTGATGTCAAAAGCGTCACTGCTATTTATCTCAATTTCTTCTTAATAATAACTTGAATTTTACAAGCTATCTAGCTAGCTACTTTGAGTTTTGTGAGAGTGACACAAATACCTATCTAGGAAGGCTTGGTCCATAATGTCGTAATGTGTGTTATAATGTCGTTAAGTAGGTTAATTATTAGGTTATTGAAATACTTATTATTTACAAACTATTCCAAGGAAATTGCTGTATAATTACACTAATTCATAGTTAATTCTTTTTTAGATTGGTACAATAAAAGAATGGCATTGTTTTTAAACCATTAAATTTAGCTAACAAATATTTTAGCTGCTAAAGTAATTCACCGATTGATTCCATTAGGAGAATTTATAAGATCGATATTAAACCATTTTAGGTCCCACTTCAAGTTTTTATTAAGAAAAATGGCAAATCTTAACAAAGTTCTTACACGAAAAGTCGTTTAGTTCGTTATTTATTTGTTAATTTAATATCAAGTAATTTAACATAGAAAATTTGGATACAATATTTAGGAACTGTATTTAATACAATAAATGTATTATGATTTAAAAAACAATTAAGACATTTATGAGAGTCGATTTTTATTATTATTTTTTTAGTCTTTAAAGTGCTCTTCTTAATTTTTTTCCCATATTTTATGCAAATCCTTAAGTATGCAAATATTTTAGTTGTCTTTTAATAAATGCGAAAACCAATAAGTTTTGTATTAGTCTGATGTATTATATTTATGAAAAAAAAAAGAGTTTTATATTTAGCATCGGATTAGCTTTTGTGTTTTTCCATTTTCCATACCACGTACAAGAAAGAATATTATGAATAGATGATTTAACAACTCATACATTTATTACTGCTGTTAAAACATAATATAACAGTAGTTATTCCAAGTTTTTTTTTCATAAAAAATATTTAACACCGTTTAAACAAACATACATATCTCCACAAAAATAGTCAATAATAATAACCTAATTTAAATAATGTAAAACTAAAATATATAAAATGAAATAAGATATTGTAACTAACATATCCTAATAATGACTAATATTTTTGGATTTTGTAAATTTCTTTGGACATGTAAAAAACTTATTAAAATTATAAAAAATTAACTAGCACATGTTTATAGTTTAGTTTATATAAAAAATTCTAAATACTATGTACAAAGTATGACAAATTGAATTTGTATTTAATTTATTGATTTTTGAAAACTACTTTTCATCTGGAATCAAACAAACATATATCGTTAACGACTAAAAAAGTATAAATTGTATGCAGCAGTATGTATAATTGTATTGTATTGAATGCAGTATTGTGCAAATAATGGTATATGCATTTGAATTGAAAGTATTATTTGCGTCTTATAATTTTCAAATAAGTTATAACAATTATGTCTATTATATTATACAAACTTTTAAATATATATATATAAAAAAGATTATGTGTCCTCTTGTATTAAGTGTGTAAGACTGAAGATTGGTTGACGAGGCGTAGAATTGATGAAAGGAACTTTGATAATGTCATGTGATATTTGAGTATACATTTATTAAATTTCAGCATCGTTTCTGGCATACTATGTACCATCGTCTTGACAAAAATATATGTTTGTTTTAAAGAAATTGTGTTAGTTTCGAGTTAATAACATATTCTCAGTACGGATTCGACATAATATGTTTCTAAAGCCTCTTTATTAATTTTATTAATATCCCCTGGGTTAGTATAATATATTCTATGATACACGATGCAAGTAATTTTCAAATACAGAATAGTTAACAACAAAAATAACATTACACATTTCATAATTTGGCTATATGGTTATTTTATTTTACATACAGTAGATACGCCTTATACTTTGTTAACATATAAGTATTTACAATATAAATAAATATTTTATTTATTCAATTTAATCCGAAAGCAAGTTACCTTATTTCTAACAATAAATTTAATAAATGATATTAGGTTGTAAAAACTGCAACTTTTATTATATAACTAGATGCGATTATTATATAATTGACTGCTATTTGTTGAATGATGGTCTATAAATATAAAACAACAAAATATAAATTACAGTGTAGTACTTAAGAAATAATATTATTAAGTATTAAGTATTCGTTGATTTACAATTTAGTTATTGAATAAGAGATATGTAATAATATAAAAAAAGATAAAGGCTATATCAAATAACACGTACAGACTTATAAGGTCAGGACTTACTTGTCTTATTTCATATGTTAAAGTGCTTTTCATAAAAATAAAATTTGAATAAATATCATATAAGTATTCATTTGATATTTTTAAGGTTGAATATATTTATGAGTTTGTTGTAAATGATATTTATTTCTGTATAATATGATTCCATAATTTTCTCTTTCATATTATTTAGTTCAGCCATATTTGCAGATGTTTTCTTTTGTGTATTAAGGTACTTTTATTTAATATAATTAGTTAAATTTAGAATCAAAATGCAAAATGTTTTTTAAAGAAAAATAATATTAATTTATACTAATGTATAAAATATCGCTCTGGAGACCAGTATTCCCTAACACCAGTACACAAACAAATTACAACCATCTTACACAATGAATACTTAGTATGAAACTGACGTCTGAATAAAGTAAAAAAGAAGAAACATGTATTTAAGAAACTGACATCAAATGGTTAATATTTCAAGTACTGCTTGTTTTATTCGTATAGTTAGGTACGATATAAATTTAATCTCAATCAATTCAATCAATTAAACAATTGAAAATGGACCCTCTGATGCGCGAAATTGTATTTTATTAGAATAGTATTAAAATTGTTAATTATCATGCTTTATTACGAAGGTACAAAGTTTCAAATTCCATGAACAGTTCGGTTTATATTACGCTACTATCCTCTCAACTGAGAGTTTTTGAAGTGAAAAATATTTCCATTTTACAAGACCTCTCTAAATATATTTGATTCTACAAAACTCAACCATTTTGTTATTATAAGTAATTGACTGATACTTTTAGAAACATATGTGTACTGATATTGTTGATAATTTTAGCATATTTACATATCCGATATTCATTATTTTGGAAACACAATATAAGATTTTTTAATATGAGCACTCTAACTTTGGTATGCGATAATGAAGTAATATCTGATGGGCTTGTTATAATTTAAATTAATGTTATTTACTGACGTAACATTTACCACACTATCAATTAACAAATTAATGTCAACAACTATAGCTTTTAAAATAATTAATTACCAAATTGATATTTTTTTGTCAATTCAGTTTTAACACCAATTATGCAGACCTAAGAAGAGACTATGGGCATTGGAGACAAAAGTGAATTATACTACTAAAATGCATAGTGTGAACCCTTCCAGAAAGATATAAAAAATGGCTGGAAGTAAGTAGCTGGATAAGGAAGACTGTGGCCAGGATGCTGGAATTTATTTATTATTCAATAATTTTATCTTCTGTACAAATTAAAATTGCTATTAATAATTTCACTTTTTGCAACAACAACATTTCAAATAAAGAATCATTAACTTTTTCTTATTAATGACATGAATATTTGTTTGTTTGTTAAAACTGGCACTGAAATAATACATTTTAAACAAAATTTTGTAAGTTAAATGAGAATGAAAATCTCAATTCAACTTTGTCACATCGTCCAAATACAAATCCGACTGTTTTAATTTAAAACTTGGGCTTCATTTGTATAGTTCTTTTCATAGATGTTGTGGATGTTTGTTTCGGAATATACTTGATCTTCCGTAGTTGTTCATGACAGATATTTAAAAAGATATACATTTACACTCGCAAACTTTGTGTAGATCTTTTTAAGATATACAAATATGCAGTACATTATTTAGATCTATCTTTTAAGATTTAGCCAGTGTTTGCAATGTAAGTGCAAAAAAATAAATATTCTAAATTAATCCACTATTACTCGGTAGGTTATAGGGCCTACTAAATTATGATAGTTTTCCTTATAAATTTGTTACAGGTACTGTAGCGTTCATCAGGAGCCGTTGTGGTTTGAGTCAGCTGAGATGCCCGAATGTGGTTTCCTAGGCCGGTAGTTGATTTTGATATTCGACACCGAGAGGTAACACGCTCGCTATCACAGAATTGCCACGTTGAATTACATACCTTACACCTATACTTTATTCTATGTTTACGCTTTTTTTCTTTGTTACTGCTTTCCCTCTATATGCTTGTAAATTACAAAAGATTATATACGAATATTTAATATTATAGTTTTATTTCTTTCATCTACAATTGTAAATCGACCATTGGTATATTAATCTAACAAAAAGTGCACTTTATAGCTCATAATTAAATTCCCTTAGTTGAAAAATGTTTTTTTTTGGTAACACCACAATGTTTTAAGATTCATCTCATGATACTCCACGGCACAGATACTCGACAAAAAATTTCGACCCTACATAAGAGCAGCTGCCATAAAATTATATATTTCAAAATTTTATTCTACCCACATTGCCGAATGCCGTTAATGCCGAATTCATATTCTAGGAAGAGTGTCTGGGTTAGGCTGCGGACAGACGGACGCACATACTACTATAAACTATAAGGGATTCTAGCGAACTATGGAAGCCAAACACGAACTAAAGGAAACAGAAACACGTCGTAAATAAATTAATATTTTATGTTAAATTATTACTAATGCAAATTAAATAGAAATGTCTTATTTTAATTCGTTCTAGTATTTTTTGTAGCTTCAGACTATTTCATGCTGTTATTTGAATATTATTTACTTTTATTTTGTACAATATTTTACTTTGTTTCAATTATCTTTTACAACTGTATTTTATGTTCACTTCAATGTCGCTTTATATAGTACTTTTTCTGGTCAGCAACTTCATTTGCAACGAAGCAGCGGAAGCAAAAGATGCACCCTTCTTTTGTATATAAACGTTAACTAAGACAAACTAATACCTGAATGAATTCCGTACTGAGATAACAAATAAACAGACCAACATTCATTTTTGAAACTATTTCTATATTACACGTAGCAATTGTGTTAAAAAAATAAATATTTGTTATTTTTCATTATCTATTTATTTATCATGTTCTTAGTAGTTAAATATTTAAATCTGGATCTCTATTTTTTTTTTTATTTGACAGGAGGGCAAACGAGTTGGCGGGTCACAGATGGACGTGATCACTGTCGCCCATGAACCCCTCCAACATCCGAGGATTCACAAGAGTGTTGCCGGCCTTGAGGGTAGAAGTAAACGTCTTTTTTGAAGGTACCCATGTCATACTGATCTGGAAATACCGCTGAATGGAGTTCGTTCCACAAGCGAGTGGAACGTAGAAAAAAGGTCCTTGAGAACCGCACAGTGGAGGATCGCCACGCATCTAGGTGGAAGGGATGGTAAAAGAGTCGATGACGCGTTGTGCGGTAATGAAATTCGGTGGTAGGCATCAAATCGAATAGTTCATCGGAACACTCCCCGTGGTAAATGCTGTAGAAGACACACAGAGAAGCAACGTCTCTACGTAATGACAAAGAGTCCAGCCGTTCACAGAGCACTGGGTTCCCGACAATCCGAACGGCTCTTCGTTGTACGCTGGCAAATGGTGGAAGCTGATATTGGCATGATCCGGACCAGAGATGAGAACAGTATTCCATGTGTGGCCGGACCTGTTCTTTGGGGGAGGGGGGGAGGAGATGGGCAAATCTCTATTTTGTTTTACGATAATCCATTAACAATCTTTGCTTATCACATTAATAGAAAGGCTTTTACTCAGAAAATCTACGGGTAATATTCCCTCATCCTTTCAATATTAAATAACAAATTAAAAATGTTGTACATAAGACCACTATACCACGTAGTGTCAGTTCCTTTTTCACTATATTTACCTTAAGGGCGTTAAAATTAATGACCATAATAAATTATCTACCAAACAGAAAATGTTTTTTAATTTAAGCAATAATTTTTGCTCTAATATCTATACTTCCTCTGGTCCATTTCCAATTGCAATCCTTTTTCATTAATTGATAGAGTTGTCTTATTTTTTGAGAATATTTATATAAAACAACGGAAATAACTAGCAAGTTCATTAAACTGTTCCAATTATTTAACACTTGTTAAGCGTTGAGAGTTAGTTAAGGCATTTGTTATAAAGGAGCTAGGCTTAACTTCTTCTTTCAAAATAATGTTACCTAAATACTATAAAGATGTTTTTAAGATTTTGCATTTGAAGATATTTAATTAAAAAACTCACATCATATAATTTTTTGAAAATTAAGTCTAAATTACGAAGATACTCTTTTTCTGTTTCTGACGAAATAAGAACATCGACTATATAAACTACTGCTATCGTATCTTTATAGTTCCTTATTTATAGCTCACTGATATACATGGGAAGCATTGGATAAAACATAAGGCATCGTAAAATATTCGAATTCAATGTCGGTTTAATGAAGGCCTATTTATGGTTTAATTCATCATTTATGGGAATTTGATAAAAGCCAGATTTCATATCTTCTTATCAATATGTGAAATATTTGTTTTTTCCTAATATATCAATTTGCTCCTGAATCAATGGCGCTTGAATTTCTTCCTGAATCAAAAGATAATTGTCTCTTACTGCATTCATATTTAACTCTCTAAAACCGACGTAAAGATGAACGGTGCCATTTGTTTTATTAAAACTATGGGAAATAACTGTATCTAATGATGCCTTTAGTTTTTAAGTCCAGATTTTTTTTTGACTTCAGTTGTGCTTTGTGAACGGTATTTTTCATGCCAAATTTGTCAATTAAGTACTGACTTAATTGATACTGATCAATAGAATCGAAAGCATTTTGGGAGAAAGAAAGCAAATTCTTCAGTAGCATGTTTTCCTAGTATAGAGTCGGTGGCTTTTTATAAAACTAAGGAACATACAGCACCAATGTCAATTAAATAATAATGGTTTATTGAGCGAAGCGAACGAAGTGAGCGGAGCGTTTTACTGGAGACTTTTTTACATTCTTTGTCACGAATTGGCTCAAAAACTACTTGACGAAAGATTATGATACTTTGCAATCAAAAAGACACACATTAGGTGTTGGTTTTAAAAAAAAATTTGAAAAATGTCTTAAATTTTTTTTTTTATCATTTCATAAAACTGATATCCCATTGAAGTCAATGGGAAACAATAAGTCACTGGGCTCGCTTCGCTCAATATCCTCCTAAGGCCCAAGCATTGTTTTCTTTAGGTCAGAGTAATAGCCCAATGTTCTTCCACAAGTACTTAATGTGTGAAGTACTAACCGCCCATACCAAAAAATGTCTTAAAAGCCTATAACCGTAGTTTTTGTGTCTCAATATTTTTTTATGGTATGTATGGCATGGTAGACGATGTGTATAAGCAATAAAAGTGTTAAATTATTTTGTACTCATAGGAGAACATTGGGCTGCTGGTCCAATAGTAGGTATAATTTTTATGTTCTCGTAAGATGACATTGGGCTGTAGACGAATAAAAACATTTTTTGTTTTGTATTTATTTTGAAACCAATAAACATAAATCTTACGCTAAGAGTATTTTTTTTTTCATTATCTATTAAATCTACTCAAAGAGAATAAAAACTACGCAAGTAGTCGCTCATCAGCTAAATAAAAATCGAGAACTTAACAAAAATTATTATTTTCTTTTCAAATTAGTATTGAATAACTTATAAAGAAAAAAAATCTAATAGTCACTCATATCGTTATCAAAAATCAACCATAGATATAATGAGCATATGATAGCTCAAGTATAAAATATTCTTTAACAAAAATCAATCTATGAATATAATTATTAAAATCAACTAGGAACTTAGCATCTAACCCGAGTGAAAATCAAAAAAAATAGTTTCTCTCAGAAGTAAAACATAAAGTAATATTGCATGTATTACATTGAACACGAGATTTTTTGTCGGCACCTAGAGTGCTTTACTTCAAATATAGGCAGGCATGCACATCATATGATCTGCAGCGTGCAAACGTCTTTACTTGGATGGAAGTGGAGCTGCTGGTTTTCCTCTTTTACGCTTGACAGTTTCGTCTGGCTCTGCATCAAAGTCTAGATCATCCAATTCAGCAATCTCTGAGAGAGAATAAGTATCCAACAGGTATTTTCCAAGTTCCATTTTAAAACTTCTTAATTGTTGGATTTTCTTCAAAGGTATATTTAGTTTTTTTTTTTATTATATCCTATTTTTATAATAGTACCAGAGCATCCTATTCCTCTGCTTAAAAGTTTATCAATCAACTTTTTGCTAGTAAAATACCTATCGAAATAAAGGCTTTTTCTCTCCTATAATATCGACTCGCCACCTTTTCTCCCAATATATGCGCAAGTTTGGGTAGTTTAAAGTAGCCAATATCATAGTAATTCCAACATAAACATAGCATACTTTCAGATCAAAGTTTAGACTTTTCCCAGTAAATTTAACCGCTGTTTTTTTATGTATGTCAAATAAAGGATCACCACATCTTCACCAGAAGATGTTAAGTCTTCTATATCAGATTCTGCTAATAATTTTTCTGTATTGCGTCCGCAATCCTATAACCAAGTGTATTTGTTAAGAAAGACGACTGAAAGACTCTGATTAAATTGATTAAGTGAAGACGTTACGTAGCATATAAGGGGTAACATAGGAACAGTCAAACTTACATACATTTATGCCAACCTACATAATGTAATCTGATAACTGCCAACAATGGGCCTTGAGCAAGAACATAAATATATGAGCAAATGTTAGACTTAGGGCCTACTGTTCTCACACAAGAACATAATCATGGAAGGAAAGATAAATATAGGTTGCATTGATTTTAAATAAAAATAAATACATACATGCATAATTTTATATTTTATATTGAATTTAAACATATAATATGAACATGAAACCAATAGATTATTAAGATATTTTGTTATTTATTTCACCGACACAACGCGTGCGCTCCACGGTTGACAGATCGACATCGCAGGACACCTTAACTCCGATTGGTTCAGCTCAAATGCCAAAAATAAAATGTCACTACCTATTCATAAATCAGATAAGAGAACCAAAAATGGTCAAACGGCGGCAAATTTTGAAATATCAAAGGGTTTGTATTATGTCCCCACCTGAGGACACTGGGTCACGAGGACAACACAGGATAATTTGAAGTTGGGCGTAAAGTAGTTCCTTAATATGTACTTGAGAAAGAACATTGGGCCTAAGGAAGATATGCAAACGGCACTTGAGATTTCGCGAGCGCAGCGAGCCGAAATTGAGGGTTTGTTGGCGCCCCTAGAATTATCAATGCGGATTTCCATTTTTGGTACCAGTAAATGCAGTACGTGATTTTTTTGCAAAGGTTTCATTTATTGACGCAGATTCTGCTGTGCGTTTTGTATAAAAAATAGGATTGGCAATTAATGCAGCTAGTGATTTAGGTGCTAATCTTAGAGGCAGTTTTGGACGGATTCGTAATATGACAGCTTCAATCATTAAATTTTAGGTGCGTTTAGAGATATTTTTGAAAAGATACGCCAAGCTTCACTGACGAGCTCTGAACAATTTGTTACGTCATTATACATGTATGCACGGAATTTGTTGACAAAATGTATGATCGATTCAGATTCGAATTGTGTGTACAATTCGCACTTAATTTCGAACCATGGACCGTAATTGCTTGCGTTTGTGTCAGCCCAAGTTTAGAGCGCCCTCGTAAACATGACAACACTTTCGTCATGGTAGTTGTGATGGGGAATCCTCGCAGATTAATAAATAAATCCATTTGCTTGCACTATTCTTTCGCTGTCAGGCGACAAGCATCTGGGTTAAAATCAGGTAAGTAGATCTCAATTACCTTCTGGTCTGCCAAAGTGGCAGACCCCGCCTCGGTTAACAACTTTTTAGAAAACATATCACACCTTCTGAGGTGTTGTTACAATAACCGTACTTGATATTGTAGAAGTTAAGATTTTTCATTTCTTTCTGTTTTGGATTGACGACTGCGTCCCATACCGTTTGAGCCTAATAGAGTAGTCGAGCCAGAAGTCAGATTGCGGACGCGTTCATCCTACTTTTGATGTTAGATGATATATATACCATGAATATGAATCACCCATCACCCATCAGGATGGGTGATGGGTGATTCATAAAAAGTACACAGCGAATTATTGAGTAAATAACTTTACTTCACCACTGTTACAACCGTTATGAGCCACAATACAATCCATGGGCTTTAAGGCGATCAAAACCGGTGTTTATATAAATAGGCAAAAAACACAAAGAACTAATTAACCTAATTATTTAAGTAATTATTAAATTAATTGATTGGCATGGTAAATATTGTATATCACATTTTAACAAACAACAAATCGAAACAACTTAAGAATTCTTTTCGATATCTGATGTATAATATTATTATTTTGATTAATTTATGATGTTAATTATGATATTATTGTTATTGAAAATTGGCGGCTATGAACTGAAGTGATTTAAAACATGAGGTTATAATTATCACATAATATATTTCTTAAAACAATATATTACCAATAGAGCAGAGTGTGTATGTAATTACATAAATGGTTTTCTAACACAATAAGGTCTTAAAGAAAACGTTTACAAATCACGTGTTGTAAACACGAACCACAAATTTAAATGAAAGTATTTAAAACATATTTAAATCTTGAAGCGTAAAACTCGCCCTGAACTTTCATGCGATGTGAGAATGTTGTGTTGACCCTGAATTGAAGCGGTTTCCTTTTATATTTAATACATGTAATTTATAATTGAGTATAATATAACATAATACAATTGGATTGGGTTTTCTTAAATATTTTCTAGTATTTTCACATGGATTTAGAATACCCAAAGCATGAACTTACGAATTAGCAATACAAAAAATATGCATAGTCATTTAAAATCGTTTGTACTTGTTATAACAAAGCCAAGTAGATATTTTAGTTTCTTTGACTGCTATGTTGTTTAAATCTAAGTAGTAACGCATTTTTTCGTCAAGTCTGTAATTGGCTCTAAGTTCTTTAGATTCTGACTCTTTATTGTATGAGCTGATATAATTGAGCTAAAGTGTAGCCTGAATCTAATGATATTACTGCAGTCTCTAATAAGTCTAATGGTGCCAGATTGACTATCGGAACATGTAAGTGTTGAAGTGCTTGTATAAAAATTCCTCCATGTTGATCCGGTTAGTGCGTCAGAGCTCGAAACAAACACAGTTGAAGAGAGCTTTATTTCTACGAAACTGTTCACTGGTGAACTGGAAGATCTTTTCAAGCTCATAGTCTGAAACGGGTTGAACATCAACAAAAAGGACGAGTACATCAATCACCTTCAGTTTTGCCTACATAGTCATAATGGACTAACACTATGGAAGACCTGGGTACAATGCTCAATGCCAATGTCATTCCTACTCAAGTAGTTATCGGAGTTGCTAAGATGAAGATGATTACATAAACTCGTACTTTGGCCAAACCTACTTACGAAATACTTGGACCTAGCTAGTTAGACTGCTAGCTAGGTCCAACTTCAAGAAAGAGATATCTTCACGTTTAAAATACTGCAATGTCAATGCAATGCAAGAAGAAGCTCTGACCTATATTTGTTTCTAGTAATGACTTATGGCTCTGAAAAGTAGTCGTTTACGATTGGCATTATAGAAAGGCTCAAGATCACCCAGAGCATATTTTAGCATCGAGATCGAATAAAAAACAAGGAGATCCACAGAAGTACCAAGATCACTGACATATGTTGAAGATCTACTCGTCTGAAGTGACAGAGGGCGGAGTACATTGATCATACAAGCGACGGCCGATGGGGCCGATAGGTTCTCGAGTGGCGACCATTAACCGGTAGATGCAGCGTGGATAGACCCCTCACTTGATGGACCGACAATATAATCTAGATCGCGGTTAGTCGCTTGATGCGGGCAGCGCATGATCGTTCATTGTGGCGGTCTTTGGGAGAGGCCTATGCCTTGCAGTGGGCGTCTATAGGCCAAGAAAAAGAAGAAGAAAAGGAAAAAGAATCAAAAACTTTGCTGAAATCGTTACATATATCTTCAATAGGAATAGTAGATCTAAAATTATGTATATCAAATATAAATAGAAAGATATTTTATTTCGTTTCTTAACAAGAATACATAGATAATGTTATTTCCTGAAGTTTTATATAATTAGTGTTGTTGTTATAAAATGTTTTCCTCTTATAAAACTCCTAGTTAAGACGATCAGAAAATACTTAATCCCTAATAACCAAAAAAGTTTATTGATTGTCTGGCTCCAGATTTATAGTATCAACAATTTATTATCAAGACAAAAGTGACATTTTGTTGCTGATAATAAAAATAGATTGTCTTCCTAATAATAAACAAATAAGATGTGATAATATGAAAGATCATCCCATGTACTTTTATTCTGGTCCAAGATTATATTAAGCTTATATAAACAAAGTACGTGAACTGTTTTATATACAATATCAAAATTTAAAGGTGATTCAAATTGTTGCTGAGTTTGATAAAGAAGAACCCATGAAACGGGACATTCATCGCATTGCATTTTATATACTTGTACGCTACTCATGTATTTAATATGAAAAAAAAAGTTTTTTTTAAATATATGTTATGGGAATTATTATATAATAAAAAAATATTTACCTTTTAGGTATGATGTGTGTGTCCCTTAAAATAAACTGCTTCCAACAATGCTTGAAAATTAGAACATTATCTGTACATTTTTCGTTCAACATTATAAAGTTATTAAACGTAACATTTTATTTCTATTGCTTGATAATGAAAAAGCAAATTATTTCATGATAAATGTCACTATTTTATTTTTATATTACAGAAGCTAAAATTCTATAATAAAAATATAATAGTCAAGATATCACAAAGCTCGTATTGTCAGTAATATAATATAACAGGCTATTGTACCGTGCTGATGAGTCACAATGACACTTCTTCATCGAGGCTTCTTCAAGTGTCGTAAAGGTTATGCCTTTTATTAAGGTATAAAAGAATCTCACAATACAACAATAAGTTATATTTGAAGTCAATAAACCAATAAATTTGTGATTTAAAATACTTTTAGACTTTTTTTTTTAATTATTTTATTTATATATTTGTTAGGTTAGTATTTTATTTACATTTATAAAAACAATTAAATAAACTCATGAAACTTTTGTTTAAATTAGGTTTCGTGTTTAATAATAGACAAAATTCAAAGTCAATTATACTCAAATTAAATATTTTAGGGTTATAATAAAGGTATTTTCGGCACTAGTGAAACAATTTTGTCCATTAAGGACGCATTAGCACTGTAGATTTTATTACTATAACTCTTGATATAATTTGTACTTAATGTTTCAAGTGCGGAACATTGTTTTATTCGAAGTGAAGTCTCATGTACAGAAATTAAAGACATTTTGAAATAAACTTCAAGTTACATTAAGTTAGTCAAAGGAAGCTTTAGGAAATAAAACATTCGTTTTAATATTATATTATACTTATTCAATTTCTATTTTACATCTATTGAATTTGATTGAAAGAACAGGAGTGTATCTAATGGTTTCTGGCTGTGACGTTGGAATTAATTTTTTCCTACATAAAAATTCCTGCGTTACTCTTGAGCTGCGATTTATCCATAAGAGAGCTCCATTTGTACTAAAATAAAACAGAAGGGTAGTGTGTCAGTTAGAAAATTGACCACTACTAGGAACAGCGGATATCTTTTGGGTTTTCTGGAGGTGCTTATTAGTCTCATTAACAGTTCTTGTCGTTTTCGTTTCTTTCGTTCCGCATTCGTGTCTCAGGAAACTGATATAAATGAATATATATTTGATCAAATCTCTTTCTTCTTTTTTGTCTCTGTTAGAGTCTTTATGGATACCTCATACCTTCCGTTCTTGTAAAGCAGGGATTATTAATTTCTGACGAGAAGCATTAGTATTGATCACCAAAACCAAACATCATCATCATGATCTTCATCAATCCTGCGTGAGAATGTCTGCAGCTTTTAATTTCTGGTCATAATGCATATAACAAATTAAAACACAATTGTAGCATGTATTGAAGCAAATTAAAAATTATGATTAAAAATAAATAATTTATAATTTACATACTTATTATTAATATTTTATTAATATTTTACAATGTACATACGGCCAATATCAATAAATTGTTGTATAGTATGTAAATATTTTTATAATAATTTTGAGAACTCAATCGAATTTTGAACCAAGAAATGGTATCATAGACCGTTAAGAATTACTATCAGAATTATATAATTATAATGTATAATATTTGTTTGAGAAACCAAAATTTATACTACCTTAACAGACTAAGTTAATATTAATACACTTAAATATAATGTCGGCCACCCAGAAAGGTATTGTTCCCATCCTTAGAATATAAACATTGTTAGATGACGACATAGCTGTTTGGACCGACGTAACTATATATTTCAATGTTTAATTAATTAGTAAATCTAAGCGTCAAATATTTTTGAAATTATTATCGAAATTTATTTAATTATTATACTTATTTAATCCTTAGAAAAAATATATTTTTACTTCGTATTCCGCACGTTAGCATTAGCAGCAGTATTTTAAATAAAGCATATTATATTAATATATTAAAAAATCATAGGAGCATAAGTTTTCACGTACTATATTTTACACATACTGACCATTTTTGTGAACCTCCTATTATCACAAGATTGAATAGCTTCCTTTTATCCCGGTACTTGCTTCTGATAGTAACCGTAACTTATATGCCAATAAACTATAGCCAACTTATATAGTCAACTTATTTCTCACAACATAATTCGGAACATATTCTTCCCCTTGCAGATATTTAAAATGTTAATAATCATTTATTTAATAAATACTCGAAATTTCAAAGAAACAATAGACATTAAGGCGAATAATCTGAAAGGTTTTCTGTTACAATAATTATACTTAAACACCAAAGAGAAATAAATAGTTTTTAGTGCATACTCAACTGAATGAAACTGAAGATGATGTTTGCTAAATAATTATATAAATAAATAACACTATGATATGAATGAATAGAAAGCAGCAATCTGAGCGTCAGGAAGACATAAATAACTAGAGAAGTTAAAAACCTTTTGAGTGTGATGTAATTTAGATGTCCAGTCTAGAAACAAAAGAATGCCCACGGTAAAGTGTAATATAATAGTTGTAATCTGTTTATAGTATGTATAACATTCTTGACAATGTATTTTAGAGTTAAAAAAGTAACTAAACCTTTATCGTGTCTCGTAAAGATTAACTTTTCAACTGTTACATTTAAATTACACTGCAAAATCTATTACAATTAGTTAAAATTATTTACATATGTTCAAAATGATTTTGGGCTGTATGTATCAGTCTATATCTAACGTTTCCAATGTAAAAGTTTTGCAGCTGTTTCAATCCGTTAAAAAAAATTAAAGATAGATTTTATTCTTAACTAAAAGCAAATGTTATTGCATATGTTATTTGGCTTTTTTTTATTTGCTCTAATTCAGACTTAAGTAGGATAGAATATTAAAAAATTCAAAATATCTTTATTCAAGTAGGCATTTACACGCACTTTTGAATCGTCAATTAGGGTAAGGATGCCGAATTTGAGTTACTATTTTGTTTTTTCGCCATAAAAAATTTAAAATTTTACTAATAACTATGAAAATTATATTATTCGAATTACTACTTAGTGTAGTTTGACTATGAAATACTATTTAGCACTTAGTATTACGCATTTTAATGTTACACCTGAAAATCTCAGAAAACTCAGAAATTACGCCTCAAGCAAATGGTCTCGTAATATGAGACACTAGAGGTTCCTTATATGAGATAGTATCTCATATTAGGTACCTATGGGTTTCAAAGAAAAACAGACTCTGTCAATTTAAATATACTTTTTATTGAGAATACTTTTAATTAAGAGTATCGTTCTTCTATGTAACGTCTAGTAACGAATTTATATAAGTACAATTTAAAGATAGTCATCATAACTATAATAATTTAAAACAGTATCAAAATTTTTAACAAAAATCAAAACTAATTATTATTCTATACCTTAGATGTACCTAAGCTATGTCAGACTCATCATAATCATAGTGATTTTAAATTGCAATTAAACAATAACAAATCAACAATAAAATCAAAATATTGTTATAAAACTAGACAGTAAATCTAGATCAGACTCATAATAATATCTAGATAATTAAATGGCACATCAAAAATATTCTGGTTGAGTATTCATTGGAATAGAGCTGTCTTAGATATCTAGACACAATGAACACAAAAACCGATCTGCCGTTACTTCTCCACAATCTTCGTGTGTCCACTTGAAACAGCCTTGACATTTAGCCCATTTTTCTCCTCTCTGGTCTTCTGAAAACTTTCCGCTGCAATATGGACATTCTACGTCATACGATTCATCATCAATGCTGCTATCTTGCAGATCAGGTAGCTCTTCATCATCAGAGCTAGAACTAACTAGTTCTTTGGATCTCTTGTTCTTAATAATTTTTTTAATACTTTTTTTTATTTGTTTTTTATTAATCTTTTTAAAATCTTTCTTTCGAGCCTCTCTATTTTCTTTTTCTTTCTTTTTGTTTAGGGAATCTATTAACGAGTTTTTGTATGGGGAACCCGTAATGATAGAAGCTGCTCCTGTTCTGGTTCTCCTTGATGAATTGTTTCTAGGCAGTCTTGGTACTGGCCTAAGTGTAAAAGGTGAGACATAAGATGACGTACTAGGCTCTGGATTTTCATATAGGGAAACTTCAGTCACGTTAGACGAATTTTCGATTGGAGTTACGTGGCCCATTTCCTCGGAATTTTGATTTGAAACTCCACAATCTAAAAGTTTTTCTTCGAGATTTTCATCTGAAAGTCCGGGATTTATAAATCCTCCTTGGTCTTCATAATTGAAAATTGTAAAATCATTTTCGGTCAAAATATTGCGATTACAAGGGACCAATCCTGTTCTACGAAATCCATTAACAGAGTTACTCATGGTTGCAGCTTTCTCATAGGCAATGCCAAATAATCGTGCAACATATTTGTTGGTCAATGTTCGCCCTGGATTATTACACAGCCACGTTTCAATTTCTTGCGAATAATAAGCTTTTAGCGGTTTCATGAAAGCTACATCCATTGGCTGCATTGCATGAGTGCAATGTGGCGGTAAGCAGACTATTATTACATTATTTTCTCGACCTAAATTTATTACATCAATATTTCTTGTATGTGTGTAGTGGCCATCTAGAATCAAAATTATGGGATCATCTTTACTTGGTTTAGTGAAATTTATAAAATGCTGAAACCACTTTGTAAATAAATGGGTTTGAATCCAGCCAGAAGGATGACAATCGCCTATCGAACCAGCAGGAGCACCATCCATGAGGTCTTGAGCCATATTCTTCCGGGGAAAAATTATTAGTGGAGGAACATAGCTACCAGAAGCATTCATGCACGTCACTGCAGTTATTAGTTTTCCTCTTTCCAATGTTGTCAATGCTCTAACTTGCTTCTTTCCTTTCACGCTAATTATTTTAGAATGTTTATGTTGTACAACTGTTATCCCTGTCTCGTCGACATTGTATACTCGGTGTGCAGGGGATCTTATTTTCTCTAATTCTGGCACATATAAATTAAAGAATTGGTTGACAACTGGATTGAACCCTTTAACTCTTGCAGCAGAAACTGCTTCAGGTGTTCTAACTGACAATTCAGGATGTCTACTTATGAACCCACGTAGCCATTTTTTGCCAGCAGATGCTTTAATCAAGCTAAAAGGGTGTTTGAGATCATTCTTGATTGCCAATTGAAATGCCATTTGCTTGATGTCCTTTAAACGTAACCCATAAAACCTTTGTTCGAACTCTTTGCAATATTTTTCTAGTTCTGCTTCTAAATAGTCAGGCAAAGCTGGAGGTCTTCCCAAATGAACTTCGACTAGTATTTCTGCACTGGCATCTTTTTTGACGTAACGTTCTAGAGTACCTTTAGGGACACCGAAAGACTTTGACGCTTTTAAGTAACCCATTTGCTTATTGCGTACTGCATTCACAGCCCGTATCATCGCGTTATGGTCCCAGGTTTTCCGCTTGGTTGATGGCATCTTAAATAAAGATTTTTCTTATTTTTTTTATTTTTATATATCCTAATATGAGATATCTCATTTTAGGGGCCCTCACATGTCTCATATTAGGAAAATATCTATATTAAGTAAAATGGCTCCCTATTATTTTTCGATATAGAATAAACAAAAATATTGAGAAGGAATTGTAAAGTTAACAATATAATTGACATGATGACAATAAATTTAAATAAATAATTGTAGTAATAAAGATTTAATATACCTCATAAACATTAGACGACAAAAATTTAATTTTGTTGTTTCGTAGAAAGCCGCATGTACACAACCAAACTTCACCGCGGGCGGGCACGCACTAACACATGTTTCAACCTGTTGCCACATTGCATCTAGCGACACTAACGCCAAATGACTGTCGTGATTAGTTTCGCCAAAACTTAAGTATCTCATATTAGGCAACTATCTCATAATAGGCATCCTTACCCTACTACAATACAAAAAAAGGTCAGTGTAGTCAGTCCTTAAGTAAATTACCACCGGCTCGGAATGCTGCTCTGTTGAGAAGAGCCGGCCAGAAACTCAACAGTTGCTCTTTTCAAAAGAAATATAACAATAGGTGATGTACATTATAATATAAATCGTGCAAATGATTCAACAACTTAAGTTCCACATATTTCGATCGACTAAAAACTCTTGAACGTTATAATAAGCTTTATTTAACAATAAACTTTTGATTTTAGATTTAAAACTAAGAAATGGAAGGTCTAAGATATCTTGTGGAACTTTATTATATATGCGTATACTCAAACCCATGAAGGATTTATTAACTTTTTGAAGCCGAAACTTTGGCGTTACGAGTTTGTTTTTGTTTCTCGTATTTATCGCGTGTCTGTCACTGTTTTTTATATAACTATTTAAATTTTGACGTATATATAATATGTGATTAAATATGTATTGGGAAGCGACTGTAAGAATACCTATTTCTTTAAAAACATCTCTCAGAGAATCTCTAGCTTTTAAGTTATAAATAGCCCGCACAGCTCTTTTTTGTAAAATAAATATAGAATTAATTTCGACAGCACTGCCCCATAATAAAATACCGTAAGATAAAATACTGTGAAAATAACTAAAATAAACAAGTCGAGCCGTATTAATGTCCGTTAATTGTCTAACTTTTCTAATTGCAAAGACGGCGGAGCTGAGTTTTCCTGCGAGTGTTGAGAGATGGGGGTTCCACTGGAGCTTTTTATCTAATGTTATACCTAATAATTTTGTTGAGTCAATCAATTCTAACACTTCAATGTTAAGGAGCAAGTTACAATTTTTACTTTTTACATTAGGAAGTGTAAACTCTACGCATTTAGTTTTCTTAGCATTTAACACTAAATTAAATTAAATACTAAATTAAATTACTAAACTATTAGTAAACGTTATGATGTTAATTTTGAAACTACACACATTCAACTAACTATATATTGCTAAAATTTACCATAAGAATTACAGTAAGACTAGAGACGCCAACAGACCCTCAATTTCGACTCGCTGCGCTCGCGAATACTCGGGTGCCGTTTTGCATATTGAGCGAAGCGAGCCCAGTGTTATAACTCATCGTGTGTGTGTTATTTTTTGATGATTTTTTTTTAACCATCACCTAATGTGTGTCTTTTTGATTACAAAATTTCATAATTTTCCGTCAAATAGTTTTCGAGCCTATTGGAGACAAAGAATGTGAAGAAGTCTCCAGTAGAGCTCTCCGCTCGCTTCGCTCAATAAACACTTTGCTTTGGTTAGTATTTTTAAAAAGGAATTAAAATGTATAAATGGGGACTGGACTCGAACTTATCATCTCTGCTCCTGGCGTCCTTTCCACTTACTCTGCCCACTAAACTACCGTCTTGTTACCCCATTGCTAAGTTTTATATTCGTCTTTATCCAGACGGAGGTGACATCTTTCTTGAGTCCTAAATATATATATATTGTGAAATAAAAAATTCTCTGTAGTATATTCACTGTAATAGATTAGTATATTATATATCTTTGTTAGTTAAAAGATTATATATACAATTTCACAAATAGAAACTACTTCGTACAGTTATTTCTCAATTGGCCGGATTTGGATCTTGTTTAAACATTTTGTAAACACAGCCTCTGTGAATTTTAACAAGCTTAATTTCCATTAGAGAATTATTGACATTGCTAAATAAGACTTCGGCAAGTTTGACATATTCTATTAGGTTAGGTTCGGTTTGGTTAGACAGGTTAGGTCTACAACGGGACTTGTACATAGTATTCTTATTAATAGATGGAATGTAAATATTGTAAAATTATATTTGAAACAAGTGTAATAGCGAAGAAATACATTAGATTTAAGATTCAATTAACAAAAAATGAATCTTTTTATTGATATAAATATGTAAATATTTTTTTATTGTGGTATAAGTAGAAATAAATTTCACGAAGTCCTACTACTCCTTGGTTTTGCAAGTTGTCAATATACTTTTGAAAAGAAAGAAGATACAATTAATACTCAACTAAATGTTTTTGACAACAATTGAAATGTTTTTAAACTGTTACGCTTCGAACATATTTAAAGCAAAATTTATCGAAATGTCGTCGCGCTTTAAAAGTTCAATATATTTTATTATTTATTTATATTAACAGAAGTTTTCAAGAATAGATATCTTATTTAGACAGAGACAGTAACACAGATATTTTCTTTACAAGATTTAAAAATGTTTGTTTAATCAATTAAAAGTAAAGAATGTTTGCTACAAATTCTGTTTAATGAAACTATTTGTTATATTAGACTCATAAAATTATTTTTAATTAAACAGTGTGTGTGTTAGTGTTACAAGTGTTCTTTACGTATACACCAGAAAAGGGATGACGCAGTTACTTATTTGTCTATTAATTCTTTTTGTTCTTTTAACATATATTTATCAGGACAAACTCTATTTATGTCCGGAAAAGTCTTTCACATCTAGTGAATGGCTTCTTTTATGACTTTATATCTGAAGAGCGTGTCAATAATTCCTTGCTTTTATAGTCATTTGTTATAATTCTGTTAAAGTGCCATTTCCTTTGACTAGATTTGAAGCAAAACAAGATGAAATAACAAAAAATTATAAGTTACACAATACACCAACGAATGTGCATCTCATTAATTTTAATTATGTTTTAACCAACTATACATATTGAAAAATAACAATGAGGTATTTTTAATTAATTAACTAGCAATCGCTAAAGAACCTTTTATCTGTATATTTAAATATGTATGTTTGTTTGTTCATCACGTAATCTTCTAGGCAGATTATCAAATTCAAATTGGGTAAGGTTTTGGCTTATTAACTAAGTAAATATCCTACATTTAAATTAGATAATTATAATTAAAGTATCCTAACTTTTCATCTCAGTATTATTAGCTTCCACCCTGGAATTTCATTTAATTTTCACGGTTAATTTGAGTAAGAAGGTATGGGAGCGAGGGTAAATAAAATCGCTGGTAACGGTTGGTATGTAATACATTTATTTATGTATTGCTATTTTTCCGTTTAAGCTATAATAGCTCTTAAATATAAAGAATGTAAGATCTACTTCCTATATACACAAGCAGACCAACCTACTATACGGTGAACACGACGACTACTTCGGGGATCAACCCCTCCAGGACGTCACAATAATATAAATATATAAAAAAATATTTTAATTGCCTTACACAAAATTTTAAACAGCGTCAAGACAATGCTTTTGTTGGAATTTTTCCCATTCTAAAAAAGCCTCTGAACAAAAAAAAATGTTTCTTTATATTAGAATATAGTCTGAAAATCCGTTTGTTAAGCATTCTTGTCATAGCAGCCAATATACTTTATAAATATTTTATTTAACATTTATGTACACACAAAATATATAAAAAACAGAATTGCTTAAAGATTCGTACAAAGGCACTGCTTATTTCAAAATGAAATCTCTTCCAGGAGACCTGTGAAAGGAGAGTAGAAAATGAAAGGCAGTAAAAGTGCGCACCGCATACAAAATATTTGAAAATCAAATAAACAGAAAATTACAAATACAGTTATAATAAATAAAAATTTAATAATTATAATAATCTATATAACTATAATAATTAAAGTTTTAGATAAATAAACACTTACAAATACGTTGAATATATTTACATCTATATAGAAAGGTAGTGTTCGATGACTCGTTTTTTAAGAATTGTGACAGACTTAGAATTGAAAGGAATTAAGTTCCACAACCTCACTGCTTGAACCGTGAAAGAATGAGTATAAATTTTACTTTTATGTATAGGAAATTTGAGGTTCGTTCTAAGATGTGGTCTACACGGAGATTCGGAATTGTGTACAAAAGAGAAGCGATCGCGCAAATAACGTGGAAAAGTGGGGTTAAAGATAATGTTGTAAAGAAGACAAAAAATGCGAGTATTTCTGCGAAAGCGAATTGTGAGCCACTTAAGCTTTTTACGAAAGTTGGAAACATGGTCAAACTTTTTCAATCCAAAAATAAATCTGATGGAGAGATTTTGCAAACGCTCAAGTTTATTAATAAGCTCCTCTGTGTCATCCAAATAGCAGGAATCGGCGTAGTCAATAATAGGCTGAATGAGAGTTTGAGTGAGGGATATTTTAGTTTTCATAGGCAGGAAGTTTTGGAGACACTTCAATGAATGAAATGCATAATGCACCTTGCGGCTACCTCATTAACTTGGGTATTCCAAGATAAGGAGGAATCCAGAAAGATGCCTAGGTTTTTAACAGAGTTGGAGAAATTGATTACAGTGTCGTTAAGAAATAAGGGAGTAAGAGTAGGTAAGGAATTAAGTTGATGTCGAGTACATAAAAGCAATGCTTGAGATTTAACCGGATTCAGGAGCAAACCGTAAGATCTAGGCCAATTATTTATCTTTTCAAGGTCCAAATTAATTGCAGCTATAGACTGATTAACATTAGCAATGTTAAAATGACGATATAATTGCAAGTCGTCAGCATATAAGTGGAAACTGGAAGAAATGACTTTAGTGACAGAGTTGATAAAAATGGAAAAAAGTAGTGGAGAAAGGATACCACCTTGAGGCACACCAGCCGTGAGATAAGCCCAGTTGGAGAAGGAAGAGTCAAGACGAACACACAGTGAGCGACCTCGAAGATAGGAATCAAACCAAGCAATGGTAGAAGAGATCATGTTCATTGATCGCAAAACACCCAGTGGAATGTCAAAATCTACAGAGTTAAAGGCTCTGCTGAAATCTAATAATATTAAAATAGTAGCACATTTATTCTCCATTGCCAAACGTACATCTTCCGTTACTTTTAAAAGAGCAGTTCCTGTGCTATGTCCTGGACGGAAGCCAGACTGATAAGGAGAGAGAAGAGAATTAGAGAAAACGTATGAAGATAGCTGTTTATGAACAATGTTTTCGAGAACTTTAGAGAGAAATGGTAATATAGAAATCGGTCGAAAATGAGAAAACACAAGTTGGGTTAGAAACTTTAGGGAGAGGAATGACGTGCACCATTTTCCACGAAGGAAAGGTAGATGAAGAAAGAGAATAATTAAAAATGTGCGTCAAAACTGGAAGAGTAAAGGGGAGAATAGAGGTGATCATTTTCAAGCAAAAGTTATCTGTAATTAAATTACTAAGACTGGGATAATTTTGATAAATGTATTTCCTACATGTTCACTTATGAAATAAACTAATTTATGTTTGAGAAATACACATATGTAGACGAAACTTTATTATTATATTTCCAATTAGATAAGTAATATAAACTTAAATTCCATATAAGTATTATAAAAGAACATTAACGTACACCAGTTACATTGTTACATATGTTTCACCAGCTCTACTTACATTGGAATTTTTCAGACTAGTTTCAAACCCATATTTAGTTTCGTTACATTATAAAATATGTTATAGAATTGTAGTTCCTTCAAAATTCCTTATTATAATTTCAGGTTAATAAACTTCAAAATGCCAGTCAATTCCTTTTGTGTTTTTTTTGTTAAAAAATTATAACAACGTGTTTTGAGTTACAAAAATTGTAAAGTGTATCCTATGTAATCCATTCATTTAAGCTCTGTTTTTCATCGATCAGGTTAAATGTTTCACTATTTGTGGAATGTCTCCCTTCGGAATACTGTTGTGCTAGATTGGAGGTGTTATGTGGATTTTTACGTCCAATGAAACTTATATATACGTGTATAAAAAGAATATAACCTTTTCATGAAGACACTAGTATTAAGTCACAAAATTACAAAATGTTAATCGGTTCTAAATTGTATTCCTTAATTTGGTACAAAATGAAATAAATTAAATATTTTGTGCTGGAACGCTAAACATTACGGAGACAATCAGTATTACTGAGGTCCATATAAAGAATAACGTCAGGAATTCTCATTTCGGTGATTTAAACGTTCGTTTATTTTTTCATAAAAATAAATTTCACATCACATAAATGTTTTGTACTATATTTTCAGAGAGACTAAAGTCGTTTTAGAATAAAAATTATAGGTTTTTGCAATACCTACTGTTATTTTGATTGAAATAATATAAATTCTATAGAAGTAAAGTTTGATGAGATGGGTCTCAATTAATTATAATAATCATATTAATAAAATAATAAGGAGGTAAATTTCGACATTTTTTAACTAATAGTTTTCTATTTGTAACACGGAGCTAATAACAATAGTTTTATAAATGTTTGCCAGTTTGTTTGTTCCTGTATCGTGATCGTAAAACTACTGGAAAAATTAGAAAAAAAAAATAGTATGGTAATAGATTATTGCCCCGGTCAACGTAATATAGGATACTTTTTAGATAAAAAATATCTCATTCTTACCAACATATATAACTAATTTGGGGTATAATTACAATTAAGAAAAACTATTGTACAGGTTTTTATAAAATTTGGTGTATGGCTGGCTGTTTATAAGTCAACATATTAAATGCTTTTCTGTCTGGAAAATTATACAATTTTCTTGGACAATAATAAAAGTTGATCCACGTTATAATTACAATAACATTCAAAGTGTGTGGATTTCTATAAATTTAAATTAATTATAGACGGTTTAAGATTAGAGTAGGGAGAAGGGGAGAAGGAAAAGGAGAAGGAAGGAGCAATGAAATAGCAGAAATATGAGTTGCATGAGTAACAAGTAAAAGTTATAAAAATATTAACACTAAAAAATAAATCACCGAGATGAGCTCCGTACAGTCACCAAACAAATATGAGTGTTACTTTTTTTGAATGTCCATAAATCAGCTAGTAGTAATCAAGCCCCGGGTGTCTCGGGGGAATACGCTTCAGTCCAATTTAAAAGAATTTTTTAGGAGAATCCGTTCAAATGCAAAATTTCAAAAGTTAAATCATTTACCTGCATTCATAATATACATAACACACCCGCTTTCAACTGTATATAGAAATTATTATTTATCAATATAAGAACATATACTTAATATAGCATTCACTGAATATTCAACAGCTTATTTCGATAAGCGTATTAGTTATAACACCCTATTGTACGTCTCTGGGACTCTACTAGTGAATGGGTGGGAAATTAGTGCTCTATATATAGAGTGAGATAATCCCCAGATAAGCTCTATACGACATACACACTGTACTCTATTTCGAAAAGCATTTGATACAAAGCCCAGTTTCTCTATCTCAAGTTATAATTCAACTTTTATTGGATGACAAAGTTCTTTAAATTAAATTTTTTTTGGAATAATAATTTAATTTAATTAATTTTATATGATAATATTTATTTATGTAGTTAATGTATAGTTTCATTTGAAATGTGTTTTTTGTCAAAATAGTAATAAATTTATACAATAGATTATTATAACAATTTTGAGCAAACATGTGAAGAAATAGAGGTAAATATAAATCTCTGCTTTAGTAAGGGAGTAATGTTATTCTTTATAGTAAATGATAATTTTGACAAAATGTTTTCGTTTAAAAATACCAAAATTAACAATTACTATTATTTTATTTAACATTGGTTGGTTGAGCAAATATATAATACGAGTTACGTTATGAAAAATCTTTATATAAGTTCAAAAATTATATAAGAATATCTAAGAGATCTTGTAAACAAACTAGATCTAAGATAAGTAGTAATAAGATAGCTCCTTCAAATAATAAACTACAGAAAGTTTGTCAGATCGTAAAGAAAGAAATGGAATATTTAATACAACGAGATAAAAGTGTAGACTTATTTCTGACAGATTCATATTCTAAGATCCTTCTTACTTCACTTCTTAGAGATAATTTTTGTATAAACAAAACTATTGTATACTGTTTTATACTAATTATACACCAATGACTCCGTACATCCTTTTAAAAATATAAATTCAACCGAATTCTGTCCTATCGACTCACACTAAAAAGAATCCATGCTAAATATTTATATCTTTTAATTTCTAACTCAGTAGTGATTCACTTTTATACAGGTTTATCAATTAATATTACTACTTTTTGAAATTTCACAATACAGTACAAAATACACAAATGAAAAAACTACAATGCTTTAAATTTATATTACATTAGAATATTTTCATCGAAATGACTTCGTCTTCGTCGCATTAATTGAAACCATTGGTGTAACTGTTTTGCATTTTGTGTACTTTTAAAAATACTTTTTTATGATTGGAAACATTTTGACATCACACGACCGGGTTTATT
Source organism: Melinaea menophilus ssp. n. AW-2005 (assembly GCA_918358695.1). Classification (NCBI taxonomy): domain Eukaryota; kingdom Metazoa; phylum Arthropoda; class Insecta; order Lepidoptera; family Nymphalidae; genus Melinaea; species Melinaea menophilus. The sequence continues at coordinate 28,556,799 of OU911042.1, forward strand.
ATGGGACTGTCAGCGTGTTTTGGGTACTGGATACAAAAAAAAATATTTTTATTTAAAATAACTTTAAAATTATTAAAAATATAAAAATAAAGTTTTATTATGAAATTTATATATAATCTTAACATTAACGATGATAAAATAAATAAATTCAACAACCCGATAGTATGTGAAGCGATTAAAATTAAGAAACTCGCCACTAAATTTACGTTATCGAAATACCCTCAACTCCAATTAAAATATAAATAATGATCACCAAGCGAGGGTGCCTCACGCAGACAACGCTGAGCTGACATTATTTCTCTCGTGACCATGACGGGAGAAATTCGGTTTAAACGTCCCGAAATAAAAAATATATTGAATCTTTAATGCGCGATGACATTTCGATAAAATATTTTGCTTTAAAATTTGTTCTAGGCGTAATAGTTTCAAAAGTTTGAAAACTAAGATTATTTGATTATATGACGCTTTAATTATATCTCATATAACCATGGCCTTTTACAATATACCAATTCAGTCCGGTGCACGGCACGGTCATGGCTCGACATTTGTTAACAGCTCATAAACAAAACAATGAACATAAAGTGGATTTTAAATTGAACTTTTCAAACTTCACCGTTTGTTATTTGCGTTGTAATTTTAATTCAGATAAAAATATCAAACGGTAAAAGTTAAGATGTTCCTGAATGGTTGTAAACCTGTGACAGGGTTTATTTATATCTATCTACGAGCCTTCGATAATAAATAAACTATTATAGTATGGTTGTTTATTTCAGTTCAACGGAATCCAAGCTTTGTTTATTAAGTTGCCATTTGACGGAACTGATTCAAAAAAAAGCTGACGTTTTGGTCCAATAAAAACAATCCTTCCTATTCTCTAATGAACCAAAGAATCGATAGAAATAAAGTTAAATTCTACATACCTAAAGTTCTGACCGAAATGTAAAACAAAGGAATTATTCCGGGATCTCTACCCGCCTCCGATTCAAAACGAACAATGAAATCAAAACACCATTATAGATCAAATTAGATTTCAGTACAAAATGGTGGATCGTTTTGTTCTAATTTTTATTTCAACTTCTGATTGTGTTAAAGGAATATTTCTGAAAACAACTTTAGTACAATATTTAATTTGAAAATAGGTTATATTGCATAGACTTTTCTTAGTTTTTTATGACTTCTTTATAATTAACTGAGCGTAAACAAGTTTATATCTCTGGAGCCGGCGTAGCGCTTATTCGACAATCACCATTACTTACAAATGAATTGTTAATAATCATAACAGCAAATATTACATTACAAACAGAATAACAGTCATAAAGGCAGCCATCATCTCTTCAGAATGGAAACCTTTTCGCCCTAATTTATTTACAAAGTGGAATACCTTACACCCTCGAGGTTACATTTGGCAGATGTTTCCGAAGCCTGAATAGGAACTCCCAGTATAACCCAACGTTTATAGCCTTAGTCGGACACTACGGGATGCGGTACGCCTTCACCATAAGAACAATACAATAGTACGCCTAAGTTAGCAAAAGGAAACAAAATATCATTTATTTAATAAGAACTTAGGCGAGGCCCGATACAAAATACAATATACAAATACGAAACTCCGGAACCCTCCGTAGGAATATTTAAAGAGAAAATAAACATTTCTTTATTAACTAAACTATTTTGCCGAGAGTTCGATACAAAACCATACTAATCATAACGGTCTAGAAAAACCCGTTTGTTCATCCAGTGACAAATATGTAAATACACTACACAAACAATAATGGAACATATTTTATTTTATTTATTATATTTTTTATTAAATTATATTTTTTTTATAAAAACAGAAATGTATCATGTGCATCAATGTCACATTTTATATGACATGACATGACGCTGTTATTCGGCAGGCAAACGTGAGTCACACAGAAGAAGAATGTAAGAAAGATGAATGCTGTGGAGAAGCGATCTCTTTGTAGAATATGTGGAGTCAGTCTAACTGATCGAATCCACAATGAAGAGGTCCACAGAATGGCAGTTACTAGCGAAGATGTCACGGTGACAATGAAGAAGAACGTGCTAAGGTGGCTTGGGCACGTCGAACGAATGAGTGATGAAAGAATGATAAAAAAGATTTATATAGGAAAAATGAGCGGTAAGGAAGATAGAGGGAGGTCTCGAGTAACATTCGAAAATACAGTATCTATGATACTGGAGGAAGGACACGTAAAAAGCATGAGGACCCCCCGGAGGGCATGTATGAAGAGGTTGATGTTTGTGGCCGAGGCGAAAGAGGTATGCAGGGGCCGTAGCGTTTGGCGCTCCGTCGTCTCTGGCTACCCCGCAAGGGATATGGCGTGAAGCTTTTTTTTTTTTTTTGTTCTGTGTTGATCCGCAATCAGTGTGAACACTATGATCGGATGTTTTGACGGTAGAGATCATGCGAGTGTGGTCTTCACCGAGACCAGAACTCCTGGAAGAAGGAGTCACGACAGTAACTCCATATGAGTGATTAGCTGGAGTATTTCTGGTCCAGCTCCAATATGTGTGCTCGCTTTAAACGGGCAGGCGTGTCACTTTGTAGTAGCTTCTGGGCAAGCTCATTGGGGTGGTTTTGGAGGCGTAACTTATACTTAGTGCAGTGTTTTGCAATCTCCTCTCTTATGGTGGGAGTCTTCAGTATTGAATTCTGAGATCTTTGAAGAATTTCAATGTTCGAATGGCTTGCGCTTCCCCATAGCTGAATGCCATATGTCCAGATTGGTTTGATAGCCACCTTGTACACAAGAAGTTTATTTTCAGTCGTTAAATTTGAAGTCCTTCCCAGTAACCAGAGTAAGTTCCGAAACTTAAGGTTCATGGCATCTCTTTTTGCTTTCAGGTGATTTCTCCAGGTTAGCCGCCGATCCAGATGGAGACCGAGGTACTTTATGTGATCTACATGCGGTAAGGTTTCATTTGCTAGGGTAACAGGTGGGCAGTCACCCCGACGTAGAAAGTTATATGAGCTGATTTAGTTGTGCTTGCAGCTATGCGCCAGGTTTTCAGCCACATACCGATTCCATCCAGTTGAGTTTGAAGCTTTGCCGAAGCGATTTCAGGATTAGAGTGGCTTGCTAGGATGGCGGTGTCATCCGCATAAGTGGCTGTAGTGACCTCATCAGTGTTAGGTAGATCGGCAGTGTATAAGGTATACAGGTATGGTCCCAGGACGGATCCTTGGGGGACCCCTGCATTTATCTCGTAAAAACCAGAACGAGCGTCTTCTTCCTTAACCTGATATATTCTACCTTGCAAGTAAGATTTAAGGATCGGAAAAAAAACGGCTGGGAGTTGTGATTTTATTTTGTAGAGAAGTCCTTTGTGCCACACTCGATCAAACGCTTGCTGGATATCCAAGAAAACAGCGGAGCAATATTCCTTATGTTCAAGAGAGTTACGAATTGTGTTGTAGACTCTGTTCACTTGTTCGATAGTGGAGTGGCGTTGACGGAAGCCGAATTGGTGGTTAGGAATTATTTTTAGTTCGTCGAGTACTGGAATTAATCTTGATAGCAAAATTTTCTCGCAGACTTTGGATAACACTGGCAGTAGGCTAATTGGCCGGTAGGATGCGGTCAAATTCGCCGGTTTGCCCAGTTTATGGATCATAACTATTTGCGATACCTTCCAGTGATACGGGTAGTAAGAAATCCGCATGGTAGCATTAACGATCAATGTAATTAGTACTACTGCTTTTCTAGGAAGCTCTTTCAGGATTCTTGGTGTTATCAGATCATATCCAGGTGCAGACTTGTCTTTTAGATTTTGTATAACTCTATGTACTTCTCGTGGAGTAGCAAGCCTTAATGGGGGGACTGAACTTGGTTGATCTTGTTCTAACAGTTGATCAATTGACTTTTCATCAGAGTCAGGTGCTGCATCGTTTGGGGAAAAAACGGCTTCCAAATGTTTAGCAAATGCATCAGCTTTTTCTTTACTAGACCGAGCCCAACTGTTGTCTAAAGTTTTTAAGGGTGGTTTTGGAACTTGTGGCTGGTTGAGATGTTTAGTAGCTTTCCATAGGGAGTAGTTGGTCACCTTATGTGGACTTAGCGATTCTACATACACTTGGAACTTTTCCTCCTGAGATTCTTTGATGGCTTTTTTCAGTTCCAGGCATGCCTTATTGAAAGCAGTTTTGTCCGACGGATGTCGACTAGTATGCCATTTTCTGCGAAGTCTCCTTTTTTCTTCAATCTGAAGTTTTAGTGCCGTAGTGGGTGTATTATTGCATGATTTCCTATAACTAAGTTCAGGGGTGCATTTCCACGCTGCTTCTTGGATAAGCCATGAGAGGTTTTTAGTCGCGTCCTCAACATCATAAGGGGATTTCAGCGGAATTTTTAAGTTGATATTGTCGTTTATGTAGTCTCTAAACGATTCCCAATCAGTTTTCTTATTATGTAGCGTCAAATTGCCTTGCTTGACAATAGCAGATGAGGCAATTGTTAGAAGAACTGGGGAATGATCAGAGCTGCTGTCTAGGCATGATCTTATATCAAGGTACGTAGTTGATATTCCCTTTACTATGAAGAAGTCAAGCACATCCGGTATCCTAACACGATCTGTTGGCCAATAAGTTGGTTCGCCTGTGGATAGTGTCGTGAGCTTTAGGCTATCGAGGCTCTTTTTGAGCTCCCTCCCTCTGGTTGTAATAAGCCTAGAACCCCATTGAGTGTGTTTGCAATTCCAGTCCCCACCAGACACAAATCGGCTACCTAATGATCCCAGGTATTTGGAGAAAGTTTCTTCCTTTACAGCATGTTTAGGGGGACAGTAAACAGCTGATACGGAAAAGTTGCCCATTTTACTCGCAACCGTCACTGTAGTGGCTTGTATGCAGCTAGAGATGAATGCTGGTTCTAAATGGTGGTATATTGATTCCTTAACTATAACTGCAGAGCCTCCGTGTGCTACGCCATCTGGATGATTGGTTGAGTAGATCGCAAAACCAGGTATATTGACCTTACTCCTGTCAGTAAAGTGTGTTTCGGATATGAGGACAACGTCAAGTTTATGTAAGTCAATGAGCAACTGGAGATCTTGTATACTGGAAGGTAAACCATTGATGTTCCACGTAGCTAGACGCAGTATGTCCATGAATTATGGAGAGAGTCTTTCAACGAGCTTTACTATAAGACTCATCATTGAGCTTATTTGTTGAAGGAGAGCGTCGATTTTTTCGGACTGGTTGAACAGTAGTTCTTCGATTGACTTACTGCAAGTCGACGGTTGAGAGTGTTGTCTTTTTGTAACTTCAGCGTAGGAGGCAGAGTTGATAGTAGGTTGTGGGGTATTTTGACCAGTTTTCTGAGTATTTTGGACAGTTTTCGGAGATTTAGGTGTGGTGAAACGGACTTTACCTGTGGTAGGCTTAGGAGTTTGATGTTTGGGTCTGGTGTTAAATTTCCTTTCATGGATTTCTCGGTAGACTTGGCAACCCTTGAAATTTGCTGGGTGACTACCGAGGCAGAGAGCACATTTTGCTGGTGTGTTGCGGTCTTTTTTCGGACAATCACTGGTCTTATGGTTAAGTGCGCATTTCACGCAGCGAAACGGTCTTGAGCAGTTATTTTTTGTGTGCCCATACTGTTGACACCTAGTACATTGAGGAACCACCTGTCGTTTTTTCGGATCTTCTATTATTACATTTGTGTGGTATATGTATTTGATGTCCTTTACTTTTCTGTTATTTGGACTCGGCTCTAAGTTAACAAAAAAGGTTGAGGTTGGTATTTTCTCGGGACCTCTGCGTGCATTGATTATTTCTCCCACAACTTTGTTTCCTGTGGCAGCTATTTCATCTATAATCTCTTGATGGGGTGTTGAATGATGAAGGTTTCGGATTACAATCCTACAGCACCTCTCCTCTTTGCAAGTGAAAGTGTGTCCTATAAGACCTTTTTCTCTAACTAAAGTCATGAGTTTTCTATACGGCTCTGACGCCTTACAATTTACTCTCAGCTGGTTCTTTGTTACAATTTTAAGGTTGTAATCCATTGGGTCCAAGACTGTTCCCAATGTTTCTGTTAGTTTTGTAACGTCATTTATCCCATATAGGATAAGTGGGGGAGGTTTGTTGGGTGCTTTGAGTTGTATGGTGTCTTCCACAGCATCTATGGATAGCCCGTCATATCTATTTCTCGTGGCTGTCGCTGTACTATGGGGAGAAACGGTTTCAGATATCTTCCTTTTCTTTGCGATCCTGTTGCACGGAACTGTTTGCCATTCAGGAGGCTTGGCTGCATGTTGGGATATCTCGTTGACAGCTTTCGACGTATTCTTTTCAAGGAGTACTTGAGTGTTGATGGGAATGTTCATGGGCAAGCTGCCCAGTGAACCACTTCTTGGTCTTAGGAAAAGGCCAGGATGAAAGGCCTGTTGCACTAGCTTCTTGTTACCAGTAACATTACCCGTGACTGGAGCCTGGTCGCCCACTCCTGAGGGGTCTTCGGTAGCATATTTCACACTTTCCAGCCCGGATACTGGAGAGCGCCGGGGGTTAGCCGGTTCGCATGACATAACACATTCATTAGTAACCGACATTTCCATTGTACGTTTTAGGAGAGCACTCTCCGTGCTTTCCCAAGGCACGAAGGTCACTATTTTTGAGGTTTTTTAATCTCTCAGGGCCCGTGATGGCCTGTGGGACGGGTTAATTGACCGCCGCCCGTTGTTCGGCGTTGACGTCTTTTAAGGCTGCCTGTCCCTAGGATCTTGAGGTGGGACGTGTAGGATATATGACGTCGTTCGCAGCCAACCCTCCTCTTTTCTCATCCGGGCTTGGGACCGGCAATGGCAGAGTTAATGGCGTGAAGCTAAATAAATATAAATAAAAAGGTTTTATATCTTAATAACATATTATTGTATCCAATTTTTTCGGTTTTATCTACCAGCTTATATTTTATGCTGTTCTAGAAATTCCTTACCTGTACAATCAGATAAGTGATTTTACCTCTTAAAACCGGACAAACTATCTCACTTTATGTTCGGACAAGCCTGACGTTTCTCGTAAAAGGTTCTTTTATTGCTCCATTTCTCAAGATCATCTTGATCATTCTGAGCTTTTTACTTTTTATAGCTTCTGTTGTTTTTATTATTCGATTAAGATTTTGTTTGACTTGGTAATGAAATTTTTAGAATATTTACCGATATTATTTACGCTTTTATTATAAAACAGTATTAATGATAAAGTGTAAATTGATCGTCATTTGTGGATCAAACTAGACAGGTATTACACAACTTTAATGAGCTAATTATAAATACTATAGTACTTAGTTTCCAAAAATACATTAATATTAATCTAGGTAACTTATTAATATTTATAGTAATACCGATAACATAGAAATATTTTGACTACACGAGTATGTGGTGTTGCGGCAATGATGTTGATCAAATTCAATTAATAACTAAATTTATTCAATCCCGGGTGTGGTTTTAAATTTAATAATAAAACATTGCCTTCTAAATGCATTTATTAGTAACTTTGTTTCGTGACCTGACCTTTCAAAAGGGCACAGGACCTCTTGTTAGTTTTAAGTATAATTTGTAAAGGTCTTATGTAATTTTTAATAAGGTAGAAGGCGGACAACCTTGCAGAATAAAACAGCAAATAATACTCGTTATATTTCTTGTTTCATAGTTTCCTTTTTAATATTCAAGATTTAGCAAAGTAATAATTGTTATAACATATCCTATAAAAACATTACTTTATATATTTAAATATATTTTAAGTCTCGGATGGATCTTAAGTATTTGTTTTTTCATAAAATTATATCTTATATAATTAACGACGTATATTTCGTCAAAGGAAGTACATAATTCTAATGCTTGGAAATCCGAAATTGCAATGTTATATTAACAAAAATGTTTATAAAATAAAAAATTAAAGATGTAATTAATACATACAAACCTCAAACCATTGATTATTTTACTCTACGTTTCGTTATGAACTAGCTGATGCCTACGATTCTATCAGAGGGAAATAATTATTTTTTTCCGTTGACTTCGACCTATAAATAATAGCTTTACTATTATTTATCGGTCGGTTATTAATCAATAATTACCAATTTTGCTTATTACTATTATTTTATAGTTTACTAGTTAAAGATATTAAGTAATGGGACTGCCACATCAACCTTCGACTCTATTTTTGCTAATGTAACAGCGCTGTTAAAACAGATAAAATAAAAATAAAAAATGTCAGAGGTTTAAATTCTACACGAAACTTTATCTTAGTTAAGTTAAGATTATTTTTGACGTACCGCTTTAATTTCTTAATTAAAGTTGGATTAAATTATTTGTATAAAATTCTTAATCTTTATACAAAGGATATTTTGACGAATATAGTAGTTAGTACCAGAAGCCGAGAATTTTGTATGAATATTCTCAGATCACGTTTTTAAAAAGATTAAATAAATACTCAATTTTTTTTTTGTTTCAGATTTTTAATACATTTTGATGAAATTTTGGAACATAGCAATATTTTCTACTACAAGAAGATATACAAGATAACAATCTTAAATAAAATTTATAAACTAGACATCAATGTTATTATAGAACTCAAGTTGACACAATAACTTTATTTAAAGCTTAATAAAAAAGTAAGGTTCTCTTTGTGAAAAAAAAATATTTTGGCGAGAACAAATATCTAGGCAATATTTTATACAACGGCAAAAGTTAAGTTTAATTTCAAATAAAGACTTTACTTCATGTTATAAAACAGATATATATTTAACCATCCAAAATAAATAATTTTCAATGTTATGATTATACAATGAATATAGTTAATATCAATTATGATACTTGAGGTTGATATAGTTGTACTGTCTGAAAGAAAAATGGCGCAAAATAGGTACTGCAAAAAAAAAAAACAAATTTTTTAATAATTTAAATGTGAATTTAAATGCTGTCTTGATATAGAGGAGACATTATAATGTGAAGTGTCTTTAATAATTTTGTATATAATTAAGCCTCTATCTCTATAAATTATATCCAAGAAACAAGTTATCCACATTCTGTATTATGTAAATTTTGTAACTTTTTGCCTGTATTTTTATTTTTATTGTGTGATTAATTTTAAAGTTTGACATTAAGATTTTATTTAGTTTATAAGATATGCAAAAATAATAATAATAATAGTGAAAATGAATCGGATTTAAGTTAAATGTGTTAAAATAAGATGTACATTAAAGAGACTGACATCTTGATTTTGTTAGTATCCAAAAGGTTGTTTAATGTAAATCAATTTAAATTCTTTATAGTAAAATTCCAGTATTTATAAGTCAAAATAAATAATGTTAATATATTAGTATTATGTATTTATTCTAAAAGTGGTTTTGAATAAATTCTAGTAATGATTTTAAAATATTGATATTAAAATAATAGATTTTGTTATAGATATTGATTATATAATAATAGATGTCTGTTTTAATCGTCTGTCCAGATTTGAGAAAAATGTAATAAAGACAACGGCACTAGTCCACCAAAGGCTTACATGTACCTTATTTTTTAGGATTTTTTTGCTTGGGTCAATTTTTCCAATTCACTTCAAGTGGATTAAAACAGTTTTATTACTAACACCGCAGTCCGCAACTAACTGAGACGTAGTTTGCAATAGATCCGCTTTCACAATAGACTTCAATTCTTCATTAACATCTTCTTCGGATCTTTCGTCATGCATGAGGCTTGTTTTGCAGGGCAAAATTTTCAGAACGAAAACGTTGGAACCAAAAACGCACTATGTATTCTTTTGCGACACGACCGCCATACACATCATCATGGTGGAATTCGTACTTCCAAATAAAGCGATATTCAAAGTTTTCCATTTTGTATACTTAGTGATACAAACAGTAAATCAATAAAAAAAACAATTGAATGACGGTTAACGAAATACAAATACATGTATAAATTTCGAATACCTGACCAAAGAGGACAAATTTTGTGATTAAAATGGCCACTACTATAAACGCCAATTTCATATGTAAGGACCTATTATAGATATATATATATATATATACACCTAAGTCTGTTTTTGCACGGTGTTTTTTACACGGTTTTGATATAACACGGTTTGAAAATAAAATATTTTCAATATTTTTACTCGATTTTATTCCATTTAGCACGAGAATATTTTTTGGGCTTAATTTTTTTTTGTCAAAATTTTATATGTGCATATCACAAATATAGGAGATTTCCCTTTTTATGCATACAAGGAAATTTACTGGTCAGAGCAATTGAAATGTGTTAATATTTTGTGAATAATCTTCAATAACTATGCTTGTAAAAATAAACATTGTATATGTGATTTAATTAAATAAACATGAATACTTGTTCTTAAAAAATCCTTGTTTTTCACTAATTTTAATAAGTTTTAGAGATTAGGAACTAATCACCTATTTTTGCATACGATCAATGTCTTTTTTTGCACGTTTTCTTTTACACGGTTTTTTCCGGAACCAATCTACCGTGTAAAACCAGACTTAGGTGTATATATAATACGTCCTTACATATGAAAGGTATAGGTAACAGGGCTGATGTAAGATCAACGGTCGAGATAACAAATTAGCTGCGACACTGAAACGACTTGGTGTTGATTAAGTAATGAAATCCTAACTTGACTGTACCTGTAGTAAGATTTATTTAAATTTGATTTATAAAGAATTCGACTTATGTAATTGAGATAACTTTAATTAATTAATTAATTAATCAATGGCTCGTTTTTAGATATATGTTAGTACTTCAGGACAACTTTAATTTCCAGTTTCTTAATTACTTTAATTCGCTTTTCATCTTATAATTTGTGCGAGTCGGGGAGTCTACTATGAATATAAATCTAGCTAGAATTCCCTGAATTAACCTGAAACCAGTTTACATTTAATTACAATTTACACAAAAGATATTTTCATTAAACTAACAGATATTTATACTTAAATATTTTTTCTAACACCTTAATCAATTTAAAATTAATTGCGTAATTGTATGTACACTTTAAAAAGTTTAATTTTAGTATAAGTTGGCAATGTCTGCTTTGTTCACAGGTAGACGAGAAATGGGTATCTTTCAAAAGAATATGAAATATTAATTTAAAGTTAAAACCTTTAAATATAATTTTATTTAAGTGGTCTACTTAAAACAAATCGATTTATATAGTAGAATATATATTATTTTAGTATTTTTATCGCTTTGCTATGTATTTTAACAACAAGACCATACAATTTTATATTTATAAGTTCTTATATATATATATATATATATATATATATATATATATATATATATATTTTTAAAGTTGTGATCTTGTTTTAAAATTGTAAAATATTCTTGAATCTTGAATTTGTTCTCAAAAATAAGTTTCATTTACTTATTTTTAATGTTGCTCTTTTAGAACGCATATTGACAAGTTTTAAGATAATATTATAAAAATAATATTATTACAAATATTTATGTATTATTAATATTAATAATTATCAAATTGTAGTACAAAAAAGGCGTATTACCAAACATACTTTTTAAACAAAAATAAGCCCAGTTAAATAATCACTAAGATTGTTCCAACTAGACGACAAAGTAAGAATCCTTGATACTAATATTGTATTCATCTTATGTTACTGAACTACTAAATTACATTTTTGGCAAGAGTATTGGGTAATATGAGAGTGTAGCACGACCTTGGATGGATAGTAAATTGTAAGTACAGACATTCTTATGTAACATCTTATATATTATATATATATATATATATATATATATATATATATATATATATATATATATATATATATATATATATATATAGATATGCATTTAAAGTGGTCTTTCGATAAAAATAAACTACGGCTAGATATACTTTTATGCACACAAATCAATTATGCTATTATTTATAAATACGACAATAGTATCATTAATATAATTTCTATAAAAATAATTTAAGTGTAAGTAGGGCTAAAGATATTTTATTAAATTTTGAAGTAATTATTACTCAAAAACAATCCTAATTAATAATCATCGTCCAATGTTGTGTGTGTAGTTCTTCAATGTAAGACATGTTATCTTAATAGTTATCTTATAACTAAGGTCTATAAAGCAGGTAAAGTGTTCTGAAAGTCCTCCCAGATGTAAGATAGTGAGAGATTCAACAATGTGTGAGACGTCTAATTTACATAAAGGCGTTCTTGATGCTCTGTTGTTTAACCCCTGTCATATCATTTGTTGGTATATAGCTTTGTTATCTCCTAGCATGTTTATTATTAAAATCTTAAATAAACTAAACAAATAAGCAATATTTTGAACCAGTAAATTGTTATTCAAGTAAAGCGTACTTTGATCCTCAAACAAACGAAATACTAATTTACTTAATTACTTTATTTATCCTTTCAATGTCAAACGAAAAAAAGTAGATAAAATCAGTATAAAATCATGGTGAAAGTAAAGCGCGGTATGAGAATATTGTAAAATAATAAGTTCAGATAAAAAAAAATCAAAGCTAATCTTAATAATAACCAAAAACACAATAAGTACCCGAATCCTAATAATAAGCAATAACAATATTTTGATGAAGATGTTAAACCTAGATGAAGTTGGTGTATTTAACCTGGTGTGATTTTTGTTCCATCCAATGAAATCTTTTATCCAAGATATCCACATTCAATTAGTCTATTATTTTCCACTAAAAGCAGTATTGTAAAAGATTAACCTTTTCGAATTTCCACATTACCCAATAAACAAATTACAAAAAACGAAATATGAAACTTAGAATTTAAATTTGAAATTATGAGAAAGAGGGAGAGAGGTCGAAAAGCAATTATTTGGTAATGTACTCTATCAATCTGGCTTCGCATCGAAATAATTGGACGAGTCGTTTATATGAACATTGATAGCTCTCTCAGATTATAAAAAAGGCTATTATGAGATCTTATTCGTTCTGGAATACAGACTTAAAGTATTGATTTATTATTTACGCTTGACTAAATTTATTGTTGTGTATAACTTTGTTTTTCAATTTTTATTAATTTAAAATATGTTTACATTGACGGTACCGGTAAATTTTAATTTCAATAAAGATTACATACACAATACAGATTTTCTGGAACCAGATACTCAGCTATTCTCGGGCTTTCTTGAGATGAAGGTTGATAATGGTTGTTATTCGGATTGAAATTTAACATGTTTAAATACAACACAAATAAACTAAATTATGGAGTGCCAAAAATATTTTATAAAAATCCTATAAACCATTTAACAATATCTTTTAAATAGAAAGAAAATATTGTTACACTTGAAATATTGTTAAATTATAATTAATGAACCATTGATATTTCTACTTATTATTTTTTCCATTCGGAGAAAATTATATAAACTATTATTCTTGAGTATATACAACTCGACAAAACATAATGTAACGTGAACGTGACGTGACATGAATCTACGTAATATTCTGCTATCGATTATACGATATTCCATACTAAAAGTATAAAAGTATAATAAGAGTTCAGCTTGTCATTCCACTCATAATATAAGTGTCATATAAAAATGTCACGGTTGAATAGGAAATGAATAAGTAAGAATAGCTTTAGGACCTACTCACCAAATCTGAGCCAGATCTAAAAAATTTGGTATCAGTAGAAAATGTAAATTGTATCAGCGGTGGATTTTCAAACCGAATGAATAAAGGAAGAGGATGGAAATTTTACATTGTATTGTACATCTGTGTCGCTATGGACTATTTTATTTAATATAGTTCTTATAATATTCTGTACATTAACAAAATCAATATTTTAAACTTTGTTTTAAAAAGACATTAAAAAACAAATTCACTTTAAAAACAAATTTTATAACGTGAGTTATAAAATTTTTAAAAAAAATTAAAGGGTTCCTTAAAAACAAACAAACACAAAACATTTTTTCTTCTGTCTATCAAGACCTTTTATTGCGGGTAAGGGTGGAGATAGCGAGTTAAAATTAAAGCAGTTCCTTGAAGCTGGGAAAAAATTGACATAAAAAAAAACACAGCCGTTTATGTAACAAAATACGCATATTTTGATACTCTCAATGGAATAAAAATTGATAGTGGACTTCCGATTGATTTCCCAAATTACGTACATAACGTCGCTTAGTAGTATAACTTCAAATTATAAAAAATCTTATCGAAATTAAAAATTGTAACTACTAGTTCAAGTAAGGTATCATACGAGTATGAAAGAGTTTGGTGTGGATATTTCAAAACATATTTTATTTATTTTTTGTCACGCATAATTACATTACCCTAAAATTGTAATGAAAATTATGAGAAGAGTTTCGTATCCTTTGATACAAGGGTCATTTTCACAAAAATTGTACATTAGGTTTTTGGGCTGTCCTGTAACTTTGTTAAAGTTTTGTTAGATAATTTTTTGCTAAGTTTCATCAAAATTTTTATATAATCAAATCTATGGTTTATGGTAGTCATTTTTACAGTGTCCTTTATCAATTTAGCGAAGTTATAATAACAGTATCGGCTTTCGTTATAAATATATTATGTTGAAATTAGTTTTTTTTAGAAAATTTATAACTTGCACTTCTATTCTATTGAAATGCTTTGGTTAAAATAATTATAAAATTACTCCGAAACACAAATTTCGTCCCTATGGAAAATTCCATTCTGTAACCGTATTAGATAAATGGTCACTAGAAACAAACAAATAATTTAATTTCAGGACCATCTATATACAAAATTGATAGCCTTATTGATTCACAATAATGATTGCAATAGCAGATATTGATGGTTGGATGGTTAACAAAAAGTGATTTTATATCACTCGAAAAAGTTTTGCGGCCTTGGAAAATTACACATTTCTGTCTCTCAGATAAATATTACGGGTGTAAATATCCTACTTCAATTGATAACAAACCGAAGTATTTTGTAGTATATAATAAAGCTAAACTAAAGGATTTACTGCATTTTGACTTTTTTTGGTGTCAACGATGCACTATTTATACCATATATGATCACTATTGTCAAGATGAATGATATTATTATCATTAATAATTCAACATTTTTTATCGAATACATCATGAACAATATAACAATGTTTTTTTGCATTTCAACATGCTACTTACGTTAGCTGAGAAAATGAAGAGGTATAGAGAAAAAGTAAAAAGAGATCCGGAGAGATATGTGGAGTAAAAAAAAAAAGATTTAAATAGAATAAGGGGCAAGAATAAAAAAATTATAGAACTATCAGAAAATGAGAAATTAGACCAAAGAAAGAAATGGAGAGAGCAAAAAAGGAGGCAGAAAGAAAATAATGCAAAGAAAAAACAACCCAAAATGAAGAGCAAAAGACTGAAAATGATCTATTGAAACCCAATTCCTCTACAGAAATATACAGCAAATATCCATAGAAATATAATATATAAATGAAAAAATATCGACATACAAGTATTCATGAATCGAACCGTTGACCTCTAAGATACCGTCCCGTCCACTGGTCGAACTTGTAGCTTAGTCTTCTAGAGGACATTTAATTCTACATTTATTTAAATTTTAAATGAACGTTACATGGTTAAACATTTTTAACGAAATTTCAAACGTAATAGTGTTTTAGAATTCAAAACTCTTAATGTATTATTGTTCAGAACAATATATTCTGTAATAATTGTGTACGAGACGACAATTAAAAGAATAGATATTCAAACCTTTTTATAAAATCCATAATATATTCAAGGTAAGTATAATTAATAAGTAGTATTAATTTTTTCATGGATAAACAATATACTTAATAAGAACAAACTTTCTTATTACTAATTCTTTGATAAGTTCATTTTAAAATTAACAAAGTAAATTTCTTTGATTTTTTTTTATAACCTATTGAAGTCTAACTTTATCCATACCTTTTAATGCTCAACATCGATCTGTTTAAAAATATACTTTTCCTAAAATTATTTTTATTTATCTCATAACATGTTAGCTATATTTCTTACCTTAATAACGAGGCAACCCACGATAGGCCTAACGCAAAAAAAAATGTTGAGCTTATGTCTATTTTATGTTTTTGTTTCTAAGATAATTAATGCAGTAAATCTTTTGTCTTTGTCCATTTAATAAATCAAGGAAAAATCTTTTAAAGATTATATTAAATAGCCTTCAAGTTCAATAAGTCCGAAGTAACAAAGTTATTTTACGTATTTACTATAACTATATATAAACTATTTTGACTTTTTTTAAGTAGTTTTGTAATTAAATTGAATAAGTCTATAAAAATAAGGATATTTTTGCTTTTTTTTCATATCAGAAATACGTTCGGAAACATAAAATCATTTTAAGTACCATAATTACACTTTATTGTAAATTATAAGTCGATTTAGAGAAATTTATGACTTCATTAAAAAAAACGAAAAGGGGCGTTTGTGCAAACAAGACTTATTATTTTATACAATTTTATCGTTTAATCTGGTGATAAGTAGGTTTAATTTTTACCTAAGATATAATATGAAGTAGACTTTATTAACAATATTCCTTACATAAGTTATTTCCTTACATATATTATTGTTAAAACTTTACAGTTTAGTGGTTTCTGGTAAAAAGTCGCAATTTTTCACTTATTCAGCAACAAAATATATTCATCAAATAATAATTGAATTCGTTCGTTGATAATATTATTTAAAAAATCTATAATCTATACTTATAATAAATCTGTAGAGAGGTCAATTCTGTACATGAAATATATTTACAAAATAAGTAGCAGGGGGTGATTAGTGTTCGATACTGATGCCAAAAATGCAGTTAAAAAAATTTTTGTCTGTCTGTCTGTCTGTCTGTCTGTTTGTATGTTATTTATAGAAAAAAAAACTACTCGACGGATTTTAACGAAACTTAGTACAATTATTCTTTATACTCCTGGGCAGGTAATAGTATACTTTTCATCACACTACAATGAATAGGAGCAGAGCAGTGAAAGGAAATGTTGAGAAAATGGGAGAAGTTGCTTGATTTTTTAAGCTTCCGTCGCGTGTGCAGCCTTAATGGTTAGAGCTACATAGAAACTATGTATAACGGAAATATTCTACATAAAAATACACGAAAAATATTCCAAGACAGCATATATCTACCTTTTATAGTTAACTCACAATAACACGCATAACTCTCGATAGCTTAGCAGTTCGGAGATTTCTTATTATATTTGTTTACTTTTACGTTTATAAAACCAATAATGCTCACCATCATTCCTAATTTAAAAAAAAATAAACATTAGCACCAATTCAATAAAAAAAGTATCATTGAAATCGGTATAGAAACACCAAACTTATACTTACTTACATGAAATACGCCAACAAGACATCGCGCGTGAATAGTGAATCAAGCTATAAGGATTATTTTTGCGTAACGGTTGCCGCGCTCGATGGGGCTCGCGGCGGCAGAGTATAAAAGGGGCGGGAGGCGAGCGCAAGCGTCATTCAATATTTGGCTGTTGATGCGTTCAGAGTGTTGAACTTTATTGACAGACAATAATTGTTATTTTATAAACCGTGCTTATCAGCGCGACTTTTTGTCTTTAAATAGTTTATTTTAATTTCTTTTGTTGTTATTTTCTAAATTAGTTTTAGTTTTGTTTAAATTCTTAACTATTAATAGTTCCTATTTTATTTCTTTTTAAGTAGATTTAGATTCGATTTTTAGATTAGATAATAGATAGATAGATTAGATTATTGTTAGATTTTTAGTTACTGATAGGTTAGTTTTGGGCATTTTATGTTTAGTTTTTTTTGTATTGAGTAGATAAAAGCGTAGGTAGGTACTTTTATTAATTATAGTATTCATAGGTATTTTTTATTTATTTTTAAGTGAAGTAGGTATAGGTAGATATTGCCTACTATCTACCTATACTGCACACGTGTTTTAGCTTTATTTTCATTTCTTTTTTTTTTGTACCTAAGTTGTAGGTAGGTAGGTACATATTTCTTAGTTTAATTCTATTAGAATATTAGGTATTTAAGTTTAAATAGGCACTTAGATTTATATTTTTTTATTATATAGCAGCTGTACTTAGAACATCTAAGGTTTTTTTTGTATTAGCATAGGTACTTTGATTAATTACAGTAGTTGTAGGTATTTCTTATTATTCATTTTTAAGTGAAGTAGGTAAGTGTAGATAGTATTGCACACGCATTAAGTATAGCTTTATTTTCATTTTTTATTCTTTTGTAATTTGTAGGTACCTACGTACATATTTATAATTCGATTAGAATATTATTTTAGTTTTAATAGGCACTTAGATTTATATTCTATTTATTATATACTTAGCTATAGTTAGGACCTCTGACGTAAGTTTTTTGTTGGGTAACTAAATAGAATTTAAGTTACCGTCGATTAAAAATAAAATAAACGATGCCACCTAAAAAACGACCATCTTTATCTCGAACTTCGAGTCAAGCTAGGAGAATGAGAATGACGCGTTCTCAAGAATCGGAAGAGGAAAGAGCACATCGGTTAAACTCTATGAGAGTTAGTGCCTCAACATCTCGAGCTAATGAAAGCTCTCCAGAAAGAGAGATGCGATTAGCAGCTGAAAGAGCGAGACGAGCTACAACACGGGCTTCTCAAAGCTCTTCTCAACGAGAGCTAAGGCGTTCCATTGACCGGGAACAACATGCGTTATCCCGAGAAGCTGAAACTGCTTTACAACGAGAATTGCGACTCACAGCTGACCGCGAACGGCATACATTATCTCGCGAGTCTGAAACCTTCACTGAGAGGGAATTACGGCTTACAGCTGACCGCGAACGTCATATTTTATCTCGCGAGTCCGAAACCTTCACTGAGAGGGAATTACGGCTTACAGCTGACCACGAACGTCATATTTTATCTCGCGAGTCCGAAACCTTCACTGAGAGGGAATTACGGCTTACAGCTGATCACGAACGTCATATTTTGTCTCGAGAATCTGAAACTTTTACTCAATATCAAGACCGTTTGACAAATGATAGGGCGCACCATAACATGATTCGATCTCTTGAAGATGAACATGAGCATGAACAACGACTAGAGTCGGGACGCGATTATTACAATTCTTTGAGACAAGAACAATTGATTACTTTATCTAATGAAAGATTAAGAATTGAAAATATTCGGTCGCTTGAAACAGAAGAACAGCGAGAGGCCCGTCTTACTGCAGATAGATTTCGACATGGTCTTAATGACTTAGATATACACGTGGTAGATCAATCTACAAATTCGGTGGCGTGGTCCGATAAATATAAAAGTGGGTTTGCTTATAACCTCACAATTGATTACAGATCATCTTCTGAAATAGGCGATATGAACGTAGTATGTTCCTTTTGTAATGCTTCGAAGTGGAGGAAGGAGTCTGCTGGTTTCTGTTGTTCTGGAGGTAAAATAAATTTGCCTTCGTTCGAAGACCCACCGGAACCTTTAAAATCACTACTTTTAGGGGAACATTTGCAATCCAAACAGTTTTTAGATAATATTCGCACTTATAATAGTGCATTCCAAATGACATCCTTTGGTGCTAAACAAATCTCAGAAGGCCCTTTCATGCCTACTTTTAAGGTACAAGGTCAGGTTTACCATTTGATAGGGTCCCTTTTGCCTGAAGAACAACCTAAATTTCTTCAAATATATTTTGTATCCGATTACAACGAACAGTCGAATATAAGAAATCAATATTTTCCGAATTTAAATACTGAACTCATTTCACAACTTCAGAACATGTTACATCAGGTTAATTCGTACGTATGCAGTTTTAAATCGGCATTAGAAGCCCTTTCTCAAGATGGTAATAACAATTATAAAATTGTTATAAATGCCGATAAGCGTCCAACTCAGGAACACCCTGGGCGTCATAACGTTCCATCCACGAATGAAGTTGCTGTAGTACTGGTCGACCAGGAATGTGATAGGCGTGATATCGTTATACGTTCCAGAGACAATCGTTTGCAACGTATTTTCGAAACCCACAGGGCTTACGACAGTTTGCAATATCCTATGATATACTGTCGAGGGGAAGATGATTATAATTTCGCTGTATACCAAACCGATCCGCGCACAGGCGCACCTAATTATAATAAAAAGGTGTCATGCCTTCAATTTTATTGTTACCACCTGCAAGTGAGACGGAATAGATTGGTATACTTTCAACGTTTTCGTGGCTTATTTAATCAGTTTATTGTTGACATGTACGCAAAAATTGAAACCGAAAGATTAGTTTATATACGATCTAATCAAAGGCAGCTGCGCGCTGAAGAATACGTGCACCTTCGCGATGCCATGCAGCAAGATAACGATACTGTGAATATGGGTCGTTTAGTTATTTTACCCTCTTCTTTTACTGGTGGTCCACGCTACATGCATGAACGTACTCAAGACGCTTTTTGTTACGTAAGAAAATATGGACGTCCCGACTTATTTGTTACTGTAACTACCAATCCCAAGTGGGATGAAATCACTCGGGAGCTTCTTGAGGGTCAGGCACCGCATGACCGCCATGATATTATTGCAAGAGTGTTTCATTTAAAATTAAAATCAATGATAGATCTTCTTACCAAAGATAACATTTTTGGAGAAGTATTGTGTTATATGTATAGTGTTGAGTGGCAAAAACGCGGCTTACCTCACGCACATATCTTGCTTTGGTTAAAAGATAAGGTTCGACCTAATGATGTAGACAGATTAATCAGTGCTGAAATTCCAGATCCGACTGCAGATCCCCTGTTATACGACATTGTTAAAACTCATATGATACATGGTCCATGTGGTGCATTTAACGCAAATGCTCCTTGCATGCAAGACGGTCGTTGCACTAAAAGGTATCCAAAAGCATTAGTGGATGAAACTGTAACAGGACATGATGGATACCCATTATATCGTCGCCGTTCAAGAGACAATGGTGGTTTTACTGTTGAAAAGCGAATGTCTGGACAACAGGTTACTTTAGATAATAGGTGGGTCGTTCCGTATTCGCCTGTATTGTCCAGAGCATTTCAAGCTCACATAAATGTAGAAATGTGTAATAGTGTAGAGTCAATTAAATATATTTGTAAGTACATTAACAAGGGCAGTGACCAAGCTACGTTTGCGTTAAGAAATGAACATGATGAAGGTACTAGATTTCAGTCAGGCAGATATATCAGCTCTTCAGAAGCTGTGTGGCGGATCTTAAGTTTTAATATTCACGAAAGATATCCACCTGTGACCCATCTGGATGTTCATCTGGAAGGCGGTCAACGTATATATTTTAACGCCGAAAATGTTACAGAACGATTAGAGAACCCTAGACAAACAACTTTATTGGCATTCTTTCGACTTTGCCAAACTGATAATTTCGCAAAGTCTCTTTTGTATGAAGAAGTTCCATCGTATTATACCTACGATAAACAACGAGGTGTCTTTAACCGTAGACGCCGAGGCAGGCCTGTAGATGGCGAGACAGGTATTTTCAAAGAACATGTTCTTGGTAGAGTGTATACTGTTCATCCTAACAACGCAGAGTGTTTTTATTTGAGATTATTATTACATACAGTGCGAGGACCAACATCATTTATAGATTTGAGAAAAGTAGACGATGTTGTTTATCCAACTTATCATGCAGCTTGCCAAGCGCGTCATTTGCTTGAAAATGATCAACATTGGGATGACGCTTTAGCAGAATCCTGTGTTAGTGATAATCCACGACGGTTACGCCATTTATTTGTAACATTACTCACATTTTGTAATTTATCTGATCCTGTCCAATTATGGGAAAAATATAAAGAAAAATTTGCAGAAGACTTTCTTCGGAATTTATCTCACAATAATGAAGGCGCAACTAATGATAATTTTCGAGATCTGGCTATAAATCAGTGCTTATTAGCTCTTCAGGAAGACTTAACAGCAGTAGGCGGTAAATCACTTTGTGAATATGGTTTGCCAACGCCAACCTCAGTCGGAGAGGTTACCAATAGGAAATATTCCGCAAAGATTGGTTACAACCCAATGGAACTGCTGGTAACATTAGAAAACGGTGTCCCAATGATGACTGCAGAACAACGCTTAGTCTATGATCGCGTGTGCGAGAGTGTGCAGAATAATTTAGGAACAATATGGTTTTTAGATGCACCTGGAGGAACTGGGAAAACTTTTTTGACTAAATTAATATTAGCTTATGTTCGAAATCAGCGTAAAATCGCTCTTGCCGTGGCTTCATCAGGTATAGCTGCAACATTGCTACCAGGAGGTAAGACTGCTCACACTATGTTTAAAATACCAATTAATTTAGATCGCACGGAAAGTCCAACCTGTAGTATTTCAAGAAATAGCGACAAAGCTAAGGTATTGCGTGAGTGTAATTTAATCGTATGGGATGAATGTACGATGGCCCATCGAAAAGGAGTAGAAGCAGTAGACAGAACTCTAAGGGACATAAGACAAAATGATCGACCAATGGGCGGTATTACGGTTTTATTTTGTGGTGATTTCCGACAAACCTTACCGGTAATACCACGGGGAACCCGAGCTGATGAGATTAGGGCTTGCCTGAAAAGCTCTTATTTGTGGCGTGATATACAATCGGTGCATTTGACTATAAATATGCGAGTGAGAACTGGAGACAACGCAGATAATCGTGAATTTTCTGATACATTATTGAAGATTGGTGAAGGTACCTATCCACAACTACACCAAGGAAAACTTATTCTGACACCTGAGTTATGTTGTATAGTGCAATCCCAACAACATCTTATATCTTCGGTTTACGGTGACATAACAATTATATTAAATAGGGACAATTCTTGGCTTTGCGAAAGGTCCATTTTGACTCCTCGCAATGACCAGGCATCTGAAATTAATAATAAAATACTGTCTAATATACAGGGAGAAAGCAAAGTTTATAGTTCAATAAATAGAATGGTTGATGAACAAGAAGCCACTAATTACCCGATAGAATTTTTAAATTCTTTAAGTATGCCTGGACTACCTTCTCATATAATTTGTTTAAAAATTGGCATACCGATAATTCTGCTCCGAAATTTAAGACCACCTCAACTTTGCAATGGAACTCGGCTAAAAGTAACCCAGTTGCAACAAAATGTAATCGAGGCTCAAATTTTAACAGGTTGCGGTGCAGGAGAAACTGTCTTTATTCCCAGAATTCCCATAATACCAAATAATTTTCCATTCCAATTTAAAAGAACGCAATTCCCAGTATCGGTGTGCTATGCCATGACTATCAATAAAGCTCAAGGGCAGACTTTTCGTGTTGCTGGAGTAGATCTCGGTGTTAGCTGTTTCTCGCATGGTCAATTATATGTCGCTCTTTCCCGGGTTAGCAATTCTAGGAATCTTTACGTTCACGTGCCGGACGGGTCGACTCTTAACATAGTCTACCCAGAAGCTTTGCGCTGAAACATTTTAATTTGATCAAAAAATATTAGCAATATATTATCTTAATAAAAAACAAGGAGTTACACGCTGACCGAGTCGTGGGTATATTATAATATTCTGCGGTTACTTATATTTTTCAACAGTTTTGTGGATTGGCATATTATATTACTATTGCCCTTCTAAAATACGAAAGTGAATCTGCCTGTTACGTCAAAACTATGAGGAAGGACATCTGCTAATTTTTTTTCGAAAAACGACGGAAACGCGGACGAAGTCGCGGGCAAAAGCTAGTATTTAATAAAATTTTGGTAACAGATATTAATTTAATAGCTGAAGTTGCCCTGAAAATAAAATAAAATCTTCCGATTGCGATTCCGATTCCGAAAGTCGGGTTAAGTAGCATAGTAGTGGAAGTCCAAATTATCAAGGCTAAATATAACAAAAACATATCAACTCAGCAATATGAAGTGTCATTGTTCTACTTGAAAAAGTTGAATTGTATACTCGTAAAATAACACATTGCGAATATGTTATCAACATAAATGCATACTAAGTTGCATTAATTGTAGTATACGTATTTGTATATACACATGTATAATGTTATCTTAGCAATAAGCGCTAGTATATTTAAAAACCTGCTTTTGATATAATTGTCTTTAATTTGATTGGACTACTTCGCATTCGTTAACTAAATGTTGTTTCCATTGTTGTCCTATAATTAAAGTGTGATTTGATTAAAGCTTGTTTCCCAGAGTAATTAGCGGGTTTATAAAATAAGTATTGGTGTTTTAATTTTGGGTAAACCTTTAAGAATTCGGTCTGCCCATTCAGGTGTACCCGACTTTCGAATTTTAGAAAAATTTCTTTTCAGGAGGTCTTCTTATGACCCCCTGAGTCCGAAATGACCATTGGTCAACAAGTTTATATATATATATATATGCGTGCGTGCGTCCAGATTCGACTTTTGACAGCACGATAGCGGCCGCAGTTTTGCTCGGATCACTTTTAAACTTTGCACAAAAATCAACCATCTAAGAATTAAGATCAAGTTCGTTAACCAGAGAAATCCGGCTACGGGGGGCGCTAAGGCCTCACTTTTTCTGATTTCAGTTTTCGACCATAACTTTTTCCCTATACAAAGTATATTATATTATATGATGTCTTTGATGAATACCTATAACTAATGTAGATAAACAGAAAACGTAACTTCAATAGCTTAGGGGTGGGGGTAAAAAAACCGAGAATTAAAAAAAAATAAATCATAACTTTTTTCTGGTAAACATTCTTACATCACAAGTTTTTTTAATAAGAAGGTTATTTTTTACTCTAAATTAAAATAGCAAAAGTTTTTCCGCAAAAGGTACCGTTTCCGAGATAAAAAATAAAAACCACTTTTAGCTTGAAACTTTGAGGTAGGTAAAACCACGGCAACTTTTTTCTGGTAAACATTCCCTCCTCGCAAATATTTTTAATAGAAAGGTTATTTTCTACTCTAAATTTATGGCAACGCACTAGGTACTCCTTTGACTAAGCCAAATAAAATTATCACAGTTTATTCTCGCAAGGGGTGTCATTCTTAGGTAGTGAGTTATATTTTAAACAAGTTACACACGAGGTCAACCCACGCGTGTCCCCCTGCGGGCACAGATTTTTTTTTACCTTTTTAAATATAATAAAATACAATCGCAAAGCGATAGATGTGCACCAAAGGGGTATAGATTTAGATCATTTTTATTAAGAAAATATTCCTTTGAGAATTGAGGCTTGGAATTTACAAAAGGATTAAATGTTAAAATACAATTATTGAGAAATAAATAAAAATTTATTATTCTTAGTCAACATGGTATTTGAGCATGTATCTATACAATTCTAAATTAAATGTATACTGTTTTACACATATACCTATCAATAATATCTATTCTTAACATATTTATAAAAAGAAATACTTATTTTTAAAATCATGTTACCAATGAATCAAAATGCAAAATAACTTTTATAGGGAATAAATACCATAAAATTCTCTTTGGGCAAAGCGCCAACAGCCTAAAGTTAGTATGTATTCGTTGTATTTATTTGTATTTCAAATATAATTTAATATTATGTTAAGATTGGTTGGTTGGTTAAGGCGCACGCTTATCTATGCCTGTTGGATTGTTATATCGCTTATCTATCTAATACATGGCTGTTGGGTAGCAGATTGCGGCCACGTTGTGATACGCCTGTCAATGCTGTTGCATCTGGCAAACGGCAGGCGTATCAAGATCAAAATTCAATCATGTCTTCATAACTGCTGTCATCTTCTGACCAGGTACGGGAAGGCTTTTTCCTTCAAAATTCATGCATGTCGTCACAATTGATGTTATCGGGATTAGCTGGCCAGGTACGAGAAAGCTGACAAGGTCCGTCAAGAAACAGCAAGCTGACAAGCTGGCAAGGTCCTGCATAGCCCGGTACGCACAATTTCTGGTTGCTTTCTAAAGACACTCTTGGCAACTTTTGCTAGGCTCCATATAAAATACAGTCATTGAAAATAGTCGCTAGGATCAACTATGAAGCCAATAACCGTTACAGATAATCCCCTCAAGTCGGAGGTATTCCTAATATTTAAGGTCCTAAAACATTTAATAATATCTTTTGATTCGGCTTTATAAAAATTAAAAACTTTAGAAATTTTGTAAACATTTTCCTGAAGTGATGACTCATCGACAGTAAGAGAAGAAATTATAGAAGAAGTGGTAGGAGCTGGACTTTTTTAAAATAATTTTTGCAAGAAAATAGGCAATATCCTTGTCTTATTATATTACTTGGTTTTATATGTGAAGATTTGAATTGGTGTTTCCAGCTTTGCTCTTAACAGATTCGCATTTTATGCTATTCCAGGTAATTTAAATTATATTTAATGAATTGTTAATTAATTTTTTGATGTGTAAACGACCTGGCTTGTAAACATAACATATGACATTTTATTAAATAATTTTGAATAATTTCTAATATGTTGAGCAAAAGAGTCACTGCAATTGAATTCTCTTTCACTTTAAAGGTAATACAATTGTTGTCTACTCTTGTGATTTCCTGGGTGGCCCATTCGTTAATTGATCTTTAAGAAATGCATATCGTGACCAAATCTTTATTTCAAATACAGCTTTGATAAATTTTAGATTTTTTTCTAGAAAATGAGAGTTTTGTAATCAAAAGCATCCTATATTTTGACTTTTATTTTATAAAAAATCATTATATACGAATTTTGTTGTTATAATATACTCATCCAATTTTTGTTTTTTCCTGATAATTTAGTTTAATAAAAATCAGTTTAATAGTTTTGTAGTCTTAATATGTATTGACCGGAGAAATAATACCAATTTTCACCAAAATACGTTCAGTAGTTTTGCCGAAAGCGCGTATTTACTGAATAAATCCAACGGCATCATATTCATTTATTTTGATCCCTGCTAAAATTCATTCACTATTATAAAAATTAAGCACCTTTTATGGTTTCTTATGTATTCAGCCTTTTCAACAAACAGTATTTTATCACAAAATACATAATTAATTAATGCAAACATTAATTGCGTATGGGATTCCTCCGGTTCCGGCGTAGTGAACAACAGTTCCGATAATCACTCGTAACAAAACCTCGTTAAAAAAGTGTTTCAACAAGTTATAACAGTGTATGCAACAGTTATAAACATTCATTTATTTGTGGAAAGTGTATAAACTGAACAAATCACGCATAAACTATCTTCTAAATAACTAAATATTGATGTGAAAACACTCATAACATAACCTCAAAATACTATTGAGTGTAAACCAGAGACAATACTCGCGAGTGTCAATGCTACCAACTTTAGAAACTGAATGTGACAGATAGAGTGTTGCCATATAAAGAAATCAAACCCTACCATTTAATAATTTTACCATATATATTGCGCGCCAATTTTTTAATTTTTAAATTTAAAAAATAAGAAATGGAAGACCAGATGCAGCTTTTACTGGAAAAAATTCAAGAACAAATGGATAGGCAAACAATATCTATTACAAAGACTGTTACTCAAAATATATCACAGCAATTGGACGAAAAGTTCAAAATGCTAGAGGAACAAAACCAGAATCTTCAAGCAGAAATTTCGGAACTAAAAGAAAAAATTAAAGGATTGGAGATAGAGAAGAAAAAGAACAATGTATTATTTTTTGGAATAAAAGAGGGCAGCGATGAAGGAAAAAATATAGTAAAATTCATGAAAGAAAAAATCAACACCCACCTGTCACTGGATATCCAGGAATGTGAAATCAATAAAGCTCATAGGATCGGACAAAAAACAAACAACGGACTCCGACCTATACTTATCTCCTTCACCTCAAACTGGAGACGAAACCTAATCCTAAAAAACAAAAAGAAACTCCCGGAAGGAATATACGTAAAAGAGGACTTTACAAAAGAAATGTTAGAAATAAGAAAGTCTCTGCAGCCTAAACTCGAAGAAGAGAGGAACAAAGGCAATATTGCCTACCTGCGAGGAGATAAACTTATATCTAAGAAACCATCAGATATACAAAAAAGCGAGAAGAGAAAGAGAGATCCATCCTACTCGCCTAACCAGAACCAACAACCATTCCCAGCAGGCCCCAAGAAAATTGCTGCAAAGAATGCTTTCGAGTTTATGACCCGTCCTCGAAGCAACTCAATCAAAGAAAAGATAAATATTTAACAATTAAAACCTGCTCCCAAGCCAGACTGGTCATCGTGGGAGTGTAAGACCAAAACCCTCTAAATTCCAATATAACACCACACCAGAAATTAAACTTAAAGAAGCTCCACAACAACTGAAGATTTGCACATATAATGTGAGGTCATTGTCTACAAAAGAACGATTGTTAGAACTGACCTACGCTCTCAAGAACATAAATTTTGATATAATAGGCCTGGGAGAAATTAGGAGAAAGGGCTGCAATATAGAAGAACATCAAGAGTACATATTATGCTACATCGGTGAAACGATCGGGCTGTATGGAGTAGGTTTTTTAGTCAAGAAAATTCACAAACAAAACATTGTAAGCTTCACGGGCATATCAGAAAGAGTGGCAGTCCTAAAACTAAAATATGAGCATGAACTCTTAACTCTTGTACAGGCCTATGCACCTACTGAGCAAGCTTCCGAAGAGGAGACTGATAAATTTTACAACGATATAAGGAAAGCACAAGAAAACCAAGACCAAAATGTGATCTTAATGGGAGATTTCAATGCTAGGGTAGGACAACCTAAAAAATATGAAAAATTTATAATGGGGAAATTTGGGTACGGGAAAAGAAATGAGAGAGGCAACAGACTTGTACACTATGCCTGCGAACAAAAACTGAGCATAATGAACACCTATTTTAAAAAGGACGCAGATCGCAGATGGACCTGGATATCTCCAGACCAAAACACAAAAAACGAAATTGACTACATTATGTGCAACAAGCCAAAGCAAATAACGAATCTAGAAGTACTAAATAATGTGCCATTTCCATCGGACCACAGATTACTAAGATCATCCTTTAGCTTGAAATCACCTAAGAATAGCAGAAAAACTTACAGCTCATTACCTAGAACACCTAAAACTGACGATGAAAAATCATTGTATTTAACAAGCCTTAACGAAAACCTAG
Source organism: Melinaea menophilus ssp. n. AW-2005 (assembly GCA_918358695.1). Taxonomy (NCBI): domain Eukaryota; kingdom Metazoa; phylum Arthropoda; class Insecta; order Lepidoptera; family Nymphalidae; genus Melinaea; species Melinaea menophilus. The sequence goes on from OU911042.1 coordinate 28,585,829, forward strand.
AGACACAATTCTGCGTACCACCGGAAGAAAACAATGTACAAAATTACTATGACAAAATGGAATACGCAATTACGAGCAGCCTGAAAAATAAATATAACAATTTAAAAGATGAGACAAAAATCCTGAGCAGAACAACAAAAGACTTAATGGATAAACGCGCTAAACTAATGCACACCAAACACAAAACCAAAGAAATGAAAGAAGAGCTAAAGAATCTATTCAAGATGTGTAGCAAGGCCATAAGAAATGATTACACTAAATACAAAAGAGAAGTTGTAGAGAGAAACTTAAACAAATATAGAAGTTCCAGAAGAGCTTATAAAGAACTAGCGACACATAGAAACTGGATAGGAAAACTCAAAAAAGAATTTGGAGAAACGAAAACAAGGCAAGACGTAATCAACCATGCCACCGAGTTTTACAAAAAGTTGTATAAAAAATATTCGACAACAAATGAGACAAAAGACAGTCACATATATTTAGAAGAAGAAGAAACAGTAAAACCTATTGATGAGTGCGAAGTTCTTGAACACCTCAAAAAACTCAAAACAGAAAAAAGCCCAGGTCCGGATAACATCAATAATGAAATTTTAAAAATTGGGGCACCCCTTCTGCTCTCACATCTAACACAAGTTTTTAACTTATCCTTAAAAACAGAAATGGTCCCCAAACAATGGTGTAACTCAGATATAGTTCTGTTATACAAAAAAGGAGACCCATTAGACATTGGGAACTATAGACCAATTAGTCTACTGCCGAGCATTTATAAACTTTTCACAACAATACTCTTGAGCAGAATCACACCCATCATAGACGCTTCACAACCAATCGAACAAGCAGGCTTTCGATCAGGGTTCTCAACAATAGATCACATCCACACCTTGGAACAAATACTAGAAAAATATGAAGAATTCAATCAACCTCTCTATGTGGCTTATGTAGACTACACAAAGGCATTTGATTCCATAATCCACACCTCTATCTGGAAAGCCCTCAACGTCTGTGGCGTAAGCAAGACATATATCAACATCATAAAAAATATCTATTCTAAAAGTACAAGCAGAATCAAGATGGAAAATAAAGGAGAAGAGATTTCAATAGAGAGAGGTGTCAAACAAGGTGATCCTCTATCCCCGAAACTCTTTATAGCAGTATTGGAATGTGCCTTCAGAAACCTTGATTGGAACCAGAATGGCATATGCGTACTAGGGCACCACCTTAGTCATCTGAGATTTGCAGACGATATTATCGTGTTTGCCAAATCTGCCAAAGAGTTAGAACAAATGATGCAATCTCTTGCATTTGAAAGTAAAAAATGTGGTCTACAAATGAACGCAAACAAGGCTAAGGTGATGACAAACAGCGTACAAAGACCTGTAAAGGTTTTTGGACAACAGATTGATTATGTACAAGAATATGTCTACCTCGGAAAACAAATGTCATTCAATAAAAACAGGAATAAAGACGAAGTGAACAGAAGGATCAACAGCACATGGAAGAAGTACTGGCTACACAAGGACATCTTGAAGGGAGACTATGATTTAAAGTTAAAGAAAATAGTGATGGATACATGTATAGTTCCAAGCCTAACTTATGGCAGCCAAACATGGACATTCACAGATAAAATAAAAAGCAAAATCAAAACATGCCAGCGATCAATGGAACGAAGTATGCTTAGAATAAGAAAAATACAAAAAATTCGCAGTGAAGACATAAGGCGGAAAACCAGGCTTACAGATGCTCTCGACCAAGCTTTGCGACTCAAGTGGAAATGGGCTGGACATTTGTCAAGATATATAGACAAGAGATGGTCTCTACAAACTACCAAATGGACAGGGCCTGTTGGAAAAAGAAGCAAAGGCAGACCACTTAAACGCTGGGCTGACGATATAAAAGAATTAGCAGGTAAAGACTGGTTGACAATATCCCAAAACAGGGAAAAATGGAAGGAATTAGAGGAGGCTTTTACCCGAAAGGGATTCGTGTAAAACGCACAGCTAAAATTATATAAAAATATATCAATTCAAATAACAAACATAATTATAAACTAACCTAACCTAAGTAATCTACTAACACTTTGAAATGTAAACATACCTTTACACTGAAATAAAAAAAGCTTTATTATTATTATTATAATTGCGTATGATATTGACATTATGCGATACAAACACCATTAAGCGAGGTAATAATTACGTACTATCACTAAACTACGTGCTTATTGAGTCGAGATTATTTGTTAACCGGTTTAAATTTAATTGACATAACATATATTTTGTCAATGTTTTAAGCACGTGGCCCCAAAAGAGATGTAGAATATTTAAAAAATGTAATCATTAATTGTTTTGATCCTTACAATATTATATTGTTTTAAAAAATTTACTTTAAAGTGTAATAATTAACTGTCTATACGAGTATATATTTTATATGAAATCGAAAGTAAGCCAAGATCTATGTTTCTAACGAAATAAAATTATTTTTTAAAGGCAGCAGTCTGTTAACAATTAGCGAGTCTTTGTTGGGAAAATGAGAGGAAGAAAATTTATACATGTATTTCTTTATTATTAGGGACAAAGTTTGATTCAAATACATTTTTTTAATCTATCTTTTACTTAGGTTATGTGGTGGAGATAATAATAAAAATACTAAACAAATCTTTTTTGTTTGTTGTTGTAATATTTATTTCGGATCACTAAGTTAAATCAAAAATTTAAATTTATTGACCGAAGGACGAATGTTAAGCGTAGCGAAACGTTTGTCCGAAGGACTACGTTTCCACTAGATAGGCCCATTCTGCTATTTTTCCGTCTGTATTACAGTACGTTCTGTTCTGGCGTAGCCGGCGTATTTTTCATCCTATCGTCACGAAAATCGGCAGACTTATTCTTTGAATTATTTGAATTCTTATGTCGAGCCGTTTTTTTTATTGGGCGAAAAAATCCAAAATGCGGCGTTTTTTAGTTTTGTTTTTGGCGTAGCAGGAGCAATTTTCATCCGATCGCCACAAAAATTGGTGATCATGTTCTTTGAATTATTAATTTTTTTTTGTTTGGCCATTTTTCTTACTGGGATGAAAAATCCAAAATGGCGGTGATTTAAGTTTTTGTTTTGACGTAGCAGACGTATTTTTATGCAAACGTCACGAAAATTAGTAGGTGTGTTCTTTGAATTATTTAAATTTTTATGTCGAACCGTTTTTTTGCTTGGGCGAAAAATTTCAAAATAGCGGATTTCTGATCCGTACCACAAAATCGGACTTTGCGGTCAATAGCGGGCTGAAATTTCGTCTAAGTATTCTTTGCCGAAATCTAAGGTGTTTTTTTGTTATTTCAGAATCCAAAATGGCGGCCAAATTTCGTCTAGGTATACTTTTTTTGTTTTTGTTTAGGTCCAGTGTACGGAGGTTACTTTGGTGGCGCTCATACTTGGTTCACGGGTGAAATTTCGTAACCACAGCACCTCGTGAAATCCACTTTAAATAATTTCTCAACATTATCTCATCCCCTAACGTACTGCGGTCTACTGTTCACAGAACGACTACTTTTATATTATTAAATAATATTGTTTTCTAGGTGATTTTGTGGCAGCGCCTTTAATAAGAATATATATTACACAAACCCAGGACTAGATAATAATAACACTGGACTGATATATATTTTTTCATACAAGTGTAGATAGCATTGTGTTGTTTTGAAAGTTACTCCTTGTATTTTAAAAGGTTTTGTTACTACTACTACTAAAGGGCTTTTGTACTTATGTCACTCTACCTCAAAAAGTGTATACGACAAACTTGAGTTATTTATATTTAAGGACAAAATTTGATAATTATTTACACTGAATTTATTCATTTTGTATTGTTTGATAGTTTTGGTTTTGTGAGATGATATATTTGTTTATTATTTTTTATTAATTTCTTATTTATTTTTTTACTTACTATTGAATAACACTCATCTCAAAAACCAGTAAAGACGTTCACTTTATTTGAAACTTACATAATGAATACTGTTTTCTTAAGACTATGATTTATAACATTCTAAATGGGCGAAATCTTAAAGATTTTTCATTAATTCTACGCTTTGTGAACCCAATCTTCTCTTGTATGTATTCAAAACGGGGAGCAAACATCTTTCCTTTTATTTATCTTATAGCTTGCATATCTGTCATCATGTTTATACCAAATTTAAGAACTGGTGTGAATTTATATTAAAGTAACAAACATGAATAATAATTTATCTTATCGCTGATAAATAAATTACATAAAACATTGTCTTAAGGAAGCCATTTAGTAAAAGATGATTCTGCACTTTTAAGTAATGTCTATAATATATTTTTTTTATTATAACCACCTTAATCTTATACATAGTCTCATAACATATTAAAAAGATATCAACATTCAGAATGTAACATAGTGTTTTTAAAAACAATCCAATGATTCTATGATATTAATATTTTGAAGAACAACAAGGATTCCAAGTTTATTTAGAAACAATTAAGTTTTCCAATTCAAATGGTTACATAGGAGAAGTAATTTTTATCCTTCAATAATTCAGAAGAATTACAGGAGTTCAATGTAATTAATTCAATATTAATATGCTAACCATCAGTCTTCTACAATATCATCTTTAGTTCTATATATAATATTTCAGTACATATTTAAAGAAATTAACATAATAGTTAATTTAACAATACCCTACCCGTAAATTTAACAGCAGATATTTCTTGTTACTTCGCCGTATAAAAAATCACCACTTAAGAAAAATGTAGGCATCAAAGTAAACTGGCCTTTAAAATAATTAGGGTAACCCAAAAAGTAACCCTTCCAAGAAAATAATTACCCATTCATTTATCTTTTTAAAAGTGATGTCAGAATTGTACCCTCGGATAAAGTGTTTTATCAACGTAAAAGGGTAAGATCAAGACATGTTTAAGGAATAACGACAGAGGAATTATAATACTATATGAACGTTAATGAATATATTTCAAAATTCGTATAAAATATTAGCTGTAATACCTGTAAATAGCTAGGATCCGCCGTAGTGCGCTGCGGGAGTTGAGCTGAGCGCCCTCCCCTTCTTTAATGCTAACAAACTTAGCATATAATATTGCTCTATAATATGCTCAGCAGCTATCGGCTTACAATCTCAATTGAAAAGAAAATCAGTTCATCATCAATAAAATTATAGCCTTATATCTTTCTTTCTTTTTTTTTGTCTTTTAAAATGAAACACAACTTTTTTTTACATTTTTTCTAGACTGAATTTTTTTGTTCTGTTTTTTGCAGAACCGATGTCGTAAAACAGCAAAATGAACGGTTAAATCTATTCCCATTCCCATTCCCAGGAACAACCACAATTATTCTAATATACAACTACATGATACTTTTAGTTCTGTATTACACATTAAGGTCTTACATTAAAGAATTCAAGTAATATTTTTAATACTGGATTAATTTATTTGGGTCGAGTATTATCTGAGGCATCTCAGTGAAATTTCCTATATTGTGTACTATAAAAACGTAAAAGAAAATTGATAAACTGGCTCTCAGAATAACTAGCAGTACGAAATTCTATGGTCTATCTATCTATTACTATCTTTTTTTTCAATTTGAATATACCTTCAATTATTTTCAAAAATATTTCCGAGATTAACTATCTTATAAATTTATACTTTTCTAAAAATATATAGTTCATAAATAAATTTTATTTGCCTACTTATAAACTCAGATTAAAAAAAATATATTAGAATTTCGGAAATAATTTATACATCATAGTGAGATAACAAAAAAAAAGAATAGGTACGAAAACTGTTTCAAAGTAATAAAATTCAACATTTACTTAGTTAACCCTCTAGAAAAGTTAAACTAACTCTGGAAAGACCTTTAATGACCTTAACAAAATTATAAAGCTAATAATATTATATACTAATAAAATATTTATCTTTTATATGTATTTTTATTATCAACCCGTCTTCTCAAGTATGTTTTCTTTAATATGGTATCTTAATTCTTGTCATTTTTTGTATAGACATAATCTTTAAAAGGATTTCAGAAAATATGAATATCTTTTTTATTACTAAATTCCATTGTAAATAAATAGGTTCTTTTATTAATTCATGAAATAATATTGCTTCAAACAACTTAGTTTTGAAAGGACTATGATAAATTCTTGTAATGGTATTGCTTTCTTGACAATCATATAATTCGTCGTTTCAATGGTTATTCCATTTTAATACTTATTTTGGACGAATAAGGTTCAGTATTGAAAATTAAACAGTTATTTCCAATATAATAGAAAATATTCCATATATGCCATTATTCTTAGGATTTATTAGTCTCTCGTACCATTCCTATGAAACTTCTTATTAAAATGGTAAGACTATAAAAATGTTTTAGCATGACGTATACATGTTTTATACTTTTTTTATAATAATAAAAGTAACACTGTTATAAATGCAAATATGTTAAATTTTGTTTTCTCGGAATAATGTTTTAATAAATATATCTTGCTTGGTTATTTTAATATTTACTCGCAAATTCTCCATAACTAGAATAAGATGTAGGCTACTTTTTGTAGTACTATAAAATAAGCGCAAAAAAACTTTCAACTACTTATTTACTTTACTTGTAAATGTTTTTCTGTAGTGATTTACTACTTTTAGAGTAATTAATCTAAAGACAAATACTACTTATAAATATAAGTGAAAAATAATTATCTAGGTTATTAAAAGCTTCACGAATGATAGGTACTCGTAAGTTATATTATTATTTCATTCACATAGTAGAAATTACCATCTCATAAATTTTTTTAAAATTCTTTTTAATAATAAACTAAAAACATATTTTCTTTACTTACTACTACTACTACTACTACTACTTTAATTTTTGATAATTGTATTGAATCATACAATAATAATACTTTCATAAAATTTATTTAATGAAAAATTATAAAATAGTTCTTTTATTTAAACGTGGCGGAAGACTAAATAAAATCTTCAATATTTAATTTAAATCTTTAAAATTTTATTACAAAAAAACCAACAGGGTTCCAAAAAAACGCTACAACATTTCTGCTACATTTAAGCTCCCTAATCGATTATGGGTAGAGAGCTTACATGTAGCAACAATAAGTCACAAACTCTACATAATTAAGGCACAGAAATCATGTTACTCGAATAAATTGTATTCAAGCTGCAATAAATTCTACTTTTAAATTATAAACACGAATAAATAAACACGAAGAATAGAAAATGTATTTTCTTTTAACATAAAATCTTGAATTGAAGTGATTTTGTTTGTTTTATGTGCATATTTTCAAAATTAAATAAAAGAGGATGAGGAGGTTTTTGTAACATCTAAATATATATTTATTCTTATATCCTTAATAACACTAATAACCTTATTATTATTAATAAGGTTAATAAATTCTATGCTTGAAAGATAAGGAATTTTGAAGAAAATTAACAAGACTAAAAATTATCTTCTCTAAATTTTTTTGTTCGTTTCACTTGAATAAACGAAATAGGTGTTGAAATATTATAAAGTGGTGACTGCCATTAAGTCAATGTCGTCTGGATGCATTAATCAATTTAAAAAATTGTGCCTCTGAAATGGTATAGCGTGGAACTACGGACTTTGTTAAGAAATGGAGCAATAAAAACTTTTAACGACATATAGCAGACAGTTTTACGAGTTTAAAATGGAACGATTCGGATACATGTAGAACGTTAATGTACTTACTCGACCATTAGACAGGTAACGAGAATAGCAATGGAGAGGAAGTAATTAAAAAATACATATAATTTTGAATACTAATAGGAAAAACAATTACTCATTATAAGCTAACTAGCTAAAAAGCTAACTATATTATTTATTTTAGATTTTGTTCTTAATTCAGGAGCGATATTCTATTTTTTGACTGCGTTAAGAAAGGCGCCATAAGTTATAATTCTATTAAAAGTAATGCCAACTTTTTGTAAAATTATTTATCCAATTAATAAAGAAGTTCTATATATTTGGTGTTATAAAGAACTAAGTAAGCGGTTCCATTTAAAATGGAAAGCTTATAGCCTCCTGTTTTATATTATTTAGTGTAACTCCTGACTATTATGAAATATTTTACATGTTGTCGTCCGTTCCTTTAATATATATACGTATCTTACAATTCAACTGAATTAACAAAGTCCCAAAAATATATACCAAAGACGTCGTATTTTACATTTATTAGGTATTATTATAATTTTTATTATTCTTATTATTACTGTTCTGGAATCTTTTGTAAAGTTATGATTCTGAAATACTCTCTTCCAGAATTAATATGAGACTACACTGCACATATTTTTTTTTACTTCTTGAAATTACTTACGGATATTATATATATTCAAGGGTATGGCAGAACACAGCAAAATGAGATACTCGCATCCAATAATATTATCTGTTTTTGTGATAAGCTACTATTTACGAGTACTACTACCGTAATACTCATAGATGGTGTCATATCTGAGATTATCATTGTCCAATCGCTACATTAAGTAAACAAATGAGTCGCATCGACGTTAAGTCTCACAATGCTGATACATAATAGAATATTGTTTACCCTCTTACAGTAAGGCAGGTAGTAAGGTTAAATTGGGGACTCTAAAAGTTGACGGTAAGTGTATGGCTAACTATGAGACCCGACTCCGAGTCAACGCGGTCACTATACGAAAATATCCTATTGTAGATTAACAATTAATTACCTTACAGACCTTTTATTACTTATTTTTGTATACAATCATAACATATTTCAATTCATTTATGGATAATAAGCAAAGGGCAGATTAAAACTACAATTTACTAAAATAAATTACAATCAGGGAAATAGCAAAAAGAAGGATTATCATTAGTGGAGTATTCCAACTTCTATCAATTTATTATTTGTTTATTATTGAGATTGACGAATCATTTAGAAGATTGATAGCTGTCATGGCTTAGAAAAAAACTTCACTGGAGTGTTTATTACTCAATGTAATGATTACACAGGCACACAAAAAAAAAAAACGTCATGAACCAGAGGGGAGACCCCATTATTCCTAGGTTTTTGGGATCGCTGAAACCGAATATGACAATAAAAACTAATTTTAAATGCCAGTTTTCCCGCTAGCACCCCCTTACTACCTCTTAAGGGGTGAAAATTGAAATTTTTGTAGAAAAACAAGATAGATGTGTCTTTCTACGTTTTTTGGGATGCTGAAACCGAAAATGATAACTAAAAATAAATTCATGACCACTATCACCCCCTACCATCCCTTACAGGGGGTGAAAATTTCATTTTTTTCTATAAAATCAAGACAGATGTGTATTTCTACGTTTCTTGGGATGCTGAAACCAAAAATGATAACTAAAAATAAATTTATGACCACTATCACCCCCTTACTACCCCTTAAAGGGGGTGAAAATTTCAATTTTTCTATAAAATCAAGATAGATGTGTATTTCTACGTTTTTTAGGATGCGGGAACCGAAAATATGTAAATTTCTATGTTTTTCAAGATGCTGAGAGAAAAAATGATTATAAAGTATATGGTAACCTTATTGTATGCATATATTTGTTATTATGATACTAAGACTGAATCATGATTTTTGTCCTATTCTTAACAAGTTGTTTCATTTTGGGTAGACCTCGAAGAATTCGGTCTGCCCATTCATTTGTCCCCTACTTTCGAATTTTGGAAAAATTTCTTCACAGGAGGTCTTCTTATGACCGCCTGAGTCCGAAATGACCATTGGTCAAAAAGTTTATATATATATATATATATATATATATATATATATATATATGCGTGCGTGCGTCCAGATTCGACTTTTGTCAGCACGATAGCGGCCACAGTTTTGCTCGGATCGCTTTCAAACTTTGCACAAAAATCAACCATCCAAAAATGAAGGTCAAGTTCGTTAACCAGAGAAATCCGGACACAGGGGGCGCTAGGGCCTCACTTTTTCTGTTTTCAGTTTTTCGACCATAACTTTTTCCCTATACAAAGAAGATCAATCACGTTCATATTATATGATGTCTTTAATAAATACCTATAACTAATGTAAGTAAACCGAAAACCTAACTTCAATAACTTAGGGGTGGGGGTAAAAAAACCGAAAATTTTTGGAAAAAAATTCATAACTTTTTTCTGGTAAACATTCTTGCATAACAAATATTTTTAATAGAAAGGTTATTTTTTACTTTAAATTTAAGTATTAGAAGTTTTGCCCGTAAAAGGTACCATTTCCGAGAAAAAAAAATAAACCCCTTTTAGCTTGAAAATTTAAGGTAGGTAAAACCACGGCAACTTTTTTCTGGTAGCATTCTCTCCTCGCAAATATTTTTAATAGAAAGGTTATTTTTTACTCTAAATTTAAGTACCAAAAGTATTTCCAAAAAAGGTACCTTTTCTGAGAAAAAAAATTAAAACCACTTTTTGCTTGAAAATGTTTGATGTAAACAACGGCTTCATGTATTATTCTTAGGTAGTGAGTTATATTTTAAACGAGTTACACACGAGGTCTACCCACGCGTGTCCCCCTGCGGGCACGGATTTTTTTGTTGTTTTTTTTGCTTTCTATTTAATTCTGTTTATACTGTTATCCATCCGGCAGTCTTGTAAAACGCTTAAAAGATGCTGAACCTAATTCTATGCCTCCGAAATAGAAAGGTTACTATTTTTCGGCCAATTTAGGAGACTACAGTGAGGAGCAAGGTGAAAGGTTCCATCAGACAGGATCTTAAGACAATGGAACAGCGCTATCAGGGTAAATGGGATGTCAATATGTTAGCAGACTACTGTTGGAATTTAAAAAGAGATTTGCCAGAACAGAAAAGAACCAATAAAAGGAAACCACTTAGAAGAACTTTTGACAACAAGAGAGTTTGTTATCGTAGAAACAGGTAGACGCTGAATAGTGAGAGGCAAGGGGACTCACTTTAATTCAGCATCCCGGATAGTGAGAGGCAAGAGGACTCACTTTAATCCAGCACTCCAAAAGGGAACAGAAATCTACTACGTCCACGCCGTTGTTCCTGGGTTACGCTAAGAATAGAATTAAATCATGAATATATATCAGATACTTCTGATCGATAAATCATTTGAATTTCTAATATAAGAGCTAAGAGTAACTTCAAACTAGTTTGATAAACATGTCATTTACTGTAAATCGTCAAAATTTCTTCATACATCTTGATTTTATACAAAATTGAAACTACCCCCACCCCCTCCCCCCCCTTTAGGGGTAGTTAGGGGGTGGTATTGAGTAAAAGAGGTATCAAATTCACTTTTGGTTGTCATTTTCGGTTTCATTATACGAAAAAACGTAGAAATACACATCTGTCTTGATTTTATAGAAAAATTTAAATTTTCACCCCCTGTAAGGGATGGTAGGGGGAGATAGTGGTCATGAATGTATTTTTAGTTATCATTTTCGGTTTCAGCATCCCAAAAAACGTAGAAATACACATCTATCTTGACTTTATAGAAAAATTTAAATTTTCACCCCCCGTAAGGGGTGGTAGGGGGTGATAGTGGTCATAAATTTATTCCTAATTATCATTTTCGGTTTCAGCATCCCAAAAAACGTAGAAATACACATCTATCTTGATTTTATACAAAAATTTCAATTTTCACCCCTTAAGAGGTAGTAAGGGGGTGCTAGCGGGAAAACTGGCATTTAAAATTAGTTTTTATTATCATATTCGGTTTCAGCGATCCCAAAAACCTAAGAATAATGGGGTCTCCCCTCTGGTTCATGATTTTTTTTTTTTGTGTGCCTGTGTTATTTATAATTTACTTTATAGTACATATTTGATTTTGTTTTATTATTGCATGCTTCGTATGGTTGATGGTATAACAAAAAAATTGTTGATTGTATAAATAAAATTGATAGTATTTATTTGATTAATTAAAAAAAAAAAAGATATCCAAACATGTAAAATTCTTTCAAAATATTTTTTTAGTATTAATTTCTCTTATTCAATATTCTTTTTGTTAAAAGTCTATCCTACAAAATGATAAAATCACCATGTTCTTTTCAATAAATCATTCGATTTAAATATGATTTAAAAACATATTCGTTGGATAAAGAAACATATCACAGTAAAGTATGTGTTGAAATGAAGGTACTATTTATATACATACCATTTTGTTATAAAAGCGTTAAAATTAAAAGTATGTAATCTAGAGCACATTTTATTATTATTATTTTATAATAATAAATAACTTAGTGAAACAGTAATGTCATTGAGCTGACGAGAAATTTGTTTGTTTAGTTAGTTAGTAGTTAGTAGTTAGTTAGTTAGTTATAAATGTATTAGGTCTAAAGGTACTGTAAGTATTTAATTATCGCATTACCGATTGAGATAAGTAAGTAAGATAAGAGGATAAATTGCTTACAACTTATAGTGGTAAAATTATTGAGTTATACAAAAGTTATGTATCATGAAAGAAACGAGACTTATTAAATCCTATTAGGAACTTGTGTTTATAAATTTGACGTATCATAATGTAATGTAAATAGAACGTGACCTGAGTTAAAATTATTAAAAAAAGAAATCTGGTATTAAAATATAGCTAGCACGAATTTAATTCTTTGGAACATATATATTACAAGTTTTCATCGATTAAGAAATATCGAAATATACGACTATAAAAAGAGCAGTGACCCGCAAATACTCAATATCAACACAAATTCGTAACCTAATTACTATGTGGAAATCAACTGAGACCTGATTTACGAAAATAGTCTAATAAGTCGATGAAGACCACGGGGAGGGTTCCGATTCGATATGATGCCTACCGCCGAATTTCATCACCGCACAGCGCGCCATCGAGTACTTTACCCTCCCTACCACCTGGATGCATGGCGATCCTCCATTGTGCGGTTCTCAAGGACCTTTTTTCCAAGTTCCACTCGCTTGTGGAACGAACTCCCTTCGGCAGTATTTCCAGATCGGTACGACATGGGTACCTTCAAAAAAGGCGTTTACTCCTATCTTCAAGGCCGGCAACACTCCTGTGAATCCTCGGATGTTGCAGGAGTTCATGGGCGGCGGTGATCACATACCATCTGTGACCAGATCGTTTGCCCTCCTCTTACACGAAAAAAAAAACAAAGTTACATTATAAGTTAATAAAAGGTATAAAAACGAAATCCCGATGAAGAATTATCTTCGTACCACATCATTTGGGTACAATACCCACTACTATATAGTAAGTAATATATTAATACATTAAAATAATACATTTGTATTCTCAGTAATATTACTGAGAATGCAAATGTATTATTTTTACTTTTATATTATTATTACAGAATTTTATATTTTTTGATATAAAAATAAAACAGTGCGTGTTATTATTATTGTTTTAATGATATACGAGTAGTGCCGAATAAATAGTATTGTAGACCAACATTGAAATAGAGTGAATCTGTTAATTCAATGAAATCTGCGATATCACGGTTTAAGTTTATGCCAATTTAATTGTCTATTACATAATGAGGTCTCTTTCACTTGGTATTTTAATCATTTAAGTTTTATCAATCACCTAACAATATATTGTTGGATATAAAAGTCATCACAAATTTAATAAATGCTGTTTAGTTCAGTTACTATCTTTTTTATCTTTATGATTCTAAATATAATATTATTTTTTTTATTTTTCCGAATTTATCAACGATATCATAAATATATACTAAATGTTATAGAGTACTCATCTCTCGTTGTAAAAATGTAAATAAGATTGAATGTTCCCTGAGTTACTTTATACTTACATATTTTTCAGCTGCGTGATACTTACGGACGCGTGTTATAATCCGCAGTCTGCTATAATCCATATCATATTTTATTTATTTTTATTTTACTTTTATTTAATTTCTAATATGTGTACCTAATAATCTATGTTATCCGAATAAAGTGTTTTGATTTGATTTGATTTGATTTGATTTGATTTGATTTGATTTGATTTGATTTGATTTGATTTGATTTGATTTGATTTGATCTGATCTGATCTGATCTGATCTGATCTGATCTGATCTGATCTGATCTGATCTGATCTGATCTGATCTGATCTGATCTGATCTGATCTGATCTGATCTGATCTGATCTGATCTGATCTGATCTGATCTGATCTGATCTGATCTGATCTGATCTGATCTGATCTGATCTGATTTGATTTGATTTGATATTAATACCAGTTTTATGAAATTGCGACGTGTCGTACCTAATACTTTTTATTACTTAAACCTGATTTAAGGATTTCGTTTTGCTAATAGCGGGTTTCTAATACAATAATAAGGTTCTGCTGATGTTGTTGTACGAACAAGCATTTGAGTCAAATATATTCGATATTTTAACCTACTACCTTAAATAAAAATACCATAGAAATTAGAATAACAATTTTATAGAACAAGTCGCCGACCTTTATCTTGTATACTTTCACATACTATACAACCAGACCGGTATTCCCTACACCTGTTATATCTTAATGGAATTAAATTACGCAGGCTTTCAACGAAAGCGTATTTGAATGCAGTCAATTATCAATCTTTATACTATCAACTTTTGTTCTAAATATGTCTCAGCCGCCATCTCAGTATTCAGGACCAATCCAATAATATCATTTTCACACGGTCCATGCATCTTTTATTAGGTACTCCGCTATCTTGTTGCTCTCTACATATATACTTGTATTTATTTCACTGCAATATCTCAAGTATAAGGAATACGTTTTTTAAATTGCATATACAGTCTATGTTCTCTATGAAGGTTCATTCTAAATTAGGAAAACAAGTTTTTTAAAATCGGATTAGTCGTTTTGAATATAACCTCTTACATCAGAACTTTACCTATTTATAATATCGTTCGATTTTTTTTCAGAGAAAGTGGTGGCAAGCTTTATTACGACTTATTTGTTACTATTTTTATAGTGTTAACTAATAAAGTTAATACAATAAATAAAATGTGACAACAAATGTATATTGGTCTTATAATTGATAACCGTTTTAACTGGAAACCCCATATAGAACATGTATGCTCAAAATTACGGTCTACTCTCAGCCAATTATTTGTACTAAAACATAAGCTGCCTTTTAGCACTAAAAGGTTAATATATATGGCTCTAGCAGATTCAGTTATCAATTATGGGTTAAGTAGTTATGGACGAACCTACAAAACTTATCTCAAAGAAATTTATAAAATTCAGCTAAGAATATTAAAATTGTTGGTTCCCAGACAGATCCTGAGCAGATTGAAATATAACGATAAAGAACTATTTAAGTATTGTAATATCATGAACATTTATGACAAATTCTGCTACAAAATATTAAGCGAAGTTAAAGATTTTTCTTTTCTTACAGAAAAAACAAGACCTAATAATCTTAGAGCTATTGAATATATGGATAATTTTTGTGTACCTAAGACTAACAATACATATGGTACAAGAATGTTAAAAACTCTTATACCAAACATTTTAAATAACGTACCAGACTGTTTACAAAAACGTTATAAATGTAAAAACAACGAATATTTCAATGCGCTCAAAAAATACTACTTAAATCAACCGTACTTTAATGAATGAAAACACTGTTGTATGATAATATATATATTATAGATTAAAAACTTAAAATAAATTAACTTTAATGCAAACTAAAATCTAATACATAAGATAAACTACTATTAATGTACTGTACTTAAAATTAATACTTTTCTTGCGAACAATCACTTGCCCAGATAACTTCTGAGAGGTTTTTGTGGCAATTTATTTTGTATGATGTATGTATGTAATCATTATATATTTTAAATAAATGAAAAAAAAAAAAAAAAAAAAAAATTAGAATCCGAGTAGGTAGTAGGTAGCTTCAAAGGAAAGGAAGACAAAAATAATTGTTTTGTTGGTCGGCATATTTTATATATTTGTACAGCTGTCTGTCTGTCTTTTGTAAGTTAATGTTACGTTAGTAACTTAAGACATTAGTCCAAGTTATATAATAATTCTTTGATGTAATTTTCTGACATTAAGAATGTTTTGATTTTGTACTTGTAAAACAAATCCTATTGTTGTGATTGTTTTTACTACTAGTGTCAAAACTGTTACTGTTATAAAATTAAAACAAAATAATGAATGCTCTTCAAATTTAATTTTTCATCTAGTTTATTAATTTTCAGATCATAATAAAAGCAATAATTTAAAGGGAATTTTTTTACCCAAGAGGATAATAACGTAATGTAAACTGAACTACTATTTTTATGACATTTGAAATCGTATATCTTGGTAATAAAGCACTATAATTAACAATTTTAAAGCTATCCTAATAAAACGCTATTTTAAGCATTAGAGGAGTGAAAGATCTGCCAATTGCCAAATTTATATTATATTTAATTATACGAAGAAACAAGCAGTTGTTGAAATATTTACCATTTGATGTTAGTTTCTTTAACACGTACATATTTCTACTTTTTTACGTAAGTCAGACGTCAGTCCAGTTCAAACTAAGTATTCCGTTGTGTAAGACGGTATAATTTATTTGTGTACTGCTCTCCAGAGTAGTGTTTCCTTTGTGTATTTAACAATACGTCTCGATTTAGTTAAATTTCAATAATATTTTTCTTTAGAAAACGGGTCACATTTTGCTTCTAAATTTCACAAATTATATTAAATAAAAGTACCTTAATACGCAAAAGAAAATATCTGTACATATGACTGAACAAACTTCTTATACCTTAATAATAAGAAAGAAAATATGTTAGAGTCATATACAGAAATAAATAACATTTATAACAAAGGCATTAATATATTTAACTTTATAAAAGTACCAAATGAATTGTTGTATGATATTTATTAAAATTATATTTGTATGTACCAGCGCTTTGTAAAAAGAACATTACATATGAAATAAGATAAGAAAGACATAATGTTATCAGGTGCGTGTTATTTTTATAGGCTTTATCCCCCCTTTCATATTTATTACATAACTTTTATTCACATTAACTTGTACGAATAAAGTAAATTACTTCTTCAGTTAAATAAATATAATATAAAAATAAGTGAAATATATAAATGAAATATCACAAAAAAATGTCACGATAATTGTATTTATTGTATTTAGCTTTACCTTATCTCTAAAATAAAATTATGTATTGATGTAGTAATTATATATTGATGTAGTTTTTTAGTTAGTGTAGTACGTATTGTGTTTGTGTACACGGGCTTCGTTCAAGATATTAATATGAATTTTATATTAAAATGAAAGTAACAAAAAAATAAAGTTTATCGTATTGATTTGCAGTTAATATTTATAATCTAATAACATCTTACAATTTCACAATACTTATGCTAATTTAATGATAAAATGATATTATATATATGTAAATATAAGTTAGTTATAGACAGACATTCAGAGTATTGCGTTATTTTTTTTTGAAAAAATTCAAATTACAATACGACATTCATTCCGCCAGGAACAATAAAGCAGCCTGTATCTTCAGAAATAAATAATATTCAATTCAAATGCCCACACAGGAGGAATAATGTATAATCTACAGATTTGTGCAGTTCAAAACAATACAATAATAAATTATACCAAAATTATGATAGATTTAAAAATCCCTTATCTACGTACAGATTTAGAGTTGATCACGATTGATCAGCCGCACTGTATATTACGCCGTACAAGAATAATATGGCTGACTTTATTGACCTAAACTATTAAAAACCATGCTATGTTTAAAAACATTCTTCCTTTTATTGGAAAATGTAAATTTTTAATAAGAAAAATATAAATTTTAAACCAGAATTGAATAAGAAGAAGTAAGAAGTTAAATAACATTCAATCTTTTAATCCAAAGTTTGTAGTGTTTACATATATGAATATTAGTATGATCAATAACAGTGACTTATCTTTCTGTTGGGAAATAAATAATTCCGAAATCCAACATTTGTTTATTTTTTGTTTCATTAACGTTTTGGAAATGAAGTCAGAAACAAAGTCTATTGATTGATATTATATCAGTTAATAATAAATATTATTATTATTCGGCGTCTTATTCTTATTTCATATATCACAGACTAAACTTTGCTCGCATAAATAAAAAAATAAGAATAAGGTAGGCATAATAGGGTTGTTTTTAAATAATGTGGCTTTTAAAATAATTAGGGTTACCCAAGAGGATAAGCCTTTCACGAAAATGATTACCCACTCATTTATCTTTGTTTAAGTGTCAAAATAGTACAAGGTGTTCAATAATCTCTATGGATATAATTAGGACGTTTTGAAAAAATTGTAGAATAACGATACTGGTATTTTAATTATATTGTATTCTTTGATCAGTGACATATGGTCTTGATATTTTTAATAAAATAACAACTGTAGCATAACAACTATATTCATAAATAATAACAATACAAATTAAATCATAACAACTTTTGTGAACTGTGAACTTTTTAAAATAAATTTCTATTTATATTATTAGGTTTGAGTTAAAAGTCATTATGATGGCTAATTAGCTAAATTCGGCAACATTTATTTTCGCAAATCTATTTATATTTCATTGATGTTATTTTGTAAACAGATTGCGTAATTATGTTTATTTTTGCCAATTAAATTTTTGTTTTTTATTACATAATGTCTGATATTTGGGGTTGAAATAAAAAGTCATATTTTAGCCATTTTGGAAAAAATATTGTAAATATAATAAATCCATTATTTACTTTTTTCAAGGAGTCAAGGATGTGAGGAGTAGACAAAATAAAATCCTGTTACAAATGCAAGATTTACAGTTCACAAAAATACTAATTGTAAGATTTATTAGATAAGGTACGAGTATAAGTCTTTGGAAAAACAGTATTATAACAATATTATCACACTTACTTGCTCAAATGACACCCTACTTGAAGTATCACTAGGTGGTAAATTGATGTTAACAGTAGAGTTATCAGTGCTAATATGTTAGTATGTAATTGCATATAGCATTAGCTATAATGCTATATGCAATTACTATAACGTTAAAAAACGTAGCTACGTTTTATACGATGTATTATAAGTAGCAATATGCCTTATGCTGTAATCTTCTATTGATGACATAGTAGTAATATTTCGCAATCTCTCCTAAATAATAAAATTATAAAGGCTTTTTGGTTAATTATAAAACAATAATATAAAAAATCTTTGAATACATTTTTGTTTCGTTATTTTCTGTTCGTCAAAAAATTATTTTAAAAAAGCAACTTTATCTTTTCGTCTGTCATCTCCTTATTATTCTTATATTAACAATACGTTATAATATAAGATACGTAGTTATATAATAATCTCTTTTCATATACAAAACTTTAAGTTATTAAAATATTTTATTTTTATGTATTTCGTTGTCTTTATTGTAACATATATAAAATATATCCTAAAATTATGATAATAAATTTCAAATCATATTTATAACGTAGCATAACGTGACGTAGTGCAAATTAGTTTATTTCATGAATGAACAAGTAAATGAGAAATACAAACATACACAATGTCTCTGTTTTAATTAGTTAGATTTAGATAGACAATAAAAAGGCAACACATACAATTTTATGAAAAACCGTTTTGTAGAGTTTTCATAACCCGTAAACAAACGATCAGATAAACAGATAAAAATTAGAAGACAGAAATTTAAAAACTACTGTTTCCAGTCCAGAATACGTAATAGTGTTTATGTTTTTTTTTTAATTGTGTAGGTATTGCATTTATATAATCAAAATATAATTTAAATTAATAAAGAGGATCATGTTATATTATCTCCAGGATGTAAACGTATCTTATTCTTGTTTAAATTAAAGGAAATGGCATTTAAACAGAACCATAACAAAGGAGACCATAAAAGCGTGGACTTATCGACACGCTTTTGTGAAATGAAACCATAAAAGAACCACTCACTTGTCCAAACATAAGATAAGTTATATATTTTGGACACAGGTAGTGAATTATAAAACTGAAACAGACGTTTCTCATAAAATTATGTAACAGTTGATATAGTTAATAATAAGAGAATAAAATATAATTAAGGAACAAAAAAATATGCATCAAATCACCAAATTATATAAAATTATGAGCCTAGATTTATAGCAAATACAATTTTCTATTAACTATTGAAGCAAACATTTTGAAATCTTGAAACTATCTATTACTATCTCTGTGAAAGCAAGAAAATTAATTGATCAACAATATCTTAAATTGGACCTTTATCTATTCTAAAAATATCCTGATAAATTTAAAGGTTGGTTTTGATTGAAGTAATTTCTAGGTTCCATTTTAGAGGTATAGATTTGTTCTGTGGTAAAACTTATTGTTTATAAAATAAAAAATATAGTAGTAGGTAGTAATAACGACTACTATAAAAAAATATAATATATATTAGAGTCCGAAAAAATGTCTAAACATGGGCATGGTAGCTAGCAGTAGAATCCTGCCTTCAACGTGGCGAAAATAATTCAGAATTTTAGTTACAAAGATTTCACATAATCATCAGTTAAATAGGCTCCAGATATGATGAGTAAGTTGATCGTCTTCTGCTTTCAAATTACAAGTTACTGCATTATAGACTTTATACTAAATGGACATATATTTTATTGTTGTATTGTGATATATACTTAATAAAAGTTATAACAACACCTCTCTCATACTTGAAGAAGCTCAGATCAATAGCCTTTTATGTAACTGACAATACGACCTTTGTGATATCTTGAATATTGTACGTTTATTACAGAATTTGTAATATAAAATAAAAAATGTATATAAATGAAAAGCTACCAGCTTTTATAATATAAAAACAAAACAGTGATTTGTAATTATTTTAAATATTGTATTTAGTTTAATACTGTAAACCGTAAAACCGTAATAATATGATTACATTTGTAATCAAAAACCATCAACTATTGGAAAACGATGTATATATTATTCCCAACTATAAATGTTTTATATCATCGCGACTTATACCCGTTTTGAATGATATATCGAATCTATTATGTGATGTAAATTATTTCAGGTTGTATACTTTTTTGTTTAACTACGTTTGGACGATATTTCATCGACTATGATCACCTTTTAATTATACAAAAACTTAAGAGTTTTGACAATTCTTCTCGATTAACTTGACCTTTAGAACGGTCCAATTGGAGTCTGTAATCTCAAATTTGAAAGAAAAAACTTACGACTTTCACTCAAATACCTGAACATTTCACTTAAATATCTGGATTTTTAACTTAAATATCTGCACTTTTATTAGCTGTTGTTTTATATATATGAAGTTAATTCGCAATGTTTAATGTCATTTAAGTCTATTTATAACCCTATTAAGCAGCTGCGTGAAGCTCACAGAAGCTTGTTATAATCCACTGCCTATTGTATTCCATGAAATATAAGTTTTGTAAAATTGCGACGTATTTTGTATTTTCTTCATTTTTCATAAGAATCTATTTAAAGATATAGTGATCTTAGAGTGCGCTGATGAAATAGGTGATAAAGAATTCATTTTAAATATTTCATAGTTACATAATACTACTTATTAATTCTATTGTTAGAAAAATACAAATAACATCAAAATTAAAATTAAAATTAAAAAATCATTATACCTAGTTAGGTAATAGTCTATTACGTTAGTTTTGTGTCCTGAAGAAACAATTAAATGTAACAACATGTTTGCATTAGACTTTGTATATGTATATCCTATTATGACAGATCAAGTTATATTGGATTCAGTCTAAGTATAGTAGACTAAAACTCGTCAGTCAGTCAATCTAAATATAATAGTAGCAGCAGCAACAGTAGCAACAGTGGTTGCGGCGGCAGCATCAGCAGCAGCAGCAGTATAATATAAGGTTATTCATCATTCTCGTACCTTTATACTTGTTACTTGGTATTATCATGCTAACTTCTTCCTTTCATCGCTGTCAGCCATCATTTCAGTACTCAGAGTCTTCTCCTAATATTCTTTTTTTTTTTTTTTTTTTTTTTTTTTATAATTTATAGTTTAATGCTTGACTACATTCCACCTGATGGAAAGTGGAAATGTAGTCTTAGATGGTAAAGCGCATTAACTTAGTAACCTATTCACTCTTCTCTTGAAGACGCCCACATTGTATTCGGACGGAAAAATCGACGCAGGCAAGCTGTTCCAGTCCTTCGCTGTGCGAATTAAAAAAGACGAAGCATAGCGCTTCGTTCGGACAGGGGGAATGTCCACAACGTAAGGATGGATACCTGCCGTGCGTCGAGACGTCCTGTGATGGAAGGGGGACGGAGGAATTAAGTCGTGTAATTCCAGCGCACACTCACCAAAATGTATCCTATAGAATACTGAGAGGCTAGCAATTCTACGCCTGTGTTCAAGGCTGTGGAGGTTGGCTTCTACCAATTCGGGATCTCCTATAAGCCTCTTTGCTCGCCTCTCAATTGAGTCCAGAACCGCAAGATGAGACTTTGCGGCACCAGCGAATATGTGACCACAGTACTCTACACACGACCGGATCTGTGCTTTGTATAATACAAGAAGCTGTCCCGGTGTAAAGTACTGACGGACCTTCGCAAGAACGGCAAGCTTCCCTGCAGCTGCTCTTGCTCTGGACTCAATACACCGACCAAAGTTGAGGTTCGAGGAAATCTCTAAGCCTAACAACTGTAGCCGGTCACTGTATTCCAAAGATACACTCTGGAAAGTAGGAGCCAAGGTGAAAGGGCTCCTTTTGGCGGTGAACAGACACGTCTGCGTTTTGGTGGCGTTGAATTTGACAAGATTGGCATTGCCCCATGCGGAGACTGCCTGAAGTTTGTCACCCAAACGTTGCACCATGGCTTCTCTTTCTGACTGTACTTGATCTCTACTAGCCCGACTACTCGGCAGGTATCTTTCTACAACTGTGCTGTCGTCTGCATACCCATAGATACCGGGCTTCAGCAGATCGTTGATGTGCAGCAGGAAAAGAGTTGCAGAAAGAACGGACCCCTGAGGCACTCCGGCATTAATTGTCAAGGGTTCCGAGGAAGACCCGTCGACAACTACTCGGAGAGATCTCTGGTTGAGAAAGTCTGTTACCCAGCCGATCAGACCAGGAGATATGCCGTACGCTGAAAGCTTGCTTATAAGGCTCGCATGCCAGACCCTGTCAAATGCCTTCGAGACGTCCAGAGAGACGGCGACCGCTTCTCCGTTCTTCTCGATGGCCTCGCCTAAAACGTGCGTAGCATACACTAAAAGGTCCCCAGTGGACCTATTTCGGCGAAACCCGTACTGTCGGTCACTGAGGAGATCGTTACCTTCAAGGTACGCTAGAAGGCGCGTGTTCAATACACGCTCCATAATCTTGCAGAGTATGGAGGTGATTGAAATTGGTCTATAATTGGCAGGATCAGCACGGCTGCCTTTTTTGGGCACTGGTTGCACGTTTGCAAGCTTCCAGGATTTCGGCACTATTCCAGTCTTGCAAGAGAGGCGATACAGACGTGTCAATACAGGAGACAACTCAGCTGCGCACGTCTTCAGCAGAATGGCTGGTATACCATCAGGACCACTGGCTTTATTCACATCAAGACGACACAATACTCTCCATACCTCTTTGTTAGTGATGCGGATTTCCGGCATCGAAATACCGCAGTGAGGAAGATGTGCTGGAGAAGCATTGCCAGTGTCTAGATGCGAATTATCAGCAAACAGAGAAGCAAATACGTTCGCTTTCTCTGTCGCTGTATAGGCCAAAGATCCATCCGGCTTCAGCAGAGCAGGCAGTGAGGGTTGGCAGAAGTTCGACTCGATCGCTTTGGCAAGAGACCAGAAAGCTCGACTGCCAGTAGGTCTGACAGAGAGCTTTTCGCCATTCTTAGCGATTCGATCGCGTCGAGCCTTCCGTAATGCCTTTTTATAGGACTTGGCAGCTTGGTTAAAGGCTCTCTTCTTTGAACGTACATCCGGAGCTTTGCGGCTTCGAGCATCAGCCCAAATGAGGTATGCCGAATGTTTGCGGTCTTCAGCACGACCACATTCGGCATTAAACCATGGGCGAGCTTTGCCACCGATGGGTACGTCAGTAAAAGGAATGAAATACTCCATTGCCTGATGCACCACATCGGTTATAGCGCCCGCGCAACTCGACGGATCCAAAGAAGAGAAGCAGACCTGCCGCCAAGGATAAGATGCAAAAAAGTGACGCATCTCATCCCAATCTGCTGACTTGTATTTCCATACTCGCCTAACACCATGTGGTTCGAAAACAGGTGCGGAATATGTAAACACAGATTTCACCAGACAGTGATCGGAGGTTCCCAAGGGGGAGGTGACCTCAACACTATACCTGTCCGGATCAGTTGTCAGCAGAAGGTCCAGGCAATTGGCTGTATGGCCTACTACATCTGGTACCCTTGTCGCTTGCCTCACCAGCTGAAAGAGGTCGAAGGACAACGCAAAATTCCGCGCTTCTCTTCCAGCATGGTCGGTCTTCTGGTACGGGAACAGCCAGTCCTGATGACAGGCATTAAAGTCCCCCAGAAAGACGAGCTGCGCTGAAGGATATTGATGTAGAGCCAAATCAGCAGCCTCACCGAGATGCTCAAATAATTTAGTTGTCTCCTGGTCACCGCTGTGCGAACGGTAAACACAGGAATACAGGATTTTTTCGTTTCCTGTGTCTACTAAAACCCATAGGGAAGAAAAAGTGGGGTCTTCAAGGTGACGGAGACGCAGGATACAGAGGTCGTTCCGCGCGTACACACAGACCCCGGCACGCGAGCGAAAGTTGTGCTCTAACGAGTAGCCGGGATAATCCAGGTACGCAGTGCTCAAAGGACATTGTATCTGCGTCTCCGTCAAAAAGAGCAAGTGCGGTTGCTCTGTCTCTAGGTGGTGGTGGACAGGTTGGAGATTAGAGTGCAAGCCCCTGATATTAGTGAGCTGCACTTTGAATGAGGAGGAGTGCAACCGCTGTGAAAACTTGATCTTTTTATTGGCCTTTTTCATTAAAAAAATTAAAAATAAGAGTGAATAGGATGAGAAATGGCAGTTGAACGAGGCGGTACGTATCGAACCCGACGTCAAAATTGGTGATAACATGCCACTGAGAGGCTAGTCTGGAGACTGCGGGGACGCCCGAACCCCCCCAGGGATCGCCACCGGGCCTCCTCATCTGGTCGCCAACCAGCACGATGGAGCCACCCTGGGATTTTACGCAGCTGGCGGGGCAGCCTTTCGTGGGTGGCTGGCCCACTAATTGGGCCCCCAACTATCTGCGGGCGGCCAGCGGAAAGCCGTCGCTTCGGATCCCGCTACCCTCCTCGACTAGACACCCGACACAATAAGCACCAACTCAACGCCAAACCGGTTCGCCAACGCAACGCAACTGTTCAGACCCATTTCCCATATAGACGGCTTCATCGAACAACGTGCCGGAACACGACTAGGTCGCTTTACGACACGACTTTGTCCGATGGGTGGTAACCTTGCCGGCGACCTGATGTTATGGTCTACCACCGAAAGAAAATATATATATATAAATATTCCCTAAACATTTAACGCTTTTCATATAATAACCTATGTTAATTTTTTAATATGGAATCTATTTAAATGAATACTATTTCAGTATTAGCTTACTTATTGCAAAACCTTCTAATAAAGTTAGTAAACGCATTAATTTTCACTTTTCTTATAGAAACTTTAATACAAGATGTAATTTTAGTTTTTTGATATTTTAAGGAAAGGTAACCTACTCGGATTCTACTTTTTTATTTATCATTAGATTTTTTTAGTATTTGTTTTACATTATATTATATATCAAGTTCAACTTTTTTATTTATTATACAAAAAAAAAATTATAACGAGAATAAATAAAATATAGTAATAAAATTAATATATTCTGGGATTTTTGGAGCACCTGTGTATAAAACGTGACATCATAAAATAATTTACTGAAAGATTAGATTAGATTATGTTTTTATATATTTTTAGAGTTCACAACTGCGTTTACGTGTACATTATTTGGTACTGTTTTTTTTATTTAAACTTAAAATATTTTAGATTTAAAGTAACTTTCGATGACAATAACGTACAAGTTGTAAATAGAAGTTTCTTTGAAGTTGGATAAGGAACATTTATTTTCACAACCCAGAACTGATTGGATTGAACTATTTGTCTTACAAATGATTCCCTTGGTGTAAATATCTTTCCCTTGTTAGTTAGATTCACCAATTACCGAATTATTCCAATTTTGTTACAAACTCGTAACGAGTAACGTTTTTATGTGATTTATTACTTATTTCTTCGGTATTAGATTTGTAATATTAAATTTTGTGACTTAAATTTATTTTAACTCCGATTTTCGATATTTAAAATAATAAAACAAAAAGTGTGTTAAGAACGAATAAAAATTAGATGAGAAATGGTATGATGTTTATTCAGTCATTTATCTTTTAGATGATTTTTGTTATTCGTATTTCAACAATCTGTTCCTGAATAGGCAGATAATCTCAGATAAGTTTTCCTTGGATTTAATTATAATTAACAGTTCTTCTTAAAAAGTTCTTTCACAGTTCTTATTAAAGAAAAAACAACAATTCTGAGAAATTTCTGGTATAAAATAGGCTTATCTGGTACAAGAGCAGGATAATGTAAAATTAATAAATAAATATATTCAATTAACTAAGACACTTCCAAATATACTTTATTTGTCAAATTATGAAATTAATAATATAAATTGTCAATCTTTACCTGTTGTTCAAATGTACTTTAATCATGTCATAAATATCAAAACTAATAATTTAAAGAATTATTTTATATTTCAATTTCATTAGTAGCGTATCTGTTTTAAAAATACGATATAGCTTGTGATTTGCTTAGGCTTTTTAATTAATTTATATAACCTCAATATATTCTTCGATCAAAATAAAAGAACTTACAAGGTACTTTTGTTTTTTTATATTATTAGTTTTTATTTTATTTTTTATTAGGAAATTTATCCAATTTCAGTACACACAACGAAATAATACTTTTGTCATAACTTTGTTTTTGTAACTATAAAGCTGGCTCCAAAATGTCAAACAAACTTTATCTAACCAGCAGTTTTATGAGAGGAAACAATTTTATAACAACAACACTAAAAATATTATACTCTTATTATCGGCGGTCGTTAATATTATATTATACTTCATAACATTATGTACATCTAATTAAATACTTAGACTTTAGGAAATAAGATGTAAATGTGTATTTTTAGAAAAAAATATATAATATTGCGACAAAGTGTCGGGCCACAAACAATTTAGGGTTCAGGAGTTGTCCATAACGGATGGATAAACATATAAACTCACGATCTTTTTATAGATATACATTACTTTGTACTGAATTCTGAGTATATATTTTAAATTAACCGACTTTTACTCTTAAACTTGTAAAGGTTACTCAATTGTGTTAAGTTTCTTATAACAATTCTAATATGTATGTTCTTCATGCCTTCACTTAAAGTGTAAGCTAGACATTATGAAACTACAAGGCATCCTAGTGCACTGAAGAACCCTAAAAATAAACACCATCGCTATTTTGCATAATGACAGTTATATGACTTTTAATGTAATCCTTAAAAAACTATACATTTGAATTGTTTTGATTTTTAACTTATTTATACGAGTTTATAAAATAAAAGGTATAAAATATAATGGATTTAGAGACAATTACAAAGATGACGGAATACAACTTTATTAAAAGCTGCATTTCTACTTACGTATAGACAAATAGCAGTCAAAGAATCTAAAATAGTACTGTTGTAAGAAATACAAAAGATTTTAAATGACTTTGCACAAAGACCGCTGTTCATAGCTTATGTCATTTCGTCTTATATCTTGAATATGGTTACGGCTTTATAAAATCCAATTGAAAAATCTGAAAAGCATACAAAAAAAATTTTCAAACTTTGCGAACATTTATTATTATAAATCAAATAAGTACGAGAGCAAAAAATAAATTGCACGTGTTAAATATAAAACGAAACCGCTTTATTCGAGGGTCAACACGACATTCCCGCATCGCTGGAAAGTTCAGGGCGATTACTCTGTTTAGCTTTTAAACTTGTTTTAAAAATGTTCATATAAATTTATGGTCTCGTGTTTAGAACATGTAATTTGTAAGCTTTTTCCTTTGGTGCCGATTTTGTTACATATAAGACATTTAAGTATTTAGGTACTGAATTTCTGAATTTCTACCGTCCAAAGTGAATCAATCACAATAAGTTCAAAGTGACGGAGGCTTTATATCATAATCTCTTATTATATTATGTTATAGTCAGTTCTAAGCTTAATGGTAACTTTACTATGTTTATTGGACTATATCTAGATTGAACACTTAACTATGAAGAGTAATTACACTTGAAGCTGATTGATACTTCGTATGTAATAATTACATTTAGTATGTTGTATAAAGACCTCACTTATTCCTATTTAATACTTATAAGTTTGAATCATATGCAAATTAAATTATAACAAGTTTGAAAAGAAATTTATTTTAAACATAAAACATAAATAAACCTGTTATAATACAACTGCAATTTAGTAAATTAATTTTTTTTATCTCGATACCTGAAATTGATCATTAAGTCTGTTTCTAAGTCTGTTGTTAACAGCACATCCATATCTATTATGAAGCGATGCATTCATGTAATTGAAAAAAACAAATAAAGTTGTTTTTAGTTAACTAGATGTCATTAGTAAAATAGATCCCGCTGCTATGGTACTTTGTTCTATGCTTGGCATAATATTTGTACGTGAAATTTAAATTTTATTTTATACTCCTTTTTACGAAAATTGCTTTTCAAATTTTAGAACCGTTAAAGTTTACATGAAAGTCCTTCTCCAGCACTGCTTTCCTGTGTAGAAACCTAATATTTTACTTAATAACTTTTTCAGACCTTTGTTAATTTTTCAGTATTTTGTTAATTTTCGCGAATATCGTTGCCGTTATTGGTGAGTAAAGTAGCGACAAAATACTAATAAGAAATTAAGGATTATAAAGCATATACGGAAATTTAAAACAAGATTTGATTGGATCGTAAACGAGCGCTTTGGTTTAATAAATGCTTTGATAAATTTTCTCATTGATTATAATACAAAACTAAAATGGAATATTTTGTAACTTATACTGTGATATATTAAATTTTAAAAAATGTCAAGTTTATTTACACTAATAGTTATTTATTCGTATGATGTAAAAGTACAGTTTAGGCACTATTGTCTAAAATGAAACTATTGACAGCATTAAATATTCATGTTGTTTTTACTAATATAGTATTTTTAATTGTTGATTTTTTTTTAAATAATTATTTATATTATCCTTGTAAATGCAACTTAAAAAGATGTTTGCAAAAATATAAATTTAAAGTTAAAATACTGCAATTGTTCTGTTTTTCATATTTCAATTTTTTTTATATAAACTTGTTAAAAACTGTCCATAATAAAGCATGCCGAAAAGAGATTCTATACAATATTTGAATATTAACAAGAAAAGAAAGACAGGGTTTTAGAGGCAGCGGCTTATTAATAATTAGCAAGTCTTTGTTAGTAAAATGAGAAGAAGAAAATTTATACATGTATTCCTTTATTATATCACTAAGTTATATTAAAATCTTTATACTACATGATGTTTTAGGGATTTCGTTAGGTGCAAAGGTTGTAAAAAATACATTTTTTTATCTATGTTACGGTTATACTAAACAAATCAATTACTGTATATCTATTATTTATAGTTCTACGTTTTACTATATTTTTGCGAAATGTATTTCTAAATGAGATTTTCAATTCAATTCACTTTGCTAAAGGCTTAAGAATAAACAAGTCAACGTCTCGAAAGTCTTGTTTATTCACACCCAAGATGAGTTATTTACGTTCACGCAATTAAAAATAGGAATTATACTTTTGAAGACTGGGCCGAGTCAACGACAATAACATAAAAATAAAACAACATTGACATTAGAAGAAAACATGTATTACTTACTTACTATATTTATATATTGTCATCATATTATCCTGAATATTACATACATTACAGAAACAGGTATTGTTACTCGTACTGCGCCATTATCAATAGTAGCTATGCAGAAATGATTCCTACACCTTCAAGCATACTTGCTAGCAATTAATGCCAGGTTGCCGTTCGTATCAGATTGGTTCTGCTCATCAATCAATTAATCATGGGACCTTAACCAGGAAGCCGAAACTTTTGGACATTGTTGAATAAATGCAACTAACTCCTGCTACTGCAAATATTGCTGACGCATTATAGAAACAGGGTTAACTGATCCGTTCCAGTAATTTTAAAGCTGCTTGAGGGTATTCAAGCAATTTGAAGCTTTATTTAACGTCAAACCACCATATTAGCCATCATAGACATCACCTATCCAATTAATGTCAATATAACTGTGAGATTAGGGGTAATATTTATAACCTAATATTAAAATTCCTTGCCTATGCCAATTCCATTGAATAAAATACAACAAACAACAATAACAAGACAAACCAGGTCGACCTCCTAAGTAATTGTCGTGAGGTCTAATGAATTTAGGTAAATGCTTATAAAGCATGCTGTACTTTTCCAATATTGGAAACAGGAAAGTAACCTATAAAACTATTTCAAATCAACATAAAAAATTTAAAGAATCACAAATTTTCCAATAAAACAAAACAATTGAAATGGAATGGTGAAACTAAGTTCATCCTAGAAAACAAGTTTTATCGTCATTTTCTTATCTCGTTTAAACTCCATTAAATGAGTGTCATTCTTCACATTGACAAAAATATACAAATGTTAAAAAACTAATCAATAAAATATAAAACAAGTGAAAGTAACAGTTATTGTGTCGAACATTTATAGTGTTACCCTAACACTAAAGACAGAATTCAGCCACAAAATAATTTTAACTTCATTACATCATTATCGTCATATCCTACTGATGGCCACTTTTAGTGGTCATCAATAGGATATGACGATAGATGATAGATGATAGATAGACTAGATGGTCTTTAGTGTTCCTTACTTCTTCCGAATCCATTTACGACTAATACCATTTTTATTTCGTCTGTCTAATTTTCTAAAAGGCACCCCACATTATTATTACTTGTACAATGTGTCCATGACTTCCAGCCCCTATTGCCATCATCCTAATGACAATCATGGCTTACCTATTGCCTCTGCAGCTTATAAATAATAATAATTCATAAAATTACAATAAAATGTTATTACAGTATCATATTATCACAATTATTTGAAGGTCAATTAATTTCAGTTCATAATAAACACTTAAGAAGTAATAACCCCAGGACTAAATAATAATAACTGATATATATTTTTACATACGAGTGTAAGTAGCATTGTATTGTTTTGAGAGTTACTCCGTGTATTTTAAAAGGTTTTGCTAGGACTTTTGTACGTACGTCACTCTTATGTAACTTTGGCTCAATTGTATACGACCAACTTTAATTATAGAACATTTAAGGACACAATATGATAATTATTTACACTGAAGCTATTCATTTTCTATTGTTTGATAGTTTTAGTTTTTTGTGATGATAAATCAGTTTATTTTTTGAGCTACTATTGAATAACACTCATTCTAAAATTTTTTGAGCATAACAAGTACTTCGTTATTTTATTTGAAACTCACACACTGAATACCGTTTTGTTAAGACGATTCATAACATTCTAAAGTAGGTACTCTGGTGAAATATTTAAAAAAATATAATTAAAAAGCGCATACATTGAAATTGAAAAAAAATAAAAAGCAAATATAATCCTCGACTTAAGGACAAAATCTTTAAGATTTTTTATCAATTCTACGCTTCGTGAATCCTATCTTCTCTTGTATTCATTCAAAACGGGGAAGCAATCATCTTTCATTTTATATATCTTGTAGCTTGTATAGCAGCTGTTTTAAATAAACATAAAAAGTTTGTAAACTGGTGTGAATTCATATTAAAGTATCAAATACGAATAATAATTCATCTCATGGCTGATAAATAAATTACATTAAACATTGACTTGAAGAAGCCATTAAGAAAGAGATGGATCAGCTCTTTTAATATATAATATTTGTATTTTTTTTTGTAACCATATCCTTATATATATTAATAGTCTCATAACTTTTTTAAAAGATATCAACATTCAGAATATTACGTGATGTTTGACAAACAATCAAATGGATCTACGATAATAATGTTTTGAAGAACAACAAGGATTCGAAGTATATTCAGAAACAATTAAGATTTCGAACTGAAATGGTTACAAAGGAGAAATATTTTTATCCTTCAATAATTCGGAAGAGTTTTAGAAGTTAAATGTAATTAACACAATCTTAATATACTAGCCATCAGTCTTCTACAATATCATCTTTAATTTTATATATTTTAGTATTATCTTAATAAAGTTAAGATTTTATTATTGTCTTCACACTGCAAAGAAGTGTTTGTTTAAATATAATATTTTTTTTCGTTTTCTCTTATCTTTAATTTAAGGCATCCTACGAAATATAATAGTTACAATATTTTAATTAATACATT
Organism: Melinaea menophilus ssp. n. AW-2005; assembly: GCA_918358695.1. Lineage (NCBI taxonomy): Eukaryota > Metazoa > Arthropoda > Insecta > Lepidoptera > Nymphalidae > Melinaea > Melinaea menophilus. The sequence goes on from OU911042.1 coordinate 28,618,388, forward strand.
ACTTAAGTAAGATGAGAACTTAAAACCTTTTTATTTGTTAATTTTATCCACAATATTATTAAAAAAATGATTTGTTATGGCTATAACTTGATAGTCGTTATCTAGTCCTTAAATCAAATTTCCACGTTGGAAAAATATGATTACCCTTTAATCTTTTTAATATACAGTATGTATGTGTGTGTGTGTGTGTGTGTGAACAAATATATATGTAGTTGTACATTACCAGATAAATTCTTAATATTTTATCAAATATCAAGTATTTAAGACCATACTTCACATTTAGCTATAGCTAAACTGGACGTCCAGGTTTACCTGCGATATAAATATATTCAGGTGAAATATATCCCCCAAATAAAAAAAACCTCCTGTAATTAATAATATACAGGTTAACTTACTAAATACAACTAATTACTCCGTAATCTATTCAAATAATACAAATTATAAAACCTTATGTAAGAAAAAGGCGTCACAAGCAATACATATATTGAGTACAATTGTCGAAACAAGACAAATACTGAATTATGCAACGTGAAGCATTAATGAAAGTTATGAACTAAACTACACTTCTACTAAACTAAATTACTTAACTAAAGAACACTTCTTAATTTATTAAGAGATTTCAAATTATTTACGATGTATCCAAATGAACTTTTAAACTACCCGGGAAGTGCGTCAATTAGAATTGTGGTTAATCTATAATATTTAGTCAACCCTGCAATAATACACATGAATGATTATAATGACCAACGCCTTATATCGTTATTAACAACACTAATTACAACAACACTCACCGGAGGCTAAGTAATAAGTGAAATTTAATACTGTGTCTGATAGTAAAAACTAGAAAGGTCATGACATCGCATTTAAAATTCAAAATATGCAAATAATTGAAGAGTGTTGCTACACACGCAAAACCACGAACTAAGTGTGGGGAAATTGATAATAATCAGAAACGTAAATAATTCAGTTAAAACAAATAATTAAACTAATGAATTGAATGTCTTTGGAAAGAAATAAGCGTTATTAATAAAAAAACCATTGAAATATAATACTAAATATATCTAATTAGACACCGTAGGTAGTATCTATACATCTAAAGGAATGACAGCTACTTTTAAATAATATCCAGCAGTATGCTTTCAATTTATGACTTAATAAAGACATTTTATTATTTACATTCATAATAAAATGGTATATATATTTTAAAAATTTTTAGCAACTTCACGTAACTTTAACGTCAAATTTCTATGCAGTGTGGGTCTATAGCTTGACATGATAATGATGATGATCACTTGTATAAGTATTCTTCATTATTTTACAAATTAAAGAGGTGATTTCTTGTTCTTTAATCTGTAACAAAATCCAGTTTATATATATCCCAGAAATTGCTGGTGCGTGGCCTGTCCGTTTATATTTATTTAATAATTAAATAAACTGAATATGGCTAAGTATATTAAAAGAAATTAACATAATAATTAATTTAACTATATCTCACTCGTATATTTACCAGTAGATGTTTCTTGTTACTTCGCCGTATAAAAACTTAGCACTTAAGAAAAATGTGGGCATCAAAATAAGTGGCTTTTAAAATAATTAGTGTAACCCAAGACAGTAACCCTTCCAAGAAACTAATTACCCATTCATTTATCTTTTTGAGAGTGATGACAGAATCGTACCCTCTGAAAAAGTAATTTATCAACGTAAAAGGCTACGATCAAGACATATTTCCATAAAATGTAAGGGAATGTAACGACAGAGGAATTATAATACTATATGAACGTTAGTGTATGTTTTTCAAAATTTGTATAAAATATTAGCTGCAATAGTTGTAAATAATAACTTAACATTTCAAATGAAATTGTAACAATTTCTGATAATTTAACATGCAACACATACAACTTACTGTAATATTTTCATGCTAACGCTTTCCAAGTACTTTATGATATAAAAAAAAAAAACAATTTCTTAAACGTAAATTTTTATTCCACTAACGTTCATAACTGAATTATAAAAAAAAAGATTACTACTTTATATAACAACACGTTCAGGACATTATAACAAAAACAAAGTTATAACTTATGAAAGACAAATTATAATGTAAAAGAAATTATTACTATCAATAATGTATGACTTTAATAAATAATCAGTAGAATATGCTCAAACAATTCATTTTGCTGATATTATTTGTTAAAAAGACTAGAAAATGTACATTAAGAATAAAAATAAAACAATTTACTAGTCTAATTTGGTTTTTCTACAAGTAAAGAGAGTATACAAATCTTTAAATTTTAGATAATTTAATAAGATACGAGTATGAAATGGCACTACGCCTCTCCTAAACACTGATCTCTATTAGCATTTAAAGCAATTTACTTAATTAATTGTGTTTTTTTTATTTCACGTCCACTCCAGTTCAGTTAAGTTGAGTTCAGTTCAGTTCTTTTGAGTTTTTTCTATTAGCTCTTTGTGTTGCCTTCATGTAACTCCATCATGGGGGTGGACGGTAACATTATAACTAATTTTCTTTTCTATTTATTTTAAGGTTATTCCGGATACTGGGCTTTCTAATCTAATCTAATTATGGTAAACTATACTTACTGTTATTTAGTATACATACCTATATAATGTCTGATATAGCTTTCGTTTTCTAGAGTTGGTAAAATCCATTATGGATACCCGCTGGCCAAGAAACTGATGACCGGCTGATTACGTGAGACCCCGTAGTATAGAGTATGCTGCCATTTTCTAGGCTGTACACAAAAAAATCAAGGGATACCCTCATCGCCTTAGTGAGACCCCACGGAATCGCTTGCGAGCTCATCGTGACACATAATATAACTTGTATAGAACATGTTCTAAATGAAGTGATCTACATATGAAACAAGTATATTATAAAAGTTTAAGGAATACCAGCTTTTATCACAATATATTAAAATAAACAACTGCTTGTCTTTGGGAACGAACAAGTGTAGATATAGTTATATAATTCATTATAAAATATGAAAATATAATAATGCGTTATATTATTCTTAGTGTGTAGAGCTCACACGGCAATCGGCTTAAGTTTAATTAATATAAAACAATATGTATGAATGTTATGAAGGAGATAATGACGGTAGAAAGCCTTTCAGTACATTTTAATACTATTACTACTATACTTATTACCCTAAATGAATTAAACATATATTTATTTGTACTATACATACTTCATTAAGTAAGACCCATGCGGTCAGTTTAAAATTGAATATATATTATTTATTAATATAAATATCAATTAAATACAGTATCTTATTCTTTATTATATTGAAGTAAGTCCACAACGGAATGAATAAACCTAGTCTAAATTAGTAAATAATCATTGATATCAGTTAATATTTATTTGGCGAAATATAACCATTATTTTTGGAAAATAAATTTCATTTAATTTAATTTTATTTCGTTTTCCTTTTTACTAAAAAAACTAATAACATTAGCATTAGTTGAGTGAATATAAAATAATAATATTAACAGTATGGAGTTTAGCTCCAAGTGGAAAAAAGGTTTATTCATGCAAAAGTCGGACTGTCAGCGAAGTGAAGATTGAATGCAATGAACGATAAAATAATTGAAGCTTCCGTTAGAAAAAATATCACAATTTATATTAACTGAGTATTTTTTCATGAAAAATGTACGAAATATTTATTTAAAACCCATTACAGTTTTGAGATTTTTCTGTAAAACCCTTAGCACAAGTGAATAGGTCGTAAAACACTTTTTTCAAACCGAGATATGATTTTAAAATTTTATATTTATCCAAAATTTTAAAGTTTTGTTGTACATATAGGTGTACGTGAGTTACGAGTATGTTCCCATGCATCGCGGGAACCGCTTTGCAAGCGTTGGTGCTATATGTATATTACATTGCACCAGAATCCAGGAATTATAACAATCGAAAAGCTGATTCTGCACTTCTCATAAATGTATTATTTTATTATAATTTTATAACAATCGAAAAGCTGAATGTGCATAATAAATGTATTTCATTATAATTAATTTGAAATATAATTGTCACTCTTGTATTCTAATATCGAGCAAGCAGTCGTCATTTTAGTTATAACTTAAATTGTAATTTTAATTAAAGTATTTTTATCATTTTGTTTTTTTTTTCTGATCCTTGGCTGCCACCCTACTTAATTCGTGTACGCTACTTTAATAAAATTTAAAAAAAACGTTTAGTAGTAAAGGATTTGCAAGAAAAAGGCCAGGAAATTTTATTTATACAGAAAATCTAACACGAAGTCAATGTTTTAATTTGAAACACTAAATAATATTTTTATGTATTGTTTTAATTCATAAATCGGTTTCAAAAATTTATTGTCGTTGTAAAATAAAAAGTCGTTGATAGTTTCTACCAAGACTTAAGAAAAAGGATTTTCTTTTCTTTCCATCCTTTCCTTTACCATAATTTATGAGTATTATTATATTATTTATTTTTCATATGGTTTCCGTTTTGCTTTTAGGCTACGGGACTCTAAACGCACAGAGCTAATATACTGATCGATGCTTCCGTCGTTTTATCTTAATAATTTACAACCTGGTTCTTCTATGACATACTTCCGATGATATATCGCTATATTGCAATGATAATAGTCTTATATTGCCAAATTTTTTATTACTAAGATCAAACATAGAACAAAACATGCAACTTATTTCTATATATTTAATTTGAGTTACTTCCCAAAACAATGAAATTAAGATATAATGTTAAGTAGAAAAGTTATAAAACCGAAGACTATCCGTAGAGAGCCCGAGTAACCGAATTTCAACGATCTGTGAAACTGAACACAAGAGCTAGATCCTGAATTTCAAGTATAGCATCTTGTATCTACCTGCTTCGTATCCACTCGACGTTGCAGAAACCACTCCCAGAGGCCATGTCCGATATGCGATATATGAAATTGAAGCTCCGGTAACGTAGCTAACTAAATCCTTCAAAACCATTTTTATTAAATAAAATTATAATTTGTAAATATGAAATAGTTGTAGAAAAATTTCAAAGTAATATTTTTATATTATTATTGAATGTTATTGACTCAATTTTTTCAGGCTCCGTCAAGCTGGCTGACCCAAAACAAAAAAGCCATTAACAATTGTTATTATTATTTATAACTATTTAATCGCTAATTAATTACGGCGATAAAAAATTTATTGCTATTTTTGTTAATTAATTACAGCGGCCCCGCCAGCTTGACATTCAGATTCGAATGACGAGCGGTACAGTCTCAGCAAAAGTTTGTACAGGTATAAAATAGTCTCGAGCGGGATCGAAAGATAGGTTCAGGTTGGGTATGAAAAGATATTCGATAGCTTGGGCACGCTACCTTCTTTTCAGCAAAAACAAAAAAATTTATTTATGTCTATTTATGAAAAAGTTTATTCAATAAAAAAATTCAATAAAAAACAACTTGTATCCAAATCGAAATCACAAACTGCATTCAAAAACTTAATAATATTTTTTCTTGCAACTTTTTGAACAACAACTTGAAAACAACTTTTTCATTAATGCATTTATAATTATCCATTAATGTTCCTTGTATTATATTCATATTAAAAACATTTTCCATTCTTGTTGATTCTTATGACAAAGTAGCAGAAAAACAAAGTACTTCTTAGCTTCTATTTTAGATGTGTAACATCATATTTACAAAACATTAAACCAGGGAGGTGCTGTATAAATGAAAATTAAAGGTTTACAAAGGAAATATTTCATTTATTACTATTTTTTACAAAAGCTAAAGCTTGACTTCATAATTTTGAAAAAATCAAGAGTTCAGGAACAATTTCAGCTCCATCTGGCAAACTTTTTTTGCGTTGTGGATACACATCATCGTACTCGTACCAAGTATGATTACTCAAACAAAAATGTTTGTCACAAAGGATTAGGATTCTTGAAATCAGCGTAATTAACGAGCGTGAATTCGTAAACAACAGATGTAGTGTCCTAAAAGTAAAGTTGTAAAATAAAGCCCTGAATTTGACATCAATAATAAAGTTTCATACACAATAGCTATTCAAAAGATAAAAATAAATGAATCATCACAATCTTATAGTAATTGAGCATCAAAAGCTGCAGTCAAAAATATTACAGACAGTTTAAATAGTTGGAGATTTTTTTATCTAAAAAAGCATTGTTGTTTGTTGATTGTTGTTTGAATCTGCAACTATTTTGTTTCCAGAGATCAATTTCTGATCAACAGAAAAAAAGAGTGAAAATGTAAAGTTGGATTTTTATTTTTACTTGAAATAAGATTCTGAAGAGCTAATCTTTACAGCTGGTTGTGATGCGACAATTCGTGTCCTCCTGGTGACGTGATTTGTATCTGCAAAATATAATAATCGTCAGCCTCATATATTTAATTATGCAATAGAATTTTGACTATTTCAATTTTTTTATAACCAAGTACATTTGATAAAAAAACACTAACTTCGAATTGCCGAACAGCTTCCCAAGATTTTTAACTGTTCTTTTCCTCCACCATCTTTGGCAAAGAATTCGTGGACAACAATTGGGACAAGTTCGAATCCTGCTACAGTCTCCTCGTCCTTTAATCAAATCAACAACATTCAACAAAATCAATTATTTAATCAACAAAATTAAATATGATTTTACAAAAAACATTGCCTTCAATTTTAAAATGAAAATATAAATTGGTGAAATTGAATTTTATTACCAATGAAAGTCGACCCTTTTTTAATTTCTTGTAAGTACACACTAATATGATCAAACTTTTCCGAATCATCCATATTATCAAAGCATCAAGAGTAGATTCATCCAGCAAAATTTCCATAACCCCACTAAAGCCATCTTTACAATTGTTATTGAAAACAATGAAAACATTTTCTTTAGTAACATCAGGTAACATCTTCACAAGCTTCTTTAGTCTCTTTTGCTTCTCTTAGTTCCTCAGCAAAGCAAAAGCAGCAAAAAGTTGTATAAAAAACCTCCTGGGTGACCAAATCGACTACTAAAACAGAAAAGGTCGTTAACTTCAGTTCATATCACTAAACCTTCTTTGTTTATAATTGAAAACGAGTAGAAAATGGACATTGGTAAAATAAACTTCGATTCATTGTAAAATTTGAGCATTGTTTTTAAATGAACTGTGAATGAATTTTGTTTTCACTTAGTGAATGAATTGTTAAACAGTTGTTTGTTAATTTAAAGTGATTATAATGAAGTAGAAAATAGTTGAAAAACTATGGGGAAACAATCGTAATTAAATGGAGATGGCGCTGAGACAAAAGGTCAATAAATATGAAGGTACCGAAAAAGTTAAGGAATTTGATTTTTTTAAAAATGTTGTAATAAACTGTCAAATGCAGTTCAGTTACCTGTCACCTAAATAGTCGAAACTTTGTTATTTCAGTTTTTCAGTCGTTATTTCACCCTCACCTTCGAGAACATTCGTTCAAAATCAGGACAATATCAGATTCTGACTTTTAATATTGCGAATAAAATCAATTGTCAGACCAGTGTCCATACGAAATTCTGAAACTGAAGATTACAAGCATGAACACACTATAGAAAAAACTCGATGCACAAATCTAGTTTTATACATTGTTTTTTTAAAATTAAGTTATTGTCAGTACAAATCTGTTAAAGTGCAATTTGAAGGCAAAGTTGATTTTTGCAATTGCTATCCAGAGGAGTCGGGGTGCAATCCTAATTGGTTCGATTAATATCACTCACAGTCCTGAAACGAAACCTTTTTGGTTTTGCTATTTAACGATGCAACAGCGAGGGTCTTGGGTTTGACTATCATCCATATTATTTATCCGCTGAGATCTATTTGGCACCCACGAACCGGTAAAGTTTTGCACTTGACAACAATAGCACAAAAAACGCGGATATACTACGGCGAAAAATATTCTGACGGCAGTCGCGCGACGTCACCAACGCAATGTTTTGGTTTTTTAATAACAGTTTCTCGGATTTGAAATTCAAAACGTGATACAGTTTAGGGGATCAGGAGGAGTTAACCTCTTTTAATTTTTGTCCCCGGTTTTTTGACTGTTTCAGATTGTTTTTCATTCATTTGTTTGTTATTCTTAACATCTCTGAACAGAACTGATTGGTAGACATTATTTGCGCGAATATTTGAAAGTGTTTTTATTGTATGGTAGGGTCATTATTATATACTATATAGTAAGGATAAGGATATATTTATAATGGCCGGCGCCGGGCAGTCCGCTTCAACTTATCATACCTCCATTTGCCATTCCTCGCCATTGTCAATAACTCAACTTTTATAAGTAAATTATATAAGAGATATTATTTTCTTAAATTAATTGGATTCTCTGCAAAAGAAACCAATAAAATGCATTTGAATTATTATTTTTAAAACTTACTTTTACCTAATAATCTGCATTATATTTTATGGTGAGTGTAATTTAAATATATTTTATTATAGTTAAAAAACTATCAACAGATGATGCGGGGAAATCGCACCTTATATTTTGTACGTAGGAACTTTATTTGTCTTATAATATTTTTATATGTATGTGACAATTCTTGTACTAAGAACATGAGTTTCTTGTTACGTATTATTGGAGACTACGTAGAATTAAATGATAACAATGATAATATATAGTTTTATTCTTTATTCAAGTTTGCACAAGTGTAAATATTTAATTTGTAAATAATAAAAAGGTACTTGTTTTGTCTTTGAGTGTATTTTGTCTGAAATAAAAAAAAACAACTATATAACTTTGTACATAAAAATGTAGACTAAATCTACAAAGTATCGGATCTGGATTAAAATTTTATTAAGGTCATTAAGGTTAATCTTTGGAAAAAAAATCTGGACATCTGGGTTTTTATAGAAGTCGTGAGTAAATAATTGATATTTTGTTCTACGTATATTTGATTCTCAATAAATTCTGGAGGTCAGATAATGTTGGTATAATCAAATTTTGATTGAATTATTTGAAGATCTTTAAGACCAAATAAAACCAAATAGCTTATTAAAAAAAGAGTCTATAACATAAAAAATATATATTTGAAACATTGGAAAATATATTCGCCGAAATCAAACGCATTTGATTCCCTCTAACTTTTATGTAAAAAAGTTTTAAAGAACTTAGTATATATTAAATTTATCATTATGTTTTATTTTCATTAGAAATATTGTTGATTATCCTAGACTTTATCTATTTGAAATTTTATTCTCATGAGGAACAAACACAATTTCAGTTTTAGTTTTATATTACACATTAAGGTCTTATATTAAAGAAAGCAAATAATATTTTTAATACTGAATTAATTTATTTGGATTGAGCATTATCTGAGGTGTCTAAGTGAAATTTCCTACATTCTGTACTATAAAAGCGTAAAAGAAAACTGACAAACTGGCTCTTAGAATAAGCAGTACGTTCTATGGTCTATCTATCTATTACTATATTCTTTTTTTCAATTTGATTTTAAGTGTACCTTCAATTGTTTTCAAAGATATTTAGGAGATTAACTAACTTATAAATTTATACTTTTCTAAAAATAATTAATAATTCATAAATTTATTTTATTTGTTACTTATAAACTTAAAAAAAATATAAAAATATATTAGTATTTCGGAATTAATTTATACATGTTGATATAACAAGAAAATAGAATAGGTACGAAAACTGTTTGAAAGTAATATAATTCAACATTTACTTAATTAACTCTAGAGAGTTAAAATAACTCTGGAAAGACCTTTAATGACCTTAACAAAGTTTTAAAAGCTATTAATGTTTTAAACTAATAATTTTGTTTTTCTTTTATATTTATTTTTATTATCAACCCTTTCTTCACGAGTGTGTTTTATATAACTTGGTAACTTCATTTTTGACATTTTCTTCCTACTTTTGGTACAGACATTATAATCTTTAAAGGGATTAAAAAAAAAAATATATTTTTTTTTGTTAATAAATTTCATTGTAAATAAATAGGTTCTTTTATTTATTCATAAAATAATATTGCTTCAAACATCTTAGTTTCGAAAGGACTATGATAAATTCTTGTAATGGTATTGCTTTCTTGACAAACATTTTTCGTTTATTTCAATCGTTATTCCAACTTAATACTTAGATTAGAGACATAAGGTTCAGTATTGAAAATTAAACAGTTATTTCTAATCTAATAGAAGATATTCCATATATGCCATTATTCTTAGGATTTATCAGTCTCTCGTACTATTCCTATGAAACTTCTTATTTTTCTTTATTAAAATAGAATAATAATGTTTTAGCATGACTTATGACATGTTTTATACTTTTTTTTATAAATAATATAGATAATAAAAGTAAGACTATTATAATAAAGGGCCTACTCGTACAAATACGTTAAAAATTGTTTTCTCGGAATAATGTTTCAACAATTTTATCTCGCTTGGTTATTTTAATATTGGCTCGCAGTTTCTCCACAATATAGAAAAGGATGTGCCTACATCCCTTTCTATGTTGTTACTTGTTGTTACTTGTACTTTTTATAGTAATATAAGATTAGCGCAGAAAAACATTCAAGTACCATTCGTCACCAGGAGGAGAGAAAGTGCTACAACAGTCTATTTATGTAATTATATATTTACTTCACTTGTAAGTGTTTTTCTGCAGTGATTTTTTTTAGAGTAATTAATTTAAAGACAAACACTAATTACAAATATAAGTGAAAAACAATAATCTAGGTTATAAAAATCCTGCCGAATGATGGGTACTCGTAAGTTAAATTATTATTTCATTCACATAGTAGAAGTTACCCTCTACTCAATTTAAAAAAAAACATATTAATCAAAAGCATATTTTCTTTAATACCACAGTACCATCAGCAAAAGCTATCATTTAGAACACACAGCCTAAACAATAAATAAAATTAATATAATGGGTTCCTATCGTCATGTGAACGCGGACAAATTCATCAAACGGTACAATTTTATAAATAAGGGAATGAAATTGCGACGATAATGCTTATTTTATGTAAAAGAAAATAATACTTTCTCGTTAAATATAGTATGGACATTAATGTGATAAAATGTTGATATCAGAAGTAATTTCATATCTAATTATCAGTTATTTCAAAAATAAAATATTTGAACCTAGTGAATTAATATCTACTCCGCATAATTTTTATCGAGTTCAAAATATTTGATTATACCTGTTAAGTTACATGTGACACTGTTACCAATAATACTAAATTTTTAACATTGATAATTTGGTAGCAGCCTATAGTTTTATTTATTGTGCAGCACTCTACTTTTGAATATTATTATCATATCAAAAAAATCTTATTACATACATGAAACCTATGAAAACAAAACTTCCTAACGTTATTTCGACATTATTGAAGTGGAGGCTCGAATAATCAAATCATATTTTTATTGTTCCTACTACTCGTATTTTCTTTAGTTTCTGCTAAACTTGAAATGTGTTGCTTTGACCTATTTTCAAAGCTATATTTATGACAAGTGTTTTTCTTTGTCTTTGTTTTATTTATTATTAATTTTAAATTATAAACTTTTTGAATTTACTCTTATAAATATAAAAATATTAGTCTTCGGGTTTATTAACTTTGATCTCTAACAATAGTTTATTAATGTTCTATTTTTTTATTATATTAATGATAATGTAATTGTACTTGAAATTAAATAAATATGTGAAAAATATAAAAATCTTTAAGTAGGATTTTATTTACCATTCTTTTTTTCTCCTATTTAATTTCTATATTTCAATACATTATTAAATATTTGTTGACATTTGTTTTCTTATAATTTTTTAACAGGAAAGATATGAACCCTTTTGGATATTAAACATTTTGCTATTATAAAAAACTCCATTCAGAGTGACTTGAAAAATTACTTTTTAGTTGATTATAGAACTAAATATGTACAAGACATTAACAATTGTTTAAAATCATTTTCAAACTGTATTAAATTACTCACGATTTTACGAATAATGGATGGAAACAGACATTTAGCAAACATTATTATTTTATGTTAATTATTTTTATTTTCATGTAAATCATTTTTCAATTAAGAAAAATATATAAAACTCTTTTACTTTTAAAATACCGATCATATTTTTAATTAATTTTAATTTTTATTTGATATTAAGAAAAAACAACACGATATATAAATGAGCAAACTCTTTGCAATTAACTTTAAAAGGCTTAAAAGTGTACGAATGAAAAGATTTAATAAACACTTTTACCTACCAACAAACGTAAAGACATTGAATTGTGACCCAGGATATCTTAAGTAGCAATGTTTTAATCATTATACAAATTAAAAAAAATCAATGAAAATTCTGACATAGATTACTTCATAATCCAGAATTTAAAAAAAAAATTAGAAGAGTGAAAGAAGCTTTCTTAAGGTAATAACTTGTATATTGTTATTTATATTTTATAAATTATTTCCTCTTTAAATATATTCTAGACAACGACAGATACGGTCGAGGCTGTTAAGTTGGAATGCCGAAAAATCAATAGTCATCATGACCTTATCGAGGAACCCCATATTATGGTTTCGACCTACAGAAGAATAATTGAATATAAATTCAATTCTGACCATAATGAAATAATGCCATGTTTTTCCACAAAAAAAGGTTGCAAAAATCTATGGTCTTAAAATGTCTTAGCTTTTTATTAGGTTCTTACATATAAAAATGGCGTTTTTTCGTATTAGCCACTTTAATCACTATTTTTTCTTCTTTGGTTAGGTATTACAAATTCAAATTCATGCAGCTATTTACACATATAACTGTGTTTTGTTAACCGTTATGCCTGCGAAGGTAATTATGGCAGCGGATCCATCGCAAACCACGCCCAAGTTAGCTGCAGGCTACGGTGTTAGTGATAAAACTGTTTTATTCTACTTCAAGCAAATTGGTAGGATTAAGAAGCTTGAAAGGTAGGTAGGTATAAATTTATTTCTCCTACACACAAACGCCGATTTCATATTTAAGGATCTAATATTTTATTATTATATCCATATTAGAAAAGGTTAACTGATGGCCTATTAGAATTCTCCACCAGTTAATCGTCAAAAGTGAATAATGTGAAATTGCGTCATAAAAAGAAATGAGGAAATAAATCTAATGTTAATTGAAAAAAAATTGAAATAAAACAATTCTGTAATTCTCTATTATCTACAAAATACATATTATTTACAAACATATACAAACAGCATAAAATATTGTGAGTAATTAAATATACTTACATGTAATGTAAAACACATATCTCTAAATAAATTATGTATCAAAATGTTTCCGAGTAGTGTTTTCGAACAAGGCTTTTAAAATAACTTCTGGTGGAAAGTCTTCTTATCTTTTCTGACAGTGCGTTTCAGATTAAAAAATCTTGAATATAAAAGATTTTTGGAAGAAATCACTTTTATGTGGTAGAGTGGCCGTTTTAAGGTTGGAAAATGATCAAAGCAGTTTGTCAAGGGTTGCATGAAGATAAGAAATTTCTCCTTTAGATATGGAGGCCTATTTAGATCATTTAAGATTGTAAAGTCCGCTATATAATCTAAATCTGATTATGAATTAAGTTTAAGCTTATTGCAAAATTGAGTCATGAGCCTACTTGCGTAAGATATGTTGAGGAGGCGTTCTAATTAATTTAGAAGTTAGTTCTGAGTAAAAAATATCTGCATCATCAATGTGGGTTAAAATAAGGACGTTAACTGGCATTATCTTCATCCTAAGAGGAAGGAAATATTTATTACGATAAAAAGACTGTAATTCGGTAATGACTTTACTGCGTATTTATATAATTAGCTTGTGCTAACTCTTTGTATTATCAATATAGAAGACCATTTTTTACCGTTTTTCATATTGGTATGACATTGCCATTGTATGTATGTTGACATGCTGTCAAAATCTCTTCTGACCAGCAGTTTCGATCTTCCAACGATTAATATGCCTTATATTTTACATAGATAGATATATAGATAGATAGAAAAAGATAAACACCAAATATAGACGACCATAAACTCAATTGATATAAGTGCAATTAATAATACTAATAGCGTTTAGAAGATTTCATTTAAACATTTCTCGGTTTGTAGAGAGAGCTGAAGATTATGATTGGATAAGAGATACGAAAATTCGAAGTTGGTGAGTAATATATTAACACTTAAATTAGCTTTGTGGCACAGCAGTAAGAATGTTGGCCATATAGACGAGGAGCAGTCACGAAGATAAGATGAAAATAATTTAACTACAGATGAGCTAAATTTCAGTAAGAACAGGATAGCTAAGCATTTTTACGGCATACTTACTAAGCCTTCGAAAACGGTACGTATCGTCTTTCATAACCAAATAAAATTATTATTTCAAGAGCAATTTGGATTTTATTATGTCATTTTATTTTAAGCAAAGTTAAGTTAATTTCTCATTGAAATTATAAGACGGTATGTTTGTGAGATTTTAAATAAATACTTAACTATTCTACTGGTTACTAAGGTGAAGCGGTAACATATGTTACATGTACTCAAAGGTTTGTAACACGTTTTATTCCTTAATAATTTCAAGCAAAGCATCATATTAATAACTAAAATAATAGTTTTTCTGATCATTAATTTCTTTCATGTTATGAAAATAAAAATGAGATTGTACGGCGCCTTCATGGCTAATGAGAGCTCAGCATCAACCTTCACAATATTTTACTTTTAGCGTTAAATCTGTGAATAGAATCCGACCCATTAATCTTCTTATTAGCAATTACTCATATCTGAATAATGTATTGATTTTATATCTTACGAAGTGGAGTTCGATTATTGAAGCAATCAATTAAAGTATTAATTTGTTAGTTTTCAGTTTTGAAATTTAATAGGTCACGTGGATAACATTATCATAGGCAAAGATTTATGTTGCAAACTTAATTTACGCTAAGAAAATCTGTAAAATGACCTGATAGGTTAAAGGTTACAGTTGTACCAATTTCTAATTAATTTAACAAATTATTTGTAAAGGTCTTACGTAATCATATTAATAAGAGGGAGGAGGGAGGCAGGAAGTTCTTTGAAATATTCAATTAAATTAGAGTAAGAACATTTATGTTGAACTTTCATTTCTTATTCAATAATTTTAATAAAATGCAACAATTGGTAACATTTTAATATTTTATATAACTTTCACAACTTTTAAACCAATTGAAATAGTATAATTCTTTTAAGAATTTTCTTTAAAAACCGATGTTTTTTTTTTCGTTTTATTACATTCTTGAAAAGATAATTTCAAATTTTAAGTCTTTCTTCAATACTAAAACTTTCTTTCTGAATGCTACCCAACAATTTAATTTAATTCAATATATATATATATATATATATATATATATATATATATATATATATATATATATATATATATATATATATATATATATATATATATAGAATAATAAACGAAAAAAAAATTTTTTTTTTAATCCTCTCCAGAACTGGCCTCCTGAACTCCTGAAAAATTTTTAGATAACTGATATTTTTAATTCTTTTGCTGAAATACGGAAGGAATGATTGTCTTGTTTTTAGATATTTTTTTATTTTATAACTTGAATTTTATAAGAAAAAGAAGAATGTCTCGGGCTTAAAACAATTATATGTATGTGGGAAAACAAAACAAAAATTATTGTTTTCTTTCATATTATACAATATATGATATCGGAATTTACTTCTACTTTCAAGGAGTAAATTAATAATATATAATCAAAAAGTTGCCAGTAGTGATGCAAAATTAAATAAGGTTTTCCCCAAGTTGAATGTCATACCTTACACCCACTACTATAATTTCTATCCAATTCTTATTAAATGAATCCAATAACTTCGATATTTTTGTGTTCGGTGTCTTGAGAAGGTATTTAAGCTCCTCAATAAGTCAATAACCAAGAATGGTTCTTTAAGTAATACTCGGCACCAGGTCAAAAACTCAATCCACCCAATCTTGGTTAAAAACGAACGTTTCGGATTTCATCAGAGTTGATGACTGCTGATGAGATTTTTCCCTAAGAAACAATGTGTAGTGCTATTAATAACTTGCCTCAACTTTTAAAGGACTGTATTGCAGACAATGGAGACCACTTCGAAAAAGCTTTTTAAATTTTAATTAAATTTATATTAATGTAGACAGACAGACTGACAGATCGCTTAACTGAGCTTCATTTTCAGCTGTTTCAATTTAATTATAACACTGAAACTGCATAATATTATTAAACGTATTACTTGCTTGTTAGAATTGTAAAGTGTACGAAATTATAAATTAATATTTAAGTATTAATTCAATACTATATCGACATTTGAGATTCTATTAAATACTGAAAATATATTGATTTCATAATGACATCAAATATTATATCTCCCTATTGCAATAGATTTTTAGTAAACCGAATATAAAATGGCATCAAATATATTAATCCACTATATCATAAATATTTTTTCTCAATATCATAATTATAATTAAAGTCAGTATGTCTTAAATTAAAAATTGTGAAGAAACCTTTTATAGACTATCGAAACTCATCTAAACGTGTATGTAAACTAGTTGTACTCAACTTGTTTTAACTCAATTAATCGATATTTATAAATACAATATGGCACACACTTAGCCCATAGTGAAAGGTGACATTGACTAACTGCTGACTTTTGTCTAATTTAAATGAAATGATGACAGTTATCGCAACTACGTTTCATTCCAGGTTATATTAAACTAGACCTTCCCTATTATGTGTTTCATCATTTTGTTCTGGGGAACGTGAAGATCAATGTAGACTCGATTTTTATTTAAGAAAATAGGCCAGTTTTACAAGATAGACTATCTACAACTTTTGTACAAATTTTTTTTAAAGACATAAATGTGGTAATACATTAAATATTTTAACATACGACCAAAAAATATCATCAATCAATAAACAATATGCAACTATAATTTCAAATTATATAAACATGATACAATGTATTTTTAAAATATACTCACTAAAATAAATAAGTAAATACTGGGCAAGTTTAATATATTATATTTTACTTTATTTATTTAAGATTTTATCTTATATATCCAACGACGCTGTAACAAAGGAAGAATAATTGGATCCTCTTCATCCTCCGTATTATCGCACCACAAACTAAAAAGAGTTACGATTATATGCAGTCTTTTATGAAAATTGTAGATAATATCTTTCACCTTACAGCGTAAAATGAGCATATTTATATGTAGACTTATATTGTAGTATTTTCTTATTATTTCTATGATATCCCAGATGTTATAAGAACGTATTATAATTTTAATTCTATATTTATCTTAAATTTAAAATGATCACACACTACATTAGAGAAATACCGACTATAATAAAATTCGGAGATAATTGGCATATTCTAGTAGGTTTACATACAACAGCACTTGTACAGGGTATTAATATAAATAAATGGTTTAAATTATTAATATAAATAAATGTACAAATAATAAGGATATTTTTTATTAAGCACAGCATATAATACGAAGAACAAACACAAGAATGCTTTACCATTTTGTAACTCTACTCAAAAATTAAGTAATTTTTAGGGACAATGTATACACTTTTTTTTCAACAAGGTCCCAGTAAAAGTTAAAGTTTTACCCTTTAATAAATTTCTAAACTTGTTAAGCAACGCTTTTGAAATAAAGGAACAACACAGTCCCGCTGAGTTTCTATAGCTTACTCTTCTTCAATGGCAAATAACTTTACGAGCTGGCGGTAGCTTTGACAATGATAACATAATTTGTATAAAACTTACGTTCACTAATATATATATTTAATATAGTTATTGTTTTGTTTTAAACCTATTCTCCTTATCTTTACATATTGTGTATATTTTTTTATAATTCATATATATGCTGTTTAAGTATTTAAAATGAAATAAGTTTCATAATTCGTATCATTCTTTTATATTATTAAATCTAAGCGACCTATATATCTATATAGTCATATAATCTTAACTTAACCATTTAAACCTTTTGATTTTAATAACTCGTTTAATCAAAGTAAACAATAACTTAATGAGACTTTACGTTGGTATAAATTATTCCTATTAAATATTATGCAGGCGACATCATATGAACTTTTAACTAGGCTAGACATTGACGTGCAGATGTTTGAACAATAAAAAAAGATTAAGTTAAGTCATTGACGGTATAGGAGTGATTTATTAAAACGCTAAAAGTAGATTTTTTAATTTGAAATTTTTTAGTCGAGAAAAATGTTTGGTATTTTCTATAGAAAGTTTTTATATAATTATGGGCAAATATAATTCAAAAAATAAAATGGATATAACACAATAAAAAAAATAGTTATTACAGAAAGTCGTAGTCTTTATCTAATCATCGGAAGATACTCGTATAATTAAAAATAACATTATCTAACTTCAGAATAATATAAGATTTATAAAATTCAAATGGAACCTTAATGCAGAAACATATTTGATAGAAATACCCACGAGCATGAATTCTGATGTGATCTTAAAAAGCAGGACAAGAAAAGAATTATTTGTAAGAAATCGATATATATTTTTTCAACTGATTTATTTTCAGTCCACTTAATATCATTTGTAACATATTTGAGAGCTCAGGAAGAGAGCGAAACGGTTGATTTCTCCCAATTCAATTATTGGATCGACAATTAATGGAAATACTTACAAAAAAGTATCTTATTGTATTTCTATTTTCACTTAAAAGATTACTAAAGTCGATAGGTATTGACGACATATTAAACTTAACATTATCGTTAGAGCTGTCTTGTGTTTTATCTATTGGTGACGTTTTTCTTTCCGACATTATTACCTATTTTTCAAATAAATAATATTTTATTTCGATCTTTCTCCTTCACTGACCACTACGGCAAGCGTTATATTGCGTTCTTTGCGCGGTGACACAATAATTCTATCAATCCAGCAATTATAAACTAAACAGTGACATCCTGGGTTCAATGATTTTTTCTTGAGTATTTGTATGGTGATATATATTTGTATAGTGATATTTTGACAGTGATAGTAATGTTATGCAATATTCATATCATTTATTTGGGATTCAATACAAAAATGTATTACGTAGAAAGGCATATGCCTGGGTATATACCCGTATTACACGAGGCTTTCAGGCACATACTTGTATATTGTTACGCTAAGAGAAGTACGTTTAAGATTAATATGTAAATTAGTAATTACATTGTTGAGTCACTAGTAAGACTCACTGCTTTATATTTAAAAGGCTACACAGTACCTTTTCTAAATACTTTAATATTATAAAATTAAGATGGAAGACTTACTTACCTTCACGCCATGTCCCTTGCGGGGTAGCCAGAGACGACGGAGCGCCAAACGCTACGGTCCCTGCATACCTCTTTCGCCTCGACCACAGACATTAACCTCCTCATACATGCCCTCCGGGGGGTCCTCATGCTTTTTACGTGACCTTCCTCCAGTATCATAGCTACTGTGTTTTTGAAAGGAACTCGAGGCCTCCCCCTGTCTCTCTTACCGCTCACTTTTCCTTTATAAATCTTTTTTACCATTCTTCCATCACTCATTCGTTCGACGTGCCCAAACCACCTCAGCACGTTCTTCTTCATTCTCACTGCGACATTTTCGCTAGTACCTGCCATTCTGTGGATCTCTTCATTGCGGATTCGGTCAGCTAAACTGACTCCGCAAATTCGGCGAAGAGATCGCATCTCCACAGCATTCATCTTTCTTACATTCTTCTTCCCACCCACGTTACCCACGTTTGGCTGCCGTATAACAGCGTCGGTAGCAAAACTGCATTGTGTACAGCCAAACGTGCAGCTATGCTGACGTTTCGCCGTCTTAACAATGCAGCCAAAGCACCGTACACTCTGTTACCGGCAGCAATACGTCTTTCCACATCCATTTCGTATCTTCCGTCTTCGCTAAACATACTTCCAAAATATACCACTTCATTCACTTGTTCTATTATCTTACCATTCACGTTGATTTTACATTCTGTTCTTTCTTCATTTCTTTCAAATATCAGAACCTTCGTCTTATCTGCATTCAGGTTTAGACTATTATTTTCACACCCATCTTTCAGAGTGGTGACCAATGCCTGCAAATCGCATTCTGATGATGCTATGAGCACTGCATCATCTGCATATAGCAAGCAATTGACCTTAGGGTCACCTACTTTCACTCCCATGTCACTGTCTTTCACGCCTTGGAGACAACTATCCAAATACAAATTGAATAACCAAGCTGACATAGCGCAACCTTGCTTAACACCTGATTGGATGTCAAACCAGGGCGACATGTCAGCTCCTACTCGCACACAGGCTGAGTGATCTCGGTAAAGAGACTTTACAGCCTGTAGCAAGGGTCCGCTCACATTGTATCGGGGCAGTATCTCCCATAATTTCTTTCTCACAACCCTGTCAAACGCCTTTTCCAAATCCACAAAAGCACAGAAAACTTTTTGGTTTAGGGCCAAAAACTTTTCCGTGATCATGCGGAGGGAAAAGATCTGATCTATACACCCTCTTCCAGGTCTAAAACCTCCTTGAGCCTCCCACAACAGCCTTTCAGATCTCTCTTGCATTCTTCTCGCTAATATTTTAGCATACACTTTACCGCCCAAGCTAATCAAACTGATAGCCCTATAGCTTGCACAGTCTATCTGTGAACCTTTGCCTTTATACAAAGGTACGATGACTGCACCTCACCAATCGCCTGAGACCTCCCCTGATTTCCAGCATAAATTGCACAAAAACCAGAACAAGTCTCAGACGCGTGGCCCACCATATTTGATCATCTCGGCAGTAACTTCATCTGCTCCCGCAGACTTATCACATTTCAGACTTCGAATCGCGCTCTCCACTTCTTCCAAACTGATTTCACCATCGGCTACATCCGGACTCAGCATTTCGCTGGTTTGAGTACCAGCGAAATGCCGAGGCGTCCTCACATTCATACGTCTCCTTGTAGAATTCCGCCCACCGCTGCAAAACGGGTTCTTGCTCTGTTAAGATGTCACCGCTCTTCGAAAGCACCCCTTTCATTCTACAGGTTACCGAACCACCCCGGGAATCACTAACTTCTCGCCAGAAAAGTTTCGTGTTTTCCCGGAAGTTGTTCGTCAACCTGTCATCCCTTTCTCTCTCAGAATTTTCACGCTTCATCTTTATAAGTGCTTTCGTTTTGTGCTTTTGCAGCTTGTACTCTCTTTTTCTTATCTCTCTCATACTTTTATCCTTACCCGAGGCTTTATAATCCAGCCATGCTTTCTTCTTTAACTCCACAGCGTCTTTCACTTCATCATCCCACCATTCATTGCGCTTTTTACTAAAACCTTTTTTCCTTTTACCACATACCTCTACTTTCATCATTTCCAGAATCAATTAAGAAGACTTAAATAATGGGAATATTTTGAAATTTGTTGTTTAAAAAACATATTGATGTAGGAAAAAACTACTATATAATTTAGGTAAGGATTTTATATGAAATTAAATCATTTTCATCATTAGAAAATTAATTAAAAAAAAATATGCATATTTTTTATACAAAATTTTGAAAATATTGCAATAAAAAACCTTGAGATAAAGAGATAACTTAAGATATTGTATTAATATACTAACCATGGTATATTAATCGATTTTCTAGTAAATCCATATAAATATAGAGTTCAACATTTCGAAATACAGTTGCTTTACAGTTGGTTTGTATTTTATTTTAGGGTCTGGAAATTTTCCATGCACGTATCATGACAAACGTAATTATCAAACTGTTCCGAGCTCGCTCTCAATCAAATAAACCACTCAAACATACTCTCTATACCGGGTGGCGAAAACAACGATAGATTACATGCGATTTTAACTTTAACTGAGACTGTATGATGGCAGCCCTAGTACATATGTATTAATCCGAAAGTATGTTGATAATATTATTATTTGTTTATTTTATTATTATAATGCAATGTTACTTACTTATTAAACATATTCTGTAAGAAAAAATAATTAAGATAATCAGAGAAACTAAATTTAGAGCCAAATTTAATTCTCATTACTTAACCCTTGTCAAGTGAGTTAGAGAGTATCTCGACATCTGATCTCGCTATTCACGTACCGGCGTTGGAATTCCTTTGAACTTTTTTTATTCATCATGACAAGTGGAATCCTAGATGTAAATATCAATTTATTTTGAAAATCCTTTATCAATTTATTTGTATTGTTGTTTATTGTTTATGTTTTACGAAGTTTATTTAATTAATTACAATTCCTATTGCCTTCAATAGAAAAATATTGAGTTAGAAAAAAAAACATTCTTCCATTTTTTCTTTAATTCATTCATTTTCTACCATATATAAATTTAACGTCTTATTAACGTGACCGTACTGACACTGTTTTTTTTTAAATATTTAAACAGTTTCATAAATAACTAAAAGCGATATTTTTATTAATAATAAGTTTATCTTGTCTTCAATTTGGTTGTCTTCCTCTCACAAAGCATACGTAAGGATCGAAAAACATCACAGTAAAAGTTAAAATATTATTTTCTAAAAAAAACATCTAATTAACGCCCTAAAAGTAATTTTCATTTTGAAAATTATTAGTTATTAGTTACGAAAGTTATTACAATCTTTAAAAGAAAAACTGTCTGTTAAATCCCTTATAAAAAACTTGTAAGCAAAAGTTGAGATTAGTCCTTAGTTATTGCCGTAAAGACATGATATGGATAGAAAATTAAAAGAGGATTTTAAAATCTTAATTTTAAATCTTAAAAAAAAATTGTTTATTGCGATTTAGATTAAGGTTTAGAAAATATATTTTTACATATTGGTACGTCCTGTTATTTGTATTCACGAAGTTGGATTTGAATATTTATAATTTCATTTCATTATTCTAAGAATCGTATAACACGACTTCCGGATTACAATGAGAATAACAGTTAGATTTAAGTTATATAATATATATATATATATACATATACATATATATATATATATATATATATATATATATTTATATATATTACGATGACGAGTCAAACTGTAGAGCACGTTTTTCTTCTTTCTTTATGAAACAATAATATTGTATATATTACTGTTTCAAAAGTAATTAAAGTGGAAAATCAAAGAGAACTTTAATTTAGACTCTAAAAATATTTGCGTAACTTTGAAGAAGCGCCAGAACATGTATTTAATGTATAATGTTGAACATTTCTTAGTATTCGGTGTTATATAAAAATAATGGTAAAATGTTATTTGAAAAAGAATTATTGTCATTATATTTCTAATAATGACGAATATAATATAAATACATAAATTACTGATCAACCAAAAAATGTATAAATTCTGAGGAAAAACTTATTTTTCATATAAGTAAGTACTCTTATACAATATTCTATGACATATCAAGTATAGTTTTTTATGAAAACGCTTGGTAGCTCTTTGTAGTGTCCTAATAGAACCAGTAATAGACGGACTTCAAGAGCTTGCATTACATATTACCTTATTCTATACATATCTGTATATAAGAAAAAATGATTCGAAAGAAAATTTAATTGAATTAAATTGAAATTGCTTTTTCGGGAATGTCTATGAAAAGTAAATAAATAAAAATTGGTTAAAGAGGAAAAAAAATTAAATGTTGTTATTTGAATTCATTTAAATCTTACTTACGGATTTAACTTTACAGTACAAGTAAAATTTTGTTAGTCGAGCTATTCAGGTATATGATTCGTATTTCATTTATACAAAAAAAAAACGTGTTTGATTTCTTATCAAGAGGCTGCTTTGAGAAACCACGAAGTGATAAAAAAGGATGAATCTATATTCGTTTGATGCTTATTGAAAAAAACACGAAACAAATTATCATAGTTACAAAAACAACCCTTTTCAAGAAGGCCGTTCGTAGTCTGCATTTTTTTTTGGACAAATTGCAAGATTTATTCGAATTAAAACCACAAGTTATATTTAATATTTACAACATTCACTATTTTTTATTAATTTATACTCACTTTAGAATATTTATCATAAACACTATTCATATTCTTCACTTATATGCCCGAATTCCCCTTAAACTAAAGGGGAGAATTTATAAAAACATCATTAGACCTGTCGTTATGTATGGATCTGAGTGCTGGGCGATGAAGGTGATCGATGAAAAGCGTTTGCATGTAACGGAGATGCGAATGTTAAGATGGATGTGTGGGGTGACAAGAAGGGATAGAATAAGAAATGAGTATATTAGGGGAAGCTTAGGAGTAGCGCCAGTGACAGAAAAAATTAGAGGTAGCCGTCTGTCATGGTATGGGCATGTTATGAGGAGGGATGAAAGGCACGTGACCAAAAGAGTGCTAAGTATGGTAGTGGAGGGATGGACAGGTAGAGGACGGCCGAAGAAAAGATGGATGGATTGCGTGAAAGACGATATGGAGAAGAAGGGAGTGTGCACAGAGATGACGAGTAACAGGAGAGTATGGAAGGAAAAAACATACTGTGCCGACCCCAAAATGGGATAAGGGCAGGAAGATGATGATATTTTTTACTTATATGTTGTTCTAGTTGCGTAGAGTTAGACCTCAGCAAGTTCTACAGAGATTAGAATCTAATTCAGCAAAGTCAAGTTCCGCAGGACAAATCAATTCGTAGTTTATGTAGTTAATAGACTAAAATATCATAAACTTTGGTGATGCTACTAACATTCTGTTAAATTGTCTCATAAGAAACCAAGTTTAAACACAATGCGAATTTTAATAAACATTATAGCAATTAAGAAACTTTAAGGGTTATGTAAATATACATGAATGTCTTAAATGAACAAACAGTAATAATTGTAAAGAGTATAATAATAGATCCTTCAGTCGCTCGTATTTTCGTACTCGCCTTCCTTTATTAAGGTAATAACAAATATAATTTACGACTGTTGGAGTTGTATGTCTTGTTTTGTTTCTTAAGTATTTCCAGATCGGTACGACATGGGTACCTTCAAAAAAGGCGTTTACTTCTACCTACAAGGCCGGCAACGCTCTTGTAAATCTTTGGATGTTGCAAGAGTTCATGGGCGGCGGTGATCACGTCCATCCGTGACCCACCAGCTAATTACCCTAATCTTACAAAAAAAAAAAAAAAAAAAAAGTAAGATTTTATGAGTCAAAAAGGCGCTAAATGTTAACAATGAAGTAGTATGACTAAGAGGGAAAGACAAATAATATTTTTATTTTGCCAACCAAACATTGTTGTAACAGTCTTAGATATTTAAAAATGAAATAAGCTGACATTTTTATGCATATTATTTTATCTTACGTAATGTATGTGTGTAATTCAAACAATGTTCTCTTTATTCAAAATATCAGGTACATTTATATAATTTAGGGATTTAAAATAAGTTTTCGTAGAATTTAAGAGTAAAATAGAAATATGTAAATGTTTTTCGACATATTAATTATCTGGTCACAATTATATAGTAATTATTTGCAAGGGAAAACTCACAAATACACTATTTTTTGTTGATCACATTATTATTATAAAAAATATAAAAATTGTTTCAAATATTACTTATTTTAAGTTTGTATAGTGCAACCTACGTCTTACTTTTCTTTATGATTCCATTAAGATCAAAATTAATAATCTTCGTTAAACCTAAAATGACTCAATAAAATGCAATTTACTCTTAAGTTAATTAAATTTGGCTTTAAAAGACGACACCTTGTTCTTTGGCGTAATAGGTGTGTCGTTACAAGGACAGAAAGAAGTAATCATATTTTAAGACTAACGATGATCGCTGATCGCTATCTATCTAGAAACATAACGTCATTTTGATATGGTTAAAGTTAAATTTATTTTTGATTTTACTTCTGTACTTATGTCCTATGAATCGATTCGCAGTTAAGTGAGTGAGTGAGTTAACTGAGTGAGTGAGTTAAGTGTCTTTATATCTTACTTACTTACACTTACTTCTTACTTTTATATAGTTTATTATTAATATAAAAATGTAATGCATTGCTATTGAGAATCTTATAAAGAAATCACAATCTCCAATTCAATATCTATTTATATGAGGATATTTTAAAGTGACTATTAAATCAAGTTTGCTTTATGTACAAAGCAAAGCTGTGTACAGATTAAATAATAAAGTATCTCAGTCAGGAACTCGGGATTGTTAGAACCTGGGTTTCACAGTCGGCAAATAACATTGATGTAGTTGGTTGGCTCTAGGTCCTTTATAATGGATTTATTAAGTGAAGTTTCTATCAATAGATTTTCTCTGAAGTAACAAACTTCGATATTAAAATTGTTTGCATATATTCAGATATGATTAAAGGCTTTCTTAATTATAATATGTTTCCTGTGTTATAAATTTACGAATTGTCTTTCTCTCTACAGTTCTACCAAATATTTGTTATTCTCTAATCTATACTTGTAGTAGAGCTTCTTGAGATTATTATATATATTTCTTTAACTTATCCAATTCTCGACGAAAATTTATATTTCACTCCGATTCTTATTAACAGTAATACAAGGTATCTTCTAAAAAATGTTGGGGAGAAAGGTACTATAATGGAGAGTGAAGCAGTTAGAAAACATAGAAAATTGTTAAAAAATTTACTCATATAAATAGTGCTAGCCTGAATAAAAAACTTTTTTAAAAAAGGAGTCTAGTAAAGAAGAAAGAAAAAAATAATGTTGACATTGAACTCCAATGTTCAGACAACTAACAGACCCAATGTAATAAAAATAATAGAATAAACGGAATACCATTAGTCCCAATGAAATGTGAAGAGACTGCAAGCAACATTTTACGCTTCTGTGTGAAAGAATCCGTATAAAATTATATATAAATATGTCTGTCTGGAGACGTTATAAAACCAAGGATAACAAATTTGGTAATGTAAATTACTTGTTGAACTGAGTATCACGAATCGTTAAATGTTTTACTACCTTACATCTTAAAGGATACATTCTAGCTGTTTTAAAAACATGAGAGATATTAATAATTTAGCAAATATTTCATTGAGATGTATTACATAGCAGAGTTTTTAAAAACCTACTGATGACTAATGTTTTTTTTTATTTTGAGCTTCTCATGACATGATATAGAAATATATGATCCATTTTTTACATTTATATGAAGCTAATTTTTCGTGATAGGTTTCATTTTGATAAGACGCCCGAATTTTATTTTTTTGACAACAATTGTCGGTATTAGTAAGACAGTTCTCAAAAATATAGTCTTCTTAAATCCTAAGACATTTGTCTAAGTTATTAAAAAAATATATTAGTCCTAGAAAATGTATGTTTTTATCAAAACTACCCTCCTTTCAATATGTGTGGAGAAAGAGGTCATGTAAAGTTGTTACCAACCAGTTGTTTTTTTATTTATTTATTTATTTATTTACCTTCACGCCATATCCCTTGCGGGGTAGCCAGAGACGACGGAGCGCCAAACGCTACGGTCTCTGGTCTCTGCATACCTCTTTCGCCTCGGCCACAGACATCAATGTTTTTTTTCAGATACTAAGTTAACGTTGTTATAATTTAACACCCATATGGTCCAACAATTGCACGGTACGTGATCCCGTAATCCTCATAAACTGTTAATATAACATTTTTGTTATTAGTAACGTATAATTCTTTCATTTGATCAAAATATATATTTTTTTATTTGTATATTTCTTTAATAATAGAAAAACCAAATTACCTGTATTGATAGAATAGTATTAATTATTTAGTTATGTTTCAGTTTAATTCATGTAACTAACAAAGTCTCACTTAAGTTTACTAAAAATTTTATACATTATTACAAATAGTTAAAATTCTGTTTTATTCGAGAAATATTTTAGTATCACATTCCTCAATATTAATATTACTACGTCTCATAGAAACATTTTCTTGAATAGGACATAACTTTGCACTGAATACGATCTCGAGAACTGCTATCAAACATATTCGTCGAAATTGAAAATGTTGTGTTCCTTTGAAAAATATTTTACTATATTTAAAATTATTTATTTCACTAACTTTATTAGATTTATGAACTACCTAAGATTTATTATATTTATCATTGTTTGCTTTTATACAAATTTAAATTAGGATAATAAAGAGAACGGTAGGATTTAATATATCCATAAATTGTTCATGAATGAGAGAGAGAGACAATGAAGGATATTCATTTTATGCATTTCATAAATCTTTAATTACACTGCAAGTTAATCGATTTGCATCAAAACAACTTAAAAACATAATACTTAATGCAATTTTTTTAAATATCTACTGAATAGCCTTTATATATAAGTAATGAGTTATTAGAACAAAATATAAGAAATGCTTTATCTACGATTATATTTGTTATTTATATGTCCAGAGGTGCTTACATTCCCATACAACTATAGACTATTTTTATTAATGTAAACACACCCATATGACAGTATTAACTTGTCTACCTTTTAGTTGAGGTGGGGGGGGGGGGAGGAGAAAACAATAAGAGAATTCCATGATGTCAAATATTCTAAAATAACAATAATTAAGCAGTTAAAAAGTAAAAGTATTTTTCATGAATCTGAAGCAAAATGTGGTTATGTTATGTTATGGTTATTAAATGTGAAAAAGTGCTTGTACATACCTCGGGACCAGATGACAAACGAGGAGACGTTCTTCTTATCGTAAGTGGTTCAATCATTTCTGCAGATTTTTATATATAAATAAAAATGCATTTTCACTATAGGATATTATGCGAGAGAAAAGTGTAGAGTTTGAACTTAAGCCTCCCTTACAACTATTAAGTTACTATGCGCCGATTTTCTTATCTTGATGGTGCTATCCTGGTTGATCCAGAAGGGCTATATAAAGACCTTACTTAATATAGATTTATTGTCAAATCATTTTCACATTTAATAAAATCATACTTTTAATTAACGTGCAAAAAGAACTGGTTATAAATAAATACATGAATTTACTCTACAATTTTTCATTTTAAAATTGTGTTACATAGGCTAACGCAATATGCTTTCTGCATTATTATTACAATTATGTTGAAATGCTTTTGCATACCTTAAATAGAATGTCATTGTCATTTTAAACAATTTAAAGAACTTCTACGTCTCTTTTGTTGGCATTGTATAATAAAAAATACGACCAGTCTTAGTATTTATTATGTAAATAACAAACGTTACATATTAAAATATAGGCAAAAATGAAGCTTAGACTATCACTTGATAGTTGAATTCACAATATTACTAATAAAAACAAAAACAAATGCATCTTATTACAAAAATGTAATTAAATAAAACTATTATTTCAAACAGTTTAAGTAGGACCAAAGTAACATATGAGTGAAATTTAATACCATCGTATAATATAATAGAAAAATTGGACATATCCAAAAAAACAGTCAGTCACACGACCGAAAAATAAAATAAATATACAAGAAAGCAGAATTCACATTAAATTTTTTAGGTAATAGAAAAATAAAGTGCCAAAATACTATTTATATGAGGCAAAGAATACTTTATTGACGATAATAATTCTCCCAATAAAACAACGATTGTTACAATAAAAAACAGTTATGTTTATCTTAAAAAATCAGATCATGCCTGTAACCTTACAGTGGACTCCAGATTTAGGGTCATAGTGCAACAATGTAGCAATTAACTAAAATAAAAGAAAATAATGCTTTATACCGCGTTTATAATATTAAGTCCTAGATTTGTTACTTACAACCGTGTCAATCTCAACTTAACAGTACTACTAACAATAATCTTTTAACAACCAGTCTAGGCCACTTTTTTAGGGTTGTCTCATTTTTCCCTATTTTTCAACATTGCACAATGTAATATCAACTATTGATTTTTTTAACATTCACATAGGTGAATCTATAGTGAGTGAGATGAGTCTATAGTAGAATCGTCTGAATCGTCTTACAATATGAGTTTATTTTATCACCAGGTGGGTCCGTTGAAATTGCATCACCTATTTCTACCCCTTCAACTTGTACTTTCGTTTCGTACAAAATCGATACAGGATTTTACTGCATGTTTTATTACTACCCATATATTATATCTATTTCTTTTACATACTTTTACAAGGTAAGACAACTGAGAAGAAATGCGCATTCTCCACAATTGAGTTATTCCAATATTGGCTAAATTGTAATTATTTAATGGTAATACTATATCCGTTACTTTGTGGTTAAATCAAAATCAGAAGGTGGATATTTTAGACTACATGAAGTATGAATATTGTATTACATATTTAAAAACATATTTAAAAACTATTTGTATTGTCTATCTTCTTTTGAATTTAAAAAGGTTTTATTGCAATAATTGAGCCATAACCGCGGTTTTGATTTCGGTACATTGTTATAAATCATAATATAATACCTCTATATAAAATAAATAAGTTATTTATATTGTAGTATTTTTGCAAGTAAACTTTAACAGTTAAGTATTTTAACACAATATGAAAGCCATATAAAGTCAACATAAACTTTTAGTTGTAGAATAATAACGACATAAAGCATATTTAACTTTTAATAGTCGTTAGTAAAACAAAAGTTTTCGAGTTTTAACTAGCTTTGTTCTCGAGTGCCTTAATTATTATTACTCAGTAAAGAAAATTTAATTTTATAAATTATGATATCTATTCTAACATTTTTTTTTCAAATTTGTTTTCAAATCAATTTAATAATTTAAATATTTAGTATCTAAATGTTCGTCTTTATTGACCATTTATGATACTTTTCATCTACTTTCGTCAATTACGTCAAAATTGTTTTAGTAACTTTTATTCTCTCTTAGTATATAAATTTAAAATATTGTGATTTGATAAAATTAATTTGATATTGTAGCAGAAAAAAAACAAAAAAAAAATAGAATAGTATACGACTATTATTTTAATCATTTAATAATGTAAATACTTATAATTGGAGAAGAAATAGGTGATGAATAAATAAAAGTTTACAAAAAATCCAATGTATATGTTATTAATTAATACTGTTTTTTGAAATAATGTATTTCGCTGGAATTGCATTATCATTAATATAATAAAATAAAGTAACAGTGACCCATGTTTCAAAGCCAGATAGAACCAATATAAAAGTCTTGTTTATTTCTTCTCCAGGGATCTACTCTTTAGAACTGCACCTAGGGTCTAAGGTTTCATAAATATGCTTATTTGATATAAAAAATGATATCTTCGATTTTCAGTGCAATTAAGAATAGAGATGTACAGTAATAAGCCATAGAAATTATTATATTATTCTATTATTGAAAACTTTCCCAAATAGGTAATTGTTGTATTTTACCAATTATAGTAAGAATGATAATATTAAATCTTTTTGAGTTATAGCTATACTCTACCAAGCTCACTGTCACTTATTAAATGCAAAATACAAAAATTAAAATACAAAAGTGCAATAATTTGACGGCTATAATTATCTTCAAATGTACTCGTACTAACATGATGTGTTCGAGGTTGAAATCGATAATGTAGCTGCTTTCTATTTCTCCACTTTGTGTAATACCTAGATAATAACATAGATAATACTGCTTTGTAAGACTATGTTCATGTTTAAAATTACAGTTTTATATGATTACAACAAACAGACTTATATGACATAATTACAACAATCACATTTATGTGAATGGTAACAAACAATCAAGTATCGTTTAAGTATTGAGTAAATCGTAAACAACTAGGGCACGTAAAACAAAAGAACAAAACTAAAAAAACACACACATAAATATTTTGTGTAAACTTCGAAAGGAGGCCGTAATGATTGTGCCGTGTTCTTCAAAATATGTAGAGAAAATAATAGAAACAGTAAAAATGTGATTTGATTATTCGAGCCGACACTACTACTATTATGACGCAATAACTTCAGGAAGATATTTTCTACAATTTTATTTACTTATATGATTTTAGATATGGACTACTGTCCATATTATTTTATATAAAATAATAAATTTATCTGATATTCAATTGGATTTATGGAATAACGATTCAACAATTACTTACTAAAATGTAAAGTATGAAAAATTTAAGACGGGAACTTAGGAGTATAATTAAAAACCATATTGTTATAAATGGGGGCCATGGCCATAAATGGTACCATGTAACATATAACGGCTACCCTCGGGATAGAGAGTGGAGGAAATTACATCTAAATATATCTGTAAAAAGTGAACATTTGTAACAAACTTGGACATCTATATTAAATTAGAATTCAGATTTGTTTTCATAATACTCGGAGAAAACAGCTCCAAACCATTTTTTTTTGTTAGTATTATTTAGAATAAAAGGTATAATGACAATAATATGTTACGTTAATACATTAATATAATTCACATTATGATAAAAAAAAATACACTGTATTATAAGAAAGTGTACAATCGCTTGTAATATGTTAAGACTTGCTATAATGGCATACATGAAATACATTATTCCAGTTTTGTACATAAATGTTTAATCTTGAATTAGAAAACTAACACTCAACCTCATCTCTTTGACTTAAGTGTCAAATCTGAATAACTACTACATGATATTTTTAAAAAGGTAGCAATACTATTAAATTTAAATTGGGTAGACCTCAAAGAATTCGGTCTGCCCATTCATTTGTACCTGACTTTCGAATTTTGGAAAAATTTCTTTCACAGGAGGTCTTCTTATGACCCCCTGAGTCCGAAATGACCATTGGTCAAAATGTTTATACGTATACGTGCGTGCGTGCAGATTCGACTTTTGTCAGCACGATAGCGGCCGCAGTTTCGCTCAAATCGCTTTCAAGCTTTGCACAAAAATCAACCATCCAAAAATGAAGTCAAGTTCGTTAACCAGAGAAATCCGGACACAGGGGGCGCTAGGGCCTCACTTTTTCTGATTTCAATTTTTCGACCATAACTTTTTCCCTATACAAAGAAGATCAATCGCGTTCATATTATATGATGTCTTTGATGAATACCTATAACTAATGTAGATGAACCGAAAACCTAACTTCAATAACTTAGGGGTGGGGGTAAAAAACCGAAAATTTTTGGAAAAAAATTCATAACATTTTTCTGGTAAACATTCTTACATCACAAGTATTTTAATAGAAAGGTTATTTTTTACTCTAAATTTTGGTACCAAAAGTTTTTCCGTAAAAGGTACCGTTTCCGAGAAAAAAAATTGAAAATATAAGGTAGGTAAAACCACGGCAACTTTTTTCTGGTAAACATTCCCTCCTCGCAAATATTTTTTATAGAAAGGTTATTTTTTACTCTAAATTTAAGTACCAAAAGTATTTCCAAAAAAGATACCTATTTTGAGAAAAAAAATAAAAACCTTTTTTATGAAATTTTTTTTATGAAAACGCTTTTTGCATGAAAATTTTTGATGTAAACAACGGCATCATGTGTTATTCTTAGGTAGTGAGTTATATTTTAAACGAGTTACACACGAGGTCTACCCACGCGTGTCCCCCTGCGGGCACGGATTTTTTATATTATTTTATATTTTTTATTATAATAACTGATAACTATAACTAGTAAAAACTCTTAAGCATCTATCTGTATTTACGAGTTATTGAACTTTAGTTAACGACTGTCAAGAAACAAATTATTTATTAAAATATTTTAAATTTATAAGATTATTTCTAAAACTAAACGTATTAACATAAATAATTTTAGGTATAAGATATAATGCAGTTAAATACCACTGATAATATTTACCCCAAATAAGTTATTTCAGTAAAAATAAATATTATTTAAATACCTCAGTGTTAATAGTTTGTTATATATATATATATATATATATATATATATATATATATATATATATATATTTTTTTTTTAATATGTATATAATATATATATAGACCTAGAACCTTAACCTTAACCATGTAGTATAGTCTGCTATATGACTGAATTTGTGTCTAACGAGAGTCGGTTTCGAATAACAATTGGATAATTTAGTGATTGTGGTACAATTGTGGGCATTCAGATTGTATTGTTAAAGTACTGTTTGTATTGGATCAGTTCGATGTGAAAACTAAATGTGCACTTCAATCGAGAAAGCTTTTTGAAATTTTCTTCATACGAATTCCTAATTTTACTCAGTCCCCTCTTAAGTATTCCTTATTACTATGTCGATAATATCAGATTTGCATTAAAATGTAATGATATTAAAAATATTATTAAAAATAAATAAATTAAACAGCTTTCAAGTATTATAAATATAACGAGCTAACAAATTGTTTTCGCTAGCAAATATCATTCATTGTTAATCTCGATCAATGAAGTATCCACAGTGATTAAAACTTAGTCGATAAACTCATTCCCAGCGATCACCCTTATAATTAACTGACAAGACAACTGAACTGACAGACTGAATTAGACAAGTTTCTATGAGCAAAACTGTGCATGTTTTATGTAAAAAATAAAAAAAGCTCAAGAGTGATTAATAAATAACTTTCAATAAATCCAAGAGAACTTTCGTTTCGATTATTCGAACATTAAAATTTCGTTTTTCAATTGTAAGCATGCTTCATCTCTATTCAAACTAACAAATATTTAATATTTGTTTATAATAAATATTTAAAGTCATCTGTCTAGGTTTGTATCTGAGAGTATAAGTGTAGATATTAAATAAATATAATAGAATGAAGCCCTTCTACTATCTTTAAAGTAATATATCTTAACTGTAATTTGTTTAATATTGATTTATCATTATTTGTTTAATTTGTTTAAATGTACAATATTACGCTGGAAAACTTTTAATAACAAACATTACAGAATTCTATGTTACTTATTAATCTTTGGACGCCTCGTCCGTCTGACTAATGCCAAACCTCAATTCTAATTATGTTAAGTCTTCGTTATAGGCAATAATTATAAAAAGTTATATTCTGATATTAACAAGCAGAGATTGAGTAGTCACTAAAAATAATAATAATCTGATTTCAGGATTAACTTCTCTGATTGGTTGATAACTTGATTAACGCCAACACATCGCAAGTCATGATACTGCTAGCAGGATTTTTTTTTCAGAAACTCGTCTTTGTTTTGTATAATGTATAATTAAAAAAACTTATAACGCTATACATAATTAATCTTAAAATTGATAATATCTTCCATACAATTATTTAAACTTATTGATATTAGTAAAAGTACAATAAAATGTAAAAGTTATAAAACTGTTTTCTGGCGTCGTGCCTTCCTTTATATTTGATTACTGCCGTAATTACAATTAACTTATTGAGCGTTGTTTCAGTAACCTTTCATAATAATCTTTTTATTAGATTTGTTTTCGATAATTTTTTCTCTGGAAATAAGCAAAAATAATGGTAGTAAAGAGCTTTTGGACTGTGTGATATATATATTTTTTACTCCCTATTTTTGGTTATCTTTTTCCAAAATTGAACTGAGCGTAAGCGAAGCTCTTAACCGCTTGGGAGACCTTTTTTGTGTTTAGTTGTCTCCAGAATGCGACTAGATAATTAGCTAAAAATTTTCTCATGTATGTTTGAGCCGAACGCGGATCTTATAGAGAAAACAGATTGAAAAAAAATTTTGCCATTCAAAAGTTATCAAGAAAAGATGTTTAGCTCAACACCCGTCGCCCACGGTTGGCGGATCCCAGTATTATCAAGATTTAAGCAATTCGGAATACAAGTAACAATCGAAAATTAGCGCCACTCATACTCATACAATTTTGTGTTACCGCATTGACTGAACTGACTGACTGACTGAGTCGGATTGAATACCTACTAATATTTTATAATTTCTTGATATAATAAACTTGTTTCATTGTAAAGATACGATAAAAATTGTGACTTCCAATGACGTTAGTTACAATGTTCAAAGATATTACATCGATTTCATGACACATGACAAAATTTTTAACAATAACTCACGCAAGATTTAAGACATTAATAAATAGATTATATTGCGTCTTGGTTGTGTAATTATTTTATATATGTCATGCTCTATTCTAACAATCAAGCAAGTCTATTCGTATTTTATTTCCAAATTTATGATAAAACGTCATTTCGATTTCATATTGCACAGATTGGAAGTGGGTTGCTAGCTGCTTTTCCATACTGTTGACTTGGCATGTGTACGTAAATGCGGAATTTTAACTAAACCTTACCTAATATACAGGATCTTCTCCTGTTTCCAGAATATTCTAAGGTATTAAATTATTGTCTCAAGTTATATTATCTATTTTAGACCTATCTGTTTTGGGTGAGAGAAGATCGCACAATTTAATAAATGTAAATAAAGTTAATGTAATATATTCATGTATACATTTACAGTAAAATATCGTAGTAATGAAGTAAACGAGAGAACATAACAAAACAATTGGATAAATAAAGCTTAAATATATATAGAACAAATGAGGTCATAAATCTTACAAAAATGTTGTTTACATCTTACGGAAGTAAGACCTCATCAATCTACGGGATACAATCTCACCAGAGAAAGTTTCTCTGATACAGATGATGATAACGATTATGTTATTAAATACCTATAATTATAACATCTTTAAAATGAGACCACCCTACTGATATAATATTTCCATTCGATAAGTGACCCTTGATCCCTATACAATAAAAAATATACTCCTTTAATACAATATTGTGTTTATAATCTAACCTAAAAAGTTTATATTTTTCTTTTAATTAAAACTTTTAACTGCACAGTACAAATTTATACCTAACAAATTTTTTACTACTTATCGAGATAAAAACTTTACTTCATTTTTAAAGTAGTATATGTGGAACTTTTAATGAATATTTCACAGTTTTTAAAACTAAATTTTATTTCGTGATGTCAAAAGCGTCACTGCTATTTATCTCAATTTCTTCTTAATAATAACTTGAATTTTACAAGCTATCTAGCTACTTTGACTTTTGTGAGAGTGACACAAATACCTATCTAGGAAAGCATGGTCCATTATAATGTCGTTAAGTAGGTTAATTATTAGGTTATTGAAATACTTATTATTTACAAACTATTCCAAGGAAATTGCTGTATAATTACACTAATTCATAGTTAATTCTTTTTTAGATTGGTACAATAAAAGAATGGCATTGTTTTTGAACCATTAAATTTAGTTAACAAATATTTTAGCTGCTAAAGTAATTCACCGATTCCATTAGGAGAATTTATAAGATCGATTTTAAACCATTGTATGTCCCACTTCAAGTTTTTATTAAGAAAAATGGCAAATCTTAACAAAGTTCTTATACGAAAAGTGTTTTGGTTCGTTATTTATTTGTTTATTTCATATCAAGTAGTTTAACATAGACAATTTGGATACAATATTTAGGAACTGTGTTTAATACAATTAATGTATTATGATTTAAAAAACAATTAAGACATTTATGAGAGTCGATTTTTATTATTATTTTTTCTAGTCTTTAAAGTACTCTTCTTAAAATTTTTCTCATATTTTATGCAAATCCTTAAGTAATACAGTCTATTAATAAATGCGAAAACCAATAAGTTTTATAATGGTCTGAGTTTTATAGTTATAAAAAAAAAGATTTTTATATTTAGCATCGTATTAGCTTTTGTGTTTTGCCATTTTTTGTTCATTATGACTAAAATAATAAAATCTCTTATTTGAAT
Source organism: Melinaea menophilus ssp. n. AW-2005 (assembly GCA_918358695.1). Lineage (NCBI taxonomy): Eukaryota > Metazoa > Arthropoda > Insecta > Lepidoptera > Nymphalidae > Melinaea > Melinaea menophilus. Next base: position 28,655,980 of record OU911042.1, read on the forward strand.
ATATTAGTAATTTTATTGATTTTTTTTTATATTAATTACTAGATCTCACAGATGGATTAACCTGCAGCAGCTATTTTATTGTACAAAATATGTAATAGATATATAATTCTTACAGATTGAAAGCTCTTAAGGAAATTTTTGATTACAGCTTCTATTTACGTAATAAAATAAATCAAAACATTGAACGAGATACGCATGTACACGGTAAAGAGTAAATATTATAAGCTATATTTTAGAATATAAGAAACTACGTAATTTCCTTTGATGTAGAAAAAATTACAGGTTATATTTCCGTTATCTTTACAAACAGAGGTTAGCTTCATGGTATCTACAACATATAAGCTATTACAAGAGATCTTCCACCACGGGTGAGGAGATGAAATGCTAGCTTTCTATATAATATTCCTATTATATTTCCTTTAACTAATATCTTAGTCTACTACGTGTTTTCCATTACAAACATAGTCATGTTGGTTTTGAAAAGACCCTGGACCTAATTCTGAAACACTTCTGGTTTCCGGGTTTAAGATTCGTGAAGAAGTACATTGACCACTATTTGACATGTATTTCAAAAAAAAAAGAGTACCAAGAGTCCCCCTTCAGAATATTATTTCTTGGCATAAGCCTGAAATACCCTTCTCAATCATTCATTTAGATGCTTTGGGTCCCATTCCTGAATAACTCGGCCCTAAATTTGTTTTATTAATTGTTGACGCTTTTTCCAAATTCATTTTGTTATATCAAATATATAGACAAGATGTAATGAACTGTTAAGAACTTTTACAAACGCTATTTCTCTTTTCGGTGTCAAAACCGTATAACCATTTAACTGTGACTAATAAAGATCGTATGTCCGAATCATCGAAGTTTACAACATTTTTAGAAGAAATAGGTTCTTCTGTGTATAGCACCGCACGTGCAATGCATCAGGCAAATGGTCAGTTGGAAAGATATGCTTGAACCTTACTTACCCCTTATATACTTCGCTTATGAACTTCTCTTATACTTTTCTTATATACTTCGCTTATATACTTCGCTTATATACTTCGCTTATGTACTTGCCTTATATACTTTTCTTATATACTTTCCTTATATACTTCCCTTATATACTACGCTTAAGTACTTGCCTTATGAGCTGACTATAGTACTTCTCTTATTTTCTGAGCGGAAAGCAGGATGCCTATGCCAAAGAAGACGGACTTCGGGACGATTCTCAAGGCGACGGACTACGGGACGCACGCTAAGTTGTTTTGTATGACATACAGAGAACGGACTGTAGGACGATCATCATCGATCCTATTGGAAGGATATTTGCCCTCTATGTGTTTATGTGTGTGGTACGATTAATGGTAAAATGATGATAAGATATTGTATGATTTGCAGACTGAGTAACTATTTTCGCTATAACGCGTGATGACTTTTGTTAGAGGGCTTTGAAAGTGACATTTGACACTTTTATATAAAATATTAAATTTTACAAATCAAGAAAATGCTATTTTGTTAGGCGAAAATGTAGATGATTTAACAACTCGTAAATATAATACTGCTTTTAAAACATAATATAACAGTAGTCAACAGTAGATTATTTATGTTAAAAAAATATTCAACACCGTTTAAAAAAACATATTTCTACAAAAATAGTCAATAATAATAACTTAATTTAAATAATGTAAAACTAAATATATGAAATGAAATATTTTAACTATATATATTGTAACTAACATATGCTAATAATGACTAACATGTTAGGATTTTGTAAATTGCTTTGTTGTTTTGGACATGTAAAAATCTTATTAAAATTGTAAAAATTTTACTTCCACATGTTTATACTTTAGTTTATATAAAAAATTCTTAAAACTATAATATACATGGTATGACAAACTGAATTTGAATTTAATATATTGAATTTTGAAAATTACAATTTTCATCTGGAATCAAACAAACATATATCGTTAACGACTACAAAAGCATAAACTCTATCGCAGTCGTTTACACATGGTTTTTTAGAGCGAGGAGTGAATGCATTATGGTGCATATAATGGTATAAGCATTTGAATTGAAAAATTATTTGTGTTATAATTTTCTCATAAGTTATAACCATGATAACTATTATATTATACAAACTATTATATATATATAGAAGATAAGTGTCCTCTCGTATTAAGTGTATAAGGCTGAAGATAGGTTCACGAGGCGTAGAATTGATGAAAGGAACTTCGCCGGTAACTCAAGGAGAGTTCTACTTCCTTTGATAATGTCATGTGATATTTGAGTATACATTTATTAAATTTCAGCATTGTCTCTGGCAACCATCGTCTTAACAAAATATATGTTTGATTTTAAGAAATTGTGTTAGATTTGAGTTATCCGTACTTTCCTTCATAACATATTCTCAGTACGGATTCGACATAATATGTTTCGAAAGCCGCTTTTTTAATTTTATTAATAATTTGGGTTAGTATAATATATTCTGTTGCAAGTAATTCTCAAAAACAGAATAGTTTCAACAACAAAATAAAACAACATTTCATATTTCATAATTTGAGTATTTTCGATATGGTTATTTTATTTTAAATACAATAGATTATGTTTTTATTGATATATAAGTATTCGTAATATAAATAATTATTTTATTTATTTTATAGATTTAATCCGAAAGCAGGTAACCTTATAACTAACAATAAATTGAATAAATTATATTACGTTGTGAAAACTGCAACTTTTATTAGATAACTAAATGCGATTATTATATAATTGACTGCTATTTGAGGAATGATGGTCTGTAAATATAAAACAACAAAATATAAATTACAGTGTGGTACTTAAGAAATAATATTATTAAGTATTAAGTATTCGTTGATTTACAATTTAGTTATTGAATAAGAGATATGTAATAATATAAAATAAGATAAAGGCTATATCAAGTAACAAGTACAGACTGATAAGGTCAGGACTTACTTGTCTTATTTCATATGTTAAAGTGCTTTTCATAAAAATAAAATTTGAATAAATATCATATAAGTATTCGTTTGATATTTTTAAGGTTCAATATATTTATACCTTTATTGTAAATGATATTTATTTCTGTATATGACTGATATTATTTAGTTCAGTCATATTATGTATCTACTAATGTTTTCTTTTATGTGTTAACGTACCTTTATTTAACATAATTCGTTAAATTTCGAATCAAAAAATAAAACGTTTTTAAAGTATAATGAAATAAAATTAATTTATACTAATAAATAAAATACTGCTCTGGAGCCCAGTATTTCCTAACACCAGTAAATAAACAAATTACAACCATCTTAATGTTATCTTATGTTATCTTATCTTTTATGCAGCGTTGGGGACCGCCAACCAACACGCCATGTTCCGAACGGCAGGAGGTGGAGGACGGAGCTACAAATAGCTACGTGGAATGTAAGAGGAGGAATAGAACAGAAGATGAATGAGTTATTAGATGTGATGGATGACAAAGATCTAGATGTTATTTGTGTGTCTGAGACCAAGCGAAAAGGCAATGATACGACCGATTAGCCTGGCAACAGGGTCGCTTTCTGGGTTGGGGTTCCAGAGGGTGAGCGAGGTTGCCAAGGTGTAGGCGTGTTGTTGTCCTCTGGAATGGTTAATGCAATGGTAGAATACAAGGCTGTCAACCCGAGGCTTCTTTGGGTTCACTTTAAGCTGGGGATAACAAGAGTATTCTTGTTGGCCGTTTACGCGCCAGTATCCTCAGCTCCAGTCAGCGAACTCGAGGAATTTTAGGAGAGTGTCAGGGATGTTCTAAGTAGTGTCAGAGATAATGAAAAGTTGATAGTATGTGGGGATGTTAATGGATGGGTTGGAACCGCGCGAAGTGGTTACGAAAGCGTGCTAGGCAAGTACGGTGATAAGAGAGTAAATGAGGCTGGAAAGCTTATTTTGGAATTTTGTAAGGAGAGAAATTTGTTTGTGGCAAACACGATGTTTGATCATAAACAAATTCACATGTACGCATGGGAGCGAGCGGACGAAAGAAGTATGATTGATTTATTCCTCACACTGGAGGAAGGTCACGTAAAAAGCATGAGGGCCCCCCGGAGGGCATGTATGAAGAGGTTGATGTCTGTGGCCGAGGCGAAAAAGGTATGCAGGGACCGTAGCGTTTGGCGCTCCGTCGTCTCTGGCTACCCCGCAAGGGATATGGCGTGAAGGTAAAATAAAATAAAACAACCATCTTACACAATGGAATACTTAGTATAAGACTGACGTCTGACTAATGTAAAAAAGTAGAAATGTATTAAAGAAACTGACATCAAATAAATATTTAAGTACTGCTTGTTTTATTTGTATAGTTAGATACGATATAAATTTAATCTCAATTTTGCAATTCTTCCACTCCTTTAGCAGATCAATTAAACAAATGAAAATGGACCCTCCAATACGCAAAACGGGGTTTTATTAGAATAGCATTAAAATTGTTAATTATCATGCTTTATTACGAAGGTACAAAGTTTAAAATCCCATAAACAGGTCGGTTTACATTACGCTATTATCCTCTCAAATGAGAGATTTTGAAGTGAAGAATATTTCCGTTTTATAAGATTTCTCTAAATATATTTGATTGTACCAAACTCAAACATTTTGTTATTATAAGTACTTTACTTTTAGAAACCCATAAATACTGATATGATTTATAATTTTAGCCAATGTGCCATGGCCTTGACATATTAGATATTCATTATTTGATCATATCAGAATCATAGGAGATAGATCATAATAGAATATTTTATAATATCACTTAATTTTATCACTAAATTTTTCAGACCTAACAGAAGACGATGGGCGTGGGAGGCGAAAGTCTACAACTGAACACCTCGCACTATCGTACTAGTAAGCGTATTATGAAGCCTTCCAGCAAAAAATATACCATATACAGAATATGGCTGGCAGTAAGCAGCTGGATAAGGAAGCCTGAAGACAGAAAGTTGGGATGTTCTGTAGGAACGGAATAATTGATGCTGAAATTTATTTATTCTTCAATAACTGTATCTTCTGTACAAATAAAATTGATATTATAATTTTAATTTTTTACAATAAATAAAAAAGAATCACTAACTTTTTCTTATTAATGACATAAATATTTGTTTGTTTGTTAAAACTGGAACTGAAATAATACATTTTAAACAAAATTATATAAGTTAAATGAAAAAGAAGATCTCTCAATTCAACTTTGTCACATCGTCTAAATTCAAATTCGACTGTTTTAATTTAAAACTTGGGCTTCATTCATTTGTCCATATTTTTGGATATATTTGAAATATTTCAGTGGTCATTCTAACGGTCGATAGAGATAGATGTATATATATATTAAACATAAATAGATATATATCTATTATACATCTATCTAACTAAAAATAAATAATTATATTAATCAACAGATCATAATTAACTTGCTTCGTGAATTTATTTTAGCTGTTCTTTGTGATATAACGACATTACAAAGATCATACATAAATCGGCATGCTTTTATTAAGAATGAAACATGTAAGTACAAAAGTTGCACTAGTCTGTACCAACTTTTTTATTTTTAAACGTATGTAGATATCGTGATGTATTAGCTATCCTAAGCCGCTCCCTCAATTTAAAGTCACAAAAAGAAACTTATCTTTTTACTTTACAAATAGAACTTTACACTTATGAAAGAAAGCTACGGTATTAGTCCCACTTTCAGACTTCTAGTTCCTTCTATCTGATGAGGTGCTATATTTTAATAATAATAAACGCACATTTTATAATGAAGTATATATTATCATTAAATACATATTTTTAAAAGTCCGGTCTTGAAGTAAACATTTCAAAAAAATCTATTAATAATTTTATTTTATGATATTACTGAGAATTCTAAAAAAAGACTAGAAAAACTTTTTTTATGTACCTTAAAAAATTCTTACTAGATTCTGAATGCAGCTTTGTAGACTAATAAGAACACTCTCTGAAACGGAAGGACCGATTTTAACAGTACTTACAGGTTTAGGCTGCTTTTATTTTAAGCACACATATCCCGCGAACGAAGCCGTGAGCACAGTTAGTATTTTAATAAAAACTTACAAAATTTCCATAAAACATGAAAAGTGATAGGTACGGAAAAATTGTACCGCAACGTAGTTTATATACTAATTCCCATCTAGTCCACGAAGATACAACCTTATTTGTGTAGGTAAGGGGCGTGGAATTGCTAGTCTCTCAGTATTCTATAGGATAAATTTTGGTGAGTGTGCGCTGGAATTACACGATCTAATTCCTCCGTCCCCCTTCCATCACAGGACGTTCCGACGCACGGCCGGTATCCATCCTTACGTTGTGGACATTCCCCCTGTCCGAACGAAGCGCTTTGCTTAGTCTTTTTTAATTCGTACAGCTAAGGACTGGGACAGCTTGCTTTCGTCGGTATTTCCGTCCCGATACAATGTGGGTGTCTTCAAGAGGAGAGTGAATAGGTTGCTAGGTTTATGCGCCTTACCACCTATGGCTACATTTCCACTTCCAGTTAGGTGGAATGTAGTCAAGCAATAATCTAGACGGTATATAAAAAAAAAGGTGGTATCGTCTTCATTCTGCTTTCAATTGGACTAATTTCACGATTCACAGTAGATTTTAACTTCACCGTATTTTTTTGTTTGTTGCGAAACAAAAGAAAACGACAGAGAAATAGAATAAATATAAATAATCTTCATAAATTTATTTAAAATAAATACAAATTACCAATGCTAATTGTTTAAAGTGACACATTAAGAGTAATTACATATTCCACTTTGTGAATTATTTGATCACTCAATACAATCACTCATACAAGTTTAATCACTCTCCACATTTTAGTGTCCAACCCAAATATAATCCAAACTCTAAGCTGTACGTGCGTAAATTTTCTATTAAGCTCAGCACTGACTAGGTATATAATTTATTTTCAGGTCTTTGGTTATAAAAAATATATATTACTGCTTTCTCTCTATAGTGCTTGTGAACGTTTTTGTTCTTATATGCTTATAAACTGTAAACTACATAAGACTATATACGAACATTGAATATAACAGTTTTGTTTCTTTTATCTCCGATTGTAAGATTGCCAATACTATAAGTACTAATATCAAAGCGGGCGTCAGCTAGCTCCGAGTGACGAAAGCACCTATAGTGCTGAAAGTCTAACTCGGGTATATATACGCGCAATATCGAACTTTTTATACAGGAGACCTTCTGGTATGAGTGTGGTATTATTAGAAAGCTCTTGGCCCATAGACCCCGAAAATGCATTTACACTTAGCAATATAACCACCGCCTCCACCTCTACGGCCGTTTGAAAAATGAGACTAAAATTTTTTTTGGCTCCGCACCAGTATAAAATCATATCATCTTATTTCCACCTTGAAACCTTTCACCTTTCCTGAAGGTTCTCGTCGAGACCTTTCCAACAAGCCCAAAAACGCCAAAATCCGACCACCGGTTGATGAGATATGACATTTTGACTGGCGCCTCCATCGAAGATTTCTTGAAAGTACTTTGTCTGTTTGTGTGTATGTTCGTAGTTTCAATCGATTTTGTTCAAACTTTCAGGGATTGAAGTATATCAAAAACTTAGACTTTTTTGTTCTACGACTTTTCGATTTGGCCGCCATGTTGGCCGTGGCTAGCCCTCGAAAGGCCAAAAATGGCCATTTTTCGTAGAGGCACTGTGGCCAAATCAAATGACGTACATTGACAAATTGGACATCGTTGGAAAGGTCTTAAGCTCATCTTTTGAATAATATCCACTTTGATGGCAAAAACATTTGTTGGCATGACATTTTTGGTCAAAAACCAAAAAATGGCCGACTGGCCGGGGACATATCGGCCATTTTCTCAAAAACGGCGCCAACGATTTTTTCCAAAATTTCCTCATTTGTAGCCCCAAATTAGAGCTAAAATTTGGTGTATAGCACATATCTGGAAAAACTCGTTATTTTGAGATATGGCCGTGAGTAGTTAAAAAAATCGTGAAGAATGACCAAAAATGGCCAAAAATTACTTTTAAAGCCAGAATCGTACTCACAACACTGTCAAAATTCAATTGACATCGAAAAAAAATATATTCCATAAGATACGAATTCCCACTCATGTGTATTTCTAACAAACACCAACTAATGAGCACCATAAATGATGTGATTTGATGAAAATTCAAAATTTGAAATTTTCACCAAAATTTGATTAGTCTTCTAGTATAAAATCGATATATATTTAATCAAAAACGCTTTTTCTTAGTTTTCTCCTCTTAAAATATCGATTTTATTCCCCTTTCCAATTGACGCGGACTTCGACATAATCGGTTGGAATGGAAGCTACAATTCATTTCTATAAATTTATTTTTTTTATTTTTCAATTGTTCAATGGATATTGGTTTCAAAATTGTTTTTTTTTCAGCATTCAATTTTTTTTTTCTGTACATTTTGTTTTGTTTCTGACATCAGCAAAATTTTTATGATAATTTTACTAGTTGCACAGTGAATAAACTCACTAACGCATTACCGACTGTGAAAATAAAACAAAATTTACAGAAAAAAATCCGAATGCTGAAGAAAATCTATTTTGAAGCAATGAGTTAAAAAATAAAAGGAAACTGAAAAAATCTAATGAAAAAAAAAATGGGCACCTGTGGGAGTCGAACCCGAGGTCTCGTCTTTGTCATTACAACGCTAATCCTCTGAGCCAAAACACTCATTTTGTCAGAGGCAACTATTCCATATAAATGAGTATATATTTGCATGAAAAATAATCGCACCGCATTTTGTTTCCAATCCTTTTACAAAACTATTGATATCAAAACAAAAACTTCTCAACGAAGTAAATACCGAGTGACGAAAGCGAATCCACTGACACAAAACTCCTGATATGAATTTTGCGATGAAAAAAACCACGAACATTTTTATTCACAAACGTAAACAAACACAAAATATGTGAATGTGCTCGAAACGTTGCACAAATTACATTTTTGTTTTTATTTTATTAGATTGATCAAGGCAATTTGTGACCATAATAAATTATCTACCAAACAGAAAATGTTTAAGAGGTGTTAGGGCTTTCATAACTACACGAGCCTACAATTCATATAAATAGTATTTTGTTTCTGATTCTGTTTTTCTTAAACTAAACTAGGTAAGTATTTTATGGTGATTATTTTCCATTAAAAACATTTGTCTATAACCAAAAGAACTAGCATAGGTATGAACTTCAATAGGTAGATCATTCTTGAATATAAAAAGAGTTGGTTTTTTATTTAATTTAAGCAATAATTTTTGGTCTAATATCTTTACGTTCTTTGGTCCATTTACAGTTGCAATCCTTTTAGATTAATTGATAGAGTGATGTCATATTTTTTACAATATTGAGATAAAACGACGGAAATAACTAGCAAGTTCATTAAACTGTTCCAATTATTTAAAACTTGGTAAAAGTTGAGTTTCTTAATGCATTTGTTATAAGGGGGCTAGGCTTAACTTCTTCATTCAAAATATTGTTACCTTAATATTATAAAGATGTTTTTAAGATTTTGCATTTGAAAATATTTAATGAAAATTCCCATCATATCATATTACTTGAAAACCAAGATAAATAAATTATGAAGATAGTCTTATTAATAGCTTGCTGATATACATGGGAAGCATTGGATAACATTTTAACAAGCGACATTTTATGAAACTAGGGAACCGTCAGCACCAATGTCAATTAAATAATAATGGTTTATATTACCAATGCGGATTTCCATTTTAGACACCAGTAAATTCAGTACGTGATTGTTTTGCAAAGGTTTCATTCATTGATGCATTCTGCTGTGCGTTTTGTGTAATAACTAGAATAGGCAATTTAAACAGCTAGTGATTTAGGTGGTGATCTTAGAAGCACCGTTTTAATAAATTTTGGATGAATTCGTAACGTATGACAGCTTCAACCATTAAATTTTAGGAGTCTTTAGAGATATTCTTGAAAAGATACGCCAAGCTTCACTGACGAACACTGAACAATTTATTACGTCATTATACATGCACAAAATTTGTTGACAAAATGTAAATATCAGAATTCAGATTAGAATTGTGTGTACAATTCGCACATAATTTCGAACCATGAAGCGTAATTGCTGGCGTTTGTGTTAACCCAAAGTTTAAAGCGTCCTCGTAAACATGACAATACTTTCGTCATGGTAGTTGCCATGGGAAATCCTCGAAAATTAATAAATAAGTTGTTACAATAACCGTACTTGATATTGTAGAAGTAAAGATTTTCCATTTCTTTCTGTTTCGGATTGACGACTGCATACCATACCGTTTGAGCCTGATAGAGTAGTCGAGCCAGAAGTAAGACTGCGGATGCGTTCATCCTACTTTTGATGTTAGATGATATCTATACCTGCTTGGTGATGGGTGATTCATAATAAGTACCCAGCGAATTAATGAGTAAATAACTTTACTTCACCACCGTTACAACCGTTGTGAACCACAATACAATCCATGGGCTTTAAGGCGATCAAAACCGGTGTTTATGTAAATAGGTAAAAAACACAAAGAACTAATTAACCTAATTATTTAAGTAATTATTAAATTAATTGATTGGCATGCTAAATATTATATATCACATTTTAACAAACAACAAATCGAAACAACTTAAGAATTCTTTTCGATATTTGATGTTTAATATTATTATTTTGATTAATTTATGATGTTAATTATGATATTGAAAATTGGCGGCTGTGAACCGAAGTGATTTAAAACATGAAATTATAATTATCACATAATATATTTCTTAAAACAATTTAGCAATGGAGCAGAGTGTGTATGTAATTACATAAATGGTTTTCTAACACAATAAGGTCTTAAAGAAAACGTTTACAAATCACGTGTTGTAAACACGAACCACAAATTTAAATGAAAGTATTTAAAACATATTTAAATCTTGAAGCGTAAAACTCGCCCTGAACTTTCATGCGATGTGAGAATTTTGTGTTAACCCTGAATTGAAGCGGTTTCCTTTTATATTTAATACATGTAATTTATAATTGAGTATAATATAACATAATAGAATTGGATTGGGTTTTCTTAAGTATTTTCTAATATTTTCACATGGATTTAGAATACCCAAAGCATGAACTTACGCATGAACTAAAGCATGAATTAGCAATACAAAAAAATATGCATGGTCATTTAAAATCGTTTGTACTTGATATAATAAAAACAAGTAGATATTTTAGTTGCTTTGACTGCTATGTTGTTTAAATCTAAGTAGTAACGCAGTTTTTCATCAAGTCTGTTATTGGCTCTAAGTTCTTTAGATTCTGACTCTTTATTGTATGAGCTGATATAATTGAGCTAAAGTGTAGCCTGACTCTAATGATATTATTACAGTCTCTCTAACGGTGCCAGATTGACTATCGGAAAATGTAAATGTTGAAGTGCTTGTATAAAAATTCCCCCATGTCGATCGGGTAGGAGCTCGAAACAAACACAGTTGAAGAGAGGTTTTAGATAAGGAAACTTTATTTCTACGAAACTGTTCATTTTTGAACTGGAAGATCTCTTCAAGCTCATAATCTGGAACGGGTTGAACATCAACAAACAGGACGAGTACATCAATCACCTTCAGTTTGCCGATGACATAGTCATAATGGACTAACACTATGGAAGTCCTGGGTACAATGTTCGATAATCTCAGTAGAGCCTCCGGACAAGTACGCCTTTAAATGAACAAAGACAAGACGAAGCTGAAGTCTAATGCCAATGTCATTCCTACTCAAGTAGTTATCGGAGTCGCTAAGCTCGAAGTTGTAGATGATTACATATACTTTGGCCAAACCCTATGATATGCCTATGCCTTGCAGTGGGCGTCTATAGGCCAAGAAAAAGAAGAAGAAAAGGAAAAAGAATCAAAAACTTTGCTGAAATCGTTACATATATCTTCAATAGCAATAGTAGATCTAAAATTATATATATCAAATATAAATATATAGATATTTTATTTCGTTTCTTAAAAAGAATACATAGATAATGTTATTTCCTAAAGTTTTATATAATTAGTGTTGGTGTTATAAAACGTTTTCCTCTTATAAAACTGCTAGTTAAGACGATCAGAAAATACTTAATCCCTGATAACCGATAAAATTTATTGATTGTCTGGCTCCAGACTTATAGTATCAACAATTTATTATCAAGACAAAAGTGACATTTTGTTGCTGGTAATAAAAATAGATTGTCTTCCTAATAATAAACAAATAAGATGTGATAATATGAAAGATCATCCAATGTACTTTTATTCTGGTCGAAGATTATATTAAGCTTATATAAACAAAGTACGTGAACTGTTTTATATACAATATCAAAATTCAAAACTGATTCAAATTTTTGCCGAGTTTGATAAAGAAGAACCCACGAAACGGGACATTCATCGCATTGCATTTTATACACTTGTACGCTACTCATGTATTTAATATGAAAAAAAAAGTTTTTTTTAAATATATGTTATGGGAATTATTATATAAATCAAAAATATTTACCTTTTAGGTATGATGTGTGTGTCCCTTAAAATAAACTGCTTTCAAAACTGCTTGAAAATTAGAACATTATCTGTACATTTTTCGTTCAATATTATAAACGTTATTAAACGTAACATTTTATTTCTATTGCTTGATAATAGAAAAGCAAATTATTTTATGATAAATGTCTAATTATTTTTTATTACAGGAGCTAAAATTGTATAATAAAAATATAATAGTCAAGATGTCACAAAGCTCGTATTGTCAGTAATATAATATAATATAACAGGCTATTGAACCGTGTTGATGAGTCACAATGACACTTCTTCATCGAGGCTTCTTCAAGTGTCATAAAGGTGTTGTTATGCCTTTTATTAAGGTATAAAAGAATCTCACAATACAAAAATAAGTTATATATATATAAGGTCATTAAGCAATAAACTTGTGATTTAAAATACTTTTATACTTTTTTTTAAAACCACGGTCACTTATTTTTAGTTTAATGTTTTCTAATATGACTCTTTAATTAGGACAACAGCTCCATGAAGTTATCTATGCACATCCTAATATGGTGTTGTTCCTATATTTGTGAGGTTAGTATTCCTTTTTAACCACATTTATAAAAACAATTGAATAAACTTCAAACTTTTGTTTAATTTAGGTTTCGTGTTTAATAATAGACAAAATTATATCACAGTTACATATTCAAATCAAATATTTTAGGGATATAATAAAGTTTTTTTGGCAGTAGTGAAACAATTTTGTCCATTAAGGACGCCCTAGCACTCTTGACTTTATTACTATAACTCTTGATATAATTTGTGCTTAATATTGTTTTATTCCAAGTGCAGTATTATGTACTGAAAAGTTAGAGATTTAATTTAATAAACTTCTAGTTAAGTTAAATTAATCAAAAGAAGCGTTAGGAAACAAAACATTCTTTTTAATATTATGCTTATTCTATATCTATTCTACATCTATTGATTTTGATTGAAGGAGCAGGGGAGTATCTAATGGTTTCTGGCTGTGACGTTTGAATTTACCCTTACGTTACCCTTGGGCTGCGATTTATCTATGAGAGAGTTCCATTTGTAAAAAAATAAAACGAGTGTTAGTGTGTCAGTTAGGAAAAACTACCACTACTGAGGAACAGCGGATATCTTTTGAATTTTAGTTATTCTGGTGGTGCTTATCAATCTCATGTAACAGTTCTTGTCGTTTTCGATTCATTCGGTCCGCATGCGTGTCTTAGGAAACGGATATACGAGTAAATGAATATATATTGAAATCGTAGCATGTTATGTAGCAAGTTAAAAATTTTAATTTATAAATAAATAAATAATTTTTTTTATATATAACTAAATATATTTTTACTATGTATATACGGCAAATATAAAAAATTATACTACCTTACAGGCTAACTTAATATTAATAAATCTTAAATACGGTCGGTGACCGACTCACTAGTATTGTATTTTTTTCATCTTTAGAATATAGACGTAAAAATAGTGTTAGATGGCGACTCAGCGGTTTTTACAGGTATGACTGACTCAGCCATTTGGACCGACGTAACTATATATAATTATTTAATTAATTAATAAATCTAAGCTTCAAATATTTTTAAGAATTTTTTATCGAAATTCACTTAATTATTATACTTATTTAATCCTAAACATATGTTTTGTGGAATAATAAATTACACCAGACTAGTACAAGATGACTATTACTCTACCCACTGTAATAGATTAATAAATTATATATTTTTGACGTTCCTCTGTTAAAAGATGACATAAATAATTTCACAAATAATTAGAAATTACTTCATACAGTTATTTCTTAATTGGTTGGATTCGGATCTTTTTTAACATTTTGTAAACAAAGCGTCTGTGAATTTCAACAAGCTTAATTTCCATTAGAGAACTATTGACATTGCTAAATAAGACTTCTGCGAGCATGAGACATATTCTATTAGGTTAGGTTCGGTTTGGTTAGACAGGTTAGGTCTACAACGGGACTTGTACATAGTATTAATAATAGATGGAATGATGGAATACTAAAATTATATTTGAAACAAGTGTAATAGCGGAGAAATACATTAGATTTAAGATTCGATTAACAAAAGATGAATCTTTTTATGGAAATAAAAATATATATTTTTTTTATTGTGGTATAAAGAGAACTGAATTTCACGAAATCGTCATTTATTATAAACTACTCCTTGGTTTTGTAAGTTGTCAATTTACTACTGAAAAGAAAGAAAATACAATTAATATTCAACTAATTGTTTTTGACAACAATTTAAATGTTTTAAACTATCACGTCTCGAACACATTTTAAGCAAAATTCATCGAAATGTCATCGCGCTTTAAAAGTTCAATATATTTTATTATTTATTTATATTAACAGAAGTTTTCAAGATTAGATATCTTATTTAGACAGAGACATAACAAAGATATTTTCTTTCCAAGATTTTAAAACGTTTGTTTAATCAATTGTAAGTTAAGGATATTTGCTACAAATTCTGTTTAATAAAACTATAATAATAGACTCATAAATTTATTTTATTTATTTAATTAGACAGTGTATGTGTGTGTGTGTGTTAGTGTTACAAGTATTCTTTACGTATATACCAGAAAAGGAATGACGCAGTTACTTAATTGTCTATTATTTCTTTTTGTTCTTTTAACATATATTTATAATTTTATTAACAACATCGGTTTCAGTTCTATAACTATCTACCTATGTAAAAAATATATAAGTCATCCAACCTCCTAAATCAGGACAAACTCTATTTATGTCCGGCAAAGTCTTTCACATCTAGTGGATGGCTTCTTTTATGACTTTATTTCTCAAGAGCGTGTCAATAATTCCTTGCTTTTATAGTCCTTTGTTATAATTCTGTTAAAGTGCCATTTCCTTTGACTAGATTTGAAGCAAAACAAGATGAAATAACAAAAAATTATAAGTTACACAATACACCAACGAATGTGCATCTCATTAATTTAAATTATATTTTAATCAACTATACATATTAAAAAATAACAATGAGGTATTTTTAATTAATTAACTAGCAATCGCTAAAGAACCTTTTATCTGTATATTTAAATATGTATGTTTGTTTGTTCGTCACGTAATCTTCTAGGCAGATTATCATATTCAAATTGGGTAAGGTTTTGGCTTATTAACTAAGTAAATATCCTACATTTAAATTAGATAATTATAATTAAAGTATCCTAACTTTTCATCTCAGTATTATTAGCTTCCACCCTGGAATTTTATTTAATTTTCACGATTAATTTGAGTAAGAAGGTATGGGAGCGAGGGTAAATAAAATCGCTGGTAACGGTTGGTATGTAATACATTTATTCATGTATTGCTATTTTTCCGTTTAAGCTACAATAGCTGTGAAATATCAACAAAGTAAAGTCTACTTTCTGCATACGCAAACAGTCCAACCTACAATACGGTGAACACGACGACTACTTCGGGGATTAACCCCTCCAGGACGTCACAATAATATAAATATATAAAGAAATATTTTAATTGCCTTACACAAATTTTAAAAAAGTATTAAGGCAATGCTTTTGTTGTCATATTCCCCATTCTGAAAAAGCCTCTAAAAAAAATTATTTCTCTATATTACTATATAGTCTGAAAATCCGTTTCTTAAGCGTTCTTATCATAGCAGCCAATATACTTTATAAATGTTATTGCAAAGGTCTTGTGTAATTATTAATAAGCTCGGATGAGGAGGCCCTGGGAGGATATTTAATTAAATTACTAAGACTGGGATAATTTTGATAATTGTATTTCCTACATGATCACTTACGAAATAAACTAATTTATGTTTGAGAAATACATATATATATATATATATATATATATATATATGACGGCGCCGCTAATGACATTTGCAATTCTTAGTTTTTGACGTCGGCAACAGGATGACATAACGACAAATGACAGCTGTCATTCTAGCGGAACGTCAGATGAGTGGCAGCGAGGCGGCCATCGCCCCTTTCCCGTGTGGACAACCGCCTGCGCACCACGCTCACGACGAATCGCTTGTTACCGACGCAATCGTTAATTATTATAATTGTAATTCATGTCTGCTAGATCATTAATGCCTTTAGAAAGTTAGTTGATTTGTTATTTTGTGATTAAGTGAATCGTTAAGTGTAATTAAATAACTAGAAACCATTTTGGGACTTTTTGTCATATAACATACGTAAATAACTATGGATAATTCTGAGAAAGACCATCCTGAGTCCATATCAGAAGTGGGATCGAACCAACGTCAAACGGAAAATATGCAATCTGCGGATAACCTCATGGCGACAAGATTGCTTTCAAACATGGAGTCTATGTTATCCCGAATAATTGCGATATCGCCACCGGCTACCGCTGTAAGTACTCACACTGTTAAACTTATTGAATTTAACCCTGACGATCCAGAGGCGGATATTGAGGGTTGGTGTAATGTCACTGAGATTATAGTGCAAGAAAAACATCTTGAGGGTGTGGATTTGCTTATGGCACTCACAAAGGCACTTCAGGGTCGCGCTGCGACTTTCTTAACCAAAATAAACCTTAAAGAATTAAAATGGAGTGCTGTTAAAGAGACTTTGTTAGCAAGATTCGCTAAGCCCAAACTCATACAAGACCATTTTGATGATATTTTAAAATTTCAAATCAGTGTTAGAGAAACCGCGCCAGAAGCTGCGATGCGTTTATGGAACTTGATCGAGCGTATACCGAAAGTTGAATTACCTGAAGAGGTTATTACAGGATTCGTAGTATCAGTGTTATGCCAAAAGGACTATGTTATACGCAGGGAGTTAACTACACATATGATTGCTACTCGCGCTCAATTATTTCGGATTCTCAGTGGTATATCACTGAAGCGACGATCAGATGTTAGCAATGAAAATCAAGAGCCTGACATGAAGCGGCCTCGGATTGACTTGAGGTTTCCCGGAAAATGCCATTTCTGCGGGTTGTCTGGTCATAGACAAGCTGACTGTAGAAAGCGTAAGGAAGATATCAACGCCGGGAAGACCCAGAATCAATCAAGCTCTGCTCCTGCACGTAGTCAAGACAATTCAACAGTTTCCTGTTACACGTGTGGAAAGCGTGGTCACATTTCTACAGTCTGCCCAGAAAAGAATATTAAGGACGGGATTGAACGAAGGGAAGTCAACCTTTGTGGACATCGACTTTCAAAATCTACCTTAGAGACAGCTACCGGTGAGAAATTTCCATTTTTATTTGATAGTGGATCGTCTTGTTCTCTTTTGACTGATAGTATCCGCGATCGGTTTCCGGGCATTGTACACAATAATCTTGTTTATCTGACCGGTATAGGACGTAATGAAGTACAGTGCACTTCACAAATATTAAGTACAGTAAAAATCGGTGATATATCTGTTGACCTTTTATTCCACGTCATACCTGATTCAGTCATTTCTATACCAGTTATTGTAGGTAGAGATATTCTAAATGAGGGTTTTCGCGTAACAATAGATGATGACAAACTTATATTCAAGACCAAAGAGCGCACCAACTTTTGCGAAGCTAAAGCGGTAGGTTTTGATATCTCCTTAATAGATACAGATTTAGAAGGGGAGGATAAAATATTGCTATCAAAAATAATTAATAAATATTCGGATTATTTTATTGACAGTCAACCTACTAGGCGCGTTAAAACAGGGCAGTTAGAGATTAAATTGATAGATCCTCATAAAGTAATTCGTAGATCACCTTACCGCCTAGCACCCGTAGAGAAAGAAATAGTCCGCGAAAAAGTAAAACAACTGTTAGATGCAGGTATCATCCGCGAGAGTTCTTCCCCTTTCGCTAGTCCAATACTCCTTGTGAAGAAAAAGGATAATACAGATAGGATGTGCGTTGACTATCGGGAACTCAATGCAAATACACAACCCGAGCATTATCCTTTGCCCCGCATTGAGGAGCAGATAGATCAACTTACTGGTGCTAATTACTTTTCTTCATTGGACATGGCCAGTGGATTTCATCAGATTTTGATTCACCCTAATTCAACTCATATGACAGCATTTGTAACTCCGGAGGGTCAATACGAGTATCTCGCGATGCCTTTCGGTTTACGCAATGCACCATCAGTTTATCAGAGATGCATCACAAGAGCTCTGCATGACCTCAGTGATAGACCTCTTATATATATGGATGACGTTTTGTGTTATTCTCCTAATATATCACAGGGTTTGGAGCGTCTTGATAAAACGTTGAATGCCCTAACTTTAGCAGGGTTTTCATTTAATCTTAAAAAATGTAAACTCATGAAATTAAAAGTAGAGTATTTAGGTTATTCTTTGCAGTCTGGCGAAATCAGACCAAACTCTCGTAAAATTCAGGCATTAATTGAGGCACCCCCGCCAAGTACAGCTACACAAGTTCGTCAATTTCTTGGTTTAGCGTCATATTTTAGAAAGTTTATTTCCGGTTTTACTAATATTGTCGGACCATTGTACCCGTTAACTAAAATAAAAGGACCTATTAATTGGACTGCCAGACATGAAGAAATCCGTAAAAATATCATCAAAATTCTATCATCGGAACCAGTTCTTACGATTTTTAATCCAGAATTGCCTGTAGAGTTGCATACCGATGCTAGCGCTGAGGGTTACGGGGCTATACTGATACAGAGGAGAGATAACTTACCTCACGTTGTAGAGTACTTTAGCCGGCGTACATCTGAAGTCGAATCTCGCTACCACTCGTACGAATTAGAAACCATGGCCGTTGTACGTGCAGTGGAGCATTTTCGGCATTATTTGTACGGCCGACGTTTTGTAGTTTACACAGATTGCAACTCGCTGAAAGCATCTAAATCAAAGATCGATCTGACACCCCGTGTGCATCGTTGGTGGGCTTTTCTACAAGCCTACGACTTTGACATTGTCTACCGCGAAGGTCGTAATATGGAACATGCCGACTACCTTTCTCGTAATATTCAGCCGGATGTAGTCGCATCTTCTTCCAAAACACCCGCAGTAAAATGTGTCCAATTCGTTGAATTACATCAAGGATGGCTGTCGGTTGAACAACAACGCGACAGCGAAATCCAAGACTTGATCACAAAGCATACTAATAACGATTTTCCGGACTCCGTAGCACAAACGTACGACGTTAGGGACGGTATTTTATATAGGAAAATTGAGCGCAACAAAACCACTTCTTGGTTACCGGTTGTTCCACGTTCTCTAATATGGACACTTATTAACCACGTCCATAACGAAATCCAACACCTTGGCAGTGACAAAACCTTAGATAAACTCTATGAACAATACTGGTTTCCGCAAATGTCCAAATGCGTGCGTAACTTTATTGAGTCATGCATAGTGTGTAAAGCGTCCAAGGGACCTTCGGGCGCCCAACAGATTCGATTACATTCGATCCCGAAACTATCTACGCCATGGCACACTATTCACATAGATTTTACCGGAAAACTCAGTGGTAAAAGCGACCGGAAAGAGTATTGTTCGGTGATAATAGACGCTTTTACTAAATATGTCCTGTTAGAGCACACATTATCAATAAATGCTAACAGCGCAGTGCAAGCCTTATCAAGAGCTGTGTGCCTTTTCGGGGCTCCTAAACGCATCATTTCTGATCAGGGTAGATGTTATGTTAGTAATGAATTTAAAAACTTTTGTAAAACTCATAAAATAGACCTGCATTTTATTGCAACCGGCACAAGTAGGGCAAACGGTCAAGTTGAGCGTGTTATGCGAACGATAAAAACCTTGCTCACAATAGTAGAGAACGATCCAAATAAAACATGGCGCGATGAGTTAGGCAGTATTCAATTAGCACTCAATAGTACAAAATCGGCTGTTACTAAATACTCTCCTACGGAACTAATGTTTGGCATACGTGCAAACTCTTTAGGCATGTCTAAGATATTATCACATTCTGAAGACCACAATATTCGATCAGATTTAGAGTGTGTTCGAAAAAATGCATCAGATAATATTGAAAAGGCCGCGGCGGCGGACACTCTAAGATTTAATCGTCAACGCGCCAACATTATACCATTCACTCAGGGAGATTATGTTTTTATTAAGAATTGTGAAAGAAATCAAACCAAGTTAGATAGGAAGTTTAGGGGTCCATTCGTTATAACCTCCGTATTGGAGAATGACCGGTACGAACTAAAAAGTATTAGTGGTTCTCACCGCACTTATAAATACGCACACGAGTTTTTGCGTGCAGTACCTAAGGGGCACGCCGGTTTACTGGAAGTCACTACCACTCTACTGAATGATGACGAGGCCGAGACGGCGGCAGAAGATGCCCAGAATTCACAATTTAGTAGTAGTCATGTTATATCACCGCGAAACCAAATCGATGAAAGCGATAACTTAGATATCAGAAATGAAACACTGGGTGTAGACTCCGACACTGCCTCGGCTAATTCTGCAACCCTAACCGCTGGTTCTGATACGCTCAGTGTCTACTCCGATCCCGAAACGTTAGATGTACAGTGTGAAGTCGAAATTCATACTCAGCAAGATTGTTCATAAATAATAGGTAAATATGTGTCGCTATAATAATATATGGAACTGGTCGAAAGGACAGAGTAGTCCGGTTCATGTCGCTTTTACGGCTGATCGAAGGGACACTCTCGTCCGGTCCATGTTTCGGATTATTGGGGTTGTATAATTGGTAGAAGATATAGTGTCGTCCGGTCCATGTAGCTGGTCGAAGGGACACACTTATCTTGTCTGTGAATCGGTGAAAGGGACAGTGCAGTCCGGTCCTTGCCCTTGAGGCTGGTCGAAGGGACACACTCGTCCGGTCCGAATTGTGTGTATGAAATAATGATTGAAAGGCGTCATCCGGTCCTTTACGTGAAAAGGTCGAAGGGATACGTGATAGTTGATAGATAGTTGATAGTTTCTACTGTTGTGCTTCTTGGATGCTGCACTTTTTGTCAGGTTGGACGAGTTGATAATCAGAGAATAAAATTGCCTGTTTCAGAACAACGCTAGAATTACGCCCGAGGACGGTCGAATGTCAGTCTGGCCGTGACGGCGCCGCTAATGACATTTGCAATTCTTAGTTTTTGACGTCGGCAACAGGATGACATAACGACAAATGACAGCTGTCATTCTAGCGGAACGTCAGATGAGTGGCAGCGAGGCGGCCATCGCCCCTTTCCCGTGTGGACAACCGCCTGCGCACCACGCTCACGACGAATCGCTTGTTACCGACGCAATCGTTAATTATTATAATTGTAATTCATGTCTGCTAGATCATTAATGCCTTTAGAAAGTTAGTTGATTTGTTATTTTGTGATTAAGTGAATCGTTAAGTGTAATTAAATAACTAGAAACCATTTTGGGACTTTTTGTCATATAACATACGTAAATAACTATGGATAATTCTGAGAAAGACCATCCTGAGTCCATATATATATATATATATATATTTATCATATATGTAAAAGAAACTTTATTATTATATTTCCAATTAGATAAGTAATATAAACTTACATTTCATAAAAGTATTATAAAATAACATTAACATACATCAGTTACATTATTATATATGTTTAACCAGCTCTACTTACATTGGAATTTTTCAAACTAGTTTCAAACCCATTGGGGTCGGTCGCTGGACTGGACTGGTCTGAACTCGTTCAAATTCAATATTTAGTGTCCTTAAATTATAAAATATATTATAGAATTGTAGTTTTTAAAAATTCATTTCATTCATTTCGAATTTCATCACCGCACAGCGCGCCATCGACTTCTTTACCATCCCTACCACCTGAATGCGTGGCGATCCTCCACTGTGCGGTTTTCAAGGACCTTTTTTCCACGTTCCACTCGCTTGTGGAACGAACTCCCTTCGGCGGTATTTCCAGATCGGTACGACATGGGTACCTTCAAAAAAGGCGTCTACTCCTACCTACAAGGCCGGCAACACTCTTGTAAATCCTCGGATGTTGCAAGAGTTCATGCCCATGTGATGTGATGTGTGGTGATCACAAGTCATCTGTGACCCGCCAGCTCGTTTGCCCTCCTTTTACATTGAAAAAAAAAAAAAAAAAAATTATGATGGAACGCTAAACATTACGGAGATAATCAGGATAACTGAGGTCCAGATAAAGAATAACGTCAGGAATTCTCATTTCGGTTATTTAAGCATTCGTTTATTTTTTCATTTAAAATAAATTACGTACCATAGAGTTCATAAACGATTATATTTTTATTATTTTTTAGGCGAGACTAAAGTTATCTTACAATACCTACAATACCTACTGATATTTTGATTGAAATACTATAAAGTCTATAGAAAAGAAAGTGTGATGAAATGGGTCTCAACTTAATATAATAATCATATTAATAAAATAATAAGGAGGTAAATTTCGATATTTTTTAACTAATAGTCTTTTATTCATACTCGTAACTCGAAACTAGTAACAATAGTTTTATAAATGTTTTCCAGTTTGTTTTTTCATGTATCGTAATCGTAAAAGTTAGGTTGTTGCCCCTTCCAACATGTTTAGGATGAAAAGTATCTCATTTTTACGGACAGACATAACTGATTTGGTCTATAATTACAACAAGGTTTTCATTTAACTTTGTATAGGGCTGGCTGTTTATCTGAATCAACATACAAAATGCTTTTCTGTCTGGAAAATTATATAATTTTCTTGGTCAAAAACAAAAGTTGGTCCATGATATTGTTACGTATGGATTTCTATAAATTTAAATATAAACCGTTTACGATTCGAGTAGGGCAAAGGAGAGAAGGAAATAGGAGTCACTGACAGCCGCTAGTACTAAAATAGCAGAAATATGAGTTGCATGAGTAAGAAATAAAAGTTATAACACAGTAACACTAATCAATAAATCACCGAGATGAACTCCGTACAGTTACCAAACAAATATCAGTAGTACTTTTTCGAATGTCCATAAATCAGCTGGTAGTAATCAAGCCCCGGGTAACTCGGAGGAATACGCTTCAGTCCAATTTAACAGACTTTTTAGGAGAATCCGATCGAACGCAAAATATAAAGAGTTAAATAATTTACCTGCATTCACAATATACATACCTGCTTTCAACTGTATATACAAATGATTATATATCAATGTAAGAACATACACTTAATATAGCATTCACCGACTATTCAAAAGCTTATTTCGATAAGCGTATTAGTTATAACACCCTATTGTACGTCTCTGGGACTCTAATAGTGAATGGGAGGAAAATTAGTGCTCTATATATAGAGTGAGATAATCCCCAGATAAGCTCTATACGACATACACACTGTACTCTATTTCGAAAAGCATTTGATACAAAGCCCAGTTTCTCTATCTCAAGTTATAATTCAACTTTTATTGGATGACAAAGTTCTTTAAATTAAATTTTTTTTGGAATAATAATTTAATTTAATTAATTTTATATGATAATATTTATTTATGTAGTTAATGTATAGTTTCATTTGAAATGTGTTTTTTGTCAAAATAGTAATAAATTTACACAATAGATTATTATAACAATTTTGAGCAAACATGTGAAGAAATAGAGGTAAATATAAATCTCTGCTTTAGTAATTGAGTAATATTATTCTTTATAGTAAATGATAATTTTAACAAAATGTTTTCGTTTAAAAATACCAAAATTAACAATTACTATTATTTTATTTAACATTGGTTGGTTGAGCAAATATATAATACGAGTTACGTTATGAAAAATCTTTATATAAGTTTAAAAATTATATAAAAATATCTAAGAGATCTTCTAAACAAACTAGATGTAAGATAAGTCGTAATAAGATAGCTCCTTCAAATAATAAACTACAGAAGGTTTGTCAGATAGTAAACAAAGAAATGGAATATTTAAAACAACCAGATAAAAGTGTAGAGTAATTTCTGGCAGATTCATAGTCTAAGATCCTTCTTACTTCACGTCTTACAGATAACTTTAGTAAAAACAAAACTATTATATACTGTTTTATACTAATTATACACCAATGACTCCATACGTCCTTTTAAAAATATAAATTCCACCGAATCCTGTCCTATCGACTCACCCTAAAAATAATTCATTCTAAATATTTATATCTCTTAATTTTTAACTATTTAGTAGTGATTCACTTATATACAGATATATCCATGAAGATATTAACACTTTTTGAAATTTCACAATCTTAATATGTAAAGCACAAAGACACTCACTCACTGACTCATTCATCGGTCTACAGCCCAAACCGTAATACCTAGAAAGCTGAAATTTGGACACAAGACTCCTGACATATTGAATAAGTGCAATAAGAAAGGATTTTGTAAAGGTCCAAACCGTTCCAAAGTTACAGCTAAAAAATTAAAAAGTTAACCCCCCCCTCCCTCCCTTCTCCCATTCCATTGCAGTAGAAATTAAAATTATTTGGCCTCTCACTATGTTTATTCGTAGGATTAGGGTTCCATAACTCACATACAGTTTGTGATTATTTGTGATTATATTCTAATTACCTATATACGAGTACAGTATGTGATTATTTGTAATTATTTTCAATTTACCCACATACAATTTGTGATTCTTTGTTATTATTTGCCCAGCAAAGCGGGCGGGAATCAGCTAGTACAGTATAAATACACGCAAATGAAAAAACTAAGATGCTTTAAATTTATATCACGTTAAAATATTTACATCGAAATGACTTCGTCTTCGTCGCATTAATTGAAACCATTGGTGTAACCTTTTTGCATTTTGTGTACTTTTAACAATACTTTTTTATGAACGGAAAGATTGTGACGTCACACGACAGGGTTTATTATGGGACTGTCACCGTGTTTTCGGTACTGAATATAAAAAAAATATTTTTAATTAAAAATAACTTTTTAATTATTACATATATGTTATAAAAATATAGTTTTGTTGTAAAACTAATATATAATCTTATCATTAATGATGGCAAAATAAATAAATTCAACAACCCAATAGTACGTGAAGCGATTAAAATTATGAAACTCGCCACGAAATTTACGATATCAACATACCCTCAACTCCAATCGAAATATAATGAACACCAAGCGAGGGTATAAAGATACTTGTGCCTCACGCAGACAACGCTGAGCTGACATTATTTCTCCCGTGACCATGACGGGTGAAATTCGGTTCTAACGTCCCCAAATAAAAAAGATAATGAATTCTTAATGCGCGATGACATTTCGATGAAATATTTTGCTTAAAATGTGTTCGAGGCGTAACAGTTTAAGAACATTAACAACAAGTTCCGCAATGAGTACTCATTGTTGTCAAAAACAATATATTTATGCAGTGTTCATTTACATTATACGTTATTTGACGTTTCCTTTGTACTTCCTTAATCTCATATAACTATGGCCTTTTACAATATACCATTTCAGTCTGCGCACGGCACGGTCATGACATCGACATATGTTAACAGCTCACAAACTACAAAACAATGAACATGAAGTGGATTTTAAATTGAACTTTTCAAACTTCACCGTTTGTTATACAATGCGTTGTAATTAATTCATACAAAAAATATCGAACAGTTCCAGTTAAGATGTTCCTGAATATTTGTGAACTTGTGACAGGGCTTATTTGTATCTATCTACGAGCCTTCAATAAAAAAGAAAACTGTTATAATATGGTGGTTAATTTTAAATCAACGGAATCCGTGATCCAGGCTATATAAGCTTTGTTTATTAAGTTAATAAAAATAATAAAAAATCATAGGAATCATCTTACTAAGTCATAAATATTGTGAATATGAAAGATCAATAATGTATACAAACAAAAATAAAACTAAATAAAAAACATATGAACCGAAATCTTGAAATCTCGATGGATGGATAATGGACCGAACAATCGATAGAAATAAAGTTGTTAAATTCTACATACCTACCTAAAGTTCTGACCGAAATGTAAAATAAAGGAAAGATTATTCCGGGATCTCTGCCCGCCTCCGTTTCAAAACGAACAATGGAAATTAAACACCTTCATAGCTGAAATACGATTTTACTAGAAAATGGTGGACCGTTTTGTTCTAATTCTTATTTGAACATCTGATTGCGTTAAAGGAATGTTTCTGAAAACAATTTTAGTGCAATATTTAATTTGAAAACAGGTAATACTGCATAGACTTTTATTAGTTTTATATGACTTCTCTGTAATTAATTGAGCGTAAACAAAGTGATTATATCTCTTGGGCCGGCGAAGCGCTTATTCGACGATCGCCATTACAAATGAATTGTTAATAATCATAACAGCAAACATTACATTACAAACAGAATAACAGGCATAAAGGCAGCCATCATCTCTTCGAAGTGGAAACCTTTTCACACTAATTTATTTACAAAGTAGGATACCTTACACCCTCGAGGTTACATTTGGCAGATGTTTCCGAAGCCTGAATAGGAACACTCAATATAACCCAACGTTTATTGCCTTAGTCGGACGCTATGGGATTGCGGTACGCCCTCACCATAAAAACTATACAATAGGAAGCCTAAGTTAGCAAAAAGGAAAACAAATATAAATAATTTAATAAGAAACTGTTAGGTGAAGCCCGACACAAAATACACTCTACGAAACTCCGGAATCCACCGTAGGAATATATAAAGAGAAAATAAACATTTCTCTATTAACTAAATGACTTTTCCTACAGTCCAATACAAAAACGGTCTAGAAAAACCAGTTTGCTTTATCCAGTGACAAATATGTAAATATACTACACAAACAATATTATAGAGCATACTAAAAATGTATCAAGTAGAGGTATTTTCTCGTTTCGGCCAGACTTTGGTGTCACCAAAAAATTCAGTATATAATTTTGCCTTAATCACATTCCATTCACAATCTTCATGAAAGCAATAAAAGAGTGATTTAGAAAAAAAATAAAACCCAACTTTCTAACCTGCATGTTATGTACATATTTACGGAATAACGGATACGAAGTTTAATTAATAACAACCTAAGAAATCGCTTTTAAATCCAAAATTCGAAGAGTCATTTTCTGATGGTAAGTCTTGACGGTTTCTCCTTTCAGTAAACAGATACAATTATTCTAGAAACTTTCTAAAATATTTCATTAAAATATTACAAATTTGTATTTTTTTATGAAAACGGACATTTATCATGTTCATTAATGTCACAAGTTTTAATTACTACCTGTTGTGCAATTTAAATTTTGGTAGCTAACACCATCTTGTAGCCATTTTAGGAAACATTCACTTGGTAGTAAATCTTATTTATATTATAAATGAAAAACTTTTGGTTTTTCATATCTTTAAAGCATATGCTTTATATCATATGATTTATGATACAAAATAGATAATTTTATAAGCATTAACTAAAACTTTGTCTGTATTCATTATCAAACCACAACATTATTGCAAAGGAAACGCTTCAACAAGCCGCATACGTCGTAGTTTAAAGAATTGTCCAGAGATGGCGCAACCCTTCAATGTTTTAAGTTATTTGTCACATCCAAATATAAACTAAACTGCGTTATAGATAATCATTTCACATTATTGTGAAATAAAAAGTTATTGATTATCATTCTGTTACTGTTTTCAATTCATCACATTTCTATTAAAGTTTTAAAAGAGATATTTTCTTTGCAATAATATTGCAATAAGAAAATGACGTTTATTGTGTTTCTAGTCTTTCTGATTAATCGAGCACTGATAGCTGTCTCGCTCTTGCAACACGCTGAATATGGCGTATTGAAAAGAGAAAGAGGATAACTCAGTTACACTTGAAGCATAATAGTCTTTCGTATCAGCTGACAAGCAAAGCAAAACAGTCGGTGCGCGACCATCTTGTCAAAACTGGAGTCAGTGACAACAAATAAATATTTTAAAATGTCCTAAATTACTTGTAATGACTTAACGATAGCTTTGTATTTAATAAAGTATAGTGTATAGAGTATTATTGTGCTATTTGTATCACGGTTATTATACATTTTCCCTAATAATTCGGGTTTGAGTTGCGTCAAATGACGTCATGTGTGTGATACACGTATCGCTGCCGAGTCCGTAAGTATTTTCTTTTATTACTTCATTAATTTATCGAATTGAGGTCTTATTATGAATAGATTAATGTTAACCCGACGCGAGTTTCATTCATGATTTGTATGGAATCGGTAAATACAGTTCACGGGTCCATACTGGACGAGACGTTGGCAGTACATTATGCCCTTGAAAATTATGCAGCAAAAATCATAGTCGCTAGGCCAACTGAGCTGATTATCGTTACCATCACTTTCTATTCCGATCATGGGACCTGTTATCAGAGGATTCCTATCCAACATTCCACATCGCAACAATGTATACAACGCACTAAAAATGGAACGCTCTAGACTTATCGAAAGTATTGTTTAAAACATTCAATATTGTTAAAAATAGGCCATGTAATGTTGTGTATTTGTTTACGAACATCGCCTACATAATTATATATGTAAAATAATAAATGCACCTACGTCACTCATGCAATATTATTCTCATTTTACATCGACAGATCACTGACTATTTTTCCCTTTTCGTACATCTAGTAATACGGAGTGGGCGTAATCTGTTAAATGAATTAACAAAACTCATTAGCTTATATTTTTTAAATACTCTAAATACTCGAGTTTTATTTTAATCAGTAGGTACTTATATATAATTACGTCTTTGTTCGTTAGTAGCAATGATTGATTGATAAAAAAAACCTGATTCATTAACACAATGATGAAATGAAAATATAACACGACTATTTTTAATAGGTAGGTATAGGTAGGTAATGGGTATATCCGATAACTTGGTCACGTGTCGCTATGGATCGGGTGGTGACAGCAGCATAGGTACCTCTTATATGTCATTTGAATATCATATTGGTAAAAAAATCGTTAATTATAACGAATAAAGTGATACTATAGCAATTACCTACAAACTAAACTATTCTTAAGTTAAACAAATACCTTCATTCTACGCACAAAATATATGTATTTTTTTTAAAAATAAATATTGCAATTTCAGTGTCCATTGCCGCCATAGACAATGTATTTTTTTTATTGAAGTAAATCGTTAATTATAGAAGCATATATGAAGTATTATAGTTTAAATGAAAAGTGAAATATCCAATAACTATTTTCTACTTTAACTTTTATTAAAGTGATAATAGTCTACAACGTGATGACTTATGAGTGAAGAGGTTGGAAGAAATTGACGTGTTGCGATGACCCGAATAATTTTGATAGGGGCAGGTGGATGTTTATGTATCTAAAATAAGTTATGACATGTTTTATATGTATAAAGCTATCTGAACCCTGTACATGTATATATAAATGCAGTCTGTGATACATATACATAAACATATACATATATATATATATATATATATATATATATATATATCAGAATCACAGATATCCTTATTTGTTACATTGTAAATTTTGTTCCAAACCAATGATGGGCTAATGATAGCTTCATTTTATTACGTTTTTTTTTACTGGTAACATTAACAAATATTCGCGACTGATTAACGGCTTTGTAACACCAATTTACACATGACAACAGTTTAAATTAAAAAAAAATGTTATGTAACATACATGTTGATAAAAAAAATAAAGAAACCAACCAACTACCCACTGTATTATGGTTTGTTAATTTATTACTGTACTCTAAATATTACATACATACATACATACAAACATCGTACATGTATGTAGCAACAATTGGAAGGATTTTCCTTATAAAAAATACTATAATAATATTTATTATGTATGGCTTTATCGCATGAAACTGTATGATAATTTTAATTAAAAAAATAAAATAAAATTTACTTTACAAGGTTTTTATGAAAGCGTGTTTTTTTAATTATTATTTATTTGTAGTATTTTGTAGGAACGTGTTTATTTTTTAAGTTTTTATATAGCATTTTTTGTTTTTATATTTTATAGGAGCGTGTTTTTCGTATTATTGCATTGTCATCGCTCCTTGATGAGTCAAATTAATCCGCCATCTTGATTATCAAAATCGTATAAGTTTCAGTTACATACAAACATACGACCGTATCTAGTAAAAGCGTGTAAAACTTTATATATATTTTCAGTGTAGTCGTTCTGTCTGTATTTTCGCTCATCACATTAAAATTTTATATGTCTGAAAGCTAGAAATCTAAGGTAAGTTATAGTACACCTTGTATCCAAATTAGATGATAGAAACTGAATTATTAGCTAAAGGAACTTTCTCTCGCGACACATTGGAATTAAGAAGACTAAAGAGATTTTTGTAATTAACGGAAGCAAATGAAAAATAATATATTTATAATATATTATTTAAATTAAATATCTTTTGTTGTAGTATTTTGAGACTATTTTGATAGGTTTATAGTCGAGATTTTTCTTATATGACATTTTTTATTTCGGTGTTGCCAAGTGTTGGTAAACTCATACATTTTTTGGGTAATATGTTATTTTCTCACTCACACAATCAATTATCATATATATATATATATATATATATATATATATATATATATATATATTTTAAATAATTTGACATACTCATACATATCCATTTAATGCCAAGTGTTGTTTTCTACACTAGTTTGTTCGTTCGTTGGTTATCCGTGGTGGGGGAATCACCGTTTAATATATCATAGTACGGTATGATATGTCAGTTGGAGCTCTCAATAGTAGTAGGTATATTGTTATATTGGACTATATATATATTAAGTATAATAATGTGTTAGAATAAAGAAAAAAACATAAAAGTCATCAATATCTTTCGTTAAATCTTCTTTTTAAGAACCGAAATATATTATATAATTATATCAATATATGTAATTATGTTGTCTCGAAAACAACGACATTTTATGTTAATACCTCGTCTTGTGTATGCGCGTTTGTAAATATATTAAGTGTCACCGGTACACTTAAATCTAGTTAGCTCCTTTATTTTGTTTGATTCATACAATGTGATCCGGTAAAGGAATGTTTGAATGTAGATCTATGTATGTGTGCGTGTGTGTGTGTTTTTAATTCAATTTCTCAACTTTGTTTTCAACCGCGAACATAAGGTTGATGTGGTCGCCATTTTGATAATTATTTATTTATAATGTTATTTTGTACATTCGGTTATAGGTCGAGTGTATTGATAACGATTTCCTCTATGATAACACTAATTATATATATTTTTATGCTATTATAATTGTTTTTATGTACGGGAAAAATACATAATTTATATACATTGTGGCTTGATAATCAATAATTCATACATATTGACTAATAGTTTCTATGGCTGAAGGCTCAATTTATAATGGTATATCAAATAACAAAGCACGGAGAACAAAAAAGCATGACCTTGTGGTGTCATTTTCGCACGAAGCTGGTTCCGATACGAACCTTGGCATCGACATCGAGTTTGGCTTGACCTTACCTAGCTAAGGCTGGCTACACACTAGCGACTTAGTTAGACAAGACTATTTTAAAAATATTTTATTCACTATAATTTTACATATAAATATATCTGCAAAGTTACGTAAGAATAGTAGAAATAATTACAAATAAGATCTTAAATTATGTTAATTATAAGTTACAATCCAAATAAGGCTTAAAGCAGCCTTATATTATTTAACACTAAACCTACCGACAATTCTTGTATACCTGTTTGTACCGCACGCGGTCAAATTGACCGGTAATTAAAAGTTATTGAGCGAAGCGAACGAAGTGAGCGGAGCGTTTTACTGGAGACCTTTTGCATTCTTTGTCACGAATTGGCTCAAAAACTACTTGACGGAAAATTATGAAACTTTGCAAACAAAAAGACATACAGTCGGTGATGGTTCTTAAAAAAAAATTTGAAAAATTAAAAAATATATATTTTTTTTTTATATCATGTCAAAAAACTGATATCCCATTGAAGTCAATGGGAAACGATGAGTGAATACACTGGGTTCGCTTCGCTCAATATGCAAACGGCACCCGAGATTTCGCGAGCGTAGCGAGTCGAAATTGAGGGTTTGTTGGCGCACCTAGTTTTATTATATAACGCAGGTAATAATGGAAATAACTAAAAGTAAAGAGTGAAGAAAATATTATGTGCATATTCTAAGAATTGTCATGTAGTTTGATAACGATATTATAACGTTTAAGAATGTGTAAGTTTTACAAAAGTTTAAGAACGGTCAATTGGACCGGTACTTGGTAGGTTTAGTGTTAAGTTAAACTGATGATCACATTACGAGGCGTGTGTATCCTTGGCAACAGATGTACGTACATTGACCTATTTATGTATTTTTGGATGTTTTAATGTTGTTGTTTAAAAATAATTATTTTTAAGCGGTGATAAGCTGTCTCTTTTAATGGTGCCTTACAGAATTACCAATAATAATAATTAAATATATATTTTAAAACAAAAACAGAATCATTATTAACCCTCAATTACTGATCACAGCTTAATAAATAATTTATCTAATACGATGTTTTGAAATTCATAAAAAAAAAATGTTTGTTTTTTTTTTAATACAGAAGGCAAGAAACATCGTCTACTTTGATCTCAAGCCACTTAAAAAGAAACAGGAAAAAACTAATAATATTTATTATACCGTATGTAGATAAATTATTTTCTATACCAAGTTGAGAAACAATAAATTAAATTTATTCTCACACGTGTGTTCCGCCTTATTTGATATTTGTTTGACTGCTTTCAGCGTTTGATAATTAACAAATCATATCATATTCAGTCATCCTTCACACTCGCAATAAATAAGATCTTAATAATAAAAATACAATCTGAAATTGAAATCGATAAATCATAAAATTATAGATTGCTTATTGACACTTGTGTAAACGAATCGTAATTGTAATAGTTTTTACCCAAAAATAACCTTAATTTTTTTTATATATAATACACTTTAATCAGTCCAGAAACATTTAAATGGAAATAAAAAAAAAGCTAAAAATAACTTATTTAGAAAACGAGCGAGACAGCATTCTCTGTAAATAGTTCGTATAGGTCATTGCGTCCTCGGGCAGTGATGACCGATAAATAACTAAGAAGATATAATATAATAAATATATTTATAATAAATATAATATAATAATCGACTTTATGTTAATGAACTAGTGACGAAACAAATAAAAAAAAAGTGTCAAAAATGACAACTGTCAACTGTCACTCAATCACCAGCTGTCATTTGTAACATTTGTAACGTTCACTTAAAATGCGTAGTTGTATACTGTTTATGGTAATTAATAATACAAAAGATATATAAATGCTAATATTATGTAATAAATGATCTATCAATAGACACGGCGGACCATGTGTTCAATTATCATAGTTGATGATCTACGCATCCATCTCGATTACACACACACATGCACATAGACACACACATTTACGTATTAATTACTAATATATAAATGAATTGCCACAGAAGATGTTACCATTGTATGTCTTGAACTCCACGTCACATCTGACAGATTCATTTATTTGTTTGTATTATTTGGTGAGGGTTTTGAATGACATAATAAAAAATGGCGTTAATCAGTATTTAAACCGTGAGAAGTCGGGAACTGTAACTAGTTACAAATGAAGAACACGAGTGAAATAAGGATACCTAATTTAAAATACTCTGTCGTCGTTTAACATTGACCCCAATACGTGGTATTCGTTTTCGGCAATTCAAACTCTCTCATTTTAAATGTTTGAAAATATGTATAACATTTCTCTGTACATGTATTATATGTACATATGTATGTATGTTGTATGTTATTTCAGACATACATATAATAAATTATAAAAATTATTGTTGTGTTACTAAAACCAATAGTTTTTTTTAATGTTTGTTTCTTTGTTTTCGCGTCACGAAGACATTACTGGACAAATTTTGATAAGATTTTATATGGTTATAGGTTATCGCCTCTGTCAATGCAGGATACCTACTCGTTACTACTACTACGCTATTATTTGGGATATAAAATCAATATATTACTACTAGATGTATTATAATAAAATTTGTTGTAGTCTCTCTTATTGTAAAAGTCCACGGTAGGGTGCTTTTCAACCCAGCACACTCAACACTTTTCACAGACAAACCAAAACTTGTATGGTTTCAAATAAAAAATCAATCTAAAATGGTGAATTTATATTAATTGTATGTAGATGGCTTGTTTAGTCAGGTGGTGGGAGGGGAGGGCACGGACAGAGTCGCCGTAAACAACTGTTATTTCATATTGTTATGTTATATGTAACGTAACAGTAAATATAAGGTCAACAAATACAATTTTCACTTTTATAAAATCGATTACAAACTTTTAAACATAATATCCTTATCATAAGAATATTTTAACGGATTATTTTTCAACAGTAAGCAAACCTTTGTGTTCTCAAATCCAATCCAATCCAATCCAATATTGCACAGACAACCATCCCATTACACGCCTCAGACGTAACAACAAAACACTCACAAAGATCATATGTTTTACAATATAGACTAGAAGACGTGATTCTAATGTCGAGTTCAGCTTAATTTCGTTGTTTATGGATACTGTGACATATATACGAAGTTGTAAAATTTAAAAAAAAAATGTATTGTCTTAGATTTTCACTAGCAGTAGGTATATACATGAAAAGATTTTTACTGAGTTTAAAACTTTGACACAAATTGATTGTAAATGGCGGAATAATGGCGGCTATGGGACAAATGAATATGGAAGAAGTGAAAGAGGTGTTTGATCCGTGGCTGGCGATCTAATGTAAACATTATTCTTTGTGTAATTTCCATTATTTTAACATTTATAACCACAAACAACTTACAACACGACTATTTTATTACTTTTAATTATGTAAAAAGTATAAAACCTCTAATTACTTACACACCGGTCCTTGATATTTAAAAATGTCAAATATTACCTTCTCATATCAAGATAATATCACAAATATGTAGCATACGACGCCGAACTAATTCAAGGTCGTTTTAATATAAAGATTCTACAGTTTTATGTATAAAAAGGTCCATATGCAGATTATACTAATATTAATTAATATTTTTATTATATTAATATTAGTTTTCTGTTTAATATTTAATATTTTTATTGCTATTATTGTGTCTATCCCGTCGTTATGACCTTGACCAAAATAATAAGTATGCCGAGGTAGGGCATCGGCCTACGAAAGTGAAAACTCACGCGCAGCCCGGACCAGACCGGTTGTACTGAGACACAGGTTACTGTGGATATCATAAACACTTAACACTTATAGGTCACTGGTAAAAATCACTTACTACTATTCTGTACTCCAGCCAAGATTATACAATCAGAATGACCTCTTGAAATTGTATTTCATCAAATTATGTACAAGATAAACAACCTTAATATATTATATTTAAAGTACATTTTTAAATAAATGTAAATAAGTAAATTTTTTATCAACTAATGCTTAATTTATTGCGAAATGATGTCATTATTTGTTAGATATGACATACATAAATAAATAAATATACAAGAAATGTATGATACATAAATTTGATTTATCAATTTATATCTCTAATATTTCTTTGCCAAGTACATCTCGCACGATAACACTGATAACGGGTCGATGACTTTATGAAGATTATTCTGTAAAACTTATTTTGTTAAATTTAATGACAGATAATTTGTTTATCTCTCCGTAAACACACCGATAAAAGGTTAAGATAATTGAAGATTGCATGAATAGTCTTTTTTTGTTTTTAACAATGACAATTATTTTTGTAAAAATAAGTGTCTGAAAACATTTAATAAAATGCACTACAATGGTGCATTTAAATATGAATGTTTAAATTAAGTATGGCGTCTGACGTTCAGCCATCTTTGTTACAGACAATAACAATGCAAGACCAGGAGTCCGAGGAGCCGGCGCACCACGCGCGGCGTCCCATGAACGCCTTCCTCATCTTCTGCAAGCGACACCGCAGCGTCGTACGTGACAAATATCCGAATTTGGAAAACAGGTCCGTTCAGATCCGTTCAGGGTCTACGAAATATTCAGGAAATAATATCGCCAAATAAACACTTATAGTGGTTATCTCGTTTTACATATGCTAAGTTTATCATTGTTATTATTTTATGCATCTTTTTGGTCGTTTATATTTATATATTAAAATATATATTCGAAACAATCTTCCTATAGAAGTATTCCACCTTGCAGATCTATAACGAAAATTCTCGGCGAGTGGTGGGCCAATTTGGACAAGGAAGAGAAAGCTTGTTATACAGGTCTTGCTAAACAGGTATGTGAATATTTTATTAGTAGTAGTGTGTTTTAATACTAAGATTAAATGTATATTTTTGTTTACAGTATAAAGACGCGTTCTTCAGCGCTAAT
Organism: Melinaea menophilus ssp. n. AW-2005; assembly: GCA_918358695.1. Lineage (NCBI taxonomy): Eukaryota > Metazoa > Arthropoda > Insecta > Lepidoptera > Nymphalidae > Melinaea > Melinaea menophilus. The sequence goes on from OU911042.1 coordinate 28,692,886, forward strand.
CCTGACTTCAAGTGGTACAAGTTGCCCGCACCACCACTGCGCACTCTCTCCTCTAGGCCTCGGGAGTCCACTGACAAACAAATCGAGTCCTCCAACGAATACCAAGACCATGAATTAGAAAGAACTAATAATAATTCCACTAAATTCGACTACAACAAAAAGCCAAATGAGAGCGATTCCGAGACTGATCCTAAACCCCTATCCATGTTCACGCCCGGCAAGTTGGCAGACGAAGCTCAAATGGGAGGATTAAGTAGCCTTCTATCTACCAAGACTGACGTCCAAACTCCTAATCCATATTACTCTCCTCCCTCATATAAATTTAACGCGATCTCAACTCCAATAGAATACAGATCTCATAGCTGTATGGACAGTCCTAAATCCAACCGTGAAGATAGTATACGAGAATTACAAAACGCTCTCACTGAAACCACTCGTATGTTTGAAGACGATTTTGAAGAGAAACGATTGCATCATTATGGCGTAGTCAACGATCAGATGACGAATCAAGACGTCATCGACCAAATAGTGGATAACCGTTTTTCAAAAGATGATGAAGGGTACCAGAGAAACTGGTCGGACGATGAAAAGAATTCGAAATCTGGTAGAACGTGCAAAGGAAAAAGATACCAGGAATTCATGGCCGTTGGAGGACTAATAGTGAATAAGAGGCAGAGACGAGATTATCCCGATAGATTGTCGGACGAAGGCTACAACGCTTCATGTAGCTGGGATCCGGGATCTTCACTCGAAGAGTCTGCCGTGACAATGATCAACGAATCGAAACTCAACGCTGACTACATACAACACGATATAACTATCGAGAGCGAACCAAATGTAGAACCAAACGACACGCCCGAACCAGACAATAACGCTAACAAAACATTTAAGGCTGCCGACTTCGATTTAGAAGCTAAAATTAGAGCTCTGCCCTCCCTTAGTTTAGAGAAGTTTCAACAAAAAAAGCGTGAAAATAAACGTAAGAAAAAAACCATTAATTTACGACCAAAAGCTCTCGAGTCTTCGCAAATAATAATAAACTCAGTTCCGCGTCCGGTTATGGACGACAGGCACAGCGCAGACGTAACCGACAGTTGGAGGGAGACGGTCATAGGAAGCCAGAAGCGGAAACCGAGGAAAATCAGCATCACACGTCTGGAAATTAACAGCCTCGTCTCACACGACATGAACGGAGGCAATAAGATTAGTCCAGAGATAAAGATAGCCACGGAAGCCCCTTGCGCGGTCCAAAGCATGGACATGTGTAATCAAAACCACGGCGACGTGGACCTCTTCGCGCTGGCCACGCTGGCCGAAGTGGCCGCCAACACCTCCAAGCTGGAACAGACCAACGCGGTAAGCGAAGACGCTTCCAAGGTATCAAATACCAACTAGCCTTAATAAGATATTCCAAAAATTATTTACTTTATAATCAGAAAATATTTATATATAGTACTTTTACATTGTACGCATAAATATTAATATGGATTGTACACTTTTAATCGTAGTTTTTATAAATTAGAGATAGAATTTATTTATATAATATTAATAGAGATATATGTATACTTAGTTGATTTGGTCGGTAGGCTGCGTCGGCTGCGTCGCTTGTTAGGTGTAAACTGGTGATAGATAGGCTAATAATAAATATATATCACAGGTGTTAACAAAGCATAATCTATTTTACGTGTACTTTTAAAAGAATATATCAAATCTATGATTTAAATCGTAAGCGGCATACGGGCGGTCTTTTTAACAAATTGTCAATTATTGATATTTGGTTGACACGAGATGCCGTGTTCCGGCCATTCATCACAATATAATTTAAAAAATGCCAAAAAATAAGTCATACATACTGTATATTAACCTCATTATATATAGTTAGGTTACTGATCGCCTTAATAATAGATTATAAAAAATCTAAGACACCACGTGCATAGACTGCATTGCATTTTGAAGGTGACTGTTTTCGTTTATACCATTGCTGTGTGCAATTATTTATATATTTTTATATGTTGATATATGCCAATTGTGGTTTCAATTTTAATCGAAGTAAAAATAATTAGTTTTTATTTTATCAAAAACATGATATTATCTGTATGAAATCATTGTGGGTATAACTCACGGCTGTCCTTGTGATAACTTAAATAGTAGAGTAACCTCTTTATTAATAATCACTCGTTAATGTGTCAAAGTATCTTGAAACTTGTTTTAACCTGTCGATGTCCCAATTAGGTACCTGAGGTTTATCGAAAATTTTCATGGATTTCACTTTTAAATCATTGCACATTTTATTTTAAGCTATTTTTAACGACTTCGTAGTTTAGTTATTAATTTTTGTGGAACAGTGTTTCTCAAAGTTCTTTGTTTTTTTTTATTATTATTATTTTAATGTTTTTAACGCTTCTGTGATTCTATTTAATATAAAGATCTTTAATGACGGTTAATGGTGCGAAGCTTTGTTGCTGGTCTAGTCTGAATAGTATTTTAAAGAAATATTCAAGTACTAAATTCGAAAAGTGCACTTATATTATTTACAAATGACACAAGCCATAACGTGACATGCTCATCCAAAGACCAAATGTTAGTGTAGGTAGTTTACCATAATATATATTAAATAGGTAAATAGTTTTATTACCTACTGGTTTGGCATTCCGGAATATACTATAATTAAAGTTTTGCTCTTTGTTTACTGTATAGGTTATTCATGTTTAAAATTGTTGATTTTTATTTTGTGAAATATTTTATTAATTATTGAGTTTTTTTTTTGTAATGTTAACGGTTCCTCAATGAGATTTTTCGATGAGCTGAGAGGGCTTTATAAGATGTATTGAAAAAATCTTATGATATTTGTTTGCCTTGTCGATATCAGAGCCTTATTTTGAAGATATTAGTGTTAAGATATGTATGACCAAGGGGCCACGGAGGATGGTATTTCAACGGTAAATACTAAATACGTATATAAATATATTCATTATACACAGTAGAAACATAAATTGTGAGCTTAAATATTCTCATGATAACAAAAACCTATGGAATGGTTTACATGGTGCTGGCAGATCTGCGTTAGTATAAGTTTTTCCGTCTTGACGGAATTAGAGGTTATAGTCAATAAATATATATATGTATTTGTAATTATAAGCTATCGCAAACGATGTGCCGTAATCCATAATCATGTTGAACAAAATGCACACACACGCGGCACATTTTTTGTGATATTATTGCAAATATCGAATTATACATTATATTTATATCAAATATTTATATCGTGTATAATATAATTCGTTAAATTACAAGATGTAATACATTGTTTATAGTTTGAGAAACACTGGTCTGTATTAGGGCATAATAAGTCGGCACCCAAAGCGTTAAGTTGGCTCCAAAGTATTTTGTTGATGTTTTGTTACAGACGCGGTTCGATATATACTTTTATGTAGTAATAAAGTTTATTCATATTAACATTTACCTTGTTTTATTTTTTACATGTACTTTAGTGATGTATACACCTTAAAGCAAAACTTACCAGACTGTCGCTGACCACTTTCAAGTTTAGCTGGTTCCGGTGGATGCAGCTATATTTCTGCCTTATTCCCAAAACACGAAAAATAGTGTGAAGATTAGATCAAACTATGGAAATTTGTGTTGCGGCTCAGTTGCAGCCACGAATTAATAGTTTTCTATAAAAAAAATAAGTAATTGAATGTGCTGTGAGTACATGTCAAAAAAGTAATTTTATCAAACTTTATTTGAAATTTACGTGAAACCCTGCTTACGAAGTTTGAACCCCTATGTTTTTGTCGCGCCCTCATGAATCTACCTGGACTACTTTGGGAACTAAGGCCCTAGAGGGAAAAAACTTGAAATAATATATAACAGAAAGTGCTGTCTTGTCAGAAAGTTTTTAAAACTAAAATAAAATTAAAATTGGTCAATACAAAATTGTGAAGAAAGAGGAATAATCTGATTAAAAAAGTCATTTTTTATTGGGACTACAAATTAAAATATGGAATTCATACTTCTCATTCAATAATTATGTAAATTTAATAATTGTAAAATATATTTATAGGCTGAATTCTAGGTATTCAATTAACATTTTACGCTTTTTGATGTTTGACGTTGACATTGTCACAGTGACAGCAAAAGTCGTTTGCGATTTGACTATTTATTAATTCATAGTCCGACGACCGAAGATCGTGGTTTGGCAAAATTTTGCAAATTATCTGTTAAATACGCAAAATTAGAGTTACACCTTATTGAATTTAATTCAATAAACAAATTGTTACTTGTGCAAAGGTATTTTTATCTCAATATTTCAAATCTGGATGACAAAACAATGATAGCGGCTTCCGAACCCTTGGTATGTTTTGTTAATTTGTTTTGACAAATATGCTAAACATTTTCTAAATACATAAAATTTAACTTATTTTTGTTAAAATATAAGTATTTTGATTTATAATTGTTATATTATTATTTAATAACCGTTTTGTCGGTTACTAAATACATAACACTAAAACAAAACTGTATTTCACTTATATTGAAAATCATATTAAGATGCTTTTACTAATTAAAAGTAAATTTTATGTTATACCAATAGATTACCAACTATTATTTAAATTTATAGGAATTTGTTCCGCACGGTAGAACAGTACTATCTAAGCATCCTGGCAAGATTTACAGTAAGGGCCACAATGTGTCTTCCGAGCAGTCATTGTTGTACAAGTTGTCCAACTTTGCTATCAAGGATGAGAGCCTCGTGGATGAGGATGAGTGGTGGTGTATCAGAGAAGTTTATTATAGAGTCGAGGGTGTGTTTGTGTGTAATATTTGTTTTAAGAAATGTCTCTTCAATTAGCTATTTCTATCAAGCACTGTTTGATACTATTTCATAATTTGTTTCCATATAAATAATATTTTTCATTACTGCTTAAATTTTTTTGGAAAAATTTGGTCATTAAACCTTTTACTTATTGCTATTACAAGAATTTGAATATACCTTTCTTTTATTCTGGATTGTTTATGACTACTTAATCAATGTTGTAGATGAGAAGGACTTCTTGGAAGAGTGTCAAAGAGAACAGAAATGTGAATACATGGATTCCTTACGTCCACCGAGTAGATTGAAGAATGATTTTAATATATCAATTAAATCTGAACTTATAAGTGGTTTACGTAAAGATGATGTATCCTCGGCCGGTCCATCCAGAGGTAGTAGTGCTAACAGTTCAAGTAATATGTCCAAAAAGTTTAATCTGAGTTGTTCACAAAGTAAACCATCACGATCGAGACCATTGAACCCTAAAACTGATTGCTATTATGAGGAGGAGTTGTATGTCAAAGGAAGGACTGCTGTTTGGTCTAAAGGTACCTCATTTTTATCATAATTATATTTCCTGTCTAAAGTTGTCTTTAAATATGTTAAGCAATGTTAATGTTATTTGAATTAAAGTAAGAATAAAAAAAGTATCATCATAGGGAGATCTGAAAGTTCATATCCTAATGAGTTACAGGCTCGGTTCTTGTCAACTATATATTTGATATTGTAATTGTCAGGTTTAAAAAATTGAAATTAAAATTATATTGACCATAAGAGAAATAATATATGTATCTCTGTTTAATATTCTGTCCCAAATTATTCTATTGTCTTTTTAAAATTAAAAATGTTTTAATTTCTATTAACAGGTTTAATTTCAACACCGGCTTCAAAAATGTGTGGTCCCGAGCATAGAGAAACCATTGCATGTTACACCATAGACAATCCAATCAAACACGCCACCTTCGCGGATTTCCACGTCGAAGTCAACAATACTATGCTTATAGATGCATTGAACTCACAAATAGGAGATATCAAGAAGAACATTAAAAGAGACACCACTGAACACATGGAGAGCGAAATCATGCCATCAATACTTCTCATTGATAACAAGTGCATGCGAGTGTATGCGACGGACGGCCGCGAATATATAGCAAGTATTCCCTTCCAAGTGAAGAAAGTGTGGCCAATGAAGTATGGGGTTCTATTAGAAAAGGATGCCACACCTATTCTACATAACTCCGTGTTAGCCACCTCGCTATTGAAGTTAAACGAATCTCATAACAGTACGTTTTCTAAATCACGCACTCTACCCGTCAATATGAGCGCTCGGTTGCGAGCCGAATCAATTTCTGGATACGACCACGAATATCCCTTACCGACCTGTTTCTCACTCTCCCATCCATTGGACGAAGTCACTCCTATATTAATGAAATCGTCAGCCCAAGGCCTTCAGTATTATAACGATGGAGATTTACAAATAATCTTCGTAAGCACTACGCCAAGTATAATACTACTATATGATTGGAAATTACAGACGCATTCATTGTGGAAGATAAGGAAAGCCGTTCGCGAGGAATGTCTTGCGATGTGTCCGAACATGAATTGTTCTAATGTGTTCAGTCAATCCTACGACTTTGTAGGCAGCCCGATGCAAAGCATGAGAAATACTGCCAGTTGGACGGCTGGGAGTCCGTTCCACTCGAAGAAAGGACAGGTTACACCAAACAGATCTCGACAGAACAGTCCAATGGCGAATATATTTCACCAACAAGGGTTGTCGCCCCACGCGTCTATAGGTCAAGCAAGTTCCACCTCAATGGCCAATACGATGTCTCAAACACCGCCATCACTGCCTCTGTACCCCGATGTTTGTCTGGACCACATTTGGACGGACAGTCAAGTAATAAGGCGAGATCCCGTTGAAAGTCCAAATGATGTAAAAGCGTTCTTGCACACAGATTTAGTTGGACATGACTATCTATGTTTTATGGTAAAAGTCAATGGTGTCACGAGGCTTCAGATTGTGAGGCTACAAAAATCACATTCGCACGGACAAGTGTTTAAAACCAACATAATAGTGGGTTCGATATCTTCAGTACTTGCCAAGGATGCGGTCGTATTGGATCATTTGAAAATGATAGCGCTGATCGACGAAACTGGCAACATAATACTACAGTCGGGGAACAGTTTTGTTGGCAAGGTGAGGTTCATTCGGTACATTATCTATATATCAACAAGGTAAGATCCGTTTCACAGATACCTTTGTTCTTCAGGTCCACGTGGGAGGTATCCTCGCCCGTTTGATTGACTCCCCCTACACCAAGCGCACGCTCCCTACTACCCGCGCCTCCCTCCCCTCTCCCTTCCCCCGCCGCAGTAGTCTCCTACCGTCTCGCGACGCGCCATCCTTCGACGACTCCGCTCTACACCTTCTATCCCCGGTGCCACACTCCAGCGTATCCAGATGCGAACAGAGGGAAATTGGTGAGTCCATGCTCATGTACTCATTTTAAGTAAACGACCATTGCAAAAACATCTTAAAAATTGTAAGACAAAAATGTATACTATATTCATCGTAGTCACTAAAGTAATTGTGATGTATATGTTAGTCAATATCCGCCAAATTAAATCATCGCCCGGCAAGTCGTCGCCTTCAATACCTACCATCCTGGATGCGTGGCAATCTTTCTTTACTCATAAAAAAAAGAGATCATTCATAATGAGAGGATTCGGGGCGTGCCTGCAGGCGTCCGCAGCCTGTGCGACGCGGCCGGCTCGCGCGTGTCCGTGCGCTCGGAGGCCGGCCAGCTCTACCGCATCGCGCTGCCGCAGCCTGCCAGCGCGCCCCGCGTTGCGGCCTGCTGCGCCGCGCTGGCCGCCGCGCTGCCGCGTGACGTTACCATGCAGGTACACACACACACGCACGCAACCACGCACACTGTTACTTGTTATCAAGCCACTTGCATCGTTTCAGGGTAATTTTATTACTCCTTATGCAACTCCTTACATTTTAAAGTTTAAAGGATAAATCTCTTGCTCCGTTGTGACGAAATTTGCATAGTTTAAAGACTATTTCTTTTTGTTGGCGGTGAAATAGGAAATGAACGTTTGTATGGGGTAACAAACTATTCACAAACTAGAGATATGAAAATGACTAGGCATTTTTCAATGTTATTTTTTATTTCGTTTTTACGTATTCGTATATATCAACGATCTAAAATGCACATAATCTCAACCTAGTAGTTAGTTAGTTACTTAGTTAGTATAGTAGTATTAGTTAGTATAAATTATGAATTGATGGATCCGCAATAATTACATTCTAATAAAAGCACATTTCGTACTAGTGCTATGAATCATAACTTTGTCATTTCAGGTCGTCATAAAATGGTACGGAGTGCGAAACGCCCCAGGCACTCAAGATTTAACGCCCGATCAAGAATGGACGATGTTTTCAAACCTAATTCTATCGCTCATAGGATACGACGTTGAAAAACTATCACAGAGCAAACAGAACGAAGAGGAAAATGTAGAAATAGTCACGAAGAAGCAGAGGACGTCTAGTGACGGCACTCAAGACGATTGGGATTACATGCTGAACTCGAAAATGCATAAAACTATTGGAAATTCTTTGGCAAATATGCTTAATTTGCACCAAATACAAGCGGAGACCAGACATTGTAGGTCCAAAAAGAAAGAGCCCACGGAAAGTGAAAAAGGGACACAGTTTAATACAAGCGGTATCCTCTTTCCATATACCGTGCAAGTGTTCTATGCCTTTCATTTAGTCTATGAAGATATAAAACTAAACACGCTACTATCTAGCGATTTGAAGCCGCTATCTGCATTTTTATATCAAATAGCAAAGGATTTGGGCTTGGACAAATATGTGAATCACTACTGGCTGGATTTTCCTACAGATTACAGTTTAGAATACGATGAAAACGATTCTCAAATATCCGAAGCCGTCTTGAAGAAGTTGACTCAACCGAACTATTTCACAGTGGAACCGCCTAATATATTCAGCTACCTCAACTCGATGATGAAAGACGTGGACGTCGGTTACTACCCGTACATGTCGGATGTTAACAACATGTCCAGAGATATCATCGAGGTCAGTTATAATACATTCCGTGTATTCATACAATCGTTTTCCAAATTAAATTTGAACTTTTTTTGAAAAGGTTAATTTCATATAAATATAAAGCATTTCATGTGGCAATAGCAAATGAATCTATGTGATGTAAAGTGTCTTTTTGTGTAGATAATATCGACGTCGGGGATGGCGAGCGGCGCCACGCGGGCGGTGGGCGCACGTGACACAGTGGGCGGGTCCAGCACGCCGCGCCCGCGACACGCACACACGCAGCCGTACGCACGGGCGGTGCTGCTGGCGGTGGACAGAGGTGAGGACATTTAGACTGTAAGGTTGTGAACTCAAATGATGCAGTTGTACTTATATACTTATACATTTGTTTTAAAGAATATACATGTAAACTCACAGGTCGTTTATACTGTTTTATATTCGTCTCCAGGCCTCACCACCCGCCGCATGGACAGTCTGCCTCCGGCGGCATCGCTGGTGCTGCAGGCGGTGTTCTCCCGCTGCCGCGCGTCGCCGCCCGGTGCGGGCGCCGCCTGCCGCCTCGTGCGCCGCGACGACCTCGCCGCCCGCGACCGCGCCCGCCGCGCCCGCCGCGAGAGGGACGAATACATGGAGTGTGAGTGAGATGCCAATAGCCCGATGGATCAATGAGGATACAATATTTAAAATTATTGTTTATTGTTAGCCTTGCTTACTTTTTAGAAAAATAAATATTGAATATAATAATATCGAGGCCAAAGGCAGCTCTACTGAACCTTAATAAAGTCATTAAATGTTTCGGTACACTTGTATTTAAAACAATAATGGATTACTAATTTGGTGTCTACTGACCCCCACTGCTCAGTACTAAGACGAAAATGCATGCATGCATAATAGGTTCAGGTTCTAGTTTGTAAAAGGAACGCATAACACGAGATTTCATCCTTTATATAAAAACCAAAACACAGAATTAATTTAAATGCAACGTTTTAAAACAGCTCTCGCCCTCGAAGTATTGGAGAAGGAGACAGCCTACACCCAGCTCCCTCACGCGCAGGAGGACTCGGCCACCAAGGGCGAGGACGACGCTCACACCGGCATGGAACACTTGAACACGAAACTTTTGAGCCTGTTGTATCCTAAAGATCACAGGTACTGAGGCTTTTTTAAATTTTTATTTTTATGAATACTTTAACCTGATGTTATCTGCTTTGACGTAACATTAATAACTTTGAACAAATTTCTCCTTAAAGCACCCTAGAGTAATAAAAGAATATTTTTTTCGAATTTAACGACCATAAAAACCTGATAGGACTGCTAAAATTTAATTCATTTCCATTTTTAATACATCGTAGGTATACTAAATTATAAAAAGTAACTATTTTTTGCCTGAAATATCATTTAAAGTAAGTGTAAATTCTAAGATATATGCACATGGTGTATTTTTCAGAATGACGGAAATATTCAACCTCCTGCAATCCTCGATCCCCGTGAACATAAACCTGACGCAGCGGCCCGAGGTGTCCGACCACGACTTCATTGAGGAGCAGGAGAAGTACCTCTACGCCATCAGCACCAGGACCATGGCGCTGCCCGTTGCTAGGTGGATATTGACATTCCTAATTGTTGTTCAGTGCATATCTACGTCCAATCCAGTCGTGAACGTCTTTAGGCGACATTAAATTCTAAAAACCGACCAAGTGTGGTTTAGGCCACGCGCAATGTAGCGCTCCGTATGATGGAAAGATAGATAGAAAAACTTAAATTCGCCGACTTGAAGATATTTTAAAGATATATACAATTCTATAGTACATTATTTTATCTAACTTCTAAGATTCAGGCTGAATTTTATGTCGCCTCAAAATTTAACCATTAATTGCCGGAGGGAGGGGACGATAAATCTAACATTAATATTACACAAACAAATCCCATAGACGAAAAATGTTTTTTTGTAAATCCATTTTTAAAGACCGTTTTAACGACATACTTAAAAAAAACATCCCTATTATACGTGTTGAGGTGCTGCGTTAGAGAAAATATATTTTGCAAAATTTCATTCCACCACCACTTTGTCGGCGTGGTTAATATGTATATTCATGCCAAACTACAGCCTTCTAGTACTAAGAGTGTGAGCTCTCTCTAAGTTGGCTGCGGACAGACGGGCGGCGGACGGACGGATGACACAACGTGAAATTTGTCTCCATATTTAATAAACATATTGTCCCCAGAGGTATGGTGACGCTCCGCAGCCTACCGTGCTCCCCCACGGAGCCCCTGGCGGCGGCGAGGCTGTGCGTTTCGGGGCGCGGACCACCCCCGCGCCGCGCCGCCGTATCTCTCTCCGGAGGGGACGCGCCGCCCCATTGTCTGCTGTGGCCCTCCTTCCACAACGGTGTAGCGGCCGGCCTGGCGCTCGTGCCGCTCACCGGCACCACCATCAGGTCCACTTGGATCCTGTTCAATAAACCGCGGGTAGGCATACATAACAGTTCGATATACGTGCAAACATTGATTGTGTAAAGTTTCAGACATGTACAAGCGATTTGTTTAATGTCTAATAAATATATATGTATGTCAGGGAGCACAGGATCTGTCGACGGAGCACGCGGGCTTCCTGCTGGCGCTGGGATTGAACGGATACCTCAAGGACATGCCCTTCATGAACATGTACGAGTACTTCGTCAAGTGCCACGAGATGATCAGCATCGGACTCCTGTTGGGGCTGGCCGCTACTTACAGAGGTCAGGAGATATGTGCCTCGGTTACCTAAATTTCTATAATTATTCAATTCCTCAAATATTTTTCGTGTCGTCACTATAGAATAATATAGTGAAATGGATAAATAAGTATTGTTTTTGAAATGTAACGAAGAATTTTTAATAATAATTTTTAATTTTTGTCTGCGCGTTTGTTTTGCGTGAGTCTTAAAATCTTAAAGTCTTTTGATGAAATTTCGTAAAGTTATGTAGAGTTTTTTAAATAACTATAAAATAAGAATTTTATTAATAGTGTGAGGTCGTTAAGAAGGTATAACATGACTAACAAATTTATAGACAAATTTAAAAATTGTTTTCGGTTGTGGCGTCTTTTCAATGTTATTCTATCCTGTAAACTTCGAACATATGTTAGGATTTTCGATTAGGGGAGACAGGACGGAGGACAGACCAAGACGCTGGCAACAACTAGTATTGCAAACTTTATTTCCATTGCAGTCTAATTATTATACCACATAATATATATTGACATGTTAATATAATTGTACTTTCAGGCACAATGGATGTCCAAGCCACAAAGATGATGAGCATCCACCTGGAGCCGTTGCTTCCGCCCACATCCATCGAGCTGGACATCCAGCAGGGCATCCTCGTGGCCGCGCTGCTGGGCGTGGGGTTGCTCTACCAGGGCACGGCGCACGCTCACTACGCACAGGTGCTACTGGCCGAAATCGGTGAGATATATACATATGCATGATATAAATTAAATACCTACTATGTCCAGAGCATATAAGCAATAAAAATATGGCAGGCAAGCCCCCGGGCCCGGAGATGGAGAACTGCGTGGAGCGCGAGGGCTACGCGCTGGCGGCGGGTCTGGCGCTGGGGATGGTGTGCCTGCGCGCCGCGCCCGCCGTGCACCTGGAGCACCTAGCGCCCGCGCTGCGGACCTACATGCTGGGCGGCGAGCGAGCGCACGGTGAGACCTCACTGAGTTATCCGTGACTTGATCTTTTCTTCCTAGATATGATTTTTCACATTCACTTATATTTATTAAACTGTTTTACTAACAAATTATATAAAGCATTAAGTTTTACGTCTTAATACTAAAATTTGTAACATAGGTTTATTTTATAAATGAGTAGTTTTCTTTGCTTCATCGACATTATTTTTCAGTCATTTATATTTATAAGTTTTTTTTATAAGTAAGCAGGGGCGTTTGTCACAAAGATAGGATTTTAGAAATTAGAATTTTTGTAATGAAAAAAATCTTTTATATGAGCTCACGGACTAGTCTTTCATGTTTTTCTCACTACAATGTATGTCGGTTAGTATATTAATATCATTATGATATAAAAGCATAACTTCATTACTATTCTCAGGTTCGCACAAAGAAAAATACAAGCAAGGGTCGTTCGCGATCCGCGAGGGTACCGTGAACCTGGACGTGACGTCGCCGGGCGCCACGGTCGCCCTCGGGCTGCTCTACCTGCGCTCGGGCTGCGCCGCCGTCGCGGACTGGCTCAAGCCGCCCACTACTGCCTACATGTTGGACTTTGTGAGACCGGATTTGTTGATGTTGCGAGTCATTTCTAGAGGTTGGTTTTCTGTATATTTTAAATATTCGTCAAACCATTAATCGGGAATAAATAAATATTACTATATTAATATATATCATTATGAGACCTAAGATTTCCTTTTAATTAGCATTGTACAATTTTCTTTAGGTCTGGTGTTGTGGGACGACATCGACCCCAGTGTGGAGTGGGTCGAGGGTCAGGTGGCCGAGTCCATAAGGAAGTACTGTTTCGTCAAGCCCACGGAGGAGAACGTGGATTACGAGGCCATGAAGTAAATACATCATTGCAATTTCTATTTGATATATATATATATTACTTTTCAAGTATGCTATGGATCATGCACTTTTATAGCAAAAAACAGACGTATGTTTTGTAAATATAAATTAATGAAAACTATAAACGCTGTTAATAAAATATGAAATATAAAATTCCGGGATCCAATATTGCGAGTAATATCTACATTTGTGGACGGCAGTAGATTGTCCCTGCCTCCACTGTACTGTATAGTCAATTCACAAGCACGTTGGTCCGCAGCCAGGCCTACTGCAACATAGTGGCCGGCGCCTGCTTTGCGCTGGGCCTGCGCTTCGCGGGCACGGGCGACGAGGACGCGCGGGACGTCGCACTGCACTACGTCGAGCGCCTGCTGCGGATGGCCTCGCGCCCGGTCGCCGACCTGGCGGGCGCCTCCACGCTCGAAGCCTGCACCTGCGTGTGTCTGCTGGCCTCGGGGATGGTGGGTTATATAACCTATAACCTGTATTCGATTCCCATATATTTAATACTTCATTTAAAATATAACCCCACAGATAATGGCGGGCCGCGGGGACCTGCAGGTGCTGCGCGTGTGTCGCCGCCTGCGGGCCCGCGCCGCCGTCCCGCGCTCCCTCTCCGCGCCGCCGCCGCTCACGCACGGCGCACAGGTACTAGAGGACTATTGTTTTTTATCCATACGAGTCATTATTTCTTCTACATAGGATTATTAAAAAACTATATTTCCTGACATAAATAGGAGTGAGTACATGGGCATCTTTTATTTATTTATTGTTGTAACACTAAACATAATTTTTATATAAACTATTCGTAAAATATACCTATAACCATAAAACTAACCTTTGACAGTATATGTTTTTACGTATCGTCGTGTATGTGTGTGTAGATGTGCGTGGCGCTGTGTACGGGGTTGTTGTCTCTGGGGGGAGGACGCGTGTCCCTCTCCCGCTCGCCCGAGGCCACAGCGGCGCTCATAGCTGCCTTCTTCCCCAAGTTCCCCACGCACAGCGAGGACAACAGGTATAAGAATAGCATCTCACCTTTCTTTAAAAAAACCCTTTACTTAACGTTCCAGAATAATCCAAACCTTAAAAGACATATTGCTTGTATAGCAACATTTTTGTTTAATGTATGTGAATTTTAGATATCACTTACAAGCGTTCCGTCACCTGTACGTGCTGGCGGTGGAGCCGCGACTCATACTGCCGCGGGACCTGGATACCGGGAAGCTCTGCTATGCTCATATACAGGTCAAAAAATAATTAAAAACTAACATGGATGAAACAGCTGAATAGACTTCAACATTGAATTACGTATTTTTTGTCAATTTTCTTAAATTTCAATATATTATTGATTTTTTATTTATTATAATTATTTATTTTTAGGTAATAGACTTACAAGGAGCGATAAAAGAAATGAAAGCACCCTGTATTATACCCGAGCTGGACTCGCTGAGGGAGGTCAAAATAAATGACCCCAGATACTGGCCTATCACGTTCCATAGAAACCAAAACTGGGATCAATTGAAGTAAGTGAACAGAACATTACATTTTTATAATAAAACCTGCTCTACTACAGACAACTTTAAAATATTATTACCGAATATTCCAGAACTTTCCTACAATACACGTGGTGTATAGATATCAAGCAGCGCGCGGGCCGCCTGTCGTACTTGGACGACCCCGACGGATTCCTCTCCATGCTGGCACAGACCCTCACCCTGGACGCCACCCCCTGGCTTCACGACCACATACATCTCTTTACCGCCGACGAGAGAGTCCGGAACTTCGTCAAGCAATATCTATACAAGGATGTGGCGCCCGAGGTCTGCGGAGACTGTCTCTTCCAGAAGCGTAGGAACGAGTCGTTGCTGCCTAAGCGGTGTGTCTGTAGGCAGCACAGCCAGGAGGAGAAGGAATTTATGACCGGAATGAGCATGGTGGCGCACGAGTGTGTGGTCAAAGACATGATGTGCGCTTTGCCTATATGGACGACATTTTTGAAAGTAATATAATAAATATATGTATTTTCTACAATTCAGATCTCTTTTCATATATATACTTCATAAAAAATGTTTTACATCTTTAATATATTGAATTATCTATCACTCTCAGATAATCAAAACCACGATGACCGAGCCGTCGGCGTACCACATGTGGCAGATAAAGATCCTCCTCTCGCAAGTGGAGAACCACAGCCGGCGAGGCGCGGGGGAGGCGGCCGCGGACCTCGAGCTCGACGAGCCGCTCATCTCCGCGGAGTTCACGCTCGCCATCAAGCAGCGAATTCTATGTGTCCTCGACGCGTGGGAGCAGAAGATGACGCCGCAGCTGCGCCGGTACCTAGGCCCGCGGGGATCTGTCGGGGCCGCCGACGACTCCACGCGCTGCGCCCTATCTGCCTACCTCGTGTTCTACTCTCTGCCGCGCCGCGCGCTGCGTGACGTGGCGGGCGGCGCGACATGTGACGTCACGGACGCCATACTGTGCGACGCGATGGATGCCGCGGCCGTCGCAGCCGTGCGGAAACTGCTCAGCTGATGCAGGGCGGGAGGAGGGGGCGAGGGACGAGTGACGCGCTCGCGCTGTCGGGGGGCGCGCACCTGCGTGTGCGACTGATGCGTCCGTGGGTGTTGGCGTTCGTATGTGTGTATGTGTGTGTGTGTATGTATGTTGTATGTATGTGTGTATGTGTGTGTGTGTATGTTTGTGTGTGTGTGTGTGTGTGTGTATGTGTGCTTCGGCGCCCGCTGAATATAATGTTATTTTATATCCGAGTCGTGGTACCGTTTTGATGTGAAGTATGTTTTTATAATGTGAGTAGAGATCTCTGCATGTACTTGTAGTTTTGGGTTATGAGTATTTGACAGTTGTATCATGTAAATAAAGTGGAATCGCATGATGTGTATGTATAGGTCAATAAATGTAAATATAGTTATTAAATATTTAATTGTTATACTTAATAAGTAAGTAGTGGTAATGTATGTTCTCAATTATTAATATTAAAAATAATTTATTTGTTTTTTTTATTCCTATAAGTAATGTTATTTTTTTCCTAAATTCCTACTAAGAGTTTCATGAAAAAAATATGTTTTATTTATTCCATTTTTAGTAAAAACACGTGAACGTCCAATTAATTACTTTCACTCCAAGATATTACATGACCAGGACATTGTTTCGATTGACACTTATAACAACTTCTCTAAATTGAAAAGCTTTCTCAGTTAATTTATTAATTTGTCTGAATCTCTTAACCCTTTATAGCAAGCTCGTCAATGTAGAAAAATAATTTTAAGTAAACAATAGGAGTACAAAAGTGAAGTGAAATTCTCTTGTTCTGTACCACTGTAACTGCAATAAGCATCGCCCTTGTCTCTCGGACAAGTAGCTCATGCGGCGCCCATCTTCATTAGCCTTCGGCTAGTTGTTGTGCCTGCCCTACGTTCCTCATTGACTATGGACACCTGCTCAAGCGCCGCCCTGATTGAAATATCGCTAGGTGGTAAGTGATTCGTCCTATGTATGCCTGGAACTTTTATGGACACACTGCCGATTGCTGTCTCATAAAGCGAAAAACTCTTTTCTTAAAAAAAGTAAATCATTATTTCGCGTTAGTCTTGAGTTTATTGTGAAAGTGTGTAGTGTCAGTTTTCTTATGCTGCGCATACACCGCCAGGCATGCTTAAACTAAACAATAAACAACATTGCTTGTCTAAACCTAACAATAAATCTAGATCCAAATTGATCCAAATTGTGATAACCTCAACGTTACCCAACGTCATAAACGGCAACGAACTGAGTGCAATGAAACTCAACTTAGAACGCTATGAACGAGCCTCTTATATTGTAATTAAAAATATTCTAAAGGCACCTAGCGAAACTAAACCAGATCTGAGGTATTGGTTCATAAAGCTTATAGCGGTAAGCAAGGTAAAATATTCATCTATGAATATTTTTATCCCTTCATGATAAAATATATTTTTTTTAAATCGAAATGGAAGTGCGACTGAAACTTAGTCTTGTCAGCTTAATATGTCAGGCGGAAGTCCGCTGTCTCTTTGACCGAATTTTAAAAATTATTGTGAGCAGGTTCGATAAATATTATTGAATTTTTATATGGCGATATGGGAATTAAAAATCCATATTAAAAAAATATATTTTGAAAAAAGTTAATGCTATCATAAAAAAAATTATTACGCTCATTAAAGCACCACTTTTTTGTTAGAAAAACTTTTTCATTCGATAAACCGTAGAGTTGGAAAATAATGACCAAAATCTTGCTTCTGTCACATCAAATTCCGATTTTTAAAGTTCAAAGAGTTTACCACTCGTATAATAATTTATAATTATGAAAAATAAATCTTTTACTTTATGTAATATATATTTTAAATAAACGTAGAATTAAAAGATCTCAATTGTCAGAGAGACGAACTCCAATAGGTCTCTCGCATCAGATTTCAATTTTAAGATATTATTTTCATTCTATATTAATTTTAAAATAAATTTCAAGACGATTATGAAGATTGATTCAATTGGCATTTCATGTTTTTTATTTCGAAAATGTCTAAAAGGTCTATCCTTTGGGAGTTTTGTCTTACAAACATCTCTGACAAAGACACATTTTTCAATACAGTAATCGCTATCGTTTTTATCGTTTCAGGATAATTGAATCGCTAATTTTCCTATTACTGAATTCAGGTTTTTGCACTGGACACAGCACAAGTACAACACTTTTAAAGGGTACCGAAGCCATTGGTCAAATATAAAAAAAATGTGTTACCGCACTTCTACTGCGGGCCGGACGTTGAATGGGCACTACACTCCGTATTATGCGATGATCAGAGGACCTTAGGAGTACTGCGAATGTGACCTGGTACTTTCCGGAATGTTTAGTCAGCAGAAGATCTAACAAAGAGGGCATATGGCGTCTACTTAAGCAGCTGGGACAGACCATCTGCGTCTCCGTCAAAAACAACAAAGCCGGCTGCGCCGTGGGTCTTAGGTGGTCCACATTTAGAATAGAGTGGCGTGCTGCTGTTGAGACGCTTCTAAAAATCATTTTTTTACGTATGAACTCAAAAATGAGTTTAATTATATTGATAATAAAGTTTTAAAGTATTTTACTGACTTTTTATGTGACTTAGAACTGACGGAATAGACGAAGTCGCTTGCAACATCTAGTTTTCTTATAAAATGAGTTGCTTACAGACAAATTTCGGAACGGCGCTTGCCATAATTCACACGAATTTATCAACTGTTATAATATGTTTTTGGTAGTTCATGAATCATGAGTTGTCTTGAATTAATAATAAAATTTAACATAAACACGTAACATATTTAATTTATATGTAAATTACGTGCTAAAATAAAATCTGCTTTTTTATTTTTAGGCATTAATTACTTCAAATATGTATCAACTATAACATTATTACTTAAGTATATCATATAATTCTAAAATGGTGCCAGTCTTTTTATTGCAATATGTTTCTTAACTACATATAACAACTATCAATGAATATAAGTACTCTGGTTATAATTATAGTAGGAAGACAGTGAGATCAATTAATAAAAAAAACTGTTTTGGCTCACGTTACCCGCACTTCGGGGAAATGGGAACCAGGAAATGGAGTAATAGGAGCCAACCTTCTGGTATCATAAAAAAGTTAGGAAATTGTTTTTTTTTCTTTCTTTTAAAGTAAAATAAGTCAGTGTCATTATTTAATTTTGGGACAAAAATCGCAATAATATTGACTGGGATCCTCGCAACCTGAACATGCTTCGTGTGCCCAGCCTCCACATGTTCGACGGCGAAACCATATCTCTTCAGATTTACATTTTTCGTGGCATATTATAGGTGGTAGAGCCTAGCTGCAGTTATCTGATTGCAGCTCGTATTGGGCTGGCTCGACCGGGGAAGGACCACCCTCTCACAGAAGACCGACGCGTAGTAATCAAACTCATTTGGTTATGTTCCGTCGGTGAGTGAGAGAATTGAAGTGTGTTTGACTTTGCTCTGGCAAATGGTCTGTCCCAGCTGGTAAAGACGCACACTCGTCTACCGGACGTGGACAGCCATATGCCCTCTTTGTTGGATCTTCTGCTGACTACACATCCCGGAAAGTACCAAGTCACTGTCGAGGCTCCCTTAGGGTCCTCTGATCATGTTATGTTATCTAGTAGGGGGCTGGGCTTTATATTTATAATAAACACTTCGGAGTACAATATCTTACTCCTTAATCAACCATCTTGATATTCTAAGTACACGCAGTGCCACCATAGTGTTGCCACTTCTATATTTATACTTAACAATAATCGACTATTACAACATCTTTCCCTTTTTCAATTAAGATTCATTACAAACAGTTCAGTAAAACATTTAAGTTTAGTTTTTAATTATTAACCTTAAACACTATGCATATTACTACTATAGTTAGCTTAACCAATTAAGCCTATTATTAAACTAATACAAGTTTGCAAAATTAAAGTAAATGATAATTCTTATTTATATTCTCTTGGCATCCCATCAGCTATCAGTTGATCTGAAGGGCATCTAGGCCTACGAGCTATTGACAAACATCCCTTTAAATGTTTAGTTGTATACATAATGTTACAAAATCAGGAACCACTATTTAAACACAAACTCACATGAGTTTCTGGTTTAAATTCGCTACATACAGATATGAACACATGGTTCTTTAATAACTCAATCACACACATAATCATCTAAATAATTAGGTTTCCTTACAACTCTCTCAGACCGTCTATTATCTTGAGATAATGGAACCTCTTGGACATGCTCTCTAGGACTGCAGTTGGAACTACCCTCATCATCTTCTGAAAGAACACTAGGAGGACTCAAGTTAATATCCATGTCATCATCTAGAAAATTACTACAGTCTTCTTCCCTTGGTGAAACGTTTGGAGCTTTATTTAAATGAAATCTATTTCGCCTAAATATTCCTCTGTCTGTTTGTATTATAAATGAACGAGGTTCTTCACTTTTCCTTGCTACTGTTCCATATGTTTCTAAATCGGTAACCCAGACTCTATCATTCACCTTTAATTCAGAAAGATTTCTTGCTCTATGATTTTTGTTATAATAAAAAGCATCTTTATACCTTTTCTCTGTTTTTAAATCCTTTATCCTTTCTTTAATAATAGTTGATTTATTTAATTTTTCAGGTAATATGGGAAGATTATCTCTAAGTTTTCGGTTAAACATAAGCTCAGCTGGACTATAGCCTATCTCTGTAGGAGTATTTCTATAAATTAAGAGTGCCAAATAAATATCTCGACTCTGCCATCCCATTGCTTTGTGAAAAATAAGGACTACTAGTGATCAATTTGAACTCATAATCTTTAGCAAACAAATTAAATTTAGTTTTAAACTGAGAGCCACAATCTGTTCTAACTATCTCTGGTATACCATATCTTGCAAATACTTCTTTACATATTAGAATCACAGTTTCCTCTGTAAGATCTTTCAATTTGGAGATTTCTAAAAACCTTGAAAAGTAATCTATTATGACTAAATACCAGTCATCTTTAAATTTAAACAAATCTAGTCCTAACTTCTGCCATGGTCTATCCGGTATATTGTCTATAATCATTTCTTCTCCATTATTTTTGTACATTTCTATGCATTTGGAACAAGTTTTAACTTTATCTTCTATTTGTTTAGAAAGACCTAGCCACCACACTGATTGTTTTGCTCTTTCCCTACATTTAGATATGCCCAGGTGACCTGTATGAATTTTACTTAATATCTCACTTTGCAGTGCTTCTGGTATTACAATTCTAGAATTAAATAAAAGAATGCCATTTTCTATGGAGAAGTTATCTCGGTATTGATAATAATTTTTAAACTGACCTAGTTGACTTTTGTTTGGCCAAACATTCACAGTAAAGTACCTCAATTTAGTGCACACAAAACATTTCTGCTGTTCATCTTTTATTTTACCTAAAGTATCCACAGGTATGGTTTTACAAGCAAACATGTTTAATTTCCAGTCCTCATTAGTCTCTTTATTACTAGTTAAGTTATCTGAATGTAACAAAGGCTGTCTCGATAGAGCATCCGCTACAACTAATTGCTTTCCTGGTGTATAGATAACCTCATAATTAAAACGCGTTAACTTTAATCTTAATCTTAGCAGTCTTGGACTTAAGTTATCAAAGGACTTTGTTTTTAAAATTTGCAATAATGGTTTGTGGTCTGTTTCTAAATACACCTGAATTCCTAATATATAATCTCTAAATTTTTCTGCTGCCCATGTCAAAGCCAAGCATTCTTTTTCAATTTGAGCATAATGTCTTTCTGTCTCTGTAAGAGTTCTACTTGCATACATAACTATTACTCTTTCCCCTATGTTATTTTCCTGCATTAATGCTGCCCCTAAGCCATAAGAACTACTATCTGCTGAAACAATTATTTTTGAAGATGGATCATAATGTGCAAGAATAGGTGCCTGCAAAAGCTTATCTTTTATTATTATAAATGCATTTTCTTGAAATTGTCCCCATACAAATTTCCTGTCCTCTTTTAATAATGAATACAATGGTTG
The DNA here is from genome assembly GCA_918358695.1 of Melinaea menophilus ssp. n. AW-2005. Classification (NCBI taxonomy): domain Eukaryota; kingdom Metazoa; phylum Arthropoda; class Insecta; order Lepidoptera; family Nymphalidae; genus Melinaea; species Melinaea menophilus. The sequence continues at coordinate 28,714,907 of OU911042.1, forward strand.
TAAAATATGTGACTTGTTCGCAATAAAACGACCTACAAAATTAACCATACCGAGAAACTGAAGCAATTCATTCTTACTTGATGGTGCTTTAAATAAACTGATTGCCTTTATTCTTTCTGGATCCACTTTTATGCCTTCTGAGTTTATAATATGACCCAGATAAGAAATTTCTTCAACCCCAAACACACATTTATTTTTATTTATAGTTATACCTTCATTATGTAAACGTTTTAATACTTCTCTTAGTGTTTTATCATGTTTTTCTTTGTATTCTTCAAACAACAATATATCGTCCATATAAATAACTACTTTTAAGTCTTTGAATAAATTTGAAAACTTCATAGAAAAGTATTCTGGGGCACAATTTAATCCAAATGGCAAGCGATTGTATACATATCTGCCAAATGGGGTAATGATAGTGGTAAGCTTTTTTGAAGCTTCACTTAATTTAATCTGATGGAAACCTGAGGTAGCATCAATTTTAGAGAAATACTTTGCTCCTTTTAACTTAGCCAATGTATTTTCCCCTTTAGGGATAGGATAGACTGGTCTAAGAATATTTTGATTTACCTGAGTATAGTCCCCACATATTCTCACTTTCTCATTTTTATAAACTACAACTATAGGTGAAACAAAATCAGTTGCTTCCTCTATGGGACTAATGATACCTAAACTTTGTAATCTATCTAATTCTGTTTTTACTTTAGGCAAAAGTGGTATTGAAACATTTCTTGGAGAAGCATGAACATATGGTTTAATATTATCTATAAGTTTAATATGAAATTCCTCTTTAAAAACTCATAACTCATCAAAGATACCTGGAAATTCTTTTTCCACAGATACATCATTTAAAACTTCTTCACTAGATAGCGCACAAATTTTTATTAAGTTCATGTTTTCTATAGATGGTCTACCAAGAATAGCAGTTTTTAAGTTTTTAATTACATAAACTTTCCCAATATACTCACAATTTTTATATGTTAATCTTAATGGTACCGTCCCCACCATCTGTAATTTTGTTCCATCTGGTCCCTTCACTGTATCCCTACATTTCACCAAGGGTAGTCTACTTTTCTCTGCTAGACGGTCTGAGATCTCTCATCTCATTATCAACATATTTTTCATTATAATAAATACTGACTTCAATCATGTAGCTGCTATGGTTTTGACAAAACTTAACCTCTAATACTAAATCTGAATCCTTTTGCTCCTCTACTCTTCTCATTGATTTTGACCTGCACAGTTTGGCGAAATGTCCTGTCCTTTTGCAATTATGACAAATTGCCCTCGCTGCTGGGCATTTTTCTTTCTGGTGTCTCTCTAGTCCACAAAACCAACATTTACTTGCAGTGTGCTGTTTGAAAGGTTTCTTAATTCTATTTACTTCACTGTTATATTCATTTACTCTTATAATTTTAGTTTCTTCTAATTGTGTTTCTGCTTATTTTCCCATAATAATAGTTTCTTTAAGAGTTAAGTTTGTTTTCAATAATAATCTGTCACTTGTTTTCTTATCTATTATGCTTATAACAATTCTGTCTTTTGTCAAAGATTTAATAAATCTTCTTTTAGTTGTCCGTATTCGCAGTATTCTGCTAGCTTATGCAGGTCCGTTACAAATTCGTCAAACGGTTCTCCCGCCTTTTGCATCCTGGAGTTGAATTTGTATCTATTGTATATAACATTTTTCTTAGGTGCAAAGAAGGTGTCGAAGTTACACAACAACTGAGCAAAGGTGATGTTCTTTTCTAATTGTAATAAACTGTCTTCTACCTTGCCTCCCATGCAATACAGCAACGTATCAATTTTATGTTGATCTGAATATTTTTCTGTTTGGATTAGGTTCATATATCGCGAGAACCTAGTTTTATATTTAGGCCACTCTTCAGGCACAAAACTAAATTCTCCTGGAGGATCTATCCTTATTTTACTTGTTACTGTATCGTCCGCCATTGTTTTATTTTTCTATTAACTTTTTCACTGAATTAAACTTGTACTGAACTGATTTATCTACGTTTTTATCACTTATTTTACCGCTGCCACCATGTTATGTTATCTAGTAGGGGGCTGGGCTTTATATTTATAATAAACACTTCGGAATACAATATCTTACTCCTTAATCAACCATCTTGATATTCTGAGTGCACGCAGTGCCACAATAGTGTTGCCACTTCTATATTTATACTTAACAATAATCGACTATTACAACAGATCATTGCTTGGTACGGAGTGTAGTGCCCATTGAACGCCCAGCTCGCACAAGACCTGCGACTCGACGCGTTTGGCACTACAAGTCAGCGGATTGGGATGGAATGCGGTCCTTTTTTGCATCCTACCCATGGGGGCCGATTTGTTTCTCTTCCAATGATCCTAGTGACTGCGCTGCGGCTGTAGCTGATGTGATACTTCAGGGCATGGAACTATTTGTACCAAGCTCTGTGGTACCACTTGGTGGCAGATCGCGGCCTTGGTTTGATGCGTCTGTCAGGGCTGCAGCAGCTGGCAAACGGCAGGCTTATCAAGCTTGGGCTAATGCGTTAGTCACTAAGGATCCGAACTCTAGAGTTCTGAAGAGGAAATATAATCAAGCCTCCAGATTCTTCAAACGGAAAATTGCTAGAGCAAAATTCAAGCATGTCGTCAAAATTGGGGATCAGCTGGCAAAGCAAAGTACCCGCCTGGCACGCGCAAGTTCTGGGCGCTGTCTAAAGCCACGCTGGGAAACTTTTGTCAGCCATCCCTACCGCCATTGCACACTGGGAACGACTCTCTGGCCTACACGGCAAAAGAGAAAGCCGATCTCTTGGGCACTCTTTTTGCCTCAAACTCGACTTTGGACGACCAGGGGAAGACACCGCCTATCATCCCGCGGTGTCCGAGCTTAATGCCGGAAATAGTTTTTCGGCAAAAACTCATCCGAAAAGCCCTCCTTTCCTTGGAAGTTCATAAGTCGAGTGGGCCAGATGGTATCTCTTCAGTTGTGCTACGAACATGTGCCCCTGAATTGACACCAGTGCTAACGCATCTATTTCGGTACTCCTACCTTAAAGGCGTAGTCCCGGTCTCATGGAAGCGTGCCCTTGTCCATCCGATCCCTAAAAAAGGTGATAGCTCGGACCCAGCTAACTACAGACCTATCGCCATTACCTCCCTTATCTCCAAAATAATGGAGATTATTATCAACCGACAGCTCTTAACGTACCTCGAGGATCACCAGTTGATCAATGCCCGGCAGTATGGCTTTCGCCATGGTCGATCGGCTGGTGATCTTCTGTTATATCTTACGCACCGTTGGGCAGCTGTTATTGAAAGTAAGGGAGAGGGTCTGGCAGTTAGTCTGGATATGGCGAAAGCCTTCGATCGTGTATGGCACAAGGGGCTTCTTTCGAAGCTACCTTCCTATGGGCTTCCCGAGAGTTTATGCAAGTGGATCACCAGCTTCCTCACTGGGCGGAGCATACAGGTCGTTCTCGACGGTTTTTGCTCTGACCCCAAGCCCGTGAACGCTGGTGTACCCCAAGGCTGCGTGCTATCCCCAACTCTGTTCCTCCTGCTGATTGTTATGCGGATGACAGTACTGGGGATGCCGAAAGAAACTTGTGTCTTCTATAGAGACTTCCTTAGGGATAGTTTCTGAGTGGGGTGAACTGAACCACGTTCAGTTCAATCCCCAGCAGACACAGGTTTGCGCGTTTACCACTAAAAAAACCCCATTTGTCGTATCACCGCTCTTCGAGAGCACTCCCCTCATTGCCTCGCCAAGTATCAGAATACTGGGTCTCGACATTTCGAGTGACTGTCGGTTTCGTGGTCATCTGGAGAGCAAGGCCAAGTTGGCCTCGATAAAATTGGGCGTGATCAATAGAGCGAGGCAGTACTTCAATCCTGGCCAAAGACTTGCGCTCTACAAAGCGCAAGTCCGGCCACACATGGAGTACTGTTCTCATCTCTGGTCCGGATCACCCCAATATCAGCTTCTACCTTTTGACCGCGTACAACGGAGAGCCGTTCGGATTGTCGGGGACCCGGTGCTCTGTGAACGGCTGGACTCTTTGGCATTGCGTAGAGACGTTGCATCTCTGTGCGTCTTCTACCGCATTTACCACGGGGAGTGTTCCGAAGAGCTATTCGATCTGATGCCTACCGCCGAATTCCATCACCGCACAGCGCGCCATCGCCTCCAATACCATCCCTACCACCTGGATGCGTGGCGATCCACCACTGTGCGGTTCTCAAGTACATTTTTTCCTCGTACCACTCGAATGTGGAACGAACTCCCTTCGGCGGTATTTCCAGATCGGTACGACATGGGTACCTTCAAAAAAGGCGCTTACTCCTACCTTCCGGCCGGCCGGCAACGCTCCTGTAAATCCTCGGATGTTGCAAGAGTTCATGGGCGGCGGTGATCACAAGTCATCTGTGACCCGCCAGCTCGTTTGCCCTCCTATTCCATAAAAAAAAAAAAAAAAAAAAAAAAACATTGATCGACCTCTACGGTTTTTGTGAGGAATTGACAAGATTTCAACATTTTCGATGTCACTATTGCCGCTTTCTACACACGAATCTTGTTCATCATCAATAGATTCGGAAGAGATAGAAATAAACAAATGCCTTTCATATTTCCTTACACTTTGTTTATCCATATTAATATCTTTCAACTTTATCTTCTTCTCTTTTTTGCCTTTAGTTCTCTTGATTCTCATTATTTTTACTTGTGTCCTTCTTTATTTCCTTATTTAGCTTTTAAATTTCAAGCTTTATCTTTCTTTTCATTGCTTTGTTTGCAGAAACTTCCTTCATTGGTGTAGAAGGCAATATTACCGATTGTTATTTTTGTCATCCCTTACCCTTTCCTTTGCCAATGCAAGGAGAAGGTACAAATTTTTCAAGGAAACAAGATAAGGACTTGTCAATCTCATGTTCACCATCAGGGTTCATTCAATCGTCTTGAGTCTGGTTCTGTTGACACCGCTTTTCTTATGCTCATACTAGGGTTTCTTTTTAAGAAGGCTTTAACCCAGTCCCTGCCAGCCGTTTTATCTTCTCTCTTAAAATTATGAGATAACTTCATATTTTCAGCGCTATTTTTCCCAGCTGATTGATTGTCAAATCATGGAATTTATTCCTTAACATCATAAAATGTTCCACCATCTGTTTTTCTTGCTCCTTATTAAAAACACCATGTCTAAGTCTAAGTCCTAATTTCGGTGACATAAAATTAACATCTTGACCAATTTTCTGTTTTTTTTGCAGTGTACTGTACGGTATTCCTGCCTCTTTGGCAACTTTATGAATCGAAACACCTTTTCTGAATCGTAGCACAGCGGCCTGTAGGCTACTTGCAGTCCAATTTGCTTTATTAGTAGTCCTTTTCCAAGTTCTAGGCATCTAAAATTAACACAAAATATTGTTAGGGGTAATAAGAGCCAGTTGGCTCTAATTACCCCAATGGCGGTTAATTTGTTTCCTATCAAATTTACTACAATAAATATTCAACAACAAGAAATTAAAGAACACTGTTCACAAAATTAATTCTCATTTAACACAAATACGCTAATTTAAAAAAAGAAACAAATATATTTTATACTTACTCGTACGTTTTACGTTAAAAACTACAGATTTTTAAATCGAGCACGCCCAAAATAATCGACTATCACTCACGGCGACACGAGCAAGTCTGTCGGCTTAGCGTATTTCTCGATGTGAGGAGGGTGCAAGGGAAGATCCTAAGCGACTCAGCGAATGTCTGTAGCATAATTGGTTTCACACATAGAACACTGTCTCATATTACCCAGTGGCTCCTATTCCCCCATTTCCCCTACATAACATGACAACAATGTACTTTTGCTGATAATAATTATCTGGCGACGGAACCTCTAACTACGCCCACGTTAAATAATACTTTCAAGCATTTTACCCTGACTAATATATGTACTTATTATAGATTTCACACTCCCTTTTTTCCACCTGAACACCCGAAGAGTAACTCCCAACAATCACCACCCGACCTGAACCTCAGTATCTCATCCTTTTATACAAATTTGCAAACAAAGAATCTTAAGAATGTGACAATGTCACAATTAGTAGTAGAATGAAAACTTTATTTAATTAAATATTAGGTACATTGGTAATGGAATCAAAATAATTATATATAATTCTAGTATTATTTTAAACATAATTTTTATATTTACATAAACAATTTATCTATCAAGGTCTATCAAGTGTTATCAATTTACAGTTGAGTCAAAAGATCGATTAGTGAAGTTACATCAACAACAATATTACTGTTTTATCTATTAATTTTTACAAATTTATGTCATATTTATATATATTTTATCAAACGCAAAGCAGATCCCATGATACTATTTCATAGTGCTGTTTACTTTCAGCGAGAATTACAACGCTCGGGAATCACATTACACAAATTTCAAAGATCAGTTTTTGTTCATTTCGACTGTCTCATAAGTTATGAGACTTCAATAACATAAAAAACACACCATATGCTATCATCTGCAGCAACAAAAGCACAAATTTTAATATCATACTTATACATGTAGTGAGTGACTTCTTCAGTTACCATCGTCCTATAGGACCCGTATTTAGGAGTCATAAATGTTAAACATCGACACTGTTAATATTATACTTTTCGACGCCACGTCAAATATAAAAAGTAGTCATACATCCAACAAAGATTAAAAACTAATTACATCATGATAGCCTTTAAAATCCACAATGGAAAAACCTTTTTTGATAACATTTATTTAAATGTTATCAAAAGAAATTATCAAAATAGTTTTATTAATAATTATATTGCGAAAAAAAAATTTGAGGATATTTAAATTCTAGTTTTGTATTATGTTACAATAACAGAACATATCACAAATAACATAAAACTAATAATATGATATAAAATTAACGAAAAAATGTGACATCTAAAAGTATTTCCCGTTGTTGGATTATAATGGTTATCATGAATAATAGATTTTTTATCTTTGTTGGTACGATTTATAAAAGCGTTCTTATAAATTTTATCACACTTGTATTCAATTTCTCCAGAAGATGGTGTTCAAAGCAGTGTGTTTGTTCATTACGCTTCTTGTGGGAAGCATAGGTAAGTAGTTGTTCAAAGATAATTCATAAAATTTTACTTAATAAAAACTACATCTCGAAATTAGAACTCAAAAAGTACAAATATTTTCCTGTTTACGTCAATATGAACATAAAAAAGAAACACACAGAAACTTAATGTAATGGGACAAATAGTATTGTAGGTGTTGATAAATATAAGGTGACGTACACAAGTGATCACTGGTATGAAGAGTGGAAAAGATAGAAACTAAATAAATATTGTTCAAAATACTTCTTTAATTCTGTTCTATAATATCTAATAATGAAGGTATCCCCACGAATATTGTATTGATAGTATATAAGTCTGATATAATATATCTGACTGAAATGTGTTTCATATGTTATACAATGCATGGTAAAAATAAAAAATGAGGTCCACAAAGATATCTTTAATTTGTTTGTGAATAATTCGAACTATAAGACATTTCTGGGAAATGAGAATAATAATGCGCATTTACCCTTTTTTAATGTTCCTTATTCTCATCGCATAACTACTTATTTGAAGAGAAACTGAGTATGTTTTCAATTTCATACTTTAATTGCAGCTTTGCCACTAAATGAGGAAGGGGACATGTCGGTATTGTTTGACAGTCAAGACTTCTTTCCTCGAATAGTTGGAGGTACAGTAGCAGCTGGTTCTGTGCCTCACATGGTGGCTTTAACTGCTGGAATCATTACTAGGGTTTATTCAAGCGGAGGCTCTCTTATTACCGAGCGTCATGTTCTTACAGCTGCTCATAATATTAGAAGCCTGTACCAAGATGGAGCGCTGTTAGGGTATGCAATTTGTTGTAATAAAATGTTGCAGGAGCTTTTCTATTCGAACCTTGAAAAGAAAAGAATATATAATAACCTGATTTCAGCTCTCTTCGTGGTGTCGTTGGAACTAACCGTTGGAGGACCGGCGGGTCCGCTTACAGATTTTCTCACAACATCAGTCATGCTGACTTTAATTCAAATACATTTAAGAACGATATCGCTCTCTTGGTTACTTCATCGCCTGTCTCACTAAACGCTAACGTTCAAATTGTTCCTCTCAACTATGATTTCATAGGCATCGAACCCGTTGTCGTTAATGGGTGGGGATGGTTGTTTATGGTGAGAAAATGATAAAATAACCTTATGTTTAACAGATTAATGCTACTAAACAACCAACAGACATTTTTCACGAATAATTAGAATTTTATATACTATTGGAAATATTCCATCAAGTTACACATTTATTTATAAATAACAATTCATAAGTTATTATATAATATTTCAGAGCGCGCAACAAGCAGCTCCTGAATTAATGGAACTTCGACTAAACACTATCGATGGAAACCAGTGCGTGATTGATGTTGCTCGTAGAGCTAAAGAGTTAAACTTGAATGCACCAGCTGTTGAGCCAGAAACTGAAATTTGTACTTTTCGTGCTGAGAACATGGGCACATGCGCTGTAAATATTTAATTTAATAATTTCATTACCGAGGTCCAAAACGTTATAAGATTTTCTCAATCGACATTTTTTTTTCTTGTAGGGTGATTCTGGCAGTGCTCTAATTCTCGCCGAAAGACGAGAGCAGATTGGAATAGTAGCGTGGGGTCTGTCCTGCGCGCGCGGAGCTCCCGACATGTTCACGCGGATCAGCGCGTATCAGTCTTGGATTCAACACAATTTACGATTAACAAAGTAAAAATGAACCTATATTATAACGGTTGAAAAATCCGTGTAAATAATTTCATGCACCATTTTCATATATTTCTATTATTATGAGAGGACGACGTCTTATCAGGGACTTCGTATACTTGGCCCTGCCTGACTCAAATAAAAAGTCATATACACAATATCATACTTTTTATAGTAATTATACATATATTTGTCATTAATAAAAGCGTTTTATTTGCTAACTCAGATGATAAACTATAACTTAGTACTTTTGGCGTAATTTTCTAACAGAAAATAGACATAAAAAACTTTTCACGTTTTTACAAGTGTATATTATATACTTGTTACACATTCCTTATCAAAGCAATTTTCTTTGGTTTGGACTTGTTATTGCCAAAGAGCTGAAAATACCTGACAAAAATACCTTATATTTCGAACTTAAACGATTTTTATATCGTAGTTAGTTTTTTACTATTATATCTCTTGATTTATTGGCGAACAGAATGTGAGAGGAAACACGTTTTTATTTTTATATTCTTAGATTAGTTTCAAATAGGCTTAATTATTTTTCTTTTTTTCATTTTAATTTACAATTTTTGTACTTTTAATTGAATTTGTATTAAATATACTTAATAGTATTTTTTTATTCGAGAGTGGAGTCTGATTCTGGTTAATATTAAACTGCTGAGGATCAGTATAGTTCTTTTGAGAGTCAAAGATTTCTTGCAAGTGAGTTAAATCATTCTACAACAATTTTAATGTCTATTACAAGCTCAAAGAATTTCTTTAACATTATTTAAATGTTCTTAATACCGTACTAGTTCCCGAATCTTGGTTAAAATTCTCTCTCCTTACTATATGTTTTCTCTTGGAATTGATGAAGCCCGTGTTGGGATTTGCATCTATCTTCGCAGTCATTTTCACAACAAATTCGTTCTTCAATCTCCTTATCTCCATGATTCGCTCAAGTATTCTTTTTTGGGTTGAATTCTGACAAAAAAGTCGTCGTCGTTGGCATTGTCTATTCCCCGCGTGACATAACCAACTTCTCTATACTCGAGGTCATTCTTGAAGATCTGCTTTGTCATATCACACATCTCGTAGTCATGGGTGACTTCAAAATTATATATAAATAAACTTCGACAATTAATAGATTCTCTCAATCTGGAAATTTTACCAGTCGGATCTACACACCACACTAGCTCCGTATCTACTTTGTTAGATCGTATTATATGTAGTAAGTAAGTTTGGTCAGGTACCTGCCCCTGCTTCTTCGTATCATGATTTTCATTTTTCTCTCATATAAAGTAAATATCTAAAGGTAAACCTAAATATCTTCTTTTTCATAATTATACTGATACACACGATTGCATTGAATGTCTCTAATTTACAATGGATACAGAAATCAGGAAACAGGTGCTGCGGTTACCTAATAACTGAATTATTTTTCGCGTCGTTAAAGTACCGGAAAAATAGTTGAAATGATATAAAATATAAGTGTTGTTTTCTACAACACACAGAACTTCAAACTTATAGTTTTTAATATATTTTCGGTTTGTTTTATCACATGACTCTTAAAATCTAGTGGTTGTGTTTGATGAAATTTGCTAAGGTTAGTTGTAGTTCTTTAAATGACTATAAAATAATAAATTTATCAATATGGTGAGGTGAGGTCTTTAAAAAAGCATAACATGGCTAAAAAAAGTATAGACAATTTTAAAAATTGTTTTCTGTTGTGGCACATTTCCTATGTTTTTCTATAATCAAAATTTAGAACGTTTACCGCATTTACGACGGAGAGTGTTATGAAGAGCTATTCGATCTGATGCCTGCGGCCGAATTTCATCACCGCACAGCACGTCATCGCCTCCTTTACTATCCATCCCACCTGGATGCGTGGAGATCTTCCACGTACCACTCGAACGTGGAACGAACTTCCTTTGGCGGTATATCCAGATCGATACGACAGGGGTACATTCAAAAAAGGCGTATAGTCCTACCTTAAAGGCCGGAAACGCTCTTGTGAACCCTCGGCTGTTGCAAGAGTTAATGGGCGACGATAAGCACATATCAACAATGACTCAAGCTTGTTTGACCTCCTCTAAAATAAAAAAAAACTTCTTGTCTGAACCTATCAATAAATCTAGATGAAATGTCGATTGGACTTGAGGAAATTAGGACATATAACATAAGTGTTCAAAATACAGCTGACTTCCTTGATCACAACTAGAGTACCTTTTCAGACGCAAATAGAAAAAAATTAAGTTGACCGTTAAAAAGACATACAATACATTCATGAACTGGAGGATAAACGTAAAAAACTTAGAACATAATAAAAGAGCCTCTTGTATTGCAATGGAGACCTGGAGAAAGTAAACAAGTTCTTCGGAATCTCAACAGGCATATTGATTAGATTGCCGTAAGAAATGTTTTTGGCTATTATTACACTTAGATATCAAACGGGAAAGTTTTCCTTAGAAAGAAACAGGGCACCGCTACCATCCTAATTAGATTGCGAGCTACATTGGGCGAATTTGAAGATTTGTTGCTAGTTTGTGGCTGATAAAAAAATATATTTAGTCATGTATCTAATTGTATTCTCATGTAATTATTTTTACAATACACAAATTTCAAAGGTCAGTTTTTTCAGACTATCTCATAAGTTTTTGGACCTCGATAATGAAATACATAAAAAAACAGAAGCACAAATTTTTACTTTTGGATCAATCAACAGGTTAGGTCATACCTATCTCTTTGCGAACGACCTCAATCAAGCACTAGATTCCATCGACAGTATTTGATTGAAGTTCCATTAATATAGGTACTGTTTGTTGCGCGTAGTAAAATTTACTTGATGGAATATATTCCAAAAAATATTTAAAATTGTAAATATCTGTGAAAAATACCTCTTGGTATGCTGATATTAACAGGCATTTTTACCAGATAATCTATTATCTGGTAAACATGAGGTAAATTTATAATTATCATACACTATATTGAATGGTCTCTATTTATACAATAGTTTTAACAGTTATGAAATTATGGTTGAGAAGAAGGGAAAAGCTGTAAGAGTAAATAAACCTCGCCAGTAATATTTTTTATGTTTTATAAATATTATATATAATTTTATTGCACATTAAGTACAAAAAGAAAAACTGAACACGATGGAGATAAAAAAGGCGGTCTTATCGCCTACCAACGATTTCATCCAGACGGTAATGTTGAAATACATTTAAAATTCCATAGAGCAGTAGGTGGCGTAAATGTACAGTAATAAAAAACCTGCTTAAAAATAACTACACAGGAATACATATATATAATACATAAATAAAACTATTAACAATATATATTAAGGTACAAACTAAACAATGTCTATAAACAAATACATCTATGATAAAATTACCTACGTCGTACTAGATATCCTTTAATAGAAAATATTCTTTACCAAAATTTTTAAATATTATTAAATATTTTGATTTACGAATATTAATTGATGGAATTAACTGTGAAAGACTGTTTTTAAAATTGAAAATTGAAAATTTGGTTCTATTTACTGGCATTCTTATAATTAAGGACTGAAGATTATACTTCAGCTGGTGTTCCTAAAGTTTTCCTTTAACTATGAGGGTTTTTTAGGTGAAATTATACACAATATAGGAGAGATAGACCATATGAAACCTAGCAATAGCATATAAGGAGCTACTTAAGTTTTTGAGGAAATTCATAAATGTGGTCACATTTGCGCAAGGCACGGGTAAAACATTATTTAGAAGTCATTCAAGCTTATTAAAAAGGTCCTCTGTTAAATTTACATAACTTGCATCTGGAGCGGGCTAACATAATTTTAATAAATAGAAGAAAATATCGTAATCGTAGTAGAGGACTCATGTAGACAAATGTACTTTTGTATTAGTATTCTTACTAAAGAGTTAATTACGTAACATTTTTAAACAATATTTTAATTTAATTAATTAGATTCGGAATGTTTAATTCCTCACTCAGTAAATGTGTTACATATGTTGTATATTTAATTAAGATGAAAATTGACCCTTATCTTATAAGATAGCAGACAGTCTGAAGTCCTGTTACGAACGTCGAATTGTTTATAAAAAATATGTCGTCTCAGCCACTGTAAGACGGCTCACTAGAGGCTACCAGTACATCCGTCGATACAGTTAAGAAGATTATCCGAGGCTTGAAATTCCTTAAACTACTCTCATATCATTTACTAGCAGGTTACCCGTGCTTCGCGGCAGACGGCGAAAGTGATCAAACCTTTTGTTTGAATTTCCACACCACCTAAGAAGTATCAAACAGGCGCGTTATATTTTTTGCAGTTTTTTAGCTGTAACTTTGGAACGGTTTGGACCTTTGCAAAATCCTTTCTTATTGCACCTATTCAATATGTCAGGAGTCTTGTCTCCAAATTTCAGCTTTCTAGGTATTACGGTTTGGACTGTAGAGCGATGAATGAGTCAGTGAGTCAGTCAGTGAGTGTCTTTGTGCTTTATACATATTAAGATTACAACTATTAGTCCTCATATTCAAAGCACTATTGAATGGTTACGCGTTCTCCCGCGCCAGACATTTGGAAAGTTCATGTCTGGTAAATCGCGTAATCTCCCAACTTGTTATGGCTGCTGCTTACATTTTAAAAGAACCTCATGAGAACACTCTGAAGGTAAATGCAATCCTCACTTGTTACAGTTATTATTACTTATAGTCCTAAATTATATCGGATACGTATCATTCTCGAAAAAAATTATCGTTCTTGAGAAAACTACAAAATATCATATTAATATTTATATCTAACAATCTTTTCGGTGATATGCATACTGCATACGTATATTTTGAGGCACTAAGTAATTCCAAATAAAATAGAAAAAAATCACTGAATTAAAAAGAACCGCATTTACTAATGTAAAATATTGAAAATTAATGCTGTGCATAAGTAGAGTTGAAGAATTTCGTAGGGCTTAGAAAGCGGTGGAACAAATGAAAAAATAAAAATTGTTTCTTTGAGCGATTAATGTCGTACTTAATCTGACTACATACATATAGCACATTTATTTATATACTTTGTTACGGATTCTCTAATTTTGGTTTCATTTCTGGTTACTTATTGATAACAAGCACATTCAGTTTGGAAAATCCCATATTTAGACAAGAAGAAACCTTTTTTCGATATGTTATTTTAAGTTATTTTAAGCTACTTATAAGGTATTTAAAAATTAAACAGTAAGTAACAGCAATAGCCAGGAAGGTAACATGGCTTGGATAACTCGAGAACCTTCTCTTTCTAATAGTTCAGTATTCGATACTTTATACAATCAAGTATTCTACAACTAACTTGAATCTAATATTTTTGTATCTCTACAAAAAGTAGTTTAAATGAAATAAAATGTTTGCACAATTATTAATAAGTATATTCTACATGTGCTTTCCATGGCTTCAATATAACTGTTTAAACTTTTTTACATTTTCGACAAATATTTTGTCCTAACCAACCTAACTCATCTACTTGTCTCATCGGAGGATCATCGGCTGCTACCTTCCGACATGCGGTAGCAAAAAGAACGGGCATACCATGCAGTCATAGTAGGCATATTCTGATTACCCATCATAAAATTTAAATACCGCTGAATACATTTTCAGTTAAAGTTAAATTCAAAGTGTAGGTATTCAGTAACGCCGTTCTTTAAAAGTATTTAATATATTTAGTGTATTTTTATATAAAATATACACAATATCAATTTGCTACATGTTGCACTTTGAAATCTATCTATCTGTAGAGTACTTACTCTAGTACTAAATGGGAAGAATATAAATTAGAATCAATTTCTTTTCATGGAACTGTGTGATACAGGGATGCTCTAAGTACCAATTTTGTACATTATAAATCATTTGAATGTCGACGATCGACGACGAATGTTGACGTCCATTTCATCATCAAGAACGAAATCAATATGAAACAATAAAACCCAAACTTCAGTAATAAATAACAAAAAAAAATATGGCTGCGTAATTAACGGTGACGAAAACATCTATAATTGATTTAGATTTTTTTACTATATATTTTTTTAAGTGTGCGGCACAAGTTACATACTAATAAAGTCTACTCATTTATCACATTAAAAATACAATAAAATTATACTTCTTTTACTATACTATAATTATAAATTATAAAAAAATATTAGTTAAACTAAAACTAAACTAAACAAAAATTAGATTAAGTAAAAGAATTTTTGTTTGATTTCAATATAAAACACAAGGCAATTTTATTAAGGCATTATCACAAATATGTAAATAAATGTATCTAATGGAAAAAATTATCAAAACCATCTTACACGTTAGAAATGTAATTATATATTATTTTTGGTTAAGACCGAAGCTTATCTCTAAATTGATAAAAAATTGCGTAAAATTTTCAAGATCTATATTAATTTTTGGTAAAATTAATATGATATCTACTAGTTATCATATTAATCGGTCTGCGTAATCTCGGATAATTAGTTTAATCATTATTTAAATACGCATAAAGGAGGGAGCCGTGCCGAGTGCTATTGTAGGTGATCAAGATGTTGTTCAAAGCGGGTTTCCTTTTCCTTACGCTTCTTGTTGGAAGCTATGGTGAGGATTTACATTTTTTATTATTTAGGACACTCTGTGTCAGTATCAGATCTGATAATTTCGCTTTTGTAGGAAAAATAGTCTTGTTGTAAAAATGTTGATTTTTATTCTTGTATATAAAGTTATAACATAGTTGTCTATGTTATAACATATACACTTAACGCTGTTGATGTCACTATAGCATATCGATATAAATATAATGGTTACGTTTATTCTTGTTTGTTGCATTCTTTCTTCCTTGTTTCGACACCGGTGACGTTGTCATGATCAGTAGGATTAAAAGCGGAGACATTACAACAAAATATGTTTTGACATACTTCGTCAGTGACCTTGGTGCTATAATAAGGGGAGTAAAAATATTTATTAAAAACTCGTTATAGCCTTCCCGCTCGAAGATGACCAAGATATGTCGGTCTTTTTCGACTATCCCGAACCAGAATCCCGCATTGTTGGCGGTACCCAGGCTGGCCCTGTACCACACATGGTCGCTCTTACTAGCGGAATGCTAGTTAACTTCAGAAGTTTTCTTTGTGGAGGTTCCCTAATCAGTAACCGCCATGTCCTTACTGCTGCTCATTGCGTCGAAGCTGCCTTCTCCCATGGATCTCTCAGCAGGTATGTAAATACATGTGTGTAAATTAATCTTAATTTGCAATTCATTTACTAATAGGCAAAACTCTGAAAATATAAATATTTATGTATTTTTCTTATTAAAAAATCGAATCCTGTCTTCAAATTTAGCATCCTCCTTGGAACTGTAGGCAGCAACCGTTGGAACAGCGGTGGAGTTTCATACTCGTTTTCCGGAAACTTTACGCATCCCCACTACGTCCGATCGATCATCAAGAATGACATCGGTATCTTGGTCACCTCAAACACTGTAGTTCTGAGCAATGCCGTTCGTGTCGTGCCGCTGAGCTTCGACTTTATTGGCGCAAACGTTGCCGTCCGAGTCAATGGTTGGGGAAGGACTACGGTAAAATGCAATTTCCTCTCGATACATTTATTATTGAAATTATTTTATTTTATTATTATTTATATTAATTTTCAGCATGGAGGTCATATCTCATCAGTTCTATTGGAAATTCAATCCTATACTGTGGATGGCAATCGCTGTATAGAAGACGTTAGACACAGGGCTCTAGAGATTAATATTATGGCCCCTGCTGTCCAACCTCATATTGAAATCTGTGCATTTGTCGCTGCTAACAGAGGAACTTGCCACGTAAGTTGCATGACAATGTTGCCTGTTAGATCTCAGACTAGACAAGATGATAATAAAGATAAGAAATCTTTAAGTAGATTTTAGTTTATCTACCTCAATTTACTAATCTAATCATATTTCTTTGAAGGGTGACTCCGGCAGCGCCCTGCTTCTTCAGGGCAGTGGACAACAGATCGGCGTGGTATCGTGGGGTCTTCCTTGCGCTCGTGGTGCTCCGGACATGTTCACGCGAGTAAGCGCTTACCAATCTTGGATAAGCCCAATAATAGCCTAAACCAAACCATAATAACCCCGACCAATAAATTTTAAGTTAATCGAAAATTGTCGTAATATAACCTTTATCAATAAATAACTGTAATTATCGTATACTTCTAATAATGCATTTATTGATGTTTAAAGAGTGTTATAGTCATTGGTTTACTGTAATAGAAGGGAACAGACAGAGTTTAAGTCCTTTGGTAGTAGTAGTTTTATAAAGAAATGTATATAAAGAACTAAAATTACTTTTTGAAGTATAAATCGATGCATTATGTAAGACAAAAGATTATGAAAAATCATGGTAAATCAGCAATGATTAAAAAAATTATAAATGGATACGTATAAAAAAACTTTGTTTGAAAACATGACTATTATTACTTTGTATACTTTTCTATTTTTATAAATAACTAGTATAATCGCGTATATATATATATATATATATATATATATATATATATATTGAAGAAAGATTTAAAAACTGTTTTCTTTATGAGGTATTTTTTTATAGATTAAAGATCTAAATGGCTTCGACATAACAAATAATATCGAATAATTATAATATTGATAATGATGTAAATAAAAAAAATGAACTACTATAATAAATTTATTTGTTGGTTTTCACAGTCTTTCTATTTATTTTGCACCTTATGGTAACAATAAATCGCGGCAAAATATATAGATTCAATAACTTCTGAATGAAAATATTTTCAATTGGTCTATTCTTTATGGTATTTTTTATATCTAGACTAGTCAAAGAAAATAAATCTTTCTGATGTAGCTAGCTACCTTTGACTGTGATACAGGTTGTTAATCTGTCTAGCCACGAATCAAAGAATTTACTCAATATTTCTGTCAAAAATTAAATCAATATTTTCTGGATAGATTTCTGAAGAGATCTAATGTCGGCGTGTCCTTTAAAGCCGGACAAGCAAAGTTTGTAAACCAATAGATAACGATCTGTGCGATAGACAAGGGATGGTCAACTCGTATAAAGTGAAAAACATTAGCTCCTAACAAGGCTTTTTAGGGATAGTTTACAGCGTGCGTCTAGAAGACGATCTAGCAAAAAAATTGTGAATATTTTTTTAGAAATGGTTTTTGTAGCAGGTGTCATAAAAGGGTATGAAAATTTGGTTTAAATGTATACTCTTTTTTGAAAATATCAAACATTCCAATCCTTGGTAACCCTGCCTTACCGAAAACTTTCACAACTTCTAAGAACAGTATGAGAACACTGTAGTTTATTTTGTTTCGTGAAATGTTAGAGTCATTATATATCTGTGCCACCTCCGTAAGGGGTCAGAAGGTTTTATCGATCCATTCGCTTTAATTGTAGGGATTCATTGAGAGCATGGAGGACACCTTTACTTCCACAATAAACACCAAACTACAGCTATTGTATTGTTTGTTTTACTCTAAACAGTAAAATTTCGATTTCACTAACTGAGAAACATATCAATATTCGTCTTAAAAACTATGTTTAAACTTTTAATGGATTGTATAACATTCACTGTTTGTGTAATTATTATCATAATGATAACAGCCATATCGATTTTTGTAAAGTGTGTTAAAAAAAAAAATTAAATTACGATTCCTTTTTCTTTAAATATTTAAATAAGAAAGTGTTTACGTAATTACTGTTTTCAGATTGCTTCTTTTAATTTAATATAAGTCGACAAATTTTTCTTTTTGTATTTATTGTAATATAATCAATTTAAAAACATTATCTGCGAAAATTACTTTATTTATCTTCATAATTATATATAAAGGCGACTAGATTTTTCAAGGCTGGGTTGTTTTTTATAACGTTTCTGGTAGGAAGCATCGGTATTATTATTTATTATTATTGAAAAGCGCGGCTGTGCAGGGCTGTGAGAGCCCAGTATCACTTCGACCTGAAAGATCTATTGTGATCGCCACTGCCTACAGTTCACTGCATAGGTCTGCCACTCTGAGGTATTGCAGAATTTCCTTTGCAGTGAGGTGTCGGACATCCACTGGGTCCAGGATGTGTCTCCCCAGGATGTCGGTGCGTTTGCGCATCAGTGGGCCGCACTCGCATAGCAGATGGAGCGGGGTTTCATCCGCCTCGTGGCAATATCTGCACACTTTTCCGTCCACTAATTTGAGGGTCGCAAGGTGCTTATTCAGGCAACAGTGCCCTGTAAGCGCTCTAGTTATGATGCGTAGATTATTCCTGCTCAGCCCAATGCGCTCCTTAGGTGCTTTCGCATTAAAGGGTTTGATAAGGGCTTTGGAATGCTTGTGGCCCGGGATCTCCTCCCAACGCCTCATGGCCTCGCACCTAGTGAGGTTATTTAGGGTCATACGAGCTAGGCTGCTTGGAACACCACATATTGGTTCTGGACCATATGTTTTGCTCCTAGCTCCTGCACGGGCCAGCTCGTCGGCAATCTCGTTGCCGACATGGCCCTCGTGGCCCGGGACCCATCTTAGAACCACTCTGTTTTTGCAGCCCAGAGTGTTTAGTTTCGTCAGGCAGTCAAGCACCAGTCTCGACGTGATGGTGTTCGAGTTTAGGGCTTTTAGTGCCGCCTGACTATCCGAGTTGATGTAAATGGTCCTATTCGTGTAGTTGCGCTGCAGATTCAGGGTCGCACAAGCGGTTATGGCGTACACCTCTGCCTGAAAAATGGAGGCATATCTGCCCAGGCTTACGCTTTCCCCGTGGCCAGGGCGCTCTCCATATACCCCGCATCCTACATTAGGTCCCATTTTGGATCCATCGGTGTACCATACAAGGCACCCGTTCCTCCAGGGGAGGCCGGTCGACCATTCCTCCCTTGTCCGTATTTCCACAGAGTAGTTCTGCACAAAGTTGCAGTGTGGAACCATGCTGTCGCCATACATCGCCAGTACGTTGTCGCTCATGACCGAGTCCTTAAAGGTCCTCAGCCTGTTCGACATCCAGTTTGTACTGCCCTGGGCCGATACTCTGAGAATACTGCCCCTAGCCACCCTCTTGACATGTAAGTCGAGAGGTGGGAGATCCAGTAGGGCATTCAGAGCCGCTCCTGGGCAAGTGGACATGGCGCCAGTCACCATGCGACAGGCAGTCCCTTGGAGGCTGTTCAGCCTGTCCCTGACCGCAACCTGCCGACACTTGCTCCACCATACCACGGATGCGTAAGTCACCACCGGCCTTACGATCGCGGTATAGAGCCACAGCATCATCTTGGGCTGAAGGCCCCACCTGCCGCACGCCATCCTACCACATACTCCCAAGGCCATCTTAGCCTTGGATATGGTGTTATCAATGTGGGTGTTCCATTTCAGTCTTTGGTCTAAAGTTACGCCTAAGTACTTGACCTCACGGAAGAAAGGAATTACCTTCCCATTGAGGACTGGGCACCGTAGACCGTCCAGACGCCTCTTATTTGTAAATAGAACAATCACCGTTTTATCCGCATTGATGGATAGCTCGTTCTCCACACACCAGCTTGCAACCAGGCTCAAAGCCCTCTGCATGATGTCAGAGACGGTCATTTGGCTGAAACCACGAACGACAATGACAAGGTCGTCTGCGTACCCTTGCACATCATATCGGAGTTCAGCCATACTGTGCAGCAGCTCATCCACCACCAGTGTCCATAAAAGCGGCGATAAAACGCCACCCTGTGGGCATCCTCTGGTGGATGTAAACTCCACAGTGGTATCATTGAGGGTAATAGTTGCCCTTCTGTTTGAAAGCATTGATTCGACCCATTTCACCGTGGTCGGGTCTGTTTGTCTGCACACAAGGCTCTTGACCAGGGATTTGACAGGCGTGTTGTCAAATGCTCCCTCCACATCTAGGAAAACTCCCAAGGCAATTTCACGGTCCTCAAGCGCCTTTTCGATTTTGTCAACCAAGTTGAGAAGGGCAGTTTCGGTAGACCAGCCCTTGCGATAGGCGTGTTGTGAGGGGTGGATAGGTTTCACCATTTGGATACTTTCTCTGATGTGTAAATCGAGTATTTTTTCCATCGTTTTAAGAAGGAATGAAGTAAGGCTGATTGGTCGAAAGGCTTTCGCTGTACTGTAGTCCTTCCTGCCAGCTTTTGGTATAAAAATAACCTTTGCATTTTTCCAAGAAGAAGGTATATATCCACAGTCAAAACTTGCTCTGTAGATTTTAATTAGATGCGGCCGCAGTATCTCCAATCCCTTTTGGAGGAGTACTGGAAAGATACCATCCAGTCCGCATGCTTTATATGGTTTGAAGGAGCCTATGGCCCATTCCAGCTGCTTCGGGCGGATTACTAAAGCGGCTCTTCTCCAGTCCTCAGTACGAGTTCTATGTTGGAGGGCCGGTTCGTTTGCAGCAGCACCGCTGCAATCCGCCCCAGGGAAGTGAGCTCTGATGAGCTCAGTCAGAGTTTCATGCTCACTTGAGGTGTGAGTTCCATCTGGTCTGTTTAGTATGCCCAGATGGCTGGCCTCTGACTTAGAGAGCATTTTGTGAAGTCGTGCTCCCTGAGGCAGACTCTCCACTTCCTCGCAGAGCTTCCTCCACGAAGCTCTTTTGGCTTTCCTAATTTCTTTGTTGTATTTGGTTAGAGCTCTTCGGTACTCCTCCCAATCGCGAGTCCGTTTGGCCCTATTGAATAACCTGCGAGTTCTCTCTCTAAGCTTTTGCAGCTTAGAGCTCCACCATGGTACCTTCCTCTTTGATGTCTTTGTTTTCAGCGGGCAGCTGTCAGAGTAGGCAGAACGTATGCCTTCCTCTAACATTGTTGTCGCTATTTCCAGGCCATTAGGAGTCTTGATACTGCCAGACAAGTCCTCAAGGTTTTGCTTTAAATTGGCACAATAGGATTCCCAGTTTGTAGACCTGGGATTCCTATATGCCATGACTTGGTCGTCGATTGATGCCATAAGTCCGAACGCAATGTGTCGATGATCAGACATCGAGGTTTCGTCGCTCACACGCCAGTCAGTAATATGCCTCGCGAGATTTTGAGTGGCAAAGGTTATATCCAGGACCTCAGCTCTGGATTTCGTTACAAAAGTAGGATTATTGCCCCGGTTCAGTATGTGGAGGTTATTTACTAATAAAAAGTCATGGAGCAACTCACCTCTTCTGTTGATGTTGCTGCTTCCCCAAATTGTGTGGTGGGCGTTCGCGTCGCATCCCACCAGGAGCTCGGCACGGTGCTTGCGGGCGTATTCAACGACCCGCTCAAGCTCCTCAGCGGGGTTACTGTTCTCTCCGGGAAGGTAGGCCGAGCAAATAATGACTCGGGAGCCACTCCACCCTTTGAGATTGCAGAACGCTGCAACCAGGTCGTCGGTGCACAACTCTGAAATTGGTAGGAGCTGTATATTCTTATTATACACAATGCATGCTCTGGGCTTAATGCCGTTGTTGTTAACAAGTATCTTACCCGCGGTGTTGAGTCCCAGAACTTTGATGCCACGAATCCAGGGCTCTTGGAGTAATGCGAGGCTAGCTTTCCCCTCCTTGAGGCAGCACTCCATCACAGCGGTCGCAGCCACAGCATGATGGAGGTTAGCCTGGAGGAGCCTCGCTGGTTCCCCTGTAAAGGCCATTACTTACCGGGGCAAGGTTTGCGCGACCCGGATGGTTTCGGTTTGGGCTTTTGCTGCGGCCCTATCAGTCCACAGTCAGCCCTACCTCTACCCCGTGCCGCAGGGTTGCCCTTGTAGGCACCCCTACCGGCATATTTTGGCACTCTGCCAGAACCAAGAGGCGGTCGCACCGCATGAATCCGGGTGTTCGCCTCACTGGCCGGCTCCGTGCCGCCAGCCTGAGGGCGTACTCTTCACTCCCCAGTGGGTTGTGGCTCGGTCCTACTCGGCCCGGGCTTTGGGTCTGATTCCTGACCACTCCTGACCTTAAAAGTGATGTTTTTAAAGCCAAGAGCAGCCATGAAATTTCGTCCACGGAGTGCCTCCACAGAGGGTTCGTCCATGGAGAACGTCACAAGCTGACCATTCTCCACAGCCCTACTGTGCAGAACCCTCCACAGGCCGACATTCAGACCCGTGTTCTGCTTGGGCAGGATTAGTAGAGCCTGCTCCACATTCTCCACCTCACTGGTGGGCAGAAATGTCACCGCGATGGTCGGTTTGGGCAGCTCACTCTCGGGTATAATTGAGAGTTTTGCCCCGTCCCAAGGCGATAGTTTAGGGATTACCTCCACAACCCAGTTCGTTGAGACCTGATCCATGCATGTGATCAGAATCCAGCCTGGCTTGTGGGTGAAACCTCCAAATTTTGGTTTTACGCTCTCCGATTCGATCCCAATGATGGCCCGAACCAGAGCGCTATGCACCAATTTCATCTGGTCCTCCGTCATCGGCGTCGTGTTCTGAACACCGATGCGTGACGACCCCGCCACCTGTGAGAATGATGGAGGTATGTGCCTCGGCAGTGGCAGACTTTTTGGCCTGCGGCTGCGTGCGAAGTGACTCCTCCTCGGATCGAGTGCGCTTAACCGCCCTCGCATCCTCCGGTGGTGGTTTTCTGTCCGGAATTTCGGCCCAGGTTTTGCGGCATAGGGTTAAGGCCTCTTCAGCGCTTACACCCGATGCTTTCAGCCTTTGTAACCGTTTCCGGGCGGCTCCTAATAATCGGAGTGGTCGACTTGCAGGGTCCGTCTGGGCGGTCCCAGGAGTCTTTCTGGAGTCAGTACTGCCTCCAGCTTCCTCCTGGCTCGTCCCAACGCCTGCCTCATGAACATTCTCCGAGGAGGCAATTAACTGCACTTCCGTCGCAGATGTGGTTCCCTCCATTGGCTGGGGGGAGGATAGTAGCAAGTTCTCAATGTCAAGTTCTTCCATATGAGTCCCACGAGTAGCTAGGGATATAAAGGTTGCTGACCGGCAGAGCCCCGCTTGCCGGCCAGAAGGGCATTGGATACACCCCGAGGCGCCCCGGTATCGGGTGGCACCGTTTGCGACTGTACTTCCCTACAGCCATGCATCCTTAGGCACGGTTCGCATTACACCATGGATTGGGTTTTGGAGCGGGTGTCGACAGGAGTTGTGAGATTGAAGGGAGTAGTGGAGGTGGATAGGTTGGACTGTTGGATGTAGAGGTTCGGCTTTGTGTTTTAGTTACGTTTGTTCCTGAGGGGATCAAACCAATAACAGGCAGCACCACGGGAAGGAGAACTCCATCAGCCTTGCTATGAGGATCTACACGACTTTTGCGCTCCCCCTCCTAGCCGTTCGCCAGTCTATCACTTGGAGGAAAGGTGAATAGACTGAGGACGCGTGCATCCTAAGGTAAAAAAGTCATCCATAGAATGCACCTGTCCCTGTCCAGAAGCATCGGTAAGATAATAAGTTTTATATTTTATATTAGCCATTGAAATCCATACCATGCTTTAGAATAGAAACACTAGAGTTAGACATTTAAAATAAACGACTAAAAAGACCGGTCCTGGGGTGGTTAAAACTCACTCTAGAAATTGGAACATATTAAATGGTGTATGAAAGTTTGTGGAACTCCATTACATCGGAAAATCGAAATATATAGGCACATATGTCGTGAGGGAATCATTGTCTCTGTTCTCGAGCAAAAAGAAATACGACGCAGGTGAATTCTCACCTTAACTATTGATTTCATTGTTGGGAATATATCTATATATATTATATTTATTATTATTATTATTTATCTTCATGCCATATCCCTTGCATATGGGGCAGCCAGAGACGACGGAGTGCCAAACGCTACGGTCCCTGCATACCTCTTTCGCCTCGGCCATAGACATCAACCTCTTCATACACGCCCTCCGGGGTTCCTCATGCTTTTTACGTGACCTTCTCCCAGTATGATAGATACTGTGTTTCCGAAGGTCACTCGAGGTCACTTCCCCTGTCTGTCTTACCGCTCACTTTTCCTATATAAATCTTTTTTACCATTCTTTCACCACTCATTCGTTCGACGTAGGGGAAAGGCGTACAAAATGACATAGGCGGGTCATATGACATGGCACTGTATCTTCGAATCTAAGGCTCATTTAGTTCATGCAAAGACGTGTAGAGGGCCGCTTAGTAACGTGTCGAAACCTGTCGCATTGCCAGTAGTGCTCCGTCGGTCATTCGATGTAGGCGACGGTTTAATTGTTTTTGCTCGTTACGAATTTTGTTTTGTTGGATTTTGTTTCATCGTAAAAGTAAGTAAATTCAATTTCTATTCTAGTTTCCACTGTCTTAGTTTCTTTTCAATATATTAATTTTAACTGAGAATATGTTAAAATTGTTATCTTTTGTTTCGATTTTTTGTTATGGCAGATGAAGTTTTAAAACTATAAAATGGACAAAATGACATACCGCTTGGTAGGCCAAAATGACATACTATGTCGTTTAACCCCTTATTTTTTTTTGTAGGTATTCATAAATTCATCGAAATGCCACGTAACTATAAGAGAAAAACAGAACGCCAGAGCTAGGACGAAATTTCCGTGGAAAAAGCCATTGCCTCTGTTATGAACAACGAAATGGGCTGGCTGAGAGCATCCAAAGTATTTGGGGTTCCGCAGGCCACCCTAAGAAGACACTTCGAGAAACGGAATAAAACTATTGCCCCTGCTTCCAAAGGTATGGGTAGATATAAAAAGGTGTTCTCGGATGAAATGGAACGAGAAATTGTTGATCATATCAAGCTTTTCGAGACAAGGCTATTCGGTTTCACTCGTACGCAAGTTCTTGAACTAGCCTATCAGTATGCAAATATTAATAAAATTCCACACAATTTCAATAATGAAAAGAAAATGGCTGGTCCTGAATGGCTAGCTGGATTTAGGAGACGTAATCCTGACATATCATTAAGAAAGCTTGAAGCGACATCTGCTGCCAGAGCGCAAGCTTTTAATAAACCGCAAGTGAATTTATTTTTTAACACCTATCAAGACATAATGAACAGCAACAAGATTCCTCCACATAGGATATACAATGTTGATGAGTCAGCTATATCAACAGTACAAAAACCCCAAAAAGTGTTCGCCACTACAGGGCGTAAGCAGGTCGGGGCTCTTACAAGCGCTGAAAAAGGATCTCATGTAACAGTTGTTTGTTGCATGAATGCAATTGGAAATTATGTACCACCATGCTTGATTTTTCCAAGAAAACATATGAAAAATGAGCTAATAGACAAAGCTCCAGCAGGCACTTTGGGCATTGCACAAGAATCCGGTTGGATGACTACAACTGTATTCTATAAATGGTTGGTGCATTTCCAGAGTCACGTAAAAGCCAGTCTTGATTATAAAGTGCTTTTGGTAGTGGAGTGGAGTGGAGTGGGCACGTTAGTCATAAAGGAATCGACAGCTTGATATTTGCTAAGGAACATGGTATTATTATGTTATGCTTGCCTCCACACTGTACGCACCGCATACAACCATTGGATGTCTCTTTTTATGGACTACTGAAAGTCTATTTTAACCAAGAGCTGACGTTATGGCTTAAGAGCCATCCAGGTAGAGTCATTACTCATTTTCAAATTGGTGCAATATTCAGCAAAGCTTATGGCAGAGCCGCATCTATGCAGAATGCAGTTAGCGGATTTCAAAAAACAGGATTGTGGCCTATTGATTCAAACATATTTACGGATTATTTGTTTGAGCCTGCTGAGACAACGAATATTCCGATTCTACAAGATGAAGCAAGTAAAGTTCCAGCGCCAATCGAAAATCAATGCTCAACCCAGGAGCCTACTGAAACAACCACTATCCTGTTATTACAAGACGAAGATCAACAAGGTGAAAAGTTAGCTGAAATTCCAGCTACTTCCGTATCTGCATTCGAAATGGAAATATCAGCACCTAACAATCCAGATCTCCTTTCAACATCACAGACTAGAAATTCAGCTGTTGAGAGTCCATCTTTACTTCCAGATTCACCATCTACACTAAAACTCCAAGAGAAAACTGTGACAAGAGAGAACTTTGTCCCAATTAATGTAATATCGCCAGTTCCAAAAGGAGTGTATGTTACTGGACAAGGAAAACGTAAGCCACGCAAAAAACCGACGGTCTTAGTTCTAACTTCAACTCCAAATATGAAAGAAACTAAAATTAAATCAGCTCCTCCACCGGTCTCCAAGAAAAGAGTCAGAAAAGTGACTAAGGCATTGAATTTTAGTTCTAGCAGCGATGAAGACTTTAGTTCTTTACAGACTTATACCGCCAATGTTGTTGGAGACGAGGACTGCCCTTGTATCTATTGCAATGACTTGTTCTCCAGGTCTAAACCAAAAGAAGTTTGGTTGCAGTGTTTATCCTGCAAAAAATGGGCACACGCATCATGTGCAGACGTTCCAAAGAAGATTACATCTTTCATATGCGAGCTTTGCCAATAATAATTTCTTTATTTGCTATACATTTTTGTATGCCGTTTTATCTGCACTACGTATGTCGTATTACCCGCCTATGACGGACAAAACGGATTTTAGTTATATTTTTTTAGAGGCTTATATTTTTTTGTTTTTATTTAAATTTGATTGATGTCTTGAGTAATTATAGGTAATGAACCAAAGAATGGAAAGACTGATTGTGAATGTTCAAATTTTTAATAAATAAAGATTTATGACTGATTTAGCGGTATATGTGTCATTTTGTACGCCTTTCCCCTACCCAAACCACCTGAGCACGTTCTTCTTCATTCTCACCGTGACATCTTCGCTTGTATCTGCCATTCTGTAGATCTCTTCATTGCGGATTCGATCAGCTAGACTGACTCCGCATATTCTACGAAGAGATCGACACCTCTCCACAGCATTCATCTTTCTTACATTCTTCTTCAACAGCGTCGGTAGCAAAATTGCATTGTGTACAGCCAAACGTGCAGCTATGCTGACGTTTCGCCGTCTCATCAATGCAGCCAAAGCACCGTTGACTCTGTTACCGGACGCCTTTCCACATCCATTTCGTATCTTCCGTCTCTGCTAAACATACTGCCCAAATATACCACTTCGTTCATTTGTTCTATTATCTTATCATTCACGTTGATCTTACATTCTGTTCTTTCTTCATTTCTTTCAAATATCAGAACCTACGTCTTATCTACATTCAGGTTTAGACCATTAGTTTCACAACCATCTTTCAGAGTGGTGACCAATGCCTGCAAATCGCATTGTGATAATGCAATGAGCACTGCATCATCTGCATATAGCAAGCAATTGACCTTAAGGTCACCTACTTTCACTCCCATGTCACTGTCTTTCACGCCTTGGAGACAACTATCCAAATACAAATTGAACAACCAAGCTGACACCAGGGCGACATGCCAGCTCCTACTCGCACACAGGCTGAGTGATCTCTGTAAAGAGACTTTACAGCCTGTAGCAAGGGTCCGTTCACATTGTATCGGGGCAGTATCTCCCATAACTTCCTTTTCACAACTCTGTCAAACGCCTTTTCCAAATCCACAAAAGCACAGAAAACCTTTTGGTTTAGAGCCAAAAACTTTTCCGTGATCATGCGGAGGGAAAAGATCTGATCTATACACCCTCTTCCAGGTCTAAAACTTCCTTGGGACAACAAGAACTAGATATATTAAAAAGTATTATATATTTTTTTTTATTTATTAACTTACCAAAAATTTACTTAAACGATCGAGGGATGGACCAGAAGACGGCGTTGTTGTATTGCATAAAATACTTCCCAACATTTACGTAACTGTATATGCTTATTTTGGAGTTTCGAAAGGCTTCCAAGTATCTTCAAACTTAGTTTAGTGTATTTGTTTATAAAAATGTATACAAACAGTCTATAAATCACTTAAACCAAACGTTAGTACCATTTATGTAAAACAATATCGTATACCACTGTCATTAAAACCAGAAATAGATAGACAAATTAAACAAATGTTGAAAAGTGACATAATAGTGGAATCGTCAAGCGAATGCTACAGTCCAATATTATTAGTACCCAAAAAGACAAAAGGATCAAATAAATGGCGTTTGGTAGTAGATTACAGTAAACTACATGATGTTATTGTTGACGATAAATTTCTACTACCTGATTACTATACTATATTATATGATTGGTAGTGGAAATTTATTTATACCGACATTTTAGATTCGCTATCAGGTTCTATACAGGGTGTCCAGAAAACAATGGATAACCTCTGAAAGGCTCTACTATTAGCCTTTCAGAGGTTATTCATTGTTTCCTGGACACCCTGTATATTCCTAACATTTAGATTTAAACCAAGGCTACTATCGAGTTAGTCTTAGTCCCGATAGCCATAAATTCACTGCATTTAATACTTGCACAGGTCAATATTATTTAAAACGACTACCGATGGATCTTAAGATTTCATGTAGTAATTTCAGTAGAGTAATATCAATAGTTATGTCTGGTCTGACGTAGGAGAAATGTTTTATTTATATGGACGATTTGGTTGTCTTGGGACGAAACTTGGAAATTCACAATTCTAATTTAATTTATCTGCTTGAAAGGTTAAGAAAAGTCAATTTAAAACTCAACCCAGACAAATGTAAATTAAAAAAAAAAATTGTATTTAGGACATCTTGTGTCTGGTGATAGTATTTTGCCAGTTCTTCAAAAGACTAAAGTTTTGTGAAATTGTTGATGAAGTCAGACGATTTGTAGCCTTTTTTAACTACTATCGGAAGTTTGTACCGTCTTTTGCCGAAATAATATTACCTTTGAATAGATTGTGTAGAAAAAATATAACTTTTTTGTTGGAACGATGCATGTCATTTGTACTCTTGAAACTATTTGTAATGATTTTTTAAATATTTACTTCAATATAAAACTTTTCCGAAACAAATGAATTTACAGTTAAGACTGACATCAGGTATAGCTGTTGATGCAGTATTATGTAACGAAGATTTAAGACTCCTTATGCTAGTAGACCACTAAATAAAGCTGAACTGAATTAGCCTACAATTCAGAAAGAACTTACTGCTACAGTTTGGGCTGTAAAGTATTTTAGACCGTATTTATATTAAAGGAAATTTACAATAATGACTGACCATAAGCCCTTAATTTATTTGTTTGGAAAATAGAGTGTTAAAGTACCGTTAACTTCTAGAAAAGTATGACTTTAAGGTAGTGTATGTGGAAGGAAAGGACAATGTAGTCGCGGATGCATTGTCCACGATATGTATAACATCTGATGAGCTAAAAAGGATGATCTAGTCTAGCTCTAAGATTCTCTCATGAATCGTCGAATTGAATGTTATGACTAGAGCACAAAAGAGGAAACTGGATGAGAACGGTAAAAATATTTCGCCGATTTTTAGTAAATCCACTGACGAAAGGTCTGATCAACCAAGAGTTGTGGAGTTATTAAGAAACCTTGATATATGGTAGAGATGATTTTAGTGGAAAAATATAAGGTAGATAAATATAGAAAAAATGATTTAATTAGTATAGAAGAAGAGTGTTTCGTTCATATTGCTATCAAGAATTCGTTAGGTATTTTAGGGCGCAACTCTCGCGAGTCGAATTTGTGACTAAGTTAGAGAAATTTTGTAGTAAATCGAAGATTAAATAATTTTTTTAAATTAAAAATAAAGAAAATGAAGAATTTGAAAGTGGTTTATATAATGAGCTCAAATTATTAAAAGCATGCACCGGTCCGAAAGTATGTATACTTAGAGGAGTACAAAAAATACATGACGAAAAAGTTAAGAAATTTATTAAATGACTTTCATTTGCTTCACACTAGTGGCCACGCTGGGGTACGCAGAATGATAAATAATATAAAGAGACAATTTTACTGTCCAGGTCTCGTAAAAGGTGTTTATGATTTTATAAGCAAGTGTCCGAAGTGTCAAAAGGCAAAATAGGGTAGGTACACGAAACAACCTATGCAAATTACCACAACAGCATCTGCTGGTTTTCAAAAAATATATTTAAATTTAGTTCGTCCTATGGATGTTGACGAAGATGGTAACTGTTACATTTCACACAATTCAGTGTGAAGTAACAAATTTTATAGAGACGTATCCAATTAAAAATAAGGAGACGGTGAGTGTGGCGAAAATCTTTGTATGTAATTTTATATTAAGGTTTGGTATACCAGAATCTATAGCAACAGAAAGATCTTCTGAATTTACTTATTCAACTATGGCAGAAGTCTGTAAGTTATTGGAGATACTCGTAAACAAACTAACTCCAACCGCATATCACCATCAATCAATCGGGTCTCTAGAAAATACTCATAATCATTTAATTGCATTTTTGAGAACATATTGCAGTAAAAATACATATTCATGGTCTTATTGAATACGTTTTTGGTGTTTTAGTTTTAACAATACAATTCATAGCGAAAAGAAAAACGATCCTTTGAATTAATTATGTTCCGAAGTTATATACCTTTGTATAATCAAGATAATTTTTCTTTAGATTTTAAGTATACATACAAGAAATAACGTAATACGTAGTAAAGAGATTAGAAAACATGTATATGATAAGAAATGTAACCCAATCACTTATAAAATAAATAACTTAGTTTTAATTAAAAATGAATGTGCTAAAAAATTATATATTGTATTTATTTGAAGGGCCCTATTGCGTATTACAAGTTACGGGTTCTATTGTTAAAATAAATAAAAATAATGAAATAGAATTAGTTCCAAAAGATAGAATTAAATGATATTTTATGTAGTTACTAATTTGTACCCTAATAATATGTATTATTAAGCAAAAAAAAAAAACGAAAAAAATAATGTATTTGGTTTTTTTTCTTTCGTTCACCCCCGGAGTTGCAGTGGTGTAAAAGCATATAAGATAATTTTCTAGTAAAATAAAGGCAGTCTAATTCCGATCGTCGCTCATTTCACTTGACCTTTGTACCTCCGACACCACATTATTTTTACGTGTGCAGCACAAGTTACATACTAAGAAAGTCTACTTATTTCTTACATTAAAAATACAATAAAATTATACTCGTACTTCTTTTACTATACTACAATTACAAATTATAAAAAACCATAATTAGATAAACATATATTAAGTAAAAGATTTTCTGTTTGAGTTCAATATAAAAAACAAGACAAATTTATGAAGGCATTATCACAAATATGTAAAAAATTGAAAAATTTATTAAAACTATCTATAACAGGTTTTAAAATGTAATTTATTATTTTCGGGTAAAACCGAAGCTTATCTCTAAAGGAATTATAAATAATTAAATATTGCGTAAAATTTTCAAGATATATATTAATTTTGGGGAAAAATTAATATGATATCTTCTAGTAATCATATTAATCGGTCTGCGTAATCTCGGATAATTAGTTTAATCATTATTAAAATACGTATAAAGGAGAGAGCCGTTACGAGTGCTATTGTAGGTGATCAAGATGTTGTTCAAAGCGGGTTTTCTTTTCCTTACGCTTCTTGTTGGAAGCTATGGTGAGGATTTACATTTTTTCATATTATTTAATGTTTATGAAATAGGCGGTAGGACACTCTTCATCAATATTAGATCTGATAACTTCGCTGTGTAAGAAAAATAGTCTTAATATTGATTTTTATTCCTGTATATAATGTTATGACAGACAACGCTACATATAGACATAACGCTGTTGATATAACTATAGCATATCGATATAAATAAAATGGTTACTGCTCATTAGATATGGTAACCATTCTACTTTTCCAAATATCTTTTATTCTTGTTTGTTGCATTCTTTCTTCCTTTGTTTCGACGCGCTGTCATAACCAGTAGGACTAACGGAGACATTACAAAAAAATATGTTTTGACGAACTTCGTGAGTATCCTTGTTACAATAATGAAGGGAGTAAAAATACTTATTAAAAACTCGTTATAGCCTTCCCGCTCGAAGATGAGCAAGATATGTCGGTCTTCTTCGACTATCCCGAACCAGAATCCCGCATTGTTGGCGGAACCCAGGCTGGCTCTGTACCACACATGGTCGCTCTTACTAACGGAGTCTTCAGAAGTTTACTTTGTGGAGGTTCCCTAATCAGTAATCGCCATGTTCTTACTGCTGCTCATTGCATCCAAGGTGCCTTCTCCGGTGGATCTCTTAGCAGGTATGTAAATAAATATGTATAAATTAATTTCAATTTGTAATTCATTTACTAATAGGCGAAACTCCGAAAATATAAATATTTATGTATTTTGCTTATTAAAAAACGAATCCTGTTTTCAAATCCAGTAATCTTCGTGGAACTGTAGGCAGCAACCGTTGGAACAGCGGTGGAGTTACATACTCATTTTCCGGAAACTTTACGCATCCCAACTACGTCCATTCGATCATCAAGAATGACATCGGTATCTTGGTCACCTCAAACACTGTAGTTCTGAGCAATGCCGTTCGTGTCGTGCCGCTGAGCTTCGACTTTATTGGCGCAAACGTTGCCGTCCGAGTCAATGGTTGGGGAAGGACTACGGTAAAATGCAATTTCCTCTCGATACATTTATTATTGAAATTATTTTATTTTATTATTATTTATATTAATTTTCAGAATGGAGGTTCCATCTCAGCAGTTCTATTGCAACTTCAATCCAATACTGTGGAT
Source organism: Melinaea menophilus ssp. n. AW-2005 (assembly GCA_918358695.1). NCBI lineage: Eukaryota > Metazoa > Arthropoda > Insecta > Lepidoptera > Nymphalidae > Melinaea > Melinaea menophilus. The sequence goes on from OU911042.1 coordinate 28,748,289, forward strand.
GGCAATCGCTGTATAGAAGACGTTAGACGCAGAGCTCTAGAGATTAATATTAGGGCCCCTGCTGTCCAACCTCATATTGAAATCTGTATATTTGTCGCTGCTAACAGAGGAACTTGCCACGTAAGTTGAATGACAATGTCGCCTGTTAGATCTCAGACATCTTCTTACAACATGATAAAAAAGATAAAAAATCTTTAAGTACATTATAGTTCTTCTACCTCAACTTACTAATCTAATCATATTTGTTTGAAGGGTGACTCCGGCAGCGCCCTGCTTCTTCAAAGTAGTGGACAACAGATCGGCGTAGTATCGTGGGGTCTGCCCTGCGCTCGTGGCGCTCCGGACATGTTCGCTCGAGTCAGCGCTTACCAATCCTGGATACGCCAAATCATAGGCTAAACCAAACCATAAACCTGACCAATAAATTTTAAGTGAATCGATAATTGTCTTATTATAATAATCTTTATCATTAAATAACCTCAATTATATTATACTTCTAATGATGCATTTATTCATGTTTAAAGAGTGTTATAGTCATTGGTTTACTATAATAGAAGAGAACAGACAGAAATCCTTTAGCAGTAGTAGTTTTATAAAGAAAATTAATGTACATAAATAACTAAAATTACTTTTTGAAGTATAAATTGATGAATAATGAAATTCAAAAGTTATGTACCAATATATTGGAAAAACATGATAAAACTTAGTACGTAAATCAGCAATGATGAAATGAATTAAATGATGTTACAAATTAATATCTATAAGATAACTTTCTTTGGAGATATATTACTATTACTAATATTATTATTTTGTATACTTTTCGACATTACAATTACTTTAATAAAGAAGATATAATTACCTTGATAAATATTGAAGAAAGATTTAAATACTGTGTTCTTTATCAGGTATTTTTATAGATTAAGAATCTAAATGGCTTTGACATATCAAATAATATGTAATAATTATAATGTATTACAAAATTATTTTTATTGTGATCCAAATGATGTAAATAAAAAAATATTAACTATTTGTAAATTTATTTCTTGGTTTTCATCTTCTTTCTATTTTCTTTGAATGTCATGGTAACAATAAATCGCGGCAAAACAAATTAAGATTTAATAACTTCTGAATGAAATTATTTTCAATTCAAATTCATAGGCGTTGTTATGGTATTCTTATACCTAAGCTGGTCAAACAAAACAATAATAATTTCGATATACCTTTAACTCTGATACAGGCGTTTAATCTGTCTAGCCACGAATCAATGAATTTACTCAATGTTTGTTTGTTACTTTCTGGATACATTTCTTAAGAGATCTAATGTCGCCGTGTCCGTTAGAGCCGGTCAAGCAAAGTTTGTCAACCAATAGATAACGATCTGAGCGATGGAGAAGGTACGGTCAACTCTTATAAAGTCAAAAACATTAGCTTCAAACTAAGCTTTTTACGGATAATTCATACCATGCGCCTAGAAGACGGTCTAGCAAATAAGTCCACAATATTTTTTTAGAATTTTTATTGCTGGTAGATTTCATAGGAGGATATAAAAATTTGGTTTAAATCTACACTCTTTTTTTAAAATATGGACTCTACCTTACCGAAAACTTTTGCAACTTATAAAAACAATGAGAGAACACTTTATAATTTATTTTGATTCGTTTAATGTTTTTTTTTTCTAAAGTCGAAATATAATCTGTACCACCTCCATATGACGTGAGAAGTTTTTATCGATCCATTCTCTTCAATTGTAGGAACTCATTGAGAGCATGGACACCTGTATTTCAACGACTAAAGTTATTTTAATTTTATATTCTACACAGTAAAATTTCGATTTGACTAACTGTGAAAGACTCGTATATTAAAGTTTGTCATAAAAAATTGTATTAAAACTTTTAATCCATTGCATAGCATTTGTTGTTGTGTAATTGTCATTAAAATTATAACAGCGAAATCCAACTTTTTAACAGATATTTCAAAATTTGTTAAAACAAACATTCCTGTCACGATTCCATTATCCTTAAACTTTTAAAAACAAATTTTATTACATACTGTCTTCACATCGCTTCTTTTAATGTAATTTAAGTCGACAAGTTCTTTCTTATTGAATTTATTGTAATATAATCAATTTAAAAACTTTATCTGCGATAATTACTTTATTTATCTTCATAATTATATATAAAGGTGATTTAGATTTTGTAAATACTTATTCTTTAAAGATCAAGATGACGTTCAAGGCTGGGTTGTTTTTTATAACGTTTCTGGTAGGAAGCATCGGTAAGAAAAATAAGTTTTATATTTTATATCACCCATTGAAATCCACACCTTATCCATACTTTAGAACCTTAAAGTAGAGTCAGACATTTAAAAAAAAAAACTAAAAAGATCAGTCCCAGCATGCCAAAAACGCCCTAGAAACTTGAACCTATTAAAAGGTGTATGAAAGTTTGTGGAACTTCACTATATCGGAAAATCGAAATATATACGCACATATGTCGTGACGGAATCATTGTCTCTGTTCTCGAGCAAATATAAATACGACACAAGTGAAAATCACTGTTGGGAATATATCTATATATTCATCAAGAACTATATATGTTAAAAAGTATTAGAAACGTACTAAAACAATCGAGGGACGGGCGAAAAGACGGCGTTGTTGAATTGCATAAAATACTTCCCAATACTTACGTAACTGTATATTGCATTATTAAAAACTATAATTAATTAAATAAAATGGCTCAATACTTTGGAGTTTCAAAGGGCTTCCAAGCATCTTCAAACTTGTTTTTAAAACTTATGTCCTAAGCGAATAAAAAATGTATTTATTAATATTCCAAATAAACTTTACAGATTAAACATTCTATTCAAAGATAAAACCAGTATCGTCCCAGATCTGTTTTATAATAACATAATAATCTTTTGCTTATATATTTAATCCACGATAGTATAGTGGCATTAATTTTATCTTCAATCTTAAATACCCGAACACAACTTGTACCTAGGTTATATCTTATATTTATTATAATTGTATTACGTATTATTAAACGTTGATCTGTATTACATAATATACAATGACACCAATATCTTTAATTGAGTTTTTAAATAAATAAATAAAATTAAAATGTACATCTGAATGTTTTTATGATACAATGTTTTACTTTTTTTTTACCATTGTTTTACCATTTTATTATTCACGCTAGGTTAACTAGAATACTAACATTATTGGTTAATGTCTCACTCAATAGTTAGTTATTTCAGTGAGTGGGAAACGAGTCTTTAATACGATTTTTCGGAGTCAAATATTGTGCTTAAAATTTAATAATTAAATAGTCGTCCAGCTAAAATTTTTAGCTATAAAGTAAAAGCGTAATAAACATATTTAGATTTTTAGGCAACCCTCATCCTTTTTTAATACAAAAAATTAAAATCAAATTAATTATGTGTACGTAAATTTATGTATGAATGAATGAATACTAATTAAGTTTAGTCGACATTAAAGTATTTTTATAAATATTTGTCTCTCAATGATATGTTGCCTTTTACTTAACATACTATTTTATAAAAAAGTTACCTTACCTAACAAAAATCTTCACAATTTCAGCTTTTCCATTAAATGAGGATAACCCTATGTCCTACTTTTTGGACAACCCAGTCGATGCTTTAATCGTTGGAGGAACAGTAGCTGCAGAACCCGTACCTTACATGGTGGCATTGACCACCGGTTTTATAATTAAAAGCCATTTCTGCGGTGGCTCCATAGTTAATAAACGTTTTGTTCTCTCCGCTACACATTGCATCCGAGAAGTCCAGAATGGGCCTACAGTTATAAAGTATAATTTAATATATTATGATATATAATTAAAATCTTCAAATCAATATTTATTCTAACTATATTATTCTAGATCTCTTCGTGGGATTGTAGGAAACAACAGATGGTCCAGCAGCGACATCGAACATACATTTAGTCACGGAATCATGCATCCCGATTATGACCACTTTAAAATCAAGAACGACATTGGCTTCTTAGTGTCTACTTCGGACTTTGTTTTTACTGAAAACGTACAACCTGTGGTTCTTAACTTTGACTTTATTGGCGGTAATGCTGCGACCATCGCCAACGGATGGGGCAGATTAAGGGTAAGTGTGAATATACCGTTTATGTAAGTGTTCAAAATATTCCTTCATGAAGTCTACATAAAAAATATAAACACCTATAGCAGTCAGCGTAAAAAGTATAAGTTTAATAAGATTTTTTTAATTTTTTATTGTAATATACAAAATAACTCAGAAGTTTTTTTCCCACGTACCAATAGTCTACGCTTATCAATAATGCCACAAAAAAAATATATATAAATAAAAAAAATACTAGTGATGTCAACTAATATTTACTTTCAATAACTCACTAACGTATAACATTTTTAGGCACTCTTTTTGCCTCAAACTTAGGATGACCAAGGGAAGACACCGCCTATCATCCCGCGGTGTCAAAGTTTAATGCTGTAAATAGTTTTTCGACAAAAAGCCATCTAAAAATCTCCCTTTTCTTTGGACGTTCATATGTCAAGTGAGCCAAATGGTATTTCTTCAATTGTGCTACGAAAATGTGCCCCTAAATTGATTTCAGTCGCGTCTATTTCAGTACTCCTACCTTAAAGGCGTAATCCCGGTCTCATATAAGTGTGCCCTTGTCCATCTTATCCCTAAAAAAAGTGATAGCTTGGACCCAGCTAAGTAAAGACCTATCGCCATTACCTCTCTTCTCTCCAAAGTATCTCTCATCATCAATCAACAGCTCCTTACGTGAGATACGTTAGGTTTATAAATGACCGGCAATATGGCTTTCGTCATGGTCGATCGGCTGGTGATGTTCTGTTATTTCTTACGCGCCATTGGGCAACTGTTATTCAAAGCAAGAGAGAGGGTCTGGCAGTTAGTTTGAATATGACGAAAACCTTCGATCGTGATCGAGAGACTTTTTTCGAAGCTATCTTCCTACGGGCTTCCGGTCAGTTTATGCAAGTGGATCACCAGATTTATCACTGGGTGGAGCACACAGGTTGTTCTGGACGGTTTTTGAACCCCAAGGGCGTGAACGCTAGTGAACCCCAAGGCTGTGTGCACATCAATAATATGCTAAATATTTCCAGGAAATTCTTGGGAAAGTGTTGACGAGTATCTAAGGAAATTTATATCTTCTATAGAGGTGGTACACAGGCTACCTGTACATACCCCGGATATAAATTAGAACATCATTTTATACCACACGCCGGGGTATCTGTGTTCATAAGGGAGGATATCTGCTACTGTCGCCTTCAGGTTTTTTAAGGTCGGGACCTGTCTGTACTCTGGCTGCGCGTGGACATGGACGACCATGTCAGAGTCTACGAGTGCCTCTACAGGTCCCCATAGTGGTAATGCAGAAACGGATTAACTCTTTCGACATGTCCCTATAAAGCGCAGGTCCGCAGCGGTTTTCAAGAACGTTTCTTTAACAACCTGATATTGCAAGAGTTCGTTGTCGGCGGAGAACATTGGTCATCGGTTACCCGCACGCTTATTTGCTCTCCTCTTAAACAAAAAAAATAAAAACTTTCAAAAACCACCGACAGATCTTTACATAGAAAATGTTTTATTTTCATACAGGGTGGACCAAAAGTCCATTAACATTTGAATCAATTGCAGCGTCTAACAGAGGCGACGACGGAGGTTAACAATGGATTTACCTCGATCTGGCCGACCTGGAACGTTGAGGGAACTCGAAAACTTGGAGGGAGAAAGTCGTCTGTTCGTGACCAACCCAGACTTTCAACTCGAAAGCGGTCTGCTGTCCTTAACGTGCCAAGAAAATCATTAAACCGCATTCTCAAGAAAGATTTACGTTTAAATTCCTATCAAATCCAAATGGTGCAGGAATTAAGGCCTCAGGGCCATGCCTGTAGGTTGCAGTTTGCAAATGAAATGGTAGAGCGGTTCACCAGCTTTACACATTTTTTTCTCAGACGAGGCACTCTTTCATCTAAATTTGCATGTTAATAGACAAAATTGTCATTATAGGAGTGACAGTAATCCGAAATTAAAGCATCAAAAATCCCTGCATTCACCCAAAATCACAGAATGGGCTGCTTTATCAACAATAACATATTGGCCCATACTTTTTTAAAGACTCAAGAGGACGTGCGGTTACGGTGAATTCCGAGCGGTATATCACTATGTTACAAAACTTTTTCACTCCGGCGCTGCATGATTTTGCTGGTTTTAATCAACGCTCATGGTTTCAATAAGATGGAGCCACATATCATACATTTAATGACTCGTTAAGGATAGACGTTTATGGCCCAAAAGTGCTATTGAAAAGAGAGGATATTAACTGGCCGCCTCGTCGCCCGGATCTATGCCTAATGGATATTTTGGGGATATTATATTTTGTGGATTTCTTTGGGGATGTCTTAAAACTGAGCTTTAAGACACCAACCCAGTAACTCTTAAGGAAATAAAGGATCGTATTTGCACAGAAATCTAAAATATCTCAAAAGAAACAAGTAAAGCTGTTATCGAAAATTTCCGTTCTAGATTGATGCAATGCCAGAATAATGAAGGATTGCATATGGATGACGCGATTTTAAAGAAATAAATTCCCCTTTTGTTTACTATCGAAAACTATAAACAATTATAAACTACTGTAATTAGTTTTTTTTTAATCATCATTTCAAATATAAACGGACTTTTGATTCACCCTGTACATCATCATCATCCTTATTATTTATGTTAATTTTTATTATTTTCAGACGGGAGGAAACTCACCGAGAGATTTGATGGAATTGCGTCCAACGACTGTCGACGGCGAACAGTGCGTTGCTGACGTGATCCACATAGGCATACAACAGAACAGACCTGTACCATCTGTACACCCAGAAATCGAACTCTGTGCCTTCTTTAGACCTAACACCGGCATGTGCCATGTAAGATCTTTTAGTACCTACCAGACATACCTGCCCGATCATGCTGCCAAAGCATAAAAAACACAATAAAAATATAAGATGCAAAATCATTCTAAAGTTATTTTTAAATTCATATTTGACTATTTTATTATTTTCGTAGGGTGATTCTGGCAGTGCCTTAGTTCTCGAAGAAAGCAAAGAACAAGTTGGAATAGTATCCTGGTCTATACCATGCGCGCAAGGATCTCCGGACATATACGCGAGAATCAGCGCCTACAAATCCTGGATCGAACAACAATTACGATAAAATGAATTATAACTTTCATAATACAATAAAATGACTAAGAATACATAGTTTTTTACTTTCATTATATTATAATAATCCAATTTTGGACCAATAATTTATAAGAACTTCTGATTGATGAGCAGCATAATATTAATACGTGAAGTAAAAATTTTGTACCTCTATTTACGAAAATTATGCGGAAGAAGGAGTATGAAATTTGCAGTTAATAGTTTATATGGAAAAGGGATAAATATGTGTATAAAACTAATATTATTGTAATTAACGCATTAGAAATACATTAAATAATCATGACATACTCGTACACTACCATGCGTTTGACACATACAAACCAATTTAAAGATTATATTTGCTATTGTCAAATATGTTATTTGATGCAGGGTAGATTATTGCCCGACATTACAGAATAGTATTCTGCAAATTTATGTATAATGATTATTTATTGAGGTGTATCTTTTCCAAATTTTAATAATTTACTAAAGCTTATTTTATAAATAGCTCTAGTCGACTCAATAAAAAGTAATTAATAATTTCCCAGTGTCAAAATTTTATCGCTGAAGGACATTCTGAATTGATAACATCGATATCGTATAAGGTCGCGATAGAAGTCAATCGGCCAAAATATTGATTCTTTATTTCGTAAGAGTTTCTTAGTTATTCTATTTAACAGCGTCGATGGTTGAAATAATTTGCACCGTCTCCCAGCGGTGGTGATGAGTTCAGCGTCTCAATTCAACTACAAATTTTGCTTTGTCTGATCCTTTTTGTCGCTCCTATTAATTTATGCCTCAAATACGAAATCAACTCAAGGATGTAACCTATTTGATTTCGTTGGAATCTACACACTCCTTCGCTTTTATACTGTGTCTATATGTATAACTTGTATCCACTTACATAAATATAGTCTTTGCAAGTAAAATCTTGGTTTTGTTATGTCAGGCCTCTTAAAGTACAAAGAGTAGCTAATTTTTTGTCAACTTATCCCGGTCCCAAGTAGCTAAAGTTTGTTGACTTCCCTTTTTTGCAAAAGATCTTTGTGATACTTTTTGTGGATGATAACTTGTTTATTTTGAAAGTATAGTATTTTAATATTACTAGTTATGACGTCGTAAACAGTGAAGAATATTGGTTTTGCGCGCTAAGAAATGTATAAAGTTGACACTTCCTAATTGAAAAAGTCAAAATTATAGCTTACTTCTTAACAATGAAGTGTTAGAACTGACGGACTCTACAATTTTCTTGGGTATAACTTAAGATAAAAAAACCCCAGTAGAACCCATCTCTCAACCCTGGCAGGCAAACTCAGCTCGGCCGTATATACAATTAAAAAAGTAAGACAGTTAACGGACTTTAATACGGCTCGCTTCGTTTATTTTATTTATTTTCATAGCGTTTTAAATTAGACTATTTTATTATGAAATTGTTATGTATATGACATGACTGCTTTTCACATTTTATTACTAATAAGATTGGCTAAGCAGAGGGTATATAAATAATATATATTCAGTGTGTCTGTCATCCTGCTACCAAGCACAATACATTCAATGAAGTTAATATTGTGTTTTATTGAACATAATAGTGGCGACGAGTGATAAATTGAAAATATGACATCGAAATTAGTGAAATTCAGTGAATTCAATGTTAATAATGACAACTGGGACAGTTACATTGATAGGTTAAATTACTGTTTTGTGGCCAATGGAATATCGGAAGATACTGTTAAAAGAGCTAATTTTTATACAGTGTATGGGGTTCAAGTATTCGAAACTCTTTTAGCTTTAATAACACCGAAGAAATCGGGTGATGTTAAATATAGTGAAATTATAACAACATTAACGAAACATTATAGCCCGAAGGCAAATGAAATATCTATTTCTTACAAATTCTACAAGCGGGATCAATTGCAAAATGAGACCGTATCCGAATACATTACTCAATTACGAAAAATCAGTACGGGGTGTAATTTTCCTAATTTGGAACGAATATTACGAGATAGACTGGTTTGCGGCATGAATGATCATAGGCTGCAATATGAATTATTGAAAAGGGAACATCTCAATTATCAGGATGTTGTGGACACAATGTTGTCAGCTGAAAGCGCGGGCAGAGACGCGCATATGATGCAGATCCCACTAGACTACACTACACTAGACACTACCGCGGCCGGAATCTTGCGTCATAACGTCATCGCAAAATCCGTCCATCCCTGCCCCGGAGCCCATGGAAGTAAATGCTTTAAAATCGAGACCAAATTTTCGTCTATGTTATCGATGTGGCGATCGTCACGGGGGTGAATGTCGTTTTGTTAACGCAGTATGCCATTATTGCAAGAAAAAAGGACATATAGCTAAAATATGCACTGCTAAGAAGAAGCAGATGGCTGGAAACATTCACTATGCTAGTGAAGATTTTAGTACTCCACTAAATGGAATTTATAATATCGAAACGGTTTGCACGCGCGTACCGCCTTACAAATTACGGGTAACAATAGATGGAGTACCCGTTGTCATGGAGGTGGACTCTGGTGCTGCATACTCACTTATCAATGAGCAGACTCTCTCTCTTGGGCATTCTTTTCGCCTCCAACTCGACTTTGGACGACCAGGGGAAGACACCGCCTATCATCCCGCGGTGTCAGAGCTCAATGCCGGAAATAGTTTTTCGGCAGAAAACTATTAGGCAGTCTCTATTTTCCTTGGACGTTCATAAGTCGAGTGGGCCGGATGGCATTTCTCCATTAGTGCTACGAACGTGTGCCCCTGAGTTGACTCCAGTGCTAACGCGTCTATTTTGGTACTCCTATCTTAAAGGCGTAGTCCCGGTCTCATGGAAGCGTGCCCTTGTCCATCCGATCCCTAAAAAAGGTGATAGCTCGGATCCAGCTAACTACAGACCTATCGCTATTACCTCTCTGCTCTCCAAAGTAATGGAGAGCATTATCAATAAACAGCTCCTGACCTACCTCGAGGATCACCAGTTGGTCAATATGGCAATATGGCTTTCGCCATGGTCGATCGGCTGGTGATCTTCTGTTATATCTTACGCATCGTTGGGCAGCTGTTATTGAAAGCAAGGGAGAGGGTCTGGCAATTAGTCTGGATATGGCGAAAGCCTTCGATCGTGTATGGCACAAGGGGCTTCTTTCGAAGCTACCTTCCTATGGGCTTCCCGAGAGTTTATGCAAGTGGATCGCCAGCTTTCTCACTGGGCGGAGCATACAGGTCGTTTTCGACGGTTTTTGCTCGGACCCCAAGCCCGTGAACGCTGGTGTACCCCAAGGCTGCGTGCTATCCCCAACTCTGTTCCTCCTGCATATCAATGATATGTTGGATATCTCCAACATACATTGTTATGCGGATGACAGTACTGGGGATGCGGTATATTCCGGCCGTGCAGGTCTCTCTCGGGAAAACGTCGACGAGTGCCGGAAGAAACTTGTGTCTTCTATAGGGACTTCCTTGGGGATGGTCTCTGAGTGGGGTGAACTGAACCACGTTCAGTTCAATCCCCTAAAGACACAAGTTTGCGCGTTTACCACTAAGAAAACCCCATTTGTCGTATCACCGCTCTTCGAGAGCACTCCTCTTAATGCCTCGCCAAGTATCAGAATACTGGGTCTCGACATTTCGAGCGATTGTCAGTTTCGTGGTCATCTGGAGAGCAAGGCCAAGTTGGCCTCGAAGAAATTGGGAGTGATTAATAGAGCGAGGCAGTATTTCAAACCTGGCCAAAGATTTGCGCTCTATAAGGCGCAGGTGCGGCCACACATGGAGTACTGTTCTCATCTCTGGTCCGGATCACCCCAATATCAGCTTCTACCATTTGACCACGTACAACGAAGAGCCGTCCGGATTGTCGGGGACCCGGTGCTCTGTGAACGGCTGGACTCTTTGGCATTGCGTAGAGACGTTGCATCTCTGTGCGTCTTCTACCGCATTTACCACGGGGAGTGTTCCAAAGAGCTATTCGATCTGATGCCTACCGCCGAATTCCATCACCGCACAGCGCGCCATCGCCTCCAATACCATCCCTACCACCTGGATGCGTCTCGATCCTCCACTGTGCGGTTCTCAAGGAACTTTTTTCCACGTTCCACTCGCTTGTGGAACGAACTCCCTTCGGCGGTATTTCCAGATCTTTACGACATGGGTACCTTCAAAAAAGGCGTTTACTCCTACCTACAAGGCCGGCAACACTCTTGTAAATCCTCGGATGTTGCAAGAGTTCATGGGCGGCGGTGATCACGTCCATCCGTGACTCGCCAGCTCGTTTGCCCTCCTCTTATATAAAAAAAAAAAAAAAAGACGTGGACACGGCTACCAGGTCGCACTACAGTACGGCCCCTGAGGAATCAACTTCGCACATGGATAGACTCACCGGTGACAGTCCTAGGTCAAGCTCTGGTTACAGTAGAATATAAAGACACTAAGTGTGTGTTAAGTGCAGTCATAGCTAAGGGGTCGGGACCGAACTTGATAGGACGTGATTGGTTTAAAACTCTGGAAATTTCGATTCGAGTCAATAAGATTATAAACATTGATTTGACTGAAATTAATAAGGTATTGAGTGCACACAGCGATGTTTTTAAAGATGAACTCGGTAAATACCGCGGAGATCCAGTTGCGATACAATTAAAAAAGGATGCAGTTCCTAAATTTTTAAATGCACGACCGGTACCATAGTAGGTGAGGTGTCCCTTGTTCGGTATCATTTTCAGACTGGGCGACGCCTGTAGTTCCGATTAAAAAAAAGAATGGTTCTGTTAAACTCTGCGGAGATTATCGCTGTACGGTCAATCAAGCTACAGAGACGGATACTTATCCAATGCCTACAGCGAGCGAAATTTTTGCAACAATTTCAGGGGGCAGATATTATACAACACTTGATCTTCATAGGGCTTATACCCACGTAGTAGTTACCGATGGCACTGCGAAATTATTAACTCTTAATAGGGTCTTTATACCGTGCATAGATTAGCTTTCGGTGTTAAAGCGTGCCCGGGGATTTTTCAGCGATTGATGACGGCACTACTGGCAGGTGTACCGGGCGTGGCGGTACTGATTGATGACGTCATTGTCAGTGGTTGCACTATGGTAGAAACGACTTCACGTTTGAATGTTGTGTTAGAGCGGATAGAGAAGGCCGGATTGCGTCTTAATAAAGACAAATGTAAGTTCGCTAAGGAGCGAGTAGAGTTTTTAGGTTTCATTATTGACGTTGAAGGCATTCATCCGTCACCAAGTAAAATTGAGTCAATATTCAAGATACCAGAACCCAAAAATATACAAGAACTTCAAGCATTTTTAGGCTTATACAATTTCTATGAGAGGTTTATACCTCATAAGGCCACGATACTCGAACCCCTTCATAGGCTGCTTGACAAGTCACAGGACTGGGTGTGGACTGACCGGGAGCAGAGCAGTTTCGACACGGCTAAGCGTTTGTTGTCATCTGATTTGACTTTAGTTCATTACGATTTAAAGAAACCTTTAATTCTCACTTGCGATAGTTCTGAATATGGTGTTGGTGCCGTTTAGGCTCACGTCATGGACGACGGTCAAGAACGTCCCATCGCTATGAGTTCCAGAACATTACATAAGCATGAAAGGCGCTATTCTCAATTAGACAAGGAAGCCACCGCCATAATGTTTGGAATAAATAAATTCCACAATTATATAATGGGTAGATTTTTTATAATTGTTACAGATCATAAGCCCCTGTTAGGAATATTCGGTCCTAAAAAACCCATTCCTAGTGTATTGTCACCTCGTTTAACAAGAATGGCATTAATACTCACATCATATAGCTATGATATAATATACAAGCCGGGACGACAGATAGGTCACGCTGATGGATTAAGCCGGTGGCCACAACCTGTTCCAGAACAACCTGAACCACAGCTCTGTGATATTCTACTTATGGCTGAAGCTCCGGAAGAGTTCCCAATCGATGTAGATCAGATAGCAACTGCCACAAAACGAGACTAAATTCTGTCTCGTATAACCCATTACATAATGTGCGGTTGGCCCGTTAAGGAGACTGATGTCGATTTGCGTCCATACTGGTTGCATCGTTCAGAGTTGTCGCTGCACGAGGATTGCATTTTGTTAGGCTGTCGCGTCGTAGTGCCACCGCCATTTCGTGATGCCGTATTGCGTGCTTTATATAAAGTTCACAGTGGCATAGTGCACACTAAATTGTTTGCTAGGAGTTATGTTTGGTGGCCACAATTAAATAATGATATAGAGGCTTTAGTACGGAATTGCAAAAAATGTTTAGAAAATCGTAATATGCCACAAAAAACTACGTATGAATGGATCACGCCATCGAAACCGTGGTCTAGACTACATATTGATTTTGCAGGACCATTTCAAAACAAAACTTTTTTAATTATTGTAGACGCGTATTCGAAGTGGCCTGAAGTATTTATTGTCAATAATATGACCTCTACTACGGTTATAAAGTATCTAAGAACAGTTTTTGCTACACACGGACTTTGTGATACTTTAGTTTCTGATAATGGTACACCATTTGTTTCAATAGAAATGGAAAGATTTTTAAATTCAAATAAAGTTAAGCATATTACAACAGCGCCGTTCCACCCTTCAACCAATGGATTGGCGGAACGCATGGTACAAACCATAAAAGACAAATTGAGAAAAATGACTGATGTTTGCTGGGAGGTAAAGATTCCAAACATGCTGTTAGGTCTTAGGGCGACTCGATGCACGTCTACTTATAGAAGTCCCGCAGAAATGCTATTTAATAGGCGCATACGAACTTTACTTGACACGATTAATCCATACGAACGATTTCGACAGCGTACTGAGGAACAGTTATTTCGAAATAATAAAAAAAGACAAAGACATGTTGATGTAGGGCAGAACGTTATGTTTAGGAATTTTGGTAGGGCATCTCGTTGGTCTTTTGGCACAATTATAAGTAAAGAAGGTCCGTCCAGTTTTAGAATACAAGCTGAAAATGGAAATATAGTAAGTCGACATATAGATCAGCTAATTAAAACGAAGACTAACGAAGCCTCTGAAGACAGGGAAGTTATAGTTTCAGAGGCACACAAGGAAATGGAAGTAGAGAATTTAGGGGAAGGAATGGAGTACACGTCATCAGAATACCAGGATAGTGATCATGTTATAGAAATACCAAGTTCTGATAATTGGGCTGAGATGCTTGGTATACCAGACGACTCAGATCCTGGCTATTCAGGCGGTAAAATAAAAACTAAATCAAATTTACATGACAGATCTCCATATACTAGACCTTCTAATGCTACAATTTTTTTATTGTAAGGTAATACAATTTACGATTGTTGTCAATGCAGTTGGTAGTATAGTACTTAAAATATTATTGTAAGTTTAGTTAGTTATGTAAGTTATTTTGTGTTTTTTGTTTATTATTATATACATACTTGGGGGAAAGGTATGTTATGTTTATGACATGACTGCTTTTCACATTTTATTATTAATAAGATTGGATAAGCAGAGGGTACATAAATAATATATATATTCAGTGTGTCTGTCATCCTGCTACCAAGCACAATACATTCAATGAAGTTAATACTGTGTTTTATTGAACATAATAGAAATTAATTCTATATTTTATTTTACAAAAAGGGCTGATCGGTCTATTTATAATCTAAAAGCTATATGTAAGAAACACAGTGTACAAATATTTAATAATATTCCACTAGATATCTTAGATTCTTCCTTTTCTTAGTTTAAAATCTAAAATTAAAAGTGTATTATTAAATAAATCTTATTATAACATTCAAGTTTCTAGTAGATTAAGATGTATGGTGGTTATTGACTCATTTACAGAGTGAATATCATATTGTATACAGCAAATATTGGTAAATTCCATTTCAAAATCAACTGCTGAGTTTGTGGCAGCTCTTCGCAGCAGAGCAGCTTTCCGAGCCGACGGTAGCTTAAGGACAGACTACACTGACCTTTTTTAATGTAATAATTCAAAAGTGAGTGTAAATGTCTATGTATAAAGATATTTTGAATTTGAATTTATATAACAATTTTCCGATTTCCAATGTTTAAAGAAACTTTCAGATTGTTGCTTTTTCACCTTATTAGACTTCCTTATGAATATGGCTCTCACTCTCTCTTCTACAACTCTATACAATACATTGTAGCAAATAATACAATTGTTATTTGTCATTATAAAGTAATAATAATATCCAGATCCATCTTAAACAGGATTTTTGGTGACAGCAAAATTTGCTATTATTGCAGTACTGGTACTGGTAACGCCACCTTGGGTCTTTTTTTATCTCTTTATCTACTGCGTTCGCTGTAGTATTTTTGACGTATAATTTCTTACAAGTCAAGGGACAACATATTTGTACGTTTCTTATGTATTTATTATTGAGTTATGATTAAATAAAGAATAAAAGGTATATAATTATTAATGGTTATCACTCAAAATCATTTGCAAATCGCAATCATTTTTGCATGAACATTGATATTGTGAATCAATATTCATTATTACATATTTATCAATAGGGTTTTTAATCATTTTGATAAACACTGACATCCGCCAACTAACAAAAAGATATTACATAGGTTAGATTAGATTGAAGTAATTAATAGCGAATTGAAGAATTACGTTTTAAGAAATACATTTTTATTAATTAAATTTTAAAATTGTAAAAAAGCATAAAATGAGGGAACTTAATACTATAGAGATTTCTCTACCACTCAACCCAAAAAAATATAAAAATAAAAGTACAATAATGTGGAATAAATTATATATTAATTTAAATTTTATAGTATAAGTTATAATTTATATATAGTATAAATTAGTATAGTAGTGTAGTAGTATAGTAGTAATTTATATATAATATAATTTTAAATTATATAGTATTATTAGATACATAGGTACATAGGAATATATACTTAGCATTATAATGTGTATTTCCTAGTAAATGAATTTTATAACTTAAATACTGAGGAGAAAGTGGATAGTTAAGAATAAAGAACGATTGACACAAATATCTTTTAGTATGTAATAAGTATCCAATATAAAACCATTTGCTTGTTGTTTCTTTTACGACTTCGCGTTCAATGATTTACGTACAAAAATTTAGGTTCTTACACATTTTCATTTAAATATTTATGACAAAATTTTGTAAAAATCAACAACAAAATCAATATTGGAAAATCCAAATAGGATTAAATACAAAGTAATCAATTTAAAGTAATTATCTATGATAATTAGCTTATTTATCTATTTCGTAATTATATATAAAGGCGGTCTTGATTTTTATTTCTACATACGTCTAATTAAAGGATCAAGATGATGTTCAAGGCTGGGTGTTTGCTCATAACGCTTCTGGTTGGAAGCATAGGTAAGAAAGTTTTCTAATATATAATCTTGACTTATATCTTGATTGATTGACAACTGAAATTAATAATCAATAATAATTTAATTTTGCTAAAAAAGTGTAATTCAATTAATTCAATTGGTCTTGCTTTGATTTCTGACTGCTTTTCTAGTTAATGCTTAAGTCTGATCTTATATGATTAAAGTAAAAATGTTTTCTAATTTAATCAATACAATATGAAATATATTATTTAAGTTACAATAAAAAAATATATGGAACAATAATGCGTGCCATGCGGAACGCAAGTGACTGTTTATTACTATTACAATAATCTCTATTACTATTACAGTAATGTGCAGTCTTTAAGAAGTCTACATTGATAGACAAATAGAAGACGTAGCATGACTATCTAAGAAATTTATAATTAGTTATAAATCTGAAAAAAATACTGAATTAAAAGTATATGACATAGTAAAGTGAAACGCAACAGTCATTGTGATCTTTATATAATTTATGATAATTCCGCGAACCGTTAAAATTGTTATAAAACTATTTAGTCTAAAAAGTAATATAAATCATCAGTATAAAGTTACAAATAAATTTTACAAGCTTACCAAAATATGACGCCTTTAACATTTTTTATTTATATATACATTTTAAATCCTTGTAATTTCAGCTTTCCCAGTTGATCAGGATGACAACATGTCTTACTTCTTCGACCACCCAGTCGATCCTTTAATCATTGGAGGAACAGTGACTGCCGAACCCGTACTTCACATGGTGGCATTGACAACAGGAGTTTTGGTCAAGAGCTTTTTCTGCGGTGGTTCCATCGTTAGTGAACGTTTTGTTCTCTCCGCTGCCCATTGTATCAGAGGTGTCGCCAGTGGCAACTCAGTTTCGAGGTAGCATTTAGCATATTTAAAGTGTATTTAGAATTGTCTACCCAATCTCAATTCTAATGATAATATTATAGCTCTCTCCGTGGAAACGTGGGCAGCAACAGATGGTCCAGCAGCCGCGTCGAAATCAGATTTAATCGTGGAATCAATCATCCCGATTACAATCATAATTTAATCAAAAACGATATTGGTTTCTTGAGGACTTCTGCTAAGATTGCTTTCAACGATAACGTACAGCCTGTTGCTCTTAATTTCGACTTCATTGGGACTGGTGCTGCTACGATCGCAAACGGATGGGGAAGGATGGTTGTGAGTTGGCAATTTAAATAATTTTTATATTTTATATAAAAAGTCAATACATTATAGAGTAATGAAATTAGCAACAATGTACATTATTTATATTTACATTGCGTATCGTAAATATCACTGACATACTCGTATATACATGATTTAGTTATTTATTTAATTGCTTTATTTTATTTATTGACAGGCAATAAATAAAGGCAATTAGAATAAAAAAAATCAGAAAATTTAAAAGACTGATGTTATGATGTTCATTTCATTTATTTACCGCTAGGTGGGAGGACCATCAGCTCAGGTATTGCAGGAACTGCGGGCAGTGACAATTGACGGAGAGATTTGCAATTCCGAAGTGGCCCGTGTAGCCGCAATATGGAACATAAATCCACCGCCTGTACATCCAGAAATCGAAGTCTGTACTTTCTTTGAAGATCGAACCGGAATGTGCCATGTAAGACTAATTATTATCTTCTAGATACATCCGACCGGTGATACTATAAGATCGGTATACGGCATAGAAATCCTGAAATATTTTTATTTGATAACGATATAATTCTACTTTAATTATTTCTATAGGGTGACTCCGGCAGTGCTCTATTGCTCGCAGAAAACAAAGAACAGATTGGAGTTGTGTCATGGGGTATACCATGCGCCCGGGGAGCTCCAGACATGTTCGCAAGAGTCAGCGTCTACCAAACCTGGATCGAACAAACAATGCTTCTGAACTAAACTATATTATATATAATGAGTGTTTTAATAAAATGACTAAACTATGTATTCTTACTTTCATTGCAGTTAAAATTTTATATTTTAATAAGGCATCCTTTGCGCTAATGTAACATCAGACATAAGTCGTACGGTTCCAAACAATATAATGTGAACAAGTTCTTTCTAATGTTACGCTTGACTTGTTGGCCACATAAGCTGACTAGTTTTGGCCCACTTCTGAGTGTAATAAGAGAAGAGAGCATAGAATCAGAAATGCATAGAGATGGAACTTTTATAAAATATAACATTTCACTTTGGACATACAAAAAAATTAAGTAATTGTATATAATTTATATGAAAAATCTCTGACAACCAGTTCAGCCAACCAGTCCAATCCTTACTATCATTATATGCAGTGCCGGCGTTAGGGGGGCGCGCGATGGGGTGACGGCCTGGGGCACCAAATTTGGGGGGCGCTGAGGTCCGGGGCCTCGGTCTTCTGCCTTCCGCACTGTGTACCCTCAATATTGTGCTCTATGTGCCGTATTCATAACTATGTTCAGCTGTCAGATGATTTGGTTCAGGAACGAAAAAAATACTCGATATTGATTTCCTTAAGTGGGCGCCTAAATATTTTTGCCCGGGGTGTCAGTAGCCCTAACGCCGCTGCTGATTATGTGGATATTGCCCCAGTACTTTAAAACATTATTATTATTAATGTATAGATAACATTCTGGATTCGAACATCGATTCTAAAATTACTGAAACACAGTATAGTCATACTTATATTTTTAAATCTGAATTTTCACTTATGTATCCAAAGAAATAGTTTCTGTTTTCTATGTGATAATACGAAGGTAGACGATCAATTGTCCGGTCATGACCTCCGTAAAAGATTACGGCTTACAGTATTGTGGTCAACGTAGTGAAAAGCCTTAGGAAAATGACAAAAGCTTTTAATGGCATCTTGTAAGTCCTCCCAGGTCCTAAGGATGTAGGCGACTAGTTAAACTGTCTTATTATTATTATATTATTATGTAAATTATTTTATTCCGCTTAAAATAAAATGTAACATTATTCCATGAAGCACATTTTGCTTAATGGCGGTTATACAGCTGGTTTTGAATATAGGTAAAAATATACTGTGTTCCAATGTATTGAAGAGCTCAACTTCTGTATCCAGCTCGAATATACGTATTCGATCTGTAATCATTAATTTCGGAGCCCCAAAAAGAGCAACTGTATTTGAAAGACATGCCTATAATTTGATTGCATCTTATCGTTGAATAGGATACAGTAGACAGACAACTTTGTGAATGCATCTACTACAATTAATTGAGCGAAGCGAGCGGAGCGCTCTACTGGAGACTTTCTCACATTTTTTGTCACGAATCGGCTCGAAAACTACTTGACGGTAAATTATGAAATTTTGCAATCATAAAGACATACATAAATTAGGTGATAGTTTCAAAAAATTTTTGGACATGTCATGTCGTTGAGGAATAATCATCAAGAAACTGATATCCCATTGAAGAACACTAGGCTGGCTTCGCTCAATATGCAAACGGCACCTGAGATTTCGCGAGCGCAGTGAGGCGAAATTGAGGGTCTGTTGGCGCCCCTAGTATGAACTTGTAATCTTTTAAAGTTGGTAAAGGACCGAAAGTGTCTACAAGAATCGTATCAATGTCACACGAGCAGCAAATCTTTCTTTCGCTTCGTAGATTTAAGAGCATTACAGTCGGTAATCAATTTAAATTGCAGGCCAATGAAATGTCGAAAGTGTTGTAAAGCTTTTACAACTGCCAGGGTTTCTAATTCATAGACATTATAGTTTGTTTATTTTTTTTGTTTTGTGTAGCCCTACTAAAATATTCCACAACGTTACTATCGTCCGCTTGAATTTGAAAAAGAACTGCCCCGTATCCTGCACTAGTATTACTAGTCGGTATGAACTTCCGTTTTTAATTTAGGATTAAATACAGTTAAAACTGACGCATTAGTTAATATTTGAATCAAATCTATTCGTACATGTTCCTGTTCCATTCAGCAGTTAAAATTAACACCCTTTTTAATTAGATAGGTAAAAATTGCCGTTTTCGTTGTGTAATTTCTTATATACTTGTAAGTATATTATTAAATAAATCTTATTATAGCATTGAAGTTTTTAATAGATCGAAATGTGTGATATTAGTTTGTTCACTTATTTACAGAGTTAATATTATAATGTATACAGCAAACATTAGTAATTAGGATTTTAAAAAAATCAACTTCGCAGCAGTGCAGCATTTTGAGCCGGCGGTAATAATTGACGATTCAAAATTAATTAATTCATTAATTTTATTAGTAGTTTGACAACATCTTATTAATTCGATATATTATTTGTTATTGAAATTCTATGTTGTAATGAATCGTTAATTTTAATATTTTCTATTCTTTTGCTGTTGTCCTGAAACTATGTACTGTTTATATTAATTGTATATGGAATGTATGTTCTGAAATAAAGAATTATTATTATTATTGTTGTTATTATTAGTGTTATTATTATTATTATTATTACTGATATTGTGAATCAATATTCATTATTATATAATTCTTATCGATAGAGTTTTTAATCATTTTGATAAACACCGACATTCGCCAACTAATAAAAAGACATTACATATGTTAGATTAAACTAATTAATTAATTGAAGTAATTAATTGCGAATTGAAGAATTACGTTTTAAGAAATACATTTTTATTAATTAAATCTTTATTGTTAGAAAAATATTAAAATGGACGAAATACTACAGAGAATTCTCTACCACTCAACCCAGAAAAAAACAAAATAAAAGTACAATAAGGTGGAATAAATTATATATAAAATTAAATTATATACATATAGATACATGCGTTGGAATATATACTTAGTATTATAATGTACATTTCCTAGTAATTGAATTGTATAATTTAAATATTGAGGAGAAAGTGGATCGTGAAGAATAAAGAACGACAGACACAAATATGTTTTAAATAGGTATTCAATACAAAAGCCAATTGCTTTTAATATTGTTTCTTTTACGACTCCTCGTACATTGATTAAAATACAAAAAAAAAATTCTTACACATATTTTCATTTAAATTATGATGACTAAATTCGGTACAAACCAACAGGTTTTTCACAATAGGATTAAATGCAATATAATCAATTTAAAGTAATTATCTCCGATAATTAGCTTATTTATCTATTTCGTAATTATATATAAAGGCGGTCTTGATTTTTATTTCTACATACGTCTAATTAAAGGATCAAGATGATGTTCAAGGCTGGGTGTTTGCTCATAACGCTTCTGGTTGGAAGCATAGGTAAGAAAGTTTTCTAATATATTTTAATCTTGACTTATATCTTGATTGATTTACAACTGACACTAATCATCAATAATAATTTAATCTTGCTAAAAAAATGTAATTCAATTAGTTTAGTTAATTCTAAAAAAAACTTGTGTCTTCTTTAGAGACTTCCCCTGGAATGATCTCGAAAGGGAATTTACTGAACCTCGTTCAGTTTAATCAAAATCCAAAAGACACAAGTTTGGGTGTTCACCACTAAAAAAACCCCATTTATCATCTGCTGGTCATCTTCGCCTCGTCAAGTATCAAAATACTGGCCCTCGACATTTAGAGCGAGTGTCAGTTTCGTGGCCATTTATTTATTTATTTATTTAAACTGAAGAGCAAGGCAATGTACGCCACAATTAAATTGGTAGTAAACAATAGAAGGACACAGTATTTCAAGCTTGACCAAAGCCAGAGTACAAAGCTTTGGCCAAGCTAAGCTAATAAGGCGCAAGTCCGGCCACACTTTTCTCTTCATCTCAAGTTTGTATAACCCCGATATCAGCTTCTTCCCTTTGACCGCGTACAACGGAGAGCTATTCAGATTGTCCGGAACTCGGTGTTCTGAGAACGGTTGGACTCTTCGACATTCAATTGAGACGTAGCTTCTTTGTGCATCTTCTACGGCATTTACAAAAAAGAATGTTCCAAAGAGCCAAATGATCAGTTACCTAACAGGTAACTGATCATTTGGCTCTTGTTTTATCACCACATAGAACGACACCGCCTGCAATACCAATACCATCCGTATCTACTATGTGGTTTTGAAGGAACGTACCACTAAGATGTAGAAGGAACTTCCTTTGGTGTTCCTAATAGAATATTATTATTAAAGTCGAAGTTGAAATCAATGTTTCACTCTTCTAATTTTGTTTCCTTTAATATGGTAAAATTTTGGTGCCATTAATACTTATTTAAATAAATTAAAGAAGATATAATCGGACTATAAGTCTTGTTGTTCAAAACATTGCTGAAAGATCAAAATCGATTATATTAATTAAAAATTAAATTTTATTCGAAAATCGATTCGAAAATCGACAAATTCAACATGTGTCGGACTGGGAATAAACTAATACTACCTATACTAGTTATAAATACGACTTTCATGGTAGGGTGTACTACCCATAACTGTATAATATTATATTTCCAAACTAAAATTTAATAATTCTAACTTATTTGTATGGGTTCAATCTTTTTATATGATTCTCTGACTGGAGAACTGGTATGATAACTAAATACCTAATTACGTACATTTATTGACAATGTCATTGTTATTTTGATTTAAGCGGATTAAAATTATTATTGATTGTCAGTACGTAATGACTGATTAAGGCAGCTTGATAAAAATATAATTATTTCATGCTAATGCCACTATCGTCCTAAATCAGATTTATCAAAAATAATTAATCTTTGATTACATATTTTATCCACGATAGTATATTAGAAATAATTTTATCTTCAAAGTGAAATATTTGAAGATTACGACATAAAATTTGTCATGTAAATAAATCATATATTTATTTATATATTTTTGTCTTACATTGTGTAAAAATTCAACATCAAATTCGATAAATATTTTATTTTATTTATCAATAGAGACCATACAACGAGAAATTATTTAGAATATCCTTACGCTGCGAGATAAGCCATTTCTTTAATTGATTCATTGCTTTCTGACTCCTGTTCTAGTTTATGCTTTTGCCTGATTTTAGATGATTAAAATAAAAAGGTATTCTAATTAAATCGTTTCATTACGTTATAATATAAAAAAATATGGAACAATAATGCATGCTTTTCGGAGCGCAAGTAACTGTTTATTACTATTACAATAATCTCTATTACAATTACAGTAATGTGCAGTCTTTAAGAAGTCTACATTGATAGACAAATAGATGACGTAGCATGACTATCTAAGAAATTTTTATTTAGTGTTAATCTGAAAAAAGAATACTGAATTAAAAGTATATAAAATACTAAGGTGAAACGCAACAATCATTGTGATCTTTATATAATTTATGATAATTCCCCGAACCGTTAAAATTTTTTTAAAACTATTTAGACTAAAAAAATAATATAAAACATAAGTATAAAATTACAAATATATTTTACAAGCTTACCCAAATATGTCACCTTTAACATTTTTTATTTATAGACATATTTTAAATCCTTATAATTTCAGCTTTTCCAGTCGATGAGGATGACAACATGTCTTACTTCTTCGACCACCCAGTCGATCCTTTAATCATTGGAGGAGCAGTGACTGCCGAACCCGTACCTCACATGGTGGCATTGACAACAGGAGTATTGGTCAAGAGCTTTTTCTGCGGTGGTTCCATCGTTAGTGAACGTTTTGTTCTCTCCGCTGCCCATTGTATCAGAAATGTCGCTAGTGGCAACTCAGTTACGAGGTAGCATTTAGTATATTTAAAGTGTATTTAGAATTGTCTACCCAATCTCAATTCTAATGATAATATTCTAGCTCTCTCCGTGGAAACGTTGGCAGCAACAGATGGTCCAGCAGCCGCGTCGAAATCAGATTTAATCGTGGAATCAATCATCCCGATTACAATCATAATTTAATCAAGAACGATATTGGTTTCCTTAGATCTTCTGCCAGGATTGCTTTCACAGAGAACGTACAGCCTGTTGCTCTTAACTTTGACTTCATCGGTGCTGATGCTCCTACGATCGCCAACGGTTGGGGAAGAATGGTTGTAAGTTGGCAATTTAAACAATTGTAATATTTTATATAAAAACTTAATACATTGTAAATTAATGAAATATACTCGTAATGTAAAGAATTGTAACTTAAACAAATATATTTTCATTATTTATATTTAGATCGCGTGTACCAATAACATTAAAAAGAAATCAAATTAAAAGATTTACCTCCATTTTCAGATGGGAGGACCATCAGCTCAGGTATTGCAGGAACTGCGGGCAGTGACTGTCGATGGTGAATTTTGCGATTCTGAAGTGGCCCGTGTAGGCGCACTATTGAACAGAGTTGTACCACCTGTACACCCAGAAGTCGAAATCTGTACTTTCTTTAGAGAAAAAACCGGAATGTGTCACGTAAGACCAATTAATACTTTCTAGATACCCAATCGGTGATATTGTAAAATCAGTATATAACATAGAAATCCTGAAATGTTTTTATTTGATACCGATATAATTCTACTACTCTCTCTTAATTATTTTTATAGGGTGACTCCGGCAGTGCTCTACTTCTCGCAGAAAACAGAGAACAGATCGGAGTTGTATCATGGGGTGTGCCATGCGCCCAGGGAGCTCCAGACATGTTTGCAAGAGTCAGCACCTACCAAACCTGGATCGAACAGACAATGCTACTGAACTAAACTATATTATATACAGTGAAATGATATAATAAAATGCCTACAATATGCATACTCACTTTCATTGCAAATTCAAATTCAATTTAATTTAATTAGGCATTCAGTGCGCTAATATTAAGCCCGGCTTGTTGGCCACATACCATAATTCAACTATTTTTAACTAACTTTTGATCGTAAAAAGCGACCAGAATTAGAAACGTATAGATGAAATTAATTTTTACAAAGTATAATAATTCACGTTGTAACGATATTTCATGTAACCACCGTACCAATAATCAAGTGCGACTAAACAGGGCATAAAAAAGTTAAATATAAATAATAACTCCGACAGCAATACAATAAATTAAAATTTACATTTCAGCAAGACAAGATTATTTTAAGAAATTAATTAATAGAATGCCTAAAATTTGTGTCGAAATCATGAAAGCAAAAGGTGGTCACTTTGATGAAGTTAAACTTTGATTGTTTCCCATTATTTGTTAATTTTCTCTCTGCTCTAAGTTACTTTTTGTTAAATTTTAATTTTATATCAATATAAGTAATTGAAGATCCTTAAATTTTATTTTTTTTTTATTTGATTTTACCTCGGTGCTTTCAAACTTTTGGACGGTAGTACAAATATATATCTCTCTGTCTTCACAAGCAAGGATCTTTGAATTTTATAAATTAAAGATGATTGTTATAATTAAAATGTAACTAATGTCTTTGATTTAAATGCCTAAAACAGTTCAATTAAATATTTTAATAACGTTCTTAATGTATTTTTAACTGTTGACTGTTTCAACACTTATTTCTAAAAAAGTTAAAATAGCAATAATAATTTAGAATAAGAAAGAGATAATATTGTGTTTACGAGACATACAAAGGCCTGGGAAGAAAGAATACTATAAGTACAAAATATAAATACAATAAAACGTAGCAGGGTAATTCTCATGAAATCTCGAAAAAATATAAATTAAATTATTCAGAATTATTTTAGTTAATATCTATTAAATTTATCTTAAATTTGTACTATATGTGTTAGTAACTTTAGGGAATATAGTGGTCCCCAGAATAAACGAGTTTTAAATGAAGTAAATCAATATTGATAAACTTTAAAAGTGAGGGAATGACAGTGAGGGAATGACAAAATAAAACATAACCTCAAAAATCTCCAAATGTAGTAAACTGCTGTATGTAAATTTTTCGGTGATTTTACTGCTTCTAAAAACATACTTTATTTTTAAATTTATATTCGAATATAGTAATTACCTCTTTGTTTTCTTCTCAGTGATGGAATGACTGTCTGAAATGTAATCTTTGAAAAATTGTAATTTAATCTTCTTCCAACAAGTACTCCGACAATTTTAATACAACTTCGCCATTCTGAGCAATTGTTAGTGTCACCAACTATCAAAAATTAATAGAAGTTCCAATAAAAAATCTCAAGTACGCTAACTTATCGACTGTCGGTAATGGTGTGAGGGAATGACTATTTTTTAAGGGACACATGTCAAATCAACATTTCCTCATTTATTTACGATCTATAATCCTAAATTCGAAGAATTTTTGAAATTTTGATGTATTTTTAATAAAATAGTCACACGCCCAAACATAAATTTTAAGCAATTTCTAGTTAAAAAATTATAACATGTTTTATTTTAAAGTTTGGGACATAGTGAGGGAATGATTTTAAGGGTATTATATATTTATTATTCCTTACAGATATACATAAAGTTTTAAGGTTATTACCAAAATTATTAGCCTAAGTGATGTTCTTTAAAAAAAAAAAAAAATACCACCATGAATAGTTTCGAACTGTGTAAAAACTAAAAGGACAAGAATTTCGAGATTCCATGAGAATTACCCAGCAGTATCTTTCTTGATGTAAAAAATAGAAATATAACCGACGATTATGACATCACCAAAATTTGTAACTCTTAAAATCCTTTTATGTATTTTATTTAACTTTGTTCATGTTATTTTTTTTATATTTGACTTTAACATTTCAATACTTGACTTCAAGGTTCAAATTGTTTAGTTTACTGTACTGTACTGTACGCAAGGGGACACGCGTGGGTAGACCTCGTGTGTAACTCGTTTAAAATATAACTCACTACCTAAGAATAACACCCCTTGCGAGAATAAACTGTGATCATTTTATTTGGCTTAGTCAAAGGAGTACCTAGTGCGTTGCCTTAAATTTAGAGTAATAAATTAACCATTCTATTAAAAATATTTGCGAGGAGGGAATGTTTACCAGAAAAAAGTTGCCGTGGTTTTACCTACCTTAAATTTTCAAGCTAAAAGCGGTTTTTATTTTTTTTTCTCAGAAATGGTACCTTTTACGGAAAACTTTTGGTAACTTTTGGTAATGGTCATTTCAGACTCACGGGGTCATAAGAAAACCTCCTGTGAAGAATTTTTTCCAAAATTCGAAAGTCGGTTACACCTGAATGGGCAGACCGAATTTTTCGAGGTCTACCCAAAACAATCAAACCCACGAAAATATTAAATTGCAATAAAGTAGTTGTGCATAAAACAGTTTACTAGCTGCACTCCTATAACTTTCTTTACTTTTGCTGACCCGACCATTTGCTTTTCCATTCTCTTCGTATGTTCTTCTTCATTCATTCTCTCTCTTGTTTACTATTGGTATTCCACCATCCCTAGCTATTGATGGGTACTGTTCGATAAGAGTCGACTTCCTCTTCTTTTACCATCTCAAACAATCCGTCTAGGAAATGGTTCAAGGCAGCGCTCTTGTGAATCTTCGGATATTGCAAGAGTTTATGGGCTGCAGTGATCATCTGTGACCCGCAAGCTCATTTGCCCTCCTCTAACATAAAAAAATGTGTTATCTCATTTATTATTTCTCTACGTTTTTAGTTCCCTAGATCTAGTTTCGTCTTATTAAGGCATGCTATTACCTCAGCTGTTACAAAAAAGCACTTTTTAGCAGCGATCTCTTTCAGACAACCTTGAGGTGCAGGCTTCTATTTTTTAATGACTAAGAACAATGAGTAGGGGTGCAACAATTAAATGATTTACATTTTGATAAGTATATAGTCTATACATCATAACAATATATAGAAGCACAACTACACATTCAAATTCAAATTCAAATTCAAAATATCTTTATTCAAGTAGGCATTTACACGCACTTTTGATTCGTCAATTATTACTATATAAAATAACGTCAGTGTAGTCAGTCCGTAAGTAAGCTACCACCGGCTCGGAATGCTGCTCTGTTAAGAAGAGCCGGCCAGAAACTCAACAGTTCCTCTTTTCAAAAGAAATATAACAATCTTAGGTTATGTACATTATAATATAAATCCTGCAAATGATTCAACAACTTAAGTTCCACATATTTCGATCCACTAAAAACTCTTGAACGTTGTAATAAGATTTATTTAATAATAAACTTTTGATTTTAGATTTAAAAAAAAGAAAAGGAAGGAATAAGATATCTTGTGGAACTTTATTATATATGTGTATACTGAAACCAATGAAGGATTTATTAACTTTTTGAAGTCGAAACTTTGGCGTTACGAATTTGTTTTTATTTCTCGTATTTATTGCGTGTCTGTCACTGTTTTATATAACTACTTAAATTTTGAAGTATATATAATATGTTATTAAATATATATTGGGAAACGACTGTAAGAATATCTATTTCCTTAAAAACATCTCTCAGAGAATCTCTAGCTTTTATGTTATAAATAGCCCGCACAGCTCTTTGTTGTAAAATAAATAGAGAATTAATTTCAGCAGCACTGCTCCATAATAAAATAACGTAAGATAAAATACTACGAAAATGACTAAAATAAACAAGTCGAACCTTAATAACGTCGTTAATTGTCTAACTTTTCTAATTGCAAAGACGAAGCTCAGTTTGGCTGCGAGTGTTGAGAGATGGTGGTTCCACTGGAGCTTTTTATCTAAAGTTATACCTAAGAAATTTGTTCAGTCAATCAATTCTAACACTTTATTGTTCAGGAGCAAGTTAAAATGTTTACTTTTTACATTAGAAAGTGTAAACTCTGTACCTTTGGTTTTCTTAGCATTTAAGACTAAATTATTAATTTCGAACCAATGAAGGACTCGTAACAAAGTACTGTTTACTTCGTCATAAGTAATCCTATCACGCTCAACTTTAAAAATAAGTGAGGTGTCCTCAGTCAAAAGTACAGTATCACACAGACCCTCAACAAAAAAGGGCAAGTCATTAATATAAAGTAAAAACAAAAAGGGGGCCAGAATAATTTCTTGTGGAACACCCATCTTTAGGTGAGAACCAAACGATTTAGAATTATTTACGTAAACTGTCTGGACTCTTTGATTCAGGTAAGAGGCAATAAGATCAAGCGCAGCGCTACGTACACCGTAGTGGTTTAGCTTGCATAGCAACGTCCGATGTCCGTCCGACGCATACAATTAATTTTATAATAAATAAACAAATCAATAGAAGATTGTTACTGATGTCACCACTAAGAAAAAAACGATCTAAAATTACAACGTTCTGCCATTTAAATTTTTCAAAATGGCTGCAAATATTGCTGACTAACAGGATTATATGGCTGAATAATGAAATATAATCCTCAGGATTATACTCACAACTTGATATTGCTTCTTAACTGAATTAAAAAGTCCAGACGGTTGATGTAAATAATTCAAAATCCGCTTATTCTCACCTAAACATAGGTGTTTCATAAGGATCTATTCTTGGCACCTTTTGGTTTTTACTGTATATTAATGATTTGCTCTTTTTCGTAAAAGGTTTTTGTGACATTATACTTTTAGTTGATGATACGTCGCTTATTTTGAAAGTTGTGTGCTATAGGACTAATTATGTCGTAGTAAACCGTGCTCTGTCACTTATTCTTTATTAGATCGAAATAAATAATTTAGTCTTAAATGCATAAAATTTAACAAGACAAGGAAAAACATATTTATACATTTCTTATTCATTTCTTATTTAGTAACATGATTAAATCGAAAAATAATTTGTAGTTTAGTGTTTGTGTAAAGTAAAAGTATACTAATATTAATTATTAATATTAGTTATACTTATAATATTAATTAGTATACTTTTACTTCACACAGAAAATGGTTATCTCTCAAAATCATTTGCGATTTTTGCATGGATATTGAAATTATGATTCGATATTCATTATTATATTATATTTTATTGATTTTTAAGAAATCAATTTAATATAAAATAATAATAAAGAAAGGTTGACACAAATATCATGAAGATAGGTATCCAATATATATCCAATTGTTTTGAATGTTATTTTTTCACTAAATTCTTTACAAATCAATAGGTTTTTCCCGATAGAATTAAATTAATTTGAAATAATTATCTACGATAACTAGCTTATTTATCTATTTCCTAATTATATATAAGGGCAGTATTGATTTTTATTTCTACATACTTTTTATTAAAGGATCAAGATGATGTTCAAGGCTGGGTGTTTGCTCATAACGCTTCTCGTTGGAAGCAGAGGTAAGAAAGTTTTTTAATATATATTAATCTTTAGGTAGATCTTGATTGAATCATACCAGCAATTAATAATCAATAATGATTTAATTTTAGCTACAAAAAAATTAATTCAAATAATTCAATTAATTCAATTAGCCATTTTATCTGCCTCCGATTTCTACCACTACTGTGTGCTTTTAAGGAACTTTCATAAACGTACCAATAAGATGTATACTGAACTTATCTCTGCCGTGTTCCCAGGTCGGTACGATATAGATACCTTCAAAAAACGTATATACTCCCTCCTCCAAGGCCAGCAACGCTCTTCTGAGTTTTCGGATGTTGCAAGAGTTGTAGTTGTTAAAAAGTACACCAGAGATTGAGAAAAGCTTAAAAAATATTCAATCTTTTTCAATACGGAAAATATTAAATATTTTTTCTAAAGTATACTTTTTTTTTATGAAATAGGAGGGCAAACGAGCTGGCGGATTACAGATGATTTGTGATCACCGCCGCCCATGAACTCTTGCAACATCCGAAGATTTACAGGAGCGTTGCCGGCCTTGAAGGTGGGAGTAAACGCCTTTTTTGAAGGTACCCATGTCGTACCGATCTGGAAATACCGCCGAAGGTTCGTTCCACATTTGAGTGGTACGAGGTAAAAATGTACTTGAGAACCGCACAGTGGTGGATCGCCACGCATCCATGTGGTAGGGATGGTATTGGAGGCGATTGCGCGCTGTGCGGTATTCTATTTGAGGTGGATTATTTAAAGTCTATTAAAATTTTTATATTGGCCATTTTCAACGGGATTAAGCTTCCATAGCCCGCCATATATTAGAATACTATTATAAAAATCGAAGTCGTAATAAATTTTTATTTGCTGAAAGATCTAAATTGGAAAATAATTTATTAACGTTGTCATGGTAGGGCGTAAAATGCTTCAAATAATATTTTTTATTTAAGCGAATTTAAATTTATTATTGATTAATCGTACGTAATGATAACCTTACCTTGATAAAAAAATTAATATTTCGTGATAAGTATCGTTCTAAGTAAAAGGTAATCTTAATCAAATCGTTATATTTATGTCACAATATAAAATAAATTGAACACGACATTAATGTGTTAGCATTCAGCCTAACTCTAAAGTAACTGTGTGTCTATTACTATTAAAATAACTAGGGGCGCCAATAGACCCTCAATTTCGATTCGTTGCTCTCGCGAAATCTCGGGTGCCGTTTGCATATTGAGCGAAACGAGTCCAGTGTAATGACTCATCGTTTCCCATAGACTTTTATAAGTCAGGGATATCAGTTTTTTGACAAGACATTTAAAAAATATATATTAGGTACCGGAAAAAGTAATTTACGTTTTTGTGTTTTAATTTGTTTGAATAAATTTTTATATTATATATTTATATTTTTCTAATGCATTCAATACACCATTTGATAGCTTTTTTCATGCTCTTTCTAACAGTATATATATTTTCTCCATACGTTATATTTAACCCATATATTTTTCAACTGTCTACTGTTCGCAAATTGACATAGTTCATGAAAAACTGCTTCATAGACAAGCTTCTTTAGGCAATAGAAAAGGTGTTTTGCTTCTACATGACAATGCAAGACCACATGTCGCATTAGAGACCCAGAGAAAGCTTCAAAGTGTTAAATGGGAAACATTACCTCATCCACCGTATAGTCCCGATATTTCTCCATGTGATTATTATTTATTCTTGTCTTTGTCTAATTTTTTAAGTAATAAGCGGTTCACTTCTGAAGAGGAGGTTAAAACTGACGTCGATTCTTTCTTTAATTCCAAGAACCCTGATTTTTTTTCTCGTGGAATATATTTGCTTGTAGAACGTTGGCATAAAATTGTAGATTCTAATGGTGATTACTTTGTTGAATAAAAATTATTTTTAAAAAAGTTATCTTATTTTAAACTTAAACGTTAAAAACGTAAATTACTTTAGCCGGTACCCATTATATATTTATTTACATTTTTCAAAATTTTCTTTTTTTAAACCATCACCTTTTTTGTTTGTCGTTTTGATTGCAGAATTTCATAATTTTCCGTCAAGTAGTTTTCGAGCCTATTCGTGACAAAGAATGTGAAAAAGTATCCACTAGAACGCTCCGCTCACAACGTTCCCTTCGCTCAATTAGGCACAGTCTTTAAAAAGTCTACATTGATTGACAAATAGATGACGTAGCATGAATATCTAAGAATTTTTAATCTATCTGAATAAATATTACTGAATTAAAATTAATACTGAATTTTAAATATTTGAAATACAAAGGTGAAACGCAACAGTCATTATGATCTTTATATACATACATACTTGTCTAAGATGAACTCGATAGGAGAGTGAAAAATTGCTCTCCTAATAACTCAGAAATTTTATGGCAGTTATTAGAGGGTGAATGGAACAAGTTAGATGAAGAATTTTAAAAAGTTAATAAATAGAATGCCTAAAATTTGTGCTGAAAACCTTAACCAAAAGGTGGTCACTTTGAAGCTAAAATTTGATTACGTTTCCAATTATTTGTTTATTTTCTATCTGGTCTATTTTTACTTTTATTTAAATTACTTTTTGTTAAATTTTGAATTTTATATCAATATAAGTATTTGAAGATGGTAGAATTTTGTTTTATTTGATTTTACCTCGCTGCTTCCAAACTTGTGGATTGTATCAGAGGTGTCGCTAGTGGCAACTCAGTTTCGAGGTAGCATTTAGTATATTTAAAGTGTATTTAGAATTGTCTACCCAATCTCAATTCTAATGATAATATTCTAGCTCTCTCCGTGGAATCGTGGGCAGCAACAGATGGTCCAGCAGCCGCGTCGAAATCAGATTTAATCGTGGAATCAATCATCCCGATTATAATTATAATTTAATCAAAAACGATATTGGTTTCTTGAGGTCTTCTGCCAGGATTGCTTTCAACGAAAACGTACAGCCTGTTGCTCTTAATTTCGACTTCATCGGGACTGGTGCTTCTACGATCGCAAACGGATGGGGAAGGATGGTTGTGAGTTGGCAATTTAAATAATTTTAATATTTTATTTAAAAAGTTATTACAAAGTAATGAAATTATCAACAATGTACAAAAGCATAGTTTTATAAGAAATTACTCAATTATATTTCAATTCAATTATATTTCAATATCGTTATGTTTATTTTAAATTCAGTATTTCGAAACATATACCCCAATATGAAAGCATGAACAAGGAGTACATTTCAGTAGTCTTATTAATGAATTATTAAAAAACGGTATTTTTATATGATATTGTTGAAATGAGTTGACGGGCAATAAATAAAAGAATCTAAAAAATTTAAAAGATTATTATATATGTTCATTTTATTTATTTACCGCTAGGTGGGAGGACCATCAGCTCAGGTATTGCAGGAACTGCGGGCAGTGACAATTGACGGAGAGATTTGCAATGCCGAAGTGGCCCGTGTAGCCGCAATATGGAACATAAATCCACCGCCTGTACATCCAGAAATCGAAATCTGTACTTTCTTTGAAGATCGAACCGGAATGTGCCATGTAAGACAAATTGATGTATTCTAGATACATCTGACCGGTGATACTATAAGATCATAGAAATTCTGAAATATATATATATAATATATAATTCTACTTTAATTATTTTTATAGGGTGACTCTGGCAGTGCTCTACTGCTCGCAGATAACAAAGAGCAGATAGGAGTTGTGTCATGGGGTGTGCCATGCGCCCGGGGAGCTCCAGACATGTTCGCAAGAGTCAGCGTCTACCAAAACTGGATCGAACAAACAATGCTACTAAACTAAACTATATTGTATATAATAAGTGTTATAATAAAATGACTAAACTATGTATTCTTACTGTAATTGCAAAGTCAAAATTGTTATATTTTATTTACGCATCCAATGCGCTAATGACTTATGATCAGACTTAAGTTGTACGTGTCCAAAGAAAGTAATGTAAAAAAATTCTTTCTAATGTTAAGCTTGACTTGTTGGCCTAGTTGACTAGTTTTGGCCCACTTTTGATTGTAAGCAGAGAGCATAAAATTAAGACTACATAGAGATTAGAACTATTATAAAATACAACATTTCACGTTGTAACGATATTTCATGACAAGTTTTAAAATGAAGTTTTTCTTCAAATTACCCCAACATAAATTATGCTAGATCTTTTTTTATTCTTAGTGATTTACAAATAATAGGTTAAGTAATAAATTTAATTTTAGTTATTGAGCTACTTTGGACATACAAAAAAATAAAGTTATTGTATATAATATATATGAAAAATCTTTAACAACCGGTTTAGCCAACCAGTCCAATCTTTAACATCATTATGGATATTGCCCTTGTACTTTATAACATTTTTATCAATGTGTAGATAACAATTCTGGATTCGAATAACGATTCTAGAATTATTGAAACACAGTATAGTCATTCTTATTTTTAAATCTGCATTTTCACTTATATAACCAAAGAAATAGAACCAACACACACATACTTTCTGTTTTCTATGTGATAATATGAAAGTAGACGATCAATTGTCCCGTTACGACCTCCGTAATGGATTACGGCTTACGGTATTGTGGTCAACGTAGTGAAAAGCCTTAGGCTTAATAACAAAAAATCTAAATGTCATCTTGTAAGTCCTCCCAGGTCCTAAGGATGTAGGCCTAGGCCTACGTCCTAAGGCATTATGTAAATTTTATATTTTGTTTAAAATAAAATGTAACATTATTCCATCAAGCATATTTTACTTAACGACGCTTATACATCTGGTTTCGAATATAGGTAAAAATACGTATACTGTGTTCCAATGAATTGAGGAGCCCAACTTCTGTATACAGCTCTAATATACGCCTTCGATCTGTAATCATTAATTTCGGAGCCCCAAAGAGATCAATCTTATTTGAAAGACATGCCTATAATTTCAATGCATCTTTTCGTTGAATAGGAAAGAGTAGACACGCAATTTTGTGAATGCATCTACTACAATTAATTGAGCGAAACGAGCGGAGCGTTCTACTGGAGACTTTTTCACTTTCTTTGTCATAGGCTCGAAAACTCTTGACGGAAAATGATGAAATTATACAATCAAAAAGACACAAATTAGGTGATGGTTTAAAAATTTTTTTGAAAAATGTCTTGTCGTTGAGGAATAATCGTCAAAAAACTGATATCCCATTAAAGTCAATGAAACGATGAGTCATTATACTGGGCTCGCTTTGCTCAATATGCAAACGGCACATGAAATTTTGGGAGCGCAGGGAATCGAAATTGAGGGTCTGTTGGCGCCCCTAGTATAAACTTGTAATCTTTTGCAGTTAGTAAAGGACCTAAAGTGTCTACATGAATAGTATCAAATGGTTCCGGCGGTTTGTGCTACGAAATAATTTGTTGTAAAAGCTGCCGGATTACACGTTTCTTTGAAACACATATTATATAATAAGCTATGTACTTTCGTACAAAATTGCGCATGTCGGAGAAACAGAATTGTTTTCGTATAGGATATAAAGTTCAAGCCTCATTATCAGATGATTGATCGATTTGCGCCGAATTTCATGGACACAATATTTGATTTACAACGATCCGGGGCTTGCGGCTCAAATAATCCACATGTTGATAAATAATCAAGACGCCTTGCCTTTGCCTATACTCACACAGTCAAAATCTTGGATACATAATCACCACCGAGCCACACGAGACAGCAAATCTTTCTTTCGCTCCGAAGATTTAAGAGCGTTACAGTGGGTAACCAATTTAAATTTCAGGTCAATGAGATGTCGAAAGTATTGTAAAGATTTTACAACTGCCAGGGTTCCATTCATAGGAATGATATTTTGGTTCCGCGTTTTGTGTAACCCTACTAAAATATTCTATAATGTTACTATCGTCCGCGTGAATTTGTAAAATAATTGCTCCATATCCTGCACTACTAGCGTCGGTATAACCTATCGTTTTGAATTTAGAATTACATACAGCTAATACTGGCACATTAATTAATGTGTGAATCAAATCTATTTCTACATTTTCCTGTTTCAGTCCTCAGTTAAATTTAAAACCCTTTTTAGTTATATAGGTAAAACTAGTCGTTTCATTGCGTAATCTTTTTATACTTGCGAAAGTATCCTGCATGACCCAAAAGTTCCCTAACTTGCTTAGCATTGTGAGGGGGATAGTATCTCGTAAGAACTTCTATTTTACGGCTGGGCTTCACCTGACTGTCACTAAAAGTTCTTAAGTACTCAATTTCGGTCTTAAGAATACACATTAACCTAGTTTTATTGAGAAGCCATAACTTGTTAAAGTGCGAAGAATCTGTCGAAGAAGCGTGATCCCTGCAGGAATAGAAGATCTTATAATACAAACATCATTTATATAAACTAACACACGCCCTGAGTCAATAAGGTCATGAAGTTTATTATTAATAATGCGTTGATACGTAACCGTGAATTTGTCAAAACAATAGTTATCTTAAGAAATTCGTAATTACCCTCTGACTTAACGAACTCCGTATAATGAATACAGGGTCCATTAATTGGTATTTGATAAAACCCTGTGGCCATATCAAAACTTATGAAATAAAATAGTCCGATTGGTCACTTACTACCCTTAATAAGGAATTACATTAAATACTCATAAGTGGTGTGACTATTCTAATCGTATCAACGTAGATATCTGATTAAGATGTTCGTATTAAAGGTATGTAATAGGTATTGTGTATTTTTGTCCTTATATAAACTACCCCATCTCAATTCAAAACATCTGTACTAATAATTATACACATATTTGTACATAATGATACTATCATTCAACTTCAACTTCAACTGTCAGATCTGCTTTCATCAATTATTACACTTTATTTACAAGAAATAGCACAAAATTTAATAATATGAACAAACAATTTAACGAACAATGAATCACGACGCTTCCTAATTGTCGCAACGAATGCCAAAATAATAATGGCACGAGGGCGTTAGTGAGGGTATTTTTATACCATCTTACTATATACACTACCGTCCAAAAGT
The DNA here is from genome assembly GCA_918358695.1 of Melinaea menophilus ssp. n. AW-2005. NCBI lineage: Eukaryota > Metazoa > Arthropoda > Insecta > Lepidoptera > Nymphalidae > Melinaea > Melinaea menophilus. The sequence continues at coordinate 28,786,032 of OU911042.1, forward strand.
TTGGAAGTATTGGCCAAAACGAAACAACACCTGCTATAGGCGGTAAAAATTTGTAATGAATATTAATTTTGCAGCTTTTTACTATTATTTACATATTAAATAAATTTCTTGTCATTCTTTGAGTTCTTATAAAATAAGTAATACATGTAAGTTTTGTAATTTGTGTTTATATTTTTAAATATAACTCGCTCCTGATTGCTAAATATATATATATATATATATATATATATATATATATATATATATATTAGTTAGATTAGTTTGTAGAATTTATATTGTTTTTAGATTCAATAGATATATTATAGAAGAACTTTAACAGTTCGGAGTATTATAATAAATATTTACTACCTTCCACAGGTTTGGAAGCAGCTAGGTAAAATCAAATAAAACAAAATTTAACAATCTTTAATTACTTATATTGATATAAAATTAAAAATTTAACAAAAATTTACTTCGACCAAATAGAAAATTAACAAAAAATGGTAAACATAATCAAATTTTAGCTTCAAAGTGACCACCTTTTGCTTTAATGATTTCCGCACAAATTAATTGATAGAATGCCTAAAGCATTCTATTAATTAATTTCTTAAAATAATCTTGTCTTGCTGAAGTGTAAATTCAGGACCAATCATATTTAATCTACAGAGTACGGCCGTGTCCCGAAGAATTTTAGGTAGATTCCATAGATGAATCTACCTATTGCAATCGATGCGATGACGGGACCCAGACCCCAGAGTAGGGGCGCTACGCCGTTTATGAACTGGAGATTGAGAATCCGTCGAAAAAAAAATTTATATATCCCTCTATATATATATGTATATATGATACATCAGTCCAAATTCATTGTAGGCAAAATCTGACTTCAAAGGTCGATAGGATAAATTAGTAGGACAAACGTAGCATCTCGTTTTTTTTGGAAAAAGTGAAAGGGGAGGCTGGGAGGGGGGGTGAAAGCGCAAACCTTTGGGACACGCTACAGGTCGCAAATATTGACGGAGGATTTTCAAACTTGGTATACACATTCTTAAGGACAAAATGAAGGTTAAGTTCTTGAACGGGGGAAATCGGTCCGGGGGTTGGAGGGCTGGGGGGGTTGAAAGTTAAAAACCGAAAAAAGTCACAGAAGAAGGCAAAATTTTGCAGTCGGAAAAAAATTTTAAAAATTTACTGATTAAAAGAGGAAACGTTTTTGTCCGAAAAGTTTTTTGATGCGACCCCCCGTTTAGGAAATAGGGGTGGGGGTTGGTTCCCCGCTCACCCAATATATGCAGAGTGACACGTCATAAGACTCGTAATGACCAGTAGAATACTGCTGGCTAGATTTTCTTTGTCGATCCGACCGACGGGAATCTACCTAACACGATCGACCCTGTCGAACGAGGTATTTAAATAACTTTCTTTGTTTAGTTTTTCAGTTATCCTCACAAGATTTCCGGGTTTATTGTTTCTGAAACATCCCCAAACCATCACACTACCACCACCAAGTTTCACTGTTGGTATTGTACACGCTTCGGAAGCTCTTTCTTCTTTTGATCGGCGTACAAACACACGTCTTTTGGATCCGAAAATCTGAAATTTCGATTCATCACTCCATAGAACATTTTCCCATTGATCTGTAGTCCAAATTTGCTGTTAAATGATTTTTATGTGTCTTTACCTATTCTAGTCTATTTTTCTTGTATCGAATTGTTAATTTGATCTTCTTAGCAGCAACACATCCTCTTAGACGCACAGCCAGAAGTCGTCGTTTAAAAGTTGTTACTGAGATGGGCGTTTCTTGCGTGCTGTTCACTATTGCATTAATTTGTGGTGCTGTTAAGCGTCGATTCCATTTAGACAAAAGTCTGATGAACTTATCCTCTTAAGTTGTTGTGGTCCTAGGCCTGCCTGTCCTTTTTTTTGTCTGCTTTGTTCCCGTTTCTTGCTTTTTGCAAGAGTGTAGTGAATACCTTTGCAAGAAATTCTAAGCCTTGCTGCAATTTGACGTTCACTGTATCCTTCCTCTCGAAGCATACAAATATTACTTCGCTGTTCAAGCGTGATTTGCTTGTGCTTTACCATTTCCGGAGGAAAAATGCGGGAAAAGCTATAGTCAATAATTTCCGAATACAGATAATGTTAATGTCAGAACTTGCGCGTACCAATATAATAAAAATATAATAACACCGTCCGCAACACTTCAAACCACAAAAGAATGCAAGCGCAGAAGAAGAAATTGGTAAAACATGTTTAATGAGAGCCGACGAACCCTTTGTTAAACTAATTAGCCAAGCAAAATATAGCAAGCAAATAACCGCCAATTCATAATGAATTTAAAACGTGTTCATTATTTGAATGAATTTGAATTTTTGTTCATAATATATATTAAATCCTTATAATTTCAAACTTTCCCAGAAATTGAGGACGACAACATGTCTTTCTTCTTCGACTACCCAGACGATCCTTTTGTCATTGGAGGAGCAGTGACTGCCGAACCCGTACCGGTGTTGACAACAGGAATTTTAGATAAAGGCTTTTTTCTGCGGTGGCTCCATTATTAGTGAACGCTTTGTTCTCTCCAGTGCCCATTGTATCAGAGGTATCGCCAGTAGCAAGCCTCTTTCTTTTCGAGCAAGAATCTTTGAATTTTATAGATTAAAGATGATTGTTAAAATTAAAAAGTAACTAATGTATTTGTCTTAAATGCCTAAAATAGCGGTATTAAATATTTTAATAACGTTCTTAAGGTATTGTTTTTGTAGGTATATATAAACTAAACACAAAAGTTAGACAAAATATACCTTTAATTTTTTATAACGAATTTTCAATCATTGCAAGTTATTCATAGGAAGTATTTTTACCTCAAATAAAATTTTTCGACAGACAACTGTATTAAGTATTTATTAAAAAAAATATATAGTTTTTTATTAAAACATGTTTTATATTATTAATAATAATCGTTCGTTATAACAAAGTAAGCTGATTAGAACCTATATTAAAAAAAGTAATAATCTTTTCTTCATCATGTTAAAATTAATTATTGAACTAATCTATGTAACAAACCTCACTGTAATAAATTATTTGATATAACGAATAGTTTCTAATTCCTTTCAGCATCGTTATATCGAGCTCAGCTTCTTCTTCAGCTTCCTAAAATCACTTTGCCCTCATTTACTTTCTCTATCCCGTTTACAGTTATTCCTGTGACTCTCGGTTTCTTCACCTTCCATGCTTAGTCGATGACACTATGAAGTGCAAGGCGGGATTCCGTGTCGTTTTTATTTCGACTAAGCAATCGACACTCGTTATTATCACATAAAACAGTTTATCTAACTGCACTTCTATAACTTTAATTATAAATACATATATAAATAAACACTATTCAGAAATAAGATTATATAATCGTCTTACTTGCGTGGGAAGGGAATTCCATTAGCGACAGACTTTTACAGAATAAGAGTGAGTGATAAATTAATTTAAGCTAGTCACTTAGAACTTGTCACCTAGAACTTTTTTTGGCTTTAGACTGCCCGTAAATTTGTCACCTTGTCGATCGCGTAGAGCAACTCTACAACGTCTAGGGGCTGAAACATCGGCACTTAAAGTTTCCCAAAAAGACGGATGCAATGTTTCAATTCTTGATATCTTGAATCCCATTCGCCCAGAATTAGGGTCCCACGCTCTTTCTCCGGTCTGATCTATTCTTTTCTGCTTAAAGTATCAGGTTTAATGTATATAAAAAAAACATATGTAATCAATATTAGTACTCTTTTAAACATAATTATTATCACACATCCATTTTATTTTTTACCTATTAACTTATAATAATTTTGATTTAAATGGCTGATTAATGAAATATAATCATCAGGATCATAATCACAACATGTTTATCGTCTAATATGAGATCACCCATAATTTTAGTATTATTTTATCTTTTCTCTGGAAAACGATAACATCACAATTAACAGCGAGTCACAACACTGCTTAACTAAATATAATATGAGGTTGGTATTAACTTAAGGTGCATTGTCAACAGTTATCATATATAATCTTAGTCTTATCTGAAACATCTAAAATTCAATATCTACATGTCTTATTTAAATCTATTCTATTAAATGTAAACTTGGGCTTGTTACAATTTTATTTTATATAAAATGCTAACGGAAACTATTATTACTTATCTGACGTAACGACGACAAACATAATCTCTTCCTTCACCTGTAAATCCTAGAATATGTGGCCTTCTTCCAATCAATCAATCTGGTCAATCAATGCTACATACCTCATTACCTATGTAACATAATTTATTGCTTATATCGAATACGAGTACACATTAGAAAAGTGTCAATGAATCAGTACCCTGCTGCAGAGTACGCCGTGTAATAATTATTTACATGTATGTTTCTTAATATTTACTTACTTTAACTTTTTCAATTATTTGTTTATTATTGTTATTAAATATTTATTTCCTTTTATTCTTTTCTAATGGATTTTCCTGCGCTCAGCTCAATTCCCGCCACACACGATGGGCGGATTCTAGTAAATTTTGATAAAGTGATTTTGGGAAACCTGATTTAAATTTTTTATGTTTATAATGACATATTATTCTATAAATGATGAAATGATTTCAACCCGAATTTCCCACCTCGTGTTCTTCTTTATTTAATTATTAAGAAGTTATTATATGTATGTTACTACGCCATTTAATCTATCTATTTATTTAATTAACAGGATTTCCTTAATCAAATCATAATACTTAATCAAATAAAATATTATCAATCAAAAATTATCTGCTTTATCTATTTTATAAGTATATATAAAGGCGATCTTGCTTTAACTTTTACTTAATAATCAATCAAGATGTCGTTCAAGGCTGGGTGCTTGTTCATAACTCTTCTGGTCGGAACCATAGGTAAGAAAAAAGTACTTTTAATTTATATTACACATTCATTTACACTCGAAATTAATAATTAACAAAAAACCAATTCCTCCTACAAATAACTGAAATTCAATCAATCTTTTCCCAGAGTAATTAGTACCAATAACTACTGTAAAGCGTGACTTTGAAAAAACCATCGAAAACTTTATTTTAATTTTGTCTTCCATATCCATTATACATTTCGGTTTTACAAGTCGTAATAAACAAATTTTAAGTTTCTGTGAAGTTACTAGAATGTATTTCTCTATTGATTTCTTTTTGTCATTGTGCCTATTATCAGTTAATTAGTGTTTGACGAGCCCATTGTAAAACAACTTGAAATAAAGACAGTGTAATTGGAATCTCCGTCCTGATCCAGTGATATTAAAACTGAAAATGTTAATTGATTGTAGACTTGATTGGATTCTTAAAAATTCAATGTTCTTTTTGGTACAGACTCATTTAAATAAAAAATGTATTCATTTAAGAAAAAATACACTTTATTTGTCGATTATGAATTTACGATTTGTCGATTGTCCACGGGTCAAAAAGTAATATTTTAATAAAATGGATATTGTGATACGTTTTCGAATAAATATGAGGGATATTATCCTTTTCCGTAATTTCGTTCGTAGCAGGTGTTCTGATAACGCACAAGATACTTTCAAATACTTACAGAACTGTAGAATATTCCTTTAACAAAAATTAATTGATTTTCCACTTTGAATCATTACCAATCATCACTTGTATACGTCAAATGCACGCAGGGGCAGGAGGGTCTATATTGATGCCATACTATCGAAATAAGCTTTTCTGTAAAGTTAGCTTACTTAAGGATTTATTGATATTTCACAATCATTTAACCTGGTCGTAAGCCGTATTTATTAAAATTGTTTTTAAGAATTAATTAATTTATAATTAATTGACTGTAGTAGAATTAATATTTTTGAAACATAATAATAATATTCCGAAAACAACGACTTCTACCAAAGTTCGACAAAAAAGTCGACAGGTAAGCTGTTTAGAACGAAATAAAAAATTAATGTTTTTTATAAAATTTTTATAAATAAGCTGCTGCGTAGCATGAATATTTAAGCAGTTGTTATCATTTCAATTTTTTATTTTGATTTATTATAACATTTTAATATGTAACAAATAATATAAAAATCGAATGGATCGCCCAACAACCATTTTGATCTTATATAACCTCATATCAATTCAAGGAGATAAGTTTTTTTTTAATATAAAATACTTAAGACACATAACATAACATAAGACCTAAGTATAAAATACAAATAAATTTTACAAACCTTTTTAACACACGTATTTTTTTAATCTGTCCATTTCAGCGTTCCCAATGAACGAAGAAAATGACATGTCTCTATTCTTCGACCAATCAGTCGATCCTTTAATCATTGGAGGAGAAGTGGTTACGGAACCCGTACCTCACATGGTGGCATTGACAATAGGATTTGTATTTAAAACTTCTTTCTGCGGCGGCTCCATTATTAATGAACGGTTTGTTCTCACCGCCGCCCACTGTATTAGCGATATCGACTTTGATGATTTAATTATGAGGTACCTTTTTTTTTTTTTTTTTTTTTTATGTAAGAGGAGGGCAAACGAGCTGGCGGGTCACAGATGGACGTGATCACCGCCGCCCATGAACTCTTGCAACATCCGAGGACTTACAGGAGTGTTGCCGGCCTTGTAGGTGGGAATAAACGCGTTTTTTGAAGGTACCCATGTCGTACCGATCTGGAAATACCGCCGAAGGTAGTTCGTTCCACAAGCGAGTGGAACGTGGAAAAAATGTCCTTGAGAACCGCACAGTGGAGGATCGCCACGCATCCAGGTGGTAAGGATGGTATTGGAGGCGATGGCGCGCTGTGCGGTGATGAAATTCGGCGGCAGGCATCAGATCGAATAGTTCTTCGGAACACTCCCCGTTGTAAATGCGATAGAAGACGCACAAAGAAGCCACGTCTCTACGCAATGCCAGAGAGTCCAGCCGTTCGCAGAGCACCGGGTTCCCAACAATTCGAACGGCTCTCCGTTGTACGCGATCAAATGGTAGAAGCTGATATTGGGGTGATCCGGACCAGAGATGAGAACAGTACTCCATGTGAGGCCGGACCTGCGCCTTATAGAGCGCAAGTCTTTGGCCAGGTTTGAAGTACTGCCTCGCTCTATTAATCACTCCCAATTTCTTCGAGGCCAACTTGGCCTTGCTCTCCAGATGACCACGAAACTGACAGTCGCTCGAAATGTCGAGACCCAGTATTCTGATACTTGGCGAGGCATTAAGAGGAGTGCTCTCGAAGAACGGTGATACGACAAATGGGGTTTTCTTAGTGGTAAACGCGCAAACTTGTGTCTTTAGGGGATTGAACTGAACGTGGTTCAGTTCACCCCACTCAGAGACCATCCCCAAGGAAGTCTCTATAGAAGACACAAGTTTCTTTCGGCACTCGTCGACGTTTTCCCGAGAGAGACCTGCACGGCCGGAATATACCGCATCCCCAGTGCTGTCATCCGCATAACAATGTATGTTGGAGATATCCAACATATCATTGATGTGCAGGAGGAACAGGGTTGGGGATAGCACGCAGCCTTGGGGTACACCAGCGTTCACGGGCTTGGGGTCCGAGCAAAAACCGTCGAGAACGACCTGTATGCTCCGCCCAGTGAGGAAGCTGGTGATCCACTTGCATAAACTCTCGGGAAGCCCATAGGAAGGTAGCTTCGAAAGAAGCCCCTTGTGCCATACACGATCGAAGGCTTTCGCCATATCCAGACTAACTGCCAGACCCTCTCCCTTACTTTCAATAACAGCTGCCCAACGGTGCGTAAGATATAACAGAAGATCACCAGCCGATCGACCATGGCGAAAGCCATATTGCCGGTCATTGACCAACTGGTGATCCTCGAGGTATGTTAGGAGCTGTTTATTGATAATGCTCTCCATTACTTTGGAGAGCAGAGAGGTAATGGCGATAGGTCTGTAGTTAGCTGGGTCCGAGCTATCACCTTTTTTAGGGATCGGATGGACAAGGGCACGCTTCCATGAGACCGGGACTACGCCTTTAAGGTAGGAGTACCGAAATAGACGCGTTAGCACTGGAGTCAACTCAGGGGCACACGTTCGTAGCACCAATGGAGAAATGCCATCCGGCCCACTCGACTTATGAACGTCCAAGGAAAATAGAGACTGCCTAATAGTTTTCTGCCTAAAAACTATTTCCGGCATTGAGCTCTGACACCGCGGGATGATAGGCGGTGTCTTCCCCTGGTCGACCAAAGTCGAGTTGGAGGCGAAAAGAGTGCCCAAGAGATCGGCTTTCTCTTTTGCCGTATGGGCCAGAGAGTCATTCCCCATGTGCAACGGCGGTAGGGATGGCTGGCTAAAGTTGCCCAGAGTGGCCTTTGAAAGCGCCCAAAATTTGCGCGTGCCAGGCGGGTACTTTGCCAGCTGATCCCCAATTTTGACGATATGCTTGAACTTTGCTCTAGCGATTTGCCGTTTGAAGAATCTGGAGGCACGATTATATTTCCTCTTCAGAACTCTAGAGCTCGGATCCTTAGTGACTAACGCATTGGCCCAAGCTTGATAAGCCTGCCGTTTGCCAGCTGCTGCAGCCCTGACAGACGCATCAAACCAAGGCCGCGATCTGCCACCAAGTGGTACCACAGAGCTTGGTACAAATAGTTCCATGCCCTGTAGTATCACATCAGCTACAGCCGCAGCGCAGTCACTAGGATCATCGGAAGGGAAACAAATCGGCCCCCATGGGTAGGATGCAAAGAAGGACCGCATTCCATCCCAATCCGCTGACTTGTAGTGCCAAACGAGTCGAGTCGCAGGTGTTGTGCGACCCGAACGTTGAATGGGCACTACACTCCGTACCAGACAATGATCAGAGGACCCTAACGGAGCCTCGACAGTGACCTGGTACTTTCCGGGATGTGTAGTCAGCAGAAGATCCAACAAAGAGGGCATATGGCTGTCCACATCCGGTAGACGAGTGTGCGTCTTGACCAATTGGGACAGACCATTTGCCAGAGCAAAGTCAAACACAGATCTCCCCGCGTAGTCGGTGGCACGTGACCCTAACCAATCGGTATGGTGCGCATTGAAGTCACCGAGGACTATGACTTCGGCGGAGGGAATCTGTGAAAGCAGATCGTCAATCTTCGCCTGAACATGGCCCAAGAGTTGATCCGTTTCTGCATTACCACTATGGGACCTGTAGAGGCATGCGTAGACTCTGACATGGTCGTCCATGTCCACGCGCAGCCAGAGTACAGACAGGTCCCGACCTTCAAAAACCTGAAGGCGACGGTAGCAGATATCCTCCCTTACGAACACAGATACCCCGGCGTGTGGTATAAAATGGTGTTCTAGATTATACCCGGGGTATGACAGGTACGCTGTGTCGCTAGGTTTAGATATCTGCGTCTCCGTCAGAAACAACAAGGCCGGCTGCGCCGTCTCTAGATGATAGTGGACGGCGTTCAAGTTGGAATGAAGTCCCCGAATGTTGCAAAAGTCCACATTTAGAGTGGGTCGGGGTGCCGCTGCGTTGACTCGTCGTTTGCCCTCAAAAAACACAAAAGGCGATACTTTGCCCGCCCCAGATACGACGGGCAGCCCGAGCAAAATCCGAGAATTATTTCCCCGATTTTGCTCGGGGAGGGGGTCCCCGGCTTCATCAAAGCCGGTACCCTCCTGGGGTATTTTTCTTTCTGGCATCGCTTTCATGTTTCATGGCGTGGGGGGGGGGGTTTGGGCTTCCGGATTCTCTCACTCACCGACGGAACATAACCAAATGAATTTGGTTACTACGCGTCGGTCTTCTGTGAGAGGGTGGTCCTTCCCCGGTCGAGCCAGCCCAATACGAGCTGCAGTCAGATAACTACAGCTAGGCTCTACCACCTAGGATACTCAGCATATTAGAAGTTTCTTTATAATCTTCAACTCAACCTAACTTTAATTAATTTATTCCAGATCTCTTCGTGGTGTATTAGGCAGCATCAGATGGTCAATTGGCGGCATCGAACAAAGATTTGATCGCAAAATCATTAATCCTAATTACAATGATGAGCAATTCACGAGCGATATTGGTTTCTTGAGGACTACTTCTAACATTACCTATAACGACAATGTATACCCTATTGCTCTTAACTTTGACCACATCGGCGCCGATGCTGCTACGATCACCCACGGATGGGGTTCCACCACTGTAATATTTGTTATTTGTACTTTTGTACTCACACAAGAAATTATACTTCTTTACTATTAAATAAGAAAATATGATTTTTAAAAAACATGGAAAACTATCTTATTCTAAAAAAAATAATTGTAATGATATTTAAATTAGTCGTTAATTATGTTACACTAAGACATGCATACATATATATATACATATGTATATATGTTTAACTAAAATATATTCTAACTGACTTACCAAATACAATTTTTGATTATGTTGATTGGTGTTCTTATTATTTATTTATTTTAGACGGGAGGATTTTCAGCACGGCTATTGAGGAAACTGCGAGCAGTGACCGTCGACGGCGAATATTGCAATTCTGAAGTGGCCCGTGTAGCCGAAATTCTGAATAGACATCCACCCACTGTAGACCCAAAACTCGAAATCTGTGCTTTCCTTAAACCTAATACCGGAGTGTGCCATGTAAGACCAATAATACCATGTAATACCAAATACACCCATCCGGTGTAGGACGGTACGATACGATAACACCACTACCACATTACAGTGTTACGTAGATACCAATGGTTTTAAATGACATCAATATAATTTCACTTTATTTATTTTCATAGGGTGACTCCGGCAGTGCTCTAGTTCTCGCAGAAAACAAACAGCAGATTGGAGTTGTGTCATGGGGCATGCCATGCGCCCAGGGGGCTCCAGACGTGTTCGTAAGAGTCAGCGCCTATCAGACCTGGATCGAACAGACAATACAATAAACTATATTATATACAGTTGAATGATATAATAAAGTGACTTGACTATATATTCTTACTTTCATCGCAAAGTCAAAGTTTTTATTTCCACTCTCTAGTTGTATTATTTCAAAGGATAGGTTCATGGTAATAGGTAGGTTAGGTAATTCTTTATCTTAAATTCATATATGATAAAGTTACTTTTGTTACAACTATATCAACTTTATATGTAGAGAACTATACAATTGTATTAAAACTAAGTTAATTTTAATTGGTAGTGTTAGGCGTGACCATATAGGTCAACTAAATCCATTAATTTGAAAAAGAAACCATAGAATTAGAAAAAATCATAGAATAGCAGTTTTGCAAAACATACGAAGCTGTACCAATATTTCAAGTCAAGTTTCAAAATGAAGCTTTATTTCAGAAGACCCTAGCATATACTTCTCTAACCCTTGTTCCTTTTACTGTACTTTTACTGTATACATACCTTGTTCCTTTTACTGTACACGATCGAAGGCTTTCACGATATTCAAACTAACTGCCAGATCCTCTCCATTGTTTTCAATAACTGCTAACCAACGACAACAACGACAACGATAACAACCAACGTAAAATATAACGGAAGATCACCAGCCGATCGACCATGGCGAAAGCCATATTGCTAGTGATTCATCTGGCTCTCCTCAATACACATTAGAAGCTGTCAATTAGTGATACTCTTCATTGTTTTGTTGACAAGAGAGGTAAAGGTGATAGGTCTGTAGCTATCATCTTTTTTAGAGATCGGATCACTTCCATAAGAACGGGATCTTTAAGGTGAGTGTGCCGAAATAGAGATGTTAGCACTAGGGTCAACTTAAAAGCATATGTTTATAGAACAACTGATGAAATGATATCCAAACCACTATATTTATGAACGCCTAATAAAAATAGGGACTGTTGGAGATAGCAAGATTGAATTGTGACATTAACGTTTCCTATATAATGATTAAACAATGTAATATAGTCTTGATATACTATAGCTTAATTACCCTAATCTAGCGCCTAGGAAACGTAATATAGCAACAAAAAAAATAATTTAAATATGGAAAATACACACATCAAAAATATATATTAGTGATCATAATAATAAATAGAATCAATAAAACTTGAGGATCGAATATGTTAACGTAACATCAGGTATGGATACGATCTTAGCGTTTTCGTTTAAGTAAAGGTCCAAAAGACTTTTCTGTTGCTTTTAATATGATTTTGGCTTTCATTATTTATAAGACATAACTACGCATTTCTGACGACAGAAAATAGCTAAATTGATCATAATCCTCACTTCTTTTATATATTTCATAATTATTGTGCACCTTCACTAAAGCTATTGATATCTGTTGATTATAATGTACCATAAAATCATATACTTGGCTACATCTCGGAGATTACACTATTAATAAAAATGTAGGCGCTGTGCTGGGTGATGCGGATTCTCTTTAACGAAGCTTTAGTGCAGTTAGTGTTTAAGAAATTATAGTATGGAAGAGGGTTTTAAAAAAATAAGATTTTTATTGACTACTCAACACAAAGTCTTTTTAAGACCCTTCAAAAACTTGATATGGGTCATATGTTAATCTACAAGTATCGTACTGTTTGATTGATTGATTTTTTCGCCTTATTAAGGCATGCTCTTACCTCTGCTTGAGCAACCTTGAGGCTTTGTATTCTTTAATGACTGATAATAGTGAGTAGGGTTGACAATTAACTGATTTACATGTAATAGGTATATAGTATATAACAATACAACGAAGCATACCGACATACACGTATAAATATATAATAATTATATAAATAAACAAATCGATAAAAGATTATAACTGATGTAACCACTAAGAACGAGGCACAAAGGACAAAGTCTTGAATAAAAACGTCGGACAAATTTCTTAAATACAGCAAGAAATTGTGGTCTTACTTGAATGTTGGTCGAGTAGAGCACGTCTCGACCATCTCAGCAGAAGAAACCGCGGTTAAAGTTTCCCAAAAAGACGGCCGCAATGGCAACCAATGTTTCAATTCTAAATATCTTGAGTTAGATTTCCACGCTCTTTCTCCGGTCTAATCTATCCTTTACTGGTAAAAACTCTACATGTAGAGTTTTAAAATGTACGCTTTTGTTTGATATTACGCAATCTAGAACAGACGGAGACAAGGTAACGAATGAAAACCCCGGCTCCCTACTATTTTTTAAAATACGATGCTCTGACATTTTAATTTTCCAAGATGGCGCAAAATTTTAGCACACTGTATCGGACCCTACAAACCGAATTCTTTCATGTTTGGACTTATTATAAAGATATATTAAAACCGTCCCTTAAATAATAAATAACCTCCTTAAAATTTAAAAATCAATATTACAATTTTCCAATATTTTTTTTTCTAAAAGTTTACCATTACTATACTTAACCTAATTATAACCTATCATATTATTATCACTTTTCGAAACTCTAGAAAACTGACTCTACGTGGCAATGATTGATAAATCCTTTTAAAGTAATTAATATATTTCTCTTCTGTAGACAGTTTTTTTTTTTCTTTCTCGTCCCACCTTTCAACGTTGATAGATCTCAAAAGTTGCTTGAATGTCCGAAGATTAACCCATTCTGCACATCAGTTTTTCTATCCTTTTACTTTACTAAATCATTATAGTAACAAATATCTATAGTATTTTTTTATGTTAGGGGAGGGCCAACGAGCTTGCGAGTCACCGTTGATATGTGATCACCGCCACCCATGAACTCTTGCAACATCCGAGGATTCATAAACATCAAGTTGTTGTATAATCTTGATGATTATATTTCATTAATCAGTCATTTGAATCAAAATTACTTAATAGGTAAAAAATAAATTAGATGTGTATAACAATTATGTTTAAAACAGTTTTAAAATTTATTTATGTTTAAAATATACATTAGATCTCGAGTTACTAACATTTTTCCTATTAATTTAGACCAATTTTTTACAAACATTAATTTGTTAATTCGACAGTTGGAGCCATCTTGAATGTGTTTACAAGAAACTAACTTCTCCTCTGACTATTGTGTTTCAATGAAAGCATATAACAAATACTTCAAAAGCAAGCCAATAGAGCTAGCGGTGGTGTAGCAATATTCATAAAACTGATACACTTCCAGAGCAAATTCATTAATACACATTTAGAAGCGGTGACAGTAAAAATAAGGTTTCCTATTAGTGAGACAATATGCAACATTTACCTCCCAAAGAATATGCCATTAAATACAGATGATTTGAAAGATTTGATCAATCAATTACCTGCGCACTTTATTTTTCTAGGAGATTTAAATGGTCACCATTTCTATTGGGGCTCTGAAAAATGCGATTCAAGTGGTAAAATGTTAGCTGAGTGGTTGGATGATGAAGATAGTGTCTTACTGTTATACAACGACCAGCCCACGCATTTTAATTGTAACACTGGCCATACTAGTAACATAAACTTAACTTTGGCTTCACAAAAGTGGTAAAATGTTAGCTGAGTGGTTGGATGATGAAGATAGTGTCTTACTGTTATACAACGACCAGCCCACGCATTTTAATTGTAACACTGGCCATACTAGTAACATAAACTTAACTTTGGCTTCACAAAATATATTTTGAATGGAATGCTTTAGATAATTTGTATGATAGTGACCATTTCCCATTTTTTATAAAGTGCCATACTCCACATAGCATTTCCAAAAACGTAAGAGTTCCGAAAAAGTGGAAGTTTGAGTTAGCCGACGGGACCAAATTTCATGAAGGGGTCGATAATAGTATTCCTAATTTAATAAACAGAAATGACACAGATGAATACTCAATAAATGATATAGTAGAAAACTTTACCTCAATAATAATAAAAGCAGCAAATATATCAATACCAAAAACATCAGGAACTATTAGACAGAATAACTTACCTTGGTGGAATAATTATAGTAAAATTGCCATTAAAGAAACTAAAAAAGCACTATGAAAGTTTAGGAAATTTGCTAGAAATGATCCAAATTCGATTTATAAGATAGAATATAAGACGAAAAGAAATTATAGACGACATCTGAAAGAAAGTAGACAACGTTATGGGGGAAATTAGGTATCAACTATAAATAACAAAACTACAGCAGGAGAGATGTGGCCAAAAATACACAGAATTAATACATGTAAGCTTGAATTTCATACTGTTATAATTAAAAAAGCAGATCGAAGTTTAACATCTATTCCAGCAGAAACAACTTGCATATTAGCAAATAAATTTGCTGAAAATTCTAGTTCTAAAAATTATGAAGACCAATTCATTGTTCATAAAAACATTAAAGAAGAAACACACACTTATTTAAATATTACCGATAGTAATCAAATCAATACAGAAATATCTAACCAACAAATATTATTACGAAATTTCAAAACTAGGTAATTCTAGCCCTGGACCGGACAATATTTCCAATCTCATGATAAAACATTTACCATTTAGAGCAATCGAGTATCTTTTAAAAACTATATAATTTTATATGGAAGTTTTAGTTGTGAAGCTATAGCCATACTTAAGACACTGGAGATAATCTCCAGTGAACGTTATATGCCAAAGTTATGTGATATACACTAATCCCAAGTCATGTCTATCTGCCATTTTGAATCAAGAAAATAATTTATATTTTATTTAAAAACTTTATCGTACAACAAAAAATTATACAAGTGGCGGACTTAATGCTAAAGCATTATCTTCCAGTCAACCGAAAAAAAATTGCATAAAACAAAAGAGCGGTACAATAGAAAACAAACAAACAAATACATACAACTTATGTAGATAACAATTAATACATATATAATATGTCGCGTCAGAGGTGGCCGGGCGCGACATCGTATGATCTTCTTTATTATTCATAATTATTATTTTTCTTAGTTCGTGGGTAGAAAATAATACACTTTCGCAATATGAATATGGTTACAGACAAGTCCTCGATGAACGTCCGATCACCACGAAACTCAGTAATTTTCTGATCATCCTCGTTACCAACTCCATCGAGGAAATGTGTAATGAATTTTTATTTAAAGAGTCAAATCACAAACCAATTGGTCAAATAAAATACTAATTAAGTATTAACAGTCAAATGACATACCAACTAGACAATAAAATAGACAAACATTGAATTGGATTCAAATAATAACTATTCGAATCATTATAAATAAAGTAAATTGAAATAAATAAAAAAAGTAACAATAATCGAAATAACAATTAGAATAAATGACGACATTCTTCATTGAATTCACCACAGCAGCGCCATCTATTTCCGACACGGCCATTCTGATGTTCAGCCGTCCTCGGGTGTGGGATCTATTAAATAAAGAAAAGAAAAAAAAAAAGGATAAGTTAACGGTTTTGCACTCCGGCCTAGCGAATTCAAAGACGAATGCCTTTAAATAAACTCTTAACAATAATTTTAACGGACATAATATTAAAAAGAACAATCTTCAAGTACCCAGAGATTACATTAATTTAATTAAATTATTTACAGAATATTATCACATAGCCACGACAACCAAGACTTAAGTCAAAGATCATAGCTGTTCAGTCCATCGAACAGAGTATCTAGTCCATCAGATACTATATGGCACAGTCCATCGGCCATTGATCACTATCACAACGTATCTAGTCCATCAGATACTACATGGCACAGTCCATCGGCCATCAGTGCAACTCGGTCCATCGGAAGCACTTTTAAAAGTCATGGTTGGTGTTGGCGTCACTATCATCATTATCATCATCGGATTGCAAACTTTTTAGGTCTAACTCTTTGGGAACTTGATGATTGGGTACACTTCTTAGACGATCGTGAGGGTACTTGTAAGTTCTATTCGAATTCAAAGCCTTTAAGAGATACCTATCACCCTCTAAGACTTCCATTACTTTAAAAGGACCTCGAAATTTAGCATCTAATTTAGTTTGATTTCGTTCCTCATTTTCAATCAATACAAAGTCTCCTTTAATGAATTTTTTAATTTTAGCCTTTTTAGAGTCGAAGCGTTTCTTATCATAAACTGCGTTTGCCTCAATTCCACGGGTCGCCTGCTCTCGCACAAAAGATAGATCAATTTCTGCCTCTTCATTAACTGCCATTAAGCCAAAGGGACGCGCTACTCGACCAATCATTAGTTCCAAAGGACTAGCCTTTGTCACACGATTTAAAGTCGAATTCATGGCCAACTGAATATCTGAGAGTGCGTCTTGCCAGGAACGATTTTTACTTACTTCAACAGAAGTGAGCATAGACTTAATTGTGCTCATGACTCGCTCAACCTGCCCGTTGGCTCGACATCCACCCGTAGCAATCAAGTGTAACTTTATGTTTTGGCTAGTACAAAAATTTGAAAAATCCTTACTTGCAAAACAGCGCCCTTGATCTGCAATGATGCGAACCGGATTTCCGAACAAGGATATACTATGCTTAAGAGCTCGTATACTGCTGTTGCTGTCAATGTTTTTGGAGTGTACCAGTAAGATGTATTTAGTAAAAGAGTCTATTAAAACGTACACATACTCTTTCATATCGTTCTTGCCACTCAACTTACCCGAGGCATCGATGTGGATGGTATGCCATGGGATTGCGCTTTTTGGAATAGGATGAAGTTCTGCTTGAATACGACCCGTACTCGGCTTAGCGATCTTACATGTGATACAATTGTCAATAAATTTTCTTACATACTTGACCATGTTTGGAAACCAGTAGTATTCGTAGACTTTCCCCAATGTCTTCTCCCAACCTAGATGCATGACAGACTCATGAATGTTATTGATTACTGACCATCTTAAAGCTCGCGGAACTATGGGCAAACATCTCGTACGTCCATTTCGCTGAATCACGCGATGTAACACGTCCTTGCGGATTTCATAGGTCTTTCTAAGATCTTCGATCATTACCTCATTACGGAAATCAGACACGATCTTGGAAATCTCTTCGTCCTTTTCTTGTTCAGCTTTCAGCCAACCATCAGAGAGCTCAGCAATGTCTACTCGCTTTTCTACGATTCGAGCTATGTTAATATTAGAATGACCTGATACAGGTTTTCTCGATAAGAAGTCCACATGATTCATACGCGCACCCGGTCGGTGAATAATGTCAAAATCAAATGACTGTAAATAAGCCCACCATCTATGCACTCGTGGTGATAAGTCAGGTTTGTCCTTTGAAGCCTTGACCGCTGCACAATCTGTTACAACAGTGAACTTCCGTCCGTGCAAGTATTGGCGAAAATGCTTAACTGCATTAACAATGGCCAATGTTTCCAGTTCAAAAGAGTGGTATCTGGATTCTGGCCCTGAGGTACGTCGACTGAAATATGCAATGACATGCTGCTTACCTTCCAACTTTTGGATGAGCATAGCACCATAACCTTCCGAGCTAGCGTCCGTATGGAGCTCCACGGGTTGGGTAGGGTTGAAAATCATTAGTACTGGTTCGCTCGTCAACTTCAGTATGATGTTACGTCGAATTGTTTCGTGCTCTGGTTGCCAATCAAGGTATTTACCTTTACTGGATGTAAGTCTAAAGAGTGGAGTCATTATTTTGGAGAACTGGGGAACAAACTGCCGGAAGTAGGATGCTAATCCAATAAATTGCCTAAGTTGAGTAATTGTCTGTGGTGGAGGTAGTTTTGTAAGAGATTCTATCTTACCTGGATTAGGCTGGATCTGACTATTTTCCACCATGAATCCAAGAAACTCGATGCGGTTCATGAGAAATGAACATTTAGACAAATTCAGGGAAAATCCTGCACGAGTCAATACGTCGAGAACATGACGTAACCTCTCTAGACCCTGCTCAACCGTGGAAGAGAGTACCAGGAGGTCATCGACATAGCATACGACATAATCATGCGCCAACTCACCAAGAGCCTTAATAATAGCTCGCTGGTACACGGAACTTGCATTTTTAAGGCCGAATGGCATTGTGAGATATTCCCACTGCCCATCGGGTGTAACAAACGATGTCTTCTCAATGGAGTCCTCCTGGATTTGGTGATAGCCACTTAACATATCTAAACATGTGAACCATTTGGCGCCTCCAAGTCGGTCAATTTGATCCGAAATCAATGGAAGGGGATACCTGTCTGCTATGGTGTTATCATTCAGTTCTCTGAAGTCCACGCACATTCGGTCCGAACCATCCTTCTTCTTTACCAAAAGCACTGGACTTGAGAATGGAGAACAACTCGGCCGAACCACACCTGCACTTTCTAGTTCTCTTACCTTCCGTCTTATGATCTCCCTTTCTTCTGCACTCATCCTGTAGGGGCGGCGTTGAACCCTCCGATTTGGATCCACCAGACGTATTTCAAGCTGACCCGTTGACACCCTTGACTTAGATATGTTTTTAGGAAAAGAACTTGAAAACTCACTCAAGATTTCAATCAGCCTTGTAAGAAATTCATTCGGAATGTTAGTTTTAATGTCGCTAAAATCGTTAAATTCTTTGCAACCATGGTCGACGTCGCATACATCAACCTCATGTCTACGAGAGAATATTATTTCCGAAGCAGACATGGTCACAGTTAAGTTATGCCGTAAAACTTCCCTACCGATCATGATATTATGTTGCAACTGATTGTTTTGAATAACATGAAAAAGGACTTCCAAAGGTAAATTATTAATTGTTACTTTAGATAAAATTTGCTTTATACTATAGACTGATCCCGAACCTATACCAGTTAAAGCAACTGTATTGCTGTACACTTTTCCCGAAAACTTAGAGGCAAGATCTTCCTTCATGAGAGAACATTCGGCTCCGGAATCGTAACAAAAAGGAAACGACTCACCATCATGCAACAGTTTTCCTTGAGGATTGCCAACAAAGCAGACATTGACTCGCTTCTCACTTGCTGCTGTACCAACAGCCGTTGATGCTGCAGCTCCGCTGCCGAAAACACTTCGCTCGTTGCTGGTTGCCGCGTTGCGTGGACACCTTACAGCGTAGTGACCTTTGACCCCGCACTTGAAGCAAGTCACGTCGATGTTCCTTTCTCGTACAGATTCAGTAGCGGTAGTTGGTTTCGGAAAGTTCCTCGATGTCCAATTCAGTTCACGACGCTTGCGACAGTTGGCCGTTTGATGTCCAATCCTTCCGCAGTTCTGGCAACGGATCGAATAATATGGCACATGTGGCTTGAGTCGCTTGCTGTCACTTGGTTCAACAAAAGCCGGAGTATTCATCTTCCTCTTCAAATATGAGAATGCTTGCAGTTCGCGTTGCATTTGGTCACGCGTCGAGATGTCCGTCGTAAAAGCCAGGCGTTGCAGTCTACTATCGAACTGTGCCATGTGAGAAAGCACCATGGCTATGGCAATCTGTTCCATAGTCAATCCTTGCCAGCGCGAGGTTAGCATAGTCATCAAGCGAGACGCATAAGCCGCTAAACATTCGCCTTCCTTTGGTCGGCCATTGCAAAAATTAAGCAACGTAGCTGCCGGAGTTTCCACACAATCATATCGTGCTTTAAAGAGAAGCTTGAGTTCTTGCCACGTAATACCTCCATACGATATTTGCGATAGCCAACGCGACGCACTCCCTTTCAATGCTTCACTGATTACCATTATTAATCTACTGCCGCTGAGGTTACGTTCCGATAAGCAAAGGTCAACCGTATCACACCAAGCACGTGGATCGCTATCAGACTTGTCTGGATTAAATTCAGGAAGAGAGATCTTCTCATTACTAGTCGGTATCTTCAATGCATCGATCAAGCACGCAAAATTACGATTTTGCGATTCCAACAAAGCATGGAGAAATGTTTCATCTAACCTTGATTGTTCCTGGGGCGTATCATAAGGTAATCCCACTTCTGATGTCGCGTCAGAGGTGGCCGGGCGCGACATCGTATGATCTTCTTTATTATTCATAATTATTATTTTTCTTAGTTCGTGGGTAGAAAATAATACACTTTCGCAATATGAATATGGTTACAGACAAGTCCTCGATGAACGTCCGATCACCACGAAACTCAGTAATTTTCTGATCATCCTCGTTACCAACTCCATCGAGGAAATGTGTAATGAATTTTTATTTAAAGAGTCAAATCACAAACCAATTGGTCAAATAAAATACTAATTAAGTATTAACAGTCAAATGACATACCAACTAGACAATAAAATAGACAAACATTGAATTGGATTCAAATAATAACTATTCGAATCATTATAAATAAAGTAAATTGAAATAAATAAAAAAAAGTAACAATAATCGAAATAACAATTAGAATAAATGACGACATTCTTCATTGAATTCACCACAGCAGCGCCATCTATTTCCGACATATATATGTATATATATGTATGTATGTATATGTATGTATCTTTTTATATATTTAATATATTTATAATTTATCATATAATATATATATATATATATATATATATATATATATATATATATATATATATATATATATATATATATATAAAAAATGTGTTTTTCTAAATGGTTATATCAACGATATCAACAGTATAAACGTGTATTTTCGTGTTTTACGCAAAATTTCCAATAGATATCATGTGTCATACTTGTTTTTTTTCTTAAATTTTATGATTAGCAATTAATAATCAAAAATAATATAATTATTTAATTTAAATAAATATTATATATATATATATATATATTTTCACTCCCATGTCACCGTCTTTCACGCCTTGGAGACAACTATCCAAAACCTAATTGAACAACCAAGCTGACATAGCGCAACCTTGCTTAACACCCGATTGGATGTCAAACCAGGGTGACATGTCAGCACCTACTCGCACACAGGCTGAGTGATCTCTGTAAAGAGACTTTACAGCCTGTAGCAAGGGTCCGCTCACATTGTATCAGGGCAGTATCTCCCATAATTTCTTTCTCACAACCCTGTCAAATGCTTTTTCTAGATCCACAAAAGCACAGAAAACCTTTTGGCTTAGGGCCAAAAACTTTTCCGTGATCATGCGGAGGGAAAAGATCTGATCTAAACACCCTCTTCTAGGTCTAAAACCTCCTTGGGCCTCCCACAACAGCCTTTCAGATCTCTCATGTATTCTTCTCGCCAATTATTTTACCATAATCTTTACTGCCCAAGCTGATCAAACTGATAGCCCTCTGTGAATCTTTGTCTTTAAACAAAGGTACGATGACTGCACCTCGCCAATCGTCTGGGATCTTCCAGCATAAATTGCACAAAAACCAAAACAAGTGCAAGACGCGTGGCCCACCATATTTGATTATCTCGGCAGTAACTTTATCTGCTCCCGCAGCCTTACCACATTTCAGGTTTCGAATCGCGCTCTCTAAACTGATTTCACCATCGGTTACATGCGGACTCAGCGTTTCGCTGGTACTCAAGGCCGAGGCGTCCTCACATTCATACATCTCCTTGTAGAATTCCTCCCACCGCTGCAAAACGTGTGCTTGCTCTGTTAAAATTTCGCTCTTCAAAAGCACTCCTTTCATTCTCTAGGTTACCGAACAACCTCGGGAATCACTAACTTCTCGCCTGAAAAGCTTCATGTTTTCCCGGAATTTGTTCGTCCACCTTTCATCTCTTTCTCTCTCAGAATTTTCACGCTTCATCTTTATAAGGGCTTTCGTTTTGTGCTTTTGCAGCTTGTACTCTCTTTTTCTTATCTCTCTAATACTTTTATCCTTACCCGACGCTTTATAATCCAGTCATGCTTTCTTCTTTAACTCCACAGCGTCTTTCACTTCATCATCCCACCATTCATCGAGCTTTTTACTAAAACCTCTTTTTCTTTTATCACATACCCCTGTCGCTACTTTCACCATACCACTCCTAAGGTTCTGCCAGCATACTTCAGCACTTTCATTTCCAGAATCACAGCTTTCAAGCTTCTTGGAAACCCTTTTTGATATTCCTCTCTGATCGGTGGATCTTGAAGCTTCCAGCTTCTTATGCGATATTTCGACTCCAAGCTAAGACTCGTCGTGCGGCTGCGCCAACCTGCAAACAGACCTCTTATTCTAGCAACGACTAGATAATAGTCCGTTTCCAGATCAGCACCCCTAAAAACTCGCGTGTCCATAACTTGGCTTCGAATACGCTGATCCACTAGGAATAAATCAATCATACTTTTTTCTTAAGCTTGCTCCCATGTGTATAGGTGAATTTGTTTATGATCAAACATCGTGTTTGCCACAAACAATTTCTCTCCTTACAAAATTCCAAAATAAGCTTTCCAGCCTCATTTACCGTACTTGTCTAGCAAGCTTTCGTAACCACTTCGCGCGGTTCCAACCCACATAATATCAACTTTTTATTACTTCTGACACTACTTAGAACATCCCTGACACTCTCCCAAAACTCCTCGAGTTCGCTCACTGGAGCTGAGGATACTGGCGTGTAAACGGCTAACAAGAATACTCTTGTTATCCCCAGCTTAAAGCGAACCCAAAGAAGCCTCGGGTTGATAGCCTTGACAGAGACCAATGAACAGATTTTAAGAGTTTCTATTAAATTACTAGCATCCATTGCTCTATTGATTTCCTTTTTTAATTATGCACCTAGATTACCTGTTACTTATTGTTTCAAAAGCCCAATGTAAAACTACTTAAAAACAGTCTAACTGGGATATCCGTCCTTATCGAGTAATATTAAAACTGAAGCCTTTAGAATTGAAAATGTAAATCGATTGTAGACTTGACTGGATTCTTTGAAATTCATTATTTTCTTTTTAGTACACACTCAGCTAAATAAAAAAAATATTCACTTAAGAAAAAAAAATACATTTACGAAAAATTACACTTTATTAGTTTTTTCCACGGGTTACAAAAAGCAATATTTTATTAAAATCAAATTTTAAAACTTTTTCTACTAAATATAAGGGATGTTATGCTTTCCGTCATTTAAATCTATTTTTTTATTTAGAATCAAATCTTATTATTTTTCTGGAATTTTAAATACCCGAAGACAACGACTTCTTCCAAATTTCGGCAACAAAATCGATAAGTAAGCTGTTTAGAAAAAAATAAAAAATAAACACTTCTCCCGTTACCGTTGGGCGGTTTATCATTTTGATCTTTATATACTCTTATATAAATTCTTGAGGACCTCTTCGAATATTGTCTTTACAAACAATGTACAGCCGGTTGTTCTTAATTTTGACCACATCGATTCTTATGCTGTTTTATCGCCAATGGATGGGGCAAAACGATTGTAATACATTCTTTAAGTTGTCATTGTTATACTTTTTACCGTTAAATAAGAAAATATTATTTTTAAAAACATAGAAACCTATTCTAAAAAGTTAAAGCTATTCTAGAATTATATTTAAATTAGTCTTAGGTATGTTAATATTGTATTATGTATTGCAACTAAACTAAAATAGTTGGACTGACTTACCGAAACCAATTTTTGATTTTGTTGATTCTTATTATTTACTGTTTTCAGATGGGAGGATTTTCAGCTCGGCTATTGAGGGAACTACTACTAATTTTGAAGTGGCCCGTGTAGCAGTAGTAACACTGGAATGAGTCATGTAAGACTAATTAATATCTACCAGACACACCCGTCCGGTATAGGACGTCACAGTGCGATAAATAGTACATATATACATATATATAGTACAATACATTTTTTTTTATTTTTTTTTTTTATACTTTCTAGGTTAATGCTTGACTACATTCCACCTGATGGAAAGTGAAAATGTAGTCTTAGGTGGTAAAGCGCATTAACTTAGTAACCTATTCACTCTTCTCTTGAAGACGCCCACATTGTATTCGGACGGAAAAACCGACGCAGGCAAGCTGTTCCAGTCCTTCGCTGTGCGAATTAAAAAAGACGAAGCAAAGCGTTTCGTTCGGACAGGGGGAATGTCCACAACGAAAGGATGGATACCTGCCGTGCGTCGGGACGTCCTGTGATGGAAGGGGGACGGAGGAATTAGGTCGTGTAATTCCCGCGCACACTCACCAAAATGTATCCTATAGAATACTGAGAGGCTAGCAATTCTGCGCCTGTGTTCAAGGCTGTGGAGGTTGGCTTCTACCAATTCGGGATCGCCTATAAGCCTCTTTGCTCGCCTCTCAATTGAGTCCAGAACCGCAAGATGAGACTTTGCGGCACCAGCGAATATGTGACCACAGTACTCTACACACGACCGGATCTGTGCTTTGTATAATACAAGAAGCTGTCCCGGTGTAAAGTACTGACGGACCTTCGCAAGAACGGCAAGCTTCCCTGCAGCTGCTCTTGCTCTGGACTCAATACACCGACCAAAGTTGAGGTTCGAGGAAATCTCTAAGCCTAACAACTGTAGCCGGTCACTGTATTCCAAAGATACACTCTGGAAAGTAGGAGCCAAGGTGAAAGGGCTCCTTTTGGCGGTGAACAGACACGTCTGCGTTTTGGTGGCGTTGAATTTGACAAGATTGGCATTGCCCCATACGGAGACTGCCTGAAGTTTGTCACTCAAACGTTGCACCATGGCTTCTCTTTCTGACTGTACTTGATCTCTACTAGCCCGACTACTCGGCAGGTATCTTTCTACAACTGTGCTGTCGTCTGCATACCCATAGATACCGGGCTTCAGCAGATCGTCGATGTGTAGCAGAAAAAGAGTTGCAGAAAGAACGGACCCCTGAGGCACTCCGGCATTAATTGTCAAGGGTTCCGAGGAAGACCCGTCAACAACTACTCGGAGAGATCTCTGGTTGAGGAAGTCCGTTACCCAGCCGATCAGACCAGGAGATATGCCGTAGGCTGAAAGCTTGCTTATAAGGCTCGCATGCCAGACCCTGTCAAATGCCTTCGAGACGTCCAGAGAGACGGCGACCGCTTCTCCGTTCTTCTCGATGGCCTCGCCTAAAACGTGCGTAGCGTACACTAGAAGGTCCCCAGTGGACCTATTTCGGCGAAACCCGTACTGTCGGTCACTGAGGAGATCGTTACCTTCAAGGTACGCTAGAAGGCGCGTGTTCAATACACGCTCCATAATCTTGCAGAGTATGGAGGTGATTGAAATTGGTCTATAATTGGCAGGATCAGCACGGCTGCCTTTTTTGGGCACTGGTTGCACATTAGCAAGCTTCCAGGATTTCGGCACTATTCCAGTCTTGAAAGAAAGGCGATACAGACGTGTCAATACAGGAGACAACTCAGCTGCGCACGTCTTCAGCAGAATGGCTGGTATACCATCAGGACCACTGGCTTTATTCACATCAAGACGACACAATGCTCTCCATACCTCTTTGTTAGTGATTCGGATTTCCGGCATCGAAATACCGCAGTGAGGAAGATGTGCTGGAGGAGCATTGCTAGTGTCTAGATGCGAATTATCAGCAAACAGAGAAGCAAATACATTCGCTTTCTCTGTCGCTGTATAGGCCAAAGATCCATCCGGCTTCAGCAGAGCAGGCAGTGAGGGTTGGCAGAAGTTCGACTCGATCGATTTGGCAAGAGACCAGAAAGCTCGACTGCCAGTAGGTCTGACAGAGAGCTTTTCGCCATTCTTAGCGATTCGATCGCGTCGAGCCTTCCGTAATGCCCTTTTATAGGACTTGGCAGCTTGATTAAAGGCTCTCTTCTTTGAACGTACATCCGGAGCTTTGCGGCTTCGAGCATCAGCCCAAATGAGGTATGCCGAATGTTTGCGGTCTTCAGCACGACCACATTCGGCATTAAACCATGGGCGAGCTTTGCCACCGATGGGTACGTCAGTAAAAGGAATGATATATAGGATACATACCGAGAAATAGTATTATTTGACATCAATATAATTATACATTAACTACTTTTATAGGGTGACTCCGGCAGTGCTCTACTTCTCGTAGACAACAAATAGCAGATTGGAGTTGTGTCATGGGGTGTGCCATGTGCCCAGGATGCTCCAGATATCTTCACAAGAATCAGCGCCTACCAAACCTGGATCAAACAGACAATAAACTTTATTATATAGAGTAAAATGATATAATAAAATGACTTAACTATATATACTTACTATCAACGCAAAATTTATTCCTATTAGGAAAACTCAGTACCCTTATAATTAACTGAAAATAGCAAAGTATAAATTTGTTTCTTTATTTACAAATTATCTAAAATTCATTTATGATATGATGAAAGAATCTTTGTTCTTTAAAAAAATTTACATCGACTTTCTGCATAGATAATAAAACAATTGTAATAAAAGTAAGTTAAATGTAATGATGTAAGGCGTGACCATATAGTTTCAACAAGTTTATAGTTATAATTTAAAAAAGAAAGCGTAAAATAAAAAAAAGTCATATTAAAATATAAGAAAACATACGACGCTGTAACGATATTAAAAGTCAAGTTTTAAATTGAAACTTTATTTCAAAGGACCCCAGACATACACAACAGAAGCCCCTTACCATATACCATACACTATTGAAAGCTTTCACCATATCCAGAGTAACTGCCAGACCCTTTCCTAGCTTTCAATAAATGCCCAATGGTGCTTCAAATATGACAGAAGATCACCAGCGATCGAACACTGCAAAAGCCATATTGCTGGTCATTCAAATAGAGCAAATAGGTCTGTAGCTATCACCTTAGTGATCGGTTCGCTTCCATAAGACCGGGCCTTTAAGGCAGGTGTGTCAAAGAAAGTATGTTGAATTTAACATTGAATGTTGATATTTGTTTGGATAGTGCGTTCCTCAAGGAACAATTATTGGTCTTTTTTGTTCTTGTCCTACATTAACGACTTTTCATATATTATGACTACAATGTAATATAGTCTTGATGTAGGTAAAAGAACTCTGACTGTAAAATGTCAGAAATATAAACTAAAAATTGATACTAACAGAAAATATAGCCAAATTGTTCAAAAACTTGTTGAGTTTTTAAATATATTTCGATATTTTTATGCAATTTATATCTTCACTAAAGCTTTTGAAAGCTGTGGAGGATAACGTACCGAATAAAATCATATAGGGATCCACATTTCAGGGATTACACTATTGATAAAAACGGAAGCGCTGTGCTGGATGATGCGGACCCTCTTTGATGAAGCTTAAGTGCAGATTATTTTGTGGTGTTTATGAAACTAAAATATAGAACAGGGATTTTAAAAAATAAGATTGCAATTGACTCCTTGGCACTTTTTTAAGAGCCTTCAAAAAAACTTGATATCTATTGTACTATTGACGGATATATTAACAGTACTTCTATTGGAAACTAGAAGGATTGTTAGAACTACAATAACTTAATGTTATTCAAGCCAGAGTTACCTGACTCTGAATGATGAAATGAAATATAGCGAGAAATAAGGATTCCCACTCTTGATTTGTCCGGTTTACTAAGACAAGAACTAAAGCTCCATGTTTAGTTTTAGTCTAGTGTTCCCGAATAATGAATTGTTACAATACACATTTAACATGTTAGAAAAAAATGCTTCAGAAGACAAAAATATATTTTATTTTAAATACAATAAATATTTAAAAAACGTAGCCGCTGAATTATTGAAATAAGAAAAATAAAATATATTTATTCTTTTGCAATCGTGATGTAGCAGATTAAATTAATTGTATTTTTTTTTAATATCTAAATAGATACGATAATGCCGGAACAGATATAATTATACATTAAAAAATGGAAGATAACGAACAAAAATACTGTAATTTTATACGTACATTGCTCATAAACTTTGAGCTAATTTATATTATATTTCTTAAAATATATTTGCATCATACCACTCCTAAAACAGAGAGCTATTATATTTTTTTATCCACTCTATTGTCTCTTTTCTAGGCATTCATAAGAAGGAATATCTATTGACACTCTACCGACATCTTACATATAAGCTATTGTGTCTTTTGTCAGTATCTACAAAATTTTTATAAAATTTTGGGAACCCGATCTTTAAGACGGTACCTTTGGCATTAGGTCACACCATACTACCTATATAATAGATGAATCTAGTGCACTGATTCTTAAGGGCAAATAATGTGTATAAGACGTTTTGTCTTAGATTTATATCTAACTAGCTGATTCCCGCCCGCTTCGCTGGGCACACTATTAATTTGGATGTGAACTTAGACTACTTGTATTGACAAAATGTTTAATTTCTATTTTATATTTACTACACAAAATGTGTATTTAAAATAGAGAAATATAATGCCAGTCAATGAATACACAGATTTCCACGTCACATATGAGGTACTGTGTATTGGGATGAGTTCCCGTTATGTAATGTGGAGGGATCCCCAGTAGGCCTACACCACGTTAAAATTGCAGGCATATAACTAAGGACGGATTTTTTATTTAATAATATTTGTTTATTTTTTAAATACATCAAATTCAATTTGGTAATCAATTATATTTTTACGTCCTTAATTTTTTATTTATGACAATTTTTAATTTTTAAATTTAATTTTTTTGCACTTTGTCAAGCTCATCTAAACTGGTAATCGTTGCTATGGTACCATTGTCACAGTATTTGTTGTCAAGATAACCGTTGTCATGGTAACTATGGCTATAGTAAACATTGGTATGATAACCGTTGTTATAGTAACCGTTACTATTGTAACCGTTGCTATAATAACTTTTACTTTCAGTTATGTACACACTCATCATGAAAGTTCTGTACCTATTAGGCCGATTAACTTTAAATTTGGTATTTTGGCAATTTAAGATATTACGTAAAATCCGTTCTTAGTAGACGTAGTAGACGTTACTTCTTTTGTGAAGTATCACAAAAGAAGTAACTATGTAAAATTATAAGTTAATCGGGCAGATATTTTCGGAGATTTCGTCATGAGTCAATGAGTGGTAAATCGCTTATATATAAATATAGATAAATTATAATACACATACCTTGTCTGTCAATTATTTGGCTAGTTGTTAAAAGACGGTGTTTTTGTCGGTGTGTTTACAAGACTTATCGATTAAATGCGTACGGCCTAGCATGAAGTCTATTTTAAGTATTTTTAATTTATCTGACTTAACCAATGATGAAAATTATCTCTATCAAAGTTTTAAAATTGGGGGACATTCGAAATCTGACTACAGTTTAATCTGAAATTGCTCACACACTATTATGTTTAAGGGAGGGCAAACGAGTTTGCGGGTCACCGTTGATATGTGATCACCGCGGCCCATGAACTCTTGCCTCATCCGAGGATTCACAAGAGCGTTGCCGGCCTTGGAAATAAGAGTATATGCCTTTTTTGAAGGTAGGAAGATCGTTTCACATCTTTGAGGTATGTGAAGTAAAGGTTCTTGAAAACCGCACAGTAATGCGGATCAAAATGCTTCCAGGTGGTGGAGGCGATGACGTGCTGTGCAGTGATGAAATTCGACGGCAGGTATCAGATCAAATAACTCTTCCGAACACTCCCCGTTTTAAATGCCGTAAAAGACGAACAATAGGGCAATAAGAACTTCTTTACGCAATGCCATATAATCCAGCCGTTCACAAATCACCCAATAATCCGAACGGCTCTCCGTTGTACACGGTCAAAAGGTAGAAGCTAATATTGAGGTAATCCGGACCAGAGATAAGAACAGTACACCATTTGTGGTTGAATTTGCGCCTTATAGAGCGCAAGTCTTTGACCGGGTTTGAAGTACTACCTTGTTATATTGATCACTTCCAATTTCATCGAGGCCTACTTCTTCTTACTGGCCAGATGACCACGAAACTGACAATCGCTAGAAATCTAAAGACCCCCACCCCGAAAAAAACCCGTCGAGAACTACCTATATGCTACGCCCAGTAAGAAAGCTGGTGACCCACTTGCTTAAACTCTTGGGAAGCCCATAGGAATCAACTGCTGATCCTCGAGGTACGTTAACAGCTATTGATTGATGATGTTCTCCATTACTTTGGAGAGAAGAAAGGTAATGGCAATAGGTCTGTAGTTAGCTGGGTCTAAGCTATCATCTTTTTTAGTAATTGGATAGACAAAAGCACACTTTCATGAGACCGGAACTACACATTTAAGGTTGGAGTATCGATATAAACGCGTTAGCGCTGGATTCAACTCACACAGGTTAGTAGCACCATTAGGGAAATGCCTTACGACCCACTCTACTTTTAAACATCCAAGGAAAATAGACACTTTCGGATGGTTTTTAGCCGAATAATTATTTTTGGCACTAAGCTCTGACAACGGGTTTGAAGGCAGTGACTTTCCTTGATCGTCCAAAGTTGAGTGTGAAGTAAAAAGAGCGCCCAAGAGATCGGATCCGGGATGTGTAGTCAGCAGAAGATCCAACAAAGAGGGAATATGGCTGTGCACGTCCGGTAGACGAGTGTCCGTCTTGACCAACTGGGACTGACCATTTTCCAGAGTAAAGTTAAACTAACTAACACACATGCAAAATATAATCATTTAAAAAATTTTATTGTATTTAAGATGTATGTAATTAAGATAAAATCTTTTTTATCATCATAATGTTTATCGTGGTGTATTTAAAGTTATCTTAAGTAATTAATCTATTTTATCATATTGAAGTATATATATATATAAGATGCTGCTTTTTATTTTGGAAATCATTTCACTGAAGAAGATGGCGGTCAAGGCTGCATGTCTGTTGTTAACCCTGCTTGTAGGGAGCTTAGGTAAGCTTTTATGTCCTTATTAAAACATGTATTTACAGATAGATAGAGATATTATTACGGACAAGCAATGATTGTTATACATTTTAATATGTTAAATATTGTAACCCCTGTTTCTTGTATATTCCCCTCCCCTTCGCTATTTTTAAGAAATAATTGTCCGAGTTTGAAATAATTCTCTTCTATCTACGTTTATATATTAAGTAGGTCATAATATTCATATTTTATTATTTTCACCGAGACCTCCCTAATGATGAAGTGGGAAGCGCACGTAATTTATTTTGACCTAAAAATGTGATTTCGTTTATATCATACAGTGTATATATTCTTAACATATTTTTGCACTGTAAAATATACAATGATAATCGTTTCTTAGATCTGTTAATTAACTGATTGAGTAATCAAGTTATTAGAGATATATTGATATACCTATAAGGCTATATTACTTCGTCAGCTTTCTCCTATCTCCCAATTTAAATTTAAAACTATCTTTTGTCACCTAAACTGGACGCAAATTTATACTTTCTTAATTTTAAAGTAAATGACACAAAGCATTGTATGTGTTGAGTTACGAAATAAACCATAACTACACCAAATTTTATTAAAATTAGTTCTATAGATTTTTCATGGTAACAAATCAATAATAAGACATTTTAATTTTTAAAATATTTGTTTATGTTTTTACAGTCCTATATTACTGTTAGTAAACAAGCAATTGTGATTTTACTAGGTTACTAGGTTCTTATGAAATTTGGTTAGGTAGGGAGGAGAACGTAGACAGTGAAGGTGAGCGTGTATGCGCATAGTAAAGGGGCTCCTTAAACCTATACCTGTATCGCAAGTCCCAGGCATTCTTTGCACTCCTCTCCTTGTAACGCGATGGGCCCAGCACCATGAATCCATGGAATGCTATCTTCGTCTCTTACATGTATAAATCGGTTAATTAAAGAGAGAAGCATGCAATCAATAAAATAATATGTGCAACCAATAACACAGGCACACAAAAAAAAAAAAAAGTCATGAACCAGAGGGGAGACCCCATTATTCTTAGGTTTTTGGGATCGCTGAAACCGAATATGACAATAAAAACTAATTTTAAATGCCAGTTTTCCCGCTAGCACCCCCTTACTACCTCTTAAGGGGTGAAAATTGTAATTTTTGTATAAAATCAAGATAGATGTCTATTTCTACGTTTTTTGGGATGCTGAAACCGAAAATGATAATTAAAAATAAATTCATGACCACTATCACCCCCTACCACCCCTTACGGTGGGTGAAAATTTAAATTTTTCTATAAAGTCAAGATAGATGTGTATTTCTACGTTTTTTGGGATGCTGAAACCGAAAATGATAACTAAAAATAAATTCATGACCACTATCACCCCCTACCATCCCTTACAGGGGGTGAAAATTTCAATTTTTCTATAAAATCAAGATAGATGTGAATTTCTTCGTTTTTTGGGATGCTGGAACTGAAAATGATAACTAAAAATAAATTCATGATCACTATTACCCCCTTACCACCCCTTACAGGGGCTGAAAATTTAAATTTTTCTATAAAATCAAGATAGATGTGTATTTCTACGTTTTTTAGGATGCTGCAACCGAAAATGACAACCGAAAGTGAATTTGATACCTCTTTTACTCAATACCATACAATAACCTAACTATCCCTAATGGGGAGTTTCAGTTTTGTATAAAATCAAGATGTATGAAGAAATTTCCAGCATCCTAAAAAACGTAGAAATACACATCTATCTTGATTTTATAGAAAAATTTAAATTTTCACCCCCTGTAAGGGGTGGTAAGGGGGTAATAGTGGTCATGAATTTATTTTTAGTTATCATTTTCGGTTCCAGCATCCCAAAAAACGAAGAAATACACATCTATCTTGATTTTATAGAAAAATTGAAATTTTCACCCGCTGTAAGGGATGGTAGGGGGAGATAGTGGTCATGAATTTATTTTTAGTTATCATTTTCGGTTTCAGCATCCCAAAAAACGTAGAAATACACATCTATCTTGACTTTATAGAAAAATTTAAATTTTCACCCCCCGTAAGGGGTGGTAGGGGGTGATAGTGGTCATGAATTTATTTTTAATTATCATCTTCGGTTTCAGCATCCCAAAAAACGTAGAAATAGACATCTATCTTGATTTTATACAAAAAATTCAATTTTCACCCCTTAAGAGGTAGTAAGGGGGTGCTAGCGGGAAAACTGGCATTTAAAATTAGTTTTTATTGTCATATTCGGTTTCAGCGATCCCAAAAACCTAGGAATAATGGGGTCTCCCCTCTGGTTCATGACGTTTTTTTTTTTTTGTGTGCCTGTGTAATTATCAATTTATATCAATACTTATTTCTTTTTTAAATCTACTGATTTAATTGCGATATAAAAAAGATCTTAATCACAATTTTTTTATCGCAATTAAATCGCCTTTTATCTGGACATTTAAACGCGTCAACACACAAATCTTTGCTTTATCATTTAGATTTTACTGATTAATTGTTGATAATAAGGTAATTTCAAATAGAGTCATTTTAAAATAAAATTAAATAATTTAACCGTGTCTATATATATATTTATATATGTATAATATGATGAACTGATTTCGAGTCCGTTTTTATAAACCGAAAGCCTTGTTAAGATAAATAAGACAATAAGAACCTAATTAAGATGGTTCTTAGCTGTTGTTGGTGGAAATATGATCGTCTCCAAGTTATTCTATCATGTGATATAGTAACAGGAACTAAGACAATATTGTCCTGAATTTTTGGATTTGTACCTCAGAACCTCATGGAACTGAATATTTGGACACCTTGATAGCTATAGGCAAAAAGATTTTTTTTTAAAATAAAATATACAAGTGTACACAATAACTTTTAATTCCAAAATGATTTGGAGTTAGTTATTGAATTCTTGTTAAGAAAAGTACTTTTAACTATTTTTTTCAATAGTCTCCAAATTTATATCCCACAAGATTGTATAGAACGTATATATATAAAATAGAATTATATGGAGCACAAACTTTAAAATGTACTCAGTTCATTTATACGCCATTGACTGTCAATAATGCTATATTAGTATTTGAATCTCTTTATATCTGTGTTCTTATATTCCTTATTTTAAGTGATCAAGAAAATAGAAAATTATATGAAAATTCAACTCCTCTCATTGCAGCTCTCCCTCTCAATGAGGAGCAGGACATGTCAGTCTTCTTCGACTACCCAGAGGGAACTCCTCGTATCATCGGAGGGTCTTCAGCTGGTACCGTCCGTCACATGGTAGCTTTAAGCACAGGAGTTTACACTTCAACTTTCATGTGTGGAGCGTCTCTTATATCGAACAGACATGTTCTGACCGCTGCTCATTGCGTTCAATTCGTGTACAACAATGGAGCTCTTTTGAAGTAAGTAGTTTACCAAACTTTATGCATTTTTTGTAAAATGATATTAACTTAAGCGCTTAATTGAAAGTGTATACACTCTTTTAAGTAATTACAATTATATTCTTATAGTTCTCTCCGTGGAACTGTTGGTACTAACCGTTGGAACAGGGGTGGAACCAAGTATCAATTTTCCCACAACATAACTCATCCGAACTACGTGCACTCTGACATCAAGAATGACATCGGTATCTTGGTCACCACTGCCAATGTGGTAGAGACCAACAATGTACGACCCATTTCTCTCAGCTTCGATTTTATTAGTGGCGGTGCTGCTGCTACCGTCAATGGATGGGGCAGAACAAGGGTAAGAAATATAGTCAAGTTTTCACACAGTTTTTGTAAAAATTAGATTAATAAAAAATTAAAAAATATATTTTTTTTTTGCGTCAGAATTATAAATGAAGAAAGAAATAACAAAAAAATCCGTGCCCGCAGGGGGACACGTGTGGGTAGACCTCGTGTGTAACTTGTTTAAAATATAACTCACTACCTAAGAATAACACATGATGCCGTTGTTTACATCAAAAATGTTCAAGCAAAAAGCGGTTTTTATTTTTTTCTCGGAAAAAGTATCTTTTTTGGAAATAAGAAATTTTGGTACTTAAATTTAGAGTAAAATATAACCTTTCTATTAAAAATATTTGGGAGGAGTAAATGTTTATCAGAAAAAAGTTGCCGTGGTTTTACCTACCTTAAATTTTCAAGATAAAAGTGGTTTTTATTTTTTTTCTCGGAAACGGTAGCTTTTACGGATAAACTTTTGGTACCTAAATTTAGAGTAAAAAATAACCTTTCTATTAAAAATACTTATGATGTAAGAATATTTACCAGAAAAAAGTTATGAATTTTTTTCCAAAAATTTTCGGCTTTTTTACCCCCACCCCTAAGTTATTGAAGTTAGGTTTTCGGTTTATCTACATTAGTTATAGGTATTCATCAAAGACATCATATGATATAAACGCGATTGATCTTCTTTGAATAGGGAAAAAGTTATAGTCGAAAAACTGAAACAGGAAAAAATGAGGCCCTAGCGCCCCCTGTGGCCGGATTTCTCTGGTTAACGAACTTGACCTTCATTTTTGGATGGCTGATTTTTGTGCAAAGTTTGAAAGCGATCCAAGCGAAACTGCGGCCGCTATCGTGCTGACAAAAGTCAAATCTGGACGCACGCACGCATATGTATATATATATATAAACTTTTTGACCAATGGTCATTTCGGACTCAGGGGGTCATAAGAAGACCTCCTGTGAAGAAATTTTTCCAAAATTCGAAAGTCGGGTACAAATGAATGGGCAGACCGAATTCTTCGCGGTCTACCCAATATATCTACCCTACGTAACAATTATTTATTTATTTTTAATTTAAACAAGAATAACGTTATAATTTCCAGTATTACACTGTATTCACAAGATTTCAAATATAATTTAATATCAAGAACGAAGTATTTAAGGAACAATGAAAAACCACACTTCCTACTTGTCGCAACGAATGCCAAAATAATAATAACTCGATAGCGTTAGGGCAGTTCTTTTAATACCTTCTATAACCCTATATCTCATTATATTTTTACTTTAGACCGGAGGCTCAACATCTTCAACTCTGATGGAACTCCGCACAAATGTTGTCGATGGCGCTAAGTGTATAGTCGACGTGGCTCGAAAGGCTGAGGAAATTAACATGTGGGTCCCAGATGTGGATCCTCGTCTTGAAATTTGTACCTTCGTAGCTATTAACCGAGGAAACTGTCATGTAAGTTTGCATTTTATAAAAGATCCGAACAACAAGATAATCTGAAAATGTAATTCTTAAGATTTTCTTAATGTTCATAATTTAGGTGATACCGGTGTACTGTACATTAGTACACTTCAAGTTAATAAAATAAGATATTATCCTAACATTATATGTGAATATAAGTTCATTATGCTTTATGCCTGAAGTTTACAATCAAGGAGAATACATAAAATGACATAGACTTCCTTTAATCCCGACAAAAAGTATTCTTTCTAAGTGGATAGATAAATAACTTTTGGAAGCCTTTTGAGCTTATGATATAATAAGATTGTTGT
Organism: Melinaea menophilus ssp. n. AW-2005; assembly: GCA_918358695.1. Taxonomy (NCBI): domain Eukaryota; kingdom Metazoa; phylum Arthropoda; class Insecta; order Lepidoptera; family Nymphalidae; genus Melinaea; species Melinaea menophilus. The sequence continues at coordinate 28,823,007 of OU911042.1, forward strand.
TTTCACCGCTGCAAAAAACTAGTTAGGCATAAATTTATTGGTCTTAGAGTTTTCCAAAAGAAAATAAGAAATAGAATAGACAGTTAATGTAAATAAAGGTAACATTGTAGTACCTTAATTGACTCTTCAATTAAACATTTAAGTCATCTCTGGGCAATGACATTATTTTTTAAAACAAAATTGTTCAACACAGTTATATCACAGATTTATTAGTAAAAGTATTCTAGTGCACATAAGTATTGGGATTAAAATTTTTAAATATCATTTTGAATGAAGAAGCAAATTTTATAAACTTATTTTCTCTTGAAGAATCTTTATATAACAATATAGAGTAAAATATACTTAGTAGGTAGTACTTGAGGCCAATAATATTTCCTTTAATATGTACCACATCCACATCCACATCATAACAAAGGTATTTGTTAGTAAATAATTATAAGTAATAAATGTTTTGAGAGTATGACGTACAATATCCACTTACATGTGTTGCATGGATTGACCCTTCTGAACAGTGCCACTAAAATCCACTCATATGTTATGCTTATTTCAGGGTGACTCTGGCAGCGCTCTTGTACTTCAAAGCACTGGACAGCAGATCGGCGTGGTGTCATGGGGTATTCCCTGCGCTCGGGACGCCCCGGACATGTTCACACGAGTCAGCGCCTACCGCGCCTGGATCGAGAGAAACACCAGCTAAATTATTAAATAAAATCATTTCATTCAACTGAATAGTCTATTTCATTAACATTGTTGATTCTGTATTGGATAATAGATGATAATTTGTAATATCTTGATCAAAAGTTATGATGAACTTTTTAACTCTTTGCGATGTTTGGTAATTTTTTGAAAAAAAATGTACCAAATTGTAAATACAGAACTATACTAGACTTTATGAGGTTTAGAGGATATGGCAGATTTTATCCTGGATTGCATGCAAACATCATCTTTCTAGGACTTAACTTATTGGTAAAGTGTAAAGGTTAAGCTTAAGGTAGACAAAATTGAGTTATTTATACACTACCTTACATTAAGATATTACTTAATTTTTTTACTCTTCTCGGAGAGAGCACTGAAATGTTACGGCTAATCGGTTAAGGATGTATTGTTGTAATTTAAAAGTTAACTTCAATAAATAAAAGGTGTCAATTTCAAAAATGTTTACGTATAGTTTTACCTTCGATAAAAATATTATTCATAAACTGTTTAGTTGAATTACCTAAAACTTTAGCAATTTTGCAACTTGCCGTAAAAGTAGACTCCGCGTGAAATACATAAGTCGCGTGCATAACTAGTAAATTATAAAACAGGTAAACAAAGAATAAAAAAATAATAGATTTCTTTTTCAAATACAATAATATATCAAAATTATATTTTTAACATACAATAATACATCAGAAATAAATATGATAAACGCTGTAATTTTTTTTAATTTACAAATTAGACTCAAAACATGCTTATTCTATATTAATAACACTATATTAATAACACTATATCTAAATTACTAGATAGCTTGGAGGTTGAGATCAGATCCAATAATTGGTAATAAAAAGTCCTTAAACGCGCTGACCCTAACAAATACGTCTGGAGCTCCAACGGCGCAAGGGAAACCCCATGACACAATGCCAATCTGCTGTCCCGATCCTTCTTGTACTAGAGCACTTCCTGAGTCTCCCTAAAAATAATAAAAAAGATATATCATCATGTTTTTAGCATTTCTATATCTGGTCGTATGAATGCTGCTCGTATAAAAGATTAACTAGGGTAGTACTACCCTCTTACAGAGGCACGGTTGTTACAATTATGTATCGCACGGTGACTGAGGGATTCAAGAAATTTACTTCTTGTTCTTCTGTTCCTTCCCTACCTGTGTCCGATCCAATTATTTCCTCCTAACCTTATTATAGGTAGAATCCCACGTCCACTCCTGTTTTTCCAGTTTCACTTACCAGTTTACCAGCAGTCCTAAATATTTGTGTCTCAATGGTTTCATATTTTTAACCAAATACTTAAACATGAATGGCACTTTATGTGACTTACATGGCACATCCCATGACCAATGGAGTGAAAGGTACAAATTTCCTGCAATGGGTTGATCTGAGGAGGATTGGAGGCACCAGACGTGGTAGCATTCTTCACCCCAATGATGCATTTCAATGATGAAATTGTTTTCACGTATAGTAATTGGAGCCGATCTGGTATTACATTGTCGATCTAAAATTATATTACATATTATAAGGTTTTGGTAGATTTTAAACTGATCACTAGATAATTATAAATATATTGTCAAAAACAAAATTTAAAATGTGCCTGTTTAGGTAGTGGAAATTAGTAAATAAAACTAGGATCCGCCAACCGTGCGCGGCGGGTGTTGAGCTGAGCCCCTCTCATTTCATCTGAATAGCTACAGGAAATATCCATTTATTAGGACTAATTGTCATCTTCTGGCTAATGTATTGTCTATGGCAGGAGTGATCTTTTTTTGACTGACTAAACATTCTTTTCAATCTGTTTTCGCTATAACATCCGCGTTCAGCTCAAACATACATGAGAAAATTTTTAGCTAATTATCTCGTAGCATTCTGGAGACAACTAAACACAAAAAAAGGTCTCCCAAATGGTTAAGAGCTTCGCTTACACTCAGCTCAATTATATTTTATTTTAACAGTACAGTGATAGACTTGCCTGCCCTTCATGATCTACTACTTGAGGGCCAGTGAAAGTCCTGCCCCAACCGGTGACAAAACCACGGCTACTGGATATCCAATTCCAGTTTAAAGATATAGGTTGTATTTTATCAGAGTACTGTATATCCACATCAGTAAAAAGTACCCCAATATCGTTCTTTATAGGACGCCTGTTATAATCGGGATGAATAACATGGCCTGAGAACTTGATAACATAGTCGGTGGACCTCCAGTTATTTGAACCTATTACCCCATTAAATTGCCTTGAAGGTAATACAAAAATTTTAACAATATTTATTATAAAATAAATAAATTCCTATTAAGCAGTGTCAATCAATACTTTTTAAATATTAGGTGACGAATAAGAGAGACAAATTTTTTGTGTTATTAAAACTTCAAAATAACTATAATTTAGGCTAAAATATTATGAATGGACATTTGAAAAATCTGTGAGAAATTGAATGTTAAACTAAAATATAAAAGGAACTTACGGTGATAGTTCTCCAGAACTAACATAAGTCTGTATGCAGTGTGCCGCGCTGAGAACACGGCGTCGTGCCACTATGGACGCACCACACGCTAGATAACTAATACGAAACCCTGCCACAAGAGCCACCATGTGCTTCGCGTACCCCTCTGGTGCTTCAGTACCCCCGATGATATGGGGTAAAAACTTACCATCTATTGTAAGAGCTGGAGTTAGGCGATATCCTAGTAAAAAGGAGAATAGAATATTAATTTGTTTATCGTAGTTTTTATAGACACTTAAACTATAAATTATGTTTTTGATTATGAAATTAAAGTATAAAGACTTTTCCCCGTATCCCGTTATTGTTGTTGTTGTTGTTACGTGTCTTATTATATAGTATTCTTGTACGTTCAATCAATTGTTCTCAAAAACTTTATAACCTATTGTCCTACATCTATTGAAATACTAGCGATTTACTAACCATTTGTTATTTGTAAGAATATGAATAATATTAATGATTTAGTAAACATTTTCTCTTGTAATTCACTGTCTATTGATTCAATGTTTAGTCACAGTGTATTTATAATGTAATGATTATGATCAAAAGATTATAAAGGGTTAATTAAACTTCTATGACTTTCATAATATTTGTTGTTGTCTAATATAATTCCGCATTATTAATAAAATATAATCTTCTTGTTAATAACCTACTTATAAAGATAGTAATTAAAATTGTTTTTATTAAATGACAGACAAGATATCTTTTTTTTCATTAAAAATACCTTTATGACTGTTGGTTACTTATTAACAATATATAATTACCATATAACTTGAGAAAATATGGGAAGGAAATCTATTCATTACGGTTTTGTTACAATCCATAAAGACTATTTAGTTCTATCTTGTTTAAATGAAACGTTTATATCTATAATATATTCTAATTTAATTTATAGAAATGATTAAGTCAGTATTGTGTAATAAAATACTATAAGAAAGTTAAAACAGACAGAAACAAAGACATCACAAAAGATTACGATTAAGTAACAAATCCAATCTTTCAGTCTATGAAGCACTAGACAATGAAGATAAAAGTCATTTTATGTAGATTTATACAAAATAATTATAGCAAAATTAATGTCATAATAAGTTAGGTACCTACTCTATTGATATATTTATAATAATGTTTTGTTTTTTATTAAGTACTGTAAAAAATTATCCAGATTTGTGGGAAAGATGTTTTTACTTTGCGACACCGATATAATGGCATGTAATATTTGTTTATATTGAAAACTTAGTTGTTGCCTGTGACTTCGTCTACTATATCTGTCTCCCTCTATCGCCACAGCTAGGATAAAATTATATTTTTATAGATAGTGTGTAGTAAAGACATCGTAATATTGCAATAATATGAATGAAACTACAATTCAATATTTTAAGGATTTAATTTATATATATTTTATAATAATCGTGCCACCCAGTTACATCAGATATGTGTGACCATGTGTAAATAAGGGTAAACGATTACACGTACTTACAAAATAATAATATAATATGAGGGTAAAAAATATAAATATATAAAACGCGTAACGTATGTATTCTCTTTGCCTTAAAAAAAAACTGTAAAACAGAATTAGTTTATCATCGCATTACTAGATGTCACTGTTTCATAAAATTCAATATAAGGGAAAACATAAATAAATATACAATGTTCATCCTCTTATCCAGTAAAATTCCTTGAGCATTTAATATTGATTAGATATTTAATGAAATATACATGTTTACATAAATGTAGACCAATTATGTTTTGACGGCACAAAGGTTAAAACTTATAATTAATTTATACTAAAGAATGTAATTCCAGTCAGCGATTGACCCAAGAACACGCGTAGTGCCAGCTCCTTTCCAACCGATCGCAGCAACGCCTTCATTTGACATGAAGCACAGCATCAGCATTTAATATTCCGCACTTTTACCGTGGGAAATTGAGTTAGTGCCTATTATATAGATTTGACTTGGCTATGCTTGCGTAACAGAGTGAAGGCTTCAACATACGAAATCCAAAAAAATATATCCATCCGACAGACATGGTTAAAGATTTGAAACCTTTTTATTCAACCTCACGTGTTCTATTACTGAAAAAAATATTATATCAGCACTCCAAAATACGCGGGAAAACGCTAGAAGGTATCATAACGTCCGATTATGACATCACGCCTAAGTAAATATTTCAGTGGGCATAGTCAATAAATAATAATAAAAAAATAAAATGGCGTTCTTCAATTGCCAATAATTTTAAGTTAACTAAACTCAAAAATAACTTAGGACAGTGTTAGATCACTAAAAATAATGCAGTTATGAGGAAGATTTCATATTTCGTTACTGAGATAAGCAGGTCTTTATTTATTGCAAAAAAAATCTTCCAGCTCCAACAAATTAAGTTAGATTTGTTTAATTTGATCACAAAACCACTAACAAACAACAAATCAATTAAATTAATTATTGAGAAATTAACGTGACGTCATTCGTTAACATTGATATTTAAGTTAAGATGGCCGACTGAAGTATTTTAATGAAAATCTTATAATTTTTTTTTTTTTTGGAAATAAATGAAATCAATGCTTCTTCGAATATAGTTATTATTTTTCTTCTTTGAATATATAAAAAAATACTACACAGATTTATTTTTTTTAATTTTAATGTAATACATTTAAAAATATAAGTGTTAAAAATATTTTTAATTATGTAGCGGGTTTCGTTAGCAGTGTAAAGTGGGGAGTGTAAAAGTTAAAAGTGTAAAGGTTTAATTATAAAGGTGTAAACCTAAATTTAACATCGGCGAATGAACATGGAAATTTTAGTATTCAGTACCGGTTTCAGATGAGACCAGCATAAAAAATAAGATTGACTGCAACTCGCATAACATTTACAACTATATCATCCGTAGTATTATAGTAGTTTTATTACCAAGTACTTAATTGTAGGCTAAACCAGGTTTATTGGTTTAAAAATGAGGTTTTCTTTGGCAGTAATAAATTTCATATATCAAATCGCAAATTAAGCTGTTACTGTTATCACCAACTGAATCATATTACATATGATTATATCTTATTATTTTATTCGATGTTCTTTTTGAACATAAATCAATTTAATTTAATAAAACTATTAGGCATGCGTAAAAATATACATTAAAAGTTTTACGTAAAATAATATAATCGTATTAAACTACCACGTTTAATAAAACAGGATAGCTCAATTAATAAACCATGTAATAATGTATAATTTTGGGTGCAAGTAATTATAAGATATTATTTTTTCAATATTTTATTTAATTAAATACAATAAATAAATCATTTAGTATTCAAGTTCAGCACCAATGACGCTCACGAGGAACTCCTTAAAGGCACTGATCCTAACAAAGACGTCGGGCGCTCCGCGAGCACAAGGAAAGCCCCAAGATACGATACCGATCTGCTCCCCGGAGCCCTGAAGCACCAGCGCACTGCCGGAGTCACCCTGGGTTAGAACAAACTGATTATATACAAACATTGGTTTGTTTTCTAAAAACTTTTTTGTATTAGAATATTCTGAATAGTTTAGAATTACTTCAATACGAATCTTAATTCCGAGACAATTTTAATTAATTTTGATTCGAACATAAAAGTACTTGATATAGGAATTTAATCAAAACTTTTAAAACGTCAAGTAACATAAAGCAGAGACTCGAAGTTCAAGGATACTTCAATATTATTCCTCTTAAAATCCGATGGTATTATATTCAAATTGGATTTTTAATTACATTTCCCAGTGACGTAATTAAGAGCTTTATAAACGACGTCCGAGCACTTGTGCAGATTCTTTATAATGAGATTATGGCGACCACGTTAGTTTAATACGATAATTTAATAAAAAAAATCAATAATATTTTCTGTTTTTGTTACATCATTCTTACATTGCACATTCCGTGTCCTTCGGAGTGGAAGGTGCAGATTTCTGTCAAAGGATTCACTGGAGGAGCTCCCCAAGGAAGGCCGGCCACCTTCACACCTATAATGCATCTCAAAGGCGAAATTGTGTTCACATACAGTAATTGGAGACGATCAGGTGTTGACGCCATGTCCTTAAAGAAAATATGATTTTTTAAAAACTAATTCATAAATCGATAAAAAACTAAATGCCTCATTACTTACTTTATACAAACCCCAGCCTGTTACAAAATTGGTAACATCTGTTCCAATCCAGTTAAAATTCAATTTAATAAGTGATACAAGTTTATTAAAAATGATGTCTGTATCGGTAAAGAGGATACCTATATCATTTTTTATATATTGACTGTCGTATTCTGGGTGATTGATGTGTCCCGAAAATTTTATTATATTGTCAGAAGAATTCCAGTAATTAGAACCAATAACACCAACGAAGTCCCTGAAAAGAAAATATTTCAAATAGTTATAAATAAATTATTGCTATAAAATATTTTCAGGCGCAAATATTATATACTCACGGATCTAGTTCTCCCCAATGGTTAAATGGTTCGATGCAATGGGCGGCGCTCAATATATGACGTTTAGTGACTATAGAACCTCCGCAGACGAGAAACTTGAAGAAATTATTTATTATTAAGGCCACCATGTGCTTGGCGTAACCATCAGGAGCATCCACTCCGCCAATGATAGTGGGGTTGAGATTATCATTAGCCGAAGGGCGAATGAAATTCAGATTATATCCTGGAAGTTAATTAGTTATAAATAACAAAATTAGTTAAAAAAAATATATTACTATTTTTAATAAAAATATTTTCTTAATTACCATTAAATTGCAAAAATATTACAAATATAATTATTAGTTTGTACATCTTGTAAGTTGTTAAAACTGTTTGTGTTATTTTTTATTCACTGTGTATGTATTTATATTAAAAATATTTATCGTAATGATACTGGAAAAGTTATTAAACTCTCCTAATGACCTACGATTTATATCATCTGATAAAAAATTATATTAAAACACTACGATCATGACCTTGTCTCACTAAAAAATAGGGAACATGATTCATTGTTTATAAGCATTAAAAAGGTGATAAAAAAAATAAAACAAAATAAACTTTGAAGAAAATATTTTTTTATTTGATATATACATATGGCTGTATGTCGTTAGTTTTTGTTAACGCTAATTTTGCTGGATATTAAAAAAAAACTCTAAAAGATTCGAATTTTAAATTTTGTAACTTTATAAATTATGTTAGTACAGATCAGTTTTTTTATAATATTACATAATTAGTATACCTATATTTATATATTACAGATCATTTTACATAACGAATCATAAATCCTGAATCACTTTAGGAGGTAGTTAAAATAAATATGACTTTAAATAACATTATACCTTCATTTATTTCATTTTCAATTCTTCAACGTTCGAGACAACCTCACACGTGGTAAGTATCATTTAATAAGTAAGTATTACCCTAAGAAATTCTTAATTCGTATACCTACATTTTTCGTAAGAAATTAAAATATATATATATTATTTGTTGACAAAGGTTTTAAAAAAATATGGAGGATGAAACTATTATTGGTAACTCCGAAGCGTTGTACCCGATACTTCTTATACCCAAGAAGTGTACAACCTTGGAAACTAACTGCGAGGCGACGGATAACGTTTTCATAGATTTAAATATAACATCCCCGGACACTGAGGGTAACGAAATGTGTATATATTCAGGTTTCTGTAACGTCAAACTGATAGATAGTTACGACGTGAATATTAACGAACTGGATTCTAATAGTCAGTCCTCTGACTCGAATGACCATAATCAGATCCCGGTTATAGTAAGTGAGGCGAATCAGTACCCAGCATACAGTCAGTCCCAGGTGTGGATAGACCCAGCCAGGAGCCCCTACGTGTATAACAACTATGATGCAGTGGAGTCTCAGGAACGGTACTCAGTGTACAGCCAAACCCTCTCCAGTCATATCACAGTGGAACAACATAACACATACATAACTCAGAATGTATACAATTACAAGGAATCAACTCCATTTTCTCCAGTTGAAGAGTTTGGACATAAAAAATTTAGAAAAAATGTACCTAATGAGACAAATCAGCATGATTTGTATGAGGATGACGAATTTGAGTGTGGGGTCCTTCTGTCTCAGCTGCCCGAAGAAATAATGAATGAAAAGGCCCGGGAGGAATTAAAGTTTATAGATTTACAGAGTGAGAACGATGCCTTGAAACAACTCATGTCTTCTGATATTCAGTCATTATCAAAACAGCAGAAGACAATACTGTACTTGGGTCACAACTCACACTACGGTCAGACCATACAGAAGATAGCAGTCAACGACCCAACCTTAGAGTGTATAGACAATAGTATTGATAATGAAATTGTTGCTGGTGAGTTTTATTTTTTGTATAGAATGTATTTTATCTGATAAAAGGATTATTTATATTATGTTTATTCTGATTGTAATCATACACCTGTTAATATTCTTGTGGTCGTGACTTATTAATTGAATCTTATCAATAATAGTTTAGTTTATTCATTAAAAAAATATATAGAATATCTAAATAATATTTTATATTAATATCCAAGAAGTAAATATATTTTTTATTTCAGAAAGCAGTCAGCCGAATCAAAAGAAATATCAATGTGACAAATGCAAGCAATTATTTGATCAAATCACAACTTTCAAACAACACATGGTCGGTAACCACAGGAGCCCCAGTATGAACACAAACAGTTCTAACCCAATCAGCGAAATGAAGTTTATGTGCACAGAATGTGGCAAACATCTTAAAAATCAAAAAAAGTTTGAACTACACTGCCTCGGCCATGGAAATCCTGAGCTCGAATGTGACAAGTGCCACAAGGTGTTTGCATCAAAATTTACTCTCCGTAATCATTTTAAGATCCATCAAAGGAAGTATCCGTGTATGTATTGTACTAAGACTTATTCTAGTTCAGATGAATTGAAGTTGCACAAGGCCAAAATACATTTTATATTTATGTGTGATATGTGTGACTTCACTGCAACAAAGTATTCAAATTTGGACGCACACAAACAAACACATGTCAGTAAATTAGAATTAAGTGACTCTGATCTCACTCTATCACTCAATGGTGATATTAAGAGTGATAGTGGTACATTATCACCATCACATGATTACATTCTAAGATCTGATGATCTAGACAGGAAATTAGATGATATTAGAAAAGCTGATTCTGTTATTGCTAAGGTGATGTCAAACAAAATATTCTTACTCCACGCTAAAAAGGCCCGACGTCACAAAAAATATAAAAAGGTAATGAAAAATTTCTTATTATTAGCAATTATTATTATACGGTTTCAATTTGCACCACCCACCTCACTAGTTAACAAGGTGGTGGGTTAGACCGTGCCTATATAAAGTTACTAAGAGGTGTATAACTTATTTTAGCGATAAAAAACTATATTAAATATGTTTCCTTTTTCCAGACTTGCGAGGTGTGTTTCAAAACCTTCGACCGCATCGGCGATCTTAAGCGACACCTCATAGAGCACGTGATCCGAAGCACCCTCACTAAGACGCCCGTTAACAAAAACGGAACCCTTACCATACAGTGTGAGGTCTGCCAGGACGAAACTTTCTCCAAAGTAGACAAATACAAAGCTCATTTGCGAGAGCACGCTAAACTTACTTTATACAAGTGTACTTTCTGTGATAAATCCTTCAGCGATTCCAGCAATTTTTCGAAGCATAAAAAAATTCATGGCACAACTTTTTTTCAATGCGACCTTTGCCAGAGAAAGTTCAACTCCAAAAAGATGCTAAAACAACACATGGAATATCACAACAACAATTCGCCGATTCCGTGCCTTTATTGCGATAAAGAGTTTTATTTTCCCTCCATGTTAAACAAACACGTTAAATGCGTTCACAATCGCGAAATGTCCAGATTTAGGTGTAGATTTTGTCATGAATATTTCAAAACCCTTAAAGATAAGTGGGATCACGAGTGGAGAATACATAATGTAAGGAAAATTATCGTGGATTGTCTGATTTGTGGCTCGAAATTTCGAAAATATTCGGAGTTAAAAAGACACTGTAACGATGTCCATCATTTGGATATACCTCCCGCCAAAAAACTACTACGTAAACGGAGGTCTTTGTAAAATAGCCGGTCTATTTTGTAATCGCGCCATCTAGAAATTTTAGGAGTAACTCTAGAAGAGTTCTCGTTTAGATTATACGTAACGACAACGATACGGGTTTATTTTATATATTTATTTTTGTGATTTTGTAAGACTAATTTTGTTATCATTGTTTAATTATTTTTGTTTAATTATTTGTATTAGATAAGTAAAAATATTTTTTTATAACTTTAAATAAGTTACAAATGAACTTTAGAAAGACTGTTTTGTTTTTTATGATTTTTATATAACTAAATATATTAACTTTGTTTTAATTTAGTTTATATATATTTTTAGTGATAAGTAGAAGACGGGGCCGTAAATCATATATAAGATTTATTATTATTATACCTATTGTGATCTCTTTTTAAACGACTGTTGATTTATTTATAGATTTAACTTTTGTTTTTAACGTTTGTTAAAGATATCAATTTGTTATATAATAAATTTTTTGTTAAATGATTTTTTATTTCCAGACCCTCCCGATATTCTTTCCCGTATGTGCTAGAATTTTCATATGTAATATTTATGAATTTATTTTTATATCTACTGTGTAAATATTAAAATCATCAATCATTAATACCAGAGCCGTAACTAACAGTAATGAATAGTTACCAAAACGAAGAAAAGTCGTAATTTGTCAGTAAATAGTAATCGCGATGTATAAAGAGGATTTACAACGACCTTGTAGTTCGCGCATGCGCACCTCGGGTCACCTGCCATAGACATCGGATTAACGTCTCATTCTCAGTCCGTGAAAACGCCTCGCGAGAGAAGTACGTCTTGACCTTGTTTCGCGCAAGAAAAACGCGAACGCGTGTTCTTTACTTCATTGTTATCATCTACAGTGGGTGTGAAAGTGTTTCGTGAAGTCTAAGGTTAGTATGCACGATAAATTTATCGGTCACATATCGGCTACAAGTGATAATAAGAAGCCATTCAGGGCAAATGTTGTTGATTTAGCACTGTTCGAATTAATGGCCCTATCAAGTATGACACTTGTGTGTTCATTTCAATGATATGGTTTGATGTACAAATATAAATCGTGTACAAGGTAGATGTCTAGTAGATAAAAAATCAATAAATATTATCGTACGTAATCAAATTTTTATCGAATAATTAATAAGTTATTCGCGCCTTGCCTTATACTGAGAAGTAATAACAAAAAATTGATGAGACCCATCCAATTTGTTTTTTGTCTACATTTTTTTTAACAGTAGTGTTTCATGACTATGTTAAAATAAGGCACATTATTTATTATTATTTATATTACTGTCTGTGTGCTATAACATCGTTTTGTACATCATTCCCTAAAAAAGGTGTTGTAGTGGCAAATAAAATGATACATTATTGTTATTTGGATCCCCTACGAACCGTTATGTTGTTTCTTTCACTACTAGCTGTGCCTCTTCCCCCTTATTCAAATAATAGGTCATTTAATTAGATTTGTGGCAGAAATGTCCCCAAACAATTATTGTTTTTTGTCATAACAAAGAGAGGAAGATGATAGTATTTCTTAATAAATAAATTTTGCGCGGTGTATAAAGGAACAAAATAAACAGACAAATATTTAAAAACTTTGGGGTCTGTCTCACGTTAAATGGTTCACATTTTTGGAAAAAAAATACTACTAATATAAATTAAGTCATATTGATACCGATTACATCAATTATACCATTGGTCGAAATAGTTGCAATACATCGTGTAGAGATGGACAAGGCCGCCATATTCACAAGTCTATCTAAAACGGCAACACTGCAAGAACTTTGAAATTTGGTAAATCACCCCATACACTTTCTATTAATATAGTCCGTCAACTCCTGATTTTCCGCCATTCACTTTCTGTCCTTTCAGGGAATGTGATGTTAAGAAGAACGTGCCGTCGATTCCCTCGAATGCTGTTTGTTGGTGCAGACAGCGTCAGCGGAATATAATCCTTCCTATCACAGATGTTATTTCCTGCATATTGATTCATAATCTAAATCATTTCATCTCTACTAATAAATTTCTTTAAGTTTGAAAACAGGCCCTAATAACTCCTATTCCAGAAAAAAAGCAAACCTGTAACCTTCAGCGACTTTTGTCCTATCTCCATTCTACGCTTTCTTTCTAAAATGATTGAAAAAATTGTTCCTGAACAGTCAGTTCCTTAACGAAAATCTCCTTATTTCGTTTGATGACACGGTTGACAATGGATAGTCAACAGATTACAGTATGGACATTGCTGGATGTTAACAATGCCTTTAGTAAAGTTGATTATGATATTTTACTAGCATTACTGCTTTCTATTAACATATTCCAGAAATGACAAACTGGTGGCAGAATTACCTCACTGGCCGTCAACAGTACACTCGGAATAAGACTTTCTCATCCTGGTGTGATGTCTCGGCAGGGGTACCCCAAGGCGGCGTGTTATCTCCGCTATTATTCGCAATTTTCATTAATGCTATCTCTGAGAATATAATTTCTCTCTATCACATGTATGCAGACGATATACAAATATATCGTCACTAACACCTTGAAAATCTATCTTCCTCTGTATCACTCATGAATAATGATCTGAACGCTATTTATAAATTGAATAGTCAGTACGGTCTGATAGTAAATCCTGCTAAATCTTAGGCAATAATTATTGATAGCCCTTTGTGATTGCAAGGGTTGATTGGCAAAACGTACCTCGTATTGTGTATAATGTTAAAATATAACTATATTGTTTTAATGTAAAAAATCTTGGCATCTTCTTGAATCAGACATTATTTTGGAGTACTGAAATTAAATAACCCGAAAAAAAAAACAATAGTGGCCATGAGCGCTCTACTACGATTGCGATATTTTCTTCCAATTCTTACAAAAAATATGTTAGCCCAGTCCCTTCTCTTTAATATACCCGAGGATTATCCAATGAGCTTCATCAAGTCCAAAAAATGACACGTTGTATATATGGTTGTCCCAAATATGACTATATTTATGATTTCGTAAAAAATTCTAGCGGCACCCTATACACTACGTCGGGGTTGACACGTTCTTTCTCTCCTTTATTGTGTATTATTTCACCCAAAAACTTGTAGGAATATACTTGTAGGAAAACTAAGTTTTTAGAAGCACCAGCTGATACGATCATCACAGTCCTTACGCATCAGAATGCCAGTACATAGCACAAAATTCTACAAACAGTCTTTAACAGTTAATTTCATCAAATTGTGGTATAACTTACCAATTAATATCCGAAAATTGAAATTATTGATAGTATTAAAAAAAACTGCTAAGGAAAATTTACTATCCAAGGATATCAAGGAGGACATCTATTTTCATCACATATATACATACTTATAGACATTGTTTAGTTTTTTACCTCAATATATATTGGTAATAATTTTATTAATGTATTATATCTGTATGTTGGTGTGTAGTTATTTTTAAGTATGATTATTTATTACCATACATTTACGCTACCTACTGATCTATGGAATTTTAAAAGTATCTCAACCATAACATCGGTTACATGGAAAAAATGGCCGACAAGCGATAAGACCGCCTTTTTATCTTCAACATTTTCTTTTTTTATTTTTGTTGTTATAACTTTTTACTTGTTTTATGATGTGGGGTGTGCAAAGATTATAATGAAATTTAAAAACATGTATATATTGTTATTGAAATTTTCCCTCGTTACTATTTTAATATATATAAGCATAGATAGATATAAAATAAAACCTATACTTAACTACTAGGCTCATTTCATTATCCAACTTCAAGCACACGATGACCCAGGAATAGTGAATTAAAAAGGTTCCCAGCAATTACATTACACTAACTAGGATCACGATCTTCAAGAGACTTCAATCCCCACTTCATCAAAGAATAGAAGAAAAGGGACCTTATGTTATTAGTCATGTATTCTACCGCACTAGCCAGAATAGTAGTCATATACTGAGTGTCCATAACTCGCATTACATTGAAACCTAGCTCACTAACAGCCTATTCACTATGCGATCTCTTTAAGCTATTTGACATAGTGCTTGACGGATTGGGTAATGATAGGGCTGAACTGATTACACCATCTGTGAATAAATAGTTGAAATATTGTTAGGGATAGACCCAAAGGTCGCAGATTAGGGTCATCTCCGTGTTAATACATTTTTCATTTTAAAATTAAATATTTCTTCTAACATGTTTAAAATAATATTATATGTTCGCGATATATTTCGTATTATATTGTTTTTACAGTTACCTTTTAGACAATTTACACTTTTGGTTTTTAAGGACGACTGGTAAAAAATAAGAACAAACAATTGCCAAGGTTGACATAATTGGTTACAATTAACGCTTTTTGTTTAAATAAAAACTGAGAGTAATCTCGTAATATACGAGTATATGAATAATAGATTAGCAAATAGAAGATCATTTGGAATGTTAATGTTACGGTATCGAATTTATTACTGAACGGGAGCAATTTATGATATGGACGTAATTTAACATACTTAATTCGCATTATAATGTCTTTCTCTTTAGATAAGTAGCAGATAATAATAAAGAAATAGAATTATAATAGGCACAAAAGATCGACATGTAGTAACAAATTCATTTGATTATGTTTCGTCGGCGAGTGAAAGAATCTTGAGCCCCCCTCCCCTCCCCCCCATATATGAAAGCAATCCCTCAACAAATATACCTCAGGACTGTATCGGCTTTGATGGATCCGGGGATTCTCGGATTTTACTCGGGCTGCCCGCCTTATTAAACACGGACGTCATGTAAGAGTCTACGCGAGCCTCTGCAGGTTCGATAGTGGTAATGCAAAAATAGATCAACTTTTGGGCCATGTGCATGTGCAAGCGAAGATTGAAGACCTGTTTTCTTAGACTCTCTGAAGACGTACCACGTACCAAAGACTACGCTGGGAGATCTGTGTTTAACTTTGCTCTGGCAATTTGTTTGTCTGGCAAATTGGTGATCTGTCGTAGTTGGTTAAGGTGCAGACTAATCTACCGGACATGGATGGCCACATGACTTCTTTGTTGGATCTTCTGCTGACTATACATCTTAGAAAGTACCAGGTCAATGTCGTCGCCCTTCTAGGGTCCTCTGACTATTGCCTGGTAGGGAGTGTAGTATGTGCCCATTTAACTTCCCGCTCTCATAAGACCTGCTACCAGTCAGCGGCTTGGGATGGAATGAGGTCCCGCATTTTACCCGTGAGAGCCAGTATGTTTCCCTTCCAATGATCCCAGTGACTGTGTTGCGCTTAATATAGAGCGTGGAACAATTTGTACCAAGCTCCGTGGTACCACTTGGTGGCAGATCGCGACCTTAGTTTATTGTGTTTGTCAAGGCTGTAGCAGCTGGCAAACGTCAAGCGTATCAAGTTAGGGCTAATGTATTAGTCACTAACCGAACCGAACTAAGGAATAAACTGAACTGAAGAGGAAATATAACCGTGCCTCCAGATTTTTCAAACGGCAAATCGCTAGACCAAAGTTCAAGCATATCAACAAAATTGGGGATCATCTGGCTATCACTATCTAAAGTCACTCTGGGCAAGTTATGCCAGCCGTCCCCACCGCCATTGCACATGAGGAATGACCCATACTGCAAAAGAGAGGCCCATCTCTTGGGCACTTTTTTTCCCTCAAATTTGGATAATTTTAACTGACATTGTTATGCGGATGACAGCACTGGGGATGCGGTATATATGGACCGTGCAGGGCTCTCTTGAGAAAACGGAGACGAGTGCCGAAAGAAACTTGTATCTTCTAAGGAGCCCTCTCTTGGGATGGTCTGAGAATGGGACGAAGTGAACCTCGTACAGTTAATTCAAATTCGAATACAAAATATCTTTATTCAAGTAGAAATTTACACGCACTTTTGAATCGTCAATTATTACAATACAAAAAAAGTTCAGTGTAGTCTGTCCGTAAGTAAGCTACCACCGGCTCGGAATGCTGCTCTGTTGAGAAGAGCCGGCCAGAAACTTAACAGTTGCTCTTTTCAAAAGAAATATAACAATCTAAGATGATAACCAAAAGAAATAACTTTACGCTTTTACCACCAAAAAAAACCCCATTTGTCGTATCGCCGCTTTTCGAGAACATTCGCCCCAATACTTCGCCAAGTATCAGATTACGGGGCCTCGACATTGCGCGCGACTGTCAGTTTCGTGGTTATCTGGAGAGCAAGTAGGCTTCGATGTAATTAGGAGTGATCAACAGATCGAGGCAGTATTTCAACCTCGCCAAAAGACTTGCGCTCTATAAGTCACAGGTCCCTCTTTTAACGGGATGTTATATAAATATTCATTCTTGTCTTTTATAGTTCGTGAGATTTTATTATTAGCCAGTGAATGGTATTTGGATTTTATATATGTACGTGGACTTCCCGTTCTATAACTTTTAAGTTCCGTTTCTTTTACAATCTCTTGAACTAAGTTAGAAAATTTTTGATTGTATATCTTTATGTCCACCTGTATCAGAATTTGTGTGTGAATAAAATCTTGTGCAGAGCCAAAGTATACGCATTGCACGATAGACGGATAGATCTTGTTTTTTATATTATATACTTCCTGAATATTACAGTTCATGATGCGCCAAGTATTTTTTAACGGACAAATAAATATTTTTCATCTAATCGTCACGTAAACAGCTTTACCTAATAATATAAATTTTAAAAGTAAAAATCGTTTGTAATAAAATACCTCGTTCGACAGGGTCGATCGTGTTAGGTAGATTCCCGTCGGTCGGATCAGCAAAGAAAAACTAGCCGGCAGTATTCTACTGGTCATTACGAGTCTTATGACGGGTCACTCTGCATATGTTGGGTGAGCGGGGAACCACCCCCCACCCCTATCTCCTAAACGGGGGGCCGCATCAAAAAACTTTTCGAACAAAAAAGTTTCCTCTTTTAATTTGTTAATTTTCTAAGATTTTTCCGACGGCAAAATTTTGCCTTCTTCTGTGACTTTTTTCGGTTTTTAACTTTCAACCCCCTCAGCCCCCCAACCCCCCGACCGATTTCCCCCCTTCAAGAACTTAACCTTCATTTTGTCCTTAAGAATGTGTATACCGAGTTTGAAAATGCGACCTGTAGCGTGTCCCAAAGGTTTGCACTTTCACCCCCCCTCCCATTTTCACTTTTTCCAAAAAAACGAGATGCTACGTTTGTCCTACTAATTTATCCTATCGACCTGTGAAGTCAGATTTTGCCTACGATGAATTTGGACTGATGGATCATATATACATATATATCGGGATATATAATTATTTTTTTCGACGGATTCTCAATCTCCAGTTCATAAACGGCGTAGCGCCCCTACTCTGGGGTCTGGGTCCCGTCATCGCATTGATTGCAATAGGTAGATTCATCTATGGAATCTACCTAAAATTAAAGCTAATTAACTTTACTAAATTTTAATGATATACATATATCGCTTACATTATTAACGTAAGATGTAATTTGCCAAATCTCTTCATACTAATTAAACTCGGTTGAATTACGTTCACATATCACATAAATAATTCGTTTGTATCACATAAATAACTTAATGAACAATACTTGAATAGCTAATTAATTATACCAATTAAATAATAGAACCTCTTTCACGTGTCTGGTCCTGATTTAATTGATTAAAACAATTATTTTTATTACACCACCTGACCCGGTCACGTTTGTAGGGTCTTGTTTTATGGTAATTAACACTAAACCTACCAAGTACCGGTCAAATTGACCGTTCTTAAACTTTTGTAAAACTTACACATTTTTAAACGTTATAATATCGTTATCAAACTACATTACAATTCTTAGAATATGCATATAATATTTTCTTCACTCTTTACTTTTAGTTATTTCCATTATTACCTGCGTTATATAATAAAATAACTTTTAATTACCGGTCAATTTGACGGCGTGCGGTAGGAACAGGTGTACAAGAATTGTAGGTAGGTTTATTACACAAAATAACAAATGCGGAGTTCATTATTATCATACGTTTCCTTTAAAACACTAAAACATAAAAAGATTTTTTTTTTCTTATGAAGGATGAAAAATTTTAATTGTTTTTTTTTTTTACTGTAATTAGTGTTTTTGATTTGTTCTGATTGTATATAGTTTATACTATAAACATTTTTTTTTATTTATATAAAACAACAGGTATGCGATTTAAAAGAAGCATTATAAAAATATTATTTAATTTATAAATTAACTGTATTAATAAATAAGAAACATTATAATAATTATAAGAAAACATTATGTTTCTTCGATTATTGATTAAATATTTCGATAATAAAACTAATTTACTTAACATCTGAAGACATGGCGGTGTCTCGCTAAATCGAGAAAAAGATGGCCGAAGTTTCGTATCTCAAAGCGATTCGCGCCATTTTCAAATCTAGAATATTCAAATTTTCAATGACCAAGAGCTGGTTAGAAATTATTACGAGTCAAAATTTCTCTCTGACTGACTCACCGATTATAAATAGAAGTAGTTTCCATTAACCGAGCTGAAATTTAGTACGCAATTAGGTTTTAGTGTATAAAGGAAAAACTATCAAAACATTGAAAATCGAGAATGTGGCGGAACATCAAACTACCATGGATACGGTAATGATGTTGAGGTCTTATCAGCAATGTCTGTTGATAAAAAATTATAATATGGTCTACTTGAAAAACGGAAAAATCTTCAGTAACGTAAAATAACAATATCTAGATAGATACCTTACTTTGTAAATAGTAAGTAAGGTTTTTAATTTTATACCAATTTTACCTTAACTTGACTTAAAACGCAACCGGGCAATTTAATTACAGGATAAACTATCCAATTTAAAATCGATATCCCTTCGGTAAATTAGGTAAGTTAAGGGATATAACAGTTATACTAGGATCCGCCAACAGTGCGCGGCGGACGTTGAGCTGGGTCCCTCTCTTTTCTTTTTTCTTTTCTTGATAACTTTAAAATTTCTAAACATTTTTTCAATCTATTCGCTATAACATCCGCGGTCCGCTCAAACATACATTAGAAAATTTTTAGCTAATTATCTCGTCGCATTCTGGAGACAACTAAACACAAAAAAGTCTCCCTAACGGTTAAGAGCTTCGCTTACGCTCAGCTCAATTAGTAGCCTAGTCTTTTGACGCATGCTTTTGGCACCCTACTCATTAGATATAAAAAAGGTAATATTAATAAAATTACTATTAAATCTTATTAGTTGCTCCAATAGATAGGTATACTAAAGCGTTTTTTGATGTTGGTTTTCGATGGGATTACCATTACCTCTGATCTATTTACATCATGATCTAACGTAGAAATATCTTACGAGTATAACGTATTCAATATATATAATACTGTCTGGAATGCTCTTGTCGGTGGATTTTGTAACAGATGGTGTATCACTACCATGTATTAATATTTAGTAATATTTTAAACTAGGTGACCATACCGCGTTTAATCTATTTAAATGTTGGATATTTGAAGTTTTGGAGGTAGTATATATATAGAATATCAAATAAATAGTGTTATTAACATAATAATATAATATATTGTTAATAATAATTGCAATGTTGTGAGGTTAAGAGAGATCGAAGTATTCCTCATTTCTCATTTTGACGTTTGTGAAACAGTGATCACAATAAAAAAACCTGAATTTGTTCTGTGGTTCCCAGAGCAGGGCGCGTTTGGAACACTTACTAAAAGGATTACTTCTATAAGTATCATAATCCTGACGCTTCCATTTGATAAACAAGTGAATAAAATTGATTCAAAGTGGGAAAGATATAATTAATATCCCATCACCCCTTACCATCACATGATCATTTATTATTAGAGTATTTTATAATAATACATTTCCCCTGTCCTATATATTTATTTAAGTGTGATATTATATGATTTATATGCTTGGTGACCCGTACGCACGGCGAGTGACCCAAGAGGTCCAATGGGGCGGGGCGTCTGTGTGTATTTACGGTGTGGGGGAGATACTCCATAGTTAAAAAGAAATATCTTCTTTTTTTCCCCTCACGATGTTTTTTTTTTATACAGTATTTTTTTAAACATATTTTTATATAATTATTGAAAAAAAATGGAGTACATTTAATTTTAGCTCAATTATATTTAAAATTATAATTATTTTTATTATTTTTATATAATTGAGATGTTAATTGGAAAATGTTTATGTAAATTTGTTTTATTTTCCTTATGTATATAGAATAACTTATTTTTTATGAGGAAAACCTTGTATAGGACTTGTGTTTAGAAATGTCATCTTGTAAGAATCATCTGTTTCGTGAGCAATAATAATGATGGGTCAAAAATATTATATTACAAATTTTATAATTCATTCATGGTTTCGCTTAATATTAAGGTCAGTCCATACAAACAGCTAAATTAGTTTGACCCAGCTCTTGAATGATCACGAACAATGGCGACTTTGTAGTTTCCGGTATGAACCGCCTTAAGATGAAGCAGTACCACCTTCTTTGCATTCTTTAGAAGCTTTAATAATATTAAATAGTAAAACTTTATTTTATTTGTTCATAAAAATGTATATACACTTTAATGAAAATAATTTTATTAGTCCTCGTAAAAACTTCAAAGATTTTTTCTTATCGCTATATTTACGAACAGGAAATAAGAATTTCATAATATATATACATATATACATACATATACATATATAAGTAAAACTTGCATAAACCCCAGTACTCATAGTAAGTATATTTACAATATACTTCAAATGTACATTACATAACAATCGTAAATAGATTTCATAACACCCGGAGGTCGTGTGATGAAGCTAAATCAAATAATAATGTAAACACAGCTTTATACCATCTCCCACGCTCCAGTTTAGATTCGATGTTTTGAACGCAATATAAATATATATTAATATCCTATTTATTGTAAAACTAAAGAGATAAATTATATGGATGCTTATAGATTATTAGATGAAATAAGAGTGACGTCACAGGATCACGACTATAGAAGACAAAATTATATATACAGTAATACCCCGCTTTACGCAAAGGATACGTTCCAAAAAAAATCGCGGTAACTAAAATTCGCGTATAACGAGGTTTATGATTAAACATAGTCAAAAATTATTACAAAAAAATAAAAATACTAAAACTTTAATTCTAGGAACACTATGCAATACATACTCTTATTTTTTACGGAAAAATACATCTATTGTTGATGACTACATTATATTTATACACACTCTTTCGCGTAATTCGAGGCATTTGAGCGCGAAATTTGCATCCGCGTTATAGTGAAACCGCGTATAACGGGGTCGCGTAAAGCGGGGTATTACTGTATATAATATTCGTCATATCGTCCTAGACAAGACTTAAGTTACTATCAGTGAATCATTTTAATATCAAATATCGATGATAAACTGACTTACCATTTATTGATATCTTAATATGTAACTTTTTGACGAAAACGATTTCATATTCATTTATTGGATTTACTAGGGGCGCCAACAGACCCTCAATTTCGACTCGCTCGCGAAATCTCCGGTGCCGTTTCCATATTGACCGAAGCGAGTCCATTGTAATGACTCATCATTTCCCATTGACTTCAATGGGATATCAGTTTTTTCACGATTATTCCTCAACATATTTAAAAAAAATTTTTTTTTTAATCATCACCTAATGTGTCTTTTTGATTGCAAAATTTCATAATTTTCCGTCAAGAAATTTTCGAGCCTATTCGTGACAAAGAATGTGAAAACGTCTCCAGCAGAGCGCTCCGCTCGCATCGCTCATTTAATGAGAATACTCACTGTAAGTAAGAAAACCAGAAACATTTCAACTTAAATCATTTCAGTATATAATATATGATATAAAAATACCTCCAAATTGTATGGAATATTAAAATATTTAATTCTTAGTGACTTGTTTATAACTTTTCCACCTCGTTGGGCATAAGCTTTGACGTTACGTCTATCGAGTTGAA
The DNA here is from genome assembly GCA_918358695.1 of Melinaea menophilus ssp. n. AW-2005. Classification (NCBI taxonomy): domain Eukaryota; kingdom Metazoa; phylum Arthropoda; class Insecta; order Lepidoptera; family Nymphalidae; genus Melinaea; species Melinaea menophilus. The sequence continues at coordinate 28,846,272 of OU911042.1, forward strand.
CGTACTGTGAGCATTTTAAGACATTTCTTATTATATTGTAGATGTCGCCCGACTCTGTCCGTTCATATAAAGGTTTTTATTTAACGGAAAAATATATTTTGTAGCTTTTTCTTCTTACACCATTTCATTCCCGTAGGTCCGGGTCCCGTGAAATTGAAATCAAAAATAGCCTGTTACTCATTGATCATTTAGCTTTCGAACTTTTTAGTTTTTGAGATTACACATAACATATAAACATACAATCAAACCTTTTATCTTCATAATCTTAGTATGCATAACATTTATAAAGAAGCATTATTAATAATATTTCTTTAGCTTACAGCCGTCGCTTCGCTTGCTTACAGTTTTCTTAAGGAATTGTTTTTCATCTTGAAGCACCGTGCCAATACAAACCATGTTGTATACTAGCTTGTACACGTGGCTTCACTCGTCCTCAATTAAATATTACATTATTACAGCTATTGTTATTATTTAAGCTACATTACCATAGTTTCATCTAAATCAGTTAGTAGTTTTCTCTCACAAACATACATATAACCTAACAAGTGTATACATAGTATTAAGGTTATAATGCGATTAAACACTAAATGTTTAATGCTCTTGTAACATTGTTTTGTGAAAATAAACAAGGGCGAAACATTCAAACTATATTCACACATTCGCGAGTTGTTCCTGAATAAATGAAACCTTCAAGCATAAAGGTATGTACCGTCAGCAAAAAAACAAATTTATACTAAAAATAACAGGTTTAAATACTGTTTGTTTGTACAAATACAAATGGCGGACGTAATGGTACAAAGTATTCTCTTCCAGTTAACTCGTAATATAAATATAGACATAGAAATATAACAATAAGGCGGTAGAAATTGATAATTAAACTATGTAATAACTTAATAAACATATTGTTTATATAATATAAAAAGTATATACTCAATAAAAAGTATTTTGATAATTAAAAAGCACGCCCTTTGAAATTTGCTATCTATATATAATCTAATATCTATTGGTACTGTCTGTATATTTGACTAGGGACGCCAACAGACCCTCAATTTTGACTCACTACGCTCGTGAAATCTCAGGTGCCGTTTGCATATTGAGCGAAGCGAGCCCAGTGTAATGACTCATCGTTTCCCATTGACTTCAATGGGATATCAGTTTTTTGACATATTTTTTATTTATTTATTTTGAGCCAATTCGTGACAAAGAATGTGAAAAAGTCTCCAGTAAAACGCTCCGCTCGCTTCGCTCAAATATTTTTTTAATCTGTGTTATAACTGATGATTTTTTATCGATCTTGATAAAAAATGTATATAAGAAAATGGCGCAAATTTTTGATTACTTATTCCATTTATATAATCTCAACGTAAAAGATAAATGCCGATAAAGTCGCATGTAAAGTTTAACCAATCAATTCGAACTAAACGAACGTAGCCGGGAACAATGGCTTATATAATATTTGCATAAATAAAATTATATTAATCTAATTTAAAAATACTTTTTTGGTGACGCTACAAACCATGGGATGTCTTTAACATGTTCGCCCACGCGCCCTCCCTCGGAATAACCGTGCAATTTTCACTTCAGCGACTTTTCTTTTTGAATATATTTAATACTAATAATAAATATAAGGAAAACTTGATTAAAAATCATAACCTTCAAGTAATTATTTAAGTAATCGCTTAAGAAGATTTAGTACATCACAGTATACTTTATTCTTCTAAGTAGGTCAACTGATAATGGAGTGAACTTATGTTCAGCATTAACTTCCACTGGTACTACTCTGGAAGAATTGTTCAATGTAGGCTTCTATGCTGTTATATAGTACTTATTTTCACTAATAATTTCATTCAAATCTCCATACATCTTTAGTGTTCTCTGATGTGAATGCTACTGATAAATAGAAATGCGGTTTTCAAAGTCATTTTTATCTAAAATTGTTTGTGTATATGTATGTTACGGCTCCTACTTTCTTTAAGTGACCAAGCATAAATAAAAATGAAGTTACCAAGAAAGACGTACATGAAAAACCCTCAATCAATCATCACATTTGTTACTTTCACTATTTCTCAAATACTTTAATTACTAGGATCCGCTAACCGTGCGCGGCGGGTGTTGAGTTGAGCCCCTCTCCTTTCTTCTTTTCTTGATAACTTTTGAATGGCTAAACATTTTTTTATCTGTTTTCGCTATAACATCCGCGGTCCGCTCAAACATACATGAGAAAATTTTTAGCTAATTATATCGTCGCATTGTGGAGACAACTAAACACAAAAAAAAGGTCTCCCAAATGGTTAAGAGCTTCGCTTACGCTCAGCTCAATAATTACCACTTAAATTCTAGGGCCAAATAAAAAGGGAAATTGCCTTATTTAGGGTAATAGCTCCTTTGAAATGGGTCATCCGAAAAAGGGCCGTCCGATGTCATTGATATATGGGTAGCTATTATTAAAATGTATTTGGGATCCAATATAGGACCTACTTGGAGCTCATTTTCTGTGACGTCACATTCAGCTCGAAGTTTCTTGTGACGTCATGACAGTGACAATTCTAAATGTTGCTATTTAAACCCTATAAATATTTTATAAATAAAATTAAAATGTACAAAAAATGTTAAGTTACAATTTGGTACTAACTTAATTAATATAATTAGATAAGTAAATTATTACCTTATCTATAAACTTTTTGATCAAAATGGCGGCTGCTTAATATAATGTTAGATCGTCATTAGCAAAATTAAATCGAAGTCCGACCAATATCTAAGATTGAAATATTAATAAGTAAAGGTCACAGGAGATGGCCACTTACGAGTGTCATTAATAACCTAATAACCCATTTAAAATAAATAAATATAAGATTTGTAATTTTACATAGTATTATATTATCAAAACAAAGTTATCTTAAAAAACATAATATATTTTACAATGTTTTACAAACAATACGCCATCTTCCATTAATAAAAGATTTTATTGTATCAAAAGTTAAAAGTTAAGTTAAATTAAATTAACAAATATATAAAAAAAACTAACAATACATGTCTTGTAAGACTATATACTATAGGCTATGTACTATATAATACTAGGTTACTTAATAACTGGTAACAAATCTTTTAATACAGATTATTTTTATTATTAAGCAGTTAATATGGATTTTGAACATTGTGGCGTCAAATAGCAATTTAGTATTAAACAATATAAAAATTAAATTAAATATATTATATATATATATATAATGTTTTGAATATATTACCTAAAATAAGAATAGATTTAAACAATTATTTTTATTTTCCTTCCTCTAGTAACGCAGTGTTATCTCAACTCGCGAACACTTCGCTCGTTCAATGTATTATTGCATTATATTATATATATTATTTTATTTTGTTTGTGTGTGTGTGTACGTGTGTGTGTGTGTCAGTCAAATTTGTTAATAAGAAATTTTGGTTCAAAGTATACAGTTTTGATTGTATAAGTTTAAATAAATGTCTATAGTCCATATATTTGTGATTAAAAATGTTTGTTATCTTTGTAAGTATAATGTTGTTAAGTTATATTGCTTATTAAAATTAAGTGTTGAATTCCAGAGGTCCCAAGTTTGATGCTCATGATATTTCATAATAAATTCATGTTTTTTATATTCCTTTCATTGTTATTGTATAAGTATTAATTAACTTATTTGATTAATTAACTATTAACAATACATTTAAATACAATTAACTCCACCTCACTTATAACCTATATGTGTGTATATATATATATATATATATATCGTTATTCCTGAATCCACATCAACCTTGAGCCGAAGTACAGACCGTCAATAACATTGTTATATATAGATAATATATACACTATTGATGAAATACATATGGAGGAACAGTTTAACAGTTTAACAGTTTATATATATATATATGTTTAGTTATAGGTATAGTTTTGTTTTAATACTAAAATACTTGTCATATATATTATATATATATATATATATATATATATATATATATGTGTCATTTCGTCCATCTCTCCATGTTTTCAATTTGATCAAATAGAATACATATTAAAATCTTATACTTTCAAATAGGGAAAATAAGTGAGTAATAGTTAGGCGAGTGTGTATATTGTCTTATTTTAACATGTAATGCAAACAGACGGACGCAATTCTAATTATTTATTATACGGTTCCTTTATTTATGGAGGTAAATTATAACATTAACAGTCCGAATGATATTTTCGTATATAATAAAAAAAATATCCAGTATGTTTACATCATAGAAAATTTCATCAAAATCAGTCTAGCTTTCTTTGCTTCATTTAATAGATACTTATAAATGTAATTATTGATTTTCAAAACCATTGTTTGAGTTACTCGAAGGTTAAGACATACAAACCGGTAATCAACATTCAGCGGAGATCAAACGACAGTTTAATTACAATAAAAGTACATAATCCTTTGATTTTAAGGTAATTTTTTCATTCATTTTTCTATAATAAATACGTAAAAACATTAGTTACAATGTCCCCCTTATATCCTATATTAGGGCAAACGAACATCATATATATATATATATATATATATATATATATATATATATATATATATATATATATATATATATATATATATATATATATGTGCACTTTACATTATATAGAGTACGGCTTTAACCGACTTATCGGGCTTCAATTGTAACCTAGATTTCAGGCTTTACCGGCTTATTTCGTCACTTTTCATATAATACTCTCGGTCAATGTACTATTTTGTAACTTTGTTTATTTTATTGTGTGAGTTTTCTATCTGTTGTTGTTACACATACTATATAAATACAATTGTAGTGTCTGTCTGTGATTTCAAAATAACTTTGTAATCTAAATGCTTTTCTGTAATTAGTTTTTTGGATCTGTGTAATGCTTCGTCCGATTAATACATTGGCTTAACAGATTTTGATGGAACTTTCATTGCTGTATAGGAGTTTTTACTTTTACATTTTACATCCCATGAGCATTTAAGGTTAAAAAAAACCTTAACTTGTGTTTACGTATCAAAAGTTATTGTTCAACTAATACGAGCAGACAAACTCGCAGGAAAAAGTTAGTTATGGTGAAGTTTAGGTAAAATTATGTATGACTCAGGAGCACTCTGTTTGGACGTGTACATACGAAACAGTTTTCATTATTCATTCATCAACATACATGTGTATGTATTTATGTGTATTCCATCCGCGCCCTCTATCTCAAAAATTACATTCAAAACAAACACTCATAAAGTTATATAATTTTCTATTGAAATAATTAAACACGGTGTTATTATGGTTGAAACAGCGATCCAGGATACAGTCCTTGAAGCTTAGCGTCAAGTGGTCTTAATTAGAGCACTATAATTAGCCAAGTTGATATTAATATAGATGTAGCTTTAATGAGACTTGAATTTAGATTAAGTAAATGTCATACTCATTTAATTGAGCGAAGCAAACGAAGTGAGCGGAGCGTTTTACTGGAGACTTTTTGCATTCTTTGTCACGAATTGCCTCAAAAACTACTTGACGAAAAATTATGAAACTTTCCAATCAAAAAGACACAAATTAGTTCTAAAAAAAATTTTTTTTGAAAAATGTCTACATTTTTTTTTTTTTTTTAATATCATGTCAAAAAACTGATCCCATTGAAGTCAATGGGAAATGATGAATCAATACACTGGGCTCGCTTCGCTCAATATGCAAACGGCACCCGAGATTCCGTGAGCGCAGCGTGTCGAAATTGAGGGTTTGTTGACGCCTAGTATTATTATCTCGAGCGGAACCGCCGGTAAACGCTAGTTTGAAATATAACCAATTAGTACGCATTTTATACCAATTCAATTCTATTAAGAATTAAAAATGACTTATCTGTAATATTATACATTTTCCCATCATAAAAGGTAATATATCAAATAACCTTAACATACAAGGTCTTTCAGAAATCACTTAACGAATTAAATAAAATTCGTCCTCGAGCCAAGCTTAATAACATCAGTCCCGGGGGCTTCCTAATATCATTCTTCAAATGAGATTCTCCCATGTAAAGTCAGATGACTGTAACACCAACCAGTTTATGGATATTGTATTGGATTTGATTATTTCTACCTCTTTTGGGATTCAATTATCTGTTTGGTATTCTAGTGATGTTTATTGTATCGTATAGTGTTGTGATTTATTCAGTGTATATAGTTGGTTCATTTCACTATGATATAACCTTAACACTAAACCTACCAAGTACCAGTCAAATTGACCGTTCTTGAACTTTAGTAAAACTTACACATTTTTAAACGTTATAATATCATTATCAAACTACATGACAATTCTTAGTGCATATAATATTTTCTGCACTCTTTACTTTTAGTTATTTCCATTATTACCTGCGTTATATAATAAAATAACTTTTAAGTACCGGTCAATTTGACAGCGTGCGGTAAGAACAGGTATACAAGAATTGTCGGTAGGTTTAGTGTTAACGTATTAATGGGCATAGTTCTTTCAGAAAGCGACATTTCTATGCTTTATTCGATTCCGAATTCAGGATTTACTTTTGTAGCTACTCGACCAATTACCACTAACTATTTTTTATAATTTATATACTAAATGTTATCTTCAGTATCCCCAAATTACGTAAGACGATCAAAGAGTTAATATCACTTCAAAATACATTCAAGCATTCCTATAAAATTTTGAGCAAAATATTAAAATATGTCCACAAAATTCCAGAAAGATGAAATCTTGAAAGTTTTGACGGGAATTTCACTCGTGAGCATGCCTTATTTATGAAGCAGATCTTTTAAAGGCCTCTATGTTGGCACAACGTTCCCGAAATTCCAAATTCAGCTGAAAGCTTAAGGTTAATGTGATTTTTATGTTAAAATTCACATCGTTATTCAGATTATTTTTTAAAAAGAAAGTAAGAAAATCATTTACGTAATAAAAAATTAAGGACAATTTTAATAGGTAGCTAATAAAGCCTTTGTAATAAAACAGTTGTTTTAGATTTAAACAACTTATTATTGAGCTGAGCATAAGCGAAGCTATTAATCGTTTGGGAGACCTATTTTTTGTGTTTAGTTGTCTCCAGAATGCGACGAGATAATTAGCTAAAATTTTTCTCATGTATGTTTGAGCTGAACGCGGATGTTATAGCGAAAACAGATTTAAAAAATGTTTAGCCATCCAAAAGTTATCAAGAAAAGAAGAAAGGAGAGGGGCTCAACTCAACACCCGCCGCGCACTGTATAATATCCAGAAATTAAACAATTCTGTTTATGACTGGTTTTATCTTGTGTTAATTGGTTCGGGATAAAATGTTATCTCCTGCGACCAAATAAACGTTGGGCGACTTTGAAAAAATGGTAGAATTTTGATTGTATTACATCTTTTGAATCGTAATTTTTATACGTAGAATGCGTATAGAGCAACACTAGCATCGTATCGTAAAAAACTGTTAGTAAGCTGTTAGCTCGATTGTTCACCCTTTATTCACTATTTTTGGGTTAGGGCATGTATGAAAAGGTTGATGTCTGTGGTCGAGGCGAAAGAGGTATGCAGGGACCGTAGCGTTTGGCGCTCCGTCGTCTCTGACTACCCCGCAAGGAATATGGCGTGAAGATAAGTTAGTGCACTTACAATTGGATAATGCAATGTGTCTACATATGCTACTTTTGCTACATACATGAAGAGAAGAGGGTGACCAAAGAAGACAATCTCACTGAAATGCACATGATGGAAGAGCGTTGAAGTAATTTATATATTGCGCCGACGCTAATCATTGAAATAAGAAACAACAAAACTGACTAACAAACAAACAGAAAATATTATTACCACATTTTTAAGCAATGAGGTTTTTTCATAAATTGAAAAATTCTAATATCTTTTTGAAGTAAGCATTTACACACTTTTGAATTGTCAATAGTTATCACAGTTATTACAGTTGATCTTTTTAAATAGAATTTAATAATGTTAATAAATAAGTAAACAACCTAAGTATATAGTATATAACCTAATAATATTTATACTAAGAAGAGGAAGGTCTAAAATAATTTGTGGAATTTTATTTTATGTGCGTATGAGTATGCGTGAAGCCCATGAAGAATTTGAACTTTTTAATGGCGAAATTTATTCATTCGTTTTTTATTTCTTGTATGTATCGCTTGTCTGTCACTGTTTTTGATATAAGTATTAAAATTTAACAACATATGTATCGAGAGACTACCGTAAGATTTTTTTTTGCAAATATTATTATTTGCATGTGACCAAACATTGAAAAAAAAATATTAATACATTATTTAATTGTTACTAGTACAGATATATATTATTTTAATACTAAACAGCGAAATCTAATATAAAAAACATCTAGGACCTCTAAATTGAGTCCACGCAAGGCCAAACCAATTTAAAGTATCCTTTAACAAATTTTCATTTGTACCAACATAGGATCAAACGTGCAAGGTTGGTAGGTTGGCAGCCTTGACTGGATGAGATTAATCTTAATAACTGATCTCACCATGCAATCCCCTTGTTAGCAGATCACGTACTAAATAAACGTGACATTAACAATACACAACACTTAAAAGGTCAAAGGACAATAAAGGAAGTACATTTTTAGGTGAATTATGGTAATTATATTAGATGTTAGTTCTCTAGGAACATGTGTCTGCAAATAAAGAAATCTGGATAGTTCATGAGATTCCGTTTCACCACAAAATCACTCGTTTCTATCTGTTTTAACAAACTACTATGTATATTAGTACAAATATCTCTTGCAACAGAAATTAGAGAAATTTTATTGCTTAATTTCTTAAACGTCTTTATTTTTTTATTCACAGCTTATCAAGGGTTATATAAAACACATAAAAACCCTTTGATGTGTCAAATGTTATTGTTTGTTTGGTTTGGTTTAGTTTGGTTTGGTTTGAAGTGGGTTTTTCGTAATGTAAAAGTAGGACGCGATAATAAAGAATCAGAAATATTAAAAACGTCTTCGCTTCTTGAAAGACATTTAATATCTTTTTTATCTTTTGTGTTGTATGTTTTTTCTTTTGCAATTTATTACGACCCGGTGGTTGTTTTTATTGTTGGAATTATTATAACAAATTAACTTAATGGCGGGAGAAGGAATAATATTGTGTAAATTTAGATAAAAATGTTGAAATAGCAGAATGAAACTCAGGTAACCTACATTCTGATAAACCTATCAGCTGTATTGATCAGCTTGGGAGTTAGTTTTAACACTAAACCTACCGACAATTCTTGTACACCTGTTACTACCGCACGCCGTAAAATTAACCGGTAATTAAAAGTTATTTTATTATATAACGCAGGTAATAATGGAAATAACTAAAAGTAAAGAGTGTAGAAAATATTATATGCATATTCTAAGAATTGTCATGTAGTTTGATAACGATATTATAACGTTTAAAAATGTGTACGAGTAAGTTTTACAAAAGTTTAAGAACGGTCAATTTGACCGGTACTTGGTAGGTTTAGTGTTAAATTGAATTTTACTAAATTGTATATATATTGTCAACAGGAGATGGCAATCTGTTAATACCTTGCTGGGTTTGTGAAGTTGAGCCCTCAGCACCATGACCAAGAAGTTCGAGTTCAACTGGCAGATACCAGTCCCGGAGCCCTTATTGCAGGTGAGACCAGTAGATCATCAATGTCTATATTTTATCATAGATAGGGCTAATCAATTTTAAGTATAGTAAATACTAAGTAGAATCGACGTATTTATATAAAGGCTGTAAGCATTAATATCTCTGAAATATTTTTATGGCTTACATAAGTGAAATAAACGTATGAAAATATATACATTTTTTTTGCTACATTTACTAACAAAAAGTTATATTAATAATGTATTGAGATACTCCAGTTTCCGTTGTTACATAATAGAGATGTGTGTGTGTGTGTGTGTGTGTGTCGACATTGACACGATGACACACACAGAGACGAACCGCTAAAATTGATTTTCATTGGTTTCAATGTATCTGTAACGTAACGTATTCAAAGGATTTCCTGTCTCGCTGATTATCTAATATTCATTCAATATGTATGTGTATGTGTGTATGTATTATGTATTTCCTGAAGTTAAATTTATATATAGTTTTACATGAATCTATTGGTTCTTTACATTTGTTTTATTAAATTTTGTGAAAAATAACCGTATTGATTAAAATTTAATTATTTTTTTATATTTTTGGCTGTCTATCTCTATAACTCAAGAACCGTTTGATCGATTTTTATAAAAAATTTTATATATATAAAATATAGCGCAAGTATTAGGCCGTACAAGAGATCAGTAAACCCTATAGCATTATACAGTAATACCCCGCTTTACGCGAGGGACAGGTTCCAAAAAAAAACGCGTTAACTGAAATTCGCGTATAACGAGGTTTATGATTAAACATAGTCAAAAATTATTACAAAAAAATACAAACATTTTAATCAATCACTTTAACTCTAGGAACACTTTATGCAATACATACTCTTATTTTTTACGGAATAATACATGTATTGTTGATTACTACTACATTATATTTATACACACTCTTTCGCGTAATTCGAGGCATTTGGGCGCGAAATTTGTATCCGCGTTATAGTGAAACCGCGTATAACGGGGTCGCGTTAAGCGGGGTATTACTGTATAGTTTATTTTGTATTTACCAACCATGTCAAACTAAACGCGAGCGATGCCGAGGAAAATTTATCGTAATATAAATATAAAAAAATATATCTTTCAAACTGATTTTTTTATAATGCAAAATAAACATTAAATTAATTTTTAAATGCTAAATGCAATAATGCAATATTTCGTTACAATCACAACCTCGGTAACAGTCTTCACTGAGCGCTGTCAGTGCGCTAGTTGACCTAGCGTACGATAGATTGTATAACGAATTGATTGCTTTAGCGGTTAACTATTCTGTAGTCTAAGGATGTGCATAATGGATAACTTTAGCAAACTTCTAGTACTAGACTATGTACTAACATAAATATTTAATACAATTCAGACAATATAATGTACAGTACATACAAGGTTTGGGATATATACTAAAACCGCAACTAATGGAACTATTTAATTGAACGAAGCAAGCGGAACGCTCTACTGGAGATTTTTTTACATTCTTTGTCACGAATATGCTCGAAACCTACTTGACGGAAAATCAAAAAGGCTACATTCGTCGAGGCTCAGTCGTTGAGGAATAATCGTCAAAAAACTGATATCCTACTGAAGTCAATGGGAAACGATGAGTCATTACACTGGTCTCGCTTCGCTCAATATACAAACGGCACCCGAGATTTCGCGAGAGCAGCGAGTCGATGTTGAGGGTCTGTTGGCGCCCCTAGTTTAGAATTACCTAAATCTCATTCATTCTTGTGATCGAGCAAGGAATCAAAGTATACAAAATGGATTATATAATATATAGGATGATATTTTGCTGCCATATGTCATTGGCTACAATCCCCCCACGACTCCCCCTCTACCGCCTTATATAGCACAACAGAAAAGAACAGATTAACAAAATTTATACAGTAATTCTTCCTATAACACGGTATTCTTATAACGCGTTTTCATATAACGCGGAGATTTACAACGTTATATTCTTATACTATGAATTGAATGAATTCTTATACTATGAATTCTTAATATTCAATTTAAACCGCCGTTAAAGGGAATAGTGAAACGTGAATTAATTGTACATAACGCGTTATACGGTCATATGAGTGCGTTACACAAGAACATTCCTACTACGCGTTTTCCCATAACGCGGAACGAATCTACCCTGTGTCTCGAGGTGATTCTAATAGGGGCTATTAGAATCACCTCGAGACTGATAGTCTTTAAATGTAAATGAAGATATATAAGGGTTATTAATAATAAATAAATATCTTTGTAACAATATTTTTTTATTATAAATGAACGAAAATTTAAACATAAAATAGTATTTCTACTGCTTATGATGTTCGATTGGTTGAGTCGCTTCGCTGGTCAAAGAGCTTTGAAGACTTCAGTGGATTTCTTCGAAAATAATCGAATAAGTTCATTTAATAGAGACAACATTCTTTCGACTATACACTAGTCGTTGCCCGCGACTCCGTCCAAATTCAGCATAAAATACCTATATGGTTATAAAATTTGTTTTCTGCGGCATTTTACCATGAATATCTAAATTTCCATAAGCAATATTGCTATAAGAATATTTGAAATCTTATAAAATTTTCGCATTTTGGGTAGACCTCGAAGAATTCGGTCTGCCCATTCATTTGTCCCCTACTTTCGAATTTTGGAAAAATTTCTTCACAGGAGGTCTTCTTATGACCGCCTGAGTCCGAAATGACCATTGGTCAAAAAGTTTATATATATATATATATATATATATATATATATATATATGCGTGCGTGCGTCCAGATTTGACTTTTGTCAGCACGATAGCGGCCGCAGTTTCGCTCGGATCGCTTTCAAACTTTGCACAAAAATCAACCATCTAAAAATGAAGGTCAAGTTCGTTAACCAGAGAAATCCGGTCACAGGGGGCGCTAGGGCCTCACTTTTTCTGATTTCAGTTTTTCGACCATAACTTTGTCCCTATACAAAGGAGATCAATCGCGTTCATATTATATGATGTCTTTGATAAATACCTATAACTAATGTAGATAAACCGAAAACCTAACTTCAATAACTTAGGGGTGGGGGTAAAAAAACCGAAAATTTTCGGAAAAAAAATCATAACTTTTTTCTGGTAAACATTCCCTCCTCGCAAATATTTTTAATAGAAAGGTTATTTTTTACTCTACATTTAAAGACCAAAAGTATTTCCAAAAAAGATACCTTTTCCGAGAAAAAAAATTAAAACCGCTTTTTGCTTGAAAATTTTTGATGTAAACAACGGCATCATGTATTATTCTTAGGTAGTGAGTTATATTTTAAATGAGTTACACACGAGGTCTACCCACGCGTGTCCCCCTGCGGGCACGGATTTTTTATCTTTGCATCTTCACAAAGTTTATTTTATAGACACGAGTAAGTAAAATGTATGTAATAGTAATGATTGATACCGTTCAAATGATAGGAAACTTGAATTAGTCATATACACTATATGTCAGCAAAATATTGAGTCTCTTATCATCCTTAAACTAAGGGCCATTGTACTGTAAACTATTCAAAATTATAGATAATACTAAAATACATATATATACATAATATATATTAATTAATACTTAACAATAAATAAATTTATATAAATAACAAAAAAATATATAAATTGTAATGTCCTAAAAATTTTTAGTAGTTATTCGCCTTGTTAACAAAACAATACTCTGAAGTTTTAGCGTCGTTAGCCTGTTTGTAAATGAAAACATCTGATAATTTTATAAAAATATATTTGATATCCAATTAATATAAAAGATTTTTAATATTTGTATCCAGGGTGCTACATTCGACCGCTGGACGGAGGAGAAAGACAACACGGAGCTGGAACAGAACTGTCTCTTCAAGGTCGATGAGTACGGCTTCTTCATATACTGGAAGAGTGATGGCAAGGTACTCATTTACATTATTATAACACTAGAGAGTTTATTAAAATATAATATACTACCCACAATATGCGGGAATTAACTGGCTACCTTTATTCCGTTACTGCGCTCTAGTTACTGAGCCATTACGTACTCCGATTTTGATGTGATGATGCATACATATCATAATGTATGTTTGTGTTTGTATTAATATGATAATAATGTAAATAATATCGATTCACTGACCCACTGACCCATGAGTCGCATCTGAGTAATGAACTCGGACTGGAACAAACTCGGTGATACACTTATTTCCCACGGGTCCGCGGTCATGTGGAATTTAAATCAACTTATCCTAAATGTGACACTTTATTTCACGGTTATTTATCATATAATACACATTTATTTGTATATAATGTCATGGTTTAATTATCAATTGAGTATTTCAGATCTCTTCTATTTAAAACTAGCCAATAATTTTTCTATAATTTCGTCTGTGTTAAAATAAATACCATTGACATAGTCTTTTAGGAAGTTGTTTTATAATATATTTTCATTATTCGATTATTTTTCGTATTAAATTTTTATCTTGTGATTAAATGTTTGGAATTGCAAAAATATCTTAATATATTTTTTTAGTAATTGATTAATAATAATATTTTTTTTTAATAATGAAGAAAAAATTATTGAACACGAAAATATTACAGTTAAGTATGTTGTGATTTTATGTTTAAAGACTTAGTTAACAAACAAAAACACTTTTAATTGTAAATAATATTGAGTGAAAAAAAAAAAAAGAAATATATGAAAAAAATTAATAATCAATTGTAACGGACAGACACTCGAATCGACATCTATATATATATATGTATGTACGAGACACCGGTATAAGAACTGTCTCAACAAACATTATCTCTATTTTTATTTCCACAAATAACTGATTTCATTTTTATACTTTTATACGAACTATGATACTTTTTGTACAGCCTCTAGCTTTTTAATGAATGTTTTTTTTTTTTATAATAATAACAAGTTCTCGGCCTATATTTCGATCTATTTGTATATAAAAAATATAATATTATTGTAAAGAATACATTTTCTATTACAATGACATCTGACATAAAAAGAAAAAAATCTCAGCCATGATAATGCACATATATAGCAATCCCCCTATAACGCTGTAGACTCGGTCCGCGTTGTAGGAATATTCTTGTATAACGCGCTCGTACGTCCGTAAGGCGATATGTAGGTACTCGTATAAATAATTCACGTTTAACTTTTCTCGTTAAAGGCGGTTCAAATGGAATATTAAGACGGAGCTTAATTAAATTTAAATTTTATTTAATTTTATAACAACACAATGTGCAAAGGTAAGCGAAATTAATTATGAGTTGTTTAAAATAATTACAAAAATCGTAATATATAAATTTAACGTGGGAAATCCCCGCATTATATAGCGAAAACACGTGTTATATGATTGACTAAAATCGCGTTATATGAAAACGCGTTATAAGAGTACCGTGTTATAGGGGGGATTACTATAATAGGTTTGATACAATCAAATTGCTATTCAAATAATATATTTAGAATGTTTTCAATAAATCTTTTAACATACCCACGAAAGAACGAAAGAAATTAATATTTATTGAGCAATAAATATTTCAGGTGGCATAATAAAGAGACAAAACGGCGGCCATTGCTAATTGTAAGCAATCTGATTGGTCTAATAAATACTGAGGTCAATGACCTTAGTTTACGTCAGATTTTTTTTTCTATTTATTTCTAGTGTGGAGTTGATTTTTATTATTATATCTGAATATTGTTTGCTAAAACCTTAGAGTAGGTATGTATAGTTTGTACTAAATCGTAAGACAGATTTTTTATAATGTTTATAGTCTAGTTAAAACAGTCTTAAAGATTGACTGTTTGTTGATACTTGATATGTAGTCGTAATTCTTATGAGCTCTCTAAATGGATTTTATAGCATTTCAAAGTAGGAAATTGTGTTTAATCTGTGTCTTTTTTATTCGAAAAGAGGATTCTCTTACGTAAATAATCTTCAAATTATATTGTTAGGTATATATACATTGCTGTCTTGAAACGTCAGACTCCTTCAGATTCGTTAAGAAGACAATCCATGGATAATCTATTAACTTATTTATTTACGATATAAGTAAGTTTGCCTTTATTATAATTAAAAGAAATAGTTTTCGATATCTACATCGACCCTTCAGACCTTCGACCTTCCTCGTTTCAACCTTATCCAGGGCAGCCACCACTTTAAGTGGGTTAAGTATTTTCATTCTTACATCTTGTGTAAATCTTGTCTCGGTAAGGGAATTTGACAATCCCCCGCCATCTTGATTTGCGGGTGACAGTTTATTAAGCAGTTTTAATTAAGACAAAATTGTAAATATTAAATATTTGTTTGTCTAGTACATTGTAATAAGCTAGAATATTGTAGTTTAAAAATGTATCATCACTATAGTGAGTAAAGACAATATTTATTTTTAACTTTAGTTGAAAAATAACTTATATCAAATATGAACAATAGTCATTGAAAACTCCACTCATATGATGACCCTCGACCTTGCTCGTTATGTTGCTCGAGTATCTGGCGTTTCGAATTTTATTACACACATATAAAAAATGAATTTTTTTTAAACTTTAATAAAATAAATATTTTTGAAAATTTAATGAAAATAAAAAATACTGTGTATATTTATTCCCTTTAGGTAAGAAAACTCCCTAAAGTGAACTGTTAAGATTGTTAAATTAGAAAAGATAATGAAATCGATTCTTTCTAGTGAGAGTTGAAACATGAAGAGTAGCGGTATAATATATGTTTAAAACCATAACAATCAATATAATTACACACTTAACAGTTCTCGCCATCCCTGTGTTCCTGTTTGATATCACGTAACTAGTCTCCCAAAAAATCCCCAAATTTGAATGGGATAGAGTCATCTTTTATTTCTATAAAAGTGTTTATTTTATTTTATTTAAACAGTATTTTAAAAAAAGGTAACTTTAAAATTAAAAATTATGTAAAACTTGTTTCATTTATGGTTTGCTATAGTATAAAGCATAAAGTTCATGAAATATAATTATTATTAAAAACTATGTATTTAATATATTTACTAACATAAACCGGGGTTTATATTATGATAGCTTATCAAAGGTAGCTACAAAATCTCTTAAAAGTCCACACAAGCAGTCATTAGTTCTGATAATCCTCAAACATGAAACGGATGGGACTTAATCTTAAAGTTAAGTGCTTATAAAAGATAATGGACCCCAAAGGTGTTAAATGTTATAACAATGGCAACATTTAAAAGTTACATTATATGTTATATATATATATATATGTGTGTATATATATATATGATGTGAACTTAGGTTGCTATGGTAACCTTGCTGTCATCGTAACCGTTGCTATAGTAACTCTTACCCCAGCGTTAACTGTATAGCTCCTACAGGTTTAAAACTTGGCGAAATGCAAAAATTTGAAATCCATTGGGATAGGAATTCCGTAAAATCCGTTCTTAGTGGACGTCTACCTCACAAAAGAAGTATCTATGTAAAATTGTAAGTTAACTTGGGGTACCTCCTACTTATACGTCACCTCTTCCTGGATCTTTAAATACATGGTAGCTACAATAGCCATGTGATGTGTATTGTTAGTGAAACAGGATACAGACGTCGAGTAGTGACACAGGCATTGCTTCATTTCTAGGTCGCAATATCTGGTATACTAGACAGATGTTCAAAGTTATTCTAGTGTCTGAAAGATACTGAGTTTCCTTTTTATTGAATTGTGTTGAATTGTTTTATTATTATATATAGAGTGCTTTTCGAACGTCTCCCTCAAAGAGGAACGCTGAGAGGAACACGGAAATATTTTATTATTATAACATATGATGAGCTGTGCTAAGCTTAAAAAAATGATATTAATATAAGTTGATAATAATTCATCGAAGCGGTAGCGACACGGTAGCTCAAATAGCGGAGCGACAGCACGGTATCCCTGAGGTCCAAGGTTCGAATCCGTGTTCATTAATTGCATTCTATACTCATTATAAATTTTAATTATTTATAAATTTTAATTATTTACAATTTCACCTTATTATAGATAATAGTGTTATAAATACCAATAATTATACAAAATTTTGTTGAGAATAAACACAAAATATAACATTAAATTCATTAATTAAAAAGATTTAAATAGTAATAGCAGTAACATATAACCTTTAACCGTATATAACGTATAACAATAACATAGAACGTATAAACTAATAAAATTCTCACATTACTTACATCAATCTTATATTCATCAATTTTATATAATGAGGACATTCCATTATCCCTTTAATATCCGCATTCAAGTGGGGGTGGGGGTGGGGGTTGTAACCCCCTCAAAGAATAATAGAGAACTAGGGCGGTAGTGATATATACATTGAATACTTGTGACATCCTTCGGAAATGATCTCTCTCTCTCTCTCTCTCTCTCTGTGTGAGGAAATAATATTTGTTACTGTCATTGATTTTCCGTTTACTTAGAATACAGTAATGACTATGGAATTAAGAATAAGATTAACGAAGCACTATCTATTATAAATAAAATAAAACAAAAATGGCGACTTCCATTTTACTGACATATAATTAAATGATTTGATTTTTAATTTAATGTTTTTATTTTTTTCATTTAAAGTTGGTCACACCAGATTAGTTTCAAAGTTCAATTATTATTTTTTTACAACTTTTCTATAAATTATTCATCAAATAATGTAAAGAATAACCAACCACTATTCTATAATATTGACTAGGGTACAAAGAGTCAAGATATTTATATATTTTAAATTAAGAACATAAAAAACTCATCCATTGTGGCAGAAAGATTAAAAACCAATTCCTAAATTAATTTCTTCAAGAACATAAAATTAAAAAAAATAATAATAATATTTTAAATTAAGAACAGTTAAACGTATTAACAAATAATATTACATTATATTGACATCATGTGTACTTTCCCTGCTCATCCTTAACCTGAGAACAAGTCAATTGTCTCATGAGCATTAGATCAGTCGAGAGTAAAACCTAATAGAGATGAGATCAAGCATTGGAGCATTGATACCCAAACACACATGGTGTGTTTTGGGTGTGACGTAATTTGTCACACCGTGTGTGTGTTTCAGTTGTGCAAGTGTATCGGAATAGGGTTATCAATTAATTTAATGGTAGAATAAGACACTGTTTTGTGTGTGTCTGTTCTCAGTATTATTTGTGTTTGACGTTATTTCTCGAATTAAATTGTTTTATATTAAATACTAGCTTTCGCAGCCGGTTTTGATCTTTTGTTATTATACAGCATAATTTCCATCATCACATGTTTATGTTCACACGTTTTTAGTCACAGAAAGAACACAGACAATCAATTATATTTATTATCTTAATATATAAAGCGGAAAGACACTCACTGACTCATTCATCGCTCTACAGCCCAAACCGTAGTACATAGAATGCTGAAATTTGAACACACATACTGAATAGGTGCAATAAGAAAGGATTTTGCAAAGGTCCAAACCGTTCCAAAGTTATAGCTAAAAAACTGCAAAAAACGCGCCTGTTCGATACCTCCTAGGTGGTGTGGTAAATCAAACAAAATGTTGATCACTTTCGCCTTCCGTTGCGAAGCACAGGTAACCTGCTAGTTAAATATAATTGACAATTCATTTAATTTTATTTATTCATTTAATATTTATATATACAACAACTTTACAAAAAAAAAAACTAAAAAAAAATTTACTTTTAAAAATATATATATATTTATTGAAGTAGACATTTACACGAACTTTGGAATCAATTATTACAATAAAAAGATCAGTGTAGTCTGTCCGTGAGTAAGCTACCATTTTGTTTGAAGCGAAGAACCCATCTTCAATTCAGCGTTCAAAGTTGAAGCCGACAGGTAAAAAATATAGAATAATCAAATATCACATTGCAAAAACTTTTTACATTGAAATCTATAGGGCTGTCATTTTTTGGTCATTACTCCTCAACGACATGATTTTTTTATCACTTTTTTTTTATAAACCATCGCAATAACCATCGCTATAAATGTGCAAATTTTCATCAAGATCGGTAAAGCCGTTTTCATGACAACCCTGACCATGGGATGCAAAAAGTCTCACATAGAGCACACCGCTCGCTTCGCTCGCTTCGTTCAACAAATCATTTATATAATAATATTCATAGCAAACTCAATTACGTAGAATCTTCCAGTTAATTGCATTATCAAAGCAAACTAGATACTAGTAAGTTCTTAATCACAATCAACACGAATGTCTCGAGTTAACACTGTGTTCCAATTACCTTTGCATATGATATGACATAAAGAATAACAAAGGACACATCAAACAAAGGAGTAAACTTAAAATGGGTGGAGATTCAATGCACTTAGTAATTGTAAACCTTTGTCTTCACTAACTACTTTGTTAATATCCGCCCACACTTGAAACTTTTTATCCCTTTGAGTTGAGTTAATTAATGTTAAAGCGATAGTTCAGTTAAATATTTTGTTGCTGTGTTCATTTTGAGTTAGACATGTCGTAGGACTAACACGTGTTGTTGTCTTAGTTTATTATATTGGTAATAATAGCAACTAGGATCCGCCAACCGTGCGCGGCGGGTGTCGAGCTGAGCCCCTCTACTTTCTTCTTTTCTTGATAACTTTTGAATGGCTAAACATTTTTTCAATCTGTTTTCACTATAACATCCGCGTTCGGCTCAAACATACATGAGAAAATATTTAGCTAATTATCTCGTCGCATTCTGGAGACAACTAAACACAAAAAAAGGTCTCCCAAACGGTTAAGAGCTTCGCTTACGCTAAGCTCAACAATGAAAGTACTCTATAGCCTAACTTACTTATAAAAGTTCTCTATACATCACACAAAATATGTAGCAACACACACACACACACATACCCTTCATTTGCGTCCGGCGTTACAAAAGTACATTATGAAGAAAGTTTCTATATTCACTCATGATAACTTTTAAATGGTAAGAAACTACACCTAAGTCTGTTTTTACACGGTAGGTGACTTAGGTGTATATGTCATGATTTTAAACCAGCCCAAGTGTGGTTCGGGCCACGAGCATTATAGGGGTCCGTAGTTGCACAAAATATATAGATAGACATATACACTCGCAGACTACATTTTTATTATCTACCTTCTAATAGGCAAGGGGGGGAGACTTGAATCTCAAAATATGGACTTTAAAACTTAATATTTCACAAACGATAATCTTAATTGAAAAAGGGTTTTCACAAACCCACCATTTTCTTAAGAAAACATACAACCCCTCTATGCGTGTTGAGGAGGTATCCTAAAAAAATATTTTGTCAATAATTTCCACAGCCTACGCGTTATACACTTTTTGGTATGTTTTCACACATTGGATTACATTAACGAAGTTTTCATACGATAACTAATATTTTTGGAACTATTCCATCGGTTATCAGGGATAATGTAAGATAAAAAACAAATAGGGCCAATAGTTTCAGGGCATATTCAATACAAACAAACCATATCTCCCCTTTTTATAATTATTATACATATAGTATATGTATACTTGCTAATAATAGTAACTTAAAAATAATAATATATATAAAAAGCGACTCCATATTTAATTTTCGTTTCAGAAGATATAAAGAATATGTAGATTCCAAATTCAAATTCAAAATATTTATTGAAGTAGCCATTTTGAATCGTCAATTACTACAATAAGTCAGTGTAGTCTGTCCGTAAGTAAGCTACCACTGGGATGCTGCTTTTCTTAAGAACCGGCCAGAAACTCAACAGTTGCTCTTTTAAAATTTAACAATATTGAATGTATACATTATATAACCCTACAAATGAGTCAACAACGAAGTTCCACGTCAATCAACTAAGAACTCTTGAATGTTATATATATATATGTGAGAATATGTAAGTTTGTTTATATGAAGCTCTGAAAATTTATATCTTTCAGCTTTGTCCTGAATTATATTATGTGTCAGAGGAAGTCGCGAATGGTAACTAGTATTAATGTAAGTTTATTTCCAGGACGGAGACGTCATCGAGTTGTGTCAAGTTAGTGACGTGAGGTCTGGGGGAGTTCCAAAGGTAGGCTTTATATACTAAAATATTAGGTATGTTATATATCTGTGAATAATATATATTTTTTTCTATTTAAATTTCTTTAAGTACTAATTTTGGATAATTTCAACGATGTAAAAATATTTTTTCAAAAATATTAAAATGTTTTTTCTTAAAAATGGTTTTTAGTAACCATAAAAAAGAAAAAAAAATACAATTTGGATAACGAAAAATTTTAAGTAATGAACTTAACTATTTATTTTAATTAAAAATAAATATCCATATGTAGTTATAATATTTTGAGGCAATTCTGCCAACACCAATTGATGTTGCGTTGTATTTTGTAACAATACGCATATTAATATCAATAATATTTAAACCCCCCCCCCCCTCCTTCCAGGATGTAAAACTAAACAACAATCTAGAGAAGAAGCACGGGAACAATCTGGAAGAAAAGTCCCTGACAATATGCAGTGGAACAGATTATATAAATATTAACTACCAGCACATCGTCTGTCCGGACGCCAATACAGCCACTGTATGTATTAATCCAACAATCCAATCCAATCCAATCTATTAAATATATTTTTTACATATTAAAGTTTATGTTAGTTTATATGAAGTTATAGATATATATTCATATTATCATAGTAAAGAAACGAAAAAAATGTTTTGGTGTGTTTATATATATTTTGAAAACATCTTTCACAATATAATATATTAAAGTATTTTTATGGATTACATTAGATTAGATTACGTGTTTTATTGATTTATTAATTATTTCAAAGTGAAGTAAGTGGTGGTTTCTTATCAAATTTAGTGGTAATTTAATCGATCTTAACATAATATAACTTAATGTATTACTATATCATAATTTAAAATCTAACTAAAACTTTTATAAATATATGCGATATACATATATATAATTCGATAGTTTAACGCGGACGGAGTCGCATGAAACAGCTAGTAATCATAAATATATTACCATTTTTTTTATTGATTGATTCAATTGTATCACACTGCATCTTAATATAAAATAAATAAGAATAAAATATATATCTAGAATATCTTAATATAGTTTTCTTTGTAAAGTTATTTAAACTTTTAACGAGCGCCATGTTTTTAATACGTATCAAGTTACTTACTACGAGATTTATGAACATAAAAATAAGGAATAAACACATTGTGAATAGATAATGTAAACCAACGTTAAGATTATAATAAGTGGTCTGTTCACCCAAGGTTTGGTTGCAAGGGTTAAGAAAGATAACTCACAACGTTAAAGCTAACAACGTCTGTCCGATGACCTGTCTTAAGAAACAGTAAGTATAGTGTTAGAATATAGAAATTTCATTATCCAATTCATCGTACGCTATCTCAACTAGCGCACTAACTGCAGAGCACTAACTGCGCTGATTGGATAATGAAAGTGACATGGTGTTAGACAATAATGCATGCATGCATGGCTTCATGTGATTAATATTAATATAAACAATTGCAACAGTGTTGTTTTATGTTATTTATTCTAATGTACATACATACACTTCGATGTTTTGTTACGGAATATGTTAATACATTAAAATTAATAGGAATATATAAACTACAAATATGTAATGGTATACCAAATTTGAAAAGTTAGATCTCTTATGAAAGTTAAATTTATTAAAATTTATTTTTGTTTTTCTTTATGGTAACGTCAACGGAATATTTCGTTTATTATGTAATAGTTTATTCAAATTTCATAAGTAATAATATTTTTCATGTTTTATTTTAGTTTCGTTAGCAATTAAAGTTATTAATTGCAGTAAACAATATATATTTATATTCCTGCATGATCACTGCTTTTGCTTTGTCAAGGTTTGGAAGGAGAGCCTACGAGCTATAACTCACAACAACAAAATCAACAATGTGTGCCCGAGAACCAGCCTTATGAAACAGTGTGTAAAAACTATAATAGCTTGAAGTAATATCCTCATTGGTGACGCTAGATGTCGCTAGGTGTTTTTCTTACATTTTAAATATGTTCGAAAATCGAATTCAAATTTTTCTATTTTCAAAAGCAATCATATTAGACTCCGAAGTTTGGTTAGTCAAGTTGGGCAATAAATTCTCAACATGGGAGAAAAACATCATAAATAAATAAATTGGAATAAATTATTCCGACCGTGTCCTCCGCGTGACTTACCGTGCAGACAATACACATTAAAACAGACAATTTAAAGTCAGCATGTCTTTTTAAATTTTTGTTTTTATTAAGTTTTTCATATATCTTTGTTAGTTTCCTATCTTTTTAGGGATGTAAGATTTAGTAATAGCATTACTTAATATTTTTGTTCTCTATTACCTAACCGCTGCACAGTAATCCAAATAGATTGTATATAGATAACGAACTTATTATACCTATGTGTGTGTGTGTGTGTGTGTATGTGTGTGTGTGTGTGTGTATGTGTGTGTGTGTGTATGTGTGCGTTAGAAGTACTGCACGTATAATAGTTTTGATTTTTATATATAAAATAATTTATATTTTGATCATTATAAAGCTTGGGTGGTGTTCACAATTGCTTGCTTTAAAAACATCGCTTCTGCAGCTACTTTATTTGTAAAATTTAATCAGAATTCTGAATAATGTTACCTTTACAGTTGGATGAGATTATCTTTTCTAACGGATCCAAAGGGGAAGGTCCCGGTTAAAGTGGTTGCACGAACATTCGCTTCGGGAAAAACTGAGAAGCTGGTCTATCAGTGTTTATCTGAAATGGGTTTACCGGCTGGCAAGAATGAGGCTATGGAAAAGGAAGCCTTTACTTTTGATAAATTTTACGCGTTATACCATAAGATATGTCCGAGAAACGATATCGAGGAACTGTTCAGATCTATGTAAGTTTATCAATAAGTAAAAAAAAAACTTAATATATTTTTTTAATTCTTTGTTGCTAGTAATAAAATATGATGATCGAATGAATGAATGAATGAACGATAATTTTTTTAAATTCTTTGTTTAGCAATAAAATGTGTTGAATGAATGAATGAATGAATCTACATATAAAATGTTTGTATGAAATTGAGCACTGACACGGTAGACTAATTGACAGGGACGAAACGCCCTCCCAAAAGTAGTAGGTTCGATCCGACTCTGTACTCGTTTGGATGATTACTATTTCAAATTTAAAATGTAACGATGTCCTTGTTTATATAATTTATTCCAGCACCCAAGGCAAATCCGATCGTATCAATTTAGAACAATTCGTAAATTTCCTGAACGAAAAGCAGCGGGACCCGCGTCTCAACGAGATCTTGTACCCGCTGTATGAAGATAAGCGTGCTTTGGAAATTATAATGGACTACGAACAGAACGAAGAAGTCAAAAATGAGAGTATGTTTTTTATTACCAGAATTCTGTTTATTACTAGGATCCGCCAACCGTGCGCGGCGGGTGTTGAGTTGAGCCCCTCTCCTTTCTTTTTTTGATAACTTTTGAATTTCTAAACATTTTTTCAATCTGTTCGCTATAACATCCGCGTTCCGCTCAAACATACATGAGAAAATGTTTAGCTAATTATCTCGTCGCATTCTGGAGACAACTAAACACAAAAAAGGTCTCAAAAAAACTATTAATAATAAACCTAATTCTCCCAGAGCACGTCTTTAAAATGGAAAGTGAGACAATTTATTTTAAACTATTTTGTCATAACCTTCAAATGCGGTTTAATACAACTCCACCATTTTTACACTTACCACACACATTCTGGAGACAAATAAACAAAAAAAGGTCTACCAAACGGTTAAGAGCTTCGCTTACGCTCAGCTCAATAATAAAATTAAGGTTTCCCTTTCACAAATCGAAAATATTCCACCTACTTATAATTTACATAACATTAATTTAAATTTTGTTGCTATTACGATGTTTTCTTAAACATAATTTGATTTTTATTTTCTCAATAATTTAATTAAAATAAACCAAGGCCTTGGTACGATCGATGCTTAATAAGATGTCAACTTCCCCAGAATGTCTAACAAAGGATGGCCTGATCCGCTACCTAATGTCTGATGAGAACGCGCCAGTGTTCCTGGATCGTCTGGACTTCTACATGGAGATGGATCAACCTCTCTCTCACTATTACATCAATTCCTCCCATAATACGTATCTGTCCGGGAGACAGTTCGGTGGGAAGAGTTCCGTGGAGATGTATAGACAAGTTCTATTGGCGGGATGCAGGTAGTTAAAAGAAAAGTTGAATATTATTTATTATAATAAGTGCTCTATAAGAAGTAGTTGGCAATTCGACAAAATTGTTATATATATTTTTGCAGGTGCGTGGAGCTCGACTGCTGGGATGGCAAAGGAGAGGACGAGGAGCCAATAATCACTCACGGGATGGCCATGTGTACGGATATTCTGTTTAAAGACGTCATCTACGCCCTCCGAGACACAGCGTTTGTGACCTCAGACTACCCCATCATACTGTCCTTTGAGAACCACTGCTGCAAGGCACAGCAGTACAAGCTGGCCAAGTACTGCGATGAAATCCTCGGCGATCTTCTCCTTAAGGAGCCGCTATCTGAATATCCGGTAGGTATATTTGTATACTTCATACACTTGGTTCACAAAGAACTATATTTATAACAGACCATAATAGACCATATTTGAGATAGAATGCTATTAATAATAAAGCTAATTATCCCAGAGCACGTCTTTAAAATAATTATTTATATATTTTGCCATAACCTTCAAATGCAGTTCAACACAACTCCACCATTTTTACACTTGCCAAAAAACTCAAGTTTAAAGTCAACTTGAAAGTATATGACAATTTGAGTTATTTTCTTACAGTTAGAGCCGGGCCAGCCTTTACCCCCGCCGTCACTTCTGAAACGCAAGATCATGATCAAGAACAAGCGATTGAAAACGGAGGTGGAGAAGCAGGAGTTGGAGCTGTTCCGCCAGGGGCAGTTCGTTATCGAGGACGAGGTCAAGGAGGACGCGTCCGCGCCCATGCCGGAGAAGAAGGTTATAAGAATATCCATAAAGTCGAGGTTTTGACAAATCATAAAATATAACCATTTTGCACGAACGGATAATAATGCAATTACTAACTGGTTCTTAAGTAGGGAGAGAAATAATAAAGCTGCAAAAATGTAAGTTGAACATTTCTGTCGTGTATAATTTGGTATGGTATATGCGTAAAATAAACAAAAAAATTGGGAACTAGTGCGGGAATATCGGTTGACTAGGAGTTATATTCAAAGCCACTTTAACCATTTTAATAAAACTATTTTTTTCAAGAAATTTCGTATTGCGTAATGCGGTGATGACTATTTCTGTTTTCTTGTATGATTCTTTTTTTTGGAGGGCTGCATAACAGGAGTACATACTTCGAATGTTTAGTCTCTAAAATGATCTCGAGTGCAAAGGGTTAATAAATTCCGGGAACCGTACAACTCTTCTTTGCTACGTCACGCCAGATTGAATCTGACATTAATGCGTAAGATACACAAAAAAAATGGTTTCGAACATAGTGTGAGCTCATCGGTTGGCTAGTAAACTCGAACCCACTAATAACTTCCGGGCACTTTGACAACTGACCCACTGCGTCCAGCCGGAGGAGATAGTGGCGGAGGCGACGGCCGCGGGCGAGGACGCGCCGCCGCCCGTGCAGTACACGGGCTCCACCACCAACGTGCACCCCTGGCTCTCCTCCATGGTCAACTATGCGCAGCCCATCAAGTTCATCAGCTTCGAGGAGGCCGAAAGTACGTACACTGTATGATCTTGATCCAAGGCATTTACACGTTTGAATCGTCAATTATAACACTAAATTCAAGTAGTCATTCCCTGAGTAAGCTGCGGCTCAGAATGCTGCTCTGCTAAAAAGAACGAGAAACTCAACAGTTGCTCTTTTGAAATGGAATTTAACTATGTTAAATATATACATTATAATATCAACACTACAAATGAGTCAACAACTTTAAGTTCCATACATTTCAATCAATTAAAAACTCTTTAATGTTATAATAAAATTCTTTTAATAATACACTTTCATTTTGGACTTAAAACAAAGAAAATAAAGTTCTAATATATCTTTTGGAACTTTATTATATACATTAACATTAACAATGTTAATTATATAGCACTTACAAATAAGCTCAAAATACACTTCGACTGACTTCTTCTCATTCTTTCTTCTTCTTAGCAAATAGTAATATAATATCGTTATTAATATGTGACCGTTCCAGAGCGCAACATCCACCATAACATGTCTTCATTTGCGGAGACTACCGGCATGAACTATCTCAAATCTCAGGCCATAGACTTCGTCAACTACAACAAGAGACAGATGTCCAGAATCTACCCTAAAGGCACTCGAGCTGATTCCTCTAACTACATGCCACAGGTTAACTAATGTTATTAACTAGAGTTTAATAATATTTAAGAAAACCGAGGGAAGGCCCTAATAAATTTGGCACTAACGGCTCTTTAATTCCAGGTATTCTGGAACGCGGGCTGTCAGATGGTGTCCCTGAACTTCCAGACTTCGGACCTGCCCATGCAGCTCAACCAGGGCAAGTTCGAGTACAACGGCAACTGCGGCTACCTCCTGAAGCCGGACTTCATGCGGCGCGCCGACCGGAGCTTCGACCCCTTCGCGGACGCGCCCGTCGACGGCGTCATCGCCGCGCAGTGCGCCGTGCAGGTACACACACACACACACACACACACACACACACACATATATATATTTTACACTTCGTATTATTTTGTCATGGTTGCTAAAAACTCAGCAAGCTCTATTCTTTTATGTCACATAAATCTTTTTTTTTTACCTATTAGTTCTGTCTAAATAACTCCAATATATATTTACGAAGCTGCTCACGTAATGTTACATATTATATATCTTTACATATTAAGGATTCTCTCGTGACATTTTCCGTCATAGACACTGACATTAAAGTATCCGTATTACATACATACAGGAATTATTAGTATACCGCCGTACTAATATTTGACAAAACATTTATATGCAGGTGATAGCGGGTCAGTTCCTGTCGGACAAGAAGGTGGGTACGTACGTGGAGGTGGACATGTACGGGCTGCCCACGGACACCATCCGCAAGGAGTTCCGCACGCGCATGGTGCCCGCCAACGGACTCAACCCCGTCTACAACGAGGAACCCTTCCTCTTCAGAAAGGTCAGAAACGAGTATTCAAGAACATATACAACAAATTTGATCGCACCATTGTCACTTATAAAATCATATTATTATGCACCAGCTCATAGTCATACCTCCAGTCATAGGTTATTATCGAGGTCATGGTGCAGGTGGTGCTACCCGACCTGGCCGTGCTGCGCTTCGGGGTGTACGACGAGAGCGGTAAGCTGCTCGGGCAGCGCATCCTGCCGCTGGACGGGCTGCAGGCCGGCTACAGGCACATCTCGCTGAGGACGGAGGCCAACTTCCCCATGTCGCTGCCTATGCTGTTCTGTAACATAGAGCTGAAGATTTACGTGCCGGATGGCTTCGAAGGTGATTTTGTCTTTTAGTTCATTTTTATACGTTAGAACATTTTGTTAAACTATTAAAATTATATTAATATATGATCTAATTTATCAAATTTTTAATTTTAACAGTAATGTGTTTTAATGAATAAAAGGCACCAAAAATTCAATTCACTCGGGTTTCGTAATAGTTGAATATCAATAAACCCTTTCAGACTTCATGGCGGCGCTGTCCGACCCTCGCGCGTTCATGGGAGCGGCCAAGGAACGGACGGACAACATGAAGCAGATGGGCATCGAGGAGACACCAGACAAGAAGACACAGCAGGAGGAGAAGAAAGAGGGTGAGAAAGGCTAAATACATTCTATGTACATAATATAGATTTAATCATTCAGTGTGTCAACATTAGAGCTAGTCGTCTGTCATGGTAGGGGTATGTTTAAAAAAATAAAAAAAAGGTCAGATGAAGAGTATGTAATCCAAAGAGTGCTAGGAAGTGGAGGGAAGTGGAGTGGAAGGAGTGTATAGAGATGAAGGGATACCCAGGTAGGGGACGGAAGAAAAGATGGATGAATTGCGCGAAAGACGTATGGAGAAGGGAATGTGTACAGAGACGAGTAACAGGAGAATATGAAAAAAACATACTGCGCCAACCCCAAAAGTAGGATAAGGGCAAGAAAATGATATACATAATATAAATACATATAATATTTTATTGGGCAATTTTTAATAATCGAATACTTTATTTCGTAAGTCGCCTCAAGGCTCAAACTAGAATGTGCCGATTCCGAGTGCGAGTGAATAGTTTTGAAACACGAGACACAGATGTTTATTTAACACAAATAGCCGAGAGAATAACGTTTGAAGACTTTCAATGCATCGGGTATTTTGGGAATTATCTTTGGATTAAGACGCGAGCGGTTAGCGTTTTTATTATATTATTAAATTATATATAACATATTTGAGGATATGGAAATTATATGTTAAATGGAGATTTCTTACAAAAAATATTACGAATGGACACAAAATAATACAGAATATAATAATAATGTTTTATTTGAGAACAAAAAATTCTGTTATTTGTGGCAATAACGTAATTTCGTATGCTAAAGTCAGTTCAGCTTCATTCACTTCGTTCATTTCAAAACATTCAGTGATTACAATGTGGAGGTTTAATAAAGGTTTGTATTTTATTATTGTATTAATGTAATCTCTAATTCAGTGGAATCTTGAATCCATTACCCAAGTTATATTACTGTTATAAGGTTATAGCGTACATAAAATTAATGTTACGAAGCTTTAATGATTGAATTAACAAAGCAATTACCGAATTTAATAATACAAGGTTTATGTTTGACATCTGTTTTTGTTTTTGTGATTTCATAAAACAAACAGTGTTCTTTAACACTAAACCTACCGACAATTCTTGTACACCTGTTCCTACTGCACGCCGTCAAATTGACCGGTAATTAAAAGTTATTTTATTATATAACGCAGGTAATAATGAAAATAACTAAAAGTAAAGAGTGTAGAAAATATTATATGCATATTCTAAGAATGTAGTTTGATAACGATATTATAACGGTTAAAAATGTGTAAGTTTTACAAAAGTTTAAGAACGGTCAATTTTGATCGGTACTTGGTAGGTTTAGTGTTAATAACATTATGTCTCAAAAAAATTATATTATTTTATTTAATTTATTTATAGAAGATAACTTTTATTCTTTTTTTATATATATTTCAAATTAATATATAAATCTCTGTGAGACTCGATTTTTTATTAGAATTAAAATGTTTGCAGGTTAAAAATATTTTTCCGGTTCATAATTAATTATGTAATATATTCCACCATTTCATTTTAGTATTTTAAGTAAAACGAATATTGTTTATTACAATTACAGAGCCACTTGTCTTCGAACCGATAACGGTAGAAAGTCTCCGCCAAGAGAAAGGTTTCATAAAGACCGGAAGAAAACAACAGAAAGATCTGGACGCGATGAAGAAACGACAATCCAAGGAGAAGATGACGTTGCAGAAACAGCAGTGCACCGCGCTGGAGAAGATCATCAAAGGGAAGAAGTGGGTGCTCTCATTACCTCTTTTAAATTATTAATTAATTTAAATTCACAAGGCCCCAGCCACTGTTTAAACCTCATTCAGTTGAGGTTTTTACAATCTATATTACAAACTAAATGTTAATATTTGTTAAATAAAAATGTATTGAGTCAAGCTGAAATGGATTCTGCTACCAAAAAAATCATTCTTGGCGCTATAGAGACTGAAATATCGTACCATAAGGGACAGCGTTAATTTTCATGGCTAAGATATATATTAATTAATATTACCTTCAATATCTTTTTATTGTTATCGGACAGCCTATTAAGATCGCATAGTGAAAAGACGATTAGTGAGCTAGCGTTTCTATCTAGTGCGATTCATGAACACTTTGCTCAAATACTCTTGCTAGAGCGACTAGGCGGCGGAAAATAACTTCATGCAACGAAAAGTTACAAAAGTTAGGATTGTTTTGTGAGTAAAGTAGTCGGTGGGCACGTTTTAGCCATATACGACAATCGTACATAGGTTTTAAGAGCTTCTCGTCCCCAGCCGCGAGCAGCTGAGCACGGACGCGTCGTTCCGCACGGCGGTGGGCGAGCAGGCGGGCGCGTGGGGCGCGCTGGTGAGACGGCACCGCGCCGAGCGCAGCGGCGCCGCCCGCGCCCGCCTCCACGAGCAGAGGGACATGCTCAAGCGCTTCGCCGAGCAGGCGCAGCAGGCGCAGTTCAAGCAGCTGGAGGCCAAGCACGAGAGGTGAGGGGAAAAGACGCTTAGGTGTCGTTCAATGTTACAATTCCTTTACTATAATAATATAGCCGCTCGGTTTAGGTGTGGCCGGATATTTTATAAGATCGATTTTTAGACTAAATACGTCAGTCAATGTTCCAATTCCTTTACAGAGAATTGAAGGAGATGAATTCTCGTCAAGCCAAAATCGGCGTGGAGACGAGCAAGGAGGTCGCCAACGATAAGACGCTGAAGACCAAACAGGAGAAAGATCGTCGTCTACGAGAGAAGAAACAGAATAATACTAAGAAGTTCATGGAGGAACGGAAGGTGATAGATACATATAGTATATTTTTTTGACTTGATCTTTATAGTGGACAATAACTTATAGTAATATAGAAAATACAATTTTTACCACAGTATCGATACAACATTTGGGATAATTATATATTTTTTGTAATAAACCTTATATAAACCATATCGTGGATATCTAAATAAAAAAATATTTATAATTTTATTTATAGTGTAATAAAAATAAGATCAGAAACTTCTAAACCTCATTACTAGAAATTAATATTTTTATCCAAAACTTTGTCAAACAAAACATTATTAATTTTCAGACCCAAACCATAAAACAAAACCGCGAAAAGGATAAGCTGAAAGCGTCGCACGATAAACAAATGGAGGAGCTGTCCAAGGACATCGACAACGTAAGTATTATAACTATATAAGAATATATAATTCTAAAGTACACATTTTAAATCTATGGACTAACGCCAATAATGTAAATAGTATACTATCATAAAATGTATTATATAAATTTTGAATTTATAATCTACACACTTTACATAGTTGAAAAATATAAAAAATGGCGCCAAATTATAATTCATTTCGCGCCATCGATGACAGAAGTTAGGTTAAGTTATATTTTAAATTATTAGCAAATAAAATAACAATATCATTGTAATATTCTGTAAAAATTATCCAATGTTATAACTACAGATACATAATATCCAATTGTGATTTTTATAATATATTTTATTTCAAATAATTCACCAGCTGATCGAGATGTACAAAATGGAGGAATCAGAGTACGAGATGGCGAGTAAAACTGAATTGTTTGCATGAAAGTACCCTGACATTGCTCCTCTGCTGGAGGAACTGACTTGAAGTGAGTGCTAAGTGATCTCATTAGTGTAATTATTATTATTTATTTAATTATTATACTATTATAATAAAATGTAATACTTGGACAGCTAACTGAAACAATTGTTTTAATTTATCATGTAATTATTTTATATATTCACATATTTATAAATGTTATATGAATGTACATTTTATAGTAAATAGTCCTTCGTGTTTACTTTCAATGATGTATACAAAAATTTATTAAAAATATATAAAATAATGTTTTGTAACAATCTTATAGTATATTGTTTTTGAATTAAATAAAATTCTATTATTGTGACAATTTAATAAATACTAAGATATAATTTAATTATTATATATAAATATTATGTACCTAAAATGTTTATTTTGACATTATAATAAAAAAATTTTCCTTAATTGCATTGTTTGAGGTAAGTACTTAATATTTTATAGATATATTATTATATGAGTACCTTGTATCTTGCATTTCGATGTTATAACGAAGTTGAACGATAAATTTTCAAGGAATATAAATTATTAAATTTTAAGTGATTTATTCGGCCTTCAAAATTATTATAAGATCATGTCTCTATAGAGATAGGTAATGTTATGTTAATTTATAATTACATTCAAAATTGTTATTAATATTATTATTGTTATTAAAAATATATATTTATTTATATATTTCTTTTATCCGGTTTACGGGTACAAGTGGCATAGTTTAGATTCCTGTGTATCCGAAACGATACATAAATTATATTCGTATAACGAAAAATTCATTATTCTTCAAATATTATAATTAGGTTTAATATAGTGATATATTATTAATAAATAAAACTGTTGTAATAAAAACGAATAATTATAAAATCATGACTGATAATGAATCTTGTAAATTATTCTAATATTGTAATTTTTTTTTTTATTTGACATCTATTGTTGTTTAGCACTATTTAACACTAAACCTACCAAGTACCGGTCAAATTGACCGTTCTTTAACTTTTGTAAAACTTACACATTTTCAAACGTTATAATATCGTTATCAAACTATGTACATGACAATTCTTAGAATATGCATATAATATTTTCTTCAGTCTTTACTTTTAGTTATTTACATTATTACCTGCATTATATAATAAAATAATTTTTAATTGCCGGTCAATTTGATTGCGTGCGGTAGGAACAGATATACAAGAATTGTCGGTAGGTTTAGTGTTAACGACATTGTACCATCAGCATAACAATTAATCATTATAATATTTGATTTGCTGACTGTACTTATTTAATATTGGACCAATTTAACATTTTATTTCAAACCATACCAAAGATTGACTCTGATTTAAAGAATGTCATGTTTTTTTGTTATTATAAATATGAATTTAGGTGCCTAAGTATAACACTTCAGTCTAGTCAATTTTAATAATAGTTTCTGTATTTAATTATATTCTCCATCACTAACCATTTAGTATCGTGTAAATGAGAATTTGTTTATATCATTGTCAAATTTTAATGAAATTTCTTATAAAAATAATACTATTTATAAATTACTTATGTTAGGATAATGATAGTGAGAATAGTTATAAGAGTTTTATTCAGATTACTTAATAAAAAATATTTTTAATTATTTATTGTTAATACTTTATAATATTATGGTCTAATTTCTAGCACTTTCATCAACTATTGAGTAACTTCATTTGCAGGCGGATGCCGAGTAGAATAGGTTTTGAATGTGAAGCATATATTCTAAATTTATTATACTGAATAATGTTATTATACTTACATTATTTAAATTAATTACAACATTTTAAACAGATATCTTTGTTTTATTCACTATTACTCTAATTTACATAACACTTATACACAAATATTATTTCAAACTTCTTATTTTTTTCTTCTCCTTGTACAAGCACTCGTGTTGGACTGAAATTAAAAAAGAAAATAAGGAAATTTTATATAGGATAGCAAGAAATATATATTGCGATTTTCACATGTAATACTGCAGGACACATCATGAACACTTTTTTGGAATGCTGGAAGAAACTAAGTTATTTAAGTGTAAAATATATACAAAACGAAAAAACATTGAACGCAAGCAATATGAGTACACCTAAGTCTGTTTTTACACGGTTTTGATATAACACGGTTTGAAAATAAAATATTTTTAATTTTTTTACACGATTTTATTCCATTTAGCACGATTTAAATTTTTTTGGGCTTAATTTTTTTTTGTCAAATTAAATTTTTGCGAAGTATGTTCATGTAACAAATTTAGGGGAATTCCCTTTTTGTGCAACCAAGCAAATTTACTTACTGGTCAGAGCAATTGAAATGTGTTAATATTTTGTGAATAATCTTTTTTATCTTTAATAACTATGCTTGTAAAAATAAACATTGTATATGTGATTTAATTAAATAAACATGAATACTTGTTCTTATAAAAAATCCTTGTTTTTCATAAATTTTAATAGGTTTTAGAGAGTAGGAACCAATCACCTATTTTTGCATACGATCAATGTCTTTTTTTACACGTTTTTTTTTACATGGTGTTGTCTGGAACCAATCTACCGTGTAAAACAGACTTAGGTGTATTGTGATTCTAATAAAATTCTAAATCACTGGTTAGTTTACTATATTATTACTAAATATTAATAATTCTTTCACTAAATCTTGATATTATAGCATTGAAGTCTATATGTCAAAACTAACGATGTATCATAAAAAATTTAATCTTTACCCATAATAATAACAATAAAAAAAATAATAATTGTAAATTGTTGAATAATTAAACCAAAGGGATACTAGTTACACTTACAACTCAAACTTTACTTTAATCTTAATACTTATGAATATCTAAAGAGTAACATCTGATTACTGGAGAGATGATTAAATTTAACGGCATTGTTGAGAGCCGTGTGGATTGAGAGTCATGCCATCAAATATTGTAACAAATAGCAGATATATTTTTTATATTAACACTAAACCTACCAAGTACCGGTCAAATTGATAGTTCTTAAACTTTTGTAAAACTTACACATTTTTAAACATCATAATATTGTTATCAAACTACATGACAATTCTTAGAATATGCATATAATATTGTCTACACTCTTTACTTTTGTTTATTTCCATTATTACCTGTGTTATATAATAAAATAACTTTAATTACCAGTCAATTTGACCGTGTGCGGTAGGAACAGGTATACAAGAATTGGCGGTAGGTTTAGTGTTAAGCAGCATTCTCAGATTTAACAAATAATACACATTTAAATAAAACTATTTCACAGATTTAATTTACAAATATTGGGGATGTTTTAATTTTGACCAGATATTGCAAATGCCTTGCAATCTTGTTCAAAGGAAGACAAGATATAGAAGTCTGTCCATAAGTCAGTTAATTTGTCATTTACCTCCAACGGACCCTTAGTTTCCAGCTATACCGACACACACATGAGATTTTGTATTTTATGGGAAATCAAAGTTGTTATATAAATTTCAACATAAAATTTTTTCTAATAAAAATTCTATTTTAATCTGAGCAAATGTATTTTCACGAGCAAGGATTTTTGTGTAAGATTTTAGATGTTTAAGATCAGTACTTACTGTAAGGATCAAAGCGTATTACTTCCAACTTCTCTGCTAAGCGTTCTCTGATTTGATTGAACTTGTGGCCGGAAACCACGCTCTCCATGAGTACCATTACAAATCTTAAATAATTTAATTAAATCGTGTAAGTAATATTCAGGTATAAATTATATAAATAATTTCTATAGTGCAATAATTTTTTAACACTTACTTGCTTTTGGTTTTTTTTAACAAAACATTAGTCAAAAACATGTTTGTTGTCTTCTTATAAATTTAAATTCTATTAAATGTATTTTCTTGTAAATCTTTCATGCAATGCATGTGTTATGAAGTACCAAGTATGTAGCAAGCATTCAGATGACACTGACAGTAATTTGTTTCTGACAGCTGGGTCCATACTGACACTAAACTTAATTAGTAACAGAATAAAGAATAAACTTTACCAGAATTTAGCTGATTAACAAAAATATCAATAAGATGTTTTTGAGATACGATTCTGTTAATAGGGTATAAGAGAAAAATTTGAATGCACCGTTAATAACATTGACTTCTAGTCAATAAATTATAATTCGGTGACTTGATTTAGTCGTATAAAAATGTTATAGATTATAATGAATTGATTAATTGAAAATATGTGACACTCAGGATCTCACTCATAAAAACTACCGAAAACAAAACTTTTACACCCTTTTGCATCGCAACTATATTATTGTATCTATTGACAAATATTTACGTTTTTCCTTAAAATATGACGATCCATAAAGATTTACAAGTTTTCGATATTCTCATTTTGTTATTTTAATAAAAAATAAATACTTTGGAGTAAATTGTAATAATTACATGCTCTGCTCGATTGATCTTGCTTTATATATGTAATAATATAAAATTGTTGTTTCAATAATTTTTATATTACATTTTAGTCAGTTTATTCGACCAGTGACCGGTCGGTTATTCATTGACCAAAAGACATACATTAATACTAGCTTATCTTATACAGTTATTTGTTACTAATTTAAAGTGAATTATTATTTCGTGAGTTAACAATTTCCGATTAGGCTTCCAGCAAAAAATTTCGTAAAAATTCATAATACAGTACTATTTAGTTAAATAGCTTTTTTTTATATACATTCCTATATTACTAATGTCACGTTTTTATTTTGTATATTTTATCTATGTGCCATAAAGTATAACATAATTAATACTTAAATTTTTCTTTCTCTAATAGCTATAAAAGTAAGTTACATTTAAACTTTGAGTATATTTATTTGAAGTATATAATATTAACAAAACAAAATTGATAGTGTACACTTCGTCCTTAAATAAATGTTATTCATATATATTTTTAACATAGATTATATAAAATAATATGAATGGTGCCACGTAAAAAATAAACTTTGAATTTTGACAATATTTGCAGAGCACGTGTGTTATAAAAAATATTTATTTATATTTAATAAGTACAGCGTGACTGACGTCAATTATATGAAAGTTCATTCCAAGTTTTTATTAAAAACTCCAACATAGATCGTGTGGTTTACAAATATAAAATATTGTTCTGGTAACATTCCAAAAACAAACTCGTTCATGTGTCGTGTGATGATGAACTTGTGAACCGGCGTTGCAGTTGGCGTTTTCGTACGATTTAGGTTTTTTGTGTTCGTTCTTTGTTCGTATTCTTTTGCAAATGAAATAACCAACATATTTCTGTGTGAGTTTTATTAGAATTTTGTTTATTGTAGTGTAGTTCGTTCAATAAAGAACAATGATAAACGACATGAATATGGAGAATGGCGGCGGCGACGCTAATTCCAATGTGTCACCCACCAAACTTATGGTCAACTATATTCCAGAACTGATGACGCGAGATATGATGTATGCCCTCTTCTCTGCCATGGGTAAAATAGAAAGCTGTAAATTAATAGCAAATAGAGGGTATGGATTTGTAGAGTACGAGAAACACGAGGACGCCGAGAAGGCGCGAGCCGCATTCAACGGCCTGTTGATGCAGGGCAAGACGTTAAAAGTGTCCTTCGCGCTTCTTAACCCGGAAAACAAGGTCAGCCACAAACCCGACACCGAATCGAATCTCTATATAAGTAATCTACCTCCGGATATGACGCTTGAGCGATTGAACATATTATTCGGTCAATTTGGAAACATAACTAACAGTCGAGTGTCTCAAGGGATCGGATTCGTGTGCTACGAGACCCGACAGCAGGCCGAGGACGCGATAACGCACATGAACGGGCAGTCGCCGATACCGGCCGCGGGAGCAATCGTCGTGAAGTTCGCGAATAAGCCGAGCGCCAACAAGAACGCTCCCCGGCCTATACAGAGGGTCGGCGTAACGGCGGCACTATCGTACAACGGGGCGGCGGCCGTGTTCAACGGCTCCACGCCGACCTTCAACGGCACCAATCTTAGCGCGTTCGGAGCCCGGCCGGCCGCGGCCTTCGCGCCCGGCTTCCCGCAGGCGTCGCCGCCGCCGTTGCTGCCGTCCCCGGGTAAGGCACTGCCCTTCATCAACAAAGGCCAGCAGCGCTTCAATCCCATGGCCGCCACTAACCACAGTCCATTACCGTTGCTAGGCGCCCCGGCCAGTCCGGTGCCGTTGCTGGGCGCGCCGGCCGCCCCGCAGACCACGGTGTACGTATACAACGTGGGGGAGGATACCGAGGAGCTGGCTCTCTGGCAACTGTTCGGTCCCTACGGTGCCATTGACTCCATTAAAGTGATCAAGGATCCCGAGACGAAGAAAAATAAAGGCTTCGCGTTCGTTAACATGCGCGAGTACGACGAGGCCGCGATGGCCATCCAGGCCCTCAACGGGTACACGCTCAACGGACAGGTTCTATCGGTTAGCTTTAAGACTCAGAAGAGAAATAATTAGGTAACGGACGTTGTAAACGCCGTCTAGTTTGTGATCGTCCCGGGGCCGAAAGCTTAAAGAAAGATTTCATTCCAATCTCAAAATATTTTTGTAGTCGAGACGCGAGATCCTCTATGTGCATTTCAGATTAGTCGCATAAGTATTTTTGTAAGATTTAATATAGTTTTATACTGGCGAGAGCGGACATGACTTGACAGTATCCTATATGTGTACTTTATCGTATGATATATTATATTATTGGACTATGTATGGCCTGTCGGTATGTATGTGTCTACGGCGGCGCGGGGCCCGCCTGCCAGTCCCCCTGCGTCGCCCCCATCCTCCAGGTATTTTTATTTTGTGTAAACAACCATTGTATGTTTTTAAACTTAATAAATTTCATGTTTAAATAGAGTGTATTGTATATTTCTCTATATTTTTTTTCTATATACAAATATCCTCGTCCTATCCTTATTTACTTTATAATATATAATCCATAATACATAATAGCGTTTAAATTATATTTGTATGTGTATTGTCCGGTCAGGCGGCAGGTTAGCTGTTAATGTAGAACTGCTTCAATATTGCATGTCGTGTGGCGGAGAACAGAAATAGGTTTTTATTTGTTTATGTTACCGGAGGTTTTATGGCCTCCGCTATTGTATTTTATATCATTATATTATTACTTATATTTTGGCGATATATCGAGTTAGCTTTCGCGGTTCGGTCATCTCCTGTGTTTAATAATATCGGTCCGAGGCCCGAGGCCGTCCCGAAATGTGGTTGATGTTTGATATTGACCTCGTAGGGCTTCAAGTCACCTAGGCTAGGTTGTATAGGCGGATATTTTTAGAAGATTGATACCCAACGTTAATTACATGCGTAACTGTTATCGTGCGTCCGCGGGACATGGCAACGGATACAACCACAGTGGTCCAAAACTAATGAATAAAGTAAAGAGTGATTCAAAACTGCCACAGCCTAAGAATATAATTAATATTAGTGTCCGACCCCTTGTCCTTGGGAAGTTTAAAGCGAAGGATGACGTCATAATGGTGAGTAGAATTATAATAAATAAATTCACACTAATTACCTTATCCACTAAACAACTATTGTATTTAGTTGTCGAAAATAAATATTTGTCTTACCTAGTGTGTACAAGTATAACTTTGTTTAAATTATAAAAAATAAAATAAACCAACAAAGGCACGTTGAGATAGTGACGTGTTGACACCAGTTAGTATCGATATAATATTGATTTTTCTTTTAATATATTGTCAATTTGCGCAATCGGTCGATGAAGCCAGAGATTGGGAGTCGTCCGTCCTTCTCAAGGGCACCGTCTATAAATATTTTCGTCTGTTCGTGAGTACGTGCCGTTGACCTTTTTAACGTCATAAATAAAGAAAAGTCACTCTTATTCTTTTGAACATTATAAATAATTAATTTTACACTCAAATATTTTAATATTACCACAATTAATGTCTTTTTTTTTTTAATTTTGTTTTCATAATAGAAATACGACGTTTTTTTTTATCTTGTCCTAACAATTATTCTTTATTTGTTAATATATTTACAAACAAGATACAACCATGTGTAGAAATGTTTGCGTTCTGATACTACCGCGTCGTTTACACCAATCACTAATAATGGGTTCGTTTTTATTAAACAATATATCACAACATTGCATCTAAAACAAACTTAACTTAAGGTACAAAGAGAACTTGAAATATAATTTCCAAGTAAAAACAACTATTTTGACTACATTCAAACATGTGACCCTCTCTCGACATGTACTTCGGCTAGGATTTCGTAGACGCTAGAAAGTTATCAATATTTGCCAATTATTATTATAACTATAAGTATATCTGTACTAACATCAATATAATATAATTATATCTATAACTATATAATATTTTATGTTAAGCAAAATTTTATATAATAGTTATAAACTGGCTACACCATCAAAATATATTATTATAAGTAATTCATATGTATTATTTTGTGTGCTAAATTTTATTTAATATATGTATTTAATACAAATAAATGTATTTTATTGAACTGGTTTTGAAATCTCGTCTCGTCTCGGTCGGTAGTATTCTTTTTTTTTTAAATTCTCTGAACATTAAAAAATACGACAACCCTCAGGTAGACTTGTAACGCAAACAAAGGTTTTATATCGGCATTGTTAAATGTGTATTTGTGAAAGAATAATAATAATTTAAAAAAGATATTTAAGCTTCGTAAGCCGTTAGTTATAAATTAACTGTTTAATCTGGGAGCATAACTATTCGACTGAATCGATTGTATTTACAGTATATGTACTAACCTTTCTCAATATCTTCATTGATCCAATGTACCACGTGCAACAGAAACACAGAATATAATATATTGTGTCGCGTGTTGCGACACAAATGTCTACGATCAGATAGAGAGAGTTAATAGAAGTAAATTAATATATGTGCACAAAAAACTTTTTTTACTATTATATTTTTTATTAATTTTGAAGATTTCTCTATATTGTTTTTTTTTAATAAAAATCATGGCCCGGGTCGAAGACAAACTTGTCCTTCAATATAATATAGGTACTATGTACCCAGTTTTATGTTTTATACTAGTACATATCTTTATACGTTGAAAAAAGTAGCTTGTAGATATAGTTCTAAAAGTATCTACATGAATTAAGATTAAGAGTCATAGACTATAAATTTTACAAGTCGCAAAAGACGACTAAATTTCACTGAGTCATAACTTTAATGGTTCGGGGTTTTTGTACCCTAGGTGAATTAGTTTAGGCGCCGCTCGTCGCCTAGACCACGTGGCCAAAAAAATCAATAGATTTAATCTATACGAATACAGTGCTTATTAACAGATTTGTTAAGGTCTTAAAAAGGCATTTTTGTGTTTTAGAGAGACCAGCGAGCACCATTACTATAACGCCAAAAGACAAAACTCCAGCATATATATTTTTGTATATAAAATATTTAGTTATTCTTGCAAATGAAGGTTTTATATTTAAAAAATACTAATTTAAATCTTCAAGGTTAGTTTTAAATTTATTTAAATAATGGAAATGACTTTGTAACTCCACCTTCATCATTAGTATACGTATAACTAGTTTCGAGTCTGATACGTTAATAAGAATGTTCGGAATATGCAAAGTTGATACACGGCAGACGAAACTGTACCAATATAACTATAATTGCCGTCGGTACGTCTGTCAGTAAATATAATTTTATATTTCATATAAAGCTACGCTAGTATTCTAACGTGTTTACTGTATGTCAGTATGTTTATGTGATGAAAACCGGACGCAATCAACTAAGCAATAAAGCGTAATATTTTGGGATCATTTATCAAGTATCAGATTTTTCAACCTCTTTTTTTGAGAGTAGTTTTTGTAAATATGTATCAATTGAAACTTTTTTAAGTTATAACTTATGACGGTAGCTTTGATGGCTTTTTTTTTTTGTTTATTTTTTTTTTCGTCACTCGGGTAGACTGCAAATATTTGTATTCCTCCCAGAGCCGCATTGACTCATTGCGTGAACTATTGTATTGGTATAATATAGTAATGGAAACCTTACAAGAGCTGAGACAAAAATGTAACATTATTGTAAACATTATCTAATTAATTATTTTATAATAATCTTTATCTAATTATACTATATATGATATCTCTTGACGTTCTGTTTTCAGACCTTCCAGCGTGTTTGTTTATTAGTTTTGTTCCTAAAGGATATAATGTTATCTAAAAGATGTTTAAACGTCCGAGGCCTGTCCTATTATTGACTGAAATGCTGTATTTATTAAAATACCAATCTGAGCTGTAATATATATGCTCGGGATTTTATAGGCTATGAGCCAAATTAGGAGATAAACTGTAAGATAGAATTATAAGAATAAATAATCCGCTATCTTTATTGAAGTCAGATTCATGTTATTTCACAGTAGTTTCAAAAACGTTAAAATGGAAATTAAATAATAAACTAAATGGTAACTATGAGAGATTAGGATTCGTTTTGAAGATTAATTCACTGGTCATCGGATGTTCCTGGCGCAGTGCCATCGCCACGTTGCGTTGCGCGGTTCTGCGCTGCGTTGCGTTGTTATTCACGTGTGAGCCTTTGTCTATTTTTTTGTATTCTCGTATCAGCCTTTATTACTTTTAAGATTTTAAAAGAATGAAATGTTTTTTTCACGAGATTTTTAAATATATCGTAAACTTTTAAGGACACAATGATGCATTTAAAGTAACATTTCCACTAGTCATATAGACTTTGTACTTGTATATAAATAAGATAAGTAGATGTAGTTTTAATATTTAATTTAATGATTGTGATATTTCTGGTGGTTTCCATCTCAAAGATTTAATATTTGGTTTAGAACCAAAATTATATTAAAAAAAATATTTTGATAATGGCCGCGATGCGAAACAGCTGTTTTGTTCGAGTTCTTTATTTCCCGGCGGTATACAGTACATACACAAGCCAATGAATCTTTTTTCTATGTAACTATTCACTTGTAATATATTAATATAGTATATAAGAACACAAATTTTAATATAAATATTTTTACATGCACTGAACAGTGAGTATTTTAGATACCCAGGAAATAATAAATTGTTTTTGTATATGACTCTTGTTTTCTTTATATATTCCCTTAATTTAATCTGATAACTAGAATTGTTTATAGTGTATGGCGCTCCGTCGTCTGGCTACCCAAGGAATATGGCGTCAAGTTAAAATAAATAAATAAATAAATAGTGTTGTTCGAAGATTTAAAATTAACGTCGTTTGGTTGTATGTTGAAAAATCGACGAGTTCAAACATTGAGGACTATAGTCCTCCTCATCAGGGGTAATTTTGAAATTTTTCATGACCACTGTCACCCTAGTTGTGAACCGAATATCGATGGCAAGTGTCACTCAATTAAAATGGTGATACGTATTACAATGAGTGAGTTACCCACTTATTCGCCATACTACTTCACATTACTAATTTTTGTCGACTTTATACCACCAAGTAA
Source organism: Melinaea menophilus ssp. n. AW-2005 (assembly GCA_918358695.1). Lineage (NCBI taxonomy): Eukaryota > Metazoa > Arthropoda > Insecta > Lepidoptera > Nymphalidae > Melinaea > Melinaea menophilus. The sequence continues at coordinate 28,890,841 of OU911042.1, forward strand.
AAAATGGATGTAGATTAATATTAACTAAAAGTTTTGGGGTGACTTTTTCATTTAGGGGTCTGTGTCCCGAACGCTCTTTAATTAATAGTTTTTTTTTAATTTCATGATCACGGATAGTCTTTAATTAACATCGAACAAACAAAAACAAAGAAAAGTAAAGTTGGAAAAAAATAATTTTTTTTATTATTTGAATATTGAATTAAAAAAATGCTATAACGTGGTATTTTAAGTGTTGGAGATAATTAAATATATTGAAATATTTATCTTATTTTAAAGTAATTACTAGATACTTATTGAGGACATCAATTTGCATATTCTCAATTATATAAACAATTATAGTAATTGTTAATTTGAAGTCACCTAAAATAAAGAACTACAATGTCCGAAGCTCAAACAATTAATGGTTTTAATAACCGTCTTTCAGAATACTTCAATTCTTAAAACCAAGGATTTATTAATAAGTTTTAATTTAACTCTGCATGCTATTTACCGTTTATCTGAGTAATTAATGTAGTAAATTGTTATTTTGTGATAAAAAATCGGTGATAACATTTACATAAATACAATTCGTATCTTTTAGTTGTATTTTCAAAGAATTGGTTTATTTGTATTTTAGACGTTACTATAAAAACATTAGTCACCTATGTTTTGGGATTTCCTATAAATTTTGATAGCTTAATGGAAAATGTCTATATTTTGTATAAAGAAAGGTATCTAATAAGTTTATATTTAAAGAGACAATACTGTATAAAAACAAGGCAGCAACTGCCATTTACTTTTAAAAAGAGTTTTTTTAAAGTACGTCTCTGGTTCTTATTGAGCACTAGATAATAAGGTCTATAATTGAACTGCAATATATTAGACATAATATATCAAAAAATTATATATAAAACAAACAATGACTTTAAATTACTATTAAGTTCGCAGATTTTGAATAATAAATCAGAAATTCATAGAAAATAGTGTCGTCGCCTTTATAGTATTAGAAAATGTATAGGAATGACATACTGATTTTCTCTTTTCTATCAGATCACTTATAAAATGGTGTTTCGTTTTGACGATGAATGCTGTTTTTTTTCGTCTATAACATTGTATAATCTACGAGTATGTAGTATTTTTCTAACTACCAAATATCGTGATATATATAACAAATATATATATGATTATATATAACAAAACATAAGGCATTTTTTTTATCTTTATTTAAGAGCAAATAAGATTAAGATTTTTTTTTTGTCATATGGGCCGATATATCTATACCAGCTTTTAGTTTGTATTTATTAGAAAAATTGACTGTTGAAGATAATAATGGCTGGCGTTAACTTTTTTTCTTTTAAACAATTCCATTTTTAAAATATTATAATTCAACGAGTTATTTGAACTAATACAAGGGAATTCACTGTTTACTGTTTTACTTTTTACTCATATATTGTAAATATTCTATAATTTGATATCAATTTTGTTATCTTTGATATAATTTAAAAACGCGCGCTTTATTCATTCTTTAAAATTCCACATTTATAATAAGTAATCGAATAATGATGTCAATTTAGCGAATTAGTAGGTAAAAATAACGATCTTTGTTTTGTGTTTGGTGTTAAAAACAAACAATATTGTAAATTTGACATTCTTATTGTATTTAATGCTTACTCGATAGAAATCAAAGCGAGGATAACGCTGCAGACTCGAGGAGGAATACTTCCTCAACCGGTGGAGAGCTTAATTTTGTTCTTCTAATATCAACTGAAGAGAGTTTTGGCGCTTATAAGGGGCAATGGAGGGATTACTTGATGTATGGAATACCTGTGAATGTTAGTGTCTCATGTTTCTTTTATTAATATCTAACTCTTACATAATATATATGTAAAGATCACTAGAAGAGACTGCTGTAGCTGCTGTTTCACCAAAATTGGAATTTACTAATAGAGATATTGCACCTCCATTAACCTTTACCCTCATTGCTACCACCTTCTAATATAGAACAGAGAAGAATGGTTTATTTTTTACAATCAACCATGAGATAAGCCAAACTATTTTATTCATTTTTAGGACAGTATAGAATCTCCGAGTAATATGTATTTAATGTTAACGTGTAAGTAGTAGCTATCTTGGAGGGCTTCTTGAAATGTAATCGATATTTAATTTTCAGTTAGACGCGACCTTACCGTGCCCCGTTGGGTTTTGGAAATAAGGAGAATCTAGTCGAGATTGGCGTACTTTAATTTTTGAAATTTTAATATATAATTAATTTCCTTTTAATACTGTTTATCTTTATATCGAATGATGACTGCGTTATTATTCCCACAAAGTGAAAATATATGTACCGGTGGAGATTTAACACTAAACCTACCGACAATTGTTGTATACCTGTTCCTACCGCACGCAGTCAAATTGACCGGTAATTAAAAGTTATTTTATTATATAACACAGGTAACAATGGAAATAACTAAAAGTAAAGAGTGAAGAAAATATTATATGCATATTCTAAGAATTGTCATGTAGTTTGATAACGATATTATAACGTTTAAAATGTGTAAGTTTTACAAAACTTTAAGAACGGTCAATTTTACCGGTACTTGGTAGGTTTAGTGTTAAGTGGAAAAATTAAGGTAATGCGTATGCGGCTCGACGTGCAGGACGTGGGTGGCACAACGTATCACGTATGCGGCTCGACACATTGAAGAAAGTATATTTTGCATCGGCCGTGAGGATCTTCAGACATTAGTGCAATTTAAAAAACATAATTCTATTTGTATTATTTAAGTGATTTAATAAATTAAAGGATTATAATCCACATGTTTAACTAAAATTAACTTATTAATACTACCACTATTTCTTCGCATTATCCTGTACTTTAATTAAAATACTTTAACCTGATTAGCAAAAGGTCTTTAGCAATGAGACCATTTTTGCATATTGTTTCTTTACTCATTTTGTTTTATTATAATAATTTTGTATGCAATAAAGTACTTATCTATTTATCTATTAAAAAATTACTAAACATATACTGTTTAATTGTAATTTGGAGAAACTTTGTCTTGGTTCAGTAGTTAGTTAATGCACCTTCTCCATAGATGGCGTTGTTATAAAATATTTTTTTTAGTCGTTAAAACTAAATATTTATAGTCACTGGTACATTATAAGACGTACATATTATTAAATTAACTTTACAATACAATTTATTAAATTAACTTTCTTTGTTTTCAAGTAGGTTAGATTGATATAAATTAAATATTGTATTCCTAATCGTGTGTGAAATAAAACATTGTTGTTGTTGTGTAAAGCCAATGACTTTTGGTTTAATAATAATTTAAAATACTATTATTACAAATAAACTAATATACAACGATAGAGCTTTTGTCCTAAATTAATACAAAATGCAATACCGGATTCACAATTTATTCACTCTCAATTATATCGTAGTTAAGTACTGTGTTACAGACAGACACGGAGTCTTCAATTTCCAATACAGCATTCCAGTCTTCCTGACAATGGTGTAATTAAACTCCTCCAGATATCCAGAATCTCCTACAAAAAAATAATATTTCAAATTAATAAACTAGTACAATGTATTGTTATAAATTCCCTAAGTTTGTGTATGAATGTATGTACTTTATCATACAAAAACTATATAAAATCTGTAGACCACCATTTGTAGCTGGTAGCTTAGTCACGGACTGACTGACACTGACTTTTTAATGTAATAATGATGACTAAAAAGTGTGAAAATGACTACTTGAATAAAGACATTTTGAATTTTAATATCATATAGGTTACAGTTTCTAAAGATGAAAAAATATAAAGTTAGGATATTTTGTGAAATAATTATTTCAAAATATATAGGATACTGGGTAACCGACCACGTCTTCATTCATATGAACTCTTAGTTTGACTTGTCATTGATTCATAACATAAGAATCATGATGCATCACATGTGTTGAGATTCGCATCAGCCATCTGTAATAGCATTTTTAATTATTTATTGAATAATATATATCTCAATTATCTATTCATATATATATATATATATATTAGGAGTACAAATAAGTTTCCGCCGTTTTATTGTAGATGGCGCGGCACGGAGTTTCGGTTAGCTTTCGCAGATGATAACCGGCTAAAAAATAGTTCTGATTTTATATTGGTAAAATATAATTTTTATAAGTTGAAAATGTCAAAATTTGAGCCAAGTAAGCGTCATTTGCGGGAAATATTACTTTACTTCTTTAATTTAAAGAAATCTGCTGCTGGGGCGCATAAATTGCTCGTAGAAGCATATGGTGAGGGTGTTTTGAGTGAGAGAACGTGTCGAGAGTGGTTTCAAAAGTTTAAAAACGATGATTTCGACGTAGAAGACAAAGATCGCAGTGGAAGGCCAAAAATTTACGAGGATGCAGAATTGGAGGAATTATTGGAGGAAGATTCATCTCAAACACAGAAAGAACTTGCTCTAACATTAGAAGTCACTCAGCAAGCAGTTTCACATCGTTTAAAATCATTAGGAATGATTCATAAACAAGGAAATTGGGTTCCGTACGAATTAAAGCCGAGAGATATTGAACGCCGACTATGCTTAAGTGAAATGCTGCTAGCTAGACATAAAAAAAAGGGTTGTTTACATCGTATCATAACTGGTGATGAGAAGTGGATACATTATGACAATCCAAAAAGAAGAAATCATGGGGATTACCTGGTCACGCGTCAACATCAACAGCAAAACCGAATATTCACGGAAAAAAACTTATGCTGTGTATTTGGTGGGATCAGCTAGGTGTAGTGTATTATGAGTTGCTTAATCCGAGCGAAACAATTACTGGAGCCCTCTATCGAACACAATTGATGAGATTGAGCCGAGCTCTGAAGGAAAAACGCCCTCAATACTACTCTAGACACGAAAAAATTATTCTTCTGCATGACAATGCTCGTCCACATGTTGCAGCTCCCGTGAAAAAGTACTTGGAAACACTTGATTGGGAAGTGTTACCCCACCCGCCGTATTCACCAGACATTGCACCGTCCGATTATCATCTGTTCCAGTCCATGGCACATGATCTGACGGCGCAGCGGTTCACATCTTATGAGGATACCAAAAATTGGGTTGATTCGTGGATAGCCTCAAAAGACAAGGAGTTCTTCACACGTGGGATTCGAATGCTGCCTGAAAGATGGGAAAAAGTGGCTGCAAGTGATGGGCAATATTTTAAATAAATTTATATTACCGTTCTTCTATAATAAATATTTAATTTGTGTTAAAAAACGGTGGAAACTTATTTGTACTTCTAATATATATATATACATACATACACATTTTATTAAAAAAAACAGATATATTGCAAAAGTACATACCAGTTCAGTGTGATTTTTAGCCTTGACTAAGATATTGCTTCATGAAGGGATTGTGGAATTTGTACTAGTACTGCTGTCGTCATTGTTGATGTCTTCTTTTTGGGACTGGAAGTATCTTGTTTGTCCTCCTAACTTGTTTGTGTCGGTTGAGCTTGTTTTGCTGCTTTTGTTACAGCATGCTTCTTGGTTGTGGTGCCTGGAATAGATTAAGTAGAGGTTCACACTTCAATACAGATTAAATTTAAATTTATTAATTTATAAAAAAATAAGTGTTGACATATTATATAAATATCAACATTATCCATTCTCACCTATCTCCGTCTCCAACATCTGAATACACAAATGTTATGCTTTTATTCATTCCGCCATACAATGTCTTAACTACTGGTTCAACTACAACAAGAAATACTGCCTGGAAGAAATCACTTTAGTGATAAGGTCGCCCTTTGCTAGTATTATTTTTTATCTATTTTTTTTCTGTTTGTTATCTTACATGTATGCAATAAAGTTATTTAAATAAATAAATAAAATAAGAAAATTAAAATAAATACAATTTATATAAATTTTACAGTTGATTACAAAGCAAATTAATTTAAAAGATATATTGAGATATATTGATATTTGAGACTAAACTTCCTAATTGACTGCCTATACATTGACTTGTGCCATTCTCTTTTTTACCAGTATAAAAGAAAAACAATTTTATTATTATAATTCAATATTATTTTATTATTATAATAGTATAATGAAATGATAATTAATGTCATTGCTCAAGTTCCATATTTTAATATTATTCCTAAATATTACCAAAGTATATCTTTAATACATTTTAGAAGATTAACATTCCTAAGCCTTATCAAGTTCAATTTTAAACTTAAATAGGTCTATTGAAGTTTATTGGTCAATAATATATCTACTATATACAAATAGATAAGCTGGTTCAGAAACGCCCACAGAATAACAGCTGTTATTATATTAAATATAATAAGGTATTGGCATTACATAAGGCAAGACAGTTATGATAATAAAACTTTACCTTCAGCGCAATGAAGGCACCAGTTACTGCCATTTGATAATTTTGATTCACTAAACAAAAATATTACAGGGGGACCATTAGAATTTATTGTCCCAATGTATTTTGAAAAACGATCAAATCCATATTTATCTACGTAAGAAACCATTATACAATATATAGGATTTAACGTTGCATAAAGAACCAAGTCACACGGTACACCACTTATCAAGTATCAACTCAACATGTGTTAAACATAAATGCGACTTTTAACATTTTGTATTTTGTTGGCTGATAACCGATTGGCTGACTGTCGTCAATCACAATTGTTGGTTGACAGTCAGCCATCTAGTTTTCAAGACATTTAACAGATGACGTTAAAACAAATGGCATAGCAAATACAGAATGAGAAAAATATGACCGATTCAAATCTAAATTAGAATTTTTGACAAGATCAGGAGACTTTGACTTTAGAAATGACTTTAGAAACAGAAACTGATCTACTCCTCGGGGACTCTTCTGCTGACTATACACATCCAGGAAAGTCATTCAACATCCGGCTGGCACAAGTCGCGTTTGGCACTGTAAGTCAGCAGTTTGGGATGGAATGCGGTCGTTTTTTGCATCCTACCCATGGGTACCCCCATTTGTTTCAGACTGTTTAAAGGTCGTTCTCGACGGTTTTTGCTCGGACCCCAAGCCCGTGAACGCTAGTGTACCCTAAGGCTGCGTGCTATCCCAAACTCTGTTCCTCCTGCACCTCAATGATATGTTAGATATTTCCAACATACATTGTTATGCGGATGACAGCACTGCGGATGCGGTATATTCCGGCTGCGCAGGTCTCGGGAAAACGTCGACGAATGCCGAAAGAAACTTGTGTCTTCTATAAAGTCTTCCTGGGATGGGATGGTGTCTCCGAGTGGGGTACACTGAACCAAGTTCAGTTCAATCCCCTAAAGCCACAGGCTTGCGAGTTTACCACTAAGAAAACCCCATTTGTCATATCACCGCTCTTCGAAAGCACTCCACTCCACTCAATGCCTCGCCAACTATAAGAATACTGGATCTCGACATTTCGAGCGATTGTCAGTGTCGTGGTCATCTGGAGAGAGAAGCAAATTTGGCCTCGATGAAATTAGGAGTGAACAATAGAGTGCTGCAGTATTTTATGCCTGGCCAAAGACTTGCCCTCTATAAGGTGCAGGTTCAGCCACATGGAGTACTGTTCCTATCTCTGGTCCGGACATACAACATACAACGGAGAGCCGTTCGGACCATCGAGGACCCGGTGCTCTGCGAACGGCTGGACTTTTGGCATTGCGTAGAGACGTGGCTTGTGTGCGTCTTCTACCGCACTTATAACGGGGAGTGTTCCGAAGAGCTATTCGATCTGATGCCTGCCACCGAATTTCATCACCGCACAGTTCGCCATCGCCTCATTTACCATCCATACCACTTGGATGCGTGGTGATCTTCCAGGACTTTTTTCCACGTACCACTCTAACGTGGAACCAACTTCCTTCGTCGGATTATTTCCAGATATGGGTATCTTCAAAAAGGCGTATATTCCTACCTCCAAGGCCGGCAACGCTCTTTTGAATCCTTGGATGTTGCAAGGGTTCATAGACGGCGGTGATCACATATCAACGGTGACCCGCAAGCTACAAAAAAAAAGGTGAAAAAAAAGCACTACGAAAAAAAGGTGACTTCATGAGAATCCTCGACTCATCAGTATTACTTACTTATAAAATAAAAAGTCAAATACACTCAATTATAAATTCTTAGAAATAAGAAAACAGCATACGACACCAATTATATGATACACCAATTATATGATAAAAGTTATGAAGTTTCGATGCAAGTGGTCCGCTATTTATACAAGTTCTCAAATAAGTTGTTCGTTTGACTCGATTCTAGAAAACTGACAATATCGCACGATCACGTGACAGTTTTGACTTGACTAATAATTTAAGTCAAATCAAAGCATTAGGAATTAATAAATCCTAACTTTCATTACACTAATTCTTAAATGTGATTGTTATTTATTTTGCCTAATTTGTCTTATTTTTGCAAAGTAATTAACAAATTTTATTTACGCAACAAATTATTATTTACCCACACTCTTTATGAAAACATTATCCAGTTATAAAAATAAAAAGATAGCGGGGTAGTTTTAAATCTACCTTATAATATTTTATAAAGAATTTGTAAACATATTACAAATGGTTAATATAATAATGAAAACTTTAAGGCTGTATCTTTAAGGCTTAGACATATACTATAGTAAAAAACAAATCATCTTTTTAATAACTACTTGATATATATCAGAATAATAGTAATAATATGTAAAGATAATAATATCTATTATTTTTGTATTTATTGTTTTAAGATTAATGCCAAAGTCTATAGTTTTATTTTTTAAACGAAAAACAACGGTCTAATTAAAATATGACACGGTCAAAACACTTAGGCGGGATTTTTTAACATTATAATTTAAACAAAAACATATATTAGTGTATCTAATTAATATTTCTTCCTTAATAATGGGAAAAGGGGGAAAAATGAAAAACGCGGGCAAACCAGGATTATGTACCATAGTCTCTTCGATGGATGAGTCACACTCACAGTCTGAAGTCTTAGTTTGTGATAGTGTAGGTGTTGTGAAGTGCCCCCATGGTCCGTCAGGATTTGGATATGTATTGGATTATATAATTTTCCATGTGATATGGAATGCTGTGTCGACTGTAGGAACTCCTTTGTGGTGTTTCCTGGTTGTATATATATCCTGCCACGTTTGGACAGATTCCTCATAGATAGTCTTCTTGACTTAAGCTACTGATATCAGTGATATTGACTATTAAAGAGAACAGCGCTTTTAGCGATTTTATCAGCTCTTTTCTTGCCAGCTGTTTAACCGTTTAACCTTTCGTTCTGTGAGATGTCCTTGATGTTCTGCTGTCTCGCTCTTGCTAAGGGGTTCCTGATTTAAGGGTTCCTTAGCAAATCGAATGAAGATTTCAAGTCACTCAATACGATGGCTTGGGGATTGCTGGTTTTGATTTCCTGGTTAGCCCTGTAAGACCTATAGCTCAGACTGAAACACCAATTAAAATATTAGCAGTTTGAATAGAACCAGTTAGTTTTAATTGTATATGAATACTTATTTATTGCGTATTAGGATTTTTATATGATTTCTTTTATACAATATACACAATATAACTTTAGAATATGTGTGTATGTGTGTGTGTGACGTGTTTTTACTTTGTGTGTATTACTTTTATTGTTTTGATGTTTTTATAAAATCGTTTGGCTTTCGGTCTTCGGGAAAAAAAACAGAGTAACCCTCACGGTCGCCTTCTTTTTTAATTAGAGCTCGCCTGGGACATTGATAATGCTTCCAATTATGAGAACAGAACCAATTTAGCTATAAATTATTATACGTCTCCGCCAGCTTGGGACTACATATATATATTACCATTTAATATTTTGTATTAACATTAATAAAGTAAAGATGTAAACTCTAACCCTAAAATAGAATACACCCTCCGCAAAGCACGCGTGCAGTTATTTTTAAATTACGATGAAGACGCACCAGCGGACACATTCATATATCCAGGAGTTATTCACACGTCTTCTCAATCAAAAAATAAGTTTTATATTAAACAAAACAGATCACTTCTGTATGAAAAATATACAAGATTTTCTATTTTAATTTAGTGATTAAATAATTTTAGTTTTATTGTACACATTTTAACTTTTAACAGACTAAACTTTAAATATATCAAAAATATTGTGACTAACGCTGAAGTTGTTTGGTGTTTGAACATTCCTGAATGTCCTGTTTGTTAATTCATTGCTTAGACCGGATGTGAGTACGATTTTAAAGTGAAGGAAGTGGGTTTCTTTTGAAAAAAGTGGAGAAGGCCTTGTTAAACAATGACTCGTCCAACAATAGTGAGGATTGCATCTGGTGGAAACGGGAGTAAGGGTATTAAATGCTGCTGTTGTAGATGCTGCGAATGTTTTAACTTCGGTTACCTGATCTCACAACATGGCATTATAAAACTAGCTGAAACTGTAAGTATTCATTTTACTTTGAAAGATAATTTGAAAGGAAATGTCAAGTTTTTTTTTAATTCACAATGGTTCCAAGAACCAAACTAGTATATAAAGTACAGGTAGTCAGTTCAAAAAAGTATATATATGTATATATGAGAAATAAAACTATATTAATAAATTCCGATTGTAGATTGAAATAAAATAGTTGTTATTTTAATAGATGTTAGGTGGTCTGTGCCAGAGTCTTTTAGTGAAATATGGGTTATCAGAGGCCAATAGCATGGGGTCAGCATTCCATGGTTTCCTGACGACGGCGTCCGCGTGCTCGTTCACCACCTTGCTCCTCATCGCGTGCTACGTGTTGTCGTCTAACTCACAAAACCTTATCCGGCAATCCATATTTGTAAGTAATCCTACGAATATTATAAATGTTTGAGAGGTATGTATGATTGTTACTCTTTCACGCACAGTTAACCACAGTAACAATTTTGGAACAAATCAATTTAAAATTTTGGGAGAGTGGAGCCGTAGGAAAAAGTTAGTTAATTTATATAATCATAATAAATAAACAATAAAGACCAAAAAGGTAAAAATAAAGCAACGGGGAAATACTTTGTATAGTAAAGTATCATTTTATACGTCTATTTTTAATATAAATACGGTGATGGTTACAGCAGACGCCGCAGGATCAAGTTCTGAAAGTTTTCGGCCATTTTTATTTAAAATATAAATAATTAATTTGCTGTCATATCCATCATTTCATTCTACGGAAGATGTTATTTTAAATATCGATTGTTAAGTTAGTTAATATTATGATATACGATTATATACAATTTATAGATAATAATTTAAATTATAACAATAAATAAAAATAAAATATTTTATTAAGCTCTTAATATTAATAAATTTATTGATATAATTTTCTTTTTACTTATAAAATGTATCAAATACCTGTTATAGGTAAATTCATTAATGCTGTACTTATAATATATTAACACTAAACCTACCAAGTACCGGTCAAATTGACCGTTCTTAAACTTTTGTAAAACTTACACATTTTTAAACTTTATAATATCGTTATCAAACTACATCACAATTCTTAGAATATGCATATAATATTGTCTTTACTCTTTACTTTTAGTTATTTCCATTATTATGTGCGTTATATAATAAAATAACTTTTAATTACCGGTCAATTTGACCGCGTGCGGTAGGATTACAAGATAATAGGTATACAAGAATTGTCGGTAGGTTTAGTGTTAAATTATTTACAAAACATATAAAGTTATTTTATTGTAACATTTAAATATTTATTTAATGACAGCGAGACGAAGGGCTTGAATCCGTTTAAGTAACAGTATTATACATATACTTATTTTAAAGATCAGATGAGTGCATAATTGATTTATACCAGCTGTTTCCGGCGACTTTGTCTGGGTTCACGCATAAATTTTTAAACAATTAAACAATAATAAAATACCTGTGCCTAAATATAATACATGTATGATAGATATATTAACAAAATATTACTATCACCTATATACAAATATAATATCGCAGACATTCACAGACATGTTTAATAAACATTCATTAATTTATATTTATGTCAGTCTTCTCTTCTTTAAAGGCTTGCAATATGTAAAATGAAAATAGAAAATATTGAAAACGCCTAACCTTCTTGTCTTTAAAGTTCTCGTAAATATTATAAATGTAAACTAAATTTCTATTTGCTTTACTAAAAACCGTAGAAAAAGCATGAGAAATTTGGCAAAGAAAGAATTAAATGCAAAAACAAAATAATTTTTAACTACGTATAATTTTGTGTATAGGAGTATGTTTACAACGCCGTAGCCTGCTTCATGTATCTATCGGCATCTTCATATATGGGGGTCGCGGTTAACCTCTACCTCTACCCGCGGTACGCTATTGTCAACATGTACGCCGCGTACCCCGCCATGACAGCTGTATACGTAAGTCCTGCCATATAAAGAAAAACATATTTTTTATTGCACGTAACATTTATTGCTATTTTAACACCAAAACTACCAAGTACCGGTCAAATTGACCGTTCTTAAACTTTTGTAAAACTTACACATTTTTAAATGTTATAATATCGTTATCAAACTACATGACAATTCTTAAAATATGCATATAATATTGTCTTCACTCTTTACTTTCAGTTATTTCCATTATTACCTGCGTTATATAATAAAATAATTTTTAATTACCGGTCAATTTGACCGCGTGCGGTAGGAACAGGTACACAAGAATTGTCGGTAGGTTTAGTGTTAATACATTAATATAAAAACATTAAAAATATATGAATCTTATTCGAGTCTCAATTGTCTGCAATACAGTATGTTTAGACATTAGCATTTAGATGTTGAGATCAGTGATAAATAGCATGACTCTTTCTACGGGGAAATTCTTCACAGCCAATCGTATAAATTGTTTTATTTATTGTCAGATTAATTAAGATTAAAAACAAAATCATAAATATTATTTTACATACTTACTAATTTGTTTTATTTTATAGTGTTTTAATGTTTTTTGAGCGAAGCGAACGAAGTGAGCTGAGCGTTTTACTGGAGACTTTTTGCATTCTTATCTTAATTAATCTTTAAATTAAAAAATGCCAAAAAAAAAAAAAAAAAAAAAAAAAATTATATTTCAAAAAACTGATATCCCATTAAAGTCAATGGGAAATGATGAGTGAACACACTGGGCTCGCTTCGCTCAATATGCAAACGGCACCCGAGATTTCGCGAGCGCAGCAAGTCGAAATTGAGGGTTTGTTGGCGCCCCTAGTTTATCTTGATAAGTTTAAAATAAATAATAAAAACGTTAGATTCTTTTTATATTTAATGAATACTTTTTATTTCAGTACATCGGTGTGGTGGTGGGGATCGTGCACGGGGTCGACGCTTACATTTCATACAAATACCATAAAGGAATACGATAAAATAAAAATACGAATATAATTTAAATAACTTCATTCCATTTTTGAAAATATAACAATTTTATAATTTAATATTAAAGATATTAATTTATATTCCTTAATATTATTCCATTAACATATGTAACTCTTATTTATATGGGATAAACAATTTTAACAAACATACGACAAGTTATAGTCTGTTTAATCTGTGTTTTAATAAATAATACAATCGAAAAACTAAAAAAAGTTTTTAAAACCAGAAACAGGCGGACATCTTGTTTTTAAGACTCCGTAGCTACCAACATTATAATATTTAGCACTTTTTTAAAATAACTATTTTCTATAGTGGTAATTAAATGTAATCGTCATTAATGATATATTTAAAATTGTTAACATGTAATGTATTTTATTATCAATAAAGGATTTTACAATTTTATTGAAATAAATTTTCCTGAGGACCTATGTATAAACTTAGTTTTTCTATCTGTAGCGAAAAGTACGTTCTATTTCAAGCCAGGAATAAATTTCCCGAATTATAAAATTCCAACTTTAATTCTTATTATGTCATGAAATAACCCTTTATCTATCTTTAGGAAAAAAATCAGCTCAAATCCAATAATTTGAGTGGTGTTGAGTTAGAGTTAGTGTCAGAGTTCTTTCTTATAGATATATCAAGCATATTCTATATGATTTGTTTATAGTATATCTAATGAAAGATTAGCAGTACATTCTAAGTTTAGAGGCTAAGACGTAGTTGGTAAATAATAATAATAATAATAATAATAATACTCTTTATTGTACACTAAAAAAAAAAAGTAACAAAAGAAATTAAATAAAAATAAAACAAAAACAATAACAAAAGTAGAAATTATACATAACATGTTCAATTAATGTACAAGAGGCGGCCTTATCGCTAAAGCAGCGATCTCTGCCAGGCAACCTTGGGGTACAGAACCTTATATAATTTAAAAACTAATGTTTGCGAGTAGGGGTGCAACAATTAAATAAAACTACAATACAATAAAAAGCACATACATCATAACAGTACACAGAAGCATACCTACATACATACATAAAATTTATTAATATACATATATATCCATACACATACATACACACATACACATATATACATACACCTACACACACATATACATATATAAACATATATATATATATATATCACATATAATAAAACTAACCAGTGAGGACGAAGAAGAAAAAAAGGACAAAGTTACATATAAATTAAAATTTATTGACATTGGGATGAATAGAAATCATGGACGAGTTTCTTAAAAACAGCAAGAGATTTAGATAGTCTAACTTGTAAGGGGAGGGAATTCCATAAACGACAAGCTTTTACAGAAAAGGAATTAGTATAAAATGTAGTAGAATGTGAAGGAATTTTTAAGAGGAAATTGTTATCAGAACGTAAGGAAAAAGAATGAGAATTAGTTAAAAATTGAAATTGTTTTTTTAAATACGGAGGAGTAGAAGAATGGAACAGCGTACAGTACAGCAGGTTAAGAATATGTGTATTCCGGCGGAAGCGGATAGGGAGCAGCTTGAGATGTTTACGAAATTCAGAGATACGGTCATATTTGCGTAGTCCAAATATGAACCTGATGCAAAGATTTTGGAGTCTCTCAAGTTTATTTAAATGCTCTTCTTTTAAATCTAGATAACACACATCAGCGTAGTCAAGTATAGGCAAGAGAAGGGATTTAGTGAGCGCTATCTTTGTGGAAACGGGAAGAAAATTGCGTAAACAACGAAGAGACCCGATCGTGGCAAAAATCTTTCTACTGACCTCGCCTATCTGCGGGGTCCAAGATAAATGTTGATCGAAAATGATGCCCAGGTTTTTTACTTTTTTACTGTAAGGAACCTGGACACCATTTATATAAACTTGTGGAAGTAAATGAAAGTAGGACTGCTTAAAGGGCTGTAAATTAAATCTCATCACTTGATAAGTTCAATAGTTATTCCAAACAATATATACTTACATAATTTACCTCATATCATAGCTTTGTATTCAAAGTAATTGCAATGAAAGCAAGGACCCAAATAGAATTTTATTACTAAAAATAGTATAAAGAAATATATTAATGCAGATAAATATATAAATATATTAGTAATCATGGCAGGTAGCAGTTATTTCCTTTTTGTATTGATATACCTCGACGTTTTTTGTCATGCTTTTAATTTAATATGATGACACTTTCTTCATATTATATCCCCATCTCTTTCGACTTACATTTGATTTCATTAATAAATTAACAATTTTAAGTTCACTATTTGACCCCAAAAATAGCGAGTAAACAGTGTCTAAAAATCACAAGCTCACTAACTACTTTTTCACTATGAGATGTTAGTGTGCTAAATCATCTAGCGTGCTATATTGGGTAATGAAATGGCAACATTATATTAACTTCTAGATTAAATAGACCGTCTGGACTATGGTAATATTATTACGGGACATGCACATAGTAGCCGTATTTATAATGTATAAAAAAAACATAAATATTATTGCCAAAGTTGTTGAGTTAATAGTAAAATATGAAGATATTAAATGTTGGGGACACTTTCAATTGTTGGCGGATATATGTACGTATGTATGAATGAATGCAATTGATAAAGTCGGTATATATCAAAAATAATAACGGTATTCACACAGCTTCACATGAGAAATCATTATTTAATATTCTATTTATGTTTTTAGATAATTTATTTCTTAAAAGGTAATTATGATGAATTAATAAAAAATGCTAATTATATTTAACACTCTCAAATATGAGGGTTGACCAACAGATAAGCAATTTTTTTTTTTATTACTTTATTATTTTTATATATTATTTACATGATGTCTTTAAAGCGTGACAATTTATTTTTATCCCCATTATCCTCCTCTGAGGATTTCAACAGTAATGAGAGTTTCCATAGTATTTAGCCGGTAATCTCGATTCTTATTTGTCAAATGTCAGAGTATTCCTGCATGTTAACCCCAATTTACTGTCTGTCTTACAAAAAAATACTTCTATATTGGTCTTTGAGTCCTGGCTCATTTGTCATGTTTGTCATCTAATTCTCACTCTTTGCCTAGCTTCAACCTGATACGTAACGGTCGTATAGTTCGGACTGCTGGTGCGGTTGCTATCAGTCTTCGTTCCCACATCCCCTTTCTCTATTGTCGGTTCTTCAAATTCAGACTTGTGGTAAAACAAAGTATATTTTTGTTGAAGTGCTTCTCTCCCACACCAAACTACTTCTCTAAATCTCATACAAAATTAAGCCTCCAAAGGAAAAATCTATAATACTTTTGCAGTTTTGATGGGATGGATTTGGAGGATGCCTCTAAGATTGACTGGTTAGATGTTTTAAACTCAAACTGTGTGGATGAGCAAGTGGAAAGACTTTATACTTCAATTGCAACTCTCTGCGATGTTCTCTTGACGGTTCGTGTTAAGCATCTGTCTGCTCTTTGGATTACCTAAAATTTTAAAAAAAACAGAATTAAAAAAAAACAGAGCAAAAGGAAGGTATATGACACTAGTGATTGCAACTAGGACAAATATGCAAATCGGAATCGATGTAATAAATTGTGTGGATAAAGAACATCGCCATATCTATAGATCGATCATCAGAAAAGATTATAGACTCCGAAAGAGTATGGCATATTCTTCAATTATTAAAATTTGTCAAAAGTCGTCAGGATATAAATACATCTAATTTTGATTTAGCTGAAATCAATATTTCTTACGTTCTGTTGCAATTGCTTTCTGTTTTATTTCTAGATCAGTTCTCTGAATGTGTTGTCAATATTAGCTTAGATAACTTAACAATTAACTTAAGATAACGTGAACCGAATGAAATCGGTCTGCTGATGAGTATAGCAAGTTAATTGCCTTTGAGGCCTATTTAGTTAATAGTACCTTCAATAATGATAAAAATAATGCTTGGTTACCAAAAAAGGAATACAATTCTATTTAGAATTTGTAGTTTATTTTTATTAATATAATAATTAAGGAATTTTCTTCTATATTATTCAAATAGCATTTATTTTTATATCACCACCTTACAATAGAACAAAAGACCCAAAATATCTTATCGAAAACTGTTATAACGATTTTGATGATAATTTTGAGAACTGGAAGTGTGTTTTTGAGAAAATAAGTAATTATATTAGAGTTTATACCGCGATTTCTCATCCCATCGTATTACTTTATTACTTGTCAATACCACGAGAAAATAGTTTTGAATTTTTTTTTTTCTAATCACACTTAATGTATTGCACTATGCACTTCATTAAATGTAATTACTTTATTAATTATATTATCGAAGTATTTAAATAAAATAAAATATATTTATAATAATTTATTGTAAAGTAGGCATTGTATCTTATTCAACATATAAACGTATTATATAATATTCTAAATTATAACTAATTTCTGTCGTAAAATGTCTAAGTAAATTAAAACTGAGAGGTGCTGGGCCATGAGATATTTAAAAATATGATCTAATAATTAAGTGACATATAAATTTTAATACTAAAAACATGTACAAAATGTGAACTCAACATTGACTCAGTAAGTCTGTATGTATGCCAAATAAGGTCGGCCGACGCTTGCGTGTGACAGGAAACCTAATAGCCCTTTAACGAGGGCCGTATATAACCCTTTAAATGATTATTTTCTATGGTTACAGCTCTCTGATAATGGAATCTCTATAACTAACCCTCAATTATCATTGTGATCAAACATTAAGACGTAAATTAAGCTGTGTTGTTGGTAGTTAATGAAATGAATATGAAATTTAAGTTTGTATATATATTTATTATTGTGTAATAGCACAGTATATTTGTTACAATGAGGTTTCTTATGTGAAGGTTAAGTTCGTCTACTATTTGTTTTAACGAGATAAAAAAATATTATTGATTTTATTAATCTCAATTTGTCGTAGATATTAATCTACTTAATCTGTTTTGTCAATAATAATAAATGAAACACATTTAAAAAAAAATCCATTTTCTATTGAAAAATAATTATTACAGTTTTATATCGCAAAATAAGTCTGTCGAGAATTATAGATAATATACGTCATATAAAGATTATAAGTTGACAAAATTCGTTAAGGTAAGATCAAGAGGTAAGTAACATTTTAAAACCTCTATATAAACTATATATACAATACACAATACTTGGAACTATTAACCTATAAGTATGATGGTACAATAGTTCCAAGTATTGTATTTTTATTTTGTCTTAATATGAAATGTTTCCAAGTAACATCTATTACTTAATTGAACTTGATATTATTAGTTAATTATTAATTAATTAATTTTTAGATTATTCACCAAACTTAAACATTCAAATATTATTATTGACAAACATTTGCATACTAAGATGTGAATAACAATTTAAACGATAACTAAGCTTCACTCAATATTTATAAAAGATATTTCTTTCAGTTATTTATTATATATACTTCAAATTTTTTCCCTTGATTGTCGTTCCTGTCCTCGTCTGATGAAAGTGTATGGCTCATATTACGTATGTTTACGGTGTATATATAAAAACGGATCCCGAAAATTGGATAAATTATTATCACACTTTATTTAAGAAATAATAAAAGAAACTTAAATATATTTACCTACTTTCTTGTCGTTATATATGCTAATAAAAACACATATCAAAATATGATGACCTATTAATAATATTATTATATTATTATTTCTAATAAAATGTTAAAAGTTAATCTTCGACGTAGCTCTAAAAGAAATTACCAAAGTGAATGGATTTATAAATGTAAGAACATAATGTATAAGTGTAAATTGTATTACTCTATGCTTTTCAAAGATTATAATATAAAATATGAAACACTATTAAATTCATGTTTACACAATTTTTTTATACTTTTTACATTGTAAATAATGCCATCTATTACTAATTAAGTGAAACTTTTCACAGACCTCTAATTATAGAACAGTATTTTCTAAGCAGTTGTTAATAAACTTAATAGATGGCTGTACTAAACCACTTGAGAAGGCTATATAGGTGCAATTTCAAGATAGAGCGAGTCAAACTCATTTCAAAATTCTACTCGAAGAACCCAAAATCATTTGCGCAATACAGTAAAATTAAGGTGGTGTTTTCTGCAATCGTGATTTTAAAATTATGGATAGAATTTATGAAGACAATAACGATGTCTCAGCTATATTTTTCGATTTAGATAATACTTTAATACAAACTAGAAAAGGAGACAACAAAGCCTGCAATAAGGTAAGTAATTTTTTTATTATGACATTGCCACGGTCATGGAAAGTCAGAATGTTACACGAATTATCTGGTTGCGCGCGCTGTCATCGTTGGTTTCTACGTCGTTGAAATCTACATGCCTGCACCCCGCATGTTTAGCGTTCACGTTCCAGTGTGATATAAATAGTATATTCATAGTTGGAGAACGTGAGCTCGACGTCCAGATTTAGATATTTTGGAACAGAACTCGTGCTAATAATAAAAGTGATGTAGACGACGCTCGCTCGATTCAACTGTATCTCACTTTCAGTAGAGTGTGGTCTACTGCGATTTGTGTGCACATCGAGTGTTCGTTTACAATGGGAGACATATCTGAGCCAATTAAAAAATGCATACTCATTCTTAAGTCTGCGAAAACTGATACGGAAAAGTTTGCGGCCTTGTTTATGGTGACGAAACTAGTGAAGAGCAAAGATTGCAATGCTACAGCGAAAAAAGCTTTATTTGAAGCAATAGGATTCAAATTCTTGAAGAAGTTGTTGACAGGAAACAATGTTCAAGATGACTGTCCGCCGTCAGTATACAAATCTGTCGCACTGTCTATTCTCACAAATTTCTGTAATGAACCTGAGCTTTCATCACATCCGGAAATGCTTGTCAACATACCTGTCTTTCTAGAAATAGTGCAAACATCAGACAATGATGATTATGATGATAACCTCATTATAATAAGTGAAGCCTACACATGCTTACAATGTATTGCAGAACATGAGGCCGGACAAAAGGCGTTAATAGAAGTTGGAGCCATTACTAAAATGTCTGAAATTTACTCTCATCAAAGTTTTCAGACTGATGAAGCCCTTAATATTCTTGTCAAGTTAGTAAGTCGATATGGACCTGCAGCATGGGGAAATGATCCGACACCCTTTCATGCTTTAGTTAATAAAATTGCTCTTGACTTTGCAACTGACCAATCTGAAAGAAAATTTGAATTAGCTACTATATTGAGTGCCTTACTGTATAGTTGTAACAAAACAACAGTTATACCTGGATCGGCAGATGAAACCTGGCCCCTAAGTATTTATAAAGCGTTATATGACATTTTAACAAGTAAAATAGGGAAGAACCAAAGGGACCCTGCTTTAAAATTAGCTGCCAACATCATTGATTTATTAGGAGTTGAATGGACATTCAATGATGAGGAAAATCCTAAGAAATTTTTCCTGTTGCTTTTACAGCTATGTGCGATAGAGATTAGGATGCAATTAGAAGACAGGAGTTTTAAGCAAGCTTTTGCAAATGCAGAATTAGTCACAGCTTGTTTTATTGTGCTTGAGTCATCAATCAATTATATGGGTACTGATCAATTAGATCTGGAACAAAAAGAAAAACAGTCTGTATATACCAGTCTTAAAGGAGCCTTTAATGCTGTTGTATCAATATTAACAAAGGTATCAAATGACAAAAACAGAGATAAACTTCCTGATGATGAGAAAGTATTCATCTGTGCCATGGTAAGAGTATTAGTTGCATGGATTGCTCAAGAAACTACTGCAATGAGAGAGCAGGTTTATGCATTATTACCATTTATTTTTACTCTTGCAAATGATTCGTTCCACGCTTATCGCTCAAGGAAATTGGCAGAAAAGAACAAAACTGAAGGTGAATCCATGGATACAGATGTATCTTTATTGGGTCAAATTGATTTATTACGTTTAATGTTACCTGCTCTGTGCCATCTTGTTGTTGAAGACAAGGCTAGGGATATAGTACTTAATCTTAAAGAAGAAGATATTTTATATGAAGCAATGAATTTCCATTGGTCCATTGTACATTATAAAAAACCACCCATTCCTAAGTCGGAAAGAGGAAAAGTAAGGACTCAACCAGAACCAGAATTAGACCCCAAAGTATTAGAAGATATGAAGGACTCGAGGGCTGCAATGGTCAGTCTATGTAATATTTTTATGAACCTAACAGTTTTGGCCCCGAAAGTTGTTGAAAACAGTATCTTATTTAATACCTTACTGAAATTTATTTTCAACAATTTGCCTGAATTGAAAAATATACCAGACAATCTAGTGCTGCATGGCCATCTAGCTGTTTTAGGACTGCTCCTTCTAAAACAACAGGCAAATAAAGTAAAAAAGAATGACTTTTCCATATGCAGATACATTCAATCAACTATCAGATTTCTTTGGGATGCATATAACGTTGATGAATCTAATGACCCTACAGCCCTTGTAGTATCAATGACCTATAAGGAGCACTGGAATGAAATTGCTGACTTGTGGTTCCTGGGTATGCAAACATTAAGTGGAGTTTTGCAAACGATTCCCTGGATCTCAGAGTTTGCTATAGAAAGCGGGTGGGCACAAGGAATTGCTGAGATGCTGGTAAAAGTTAAAATCGGCACACTGGCACCAAACATTAAGTCTGCATTTGAAGATTTTCTCTGCAGATTAGTAGACTCAAATGAAGGGGCTATTCCTGTCTTGAAAAAGGGAGGTGCATTAAAAATGTGTCGGAACCATAGATTAATGGATCTAGGAAAAAAATTGTTTGGAGATTAAAGTTTTTTTTTTTAACAAAATATGTGTGAAACTTTTTACTAAAAATTACTTAATTTTTTTACTTTAACAATTTTGTATTCAATTTCTTTTTTTTTTTGTAAATATGTGTTATAAAAGTAAATGTTAAAATATGATATCAATATACCAAGAAATAAAAATTTTATAACATAAATGTTTTAATAAACAATGTTAAACAATTTACAGTGTGTTCATTGGTTTAAACTCACGTTTCTACATGAGATAATTTATAATCATAATAAAGATAAAAACGATAAATTTTGACATGTAAATTATCACTTAGAAGTCAGAACAATTTATCACAATATTGTAGTGGTATCTTATAACAAACACAAATCTTTGCCAAGGAACAGGTGAATGCACAGCTGCTAACCTCAGAACGTTGAACCCAATCTATTCCTGGATCTAACTGACATTTCCTTATTACATCTTGATCAACTTATCGAGTACATGTTTCAGAAATGTGACTATATATCTTTACTGGATCTTGTAAATCTTTGTCTTAATTTATACATTAAAAATATAAATATATAAAAGATATTTTTGATAATAATAATAATAGCATTTTGTCAGAAAAAACAGATTTGATTATACCTCTTATAACATATTAGATAAGATATTATTTCTATTAAATAAGTAACCGAATTGAAAAAAAGGAGTATTCTTAATTTGACCAGTGCGTGTTGTTTAATTGAACTGTCACGTTCTCATACGTACAATAATCACGTATTAATTGTATTTTTTATTTTGTTAGCTTGTAGATATTTTGGTACGTGAATATGGCCTACCTAAGGAAGTTGCATCAGAAAGTGCAGCATCATTCCTCAAAGCCTTCAGGGCGAGACCAGATGACGAATTCTACGCGATAGATGAGTGGCCCACGCATTTGTGGCGAAACTGTTTGCCTAATAGCTATAGGCATATTGCCAGTTCGTATATATTTTGTTATATCTGTCATACTGCTTTTCTCAGAGTATTATTATTCCATTGAATTAATATTATAAATGTTTAACTATGACATAATATATTATTAATATTGAATATTTCATCTGTATGTTAAAAGCTTGTCTTAATCAACCATATTATAAAATACCATGCTGACGAAATCACTGGTAATAATTAACTCAATTCATTAAAAAAAAAATTGCCGCCTTCTCTCCAGCCAGCTACAATTTACGCAAAAACATTTGATTACGTCAAGGTCTTATTCGTGTTTAATCGACCTAATGTGCTATGTCATGGAGTATTTTGAGAGCAATAAAACGTGTCAATAAATTATTATTTCCTTCAAGATAAACTACTGCGTAATTAGAAATTTTATTTTATTTAAATACATATTGTAGAAAAAATATTTTGTTTCAGAAAATATATCAGCACAATGGTTAACGTTAAGGTTTCAATATTTAGCACTGACGCAAGATGTCATACATCTTTTAGAATCTTTAAGGTACGTTTATTATATATAAAATTTTTATATTATGCAGAAATATTTATAATTATCTAGTTAATAATTTAAAAAAAAAAATATTTCTTCATGATGTAATTTATGTTATACTCTGTGGGCAATTTCTTTGCAGTTTTTATAATAATATAGATACACCAAAGTATTGTACGGACAGAGTGATTGCCTATTACAAGCGTACGTAAAAGCTGTTTTGAGATTGTATCCAATGATTTTTCAAGGTGAATCGTAAATCTTACAACAACTTTCCAGAATAATGTGTTACTATAAATGCATGGTATTACGTGGCAAAAATCATTTTATCATATTTACACATTATCGCATTTAGGTTATGGCTTTTATTTCGTACATCACTCATACCCATTAGCTAATAATGCCACATAGTACTGTGTGGGTACAGTAGGTACTTATTTTTGAAACTGTCATAAAAGTCAGCGCCAATATTCAAAAGAGATGACGTAAAAGAGGTTTAATTAAAATTATTATTTATTTTTAATGTAATTTGATAATTTATCTCTGCTGATGTTAGGCTGGCTTTAAACGCATGTTGCTAATAAATGACTTGTTTTTCAACAGTTCTGTTGTTGCTCAACGAGTGACTAAACTCTGGGCGCCGCGTGCGCAACTCTTAGGTTTGAATTATAATTGTAAAATATGTGAGGGAGTGCATCACGAAGGTAATCACTGTTGCCTCAAAACTTTTAATTAAACAATGGAGATACTTTGTGTATTTGTATTACGGTCATGTTAATAGGTTTTAGGTCAGATACGTATTGTAATATAAAATATCTCCAATGTCATTAAACGATAAGTGCCCTGTTGATAGTTAGATAAATTAGTTATCGATTTAAATATAATATTATCTACAAACATCAACAGGGTGCAATTAGTATTAAGATATTTACGTATAATTTATCATAACAAATTATATGTGAATTATGTCATCACGCTTGCACGGTGTTTTTTTTGATAAATTAAACGTGTGCAAGTTGTATTGAGTGCTGAGTTTCAGCATTATATCGGCATGTGAGTAACGAAGAGCTGGTGAATGAATGGCACAGGGAGGATTATCTTCTCGGTTTGATCACGAACGGCCCCTCGCGAGCGCAGTGGCAGAAGATCCAGCGGCTCGACCTGGAGAAGTACTTCGACTGCGTGCTGGTCTCCGGGGACCACCCCTGGGAGAAGCCGGACCAGAACATCTTCCTGGAAGCCTGCAAACTCCTCAACGTCGAAGCTCGGACCTGTATCATGGTTGGGGATAAACTTGAAACCGATATTAAGGTATTTGTTTTTTTTTAAATGCAAAATAACCTAATCTAACTTTTAAAACATAATGTACATTTTTTATCTTGATTTTTAGGGCGGTATAGATGCTGAATTGGGTGGAACGGTGTGGATTCCTCTGCAGTATGACGAAATGGTATCGGATCTACCAGATTTCAAAATTCAGAAGGTGACGGAATTACCAGAAGTGTTACCAAACTCCCCAAAGCTGAAGAAGAGGCCGGCTTAAACGAAATCTTCACAGTACTGGTACACATAAATGAAAGGTACAGGCTAGTTTGTCTGTGTAGGTAGAGGTGGGCGATGATATATTACACAATACTACATATCTGTTTCAGTCGGTATAAAGAACTTTTTCATGGTCTTGTAAGTACCTTTATACGGTATAAAAAACCTTTTCTTGTAAGTACCTGTCTTGTAATCTCTGTTTGATGTACAAAATGCCTTCTAGTAAAAGAAATCAATTATGTTATGGCAACCCATAAATTAGTGTTTACATAATATAGATAATTTATTATAATTATTCAGTGATATCGTCAATCTGTTTATTGGAAATACATTTTTGTATTAATTTTTGATATCATTCCAGATATTTTGCTCCTTAAGGTTGTTGTGTAATTACCAAAGTACAAAATCACTTCTTAATTATACATACATATATTAAGAATTTATATTTTAGCATTTTTGGCAATTTTATGTCTATGGATATATATATGAATATCTTGTCAATACTTTTAATGATGTTATGACTTGTTACTTATTATTGGATAATTTGAAATGTGTTTGAATTTAACACTAAACCTACCGACAATTCTTGTATACCTGTTCCTACCGCACGCCATCAAATTGACCGGTAATTAAAAGTTATTTTATTATATAAAACAGGTAATAATGGAAATAACTAAAAGTAAAGAGTGAAGAAAATATTATTGTAAGAATTGTCATGTAGTTTGATAACGATATTATAAAGTTTAAAAATGTGTAAATTTTACAAAAGTTTAAGAACAGTCAATTTGAACGGTACTTGGTAGGTTTAGTGTTACCATTTATAATGTCTATAACTTTTTTTTTGCTACTAAAATTTTTTTGATAGTTTTATTTGATTAACAAATATTGATTTAGCTAAAACCATTGATGATATACCTCGCGGATACCTATATGAATGTTCCTCCATAACGTAAAGCCTGCTTCGACACAGTGTAAAAAAAATGTGAAACTCAAAGCTTTAAATCTGTAGTCTGTAGATTAATATAAATTCCTATTTATTTACTTTTACTGTGATTTAAAGTATCATCTCTTAATATAGTTCAAACACACCATGTTTTCGTAGATAATCTTACAAACTTATATCATTTGAAATAAACAATTTTATTATAATCCTCGAGGCTAGGATCTAGATATTTTAGGATAGTAATAGACAAATATTTTTATATTTTTTTTTTTTGTATGTAACTTAATTTTTCTTAGATAATCCGATCAGACTGTACGATGTGATAATACATATGTAATTGAGGTATGTAAATACAGTGTTTATAAATAGGTGGACATTGTAAATTATGGCACGGTACTTTAGCAGAAATTGTATAGAAGCTCTTAAATAATTGTAAATTATCAGCATAGTGTACATTGTACATACATTTGTAGATTGTGTAAATATGTATGATTATATCATATATAATTTGTTATTGTTGATATAGTTTATTGGGTGTTGTGACTAGTTATTACTATACTGGACTGATGCGGTAGTTTTAGTACACTATTCACTACTTAGTAGTACATTATGATATCCATTTCGTTAGTGTCCAGTACATTTTTTTGGCCAAACAGTCGTTTTATTGTCATACCTTAAATCCTTTTTAATATGTAATAAAATGTTCATCTTATATAATTATTTATTGACTTCTATATTTCCTAAACTAATCTAGATAAAACAATTTAAATTAGGCTGTCCTTAACATTTTAGCTTCACGTTTCTCTTGTAAAATTTTCTTTTGTTCTTCTATTATAGTTTTTCTTTCCTGCAGGAAATCACCGTATTCCTAAAAATAAATTAATTTAACAATAGCAACCAGATATAAATAATATATATATTCAAATAATGTATCTTGTACCTTTGCGTCTAGTTCTTTTACTACTTCAATACCACATGTCCTAGCTGTTGCTATTAACATTGTGCAGATTTCTTTTAATGGTTTCCATTCCAATGTGGGATCTTGAGACTTAATTTTGGCTATTTCATATATGTGTTTCAATGTTACTTTTCCGCACATTTCTTTAACTATAAACACAAATTGTTCAATCTTAAATTAATTTTTAGAAAAACATATAATTTGCAACTCTTAAGTAGACTATAGAAAGATATAACATATTTGATCCAATATAAACTGAACACTATTGCAGATTACAGTGCAGTTACACCATCTGTAATAGACTAAGATGCCTTATAAACTTCTAATATACTATTATATTTAATATTTGACCATTTATTAGGTACCTGGTTCCATAGCACCGCGGCTAGCCCCAGCTGCTTGTTTTAAAAAATAGCTAGCTGGAGGCTGATGTATTACTAGTTGATAGGACCTGTCAGCATTCACTTTAACCCTGGTAGGTAAGGGAATTCCAGGTTTAATATTAGCTGTACGTTCGTTGAAGTCTTTGCAAAAAGCTGCGATATTAATGTTACGCTAAAACAAATAGAAAGATCATAATCACAACATTAATTGAAATCTATTTAATATAATATATATCACTTTCGCTACCTGTCCAAGCATAGGCCCTAGAGGAGGACCAGCAGCAGCCATCCCAGCGGGAATATTAGTTCTTAGTTTAGAAGTATGGTTGATTTTATCAGCCACTTTTTTCATAGACTTTAAGCGAGACACAGACTTAGACATTTTAATATAAAAGTCCTATTTATTTTGTTATATTCTATTAGTTACAGATTTGAGTTTATAAATGTTAATAATATAACCTAGAAAGCCAAAAATACAAACATATAGTTCAGACTTCAGCTGACTATTATAAAACTGACATTAGACTGCAAAATGCTTACACCGTAAAAAAAATTGCATCTCATTATTTTTGTGTTAAAAAATACGTGATTTAAAAAATATATTTATACATTTGTATTACTTATGTATTAAATATGAAGTTAAATAACAAATTTTAATAAAAATAATAAATTTTTAGCAAGCTAGTATAAAACAGAAATTAAAACGTCAATCATAGACAGTCATTATTGCTATTGCTGTTTCGTTGTCATGTTTTTCTTATAGAATTACTTGATTCATATATTGAATATAGATATTTAAATTTTAAACATTATGCTTCATGTTTTCGTGTTGTAACTTATTCTCTTAAAAGAATGTGCTTTTAATGACACATTATACAAGTTTTCAACTTTTTGTATTATGATAATACGTGTACCATTGTGCATTGTTACTGAAAATATGTTTAAGAGTTGTAAATAGGTAATTAATTAATAGCTAGCAAAGTATTGTAGGATGTGGTCGTTTTTCTCTCGGGATCCCACTAAAGACTTTCCATACGAAGTTGGAGACCCAGTGCATGGCTTGGACGATCGGAGTGTGTGGACTCTTCACAAAGGCAAAAAAAGAGGCACCCAGGATGAAGTTTCAATATTTTTGTTTGATGTTAACAAAAATTCGGAAACACTGTTTGATATTGCAAAAGCCTCCTTAAAGAAACTAAAGACTATGAGACACCCAAGCCTTTTACATTATTTAGATAGCTGTGAAACTGAAAAATTTTTATATGTAGCTACAGAATATGTAGAGCCTTTAGCTACACACATAGAAGATATGAAACTTGAGGGTCAACAGCGAGACTTATTCTTAGCATGGGGTATATTCCAAATAACTGTAAGTGTTGAATTGATCTAACATGTCAAAACCTTTTGTAGATATAATTTTTGATATTATCAAAAAATTTACATGAACATTTACACTACATAATTATTCATTTCATTTATAACTTCCTAAAATAAATAAATCTTTTAGAGAGCATTGTCATTTTTTAACAATGATGGTAATATGAAACATAACAATGTATGCCTGTATTCTGTATTTGTGACGCTCGCTGGGGAGTGGAAACTTGGTGGATTTGAATTCCTCGCCGCCCATGGACAGGATACAAGCAACCCTATACCCATTAAGATATTACCGGCATTAGAAATATATGATCCACCCGAGAAAAAGGATCCATCTAAACTTAAATCTGTTACCAAATGGTAAGGTTAACTTTTTAATTACATTGTTCTAATTAAAAATCAACATATTTATTAATAAATATATATAGTATTAGTTCAATGAACATACAACATCCATTAAAATTCAGTTCATTGACTTTGACTTGATTGTAATGACCTAAATTGATAGTGTGTATTTTAAGTGACATTATTTATGAATTCCTCCATTCATTATATTTTTATTTGTTTTAATGAATTTGTTCCATTAAAGATTCTTACAAAGTTATTGTATTTATTAATAAATTTTATTTTTTAAACAATGATATATAATGTTTTCCATATAGCTCCTCAGATATGTGGGGCTTAGGTTGTTTAATATGGGAAGCATTTAACGGTCCATTGAAGACTCAGCCCACATTGAAAACAGTGGATAAAATACCAAAGCAGCTATGTACGTTGTACTGCGAGCTGGTCAGTGCAAACCCGGCATCCAGACCGAACCCAGCAGATATCATTACGAGGTTAATTCTATATATTACCATATAATTTAATGTATTTTTAAACATATCTGGGTTATAATATATGTCTATATATTTAAAATATTTACAGATGTAGAAAGCTAGGAGGCTATTTTAAAAATGATCTGATAGACACAATGTTATTCCTTGAGGAAATCCAAATAAAGGACAAAGTGGAGAAGGGAAAGTTCTTTTCGACATTAAGTTCATATCTGGATAACTTTCCGGAAGCTGTATGTATTCACAAGATACTTCCACAACTGCTCACCGCTTTCCACTATGGTGATGCTGGCTCAGCAGTATTGGCACCCATGTTCAAGGTACAGTAATTTTTATAGGATGTATATTTTTACAGCTTTTGCCATAAATAATATATATAGATAGGATTCCAACTATATCTCATTAATATTCTTTTACCTTATTCTAGAATATTAAATATCTTAAGTACCCCTAGACAAGCATTTGAAACTATAATAGTAATAATAGTTGCACTGAAATGTATAATATAAAAGCACTTATTGATCAGCTGGGCAAGCTTCTCCAAGATGCTGAGTACCAGAAGCAGATTGTCCCATGTGTGGTGAAGCTGTTCGCGTCCAACGACCGCACCACGCGTTCACGACTGCTGCAGCAGCTGGACCAGTTCATCATGCATCTTCACAACGCCACTGTGAGTATATATCATGACATGAATATGATCATGTAAAATCCTAATTAAACTAAAGTATGTAAATGTTAGAGTACATCACACACATGAATGAATATGATCATTTAAAATCCTAATTAAATTAAAGTATGTAAATGTTAGGGTACATCACACACATGAATGAATATGATCATTTAAAATCCTAATTAAATTAAAGTATGTAAATGTTAGAGTACATCACACACATGAATGAATATGATCATTTAAAATCCTAATTAAATTAAAGTATGTAAATGTTAGGGTACATAACACACATGAATAAATATGATAATTTAAAATCCTAATTATCTTAAGTGAACTAAAGTATGTAAATGTTAGGGTACATAACACACATGAATAAATATGATAATTTAAAATCCTAATTAAATTAAAGTATGTAAATGTTAGAGTACATCACACACATGAATGAATATGATCATTTAAAATCCTAATTAAATTAAAGTATGTAAATGTTAGAGTACATCACACACATGAATGAATATGATCATTTAAAATCCTAATTAAATTAAAGTATGTAAATGTTAGAGTACATCACACACATGAATGAATATGATCATTTAAAATCCTAATTAAATTAAAGTATGTAAATGTTAGAGTACATCACACACATGAATGAATATGATCATTTAAAATCCTAATTAAATTAAAGTATGTAAATGTTAGGGTACATCACACACATGAATGAATATGATCATTTAAAATCCTAATTAAACTAAAGTATGTAAATGTTAGAGTACATCACACACATGAATGAATATGATCATTTAAAATCCTAATTAAATTAAAGTATGTAAATGTTAGGGTACATCACACACATGATTTAATATGATCCTTTAAAATCTTAGTTAAATTAAAGTATGTAAATGTTAGAGTACATCACACACATGATTTAATATGATCATTTAAAATTTTAGTTAAATTAAAGTATGTAAATGTTAGAGTACATCACACACATGAATGAATATGATCATTTAAAATCTTAGTTACACTAAAGTATGTAAATGTTAGGGTACATAACACACATGAATGAATATGATCATTTAAAATCTTAGTTACACTAAAGTATGTAAATGTTAGGGTACATAACACACATGAATGAATATGATCATTTAAAATCTTCAATCACACTCTTATGTCATTTGACCCGTTAAAATGTACATATTCAGGTGATATAAGGATAAAATTTTTATTTTAACTTATATTGCAAATCATTTGTTGTTTCTTTTCTTCAGGTTAACGACCAAATATTTCCACAAGTAGTGCACGGTTTTCTAGACACAAACGCAATTATAAGAGAGCAGACTGTCAAGTCCATAGTCCACTTGGCCCCCAAACTGAACTACAATAATATAAATGTGGAAGTGCTGCGTCACTTCGCCAGACTGCAGTCTAAGGACGACCAGGGTGGTATAAGGTGGGAAATAAAATAAATATCTCATAGAAAACAGATTTAATCAAAAATTTTAAATCAGTGGCACCGCCCTTTCACTAAATAAGGGTATAAACTTATTATTAAATCTCTATATTTTCTAATATCCCTGATCCCTTTTATCTTTCCGAGTGTCAAAACATTTGCAATTCGATTTTTATATCCATAGGTCACAAAAGATAGGTAGATAGATTCAAAAGATTAAAAAGGTAATATGGCGGCATTTAATTACATTCAATTTTTTTTATATTGTTGCTTCTATTTTTTAAATCAATAATTATAGAAAAATATATTATTTTATATAGCATTTTATTTAATTTTTTTTTCCGTCAATTGGTACCAATTATTATTTTTTTTAAACATTAACCCAAAAATCCGCAGAACGAACACAACGGTATGCCTGGGCAAGATAGCGGCGCACCTCCACCCCCAGATCCGCCAGAAGGTGCTGGTGTCTGCGTTCGTGCGCGCCACCAGGGACGCTTTCCCCCCTGCACGGCAGGCCGGCGTGCTGGCGCTGGCTGCAACTCAGCAGTACTTCCTGCTGGCGGAGGTCGCCAGCCGCGTGCTTCCCGCGCTGTGCCCGCTCACCGCAGATCCGGAGAAACAAGTAGGGGGGCGGACCTAGATATTAATTAGATCTTCACACCTCTCTAGCTAGGTGGAGGTATAGCTTCATATTAATAGAAAGAGATAGCAGTTATATGTTAGAGGGAGAAAGGGAGAGCTTTGTATTACGGAAGCATTACTGAGAAGTTAGCTCTATTGAAAAAAAAAAATGTAATATATCAAACGCTTAGACCTTCACCGAGAATAATAAAAATATTATTACATTTAAGGTTCGTGACGCTGCGTTCAGAACTATAAAAGGATTCCTGGGCAAATTGGAAAAGGTGTCGGATGACCCGAGCTTGAAAGAAGGAATGGGTATGTTTAACAAGCCTAATATAAATTTAGAAAGTATTTCTTTTCCTTAAATTCTTACAACTGAAAAATATTTCAATATTAAATCATAATTTCCAATACTTCAGAGGCGGACGTGCACACCGCGACGCCGTCGCTGAGCAACGCGGCGGCCACGTGGGCGGGGTGGGCGGTGACGGCCGTGACCGCCAAGTTCTACCGCTCGCACTCCGACACCGCGCGCGTGCAGCACGCCAAGACCGTGCTCTCCAAACCCGGCTCACTAGGTCACTGAACCCCCCCTTCCCCCTCCTACACCTGGCCTACCAGTCGATTTGACAATATTCTATTTATATATAAACTATTTATATATTAATTTATCAGAAACTGATTCAAAATCCGGTGCACGATTTGTAAAAACAAAAGTTGCAAAGATTTTTATACTACTTTTGGTCGAGTGTATATTAGTATCTTATAAAAATATTGCTTCCTATATACATACATTACTACATAAGAAAAATTTATTGACTTGTTGTTTGATCGTTTGCAGAGCAACCGTCATCGAGCAGCATGTCGACCACGACGTCCTCGGTGACCTCGATGACGTCACTGGAGCACAGCGAGTCCGCCTCGGACTACGACCCGGAGCACTGGGACATGACGGCCTGGGGAGAAATAGACTCCAGTGCTGGTATTACTAATATCAATATATTTTTTAACACTGAAGAACATACTACATTCTGTGTGTAAGCTTACTAAGACTATCATTGTGTTAATTAGAGTAGCAATAATATACCCTTTGTAACGAGAGTTTGAAACTTTGAATACAATATTGTAAATGTTTACTTAAAATATGCAGTGTATATATCCTGTAACGTTTCAGCCACTACGGGTGCGAGTGCGAAGTCCCCGGGCAGCAGCGGCAGCGCTCAGGCCGCGCCCGCACTCGCCGCGCTCGGGGAGGACGACTGGGACAACGAGGAGTGGGGCACGCTGCAGGAACAACCCGTTAGTACAAGGCATTAGCCCTTCTATCAACTACTATTAAGGAAAAAGAAAGAGACAGCATTGATAACAAAGTGGGACGGATATGTTTTAGTAGATGCATTTTCAATGCCTTCTGTTACCTTTATTATATATGGACAAATCATTAGCCGTTCTACCAACCGGTCAACAAAAGGACAAACTCTTTATGATAAAGAAAAAGAGAGCGTTGACCGCAAAGTAGGACAGATATATTTTCATAGATGGCACTTTCAATTACCTTATTTTTTTTGGTAGCGGTCGTAGTGTATTTATAGAGTCAACCATAACGCTCTTAATCAGATGTATATTTGATAATAATCATTTGAATAGACTATTGAATGTATTGATTTATATAAAATATCTAAAAATCTAAATCTATATTATATACTCGTCTTTCTGTCTACATACTTTTTTTTAACTTGAAAAGCAATATATACAAATTCCAGTCAGCGGAAGCAGAACTAGTCAGTCCATCTGAAACGTGGAACAACACGCACTGGACGGAACCAGTGAACAACGCGAACGCGACGTACGTGCGCGGCTCCAGGCTGGAACACCGCCCGGACAAACAAAACAGCGGGGACTCGCTGGGGGGCTGGGAGGACGGGGAGTTCGAACCCATCGAGGAGGACGCGGACGGTGAGGGGGTTGATAATAAATATAGTTTGTCTTAACTCTATTTAAGTTTTAAACTTCAGTTATGATTTTTAAGGTGCATTAACAGTGTTCTGTTTCAGAATGTGTGACTTTTTAAAATATTGATTTTATCATGTCTTTAATATTGTCAAAAATCAATTATTTTTTTTATCAATAGTGGTAGTGACGAGTCAGATCCCAGTCTCTGAAAATAATAACTAAAAATGTGTAACAATGATAAAGTAGAAACAAACATATTCTTTTGTATTGTAGATCATAATAAATCATAATAATAAAACATAATTCTCAATTACAGAAAACAATGCAACCAAAATGGATGAATTGAGACGGAAACGTGAAGAAAGAAAATTGCAACGGCAACGTGAAATGGAGGCGAGGAGGAACGCCAGGGGACAAGGACCAATGAAGCTAGGCACCAAGATAACGACACCGCCGCCGCCCTTCTAGACACCCCAACTAGCCTAGCTTGTACTGTATTTAGCACAAGACTCATTTGTACTTTCATAATGATTAGTGAATTTAGTGTGCAATATTTTAATGGCAAACTGAATGCTCTTTACTTATTTGATATTAAAATCGATGTATAGTAATGTGTATTATATTTATTTAAAGAATAATACAAGTTCAGGAACATGATTTAAGACTTTTTTGGGATTGATTAGAAATTACATATAAATTAATATTAGCATGGCGCCAATATCAAAGAATATATCGCATGTAAATTTTTACCACACAGAATCTGAAAATTGTCATGTCTTTATTAACCAAAAGATAAGGTAACTGTTAAACCATTAATTTTTCATAATTCGGAATAATCAAAAATCCCGTATTACTAAAAATAAGAGCTTGTGATAAATACATTATAAAGACACTTATAATTTGTTAATAGTAATAATCACTTTTCAATTTTCCAAATATCACTTCATTTAACCGTTGCTCAATCATCAATTAGATACTATAATTTATATAAAAATAACTATTTATATAACTTAAAATATCTAACATGAAAACAATTCTTTTTATCTTGCATTAAAGGAATAATTGGTTGAGCAACTGGTTGGGCTGCCAATGTAAAGCTTTTTAAAGCTATTTCATTATTAATTTATCTGCCTCGAGCTGCGTTTGGGTCGAATTGCATATAATGTTACAGCAACCTTTATACCACAGCTCTAAATGTATTAATACGATTCAAGTCATTTTACATTAAATAAATATATTTGTTTACTTTTAAGAAACGAAACCAAGCATATCGACTGCAGATAAAACTTGACTACGTTAACGTCTTTTAACTAAAGATTAAATTATACATTTCCAATGCTTATGAAAATTTATTATTAAATTATATAATTTTCAATATTACTTTTGTTTTATTACACACATTTCCTTTTTTTTATTAATCGTCGACGTTTGTAAAAAAAAAATCGGCGGAGTTTGTTGTGTGGGTCTTCTCAGAGCAAAGCGCGTTTGGAACCCTCCTAGTCTTATTTTAAATTGGAAAGTGTCTTTACATACGACTTATTTTGATACATACAATATTAAAATAGGCCCTCCTGTCACTTCCATTTGACGTAGACAAGTGATCACTGGCATGGATTCAAAGTGATAAAATATTTAAATAAATAATCAAAAAATAGGTAGTCGTACATTTTATTTTTTACGACACAACTTTTATTGCATATATATTTTTATGGTAATAACATTAAAATTATCATTAAATAATTGATAACATACCTGTTTTTGTAATACATGAAGTAATAATTACTAATTACAGAAGTATGTAAGTAATGAAACATGGGTTTGAGAATTTTTAAGTTTATTTATTAAAACAATATCACATACAACTGTCCTTATAACTAAACCTACTTTAGCCGATATTACCTGCAAAATGAAAATTGTATAAACAAGTAATTTAGAAACAAAACAATTATATAAAAAAAACCTTGATATGAATAATTTAATTTATATATTTTATAGCAAAATGAAGATAAATTGCGTCCCCAACACTTAATCACACTATAACATCAACCCAGTCTCTACAGTATGTTTTACCAATCCATTATCAAAATACTTTTTTTATTACCATTTTGTATCCAAATCACTGTTAAAAGTTAATTAAGTAATGATTACTAGTTACCATATTAATAGCAAACAATAATTTAATTTCTAAACTATTAATTCGAACTGCTGATTGTGAAAAGTAAAAACAAAAGTTATGCAAAATTACTTTCACATACTCGACAATGTGGATTCATAATGTGAATACTATTCTAAATTCAAATTACTGAATACTTTAAACACTCGTATAATCATAAACTTTGATAACATAAATATTATTTAAACGTTATTCTTTTAGTTTCAAAATGGAGGATGTGTTCAGTGTTGTCGCTACAAATGTCAATATTGACTGATGCGAAAATAAAACAAATAAAATGATCATAATTATTTAATAAAAAGGGTTAGTAACAAATTATTAATAATTAAGTACTTCAGATACAAATCAAGCTTTAGTTTGTTAGAATACAAAAATTAGAATAAATCGCAAAAGAATTTAAAGCTTCAAATCATATAACAATATTTAAACAAAATAAAACGTAT
The DNA here is from genome assembly GCA_918358695.1 of Melinaea menophilus ssp. n. AW-2005. NCBI lineage: Eukaryota > Metazoa > Arthropoda > Insecta > Lepidoptera > Nymphalidae > Melinaea > Melinaea menophilus. The sequence continues at coordinate 28,927,831 of OU911042.1, forward strand.
TAGCACAGACAACATATAATAAGCGAGTTCCTTACTACTACACAATTATGTGCTAGGACATCCATAATCAATTGATTACTCCATCAAATGAAGATTTTTTATAATAAAAATCAACTTTTGATGGATACAAAAATTGACCCCACAACTGTAACAACATACAACAACCAAGCAGCAGTCACAAAACTGAACATTGCTAATGATAACAGACAATAAAAAAATGAATAATGGTTTTTAATGTTGGATAATGCGTTTATGAATTGCAACAACCACTTGGCTATTTATGTCCACTTACAGTTTAGAGCGCAGGTCGGATGTACTAGCGGCTAATTGTCAAGATGGCTCCTCAAATCTGCAATAAAAATATTTAATATTAAACACTTTAATGAAAAAATACAATGTATATAATATTATTTAAATTACATACTTTAACACTTATCATAATTAATCTTATCTGATTTATTTTGATAAGAATGAAATAATTCAATTTGTCACATTTCCAGATAATAAAACTATGTTTTAACTTACCGCATGTTCATAGCATTGGAGTTTCCAAGTTCTAGTTTATAGCCGAGGCTTTCGTAGAACTTTATCAGTTTATCTTTACAATCTAATGACATTTTATAACAGCCGAGCTCTTGTGCAAGTAGAGACACTGTCACTACAATTCTAAAAAAAAATAATTAAATTTTTATACATACATATATGGAATGAAACATAAGAATATATATTAGTTCACTCACAGCTTTCCTAACTGCTTCCCTCGATATGTATCATTAACAACAACATCTTCTAAACGGCCTCTCTAGAAATTATAAAAATTATAAAAATATTATAGTATATGAATACAAACATTGCTTTAGTGCAAATATCCTTGACACAAATGCCGGAGCTTATTTCTTAATAAAATTCATAACAAAACTGTGTACACACATGCAGTATGCAATCACTTTTACTTAGTGCAAACAACATTTAGTACATACATACCACAGAGCAATTGTGTATAAATTTCTGTTCTATTGTAAGTGTTGCTGCACCAATGATTTTTGAAATGCGTTTGTCTTCGATAACTGTCACATAATAGCCACCACAACTCTTCATTTGCGTAAAACGCTCTGAAGTCAGATATATAATAATACTAATATATATTATTGTATCACTTATATGTAAATAAATCTTATTATATATATATATATATATATATATGATATTGCAATTCAATATAAACATATAATTTATTGAATAGGAAGAAATCAAGTTACAATCATTGGTGACATTTACCACGGTCAAACAAGTTCTTAAAGGTCACATATTAAATGAGATTGTGATTTTTGTACTTAACATTCCATTATAAAAAACTGGTTTATTGTCTAACTTCTTTGTTGTGAACAATTTAATAAAATATGTAAGGTTTTTATTATAAGGACTCATTAATAATACATTTAAATTAATATTATTATTTTGTATACTAGCATAGTTATTATAGTTTGTACATATAAAACACACCAACTTACCATCAAATTGTTTCCTAGTGATACTACCGGTACTTGTTAACTGACTCAGGAGCTGCAGGAAGCCTTTGTCATAATCTGCCCTCTGAAGAGGTCTCACTATCATCCAGTCCTCTCCGGGTTCAGCTGCACTTATATGAGGATTGAATTTAGCTGGGCTCTTGCTAAAATCTAACTTCTTTAAAATTTCTGGATGATAGAGGTATTCCGAATTTTCGTCCTGCAACATATTATTATTAAGTAATTTTAAACCACTTCCATATTGTCTTGAGAATCAAGTGAAAATATATTTTATATAATATTATTATTTAGTGTTAAGTTTTTATAAATCATTAATATTTCAATTTACACACCTCCATGCTGTGATGCCTCTCCATTCCCATTATTTGTAAATATCTTGACGAAACTACCACAACTATAGATAAACGATTAAATTTATAGGAACATTCTTCTAAAGTTAAATAAAACTAATTTGTATTGTCGGCGTGGCGCTCTGCGCCCAAGTGACGAATAAATACTCGTACGCAACGAATTGAGAAATTCAAATAACTAAGTCTCATTAATGATTTCTTCGTTGATTGGCTGCAAACATGTTAAAATCAAATACTTACAGCTTTAGAATAAAGCTATTGGTTTAAATAATAAAAAGTGAAAGTATAAGTATGTACACACGAATCCTATGGTAATTAATTCATACTAGGTGGTGTGAAAATAAAAATATATACTTTTAAACTTGAAACCTAAAATTATTAAAATAGAGCACTAATATTCTATTATATTCTATTATTAATAATAACAGTTATGTATTTATAATATTTACTTTTACTTAATAAGTTTTTTAAATTTAATAACTGGCAAGTGTCAATACTCAATTTCAGTGGTTTAGAAATTTAATAAATTCCATTTTGTTTTCTTTGCAATTTTACACAAAAACGTATTTTTGTAAAACTAATTTTATAAGGTAGTAGAAATAATAATCTAATATTATAAAGAGATATTATAGAGATAAAAGTTTTGTTTCTTTGCTATCGGTAAGCGATTATAACAATTATCTGTCAATATTATTACAATGTTTTTATACATTTTTATTAGTACTACAATTGTTATTAATAAATAAATATAATTTTAAGAAGAAAATTTTATCTAGTAGTTATTAATAATATATATAAATAATAATAATGCCATTATAAATAAAAATTGGTGAAATATATTTTAGCGTTATCCATTTCTAAGAGATTTATAAAAAATCAAATTAAATTTTATTAAGCTCAATTAATATCGTATCTCTAATCTATCTATCTTAATCAATATCTATATACTTTCGTCGGTCAAAGTTTAAGAGCCGCTAGGAGTCCAAACCACGGAGTTTGTATTCTATTTACAGTACTCTGTGATAATAAGCATTAAGTGGTATCATGAATTGTGATTTGAAATATTATTCCATTAAGTGGATGGATAAAGGTAATCTCCCTAAGCAAAAAAATTTACATCTGATTTTGACATCTGTCAAATGTCAAATTTCAGATAAATAGATTAATTTAGATATTTATAATTAAAATATTGAAACATTCATAAATGTTTTTAATGTTTATGAAGAATAGAAAATAACAAAAATATATTGTTCGATTATTCTAATAATGGCATTATATAAAAGTTTCAAAATGTGTAATTTACGAGGACAATATTTATTATGTAAAACATTAGACACAAACATTTTAAAAAACTATCCCGAAGTTTCAAGGCGATCTTTGTTTTGGGAAAAAGATAGAAAAGCTGGCTACGATTCCAAAGAAAAAGTAGGTACCCTACAACATATAAGAAATGGAGTAAAGGAATTAAAAAATGAATTTAAATTATTAGCTCAGGAAATGAAAGATCATGTCTCACATCCGGTTCTTTTTGCTCGGCCTGGTACGTAATTTTTATTATACTAACAACGTTACATACAAGAAAATAATTCAGTAAATAAAAATAGTTATACCAAGTTTTTAATGGTTAATTATTGTCATGTTATTAACCCTTTATGGGCCCGTGTAATTTTCAGGTCACATGAATTTATCAGCATTTTAGAAAATAATTGTAACGTATTTCATGAGATGGCGCAGAAACCTAACTCCATGACGTTACCAACACAGCCAGAATTGGTATTATTTAAACGCCAAAAATTATTTTTATTTGCATATATAGGTTTATAATTTCTAATTTTTCGTTCCCACAGTTTTTCTTAACTTAGCACACAAATTCGGGCCATAAAGGGTTAACTAATATGATAAAATTACCTCTGTTCTATCGGAATAAGTTAAAATAACATCTTTGTATGTAATTTTATATGTATGTAACTTATATAAGTTCAATTTGCAGATTTTAATAATTTTTTTGTATATGGAGATATAAAAAAAAATTATAATTATTATTCTGAGAAAATACATCAAACATGTTATTGTGGAATGTTAATTGTTTTAAATGTATTAAACGTTAAAGTTGAAAGTAATAATATTATGCTATTTTTTAATATTTTATTTAATTACCACTATTTTAAAGATTGTTGGCATATTAAATACGGAGCAATGTCGATAAAACAATAATGAATTAAAATATTTGTTTTATGAAATAATTTGTTAAAATAAGGTTTGTTATATAGACGTCAAGTTGATTTATGATTTGTTTTTGTGAAGAAAAACAATAATTATTAATTTTAACAATTTTCACTAATAACAAAAGATACATATTGATTAAAAACGTATTTACTATTTAAATAATATACAGTTGTCTGTCATAAAATAAGTCTGAACTTGTTAGTGATTACTGATCATATATGTTAAGTTTGTAAATTGACAAAATTTATTTACTGGAGATAAATAATTCTTTTGATTCATCACATTCATGATAGTATGTATGAAGAATTCTTATAGACGGAATGTTAAATTGTATGTATTAGTCTTATCGGTAGAAAGTTTTTAAATTGTTATAAAATTTGATCACTCTTAAGTAATACAATGCATAACATGTGTGTAGTCTGTAAGATGTTTTATTTTTAGGTCTTTATAAGATTTTTATTAGTAAGTGGGTTTCAGATAAACCATAAGAATTGCTTTTATAATACAATTACAAATTTGAGAATCAATGGGAGTTTTAAAGCTATACCAAAAAGAAAGTTTAACCTGTTGGTATGAAAATTAAAGTCTAATTCCAAAAAGTCAAGTATTCCAAAAGAGTATATATATATATATACAGAGACTTGACCTTATAAACTCATACTAAGATTTTTTTTCGTTGATAATACATATAGGTATGGGTAATTTAGGGTCTTATTTTAAATGTATTTTTTGAATGATAAAAATTTAAGTTAATAATGCACCATAACCTAATAATACAAAAACTTAAAACTCAATCTGAAAACAAATAAATTTACTGATTGATAATTCTATACAGCGTGTTTGTGACTGTGTGTGATAAACAAAATAAAGGTTTATTATTTAACGAATATGGTAAGTTGCTTAAAAATCTTTGAACTTTGAAATTAAGTTTATGTAAAAATTAGGTTTTACATAATTTTTCACAATCGTAATCTAAAACAATTTCCAATGTCTTAAAATGTCAAAGTGTAGTTCAGATTGCATATTCATCCGCAGAGGTTTATATCTTCGCCATACACATTTTTTTTTTTTATTTAAATATATTTTAAATCGTTTAAATATATTTTTGTAATTGCTTTATAGTCATAAAATATTGAAACTTCTAACTTCAGAATACGTGAATATGATGGCTGAATGTTCTGTACCTTGTCCTTGTTCTGTTTAAAAAGTATAGTATTGTTTCTGGCCAGTTCGTAAAAAAAAAAAAACCGCCTGTTCTTGACATTTAGTTTGGCCCATTTAAAATTTGTTTCCGTTATTTTCGTTCGTTGTAGAGACCGGATTTGTAATTTTAACCGACTGCTACCTGTGACTTATATAGAATTTTACTCAACAATTTATTTTCTCTCCTGAAGTGTGATTGCAAATCTGAATATATATTTTTATTTGTGAAAAATATAATATTTGAGAAATGAGATAGTTTCAAATGATCTAACGAATGTTGTCGAATATTTTGACAAATAAATCACCTCGTCTACGCTATGATAAAAGTGAAATAAATAATATTTATCAACAATTCCAAAGTCTCTTTAACAATACGGTTGTAAATTGTGATACACGCACCGAAAAGATGTTATCGTCAAGAGCAAGTACCGTTGCCTCGGATGATAGTTTCATAACTCCTGTATCGTCAATGGGTGACTTAATGGCAATGTCTCCAAGGAGAACAAGAGATATAGATCAGCCTGATGTTACAAGTGATCTACTTACCGGCACCGATTTTGATAGCATATGTGATGTTACAATGCACGAAGTTCCTTTGTGTGACGATAATATGTTTATTGATGCTAACAGTTTAGATTATTTAGTAAAATGTGCAGAATCAAACCGAAATCACACCATGATTGATAGGGGCAAGGAAAGTTTATTTGTAAAGTTTGATCCTTTATACGCAAAGCAAATGTTACGGAGTCCAGAAGTTACACATGAAGTATCTCATTTAGAGTCTTCAGAGTGTGACATTGGTTACGAGACTGGAAGCAGCAACTCAGCAATAACAGACAACATTGTTGCTTCACCGAAGCATGCACTGTTTGTTGAATCTGTACTCACCAAATGTGCAAAGGATAAACCGACTCAAGTGGTTCCACCTGTAATAAGTAATGAACTTCCTAAGTGTAGCACGTCACAGGCTAGGCCTACGCCAGTACTGCTTCGCAGTGTTTCAGCTATTTTAACACCAACCCAGGCTACTGAGAGACTTATAAGCATATCAGGAAATACTCCACCAATTGCTGCTCCAAGAAGCCCCCGTCAGAGTCGTCACACATCACACTTTTCCACCCAAGAAGTAGACCGCTTACAGTCTCTCCGTATTATTCTTCAAAATCAGGACCAAGAAGTTCTACAGTTGCGACAAGAGAATCGAGAACTAAAGTCTTCACTACAAGACATTCAGCATAACTTTTCACGCACAAAGGAGGATTTGGAAAACAAAATTAAAAAACTTGTTGATGAAAGAGATACTTTATTAAAACAAGAAAATAAATTAGTTAGACAGGTAAATGAAAAGACATTAAGCCATAAACAAATGTGTATAGTTATGGAAGAATATGAAAAAACTATTTCATCACTGATTGGGGAGCAGCAAGGGAGGGAGAAAACAATTACATCACTAATTGGTGAGAGGGATGAAGCTCTCAATCATCTAACTAGTATGGAAAGCTCCTTTAATGATCTATTGGCAAAGTATGAAAAATGTAAAAGTGTTATAATGGAATCTAAGGACAGAGAAAAGATTCTTAATAATAAAATAAATGAATTTGAAGCGGGGATGAAAAAATATGAAAGCTTATACAATAATCTTAAACAAATGACTTCTGATAATTTGGATAAAGCTAATGAAGAATTGGAAAATATAAAAAAATCACATAACGTTGACATAACTAAACTGAATGCTACTATTAAGAAACATGAAATTATGATATCTTCTCTCCAAGAATCATTGGCTCAAAAGGTTAGAGATAATGAAGAATTGACTAGAATATGTGATCAGCTGATAAATGAAGTACGCTAGATGTTGTATTTTTTAATAACCTTTTATTATTTACCGATATTATGTTATTCAGAAAATTACTTGCCATATTTTACTTTATAATTTCAATTTTTTATTTTTGTTTTGTTTCAATACTTGTTTCTTCCGTCCTAACATTAATTGAGGAATATTAGCGGCTAACTAACTAACTCTATTAATTTTATAAAATAATTCTGAATATCTTGATTTATATTGAATCTCATTTTATTTAGTAATTATGTATGAAAGTATTTGTAGTGATTCCCTTTAATGACATTTTAATTTTAACTCTTTGAGACAAATATACTTAAGTTATAAATATTGTTTTATTTCGTTGTTCCCACTGGTTTGTGTTGTGCTTTTGTAATTAAGGTTTCATTCAAGGAAATTCATGCTAAGAATTATAGGGAGAAATAGACTTTACTTATTGGTGACTGATACAATCAAATTTTAAGTGTATATGACCATTTGTAAACTTGTGAATGGTTGATTTTTTGGTCCTTCAAACATGCTTACTTCGAAGAGGCGGACATTTTGTTAAATACAGTAAAATAGTATTAGGTAGGTGGTGCTATAGCATTAATTTGCGTTTGCTTATTACAGGTGAGACGGACTTAATATGGTGTTTTAACGACAAGAAGGTTATTGATAAGTTTGTAACTACTTGTGACAGTGACCACAATGAAGGATATAGTTCCTGTACTTTCGACATGAGCGAGGCGGGGCGAGCTTCATTCCACGGTTACCTGGACACAAGAGTTCCTAAAGATGGTCGTATTAAAAAGTCAGGGTATTGTGCTATACGATCAGAACGTATAAGGGTAAATAAAAATTTAATAAATTTATTTGAATATATTTTTGAAGTGAAACTTCTTTAGGCGCATGAGGGTAAAATTTTTACAGATGAAACGTCACGCCGGTATGCAACGGAAGTGTCGGAAAAGAGAGAGAGAGTGATCGAGACCGATTGAGAGAGAGTAAGACAGGGCGAACGTAGCATGAGCAACTAGCCGTGGAGTGAAAGTAGGGAGCAAGCGAGTGAGAAAGATTGAGAGAAAAAGTGAGACAGAGCGAACGTCGTATTACTATTGGTTGTGTATTCGTTTACTAGTTAATTTTATTTTAATGACAATTAAATTCCTAACCTATCTTCCTTTTTCCCTTCCTCTTAATGTTGGAAATTTAAAGTTTTAGATTTGTATAAATATAAACAAGATTTATAAATTAGTTCGCCAAAGAAGTTTCACTTCTGACATGTGTACTTTTTTTTTTATTCACTTGACTTGGAAAATGGTTATTCGTCTATATTCAAAGATATTTAGTTATCTTTGTTTTACTTATAGATCTGTTCGTTTTTTGAAAATATTGTTGTTGAGAGTAATGTAGATAGTTTAAATGGATGAGTCTTTTCGTTAGGCGATTTTAGTACTGTAGTTGACCTAGCACTTGCTAGATTGGATAATGAAATGGGTTGATAGCAGTATTTTTTATACGTAGTATATATAATGGCATAGTAACGAGTCTAATTGTGTGTATTAAATATATTTTTAGTACATACACAGATTTCAAATCAATTGTTTTTATTTTTGTTTTTTTTATTGTTTTTCTTCTCTCACATCACAAAAACAACTAGAAGGGTTTTGATGATATTTTGTATAGTTGTAGATTTTGAACCTATATTATATTATTTATAAAATATATTTTTGGTTTAGTAAACGATGCTTTCCTTTCATTTGGATTATATCAAATTTATATATTCACAAAATTTGGTTTCTTTTAATTACAATGAAACCTAACATGTAACAATGTTTTTATTTAATTTGCAGTATTATTTCTAAAATATAGAGATTTAAAATCATTACTGTTTTATTTAATGAGAGAACTAATTATGTTTGGTAATAAATTAATTTAACGTTTATTTTCAGAAAGCGTTTAAACGTGAAGCCACGTATGACTGGAATATCTATAACACACTAGTGCTAAAAGTAAGAGGAGATGGTCGGTCTTACTTATTAAACATTTCATGCGAGGGATATTACGATATCACGTGGAATGATATCTACCACTATGTATTATATACTCGAGGAGGACCTTACTGGCAAATAGCTAAGGTTAGAGTCGGGTTACTTTGGGATTAAGTGGTTTTTACCATCTAACGTCGATATGGGTTTTAATAGAAATAAAGATGCATGAAAACCCTCCATATGGCCTATATGTCTATTATGAAACTGTCTAGATTAGTCCACTAGTCTAGATTTATATTTCTTGATTAATATTATCTTAAAATTTCAGATCCCTTTTTCAAAGTTCATTTTAGGATCAAAAGGAAGATTACAAGACAAACAAACAAGAATGAGGTTAGACAAAGTAACACATTTTGGAATATCATGCGGCGATAAAATAAATGGAGTTTTTAATCTCGAAATTGAATACGTTGGTGAGTTTTTTTTTTTAACAATTTATTAAGTATTTTTTATTACCTGTTGATCTTTACTTATCTGTTTTATTTTCAGGTTTAGAGTTTGATCCCACACACGATGAAGAGTTTGCATACGAAATGTATAAAACAGATAAATATATAGTCGGAGTATAATATATTATGTATATTAATAGCAATTTTAATTAAAAAGTAATTAGAAATAAATAATTTTATTTCTTGTTGTTGGTGTGGTTGTTGCAAATATTTTTTTTATTAATCCTATATTTTTACCTACGACCACTATCCTAAGGCGAGACCGATACATCTTTAAGCATTTTGATGTGTCTTTACCTATATTATATTTTAATACCAAATTCATAAATATTTGATTTCTAATACTTCAGAGATTAACCAGTTCAAAGGGATAAAAAAGTGATCTTTTAGTATTAATCTTAAGTAGTGTACATAGTTGATTAGTTTTTGATTTAATGTGCCAAATGTCAAATACTTGTAGTCTACATGTACAGAGTTATAGACATGAGCTATTAGTTTTCCAGTAGTAGTACACCTAAATACCTGTCTGTCTTGTATTCTGTTTTGAATTTTGAGTGTCCTAATAATGGCTTAGTTATAACATAATAATACACAGGCGAATTTTTATGATAAGGCGTATAAACGTAACAATATAAAAAGAAGATTCAAGATTATTGTTCATTTTTCAATTACCAATCCAGTGAATCTTAACTAGGACTGTTCAGAAAAGTTGATAAAATTCTCCTGTCCTTCTCAAGTGACGTCTAAAATAAAAAAAAGTTATAACACACACATTTCATTCATATTTATATAGCTGGGTATATATATATTATAACTGGTGGAAATATTTGTACATCAAATGCAATGGCTGCATAGTTGACAATGAGTTATTTACCCGCAGTGTTAATCGTTGCTTAAATTGTCAATTAGATATTGTACTAAAATCGTAGTGATGACCACTAATTATTTTCTTGGCTACAATGAAAAGATACCATCTAGTTTTCTTCTTCTCACTACGTCCGGATGTGATTTGGGAATTGTCCTGTTCTTTGTACTGTTTGTGCTTTCTTATAGAAACTCTTATTTTCGACCTTCTCTGTTCCGCAAAATTCCTTTTTATATATGACTTTGAGGTGACACTATACAAAACTTAACAAAAGTATTCCCAACTATTATTTCACACAGTTCTCTATAAATTATTTTGATAAAAGAACGTCGTTGATGAAAGTTTTTAAATAAATTAATAATTTAAACTCACTTTATATAAACGTTTGTTAGGTTGTTTGTCGAATACAAGGCGTAAACATAACTTTCAATGTAATGTATAGTCTGTGTCAAACACTATAAGCTGTGCCAGGACTGATGTCATCCATCCGTCGACCATTAATCGAAAAATATGTCTGATATCGAAAGACAATATAAAAAATAAGTGCTGATATTAAATGGTGTTAAATAGTGCGATTAAATAATAGAATTCTTTTTACAGTATGCAATGTCAACTATTTATAAAAATAAAAAAATCAAAATAATTTGAATGACTCGTCTATGCGTGGGATGTTTATAATTATAAAGCAATCTTACTAATATTTGAATCATTTTAAGTAGGTGTTATTTGTTTTATTCTTAGATGAACTTTATTTATTACAAATATAATAATTACGTAATGTAATTTCATTACTCTGAAACAATGGCATTGTCCTTGTAAAATTATTTCTTTATCTGTTTTAGGTAATGATGTCTGTGAAAATAAGCTAAATACTATTGTTATTGAAGATAGTCCAGTTAGCTTTGTTGTGTAGATTGTGTAAAGTACCATGTCAGGTACAGAGCCCAATATAGTGAACTCTATGCAACAATTATCAGTGCAACCAAGTAATAGTGGCCATACCGAGAAACCTACTCAGGTAGTCAATCCTGCAGTTAACCGAAGTCAATCTTCAGCGGCTAAACTTACTCCTGTGAAGTCCAACACTATTTCACCTGCAATTGCAACTATTGACAGGCTTTTGAGTTTGGGTGCTACACCTCCACCACCTCCTGTTATAACAAGGTCCACAGACATGGATCCTCATACTGTGGAACAGTTGAGAGCTGTGAAAGAAATGTTGACAGCTCAAGAAGAAGAAGCACAGAGTCTAAGAGATCTCAATCGAGAATTACGTGAGAGATTGGAAGAATGTGAAACTAAAATAAAAAAATTGACTGATCAAAATGATGAATACTCTGAAAAGGAGAAAGCACTCTCTCAACGTGTCGCAGAAAAGGTGAGGAATAATAAACAAATGAGTGTTGTGATGGAAGAGTATGAGCGTACAATATCTTCCCTAATAGGAGAGAGAGAAACTGAAGCAAAGAGATGGACTGAAGAGCGATCAATATTGCAAAGGGAGAGGGACGAGGCTGCTGCACATTTAGCTTCGATGGAACATGCATTCAACGATGTTCACACTAAATATGAAAGGTGTAAAGTTATCATCCAAGGATATAAAACAAACGAAGAAACCTTAAAGAGGACTGTTGAAGAGAACAATGATGCAATACAAAAATTGGAAGCAAGATATGAAACATTAAGGCAACATGCTATGCAACAGCTAAATAAAGCCAATGCTGAGTTGGACTCGGTAAAGAAGACCCATCAAGCGGAGATATTAAAACTGAATGCCATGCTTAAAAAGAGTGAGGTGCACTCCTCTTCTTTACAAGAATCATTAGCGCAGAAGATAAAAGACAATGAGGAGCTTACGGCAATATGTGATGAGCTCATCAATAAAGTGGGATAATACATATAAATGACTACTCAAAACTCATAATCATATTCATTTAGAGCTAACCCTAATCATAAAAACTTAGTACACTAATTGTAACAAAATACTTAACCAAGCGAGTGCTGTTACCGATTTATAACATAACATTGCACATAAAATATGTCAAATGATGTGCAATTGTATCAGTTTTTTATTTTTGTACAACTTTATTATTTTTTTGATTAATTTTTTACTATTATGACATTTTTATTTTTATAACTTTAAAATTATCACACCCCATCACACCTGGTGCTTAGCAAATCTACACCCATTCTTTTATCACTTAATATAATATAGGACCTAATTAATCATTTTATAATTGCAAATGATGCTTCAAATGTACGGAAACATTGTATGGAAAAACATGATACATATTTAGTTATATTCCATCCCTTTGTTACTTACAACATTAAAATTAAACACTTGATTAGATTCAAATGTTTATAACGCTAGCTGCCATAAGTAATTAATTTTAAAAAATATATTATAATATATAAATAATAAGAATAATTTGTTATTTTTGTGCTTTCTAAATATTAACATTATTATTATTATTATTATTATAATAATATAACATTTGTGTTACTATGATTAAAGATTTTTTATTTTATAAGCAGTATTCATGTAAGTCTGTATTTATCTAGGCTCTAAATTTTTTTGCTTGTTTGTTTTGTCAATCTAGTCTTTATCAAAATATCAGAATTGTTACGTTATTCTGCTTATTTGCTTTACTTGAGATTATATCATAAATATAATATAAATAATATTTAAATGGTATTTAGTGAAAATAAGGTGTGAATGTTTGTTATTATTCCATGAACTGTAGCCAACCAATGATCACCGTGGCCTAAAATAAGCAAACAAAATTCTGTTCCTATGTCGTAGAATCTCTTTGAGAGCTAAAATATTAAACACGATTTGATTTAGTTGAAGGAAACATAGTTTTGGTTGTATAGCGTGCCTTGTTGATAATTGACTCACCATCCACTCAGTCCAAAGTAATAAAATTAATAATTTCATTAACATTTAACTTAGGATTAGTACTAATGTCCAAAACTTAGTTCATAGTTAACACTGGCAAAAGTATTACAGCTCGTAATATTGTGGCATTATTATTATTATTCCAGGCGTGTAAGATTATTAAAACAATTTGCAATATTAATATGATAGAAATATTTTTTTTTTATAAAATATTCCGCTAACATTATATAAACATTCCACATGTTTTATTTTTCTAATGATTTATAAAATTAAAAATTGTCACCTCCGATTTTCATTCTCCTCATTGATTCAAGTCTTATTTGCTTGTAATTTTTTTTTTAGCTATCAAAATTGTTGCTGGAAATATTTGGTTAAATTAGTATATAAGTATAATTTTGTACTTTTATCATATTTTTTATAATATATGAGTATTTAATGCATCATGTGCAAGTTATTCATGTGAATAGAATGAGGAAATAAAATTATCCCTATTTTATACATATCGGATGTTTATTTCAAGACCATATTGCACTGTTTACGTTAATATATACATTCAGTAACACATTTTCATTCCATGAACATTATAAAACTACACCAGAAGACTGTACACACTTAGTATTACATTCATAATTTCTTTTTTAACACTTTGTATGTATCCTTACTAATAAGATAACTAGCAGCTGATACAATAGTAGAGGCAGCTGTAACTCCACAAAGAGCTTGTAATGCTGGATGATCCACATAGCCAAATACTGGTGACGCTAATGTTGTTCCTACCTGAGAATTGACGAGTTATAAGTTATATGATAGTTGTAATTTTTTATTATCACTAGCATAATTAACTGCAATATTTTATTAAATTTTTAGATTATTATTTCTGCAATGAATATCTTATATATTAAATTACAGCAAAATATAGTATAAAACACTTACAAGTAACAGTTGAACAGCTGTATTGAGTTTGCTAATTAATGTTGGTGCTAATTGAGCAGTAGCATGCGTTGCATCAAAATACCGACTAAGTGTTTTCTGTAATCAAGTCAATTTGATGGCCATCAATACACATTGTTACATTTAGTAAGGCTAATTTCATTCATGTGGTGTAATCATTAAATTAAATATATTATAATTGCCTATAGATATATTTTTATTTATTAACTTACTGGCGGGGGTAAACTTATGTATCTGATAACAAATCCAGCACCAACTAATGCTGCGTCTCTGGCTACTATGAGCAAAGTCAAGTATAGTGGTATTAAGCCTTGCCATGTTAGACTTATAAAAAGTGTAGCTATTAATACTTTATCTGCCATTGGATCCAGGAAAGAACCAATTTTAGATGATTGACCTTCCCAATTACGAGCAATCCATCCATCAAGCTGAAATAAATCATTGAACATAAATTTACTAATGGTAGTCAGATAAATTATGTTTTTATTAGTCAAATATATACACAATAAAATCAGTAATTTAATGTTTATAATTAATTGTGGAAACATTTTCAAAAATCTACCCATTATAATAACAAATCTTACTGATGCATAAATTTGTTATATTGAAAAAAGCATTGAAATCACTGGAATAAAAATAAATAGTCCTAAACATAATTAAAGTGAGGGTAACAAGCTTCACACAAATAAAATATAAGGTCTTGGAGATAAAATGGAGTTAATATATATATATATATATATATATATATATGTATAAAATAAATATTAATTCATTCACTTACCAAATCAGTAAAACCTGCAAATACAAGTAGCCCTAGAGCCAAGTGGTAATTATCTTGCAATATAACATATCCCAAGTAAGGAGACATTGCTATCCTAGCCACGCATAACACATTTGGCACTGTAAATATGTTTTCTTTCTGTAAAAGCAAATAAGTGATGTTTTAAATACACATACCTCTAAAAAGTATTCCCTTATATTTTTATGAACGTACTTCTACAACTCCTTCAATTTTTTCTCTTACTTTTGCCTTTGTCTCCAAAATATCCTTTACCAGATGCTCTTTTTTCATTTTTATTTTTTGACCAGTAAGATTTTTGTGATGTTTCAAATCTTTGACCAATTCTTCCCCTTTCTGGCGAATCTTTTGCTCAGTATCTTTAATTTGTACTTTTTTTTGTTCAAACACATCTTTTAGGCTTTCTGCTTTCCTTTCGATTTCCAATAAGTGTTTCTTGTTATCTGATGAATAGACACATATCATTGAAGAAAGTTTTATTGGCAATTTACCTATTTGCCGCCTTGTCAACATGGTTTGACCAGTCAATTTGCTATATTGAAAGTTTCTGTTAAAATACAAAGTTTGTATTTGTTTGAATAGTTTGACTGTTCTGAATCTCATGTTATTATTTTTTTCTTTAAAAGTAAAATATAATCATAAATACTAAATACTTGATAGTAATACAAAAAAAGAAGCAAAATAAGTAGTTATTTGTACCAGCTGATAGTTGCTATTTACAATTTTAGAATTAGACATTTCTTTATTGGTTTAGAAACAATTTTTTGCCGATTTTGAAAATTATTTTTATTAAAAGATATGTAACAATTCCCTCAGACACTAAATTGTTTTATTACTTTTATATTATAAGAAAAAAATTATTAAAAATGTGTATTCAAAACAACGTATATACATTTTATATCTTTTCTGGTCATTGATTTTGTAAACTGATGAAGTTGACACATGACAGATGTCATTTGTCAGACCTGGTATAATTTTTGATTGTTTTATTTTGTTGTGGCAAAAGGTTTTCGGAAAATAAACAATGTTCGTTTTAAAAATCACATAACTGTGTTTTAAGTGTTCAATATAGTCATCTGTGTGTCAATGTAAGGTAGACAAAAAAATTTTTCAATAATAATACTATAACTTTATTGACCCAACATTTATCTAGTTCTATTAAGATATCTAGTTGTTTGCTATAAAATATACTAATTGCACTGATTACGATGCAATATCTTCCAATAGACATTATGCATATTACGTATGTTTTTGAACAATCTCAAATTGCATACAAGTGATATCATTTTCTGTTTTTTTATTTACGACGCTTTAAAATAATTTACGAGATTAATTTAAACTTTTCATTCTTTGTGTTGGGAATCCAATTTAATATTTTTTCTGCAAATTCATGCAAGTGCATGTATTTAATTGTGATTTTTTCTTTTGATCATGTAACTTATTAAGCAATACTTTTTATATAAATTAGTAAAGTGATCTTTAATAAGGTACTAATTTACTATAGAAAACAAACTATTATTATCAATATTGATATAAGACATATATTATATTATTGTTATTAATATTTTAGGTATAAAAAATGAAGGAGGAAGAACTGAAGTACACTCTTCGCTTATTGGACAATCTAACAATAGAGGTCTTTGAGGTGAGTTCCTAATAAACATATCCGTTTTTCTGTATTAAAAATGTATATAAACACATTTAATTAAAAACTAAGAAGAAGTAACAGTTCATACCTTTATAATCTAAGTACATGTGTTAAAAAACTTTTTATAATGTATTTTCAATCTTGTCGAATAATAATAGAAAATGTTATTTAGTAATAATTAGATTATTGAATTTTGATAACTTATAACCTTTACATAATATATTATTAATAATTAATGACAGGTTCACACTTATTTTGTGTCAGACTCTACTAAATGTTTTTAAATAATAAAATCATGTTTTTTATATAAATTTATTTAGTTTATTTCGTTATAACAGATTAAGTAGCTTAATGATTACGTAAAAATGAGATTAATAAAACTATTAATACTCTTTTAAATAGTTAAAACTAACCAAAGACCGAACCTCTATATAACAAACCTCGCTATAACAAATATTTTTTAATTCCCTTCAGAATTGTTATATCGTATGTGCACTCTATACCAATTGTAATATATTAATATATAAATATTTATTATTATATTTATAATTTTTTAAACAGCAATTACAGAAATGTGATAGATTTTTTATATTTATATTTCAGGAAATCCTTCAAGACTTCTATAATGTTGTCGAATCGAAACCAATTACAAAATTATCTAATCAGACCGTACAGTTTTTGAGGAACAATTTAAATACAAATCCTGTAACTACATCGGTGATTGTTAATTATTTACAAACCCACACAAAAGATGCAAATGATTTACATACAATACAGACACTATACTTGGAGGCGTTGAAGAATGAATTGTCCAATAACTGCCCGGATAGGGTTATAACAATACTGTCGTTAGTGAAATGGGATGATAAGTTCGTGCCTCATCTAGTTAACGATGTGTTTAAAAACTTTTCTAATGATATTTTTAGACAATATAGGAAGCAGATACTCATTAGTCTAGTAACTCACAGCAAACCCGAGCTCGTCAATGTCGCATCCGATTTGATGCATAGGAACGAAACACAGAAGCATTTCAAACTCACAGCCGAGTATATGATAGAATTGTGCTATCAAAAGAAAACACACTGGCTGTTAAAAGCCGCTCAGGTTTACAAACAGCAACTTAACGATATGAAAAATGTTACGTTCGAAATAAATAACTTTTCAAAACAAATACTCATAATGGTGCTAATAGATCTAACTAACTGTCCGGAGACATACGATTTACCGTCGCTGGTTAATCAGTTGACAAACATATTTTCAATTCTCGACACATATACCACAACTGATCACGAATTACAGTTCTACATGACGGAGGTGAAAAGGGAATTGACTGTAATAAAATTTTGTCTCGAAAATAACTGTAAGATAATGAGCACTTCCATATTCAGTCAGGTTTTGGGTCAGAGCGCTCTGACCGTGATATCCCAGGTGTGCAGGCTCTCTAAGGTTGACAGATATAAAGTATCAAAGCTACTATGTACGAATAATGAATTTTTATCTGAATTAATTATATTGAATAAAAAGGTTAAGAAGTATAAACATATATCTAACTGGGATACCTCTACGTATAACAGTTACTGTGCAATCACAAAAGTCATAGATACGATATTGAATTCATCCGAGGGTGTAGATAACACCCAAGAGATGAACACTTCATTGGATGATATAAAACGCTTGGTCCTATCAATACGACCTTTACAATGTTGTATTGAAATCATTGAAACCATATTCGCCTGTTTGTTTCTGAGGTACGAATACTTCTCGTGCCATGAGTACAATCAGGATTTTCCATGCGGCACGCATTCGGAATGTTCGTATTTTTATTCCAAGAAGCAGAATAAAAATTTTAGACCAGTCGAAGGTTCTAATGGTTTTATATGTAACGCTCTGGCCACTCAGATAATATTGAACACGCTTAAGCAGTGTTTGGAGATACTGGACGAGAGGAAGGAGATCAAAAATACTGATAATATAATATATGAGAGGTTTAAGAGGATGATAGATGTAGTGAATCACTCGTTGTGGAAGATGCAATTGGTGTCAACTCTCAGTCCAGACACGAATCCCCTTCAGCTCAAGTTATGTCTGGATTACGTGGAAGTCGACGACAGCAGCGAGGATGACGACGGTCTTTTGGAGCAGAAAGTATCGAGAAGGAAGCCCAGAATGAGACGGAGACACACCAACCCTAAACCCGAAGTGGGACAAATGCTTGCATCAACTGTTTCAGCCTCTGATGATGGTAAGTTTGTATAATGAGAACGGCATCGCCATCTATACAAATTAATAGTCTTGCATCTTTCTATACTTTTGGATACTCTAACACTTTCTGAATTCCTGATGACGTGGTACATAATCGTATTATTATAGCACAAGCGAAAAAACAAACATCAAACAACATATATAACATTAGTTCATTTCCTTTGCAGTAGTATCCACAATTTCAATTAGCAAATAACTGCAATGCCTTTATAATTTTGTTTTCAATCTAAACGAGATATAAATGAATAATTAATGTATAAAATAAATATTCCAGCGTGTACATCTAAAAAGAATACAATAGATTTTATATCAATAATGCTGGCGAAACCAAACTGTCTCGTCGCTTTGGCTCTCTACCAGAACGACTTCTCGAAAGCGAATCAAATATTAGAGGTATGTACTAAAGATATTACATATATATATCACTATTGAAATATGAAAGCATATTCATTATATATATAAATATAAATCCCGTGTCACAATGTTCGTTTGCGCTAACCAATGAACTGATTTTTATTAAATTTTGTTAATATTGTGTGGTCCAGATTAAAAGATAGGATAGCTTTTATCTCGATTAAAAATATATTTTTTTATTGCAAGGTTGAGGTTTTTATTAATTTAATGAAATTCACTTCTAAGTTATAGTTTCCATACGTGGCGGAGTTAATAAAAAAAAATAATATGTAAAATAGCTTATGAAGTGATATGCTCGGGCACGACCTAGTACTTTATATAGTTCTAATTAGGTGTTCGAATCTTTCGTAACACTCTTTTTCGTACACAGTCGGCTCGTAGTAAATGACCCTTCCCCTCTCATCTATTAGGACGCCCGGTGGATTTAATGCTAGATATTTTTTAGCTTCTAGTATAGTTTCACTTGGCTTAGTACGACAAAAACAACAGCAGCACCAACCTGAAAACAATAACAGTTATCAACCGCAACAGTGACGGTAACAGTAACAGTGGCAGTGGCAGTAACAGTAACAGTAACATTAACAGTATCAGTAACATTAACAGTAACATTAACAGTATCAGTAACAGTGTCAGTAACAGTATCAGTAACAGTGTCAGTAACAGTGTCAGTAACAGTGTCAGTAACAGTATCAGTAACAGTAACTCGTATCCAATCACTGTCTTACTAACAGACTTCACAACGCGATATAGTGTGCTATCTGACCTAGCGCACTGTAAATTGTATAATGAAATTCTTACCTCTAGTACACCAGAGAGGTAGAGCTGTGATCAAATATATAAAAAACCATATCTGAAAAACTCTCCACAACCGTTTGATGATGATATTTGAAGGATGATTCGGTCTGGCGATGTTTTTTATTAGACATACTAAAGATTTTACATTTATATGATTCATGTCTTCGTCGGTGCATTTATCATCATTAATATTATAATTAATTCGTTTTGGGAACGTCTTGCTTTTTTGATGATCTGTTAAAAACAAATGCTATAGATTATTCAGGGACTTTTAATGGCTTGATTTTTTGGAATTCCCAAATATCCCATTGAAGTTAATAGGAAACGATGAGTCAATATACTGGGCTCGCTTCACATGCAAACGGCACCCGAGATTTCGCGAGCGCAGCAAGTCGAAATTGAGGGTTTGTTGGCGTCCCCAGTTATATTCTATATTAAAATAAAAAATTATATAAATATACCACATGACACTGATCCTTCGGTTACTTTAAATGTCTCATTGATTTCTCTTAAGTTATAATCGCTGAGTAATAATTCGTAATTGTAAAATGAGTCGTCATCTTCCCACCCGAATACAACCTAAATAAAAATATTATATCGTGATTTATACAAAGAATATTATCAATGAAAAGTCGTTGACCTGCATCCAATGCAACATCTGTGCACACAATGATTGTACTAATACATACATACACACACATACGTATATTATACGCAAACAAAGTAAAGCTAACATTGTTATTAATAATGAAATAAGAGTAGGACTTTTGTGTCACTTTTCCATGTATGCCAATTTGAAACATACTTTGACTTTATACCTTTTGCTTCAAGCCACTATAAGTCTAGCTTTTTTTTTTAATAATAAATACCAAGACCATTTGTTATTCAACATATGTTTCATTAATTTACAAAGAGAATATATGTTTTTTTTATAATGTAACTGAATTTTAACGTACCAACGTCTTTATAAAAAAAATATTACTAAGCAATAAAATTATTGACGTAACTTTTAGTATTGACGCCATATTTAAAAATCATATAAACAATGTGTTTACACGCGGTTATAATTAAATATTATAATGTAGGTACATGACATTGACAGATAAAATATATATATATATGTTACAAATAGTTTTTATATATTGATTTATTGTTTTAGATGTTCGATCTATCTGATTCGGAAATCGCGACTGAGGTAACATTTACCGAACAGCTAAGACATTTAATAGCCAAGATTAAAAATATAATATGTTATAGAGACTGTTCTCGATATCCGACTAAGGAACTATCGGCTCTTTCCGTTGTATCAACAGAGGTTATGGGATTGGTGGAAGGTTTCTTAGCCTCTAACAGACCTCCGAATTCGTTTGACATAATTGAACTTGGAGCTCGTCATCCACATTTACAATTATACAGCCATCACAACGCTCCATTTATAAACGCTGTCGATATTCTTCTAAGCAGCGGTCTGAACAGAGAGATCACATATGGGTTAATAAATGTTGTGGAACGTAAACTTGCAGAGGTCAGGTGTAGTACAGATGTTGCCGCGGTTAAGAAAACAAACTATATAAGATTTGTTGAGGACATTACAAGCGTTACCTTCGAAATTTTTGGTAATACGGAGAAGTCTTTCGATTTTGTTGACAATGTTTGCGAATTAATAACAGATTGTAGGGTACCAGTCAAACATAAGGAATTTTGCAAGTTAAATCAGCTGTCCAGAGAATTGAGGCAATGTTGTTTGGATCTAGCAGATATTGTCAGTCCAAATAAATCTACGAAGCTCGATGAAAATTTACTACAGAAATATCACCAGATTTATATGAACGTAGTTGCGGCATCTGATAAAGATTTGTGTAATATTGGAGACGTGTCACGTAATATCAATAAAAAGGCAAGAGTACATTATTTAAGGAAATGCTATATGTACACAAAATCTGTCTCTCAACTGGAACAGGATGAGCAAGCCGGTGAAGCGACTACAGATGTACCATATTTCGCAATTTTAGAAAGACAATTGCACGACATATTCGGAAACATGATAAATAGCAAAGAAATTCCCGTTACATCTTTGGAGCCTATATGCAAAAAATTAAACGTTAATCTGATTCCCAAACTTATCCTCAACTTCTGTCCTTCAATAACACTGGCGGGGTCATTAAAGGAAGCCACAGAGGAAAACTTTAACAGTCTTCTTCATGTGGTTTATGATTTCAAGAACCCAGAAGAGAAGTTATTTGTTGAACCAACTGCCAATTTCGCGCCGCTACCTCGAACACCGGACCCTCAATGTCTCACATACGTTGTCTTACATAACTGGGTGTTAGCACACATTATAAGAAAAATTCATTCAACGTCGACCGAAGGCACCACACACCAGAGTACAGATGCCCGTACCAAGTATCTCAACAAATACATGGACTTGAAGAGATTCGAACGCACAAAAGTTCTGTTCGATAAGAACCAATGTCTTGCGTCGCTTCACACTATCGTCGATTTGGACAAATTATTTACGTTTTTGCCACAACTGTTAGAAGCCGGAAAAATATGGCAGTGCCTTAAAATTATTGACTCTCTATCGGAACGTCAGCTGATGTGTAGTGCGAATTTGACGAACTTGCGTGATTTGATCTTGTGTAAAATATCCACAAATGTCAAGGTGCATCACAACTGGAAGTACTGTCAGTATCTTAAGTGTCATGAACTAAAATTGGACCTTATTTTAAATAATTTATCAAGCTGGAATGCGGAGGGTGCTCTGGAAGTTATTGATTATTTGAGATTTATGATAGATCAATCTGCTATTGAAGAAGGATTGTATGACAAATGTAGCGATTGGATTATTAAAATACCGCTTTACGAACAGGTAATTAATTGTACTATAAATATAATTACAATATAAATAAATTAATATGATTTTATATGTTACAGATTTCTTCTATAATGGGCACAAACCACTGGTATACGATTTATGAGAAATCGATGGAAAATCCAGAAAATATCATCGAAGTGCTAATGGACAGTCAGCAAGTAATAAAAAATTGTACTTAATATAAAAATATTAATTCATGGTCTTATTATTTTCTTATATTTCAGTTCAAATTGTGCTTGGAATGGGCAGACGTTCACAACGTCTCGGATCATATGAAAAACTTAATAGTCGTTCATCTAATTAAACAATTATTCGAATACACAAGCCAGGCGACGCCATCTTTAGTGCAGTCCCTGCTCGCTAGACTGCCGACAACGCAGGCAATTGAATTAGTATCGGATGAAATATCTAAAATAAGAAGTATAGAAATTCTAGAAGTGTGTTACAATTTTCTAAACGAACATAAGACTATGTGGAGATCGTTTGACAATATCCGCGTAGGATTTCAAATTATGCACGAAATTGATTCGAACACGCGTCATCTGTTTTGGGATCTGATAGAAAAACCTCTACTCATGATCGAACAGCTATTAATGAATGGAAAACTAGAGTTACTCACATTCATTATAAACAAAATATCCCCAAACCTTCGAAAGAATGATCCAAGTGGAGATAATTTGTATTATAATATGAAGTCGATAGAAACTGTTAGTATATCGCAAAACGCTCTCGACGCTCTACTGAGGTATTACGCTGAGAAAGCTTTGGATATGAGGAATCCGAGACATAGATGTCCGTCTCCCCCCAAACCGTGGGATGACTCGTTATTGCAATCTATAGATTCAATTAATATAGAATCTGCATCGAAACCTTTCGTGATGCCGGAGCACGTTCCGAACAAACAGCAATGGGTCGAAGATTATTCCACAGATAGATGTATGATGTGCAAGATATCGATATTTTCCATGATCATTCGGAGACATCACTGCCGTCGGTGTGGCAGGCTCGTCTGTCACGGCTGTTCCAGAAACAGGATGCAGGTATCAACAATTTCGTCAATATAATTTCTTACAAACCCTATATATCTTTAATTTTTTTGAAGGTACCCTCTTATCCCAGTGGTGTCAAATTTCGGGTTTGCGACGATTGTTACACACAAACTATGAACAAAAAGTCGAACTCGGATCAAGATAACATGATGCTGAGCAGTAACTCCGACTCAGCGGGCAGCGGCTCCACTTGTATGGACTGGTGTCTCTCCGCCAACGCCGCCAAGAACGAAGCCGTCAGAGCGGAGTTCAGCTACGAATTCACCCCGAACGTTACGCTGTGTTTGTCGATAATGAAGATGCACACCATTAATTTAGATTACCCAAGGTCAGTTAATAATTTCAAATAAATGTAACTGATCAAACTATCTTTTTTCTAAATAAAGATAAAATAATAATATTTAAAAATATCTCTACAACAAATAGACCTTCACAATTTTTTTTTTTAAGTGACATTTACTTAAATAATAATCTATTTTAAAAATAGAACTAAATATAAATGTGTGTGTAGGTTCCTGTTGGACCGCAGCGACGAGGTGGCCCGCTCCCTCCCGCGCGGCGACTCCCGCCTGCTGGTGCGCGCGCGCCGCTCGCTGCTGCTGGCCGCCGCCGAGCTGTACTCGCGCGCGCCGGGGGACAAGGGGTATTGTACATTTATTCTATTATATTTATTATCTGTTTTTATAACCCAAAAAGTTTATATGTTACAGTATATTGTCATAGAGAATCTGTTTTTTTATATATTTATACTATCTGTTTCCAGCTACGCATAGACTAATTGTATAATGTTAGTTAAGGATTAGTCCCTTGTATATTCTAATAGTTATAGCAAAAATATATACAACTGACTGGTATTTTTAGAGCTTACACCAACAAACGGTTTGTCTTATATGAAATGTATCGTGTATCCCAGCGGAGGCGTGAGCGAGGCGGGCGCGTGTCACGCCGCTCGTTGTCTCGCGCACGCGGACGCCATGGCGGCGCTAGTGTCGCAGCAGGCCCACCACCTCGTCACACACCACGCCGCGCATCCAAGTACGTAATCCTGTACTTTAATAATATAACACATTATTTATATATGTATAATCGCCTACAAGTCTTCTGTAGCGTGTTAGCATCAACGGCATAAATGTATTTTTTTTTAATTTTATCCCTTATACGCTCTGGTCCACTTAACGAACCGCACGAACGAATTTAGAATTGCAGGCTTATTATTAAGTATAAATTCCTAAATTTTAACGTCAATCTGAATTGCACTTTAAATTGCAATATTCACTTACTTTGACGTTACTCTCATAAACTATTAACTATATTGAGTGCTTTGCTAGATAAGAATAAGATTATGATAACTATTATTATGTCATATACTTGAACATAAGTACAAAATATCTTAATCCATAGGTCAAATAGTTCGCTTGCTGCTGGAGTCAGAGAAATGGGAACTTGCATTAGAAATAGCGACCAAATCCGGTATCCCTAGAAACAGCGTTCTGGCCGCTTGGGGCAAAGCCTGTCTGAAGGCTGGATGTTTTAAAGAGGCTCGCAGAAAATTCGCACTATGCTTCAAACACGCCCCAAACGTGTGTATAGATGTCACAGACGATCTGGAGTATGGGAAAGAGGCGTCGGAAACCCCTTTCGTTAACAGAAGGGTCCATAACATGAGGGTATCTGAAAGGTCCAATTCCGTTTCCAGTACTCAATCTGAATACACTTCTCGCAGTAACCCACTGCTAAATGAAATTATTCGAATGCTAGAAGATATGAACTACCCAGTCAACCAGCAGCTTTTAGATAAGGCGGAGAACATAAAAGTTAGTACAATATCAATAAAAGAATATTTTTTAAAGAATTATCCTTTAAATATACAAATTGTTTCAGATAACAAACGAAAAACTAGCAAATATGAACACGAGAAAGAAAAAGATACCCCTCACGGAACCAGCACTTAACATAATGCATGTACTATCGAGTGTTAAGAAAATTAAACAGGGCGACTACAGCGATTTCCAAACAGCCACAGTACAACCAAAGAAATCACTGGCCCAAGGACTCCTGCGTAGGAACAATCACGAGCCAAAGGTGGATCATCAAAACAAGAAACTCGATCCATTCTTCTACAAGGAATGTGTTTATTATCTCACAAACTATGGTTCGTTTGTGGCCAACATAATGTTTTATATGAAACACAGTGATCTAAGCGAGGTTATACGATACTGCTACGACAATTCGGTCGACAAGGAAACGTTCACCGACTCGGTGTATATGGAGTGCTTGAAGAAAAATAAAGTTAATGATCTGTTGAAGGCGATGAAGGATATGGATAGTACTCTAAGCATGTGGTCGGTAAGTGATGGAACTTGGTAGACTAAATCGCAGACCGGTCTGGTCTGGTCCCAAAGTTATATCACAGATAGACAAAAACAAAAAATTGTAGTGTTATAAATATTTTCAGGAGCATTCCCTAGAACTTTAATTGAAATTAAACTAATTTCATACTCTTTAATAAAAATAATAACTTAGTTTGATATCAAATTGTATACATTTATTATATATATATATATATATATATATATATATATATAATATATTTAAGGAGTACATAATGCACGTGTGCCGTACACTAGAGATGTCCAAGAAGCTGGACGCGCTGTACTCGGTACAGTGCGGGACGGGACAGCACGCGCGCGCGTCCGCGTCCTGCGCGCTGCTGTACGCGCGGCCCGTGCCGGGGAGCACCCCGCACACCGTACTCACGGCCAGGCAGCACCACCTCACGGCCGCGATACACCACTTGAACCACTGTGTACCAGTCAATAGTGAGTCTATGATCTAAATCAGTCAGAAGAAATATATTTTTGTTGTACTAGATGGCGTAAGAAATACGATAGATCCTTTACAAAGAGATTTTAGGGTCTTCAAGTTCAAAAAAAGTGGGAGTGTCTGGAGAGTTGAGGTTTTAAGTTTGTGCTACAGATCTGATACAGCTGTGGTTACATCAACAAATTGATTAGTCGTAGAATATAATACATAAAATAAATACATTCTGTACTTAGTGATATTTACTGCAGGCAGTAATCCGACGCCTCTCAAATGATAATATTGAACCAAAGCTTATGAAGATGTATTATTATGCTTTAAATGTTGATATATACTTTAATTCTCCTGTATGTTTAATGTTTCAGAAATAAACGACCCAAAGTCGATTCAATTTCACTTAGACAAAAAGACCATAGACAACCTGATGACTACAATAACTAGACAGCTGGAGCTGGCCAAGTATCTAGCGGCATGCGAGGCGAGCGGCGCCTTGACTGATAAAGTTGTCAATAGTGTGATCCCGGTCCAGGGGGTGAGAAGGGAGGAGACGGATTTACGACCTTTGACTCTGTTTGGATCAAATACAGATAAAATAAAAATTGTTGCAATAGTCCTCGTCGCGGGACCGACCATAGAGGTCGGATTTGAATTGGCCTTCAAGTATGTATCGGTAATGTAATTAATATATCGTTATATGATTTAATGAAATTATGTTGTTTTGTTTTTCAGAATAATAACCGAACATAAATTAGATTCAATGAACATATACACGCACGTCGCCAGGTATTTAGTGAACACGGATAGGTTTATGGAAGTGAAGACTTTGGCAAAGTCCATACGGAATTCGAAAGAGACAGCTGCCAGGTTTGTTATATTTATTGAATAGTCTATACAAAATATACAGATAAATACGTATAGTTGAAATGTCATTATTTTTTATGAGCATAAAAGGGCTAGTATCTTTATAAATAAAAAGTTGTCCCATCCGCGAAGAAGTTATTTTATCGCCCATTTCAACCCTTATTATGGCGACTAAAATTTGCTTATATATTACTTTATTACTATCGGTTTTGAAGTGAGAGAGACATACGGACAGATTAATCTTATAATATATGTATGGTTCCAGTCTGATGAGCGACCAGGTGTTGGAGGCCGGCACCAGCGCTGTGGTGGCTCGCTGCGAGGCACGCGGACAACTACACGACGAACAGGCCGAGCTGCTCATAGCGGACATCACCAGTGTGGCCATTAAGGTACGTCTATCCATATGGCCAGGGTGCAAGTGGTGCCATCGACCATGATCATGGCAGAAAAAAATGTACTTCCCCGGCCATATAGCGGCACTAAGAATTGCTAGGCTATACTGGTAGAATCAAATAGACAATGTTTTCAATAATTCCCTCACAATCTATTCCTATAATTTTCACGGAAATTTGAGATGCATGTGTGAACATTCTTTGTCGTTCGTGATACGTGTTTGACGGCGTTTTGGAATTCAGCTCTTTTTCTTTCTTATTTCTGTATTTGTTGCTTGATCCATGGTCAGGAATAAGGGTGGATGGACAAACAATTATACATCATATAATCATGTGATGGACACACAATAAATATTTTGGGCAAAAAAACAATAAAATATACTTTCTAGGTCTTTTGAATAACAGCCTTTTAACCCCTCGAAGGCTTGAGACAGACAAACTTTACAATATCTACATTCACAGTCACAATCTTCTAGTGGAATTACTGCTACTGGGCCACCGCGTCCAAAAAACCTGCTTTAAGTCTTTGATTAATGCTCTGACCGTCTCCATGTTTTGTGGACAACTCGTCCTCTTCAAACATCCATTGCGTAAATTCCTGCTTTAAGACGACAGTTCCCGTAGATCCTAGATTCTTTAATTGTAAAAATTTTGGATACGTTTAGTCATCCTCCTTCAATCTTTTCCAATATAGATTTGCACCTATGAACACAAGAATTTTGCTCCTCAGTGACAAAATGAGGTATCCATTGCGAAACAATTTTCCTAGCTTTCATCTGATATCTATTCATTCAGGATCGTGAAAATATTTACTTCAGACTTAATCTCTCAATAATATTTTTATTTTCTCTTAATAACCACTTCACCAATGTTATTTTCTCTCTAAACTATGTCATCGGGTCGTCATGGGTTACTGCAGTTGTCAGTCGACCGGGTCGATGGGGTCATCATTGGTGTTTAAATTCACAGTTAACCACCACCAATAAGTTTATTAGTACCATTAAGTTTATTAGTAACTGTTGCTAACGCAGGAGCAGATACCCCCCCCCCCCCCCCTTAAAGCAGCTCGTAATTTTTTTAAATTTCTTTGAAGGTTTATTATAATGATATAGAAAATCATAGCACGAACAGCTTCTTCCGAGATGTTCATTGCTACAATGAAAAAAAAATGTGACTTATTTAAGATTTAAAAAAAAGCAATGATTATTATCAAGGAGTTTTGTAATAAAATAAGCTGTCAACTCAAAATAGGTTTTGAGAAAATTATATTTAATTTGTGACTAACAATTTCCTTAACAGATCCTACACCTAAAAAAATGGTTTCTTTAAAACATGAATATAATATATAATATGTTATTCAGATATCTTGCTACCTGGTGTGTCGCAACGTGAGCAGTGCGTACATACTGGCGGCGAGGCACGACCGCACTAACGACTTGAGGCGGGTCTTACAAGAGGCAGAGAGACTTTGTAACGACCAAGTGAGGAACGCCTGCCTCAAACGACTCACCTCAAAGAATATGCTCTCATAGACTATAAAGCAAATTAATTCATATAATAGCTATTGAAACCATTTATCTGCCTTATATATATAAATTATAATAAAGTATTTAAAATTGTTTATATTTTAAATTATATACATGTTTTAAGTTTGATTGTTAGTTTTAAATGAATATCATTAATATTTAACGAGGAATTAATCAATTCATTGTTGCAGCTCAAGCTAAAAAGTTCAGCTTTAAGTGTATTGGATTTAGAAGTAATAAAATGAAATATGTTTATTTCTCTGTTAGTTATAGTTAAGTGGACAATACAAATTAATATTATTTTCTAAACATATATTATATTTAACACTAAACCTACCAAGTACTGGTCAAATAGACCGTTCTTAAACTTTTGTAAAACTTACACATTCTTAAATGTTATATCGTTATCAAACAACATGACAATTCTTAGAATATGAATAGAATATTTTCTACACTCTTTACTTTTAATTATTTCCATTATTATCTGCGTTATAATAAAATAACTTTTAATTACCGGTCAATTTGACGGCTTGCAGTAGGAACAGGTATACAAGAATTGTCAGTAGGTTTAGTGTTAACTGGCAGTTTTATTGATTTTAGTTATTTTTAATGAATTTAGTTTAGTGTTGGTGTATTTGTTTATTTGGAGCTATTTATTGTATGTTTCAATTCTCATATTACCAAGGCTTTGTTAAACATTTGATACTGGTCTCACTTTGTGATATAAATTATGTTAGGACGATATAAAATAAAATAAATATATACTTTAACACCCTTTTTTATCTACCATTATTAATAAGTAAAATCAGAAATGTCATAGAAACTTTCAAATTAAATATTAATATATATTATTGAGGCGTCATTTAAAATGATTTAATCATATTTTACATAGCTATGAAACTTTAAGGTTCTTTAGAAAAACAAACTGTCTAAAGATTGCTGTCACCATAGTGCTAGATATATAGTAACTCATAGAATATTTACTCCACACACCAAGTAATAATGATAAGAATTTTGACGTCCCATTTATAAAGAGGGTAATGCATCATCTGCAAATGTGGCATTTTGTTACCCTCAGTGACATGGTACTTTGTTCATTCAAGAAAAAAATAAAGAGTACGTTTTCAACCAGCAGTATTTATTCCATATCTGTTTTTAACTTCAATAAAAATTTAGGAGAATGGACAAATGGTCAGTGACTGAAGCACTGCAGTCACCGGCCACACAGGCAAGACTCCAACTCTTCGATCTCACAGAGAGAAGAGCACACTTCAATGGACCTCAACCAATATGACGGCCACTCAGTAACATATACACATTTCACATTCGCACTATGCTTCAGTCTTATTGTTTGTGAACCTTAATTATTGTGCTGCTATTGCCTTTTTCTTTGGCTTCTTTAAACGCTTCAAGCCATTTACACTGGTTTTGAGAAGATTAGAATATGCCATTGTAAATTTCTCCACATCCCGCTGTTCTATTACAGTTGATAATTTTTTACTTTTTGATTGAGCTCTAACAAGACACTTATATTGTGGATTTTTGACTGCAGGTGTTCCATCTCTGGGTTCAGGCTTAGTCCTACCGTCATCTGTAATTTTTATTTATTGTGAATTAGTTGTTATAAACTAATATTAGTTTCTAGAAGAGCATTAACCACTGAATACTTACATCTTTTCATGGTCATTGTGACAGATCCTGAAGCTCTAGCTTTTTGAAATAATTTTGAAAGCTCCGTCAAAAACTATAACAAAATAAATAATTTTAATTAATCCCTGTACAGTTAGATGTAAATCAAATTTGAGTGCACGATAATTTACCTCGTCATTTCCTAATAAGACCATGGTTATGAGTTGCAATAATTGATGTTATTTATAAAATAATCGTTGTTTTAAATTACAGATAAAATAATAAAAATTTATATATTATCTCTTATACATTCTTAAATAAAAGCAGTTTGCATAGAAATGTAAGGATTATCGTTCCACGCAAGTCAAATCAAAGATACACGTTGACGACTTTAATTATTAATATCTTGTCAATGTGACGTTTCTCAAATGTAAGGATTTACGTTCGGAAAAACTAAAGGTATAATATCTGAGTAAACTGATCAACTTAAAATTATTATTTTTTTAAAGAACATATATTGTATTGCATTGTAAGCCGAATTTCACGAAGCAAATTTTAAAAGAATGCCTTGAATAATTATCTAATCATAATATTATGAAAAAGAAACATTGTACATGCTTATTCGTGATATTACTAATATATTTAGATTTTTATAAATGAAATTAATTAAGTTACAGATAACAACATTGTTAAAGTAACAATATTTTTCATATTAAACACCAAAACAACATTTATCTATGTTACAACATAGAGTATGTTACAACACCATACACTTTTAGAGGACGTTTCGGACGCACTCATTAAAGTTGATATTAAATACCCACCTATCCAGAGTTAAGGTTGTAATTATAATACTGTCAATGAACGTCAATTGGTTATTGGGTACCTACACATCAACATGTCACAAGGTACGTTTATTTGCATTCATAATTTATAATTTCATTTAGTAACTGTATCATAAATCATTGTCAATAGTATCATTATTATCAGAATACACTAGATTATCTACCATAAACTACTAGAAATATAAAACATGTAGGTACTTCTTTAAGTTTTTTTCACATTTAATTATTATTTTTTTTGTTTTTTTTTTTTTTATAATTCATGTGCTTAGATGATGAATATAAAAATAAAAACATAGTACGAAGTTGATGCTTATCTCTAAAAATAAATTTATTCAAGTACCCTTGAGATTGAAGGTAGAAGGGCGAACCTAATAATGTGCGTAATTATAATATAAAATAAATATATGTGTAAAATGCTAGTATAAAAATACATAATTTTGTTTGTTTATGTCTCACCTTAATTATCTATTTCACTTATCAGGTATTAAGCTAAGACACATAAATCATTAGTACATATTATGATTACACAGTACACACTTACTATGTAGGTAGGTATATTGATGCTTTAATAATAAATGAGTAGGTAGTGTTAAATAAATCTATTATTATATATTATTATTCTATTATTCCATTTTTCTGGAAGGATTGTACTAAATCGCTCTGTACCTTCAGATTTTGGAAAGTCACGTAAGAAATTTGCTATAGGTCTTTTTAACATGCCCCCCCCCTCGCCCCCCTCCAACAGCGAAAAGGTAAATAAAGTTTAATTTATTTCACAAAGAAGGAATGGTATTGTGTGGACGATTGAAGCAGGAGCTTAATAATTTATTACATTTTCTATATTTACAAGGTTTGCCTATTTAACGGGTGAGGGGAAGAATGTCACGAGGTCATCGCCCCTCTACCCCAAAGTGACAGCGTCTGTTTGATGTATTTTAGATTGAGAGGTGTTGTGCTATTACTCATTGTTGTTATATCTTTAAACGCATTGAGGTTTTAGTTTTTTTTTATTGCTATCCATTTTTTAATTTTGACAAGACAATATAAGTAAAGTTAAATATAAAATTAGTAGTTACGCCATGAATCTTTAACATCGGCTTTTACTAAAAACAGTTAAAACTAAAAATAATTATATACGAAAATAAAATGTAACAGCATCCTAATACATCTTATATTTATTATAATAAAGAAATAAAATATTGGCAGGTCTCAAGCAATTGTATCAACGGCCAAATTATATAATAATTACACCTGTGTCGATAGAATATTATAAATAACCATGACTTATGGCACATCATTCCACAAGGGACATTGGGATGTTGAAATATACTCCACATTATATTGCGTAGTAAAGTATTCGATAAGAATGTTACGAAATTTTTTCACAATATTAGATCCGGTAATAATGTTATGATGAATTCAAACTAAATTCTTATTTACCAATGACAGAAATGATATTTTAATGAAAGAATTGATATTTATTCATAATTAATATGATTATTATAGTATAACCTCAACCCCTTTCCAATTATCGGGCTCCATAGTTCACTAGAAAACCTAATAGTCTCGTTATGTTCGTCCGTTCGTCTGTTTATACCATAGATCAGGGACAGTAGGTTAAAGCTGTAATTCGGCAATAATGGCGGACAAACTAGTTGAATATAATTTTTAAAATATTTATTTATCATGGCACTTCTATTTTGTATTTGTATTTTTTTCTCGAGCACGATGTGGGAGTCTTTTCAATTGAAGTCTCCCCCCCCCCCACCAGCCATTAATGACTTAGGCGTAAAAAATGACGATAGTAATACATATAACGAATTTAAAAGTAAAACTATCACAACTAAGTACGCTTAACAAGTTTATGAATAATAGTCGGTTAACTAAAAATATATTTTAATTTTTATGTGATTATATTGCAAACGCTGGCTGAATTTAGAAGATAATCTTTAAAATATAATGAACAATCTTTCGAACGTCAATGAAGAAAAATGTACACTTAGATTTAATATGCTAATTAATGTTTATTTGATTAATGATTTCAATTCTTTATATTGACTTAAATAGAATAGTAATTACTGTTAACTTGTTTACTTATTTTATATTTTACATATTTTATTATAGTATTTTTTACAAAAATATGGTATATGAAAAGAACTGGCTGTTTTTAATTCTTTTTCTGATTTTTTATTTTTATTTTTAGTAGTTATTACTGCTCATGTGATTATTATTTGTTTTAAAATCATTTTAATGAAAACATGGAAGTTGTCAACTGGCCGTTTTTGTTATTTTTTTTAATAATATTAATTATGATGTAGTTTAAAAACTAGCTGTTTTTTCTTTTCTATTATCCCAAAATTTGACATTTGAAATGCTTTGCCAACCTTGGGAAATATGGAAGGGCAAAGTTTGACTAAAAACGATGGTCGCCGCCATAATCAAAGCAGTCTGACCTATAGGCCCTGGGCCCATTGGGATAATGGGGACCCTATGACCTTTACAGATAACTTTTTTCTTAAAATAGCTAGATAATAAATATTCTATATTTATTCAATGTATATTATTTTTGTCATGATGATATTTATATTATTATTTTATATAGATCGACGATCGACTGGATTTTAATAATAATATATATTAAGGAACGCCTAATTACTTCATAAGAGTTAAAATCTGAGTAAAAAAATAATAAGAACAAAGTCAGCAAAGAAGGGCTTTTACTATAAATTTAATGAAATGAAAATAACAAACTTTAAGAAAAAAGAAACAAATGTTTTTTTTTTATGTTACATTTTAACATGTTGGTGCCAAAAAAATAACATTTTTTACCATTAACTTCATTTATAAATCGTCAAAATAATCAGCCTTTACGTCATCATTTCATTTTTTTTATTTTGTTTTATATATTTAAAAGAAATAAATTTAAACATGTCCTGCGAAATCAATAACTATATTTTTTTTCTAACCTCCAATAATTTTGAAGATGTTCGCTGTTAGCACAGCTCTTAAAGCGATTCAAAATCTTAAAGTCAACACTATAAATAATTTTAAAAATTATTATAATGAATTCACATCAACTTATAATTTATTATTACTATTAACATTAAATTAGGTAAAGGGCCATGTTACTAACCATATTTTTTTTTTAAGTTTAAGAACATGGAACTTGTAAGAGGGTATGCAATTTATATGGAAAAAATTTAAATAATTTGTATTTTAGGTTCATACGTAACTGCAGCCACTACGGTGGGAGTCCTAGCGGGAGCGTATTGCGCATATCATCTTTATAATGAATCCAAAAAGCCTAAACTGCCAACAACATGGAAGTCGGTGGGCACTTTGAAAGATATATACTTGTATCCAATAAAATCATGTGGTCCGATACAGAAGGATACAGCAGAGTGCAATTTTCTTGGTTTAAAAGATGGCTGGCTCAGAGATAGGTAAGATGTAACAAATATCTATGTGCCTGTTATTTTTGCAAAAAGGTTTTGTTATTAATGTATAAAAGTTTTTTTAATTATATCCCCCTTTTCATAAAAAGAAAGAATATATTAAGTTCGTAATAGAAGATAGTGGTAGAAGTGGGAGAAAAAGAAGAAGAATTAAGTTATTTACTTTAAAAAAATGTTAATTATAACATGTTTTTATTGACCTTTTCAATTATTGTGTTAATAACTCGTATATTATAAATATTTTAAGATAATGAGGTCAATATTCATAAATATTATAAATAAAAGAATAATTAAGTAATGTAAATAGTTGATAATTTTTTATCAGGTCACTAATGGTGGTTGATGAAAAAAATAATTTTATAACAGCAAGGGCGTTTCCAGAATTACTTTTAGTACAACCCATAGTAAGAAATACCATTCTCACTTTAAACTCTAATCACATGGAGACACTGCACGTTAATTTGGCGGAGGTGAGTGTATTTTTGTTATTTTCCGCTATAGTTCCCGTAACAGTTACTTGTTACATACATTTGCTAAAAAGTTTCCAAAACTAATTTAAAGGAAAAAGGGAAATAGAAATGATTATTAAGATTATATTTAACATGTATGAAGTATTTTGATGACTTATAATAAATAGGGAAATTAAAAAAGCTTCTAACGGACGAATCATCATTGAAACCAAGCAAACTAAATCCCATTAATTTAATCTATATAAGAATATTTTATAACGTTTTTTCAATGATTAGTAAAGTCTAGATCGGAAATCGATCCTGGGACTCGATATATAAAATGGTCTTTTTGCAACATAATCAAAGCATTATAAAAATTTAAGGTGATGGCTTTGCAAACGCCAAAAGAGGCAACCGTTTGGGGTGTGAAGGTTCCGGTGTATGACTGCGGCTGGGAAGCCAGCGAATGGTTCTCCAGGTAAATAAATCTTAACATAAATATATTTATTAGATATCTAATTAACAAGTTATTAACTAATCATGACCGGCTTATCAAAATGCGATTGTGACAAATATTGTATTATGCAACAGTGATCACAATAAAGAAATACTCATCTGAGTTTGTGTGGTTCTTCTCAAATCATGGCGTGTTACAAACCCTCGTATCCTTAAATTTAGGTTAGAGAATGGAAGGGTGTATTTCGATTAGTATGTTAGGTCCTCCTGACACTTCCATTTGACATAAATAACATTATAAAACAATATTTATCAGTTTTAATAATTGCTATAAAAACTTTTTTTATCCTGTTATTACCAGTACGTATAGTTTGATCGTTTCTTGATGATTTATTAACACTAAACCTACCGACAATTCTTGTATACCTGTCCCTACCGCACGCGGTCAAATTGACCGGTAATTAAAAGTTATTTTATTATATAACGCAGGTAATAATGGAAATAACTAAAAGTAAAGAATGTAGAAAATATTATATGCATATTCAAAGAATTGTCATGTAGTTCGATAACGATATTATAACGTTTAAAAATGTGTAAGTTTTACAAAAGTTTAAGAACGGTCAATTTGACCGGTACTTGGCAGGTTTAGTGTTAAATAGGATATTATTTATTCTAACACAATATTAATAACAAACCAACATAAATGTTTATCTATTGTTGTGATAAGTTTATTATACAAGGTTGATAAAATAATATGATATTAAATCAAACAGCTGTTTCTTTGCCATATACGGTTTATTAACTTTTTAAATATTTATGAAAAGAAAATATTTGTAATTACGTTTTTTTTATTAATTGAGTAATATATATAAATAAAATAACATATATAAGTATTTGTATTATACTGTCATACGTGACACTGGAAACATCGGATGTCTTCAAAATTATTATTTATGTAATAAATTAATGTAAAATATAATAAATATTCCTGCCAAATAAATATGTCAAAATTATTATTACATATATTCCTGGTATATACAGCTTATTATACAGTATATGTATATGTAATATGTACTCAAAAATATTCAGTTTTTCAAAAAATTACACTGAATGTAATCCACTGAATGAACTGAATGAAATGAACTAAAACTGTAAACTTTGAATGTAAACTCCAACAGTGTGTAATCACTACATGCGAGGTTACACTGAGGCATCTGTTTAATATGATGATGTCCTTTTGTTTTATTGAATATTTCCATGTTTTAGGTTATTGAACAAATCTTCAGTCAGCTACAGGCTGGTGCTGTACGCGTCCCAGGGGAGCCGCGCCATGAGGGACTCCACTAATAAAATATACAAGTTTACAACTAATGATACAGTATGGATTTTATTATTTTGACATTATATTATATATGATAAGACGTTTATTATTATTTATCTTTATTAGGGAGCGTTTCCAGATGAAGTACCTTTTAATTTAATAAACGAAGCCTCAGTGGACGATCTCAATACAAGGCTCAATGGAGTCAAAGTTTCCCATAGAAATTTCCGAGCAAACTTCTTACTTACTGGCGCTCAAGCTTACGAAGAGGACAATTGGAAATATGTTAAAATAGGAGAAAATATTTTCGAAATAATTAAACCTTGCACTCGGTAGGTATTATTATCATTAAAATCAGTTTTATATAATATATTTTAAGTATAATATAATAATTTGTGCGCTTTTACTTCTACCTTTGTAGAGAACCTTTGTAACTCCTTTTCGTATAACCAAATTGTTGGCTTGTCTTTTTGCTATTACTTTTTTTTTCGGTGCTGATTAAATTAAATTAATTATTATTGATTTAAACATTTTTAGATGCATAATGACGACAATCGACCCTGAGACTGGAGTGCGTGATCCTAACGCGCAGCCCCTCGAAACATTGAAGAGGTAAGCTCAATAAGAAATAGAGTTTGATCGTTTATTCTTCCAGGTAACTGTTAAAATAATGTCTTTAAGTCCTACAGGACAAATTTATTTGTGGCCTATGTTTTATATGTTTAGTGTCCGGTTTAATTATAAAGAATTTCTCACAATTTATTTATTAGCACCCCGTTTGAACAGGTATTGTTAGTGCGAAGTTGACCTTTTTTGAGCAAAGCGAGCGGAGCGCTCTACTAGAGATTTTTTAATTATTTGTCACGAATAGGCTCGAAAACTACTTAACGGAAAATTATGGAATTTTGCAATCAAAAAGACAGAAATTAGGTGATGGTTTAAAAAAAATAAAAAATGTCATGTCGTAGAGAAATAATTGTCAAAAAACTGATATCCCAGTGAAGTCAATGGGAATGTGGCGCGACTGTCCGCCTAATTCTGAAATCTGCTACATTACCGACATTGCCTACAACGATGACACTCAGTCAGTACACTGTGCTCGCTTCGCTCAATATGCAAACGGCACCCGAGAATTCGCGAGCGCAGCGATTGAAATTGAGGGTCTGTTGGCGCCCCTAGTTTAATACAACTTTTTTATATGTATGTTAAAGGAAGTACTGAATGTCGATGGGTTTTTTTTTGAGGGTTGAATTTGTTTCAGCTATCGTCAGCTTGTCAATCCGGAGGAGCGTCGGTCGGCCGGTAACTCTCCGCGTATGGGGATACAAATGGCACTCCGGTCCGGTAACGGAGGCCGAGTGTCGATCAACGATCATATTTATGTTGCTTGATCTTTTTTATTAATTTTTTTATCAGAAAATATATAAAAAATTGTCAATTTAGAACGTTTTAGATTATTAATTAAAATATATATATTTTTTATTATTGCATTTTTTTCTATTTTGAATTATTAAATAAGTATAATAAGAATGTGATAATATTTGCAATCGAACGATTGAAACAGTTGAGGAAGGTAATTTAGAACTGTTAGATATATTTATTTATTTTATAGCACATTTCAATATACGAATGACAATTGGAAAACAGTAAACGTGTCAAGGGTGAAACGTGGGTTTCAGGCTCCTCGCCCACGGCGTCTTTGTGGCGATACTGTGATAGAATAGACTTAAATAGATGTAGAAATACGAAAAATAAGAGTATATGATTACTGAATTAACTATTTTACTCATGTCATTAGTCTCAACCTGCAAATATTTGGTTCAGTTCTACAGTACCGCGTTTGCAGCGCGGCTAAACCTTATTTATGTGGCCGAGGGCACACACTAGCGACCGCTTCACGGTTATCTCATTGCGGACGGACAGTATAGCGATAGGGCAAGGGGCTTCAGACTCCCAGCAGGTGCAGCAGGTAAAGGAAAAAGGCAGGTGAATTGTGCCCTCGCTTTAGCAGCCTAATTCGGTTTATAATCTTAGCTTAAACTTATTTTGTTTACAAATCATAGATATTTATATTGTGTGTTCAGTGGTAAACCAAGATTGTTCACTAAGTCACCCTGAATGCTATCGAAGATAGTCGATTCTCTCACAAAAAAAATTATTGTATGATCCACAGATTACTCTTTAAAATCTCCGTGTTATACGTACTTATATTTATACATAGTAGAAATATGTTAATAAAATAAAAACCTACAGTTTACATCAAATAATGGGATAAGTAAATGATGAAAATTATGACAATAGTAAGAATATTTAAGAGTGACTTGTATTAGGAGGTTTTGGTCTTCTATAACTAAAGATTAAAATGAAAATAATAGAACCTAAAATATGTTGTAGACCTACAAAAAAACATGCTATATATATCAGGTATGATTTGTTCTTCTGCCATTTTGATAAATTATTAAAAACATCCTTTTTCCGTCCATCCATTGTCCTTTAATCTCATAATTTTAATCTGTCTTCTATGTGTCACCTTCTAGAAGACGGTCCTGTAAAATAATAAGTAAGAATGATTTGGGCCTCAAATGAAACTGATAAGCTCATTACAAAAACAGATATCTAATATATATTAATACATATTTGTATTCTTATTTATACATTTAAATAACGATATAATACAACAATATTATTAATAATTAATTTTATTTTAATTAACTAATTTGAGAAATCATTTAAATTCTGAAATAATTTGTAATTATTTCGCCTTATCTTGCTGTTTTTTTTTTTTATTTTATTTCTCTCATAATGATGAGAAAAATAAATAAATTACTAATTAAATATCTTGTAAGTATTTACGGAGTTTTTGGCGGTTTTTCTTCATGGAGTCAAAAATAAGTGAAAAGTATTAGTAACAATAAAAATATTAAAAAAAAACTACTTAAATTTATAGGTTAACTAAAATATAAATTAAAAAAACTTTTTGCCTAAACAGTTACAAGACATGTTAAATATAACTTTTTTATTTTGTTTACAGCATATTATTTATAATAAAAGATATCAAAAACTTAACATCATTACTTGTAATTCTTTACCATATTATTAACACTAAACCTACCGACAATTCTTGTATGCCTGTTCCTACCGCACGCGGTCAAACTGACCGGTAATTAAAAATTATTTTATTATAACTCAGGTAATAATGGAAACAACTAAAAGTAAAGAGTGAAGAAAATATTGTATGCATATTCTAAGAATTGTCATGTAGTTTGATAACGATATTATAACGTTTAAAAATGTGTAAGTTTTATAAAAATTTAAGAACGGTCAATTTGACCGGTACTGGGAAGGTTTAGTGTTAAATAATAAATCATTAGTAACTATAACATGTCCCAATCTACTCTTTCATGTAGGTACTTTAAAGAAATAAATGATCCACAATTATTAGTTTCTGTAATGATAAATAATGAGACTATAATAGTATGTTTTTAAAGTTTTGTAATATATTGTTATTTTTTTATCGTTTCGAGAAAATGTTAAGCACTTATTGTTCGGAAAATACTTTAAAGTTATCGATTTTGTGGTTAAACATAGCGATTTGTGCACAGCTATTATAGTATTACTGTTTTTTTTTTAATAATAATAACAAATGTCAGTAAAATATGATTATATTAAGTAAACAGTTAAATATTAATATGGTATTTGTATCTGTAATACGTTAATGCGGGATTTTTTTCGTATTTGCAAATCTCTTATCTTTTCTTTATCGCTCTCCTGCCCTTATCCCACTCTAATTGTGGTTGTCACAAAATGTCTGCGTCTCTTACTTAATCCTTCAGCTCTGTATCAACTTTTTTCCTTTTACATGTCACAATCCATCCATATATTTAACCACCCTATAACTTATACTCGTATACCATCCTAACCTAACCCTTCATCCTAACCTAACTTTCGTCTACTCAGATTATCTATAACGGGCGCAACTTTTAAACTTTCTCTAATATGCTAATTCTTAATCTTTCCCATTCTTGTCACATAACCATCCACCTCAACATCATCTCATTTACGTGTACTCTTCTTTCATCAGACATTATAATGCCCAACACTCCGATCACCAGATACGCTACTAATATAATGTCTATTTTGTCAACTGTTCCCTTAACTTTAGGAGATGTTCGAGGGTTTATTTCGTTGCTGAGATCTGTCGCATCTATGTCCTTGGTGCTTACAATAAATTTTTCGGCTTTAGGCAATTTCACCATCCTTCTGGAAATCCGAATATAAAGCAACAGACTGCATTCGCAGAACATTTGGTTGGTGCATTGTTTTTAGTAAATAATATAATATATTTTCATAATTTATATAAGACAGCTCATTTTATGTTACAACAGCATAGCAAGTACGCATTTATTAGTATGAATTACAATCATAGGAGTATGACTTTTGCAATCCGGCGATTATTGATTCCCAGTTGGTATAAAATCTCATGCTCCAACAAATTATCTTTTTAAACTCTATGTGCTCTAGTGTCGTTTTGAAGACTAGTTGTAGCCAGCGATTCCATCTCCCCACACCCTGCTACAAATAATGCGACATATATCACATAAAATTGACATATAATGGTAATTAACATGAAAAATAATAGCATTTTAGCTTTTAATAACTATCATCACAAATACAGTAAGATTGAGTATCCCAGTAGATGTTAAGATAAAAGGATTGCCTTTTCAAATAAGATATAAAGTATTGAATACATGTCTGACTACCTATACTCATAAATAAAATTGAAGTATTGTATGTAATTTCAAATAGGTGTACTAAATGCGTATCGAAGTGCAAACCGTACTTACATAAAAAAATATATTTTAGAATTTTTCTCTGTCTCCCTGTCTGTTTGATTGTTCCGGTTAATCTCCGGGCCGATTTAAACAGGACTTTCACCTGCGGACAGCTGATTTTATGAGAAGTAATTTGGGTTACTTTTATTATAGGAAACATTTTCCACAATGAAGTCGTAGACACAAGTAAGTAGTTCTCATATAAAATTAATATTATATCTTCCGATTGGATTGTTAGATTACGATGAGATAAAAACGAAATTCATCTTTAAATTCCTTTTTTTAAATAAACTTAGTTTAATTTACATCGATACTCTAGTATTAGCGTGTTGGGGCAAACAGATGAACCGACAAAAATATTATTTTAACCATATTTATAGATTGGGTTTTCTATTAATACTTGTATTGACGTTCATAGAATAGTATTCATTGAGGAAATTCAATATAAATCCTAGAACATTGTAACTACTTAGAACCATACATGATTTTATCTATTTATTACGTCAGGTAACATTATAATCATGTATTAAATAATATAATTAAAGAGGTAAATAATTCTTGAATACTCATCAAACCCAGCGTTAAACCATAATTTTTCCTCTTTTTAATGTTGCAATATCACACAAACTATACCTGGGAAAATATAATCTTACTAAGTATACAGATGTAACATAATAAATTATATTACTCATAGTCTGAGAGTAGTGTCCATTCGTGGAGATGTTTTAATTATTGAAACTTATATAAAACCACATCTACATGTATTAGAATAATGAGGTATGCACTGGTGAGAAAATGTTTAAAGCATCAGTGAATTCGTAGTTTTTATACATGCTATTATTTTATCAATATAGTATCTATATTTGGATATATATATGGCTACTTAAATTCGGTACAATTCAATTTTATTTATAGAAACAGAATATAATTATACAGAGACATAAGATACATAAACGTAAGTAACACAGAAGAAGAATGTAAGAAGGATGAATGCTGTGGAGATGCGATCTCTTCGCATAATATGCGGAGTCAGTCTAGCTGACTGAATCCACAATGAAGAGATCCACAGAATGGCAGGTACTAGCGACGATGTCACGGTGAGAATGAAGAAGAACGTACTCAGGTGGTTTGGGCACGTCGAACGAATGAGTGATGAAAGAATGGTAAAAAAGAGTTATACACGAAAAGAACAAAGATTTATACACGTAAACACAGTATCTATGATACTGGAGGAAGGTCACGTAAAAAGCATGAGGACCCTCCGGAGAGCATGTGTGAAGAGGTTGATGTCTGTGGCCGAGGCGAAAGAGCTATGCAAAGACCGTAGCGTTTTTGGCGCTCCGTCGTCTCTTGCTACCTCACAAAGGATATGACGTAAAGATAAATAAAATTAACACTAATTATAATAAGATACATATGCTGAAATTTCTTACATTAACAAGTAATATCTATCGTAGATATAAATAACAGTAAAAAAATAGTGTTCTTTAAACTATAAAATCAAAACTGAAAATAATGCTTACGATTTCAAAATTAAAAATAATTTATACAAAATAATTATAGATCATAATAATAAAATGTGACGTACAATATAAGATACGAAAGAGTTATGATTAATTGATTATGATAATACCTATAAACCTGTTTGTGTAATGTATAATATTCGTTATAATTAGAAGCCGGTTTTATATAATTTTTATAAACCTGTACTTATTTTACATTTAATATCTATACGTCATGTAGTTTCCATATAAAATAACAAAAACGTCACTAACAGGCTTTGGAGTTTCCTATGCACAATTTTTAATTTCCTTCCTATATCCTTAAATCCTATAAGCTTAATCATTAATAACTGTTTTTTTTTAATATTAATTCTGTTAAAATGATGTATTATATGTCAATTGAAAGGATGCTTCAATAAATTCCCAGATTAGTTAACAGCTAGTGTTCCGCAAGGGTGTATTCTATTCCCTTTTCTTTTTCACAAATAAGCAAGTAACTATCATATATATAAACATCATTTAAAATGTAGCAATGGATCTATCTTTTTCGTTTCGTTAAGATTTCATATTGATTAAATATTAAAGACATGTTAACATTTTCTTCGCTATCACGTTTTGAATCTCTTTCTTTTATAAACG
This sequence comes from Melinaea menophilus ssp. n. AW-2005, assembly GCA_918358695.1. NCBI lineage: Eukaryota > Metazoa > Arthropoda > Insecta > Lepidoptera > Nymphalidae > Melinaea > Melinaea menophilus. Next base: position 28,972,748 of record OU911042.1, read on the forward strand.
TTATGAAGACAGATTACAATAAATGACTGTATCGTAACAAATGAATAAAGTATGAATTAATATATTATGTTAATCAAACACGTGTGTAGTAAATAATTATTTATTTATTATATTGACAGCTAATCTATGTCATTGAATTTATCGCATTGCAAATGATATAAGCTATTGTTGAGTTTTCTCAATAATAGCTAATCTCTAAGCTAAATGGTTATCTCTTATTTCTGTCTCTTATATAATTATCGTTGATGTTTTGTAATTTAAAATTAAGATTAGTGATCCTTTTAGGGTTTCTTCAGACCATAACCGGAGTCATTAAAATGCAAAGTAACTATATATTCCTGCATTCAAATTATTTTCAATGTAACAATGGTTAAAATGATTCTTCTATGTAATTAATGAAGTATTATACAAAAAATGTAATCAAATAAATATATTGTATTAAATTTTGATTTCTAAACCATAATTAGATAGATATATATTTTCAAAAGAACCAAACAAGAGTAAGAACTCCTTAATTTTTAAAACTCTACAGGTCAACTCTTAAAGGACTCTACCATTTAATAAAATTGACAAAATGCTACACATTGATGTACACTATATTTGTTAAGTGTCTCTCTAATGCAACAAGATTTTTAATAACTAAATATTATTGTCTTGATTTCTATAATGAAATCATTAATTTTCATCCAAAAATTTTGTATACTGAAACGAACACATGATATTTTCTTACGATCGATTCCGATTGGTATTAATATTTCATTAATTTCAAGGTAATATATTATAGAGATTCTTTAACACGGTAAACTACAAAATTGAAAAAAATAATTGTTTAATAAAAATGTCTAGAAGGGTTATCATCTTCTTGCCCTTATCCCACTTTAGGGTCGACGCAGCATGTTTTTTCCTTCCATACTCTCCTGTTACTCGTCATCTCTGTACACACTGCCTTCTCCCTTCTTCTTCATAGCGTCTTTCACGCAATCCATCTTTTCTTCAGACTGTCCATCCCTCCACTACCGGCTCCTCCTATTTTTTCTGCGAATAAAATAAAGGGTAATTCCCATTTTATTGATGAAAGTTCTAAAAATATCCATGGAATGGATGATATAATATAATGTTATTGAATACATCTTAACGGAACAATTGCTTGTTCAAATATTATGACTTTTTTATGGTGTTTTGAATACAGTAATGATTACAAGTTATGAATAATAAGTGTGAAGTTTATAAGTCCATTTCTCATAATAATCATATAAATGAAAAAAAAAACAGTAGGTATAATATTTGGATACTTGATGTTAGTGATATGGTCTAGAATTTAAATGTTCATAATCACAAGTGAAGCCTTTGGGAGTTGGAGAAGTTGATGAGTCAAAGATATTTAAAAAAACTTTCAAAGTATAAAAAAATAGGTATATAAAAAATCCTCTTAAGACTGTAATACGGATCAACTTTTCATGTTACGTCAATTAAACCCCAAAATCCTAATACTAACTTATTTATAGATTTATATAAAATACCTAAGTGCATTTGGGTTTGGTTAAAATCCAAATCCTAAACTGATAGTCATTAAAAGCTACAATGTAACATGTCTTAATTCCATTTACATCTAAATGATTTGTAAACAAATAAAAGAGAGATCTATGGCACTTAATATATATACTTACATATTCTGGATATACTCACAGTGCAATATAATAATATTTGAATCGTTTCAAGATAAACCAAGTATAACTCACTTTTCAGGCTTAGAACTCACTTCGCGATGTTTTTCCAATTTGTAACATAACGAAACATACCTGAAATATATTGAATATAGTAATTTCATTATACAATTAATAGTTAACCAGTATTCAGTAGACTGACGCCCGCGTATAGCGCCGCAATGGTTTAATAATGATTTCTTCTTTTTTTTTATTTCACCAAAGCTATAACTATACTCCACTTAAAGCCTTGTAGGATCCTTCAAGTTTTGAAAATATTAAAATTCTAATTTTTAAATTGTATTATATTATTATTAGACGCACTCTGAATCAATTATTATATTAAAAAGGTGAGTGTAGTCAGTCAATGAGTAAGCTACCACCGACTCGGTATCCTACTCTGCTGAGAAGAGCTGGCCAAAAATTCAAGAGTTATTCGCGGTTTTACGATTAATATTGCGGCGAGAAATCTTAGCCTTATCTGACATTATAAAATTAAAATATGTCTAATTGCACATTTCATTTAAAACAAGGATTAAGTATTAATTTATAATTCAAACAAAAATATATAATTATTAAAAATAATTACCAAACAACAAAACATCACCAAAACCTACATTTTTAAACTGATAACCAACTGAAACTGAAAAAACATCTAATACATTTTTAATTATAGATTTCCTTTTTAATATATACTGTATGGGTTTTAATTTATTGGTATATATATGTTAGAAAGAGATATGTCCTACTAGAACGAGATAGATTAATATGTTTTTTGTTCAAATAGGTGTCTGGAGTGTCGCTTCCACATAGTACGTATATTTCGCTTGTTTCGGACGGATCCATACAAATTGATTTAATTCATTATTAATAAAGTTGATTACATATCCATAGTTAATTGGTGTTCAAGAACATGTTTAATGGTGAGTTTTATTTATCAATCAATTTTATATAATATATATATATATATATATATATATATATATATATATGTTATTATATTAAAAATAATTATAAATGTAAACTAAATTATTGTATTCCAGAAAATTGTTATATATTTATTATTATTACAATTATTATTATATTAGAGCTTATCTGGTTTTTAGTAGTTGGTTATTTTTTTATATTAATAAAATACGTATTTTAACTAAACCCATATATATTAATAACTATATTTAGGCAGTTTTATCTGTTCATCTATTTTTTAGTGAAGAGAAGTAGTGATATTACATAAAAATATTTTTTTGTACTCTTACAACTTTTAAAACAAAAAAAAATCCGTAAAGAAAACTAAATTAGTAAGTTAATTAATTGTAAATTATTAATTGATTAAGTATTGGCGTTAGGGACTTAATGACATGTATTGAAGGCCAGAGCCAATTATCTTTAGACTCGGTCAGCTGGAGCGGACAGGACTAGGCCTAGGCCTAGGTCTAGTCTCATACGCCGGTTAGTCGTGTATAGTGCGTTAAAGTATGTAGTTCGTGTATTAATATTATTATTAATACACGAACATTACTATTATCACATGTTAAGGTAATAAAATGTCATGTACATAAAAATTTATATCTTTCCAATGAGTTAGTGAGGCTCAGATATTGGCAACTTTCTATTTTATTTTCGTATTATAATGATATTTCACAAATTAAGTATGTAAAAGATACCAGTTAGTAGGACGCGACACGTAAGTAAATATCAAGTAGGTATACTTACCGGTAAATATTTTCTACTAAAAAGATATTTGAAACACTCGGTGATGCTTCTTCGTTACACTCCGGAACTGTGATTGTGTAAATGTTGTTTTATGAGCCTTTTATTTGTTTAAGGATAATGAAAGATAAATTATCACTATTTGACAATTGCTTTATGTTATTTCTATTGCTATTAACAACCGCGATTAAATCAGCACGTTCTGACATATTAAATAATATTCTAAGCGATCAATACTAACTAATTACGTGCTTTTTACTATCATTCATAATTAATCGACAGATTTTTATACCTATTGGAAAATTCGAAGATCAATCAATACATTAAAAGTTATATGAAACAGATTTTCTAAGACTAAGCAATAGTTTCATAAATATTTATTTATTATTATGGTACTTTATTAGGACAGTGGACCTATTCGAAATGCGATGAAATGAATATAGCTAGGAAAGGTGATTGTGTGTTCGGCGAAAACATAGAATAAAACTATATGATTTTTGTATTAACATATAACAGTAAACGGAAAAAACTTTTGAAGCAATATATAATTTTAGATACGTATGTAAAAGCGGCGGCAGCGTCGGCCGGGGTCCTTGCAGGTGCATATTGCGCGTACCATCTCTATAATGAGGTGAAAAAATCTAAATTACCCACAACATGGAGGCAAGTGGGCTCCCTGAGCGATATTAACGTTTATCCAATAAAGTCTTGTGGATCTATTCAGAAGAACACAGCAGAGTGCACCTTCCTAGGTTTAAAAGATGGCTGGCTCCGAGACAGGTAAGATATAGTTATCATTGTTTTTGTTACTACGAGAGTTACCTGAGTAAACTAACGTTTATTATCGAACTTGAAACTAATTTATATCACTGCTTTCCATGGTATTTTTTTTTAATATTTTCAACCGATTTTTACCCTATATTTATTATTTATTTAAACATTAGTTTATCTATTATATATATTACATTTTTTATTACTAACAATTTATAGTACGATATTGAACTTTCTTTCAGAACATTGATGGTAGTTGATGAAAAGGATCACTTTGTCACTGGGAGAGTGTATCCAAAACTTCTCTTGATACACCCAACCATTGAAAACTCGGTTCTTACTTTAAGATGTAAAGACATGGAACCGCTGCATATAAATTTAGAAGAGGTAAGTAATGTATTAAAATGATGTCTTTTAGCGAAAATTCCATATCTTTAAATTGCATAAAGCAACTATTGATAGTATTAAAAACCGCTCAAGGTATTATTAAACTAAATAATGTTTTGAATATTTGTGTTTTAGCAAATACTAACAAAATATTCAGTAATATTGATTCAATCTTTTTAAGACTTGTGAACTGTATAACTTGTACTGTAGTGTACTGTGTACTGAACTTGTGAAATATTCTAAACTAAAACAAATATTGCCTAGTTTTTAAACTTATACGTGCAACGAGAAATATCCGTTGCGGGTTTGACACAGAAATTGTTTAATATTTGACTTTTTTCCTTATAAAAATATTTTTCGACACAAAAACCATGTTAAATATAATGTATTGGTGTCTAAACTGTTACGCATAAATTAAAAAGTAAGCAATGATGCATCGGAATATAATATAATTGAGCGAAGCGAACGAAGTGAGCGGAGCGTTTTACAGGAGATTTTTTACATTTTTTGTCACGAATTGGCTCGAAAACGACTTAACGGAAAATTATGAAACTTCGCAATCATAAAGACACACATTAGCATCACCTAATGAAAAAAAAAATGAAAAATATCCTAAAAAATTTTTTTTTTTAATATCATGTCAAAAAACTGATATCCCATCGAAGTCAATGAAGTCAATACACTGGGCTCGCTTCGCTCAATATGCAAACGGCACCCGAGATTTCGCGAGCGCAGCGATTCGATTGGCGCCCCTAGTATAAAACTAAGTTTTTTTTAGGTAATTACTTTGAACAAACCGAAAATAGTATCAACGTGGGTTTCGAAGTACCCGGTATACGAATGCAGCTGGGAAGCTAGCGAGTGGCTGTCAAGGTAAATAAGAAATTATACATTAATATATTTCGGAGTCGGACAGGATTATCATACATACTGTATCTTATATGATATACTCGTAGATCAGAACAATGTGTCCGGATCGATTTCCTTGCTAACCTTAAAATAAAGGTTTTTTGGGTTTCAAAGCGTCCTTTATAAAAACTTCAACAATAAGCTATAACCACGCGTTTTTATATTTTGACAAAACAATAAAAAGTATTCTAGACTGGTTGGTAATATATAAAAAATATAGATCATAAAACATAAAACACATTTTCTTAAATTATTATCAATTATTAATGAAACAATATTTTTTTATAATATATAAATAATGTAGAGATTTTGCCTCATTATTATTTTATTACGTGTAGATGTGAAGTATGTTCATTTATTTCAATAGATTTTTCCCGAGCACGCGCGTTCTTACCTAGACATGGTGTGTTAAACTTCCTAGTAACTTGTGACTCATCTTTTACAAAATGGTTGTCCTTGTTCAAAATCCCCGTTGGATGAACTATTAATATTTATCAGAATTTCGTAAAGGAAATATCACAATGACTAACAATACACATTTTTAAATATTTAAAGGAATGGTTTAACTTCTAAGCGGGCTGATGCTGAGGGACTAATTGTGCGTTTAATTGGCCTTCTGGCTTACTCTACTAGGACGCCTACCAAATGAAAACAATAATTATTGTTATATTATTATAATGTGATGATAACTTAATTAACTAACATAAAAAATTACTTCAAATGAGATCGATATAAAATTACAATACGTAACTTTTTAGTGAAAAGTTTTACAATATTCTCCCGTTTCGCTGGACACACTATTAATTTGGATGTGAACTTAGAGGTTGCTATGGTAACCTTTGTCATATTATCCGTTGTCATCGTAACTAATGCTATGCTAACCGTTGCTATAGTAACTCTTACCCCCGCGTTAAGTGTTTAGCTCCTACAAGATTAAAACTTGGCGAGATGCAAAAAGTTGAAATCCGTTGTGATAGGAATTCCGCTAAATCCGTTCTTAGTGGACATCTACGTCACAAAAGAAGTAACTATGCAAAATATTAAGTTAATCGGACAGATAGTTTCGGAGATTTCGTGATAAATCAGTGAGTTATAAATCGCTTATATATATATATATATATATATATATATATATATATATCATTGTTGATTAAAAGCCACATAACTTAAAACATATATATATATATATATATATTTTATTTCTGCTACATTCAGATAGTGTTCCTAACAACAGCTAGTATTATTAATAACGCAATCTTTTCCTTTTCATTAGTTCCATTATTTTCTCATCACGTAAGTCCTTGAGTGAAATACGGTTTATGAAGTAATAGATAAATTATTTAATTTAGTATTCGACTATGTTGTCATATATTTTTTCGTCTTCAATATCGAAATTTATAAGAAAACGTAATGTGATATTTGGAGTTATCGACCTTTTTCATTTCTAGCCCTTAATTGTTTGGTACACTGCGTGGATCTCCTAAGGTTGTAAAATGTCGATAATTCAGTAGTAAATAGATAGATCTAGATCTACATACAATGAGCACACATTAATTGTACGGATATCTCTTTTAAGTAGATATACTCGTAAACAAAAACGAACGCACAGCAATGAGAGATCGTAGTTCCGTTTTACGAAGTCCATCGGACTTTTAGGAATATGAACTAGCCAAAACGTTTATTATTATATATTTAACGTTTATTTAATTAAAGTGTCTAAATTATAGGTTGTGACGCAAGAGACAATACCTTTAACTCTAGGGTGCTCCAACCTTAGACCCCCATGGCCCTAGGGGTAAAAGATACGTGATTCGAAATATATTTCTTTCTTCCATTATTGCGTTTAAAAGGACTCTTAGGAACAAGAAATAATAATGAAATGTATTATTATAAAATATAATTTATTGATGTTGAAATTTATATTTGTGAATAATTTATTTTAAACTCTTTAGAATCATGTAATTAATTATTATTGAAAGGTATTTTATGTTTTCCATATAATTAGAAAATATACCGAGCAACAAGCAACGGGGAATTACCAAATACATATACACGATGCATAAGTTTATTAACCTTAACACTGGATATCTTTTTTTACCTTATCGTCCTTTTTTAATACATTTTGGAGAGCCATTATAAAAAGGGGCCCTAATACTCACTTGTAAGGTGGCGTCCCAATAAACCTATACTTACAGCCGGTTTTACTGACTTATATTAGTGGTTAACGTTTGCATTGGGGCTTTAGGCTCTATTTAACTAATAATATTAACACTAAATCTACCGACAATTCTTGTATACCTATTACTACCGCACGCGGTCAAATTGAACGGTAATTAAAGGCTATTTGATTATATAACGCAGGTAATAATGGAAATAACTAAAAGTAAAGAGTGAAGAAAATATTATAGGCATATTCTAAAAATTGTCATGTAGTTTGATAACGATATAACGTTCAAAAATGTGTAAGTTTTACAAAAGTTTAAGAACGGTCAATTTGACCGGTACTTGGTAGGTTTAGTGTTAATAAATAAAATAAAAAAATCTCTTATGACTATGTAAATATTTATTGGAAATCACGATTTAATGTCTTTTAATGTTATTTTTGCAACCAAATTCCAACGGGATGTCCTGTAATTTTTTTTATTGTAATATACATTTTCAGATTACTGTCCGGATCTACAAAAACCTTCAAATTAGTGGTGTACGGATCACGTCTGAGTCGTAGAAACATATTTAATAAAATACATATATTTTCGAAGAAAGCTACTGTAAGAATTTTTATTATAATATATATTTGTGCGTTTCCTAAACTATGTTAATACTAACAAAATTAAATCTTTCTTAGGGAGCGTTTGCAGATGAAGTACCTTTTAATTTAATTAACCAAGCTTCAATAGACGATCTCAATAAAAGGCTGAATGGGATTGAAGTTAGTCACAAAAATTTCAGAGCTAATTTCGTACTCACCGGCGCCCAACCTTACGATGAGGACAATTGGAAATATGTTAAAATAGGAGAAAATATTTTTGAAATAGTTAAACCATGCGAGAGGTACGTATATATAGCAGTATGTATATATATATCTATAAATAATTTGTCCTTGCGATTTGTCCTTCCTGTGGTAGTTAGTTATTATATTATTTTAGGCAAATTAATAAAAGAAGATTTTTAATTGACTGTTAGATTCGCGACTACTATTTAATATTTAAATAAAAGGAAACAATTTGAGTATATGTTATGAATATTTATAAGATACTTATTGCAGTACTATCTATATTTAACCTAAAGAAACATTTAAGACTTCTAATTGTTTATGAATAAAAAATAGCCAGGTGGTTTAGTAACACCTTCAGTGGATTTAAGCATTTTACTGTTAACCCTTAATATTAGATTACCTATTCTCAATGAGGAAAACGCTTTTGTTGACAAATCACTTTTCGCTTTATTACCCCTCATATTTTTTAACGATTTTAACAATAGATAATTGTCAGGCAACGCAAGCAATTTTGTCCAGGACGAATTAGTTATAACTGTCCCTTGGTATGGTAGTATAACCATTACAACTTTCAAAGTTAGACAAAATATGTATACATATATTTAAATAGTGGTTTTCTTTTAGTTTTAATAAGTAGTGTAGTAGGTGTCATTTGATCAATAAAATTTCTTATTCAGATGTATAATGACGGTGAATAATCCAGAAACTGGCGTGCGTAATCCAAAAGTTGAGCCATTGACGACGTTGAGGGGGTAAGATCAGATTTACTTCAATAATTGTTTTTTTTTTTTGGGGTGTATGTAAATTTAAATATTTGTTATCAGCTACCGTCAGCACACGGATCCAAGTCAGCGTCGCTTTGCCGGCAGTGCTCCACGGATGGGATTGCAGATGGTGCTACGGAGCGACAATGGAGGCATTGTAACAATTAACGATCCTATTTATGTAGCTTAATTTATTTGAATAACTGTCTAGAAAATTTAATTTAAAGTATGTTGTAAAGGCTAGTATTAAATAAACAAATGTGTTATGTTATACAAGTGTTTTACTTGACATTTTGAATTATAAGAAATGAATAATTTAAAAGAGATCATGGTGAAGGTATATTATTCTAATGGAACATTTAGGCCCCGACATCGGTTATTTTATAATAAACACATGGCCGTTGATCATAATATTGTCATAGGTGGGTCACAGAACTTTAATTAAATAATGAGATATAACTGACATTTAGATAATTAAAAAACGTTCAGTGGTTTTTTGTCACACAAGGTTGAAGGATACTACAAAATGGAAGTTTGATATTTTTGGCGCCCTCGCTGACCGCACAAAACCTAACTAATATAGCCACTTCCCGATCCATTATGTGTGGGTGGTATTCACCTCGGACAAACTACTCCATGTTAACAAGCAAGCAAGCAAAGGACTACTCCACGCGTCTACTTACAACTATCCTATAAAAAAAAGATGCTTTTAATGAAAAGCAGTTCATAATGGTGGAGTTCGGGCAATTTATAGGCCGCATTAAACAAATATCGAATATCGATCGAAATTTTAGGAATATTAGCACTCATAAACAAACTACATTTGAGTAAACCGGAGTAGACAACTCTAACTCTTTCTCATGTCGTTGGCAAGCATGTCATTTGCTCACACTGCTAAAAATACACTTGATACCCTTTAGCTAGGCACTAAATAAATCCACTTTACTTTCTACGCTCTATCACAACGGGTGCTCCCTGGTTTGTAAGAAATAACAACTTATACAGTGATACAACTTCCCGCTTTAAAATGTTAAATTAAGATCAAAATCGCTCCGCAACCCTTTTGTAAAGTAAGTTAAAGTATAAACGAAATTAAAGTTAGATAAAGTTACTACCAAACTACCAACAATACAGACCTTAAAACCACACGAAATACACATCCCTTCGCTGGTGAAAGCGAGACTTCCACTTGTGTAGCATTATTACGCCCCTCCCGATGTTATCCTAATCCGACCTCTTAGAGACATCTTTGTTATGGGCGCACCCTCACACCTACCTTGTACGTATAATATGAAGACTCTTTCTTCATATTCTGACTATGATCTGACGACTATCCCGATAACGCAGTAACAATCAATATAGTTTTACACACAATACACAAATATGAATTTAATTTCAATTTAATCTTTAAAATTTCCCGATGATTATGCTTAAGTGCTTCTACTATACAAATTAAATTAGGCCGTGATTCAATATAACCTAAACAATAATTTTGTTTTATTTTAATTTGCATTTCGTTTAAAATTAAGTAAATAATGAGTCACGTATGAAAGAGAATTACCCGAGAGTGAGATAGAAATTAATGATTGTTTATTAATAATAGCATTTTTTGTTTAAAATAAGTGCTTAGAGTGTTGTCTCCATTTATTGTCATAAGACGATTCAGTCGTACACAGTAAATAAAATTTGATGAGATTATTAAGTAAAAGTTTGTGATTATATTTAATATGACCAAAGGTACGTTAATTCATTGTACATATTTCTGTATACATATATATTTTATTTGTATAATTAACATATCTATTTTTCTGAAACTATGTTTAGTTATATAGTTTATAATATATTTTAATAAAACTTTCGTCTACATTAAGATAATATGTAGGCATAACGGTTTTTTAAGTTTAATTTATACTTAATTCAGCGTTAGCGTTTAATTTATATTACTTACTAGCTTATTCACTCCCGCTTCGCTGGGAACACTATTAATTTGGCTGTGAAATTAAGTATGTTATGGTAACCTTTGTCATATTATCCGTTGTCATTGTAACCGTTGCTATAATAACTCTTACCCCCACGTTTAGTGTATAGCTTCTGTAGGTTTAAAACTTGGTGAAATGTAAAAAGTTGAGATACGAATTCCGTAAAATCCGTTCTTAGTGGACGTCTACGTCACAAAAGAAGTAACTACGTAAAATTTTAAGATAATCGGATAAGTAGTTCCGGTGATTTCGTGATGAGTTAGTGAATGGTAAATCGCTTAGATATATATAGATTAGGGTTAAATACTTTGCAATGTCGTGAAATATTTTTGATTGTATTCACTTACTTCACATCAATAAACTAATGGACCAGTATTATTGTTGAACATATTTTAAATAATTAACAAATAATCAATCATTACCGGATTTAAAACGAAATGCCATTAAACTGTCTTGTTCTAGATTGAAAAATAAGAGTTCCTGTAACTTGCTAACCTAGCTATTTACTATTGTGTAATAAGATATCATTAATTGATGGAAACTGTAATATTGATTAGTATTAATTTATATTATTAATTATCAAAATAAATTAGGTCAATATAACAAACAATTCGCTGTAAATACCAGAAAACTAAATCTATTTGTTTTCGCGAGTATTATTTGTTCTTCTAAACTAGTTGATAACTTCTAAAATATCTAAGATGGGTAAAAGCATATCACGACTGTTGTGGTCATTCCCGACGGCCTTTAATGTAAACAATAAAATACTTTACCTAACATACACATAAATATTGCTATTTGTAGATAGATAGGTCTGCATAATGCATTGGAATCTTTATTATAACCTTCATAAAATCCCTCACCTTTTTATCAGTTGTTAAAATACATTGGCATTGGTATTATTTCTTCATCAAACTTTACTGTTACTTTTGAATTTATGCAAAAAACGTAACGGCCATATAACAGAACGTGATATTGAAAAGGTGCATATTCGAATCTTATCAGGAAGAATAGTGAGTTTATGAAAGGGAAAGTATAGTCATATCAAAAGCAAAGCAAATATTAAGACACGTGTTACTGACATAATTATAATGCGATTGTAATATTCAAATCATCTTTTATATCAAATAGAATTTCCCTCCTTTTAAAAACAATTAATAATGATATTGTATTCGGTCATCGTTAATAATTCATTGGTGACAAATTAGTATAATTGAATAAAAACTTATATATGCACTGTTTTGATTACTTACTGTCATTGAATTAAAATGTCTTTAAATCCAAAACAATTAGAGAAAATAAATAAATCATAGATTAAATTGTAATTAGGGATAGCACGTCACATATGTTTTGAGAGTCTAAAATGGTAACAAAATTGGAGTCCTGTTTTTGACATTATTATACTGTTTTGATCTATCTTTATAATATAATTATGTCATCATAAAAATATATTATATCCTATTTTTTATAATACAATGTAAAACATTATATTAATAATGTTTATTATAATAAAACAATAAATGTGAAATACTGACAACCGTCGCAATATCTTTACCTAGATATAAAATAGCAAGTAGACAAAATTTGTGCAATGAATATCTTATTAAAGTAATTACGTATTCACTACATGACACAAAGTATAAACAATCGTTTTTATTATTTTTTGTCTCTTAGTATTTATTTTTTATAAAATAAATCGTGGTTTTGAAGTAACTTTTTCCCTTTGAAAGTTGGTGGTTTTAATTACTCCCCCCCCCCATCCAAGATCATGTGTATTTTTGATAAAGAAAGACTCGTTCTTTATACTTTAAATTCATGTTTGTTACAATAATAATATTTAAAATCTTTTCTTCCGTCCCTCATCTTTCTTGTAATTATTATTTATTTATATCTTTTCCACTTTAAAAAAAATACCAGTGATTATTTGTGTATCAAATGAAAGTATCAGGAGGACCTATTTCGATTTAATGCTTATCGAAATAAGTTCTTCTGTACATACACTCTCTAACTTTAAATTAAGGCTACGAAGGTCAAAAGCGCCTTGATTTGAGAACAACCACACAACAAAATCCATCGGGTATTTCTTTATTGTGATCACTGTTTCACAAACGTCAATATTTAGATGGATTTTACGAACAACTACAACCATCGTATTCAATTCGATAAGCCAGCGTCATGATTAATTAAAAATATTTTTAAAAAATCCGTGGCTAGCAAGACGACCATAATTGCAAGCAGTAGCCGTTCAAGACCATAGCAATGGTCAGCTATCACCGCCATCCGCATATTTGAGGGAGGGAAGCAACGCTGCAATAACGGGAGTAACGCGCAAGTAATGGCTTCTAAGGGAGGGAGTGGTGTGATGCAGCCAATAGATTGAAAAAGAATAATTAACAACGTCGTACGTCAATAGTTCATGACTCTTCGAAATCCTTTTCCCTCCTTTTGCGCGGCCCGTGATTGAACGATTCCTATGTATAACTCCGCTTATTATTTAGGTGACACAATTACAATTCAGACACTTTAATTTATTTAGTTTTTAATATACAAAGTGATACACTAAACTAATATACAATGAAAATAAAGTAACATGAATTATCAAATTTTTAAGGTACATATGTAGCTGCAGCCGCTACTACAGCTGGAGTGCTAGCGGGAGCATACTGCGCATATCATCTTTATCCTGAAAGTAAAAAACCTAAACTACCAACGACATGGAAGAAAGTGGGGACCTTGGATAATCTTTTCTTATATCCAATAAAATCTTGTGCTGCCATAAAGATGAACACTGCCGAGTGCACTGAATTAGGTTTAAAAGATGGCTGGCTACGAGATAGGTAAGGACATTGAGTACACAAAAAACATTTTAAAGAATGTTTAAATCAAAATAAAACAGCATGAGGACCACCGATTTGCTTTTTAACGGACCTGGAATTGGACTATGATTTATTAAAGGTTGTGTTCGCAGAATTACTTAATAAGCAAACTGAAATACATTGCCAATAACATTAAAAACCCAGTTGTAAATAGAAAATAAATTGTACAAACATTTATTAAATTTCTTCCAAATTTATGTCGAGAAATATAATTTGTTTGTTACTTAGTGGTTGTACTTAAATGATTTAAAAACTTCATAATAATTCCTCATCAGTCAATTGTTTTTCAACCGGAGATTTTAGTATTGCTTGTATTAGATACGTATACTCGTATATGTTTTGACTGTATTTGTAATATTTTTGGTCGAACAAGTCATTTCGAAAAATAGTCACAAGGATAATTTAATAGAGATCCAAACCCGTTGGTACTATGTATAAAAATAAAATGAAACCTTTTAAATTACATGACATATTTATTAAACCTACTAATAGAAGATTTCCTTTTAGAACATTGATGGTGGTTGACGCAAAATACAATTTTGTAACTGCAAGAATATTCCCACAACTACTTTTGGTGCAATCAACAATAACAAATTCTACTCTTACGTTAAAATGTAATGGCATGGAGCCACTAATCCTGGACCTGGAAGAGGCAAGTGTTATAATTAGAATATAATACTAAAGCGACAAAGTATTATTGCAATGGACACCTTTATCAGCCGTATGAAGGTGTTCCTACTAATAATTATAAAACTTAAATTAGGTTTCTATACTTCCTCTCTTCCTTCCTCTTGTATAATCAAAATACGAAAACTCATCATCTTCCTGCCCTTATCCCATTTTGGGGTCGGCACAGTATGTTTCTTTGTTCCCGGGCTAGCTTCTCGCGTGGCACCGGTATTACCATACTGCTTTAAAGATTTGGCTTAGTTTTACGGCCGGCCGCCTGCCTGACGCCAACCCTCCTTGGGAAAATAATCAAAATACGAAAACTGTATACAAAATATTTCTTCATTGCCAAAACTACCGCCAGCTCCAAAATATATGCGCCGTAGAGCTGGCTGAGAGGTAGAAGAGTTTGCAACACAAACTCAGCTTCAGTTCAATATAAGTCACTGCTTCGAATTGACACCCCAATCCATTAGTTCATAACAATCATGTTAAATTTAATATTATAACAGTGAAACATGAAGGTAACACTCAGTAATTACAGGATATTAAAATGCAATTTTAGGTAATTAATACACAATCGCCAAAAGAAGCAACAATGTGGGGTATCCAGTACCCGGTATATGAATGCGGGTGGGAAGCTAACGAGTGGTTTTCCAGGTATATAACATATCGTTATCATTGTAGTATAGGATTTTATTGTATTGTATTGCATTAACTGTAAGAGCATTGATATTATCTTTTCTGTAATGCCATAAACAAAAAAAATTATAATCTTATAACTTTGTAAGATTTGTAACTTAAAGATTGAGTGATATTCACATTTTAGATTCCTGGTCAAATCTTCAACAAGCTATAAGCTTGTACTATTCAGGGAATCAAGGAAGAAATTGTTCACATTTGAACAGAGTAATCCCGTAAGAATTTTCTAATTATTTACCTATAATACACGGCTAAGTAACTAATTCTTTCAATTTCTTAGAGAGTTTTTGCAGATGAACTGCCTTTTAATTTACTAAACCAAGCCTCAGTGGATGATCTCAATACAAGACTAAATGGAGCTCAGGTCAGCTATAAACATTTTAGAACCAACTTCTTACTTTCCGGCGCTAAACCATATGAAGAGGACGAGTGGAAGTATGTAAAAATTGGAGACAACATTTTTGAAATAATTAAACCTTGCACAAGGTACGTGTGATATTAAAAGTAATTAATGTTAGATACATTAGTATTAGTATACATCTGGGAATCTTAATAATAAAGCGTAAACCGTCATCCATTTGAAGTGATATTTTGTTATGTAACGAGATGGTATCGTTACAGTTTGAGTTCACTACAAAACTGAAAAGTATAGTTTTCAAAATTTATATCTGTTTTTTTTTGTTCGCTCATCACATCAAAATTACTGAACCGATTAAGATAACATTTACTTTAGTTATTTTTTATGGTCCATAGGATTTAGGATACATTTTATAGTGAATAATATTGTATTATTCTACATTTTTCCGGCACAACACAGTAACTAATTTGGGATATATTTACAACAAGAAACGGATTATGATGAAATTAAAACATGCTTAATGTCAAGTCAATCTGAGCAAACATAATAAATACTTTTCGCAATGCAGAATTCTCTTTCAGGGCAAAATATTGATTTAAGTTAAAATTACAATAAAGCTAATAATTTATAGATAATTTATGATTGATATTCATATATCTATATCTAACAATCTATTATCACATATACATATTTATAATATGGGGGAAAAGAATATGCAATACCTACAGAAAATAGGTTTTTGGGTTCCATCAGTAGTATTGAACTAATTTCTGAACTTGTAAAAAAAAACCGAACACTCTAAGTGCTAAGGTTTCATAAGACTAAAGTAGATTTCTTCTCTCAAACACCTGAATAACCTAATTTTATTTTTTCTGGACAAACCGTGTTTAGTAGACATCAGTTCGGGCTCTATAGAAGCAAAATAAGTTTCAGTTCTTAAAATAGTCCCTGATATTTGTAAATAAGAGGCGCCTGATATGAGGTTAAAATAATTATAATGTATCTCTAAAAATATAAATTCTTTACTTTATATTTTTTATAATAGAAGAATATTTAAAAATGTCCTGTATATAACAATAATCGATTTTCAAATCTAGATGCATAATGACAACAAACGATCCTGACACCGGGATACGTAATTCAAACGTGGAGCCGTTGACGACTTTGAAGAGGTAAGATAAATCATTACATGTTATTTACATATGGTAAGAATAATAGTATTCTTTTTATGTATAATGAAGAATTCTTTAATATATCGTATATGTGAGGACATCATAAAACTAGTGACGTGGTTAGTTATTTTAGCTTTCTTATACCAGAACCGGATTTGGGGGAGGGTATTTGGAACCACTAGCCTGGGGCTGCCACAGGAGAGAGGCCTCCGCAATAAAAATAAAAATGTATCCAAATTTTGAAATGGCAGCAACTTTAAAATTTTGCCGCTCCGTTCCGTTTTTGTTTTTACTAAAAATACTTGCACAAGCATATGTTATCATTATCCATATATCAAAAAGCCCTTAAGCCCTATTGCTACTTAAAAAGCTTTTAAGTAGCAATCCTTTTTAATATTTAATTTGTACCCATGAGTTGAAGAAAAATACTTATTTACTAAAAAAAACTTTAAAATCTTATATTTGGAAAATTATTAATAATTAGGAGCCTGAAATCTTCGTTGCCCAGAGCTTCCAGACTTTCAAATATGGCCCTGTGAAGTACTACTAAACTTTACTTGATACTAAATTGTTCTCATATAACTCTGACTCAATAGTCAATACTATATTCATTTATTTATTATTTTATTTATCGCTTTTCCAATTTGAATTAACATCATCACTTGTGCACGTCAAGTGGGAGTGGCAGGAGAACCTATTTTGATAACATACTTATAATATAAAAAATAAATATATCCAGAGAGTTTCTTGGCGGTTTACTCCTTAGACCGAATCTTTGGTATCGTGCAACTAGAGTCTGACGTTTTATAAGTGTATGCCTATTCGAAAAAAAACTCAATAACTCTTCACTTTCCCGGTCTATGTAAATTTTTTAATATTAAATTTCTGTCAGCTATCGTCAAGAAACTGATCCAGCTTTGCGTCGTTTTGCTGGCAGTTCTCCGAGGATGGGCGTTCAGATGGAACTCCGGTCTGCAAGCGGAGGACAAGTGTCAGTCAATGATCCTATTTTTATAAGTACTTAAATACTGTAACGTTTCTAATTATTTTTCAAAAGTAACCTAAGTTTACATAGGAAAGTATTAAAAGAAACGTATTTGTATAATTGTATTATTTACCCTCTTGGTTGGCATTAAGTAACAAATACAAATTTGATTTCATATAATATTACTATTTGCTGTATCGGAAGTTGGGGTCGCCCTTATAATCTTCCGATAAAATTAAATTATGAAATTGTAGAGAATAAGATAATTTTTATGATAATTGACATCAATTGTGTATATCGGGTCCAATTTGTCTGTTGTGCTTAATAATATTAACTAGAATCTTACCAGTCAGACCACATGACAAAAACATATTTAGTTTCCTTATTAATTTGTCACATTTTATTATTTCGACGAATTCTTAAGCATTGTTAACGATGGTTAAGGTACAAAAAACGGAGAAATTGTATCTTTTATAAGATATTATGAATAATATACAAAATAATATATAAAATCAACAAGATGTTCATGGTTTCTAGAACAAATCTCAAAACTTTAGAGTGAATAATGTCTAGCTGCCTCAAAGCAGTCAAGCGGCAAGGTTTCAGAATAAAATATAGTCCATAAGGCTTCTTATAAAAGCGTTATAAAATATTTTTTAACAAAATGGTTGTGTCCACAGCCAATGCCTACGCCAAGATTTTTTATGATTACGTCTTCTAACCAAGAAGATGGGAAACCTCCGACGACTATCATTCGTGTCCCATTAAAGCGTGGAATAAATAAATAAATAAAATTACAATATTTTTAATATTGTGTCATTTTAGTAAATGACCAAATTGAATAGCATTGATAGAGGTAGGTACATCTGAACCGGCAGACTCGTTCTGAATTTGAATTACATAGGGGTCAATATCAGATGATTCGTATTTTCGATTAATATATAATTATTTGGTTAGGTAGGGAGAGGAGCGTGAACAGTGAAGGTGAGCGTGTATGCGCATAGTAAAGGGGCTCCTTAAACCTACATTGGCATTGTTTGCGCTCCTCTTCTTGCAACGTGATGGGCCCGGCACCCGCACGGTGAATCCATGTAATGCTAAGAAGCTTCACCTCATAATGAGTAGGGCAGTAAAGAATCAGGGGAATAACCAGGGGAATAATTGATTGTGCTGTGTTGAGCAATTAGTATATTTTCAGGTAAAACATATATGTATATTTATATTATTGCTCTCGTCTGATGCATATACATTATAATTGACGAATTAGGTATACTTATTATGCTTTCCCTTCTTTTTTTTTTACTTATACTTATACGTTTTATACTTTTTTTTTGTTAATTTAGTAATGAGACCGTCCTCGGTGTCTATGGAAGAGTCCTCTATTTTAAAGTTAACGTCTACCTCAGTAACAAGGTCGCTAGGATCATCTGAATCATTACGATCCCCCTCGATATAAAATCAAACTAATTCTACTCCACTGATATCCTTAAAATAATATTAAATGAAACTAATATTTTAAAACCGGCAAAATTGGAATTTCGCGCCCTTTTCTTTCCAACAGGAATAATTAAACCAACCTTTTTTAAAAGCGATGTTGCCATATTAAAGAAACGAATACCATTGTACAGGGTGGGCCAAAAATTTTTGCACTTTTGAAACATGTCTAGAAATAAAAGTACAAATGTTATTTTGTTTATGATTTATTTAACGTAATTATCATTTTTTTTAATTTATTTTTTAAAAATGACATCGTCGAGATGTGCTCCGTCTCGTCGTTGGCACTTCTGCAATCGACTACGTAAACTTTGGAAAACTCATTGACACATGCTGCGAGGAATCGCGGCTATCTCCTCGTGGATGTTTTCTTTTAATTGGGATATGGTCGTCGGTTTATTAAGGTATACTCGACTCTTCAGATATCCCTACAAGAAAAATTGCAAGGTGTAAGGTCCGGGCTTCTGGGAGGCCATGGGATATCACCTCTGCGAGAAATCAATTTGTTAGGAAACATTTCTTTGACCACCAGTAAAGTCACGTTTGATTTATGGCATGTTGCTCCATCTTGTTGCATCCAAGTCCGGCTATTGTATCCTTCAAATTCATGCAACTGTGGTGTCAAAAACTCTCGCAACATTTTCACGTATTCCACTGAGTTCACAGTTACGTTATTTCCTTGATTATTTTCAAAGAAGTTTGGACCGATTATGCCCTTTGCGGATATGGCAGCCCACACTGTCGTTTTTGGTGAATGAAGAGGCTTTTGGTGTTTATAGTGAGGGTTTTCCGTTCTCCAATATCGACAATTATGTTTATTTACGTGACCATTAATGTGAAAATGGGCCTCGTCCATAAACAATACATTCTCAAGGCTAGAGAATCGCTCCAGTATAGTGTCAGCAAATAACTTGCGTTGAATGTAATCGTTTGGTTTCATCTCCTGTACAATTTGAAGCTTATATGGGTGCAGTTTAAGGTCCAAATGCAAGATTCGCCGCAGACTAGTTCTTGGTATAGCAAGAGCCGCCGACCGCTTACGCGTAGATGATTCTGGATCGTCCCTTACAGAAATTTCAACCTCCCGAATGTTCTCTTCGCTTCTTCTTGAACGTGGTCGCCCAGTTGGTTTAATATTCGTTGTCGATCCCGTTTGCTCAAACTTTTTAACCCAAGCTTTAATTAAATTAACACTTGGACACTCACTTACACGTTGTAATCCGTATTCAACTCTAAAGAGGCGTCGTACAGTAACGTAGGAATCGTTGTTTTTGTAAAATTGTTTTACGCAAAAAGCACGCTGTTGTCCCGTGAAGCGCTCCATCGTGACTAAAATTACATTTCACGACCTACAATTCCCCGCCACCCGCGCGCCCCTTGCTCTCACGGTTTTGGAGAAATCAAGTGTTGCTATTTGCAAAAATTTTTGGCCCACCCTGTACATAAAATTACAGAGTATAAACATTTACTGATGAATTTTCAGAGTAACAGTTTTTTTTTTTTCTCGGAAACGGTACCTTTTACGGAAAAACTTTTGGTACCTAAATTGAGAGTAAAAAATAACCTTTCTATTAAAAATACTTGTGATGTAAGAATGTTTACCAGAAAAAAATTATTCTTTTCCAAAATTTTTCGGTTTTTTTACCCCCACCCTTAAGTTATTGAAGTTAGGTTTTCGGTTTATCTACATTAGTTATAGGTATTCATCAAAGACATCATATAATATGAACGCGATTGATCTACTTTGTATAGGGAAAAAGTTATGGTCGAAAAACTGAAATCAGAAAAGTGAGGTCCTAGCGCCCCCCGTGGCCGGATTTCTCTGATTAACGAACTTGACCTTCATTTTTGGATGGTTGATTTTTGTGCAAAGTTTGAAAGCGATCCGAGCGAAACTGCGGCCGCTATCGTGCTGACAAAAGTCGAATCTGGACGCACGCACGCATACTTTTTGACCAATGGTCATTTCGGACTCAAGGAATCATAAGAAGACCTTCTGTGAAGAAATTTTTCCAAAATTCGAAAGTCGGGTACACCTGAATGGGCAGACCAAATTCTTTGAGGTCTACCCAAAAGAATACCGTTGACTCCGCTCCTTGGGTGTTCGCTATTTAACTCCCCGTAAGCTTGAGCAGACAAGCAATATATAGCTTAGCAATACCACTCATTAGTACTAGTTCTATTACTATTAGTGAAATTACTGTTAATGGTCCACTGAGTCAAGAAAAAACTGCTTAATATTTTATTAACATTTCCACCACGCACAAGTTTTGTGGGCAAGTAATCCTCTTTAAACTCCGATTACTACTTCGTGAGAGGATCGTAGCTGTAGATCGAAGATTCGTAATTTGTAAAGATGTAGGATACGTTTTGCCAACATCCTTTTTTAAACTTTTCTAGCATAAATTTGTACCAATCAACACGGGAAGGGATTTTTGTCCTCGGTGAGAAAATGAGGTATCCATCGCGAAACAACCTTCGTAACTTTTAGATGTTTATCAAAAGTGATCAATCTTTAGTTAAGTTTGTATCTCCCAATTTGGTTTTTCTTGACCACGTTTAAATTCACGGAATCAATAAGTAACTGGTTCTAACGAATTCCCCGAAAGCACGTTTTAATGATTCATGACATTCCTTGAAGGTTAATTCTCATTTATAATCATTTATTATCATAAAAAATGGTAACACGAAAGCTTCTTGCAAAACATCCATTGTTACAAGGAAAAAAATCGTAACACGAAGAGCTTCTTGTGGAAAATCCATTGTTACAAGGAAAAGAAGTGACAGATAATCTTTAAAAATATTTTAAATAACAACTATGCATTGACAATTGGAAAACGTTTGATAAAACTTAAAAACATAATAATTTTTAATAATTTAACCCAAATAATAATAATAATAATAATAATAATCTTTATTGGAACCAAAAAAGATAGTACATAAGAAATCAGTGATCGAAAATGCTTGCATTAGTTATAAAACTGTGTCGCATACATTAACGCCCACCTCCAAACAATTATTGTTCCAGAGAACAGACAATATAAATAAAACAATAATAGTAGTTATAAAAACAAAAAGAAACAGAAAACAAAAACAATACAAAAAACATGTTATCCAAAAATAAGGTGCTTCTTTAGCTGTGTTTGTGTGTGTGTGTGTGTGTGTGTGCATGTGTGCGTGCGTGCGTGTATGTGTGTGTGTGCGCGCGCGTGTGTGTATGTGTGTGTGTGTGTGTGTGTGTGTGTGTGTGTGTGTGTGTGTGTGTGTGTGTGTGTGTGTGTGTATGTGTGTGTGTGTGTTTGCGTGTATGTGTGTATGTGTGTGTGTGTGTGTGTGTGTGTGTCATGTAGGGGGATTTATAAGTAAACTTATAATATTTTCGGTATCATCATAGTTTAGGCATTTTAACCATTCCAAAACTCGTCTTTTACATTCCATTACACTACAAGGATAAATATCCAAGAATTCATTTATCCTATTGTACAACCTACTTGCCAAATAGCAATATTGTCGCCTTGAGACTACTAGCTTGCTGTTGTTAATACTACAAACTTTTTGCATTCTACGTTTATTTACATTTGGCTTATAGGGAATTTCATAATGTTTTCGTAATACTGTGTTTAAAATAAATAACTGCCTTACCGAAAATACCTTTGCGAGGTTGTATAATTCAACAGTAGGAAAGCGTACAGGTTTAAAGAGAATAACTTTTAGTAATCCTCTTTGTGCTCTTTCTAGGCTCAGCAAAAGAGTCTTTGGAGCACATCCCCAAACAGGAATACAATAAGAAATTATCGATTGAGCAAGAGCAGAATAGACAATTTTAAGAGTAGGGAAGTCAAGAGAATTTCTAAGATTCTTGAAAACATATATCAGTTTTCTGACTTTGGATGCAGTTACCATAATATGTTCATTCCACGAAAGATTATAGTCAACGTTAACTCCAAGATACTTTATTTTGGTAGTACTAGTAATCTTTAAACAACTACAATCTAGATTTCTGTTACAATTATTTGTATGAATAGATATAGTGAAAGGTAAGTTTGGCAGGGACACCGCGTTATGTGCAAATGGCAATATTTTAGTCTTTGCGATATTAAGTGTTAGAAAATTAGAGGAGAGCCAACACATAACAGAAGATAGCGCTAGTTCAGCACGTTTTATACATTCAAACCAATTATTACCTTGAACAAGTAAAACTGTATCATCGGCATAAGTTATGATTTTACAATTCAGTAACTTCAGATTGCAAAGGTCGTTTATATAAATAAGAAATAAGGTAGGTCCGAGAACACTACCCTGAGGTACTCCGAATTCAACAGTTACTTCTTGACTGATAGTATCTCCAATTTTAGTACATTGTTTTCGGTCAGTGAGGTAACTTTGAA
The DNA here is from genome assembly GCA_918358695.1 of Melinaea menophilus ssp. n. AW-2005. Lineage (NCBI taxonomy): Eukaryota > Metazoa > Arthropoda > Insecta > Lepidoptera > Nymphalidae > Melinaea > Melinaea menophilus. The sequence continues at coordinate 28,996,610 of OU911042.1, forward strand.
ATATGTCATGAACCATACCTCTAACACCAATAATTTCTAGTTTTTTAAGAAGAATATCAATAGAGACGGTATCGAAGGCTTTGCTTAAATCTAAAAATATACCAATAGTTTTCAGTTTAGTATTGAAATTTTGAGCTATAGAATTTGTAAGGTCCATGACAGCATCCTCAGTAGACTTACCCTTTCTAAATCCATACTGATTATTTGCAATTATATTATTTTTATTAAGATGACTTATCAATCTGTTATTGAGGAGTTTTTCTAAAATCTTGGATAAGGTAGTCAATATCGTAATAGGTCGATAGTTAATTAAATCTTGTTTCGTACCACTTTTGTATACGGGATGTAAAATACCTGTTTTAAAGATTTCAGGGAAGGTGCCTGTCGAAAAACATAGATTACAAATATGCACAAATGTAGGTATAAGAGACGACCGAGCACTCTTTATAATTGAAACAGGTATCCCATCAGAACCAGTGCTAGATGTATTTTTGAGACCCAGAATGAGGCTTTCAATTTCGATATTGTCTGTTTTCAGAAGTGACATTGAATTTATCAAAGTTGGTGTTGTTAATAAAACACTTGGATCTCTTACTGGAGAAATAATTCCTGACGCTAATTTTTTTCCAACATTTGCAAAGTAATTATTTATGGAGTTAATTGTAATAGATGGATTTGACGATGCAGTTAAAAGTTCAGTGTTACAAGAAGTTTCTTTAGTTATGTTACCAATTTTTTTGATTAGTGCCCATGTATCTTTTGGATTTTTGCTTAATCGTTGAAATTCATTACGTTCGTGAGCCTTTTTTATCCTTTTTAATAAATTGTTACAGAAATTTCTGTATCTAATGTAAGTAGTTTTAATAGTCGTGTTTTCAGGGTTCTGTTTAAACTTTTTAAATAATTTATCTCGGTTTCGTATACATCGCAAAAGGCCAGGCGTAATCCAAGGTTTTAAAATACTTTTTCTGTTGGGAATTTTTACAATAAAAGTATTTTTCTTGATGATATTACTAATAATATTTACAAAAAGATTGGCGGCGATGTCAGCATTTCGACTAGCTAATATATGACTGTAATCATTATTTTTTAAATGTGTCACACATGCAGCTTCATCTATACGTTGCAATGTGCGTTTCATTTTAGCTGTTTTTATTTTTAAGTCACAACTGAGCATTACAGGAGCATGATCCGTGATAAGTGAATTTAAAATAAGCGTTGTTGCATTGCTTTTAGTTTTTAAAATAATGTGGTCCAGGCAGTTGTTGTTTCGGGTTGGCATTGTATGAGTTGGCAATAATGCATGAGACATAAGAGTGTTTAGGTAAGAATCACAATTGTAGTCTGTACTCTCCATAGCGATATTAATATTGATATCTCCAACGACAGCAATGTTTTGATAGTTACTTAGTAATTTTAGGGTGTTATCTAAAGAATTTATGAAATTATCAATGTTTCTAAAGGACGGAGATCTATATAACGCAATTATAGCTAATATATTATTATATTTTAAAATCAAGCAATTTGCATCGTCAAAAGATGGATATTCGACTGTAAAATTAATATCATTTCTAATATAAATAACAACACCATCATTTTGATGGTTGAAAGAGGATTTATATGAAACATAGCCGGCTAAGGAAGGAATGTATGGAGATTTGCTTAACCAGCACTCTGATAGTATGATAACATCTAACTTTATCGGTATCCTGTGCAATAACAATAAAAAATTGTCGAAATTGCAGCCGATGCTTCTAATATTGACGTGAATTATTTTTATACAAGTGACATTACCGTATATATATAAATTACATTGTTCCGGTGAACATACATAAGACTTTGACACGCCTATTTGTTCAAGTTCATTACCAATTACACTGCTATTCATTTATAATAATAAAATTTTATAAAAATTTAAGAACTATTTAAAAAGTTTTACCAAAAATATAATACAAAAGGATAGTTATGTAGGGGCAACACGGGAGTCAATAATGTTAGCGGAGAAACCGATATAGTTTTAAAGTTACACAGATCGACCTTGTAGGTTATCAATAAATCTAAAGGTATATGATAAATGTTGAACATAGATCTTGTGGGTAAACAAGAAGTGGTTAAGTGTATTGAAATGAAGACATGATTGTTTGATGTATGCCTATGATTGTATATATGATTTAATGTTTTAGTGTAAAAAAGTGTAATTAGTGTTATGTGTGGTATAGTTGTAAATGTAGAAAATTTATTAGACAAAAATAAATTTGAACAATTATTATAAACAAAACAAAAGGTAACAGACCAATTTAGTATGGCATAATTGTAATATACTAGTCAAATAGACATTGATTTTAACTTCAACAGATCCTCTTCCGAATTTACGCGTATTTGAGGTGAGCCTTCTTTTTTACGTAGATATATACACCCACGTGAGGTCCAACAGAAAGAATACTCAATTGTTTTTGCAAAATCACGTGACAGGTAGAAAATTCTCTTGGTATAACGAGTTAGTAACTCGGATATATATATTGGTTGAGGAGGGCCTGCCATATTAATATTTGAAGTATTTAACCTCATACCGTTTTTCAGCTTATTAAATTTCTTATAATTTAAGATGACATTTTCTTTAATAAAGATACTTGAAAATTCCACTACAATTGTTTTACTGACCTCTGACTTGGAGAACAATCTATAATTATCCTTGATATCCGAAGGCTGTAGATTCACAGAAAGTTTAGAGCACAAATCCAAAACAATAATCCTTAGGTCGTCCTTGGACTCGTTCTGTTTAGTCTTTGGAATATTTCGAAGCTCGACACATGAAGCTAATGATTTCCGTTCCAAGTTTTCAATTTTATTTTCTAGTGTACAAATATATGATTGATGTTGTTTACGCTCGGCTTCGCACTTATCCAAGCGGTTTTTAATTTCATCATATTCCTGAGATAAATATTCAATACTTTTAATTATTTCCGAATTTTGTAATTTAATATCATTAATGATGTCCTGCAATCCTGATAGCTTTTTATCTTGTTCTGTAGTAAAAGTCTGAAACATCATACGCATCTCTAATAATATTGATTGCGGTACACTGTTGTCTTCTTTAGCGGTATAATTTCGCCTCGAGCGAGCAGTAATATTAATATTACCGTCGGTAGATAAACATTTCCCTGTCTCGACGTCGCTGTGTTTATGCATTGTACGGAGAACGGGGGTAGCAGCGGTTGATGACGACTTCGCGGTGCTAGACATATTCTTACAAAGTACCAGGGCAATAGAAACGAAAAGATATCGTCAAGGATGTATGCGGAGGAAAATCACTTTTATGATGTTTGCTTTAGTAATTAGATTTGAATTAAACCCACCAGGCGTATTTTTTGATGCGACAACTTAAGCAATATTGGTCCTTACGCACTTTAGTTGATGGTGCAGATTTGCGTAATTCTAATGCTTTAGTTCGTTCACTGGATGTTAATGGTTATCACTTACTAGTAGCACTTTATGCACTCCTAATATATTTAATGATTTTTTGAATTAATTTTTACAATCTCTTTATATTGTCAACAAAAAACACGTCTTCTTTGATACAAGGTTCGAAGGGAAGGAAAGAGAATACAGAAACATTCCTTTCCTCGTCACTTTTGCATCCATATACACTATTTTCAACAATTATATGAACGAAACTAAACGAATTCTCAAATCAGTTAAAGCTCTGATATATTGTTAAGTTTCCGTCAACACAGAAGTATGGTAACAAATAACGCAGAACGAAATAGCAAATCATATCGTTGTCTCTCTTCTGCAGATATTTTAAACATATTGTTGCTATTATTTTATGAATACAATAGATGATAACGGATTTCCTATCCTCTGTCTACTTGAAAATATAAGTATTTGAAGTGTTATCTCCGCTTCCACCGTTTACGTTGTGAACGTCTGGTAATAAATTTATTAAAGTTGAAGTGAAATTGAAGTTTGTGATTATATTTTATTAATAGTATTAGTAGCGCAGTGTGTAAGAAACGTTTGTCGACATGTCACAAGGTACGTTTATTGGCCCTTTTTTTATTAACATATTCATAAATGATGTTTATTTTTTATGAATAAATTTTTTTCAAACTTTTTATATGCTTTTATCCGCTAATAATTTTATAAGAATAAGTGAAGGAAGTGAAGAGTTCTTATTTAAACATTTTTTATTATAACGATTTTTTTGCAACAAAAAATATATGTATAATACTTTATAATATATTTTTTCTCATTACATGTGTATAATAATAAAAAAGAAGCATTCAAAATGATCGTCAATATTTTATGTAATTCTAAAGCGTTCTAATCTGCTCTAACCCACACAGCATCGGTTCATTAGTTACGATAACAATACTCGTATTTTAATTTAAACAAAATGTTACTAATGTTATGAGTTTTAGAAAAACCTTTTTGTTTCAGTTATTCAAGTCTATTGTCCATATCAGATTTTCTAATTGTTATCTGACGTTATATCCTAATTTTAGACTTAAAAAAATGCTAAATTATTGATTTGGATTTGGGGCAAATATTGAATTTTATATTTTAAATTAAGTACATATGTAGAATAGTAGAAGTATTATTATTTTATATGGATGTTAGGTGTACTTTTTATTCTACTCTATTGATAGAAAAACTAACATTATTTTCGTCGTTCGCTTCTGTGATATCTAAATATATATTTTTATCAAACTCATGAAGTAGGTTTAAATATTGTTAAATGCATAAATATTATATTACGATATTAAATTTTACATAAAAATGTTAATGACTTCGTTAAAGAGTCAAAATTTTAACTTCTTCTAAATCACAAATAGCCATTTTTGTGGTATCTTATGATAATTCTACAGCTAGCTTTTGCACGTTTCTTTACTCGAATGCGAATACAAATTGAATACTTATTTTATTTCGGATCTTGATGATCTCTAAACAGCTGTTCCTCTGTTATCTAAGACTGTGATAAATGTTATCTTATAAGGTTTTGATTAAAATGCAATTGTATTTAACAGAGATTATAGAATTAAGATAAATATGTGGCATCACCAGATAAATAGATGTAAGAGGAAATACGAATATATAAAACTAAGAAACGGGAAAATTGTCCTGACAAATGTTTTAATATGTAAATGACTTAAAAATATATGTCAAAAATATATCACTCGGATTCTTATACTGAAATTTTGTTATAGATAAATGGGATGGATACCTGAATTTGTCAAAAAATATAATCACACGAGTATATAATACACATGTAGAAACATATACATATACAACTATTTATACATATATCTGTATAGTTTATGACTGAGGCCGTGAAAACATCAACTTGACTTTACTCTGACATTGTCATTTGTCATCTTAAAGTAGGAATCAGAATATATAACATACTTGTTGTTCACATGACTTCGCCTAAATTACATAAGGGCGAAAATTGTTGCAATACTTTCAAATACCTCATATATTTAAATGAAAATTGTAATAATCATTACTACATATTTACAAAATAAATTCAAATATGTTTATTTCACTTTTTTTAAATATTTGAATTAGAAAAAAAAATTAAGTTTAATTAATACCATAAAATAAAACTAATAATAACAAAATCGATGATACAGATTTTACTCTACAATTATTTTTGTAGATTTTGTGTTTATTCCCAACCATGTATATAGTTTATAATTTGCATTTGACCGACATTTTAGATAACAAATGCTCTTGAAATTAATTAACTTATTAAACACTCGTAATGCAATAATTATCTTAAAAGATAACACAGAGAAGCACCTACAAATTTTTATACACTTTTTAAAATGATACCAATGGATCGTATAGAATAAAGAATAGTAATTTTAAATTCTCAGCTTATTTGCAGCTATATCATATAAAACGAGAATTCTTCCTTAAATACTAAATGTCGTGTCTTTTCTAAACATTTGGACAGAAACTCTGTGAGTCTAAATAATAAAACAAATCCTATTTGCTACTCTAACATCGCCGCTGAATTAAACTAGGGGCACAAACCGGACCTCGATGTTGACTCGCTGTGCTCGCAAAATCTCGATAGAGTTCGGCTTGAGCGAAGCGAGCAACCCACCTTCAATTCAGCATTCAAAACTGAAACCGACAGGCAAAAAATATACAATAATCAAATATCACATAGCGAAATTTTTTATCATTGAAGTCTATGGGACTGTCATTTTTTGGTTTTGGATTATTCTTTAACGACATGAGTTGTACTCACATTATATGATGTTTCAATTCAAATTAATAGACCGAACTGCCAATCTTCCTCTAACTGCAATCTTTTCACCCCTTCGCAAAGTTCAGCATTTCTTTTGAGTATCTTCAGTCAACTTTACTCTGGAACAGCCTACCAAAAATCATCAAATATTCTGATAGTAAAATTAAATACATTTAATTTTTTTGGCATCTCTCCTTGTCCTAATTTTTTCGTGTTGGCGCTAATCAATATCTTCCACACTCGTCTATCATTCGTCAAGTCAGTGGAGACTTCTTTCTTTGCAATATCATTTTTCACTCCATTTTTGTGTTCTTAGGTCACCTTCTTGTATAACAATTATGTAACACAAAACTCTTCACATAACCAAACCTATCTACACTTCTCATATTTTTACCTAACATATTTTTTTTTTTATCCAAACAAGAAGGGAAGGCCTCAAGTTCCTTTTTCATTTCTCAATCGACTCTCAGAATTTCATTTAGTCAGCCGGTTCATAATTGGTTTTAATCGATTCAGTTTTTGAATTTTTGTCATAGAGGTGGACCAAACCAGACCAAAGACCAAAAAAATAATAATTTCTGCCAGTCACAAATGTTTGTAAGCCCTATTAACAGTCGACATTTTGTCCTAACAAACATTGTACTTCGATAACAGTCAAGAAGTGTCAGAGATTCTAAAACAATAAAAAAATCTGTGTCACATCAAATCGTGAGATCTAAAGCAATAGTATACATTTTATACATATATGTATAACTTAAGAGCGCATTCATGTGTACATGCATTTTGTATTATTTACATTCATAATGTTCATTGTAATATATTCTACTATTAATTTATACTGCTTCTCATTACGTTGATAGTAAAGAATATTTAAAAAATAAATTAAGTCACTAATATATTTAACATTAGGAACAGTGCCGGCGTTAGGGGGGCGCGCGATGGGGTGACGGCCCGGGGCGCCAAATTTGGGGGGCGCTGAGGTCTGAGGCCTCGGCCTTCTGCCTTCCGCGCTGTGTACCCTCAATACTGTGCTCTATGTGCCGTATTCACAACTATGTTCAGCTGTCAGATGATTTGGTTCAGCAAAAAATAAATACTCGATATTGATTTCCTTAAGTGGGCGCCTAAATATTTTTGCCCGGGGTGTCAGTCGCCCTAACGCCGCTGCTGATTATAAAATTTATATTTTTATAATCCTCATTATTATTTATTTTTACATTACATATATAAAACCTGTTTTATTAAAAGTTTTGTGAGCAATAAGTTTTACAAAAAAAAACACAATTTCACCAATTTTCTGATGATTTCTGATACTTTTAAAAATACTTAGCTACAAGTTACTTGATCAAACTTATATATTTAATATTTTAATTACTAAAAAACAAAAAATCAGACTACATAACATATTTTTGATACCTATAATTTAATAAATATAAAGTATCGACTGTATAACATACTCGTATGTGATTTCACAAACCATAACGGTGGCACAGTGTCTAAATCGATTCAGAGAACTATAACTGTGAATGTTGAGAGATATAACAGTTAGTTAACCATTTACATTTAACTGAGATCTCTGAGATCGGATTAATTTCGAATAATATATATATATTAGGTCTACAACTTTGCTCCCGCCGTTTTTTTTTTTAATTTTAAAAATTATATAAAAAAAAATGGTATCTTATTTATGTTTCAAAGTATTGTCCGTCACTTTCCACTACTTTGGCCCATCTTTCAGGCAACAAACGAATCCCGCGTCGGAAAAATTCTTCATCCTTTGATAAGATCCAAGATTCGATCCATTCTTTCACTTTTTCAAAAGAATCGAAGCACTGGCCCGCCAGGCCGTGTGCCATCGACCTAAATAAATGGTAATCAGATGGAGCAACATCTGGAGAGTATGGCGGGTGAGGTAGAATTTCCCATTTCAGTGTTTCGAGGTACGTCTTGACTACTTTCGCCACGTGAGGTCGAGCATTGTCGTGTTGCAAAATTACTTTTTCGTGTCTATCAGCGTATTGCGGCCGTTTTGCTTTTAATGCCCGACTCAAACGCATTAATTGCGTTCGATAAAGTGCACCAGTAATTTTTTCAGAAGGTTTTAGCAGCTTATAATAAATTACGCCAAGCTGATCCCACCAAATACACAACATGACCTTGGATCCGTGAATATTCTGTCGAGGTGTCGCCGTAGGACTGTGGCCGGGCAATCCCCATGATGTGCGTCGCTTAGGGTTGTCGTAGTGCACCCATTTTTCGTCCCCAGTAACAATACGATGAAGAAATCCTTTTCGTTTTTGTCTTGCAAGCAGCTGTTCACAAGCAAATAAACGTCGCTCAACATCTATTGGTTTCAACTGATACGGTACCCAGTATCCTTGTTTTTGGATCATCCCCAGCTGTTCCAGGCGTTTTGATACTGCTTGCTGAGTTACTCCCAATGATTTTGCTAGCTGTTCTTGAGTTTGGCACGAGTCTTCATTAAGTAAAGCCTCCAGTTCATCATCTTCAAAAGTTTTTCTCTGCCACCGCTATGCCGATCTTCAACAACAAAATCACCGCTTTTAAAGCGCTGGAACCACTCGCGACACGTTCTTTCACTAATAGTATCATCACCATAAGTACTTGAAATAACCCGATGAGCCTTAGCCGCCGATTTTTTCATGTTGAAATGAAAAAGTAAAATCTCCTGCAAATGACGTGAATTCGGTTTATAAGTTGACATATTTAATTAAGTGTAACTATATGACGCAAACAAAAATTAACTAATATCGATGTAAGGTTATATTTATAGATGTCGAAACTGATGGAAAACAACTGTGATTTATTTATTTGAACTAATACTGGCTACTAGCGCCATCTTTTGGAAAACGGCGGGAGCAAAGTTGTAGACCTAATATATATATATATATATATATATTTGTGATTTTTGCAGGTTCGTATGTAACCGCAGCGGCTACTACAGCTGGAGTCCTGGCAGGAGCATATTGCGTATATCATATTTATAATGAAACTAAAACATCTAAACTACCAACAACATGGAAGAGAGTGGGAACTCTGGATGATCTTTACATGTATCCAGTAAAATCTTGTGCTGGAATACAGAAGAAAACAGCAGAGTGCACATACCTAGGTCTAAAAGATGGCTGGCTCCGAGACAGGTAAAAAATAAATACTTATTTTTTATATTCAACTAAAATTTCAAACATTTCATTTATGTAAAATATCATTTAAACAGGTTTTAAATTTAATATATGCATTCATTGTGTTTCTTTTCAAAGAAGATTAAATTAAATTAATTGCATTGATAACTTCTATAAGCAGGTTTGAAATTTAAATACCTCTTTGGTAAATTGACAAAAAAGATATATACTTCTTGTTACAATTTTATATGACAAAGGTCCATTTAATAATATATTAAATGTTTTATAAACATAGCATAATAACTGATTAAAAGTAACATTGCACAATTATTGATTACTTCCTTCCTTTGTGACCTCTAGGAGACCTACTTTTATGTATTTTAAATATATTTTAAGTAAAAAATATTAAAAGTTTCACTCCTAACGACACCCTCTCGTTTGTTAGCATTAATACTGTAATGATATATGCTTATAGTATAATAGTAATAATATATATGCATATATTACACTCTATATACATATATATTGAGTATGATTCACAGTACATAATGTAAACTAAGATAAGATTATTAAACAACATGAAGATGTCGCCTCGCATTATATTTACACATGCACGGGGTTATTGTACGCTTACATTGCTAAAATTATAATCAATTTTATTATTTGACTAATAACTAAAAATCTTATAAATATTTTCTGTATTTTCTAATAATTTCCTTTCAAATTATAACATGTTATAGTTAAATATATTTTTTTGTGTGATAAATATTTCGTTTATAGCTCACTAGTTTACTTTTTTTTTAAATTATTTTCGATAATTCAAAAATGGTTTAATCAATTTTAATAAACCAGTTATTGTATAACGGATATGGTAAGCTTATTAATTATTAATTATCAACATTGACCGATGTTATCTATTCCTTGATAAGCTATTAATTAATTCTAAGTACTTTTAATCATAAGTATTATAAATGACATTAGCATTTAACTATCTGTTAACAGACATCATTCTTGTTCCCACCGTTAAGATGTTATGCTTTCAATTCTAAACCAAACAAACTTTATATTCGATTTCCTTTCACCCTATCTTCATTTCTAATATTTATTTTACTATTTTCTCGAAGTGTATCTAAAAAGTAGTTTTTAAAAGAAATTAGCTACTTAATAATTTTGGGCAGTCGAAAATAAAAGTAATAAAGACATGGGTCGTATTTATTGAGTAATAATCGCCTTTTAAAAGTGTACAACAAATTACGATATTTCTGATTTTAAAGGTAACTGTAATATTACTCAAAATGTATTCCATATTCTTGTTTCTACTTTTTGTAGGTATTCAGATTATACTTAAATCTACAACAATTGGAATCATATTCTTCTTTCATAAATCTTTTGACGTCAAAACACTTAAAACTAATTTCAACATTCAATACAGCACATGCGAATCTGCATTTAAATTTGCAAACAAAAAAAACAATACTTTTGCTTCGGTATTGCACTGACAGCGATATGCTTGTTTAGTATTGAAAACAATTCTTTATATTTCTAAAGCCTCGGCGAAATTTTAAAGACTTTTGTCATTGAGTTGATGCATAATACGGAAATAATTGATAACACATATATAGATCCCACAATAACAATTGAACAGTCTACCTAAAGTGGAAACGGAAGCTAAGTAGAGAAATAAGGTACTTTAGGAAGACCTTTGTTAATAAATATAATCAAATAGTACCGATTTTATTAATATTTCAAATTTATTACAAAAAATGAGAGATCAAGAAACAATATTGTAATAATTTTCTTTATGTTACTTGAGGGCAAACAAGCGTGCAAGTCACCGATGACCACGAACTTTGACAACATCCGGGATATAGCAAGAGCGTTGCCAACCTTGGAGGTAAAAGTACACGCCTTTCTTAAAGGTGCTCATCTCGTATCGATCCGGAAATATCACCGAAGAAAGTTCGTTCCACGTTTTAGTGATGTATCAAAGAAACCTTGAAAATCGAACAGTAGGTAGAGGATCGCCACACAACACGGTAGTACCGATGGTATTGCAGGCGATGACATAGTGTGCGGTGATGAAATTCCGCAGCAAATATCAGGTCAAATAGCTCTTCGGAACACTCCCGGAACTGCGGAGCACGCATAACAATGTATGTACGAAATATTGAACACATCATTGATGAGCAGGAGAAACAGAGTTGGAGATAGCACGCAGCCGTGGGGTACACTAGTTTACGTAGGCTTGTAGTCCGAGCGGAAACCGTCAAGATCGACCTGTATGCTCCATCCAGTGAGGAAGCTGGGGAACCACTTGCATAAACTCTTGGGAAGCGCATGGGAAGGAAGCTTCGAAAGAAGCCATACAAGATCGAAGGCTTTCGCCATAGCTAGACTTATTGTCAAAGCAGAAGGGAATGCTTTCAATAACAGCCGCCCAACGGTGCGTTAGATATAACAGCAGATCACTAGCTGATCGACCATGGCGAAAGCCTATTGTCGATCATTGATCTGATAATCCTCGAGGTGCGTTAGGAGCTGTTGTTTGATGATGCTCTCAATAACTTTGGAGAGAATAGAGGTAATGGCGATAGGTCTGTAGTTAGCTGGTTCCGAGCAACCACTTTTTGTAGGAATCTGATGAACAAGGGCACTTCCATGAGACCGGGACTACGCCTAAGGTAGGAGTACCGAAATAGATGCGTTAAGAAACCGGCCCATGGGTAAGACGCAAAAATAGAAAGCATTCCATCCCAATCCACTGACTTGTACTGTCAAACGCGTCGGGTCGGAGGTCTTGTGCGAGGCGGACATTGAATGGGTACTACACTCCGTACCAAGCAAAGACCAGAAGATCCAAGAAGAGCGTTGACTGCGCCCTGGTACTTTCCGAGATGTGTAATCAGCAGAAAATCCAACAAATGCATATGGCTAGCATATGGCTGTCCACGTCCGGTAGACGAGTGTACGTCTTGACCATTTGCCATAGCAAAGTTACACACAGATCTCCCAGTATAATCGGTGGCACGTAACCCTAGTCAGTCAGTGTTGTGCGCGTTAATATCACAGAGGACTACGACATCGGCGAAGGTCGTCAATCTTCGCCTAGACATGGCCCATGAGTTGATCCGTTTCATTATTACCACTACGGGACCTGTAGAGACATGCGTAGACTCTGATATGATCGTCCATATCCACTCGCAGCCAGACTACTGATAGGTCACGTCCTTAAAAATCTGTAGGTGACTTAATAACTGGCACGTATTTTTGAAAGTAATATTAGATTAATAATATAAATGTAATACATTTTTTTTGTTTAAATTTGAATAGTAAATGGTTGCTTTAAAATGTTAGTATCAGATTATATTAATCAGTGGAAACCTATAATATACCTATATTAGCTGTAAGTTTTCCGAAAATTGTAAAATAAAATAAAATCAATAAAATATAATGCCCAATAAAATAGATACTTGAATAAAAGTGACGTTAAGTAACAGATTGCCGTACTCAAGATAAAATAACAAATAGAGATCTATTATCAAGACATATCATAAAACTAATGCCTAACTTCTATAGTCAAAGATAATATTCTAATACTCAAGACAATACCAACATTTAATATCTTTAAAATTATAAAATTTATTGTAGAAAGTATGACATATAGCTTTGGCATTCTAAACCACATTCCACCCGATAACCCATTAAACGAACAACAAAGAAATATATTTATTCCCATATCATGTGAACTCTGTGATAAAAGCGACCTTTTCTATAAAGCAATAACCCCAAAAATGCTGATTTATTAGAAGTCGAAAACAAAAGAAAACATATTCAATTGTAAAACACCGATGCACCCAACCCATGGGTTTCTGAATATTATTTCAAAACCCTCTTAAGATTTACAAAAAGTTAAGGCAACGAACCTTTACATGTCAGTGCATACTTAACCGACTCTTATGATGCTAACATTACAATTTGCGAAAATAAAGTCAAACATGAATATGAAATAGACCTCGAAAGAATACTTGATGTCTTAAAAATAGTAAAAGAAACATAAAAACCACTCGAAAATTAGATTCAACTATTTTTATAGTGTAACAAGATTACAGATTGTTTGAATAACTACCAATATCTGTATGTAACATAACATAACAGAATGTTATGTAAAACATACGAATTTCTTATGGTCATTGACTTTTTTTCATATTCTGATTGTAATTCTGACTTTAAAGCGCTGCCGTCGCTAATCACATAATGAAGATTACCGTAAAAATGTATACATTTTTTCGATTAGGTAACAACAAAACGGCGAATGAGACCTCAGACGTTATACGTTACCTCAAAAAAAAAATACGAGCAAAATATATTTTAAGATATTTTACAGATCTCTAAATAAATATCTCGAAAATAAATTACAAATCTGTTTTTTATTTTCGATTTCATCTTAACTTTTCTGATTCTGTACTTTATTTAATTTTACTAGTTCATTGTTTTTAAATGTCTTAAAAGTGTACAAATCGAAATAGTTATTTTACAAGACATCATACTAATATTATAAAGAGGAAACATTTGTGTTTTTGTATGTATGTAAAATAATAGGGATCCCTAATAAAATTGCAATAATGTGACCCAAGGTGTGCAAAAATTGGTTATAAGAAATCTGTCATGGCGTGGGCTGCGGAAAGTATTGATGATAGAACAAAAAAATGTTCTATAGTATTATAGAACGTATTAATCTATACAAAAAAGTCCGTAATACCAAATATCTAACTACTGTGATTATGCCACTATAACAACTTTTTTACATGTTAAAGTTGATAAAAGTGCCGATTATAATCAAAACCATACTATTCATAATTCTGCACAAATCCTTATCCCATTAAATTATATTTTATTAAAGATCGTTTTAAAACCTATAAAATAATTTTTAAATTATTAAAATGGGACATTCCGTTCAAAAGTCCACTGCCACAAGATCGGTATCTACGCGTGTGAAACCGCGGGGCATTGCTAGTGTAATATAATTTTACATAACATTTTTTTAGATATAAATAAGTATATTCTAACACTTTATTATCGCGTACCGGGTTTTTATCTTATATCTCTAGTAATGTTCAAAAGGTTAAAAGATATAGTAGAAAATAATCTGTCGGGGTTTTCATAACAGGTCAGTGAACTAATGCATGATATTTCATTTTCTTTTTTTATATTTAATATAATTATTATTTGTGTTTATTTGATTTATATGAAGGATATGAGTATATATTAATCTCTTTAAAGTATAGAATAGATGTCAGTATTTTCAATTTGTTGTTATTCTTTTCATAGTAGTTACAGGATGACAGCAAATATAAAAAATACTAATAAGTATTACAAAACAAATAAATCTTTACAAATAATGAAATAGACATACTTGTAAGATACAAACCTGTTTCCAGAATACTGTTGATCGTTGATGACAATTACAACGCAGTCACAGCTAGAGCTTTTCCAAAACTTCTCTTGGTACAATCAACAATCACAGATGCTATTCTAACAATAAGATGTAAGGACATGGAGCCGCTAGAAGTGAATTTTGAACACGTAAGTAACACCCAGGATGTTCATCTATTGGAAAAAGACTGCTATCGGATAATTTTGCTTAACCAAACTTTGTCTTAACGCAGGTATCCATCCAACTTAGGTCCATTATGTTATAGAAATATATTGTGTACGAAATATTGTACCTAGTATTACGTAGACATAATCACTGTATTGCAAAAATATTAAAGATTGACATCGTGTTTAATTTGAGTTAGTTTTGTATTGTTAACAATCTGAATGCCTTATATTTTATTATACTTATTTTACTTCTGTTTTGGTGTTGATTGATAGAGAATGCTTTTACCATAAAATTCACCTTTTGCACCCTTTTTGGACAGTACTAATAAATAAATGAAAAATATATGTGTGTGCAATTCACAAGTGTGAAGTAAAACTTCCAAAAAGTAGCCTGCAAGAGATTAATATGCTTATAGAGTATCAGGAGTGTTAAGATAAATGTAAGGTTTATTATTTTTTACCAAGCTGCTTATAAAAAATAACTGATGCTTGGTCCTAGCTGGGTTTCGTTTCTTTGCCTTGAGAATCTGAGGCATTTGGTGATTGATGAACTCTTCCTCGTGGGTGGAGTTGTTTTTGCAGGATGGATGGATAGATGCAGATTTTCTGTGCCGTTTGCCCAGACAGATGTGACGGCTCCCACACGTCCACTTATTTTACTGCCATCGGTATAAATGAGTTTTCCTTAGATGTTGTGATTAATGTTTTAGAGTTTATCTCGTCAAAGCAGGTGTGGCTCTTTATATTTCTGTGGGCAGAGTGTTCTAGCTTCGTGTATTTCACTCTCTATAGTTATCGTCGTAGTGTCGTCGGTGAGGTGTTGTAGTAGACGTAAACTTTTAATCTCATATAATTTGGCTTGTTCTGGGATCCTAGGGTTGAATGGAAGAAAACCAGAAAGAATTGTCGCCGAGTGGGACCGTACGGTAGGCTTTACTTGCTTTTTGGTCAAATCCTCTCTAAAGCGTTTCAGCTGCCCATAGGCTGGCTCCATACAATATTTCCGGTATCATTAATGATATATTCATACTCTGTATGCTGACTGCTGAAACGTGCTTTCTGAACGCCAGTTTGGAGTCGGTGATGAACTCCAAGATTTTGATTTCGTCCATCAATGACAACTCCATCCCTCCCATGGATATTCTCAGGTTATTATTTTTAGCTTTTTGGTGATAGCCACCTTTTATTTTGTGGGGCAAACCTTAGCTCGTTGTATAGAATTCATATTCTTATTTAGTCCAGGGTATTGTCGGCTCCGGGGCGCCACGGTGAGTGCGCAAGCGATCCCATGGCGTCTCATTAAGGCGTTGAGGGCATCCGTTGGTTTTTTAGTGGGTAGCCTTAAAAATGGCAGCGTGCTCGATGCTGCCGGGTAGTCCCACATAACCCTCCGACCATCACCTTCTTGGTCGGCGGGTATCCGTAACGGATTTTTCCAACGACATATAAAAAAAAAAAAAAGGGTATTGTCGGCTGTCGTTTTGATCGTTGCAAAGCTCTGTCTGGAAAATACGAAGACCACGTCATCTGCGAATATCTGACAGTGTATCCCATTTTCTTTCAGTATATCCAGCAGCAGGTCCAGTAAAAGATTCCCGAACAGAGGGCCTCCTACCGATATTTGCACACAGTAATTTGTGGTCTTCCTGATACTCTTTTCCTCTGCGTAATTCACCTACACCGTTCTGTCTTCTAGGTAGCTTCCTACTAACTTATATAGGTTACTGAGGCATTTCTGGATAGTTGGTTTTTAATGGACAGCCACCATGCGTTGTCGAAAGCGCCCTCTATATCTAATGATATTAGTACCACATTTTCCTTGGAGATATAAAAAATAGAAGAAGAGTTCTATTTTTTATATAATTTTTTAGGTTGTATAGGGCGTCCTCCATACTCCTTTGAGACATGAATTCTGGTTTCCTCAGGACGATTACTTCTACTCTTTTCCAGGGTATCCGCAGTTGTGGTGGTACAGTTAGCGATACAGGCACATATTTAAAATCTCCCGGAAGACTGCATATATCTCCTCTGTATATGTCGGCTGTAAAACTATCCGATCCCGGCGTTTTCCGAGCACTGAAGGAAATTATAACTGTCCTGAGTTCTGTCAGTGTGAAGTAAGGGTCTTGCTCCAGAGTCATGATTCTATCCACTGCTTCCCTTACCGCTCTGTATTGAGATTCCCTCCCCCCACCCGCGGTTTTGCACTATACGGACGTCGTCGGACTATCTTGGGTGCTCCTACAAAAATAATAAATAGATGGCATTATATTTATTACTCAGCGGCAGATACCAAAAAAGTTTAAATATGTCTTGAATATAATATCAGTAAAGACTGAGATACTAATATAATCAATACATTGCAGTAAAAGTTGCAGACTATATTAAAAACAAAAGACAGTCTATAGCGAAATCGGTAGTCCGCAACTTAACGAGAACTAATTAGAAATAAGGATTGCATAATTCAACTGGATGCTAAAGATATACACGATAACGTATAATTATAATTTCATCATTAACGTTGTGCCTCGGATTAGCGTATTAGCAACTAACTGAGTTATGTAGGCCTTGGATGATTTTGAGTTCCAACCTCATAGATTGAGTTTGAACTTTTTGTTTTAAATCAAATTAATATTGTTGTGATCACTTTTATTATCGTTTATATATTATAATGTTTTGATCTTTTGTTCCAAGTCTTTTGGTATGCTGGTGATTCTTAAGCCTTCAAGTGAATTTGCCTGTTGCTCGCATTTCGGATCCAAAATTTTCCCAGTTTGCTTTTCTAATGGTTGTACAGATTTGTTGTGCTCTTGATGGTCTTCTTTGTAGAGATATTGTCGTTGACAGAGAAATTTATGGAGTCGTTGTTAAAGCTTGTGCGTCGTTGTCCTTGTCCTACATTGAGGATGTGGAGATTTTTTCATTCAGGTATGTAGCCAGTTCTGCACCTCGATGATTTTTATTTCTACTGTAGACGTACTGTACTGTAGACGTTTTTGCCCAATGTGGTATTGTCGATTTTTTCTAGATACGGTATTTCAAGTTATTCGTACCCTTCTAGAACCACTATGGTTTCGGGTATTATACCCTAGTTGCTTCCTCAAGGACACTCACTATCAAACGTTGAATGATTAATCTTTTCCAGTTTCGAGACTTGGCAATTGATGCAGGTCAGTCGGTCTCTTACACAGGATACGCAATCTGGAGAGTAGTTCTGGATTAAGGCACAACTTTTTGACCATATTATGTTATATATTTTTTAATTCTTTATATTTATCACAACATGGATTCTGTACGGTTGCATATTTCAAATAAGTACATATGACGTCACGTAAAAAATAAATGTTTCCGGATTTTTAAATCAATCATATTGAAAACACATCTGATAATAGTTTTATGTAATCTTCTCAATATCCTTATCAAAGATAAATTGGTTATCGGATATTATAGTTTTTCCTGACAAAGTAACTATCTGTACAACATTCTTATGTGCGAAGTATTGATATAAGTTGTTCAAACCAAGGCAATATTGATAACTGAGTAAAAAACAAGTTGCAGGGACAATGGTACCTACACTAACTACAAATTGTATGTAAGGTTCATTACCCTTTAATAATTTCTTCTACCTTGTATAAGTAGAGTACTACTAGCACTTTCTGATTACGACTGATGTATAATATGAGAAATATTAACATTTTAAAAGTATAAGATTTAAAAATATATTGATATTATACAACACGTTTCAATTTATCACAAACTAATGCGCTTAATTAATATGTGAGGTTGTGTTCAAATTATAAATAAGGAAAGAGGTATTGTCGTATGTATATAAAATATCTTGCTGAGAAAATGCTTTAATCTGAAATGTTAGAGATATTTATTATCTTTATTTTTCTGATGAATTTTTCTATTGCAAATAACGTTACTGTTAATGTTAGAAAAAAAATCAATAAATTTGTCCTTTATATTTAAATGGCGATAGTTTGCGATTTTATAAATTGCAACCAGAGAGTTATATGTAAAATAATGAAATGAAAAATATTTAATGGACAAAATAAATAATTTATAATTGTAATTTTTTTATTATAATTTATAAATTATGACAGATTATAGATTACAGAATCTAAAACTTATGTAACCCTTCTTCCATTAAAGCCGTTTCTTAAAATATTTGCGAGAAGAAAAATCGAAAGGGTGTATCTCCTGCATTGCACTCAACTTTGATAAACGCTATTTTCCATAAAATGTATGTAAATAACCCATACTTATTATTTATACTGGTATGACATTATAAATAATAAGTATGGTATAAATGTAATAAGTATAATACAATACACTACAATACATAAACAAATTAATAAATATTTTTATACATACATATATAATATAATAATACAAATTATATATATTTATTTTTGATAAACAAATTTTGAAAATTAATAAACTTTGGTTATTAAATTTCTAAACATAGATAATTCCAAAGCAATATAGATTTAACTTTGAAAGAGTTGATGTATGAGAGAGAATTGAAGTTAGGAAGTTTTAATTTGTGTCCGTTAATGGAGCGTGAGTATGAAATATCTAGGTAACAGGTGCTTGCGTAATTCAAGATACGTAAAAGAAGAGTGTTAGCAAAGTAAGAATTATTTCCACTATCTGTGGCAACCTATAGTGGCAAATATTTTACGGTTGCGGTATCCAAGAAAGACAACTATCTATTTGAAGGTCAAGGTTTTTATTGTACAAGAATATGGTAGAATGGCTTTATTCCACATTACTTGTTTAAAGTTGTTAAGATTAAATTTATCTATTTGTTTGTGACGACCAACAATAACAAGCTGGAATTTTTGGGTAGACCTCAAAGAATTCGGTCTGCCCATTCATTCGTACCCGACTTTCGAATTTTGGAAAAAATTCTTCACAGGAGGTCTTTTTATGAACCCCTGAGTCTGAAATGACCATTGGTCAAAAAGTTTATATATATATATATATATATATATATATATATATATATATATATATATATATATATATATATATATATATATATATATATTTATGCGTGCGTGCGTCCAGATTCAACTTTTGTCAGCACGATAGCGGCCGCAGTTTCGCTCGGATCGCTTTCAAACTTTGCACAAAAATCAACCATCCAAAAATGAAAGTCAAGTTCGTTAACCAGAGAAATCCGGACACTTCTGATTTCAGTTTTTCGACCATAAATAACCCTGTACAAAGAAGATAAATCGCGTCTATATTATATGATGTCTTTGGTGAATACCTATAAGTAATGTAGATAAACCGAAAACTTAACTTCAATAACTTAGGGGTGGGGGTAAAAAAACCGAAAATTTTAGGAAAAAAAATCATTACTTTTTTTCGGTAAACATTCTTACACCACAAGTATTTTTAATAGAAAAGTTATTTTTTACTCTAAATTTAGGTACCAACGTTTTTTCCGTAAAAAATACTGTTTCCGAGAAAAAAAATAAAAACCAGTTTTAGTTTGAAAATTTAAGGTAGGTAAAACCACGGCAACTTTTTTCTGGTAAATATTCCCTCCTCGCAAATATTTTTAATAGAAAGGTTATTTTTTACTCTAAATTTAAGTACCAAAAGTATTTCCAAAAAAGATACCTTTTCCGAGAAAAAAAATAAAAACCGCTTTTTGCTTGAAAATTTTTGATGTAAACAACGGCATCATGTGTTATTCTTAGGTAGTGAGTTATATTTTAAACGGTCTACCCAGGCGTGTCCCCTTTCGGGCACGGATTTTTTAGTATTACAGTCAGAAACCTGTAACGGAAACTTGTAAGTCAAGTCTACATAAAGATGGTAAGAGAAGAATATACAGGTAATGACAGTGTTAGAGAAAATGAGGGGAGAAAGCACATTGCCCTGAGGGACGCCGGCAGTTAGTGGTGAAAATTACATACATATGTATGAACCATTCCACTGCACTCGGACTTACATACATTGACTTTAAGATGACGAACAATATGATCAACGTTTTTAAAAGCACTACCAAAGCCAAGTAAGGCAATAACTGTAACATGCCTATTACCAATCGCAACCCGAATGTCATCACATACATTAATGAAGATGTAGTACTATAGTCAGGCCGAAAACCTGATTAGAAGGAGCTTAGGATGATAACAGTATGAAGAAATGCATTTGTTTGGTGATGGTGATAAGCTCAACAGCGTTGCGTTAATGTTCAAAGCAAAAGGAGTTAGGGATTTTCTGCATAGGTTAGGTTAGTTAGAGCAATAGTTAAGATTCTTTAAAAATAAGCTCTATCAAAATTTATAAAGGTTCGTCGCAGGACAATTGAGATCCTTATTTTTGGTAAACAGACATTGTACTAAGGAAAAATTTATTAGATTAGAAAAACGGTTGGCTAGAATTCAAAGGTTGACCAAGGGTACTTACAAGTTCAGGGTATGATACTATCTTTAAGTCCAATAAAGTCAGAGTATAACTTGGGTAAAAATACGTTGCAGTAGTTTTGAGGATATCAAGATTACAACTGTGGTCAATGTGTTTTAGACGTTTAGCACCGGAATAATTTTTTAATAAGCATGTATTGAAAGCTCCCTTTATGATAGTGTGACCGGCAAAGGGGAAAAATTTATATTCTTCTGATGTTTCGAAATAGCTTATACGAAGAAATGGACTGTAGAAAATACGGAGAACGAGTTTAAGTTTGCCAAAAAAATAACTCAATAAGAGGATGTTCTGATGGTTGATTGTAAGGTGTATGGGATTTATTTAAAACCCTTTATGCGATGTCACTACGGAGACTGCGATGGCTCCCCCCCCCCACCCCTATACCAATTCTATCATTTCGGATAAGATAAAAACCAGGATGAAGAAAGTCGAAGGTAAATATGGTTTAAAGAACGTTTTAGAAAGAAGAATGCCATGGATATTTTTACTACTACAGAAGTTTAAAAACTGTGGGATATAAGAAGGAATGCTTTGAGCATTGATGTATATAACATTAAAATATTCAGTAGATGTACAAAAAGTAGAATCCAGTTAGGATATTCAGTGGTTAAGATGCACATGTCATCAGATATGTTTGTAGAACTAATATTACTATAGTTTGAATGCAAAATAAAACGATAAGTATAGTATGTTATAATAAAAAATATATAATGTAAACCTCATACAGGTACTAAAAAAGAAAATTTTTAAACATGTATAAAAATAAAATACTATTTCCTATAATTTTTATACATATATTACATAAGACAATAAACTACCGGCTTTTAATAAGTAATTAAAATAGCAAAAGTTAGCACAAGATTAAAAATGTTTTTATAGTCGAATAAAAAAGATGAAATAGAAAACCATATCGTACCCTATGATATACTATAGTTCAGCATTATATATACTTTTATTGCAAGTACATTTGTGAAATCATTTTGAAAATAATTGTAGGTACTTGATATGCAGTTACGAAAAGAAGTAACGATGTGGGGTGTGCGGTACCCGGTATACGAATGCGGATGGGAATCAAACGAGTGGTTTTCAAGGTAATTAAAGTATTTTCCTATTTAAACTATCGTTTTATAATCGCGTGTTGGTCTAGTGGTTAGTGACCCAACATGCTGTCAGAAGTTCGATTCTTCTAATAAGGTACTATTAGTAAAAAAAAAATTATGACTACTTATATGTTACCCGGCTGCACTTATGAATTCAATTTGTCCATAATTTTAACATAATAGTAAATAAGATACTGCGATCGTTAAAATAATCGATCTACAATCTAAGATAGTTTCTTGGAAACCCAATCCGCGAATTCAGATTAATTACTACTTTATTTTTCCTAGGTTTTTTATACATTTTTTAAAATTAAAAGTAAAGTGTCATTATTAATTTCAATGAGATGAAGTTTGTACGTTTGTATGTAGGCGATAGCCTTCGTTATAATTCCTACTGAAATGCTTACAATGACTTTTAAAATGGACCTATGATGATATTATTAATTAAAATAAAACCTATCTATCTATCTATCTATCTATCTATCTATCTATTGTAAAGAAATTTGTCGAAAAGTGGCCTACAAATACATTTCCATAGTCTACGAAGACGGAGTCACCCAAACAGCCAGTTTCATATTTCATTCTAATTATTCGCAATTGAACAAATCCATAATTTTAACTTTATTATAGCCTAAATGTTTATTAGTAGTTTGCTGTGAAAGCAAAAGATTTCTTTGGAGTGGAAGCAACTAATATGTATTATGTTAATCGAGACTATTGCTTCGGTAATAAATCTATTACTTCTACTCGGCCTATAATCATATCAAATTTCATAAAAAATCCTGTTGTTATTCTTTGATAGGTAAACAATCCAACAAACACGGTAATTTTTTATATAATTAATGTTTGGGTTCTGTCATCTGCCGCGTACGTAGTAATGTTTATTAAAAAAAATATTTATATGGATTTTGCATTGTTGCTACATTATTATATTATATATAGAATTGTCTCTACTGTTTACTTTGTTATACGATTTAATGTCATCTATTGTAGTGTCAGGCAAGATTAAAGTTTCCTTAATGAATACTTATATACTCACAAGATATATCAGGAAGCCGTGACTGTTTCCATTTTACTATAATATTTTGATTTGATAGTGCATTTCAATGGTTTTTTTTAATCTGTAAAATATCGTCATGAGCTTAAAAGAAATGAAGTAAGTAAAAAAAATCCGAGAAACAGTATTTTGTTTAGAAAATAATTAATAATTAGGGGGCCTCCACTCCTTGATTGTAGCGGGGCCTCAGACTTCCAAATGCGACCCCGTTTCAAGCAAAGACATACTAGGGACAAGAAAACAATGTCGCTGACAACATCTAGTCTCTAAATAAATATAATAAAGTAGAAAAATATGTAATGTTCCTTTTTTATTTTAGATTCTTGATCAGTTCTACAACAGGGTACAGACTGGTGCTATTCAGAGAATCAGGAAATAAATTGCTAACGTTCAAGAAGACAGAAACGGCAAGAACTATAATGTCATACAGCTTTATGAATTTACTTGTAATAAAAGGATGCTAAATGTTGTTCCTTTTTCTTAGGGAGCGTTTGCAGATGAAACGCCTTTTAATTTAATTAACCAAGCTTCAATAGATGATCTCAACACGAGACTGAATGGAGTTCAAGTTGGCCACAGAAATTTTAGAACAAACTTCTTATTCTCCGGCGGACAACCGTACGATGAGGACAATTGGAAATTTATTAAAATTGGAGAAAATATTTTTGAAATAATCAAACCTTGCACGAGGTATGTACAATACCTTATAAGTATTATTCACGCGAATATAAGTTTGCTTTTGGCACTTTTTGACGCTTTATTACTAAAAACATCACATTGAAATTTTGGTAACAGTTAGTTAGGGGTAAAAGAATGTAACCTAATCCAGTTTTTATCCCGACAAAAGTACTGTAACATAACTAAGCAAAGACGCTATTAATAAATAGAACATTTTCTAGTTAAATAACAGCACGCCAAAATATATAATATAATCAAACATCAGTCCAATATAATAAAACAACAGCATATACTTTTTTCTGTTCCATCTCTGTCTGTGTTAGCGTATAATATAATTACTAAGTTACCCTTTTCACTGCAAGGTGGATCAAAATCTCTCTCCAGTTGTACTAGAATTGTAATATTTACAAATCCCCTTCAATTGAATTTGTTACACCAATTTCTAATAATCTGATTTAATGGCAAAAAACTACTTCTATAGATCTTTTAAAATTGACATCGTATTAGTCTTGTCCCAGTACTCGCGCTGTGCTGAAGCCAAATCAAACCTTGTAGCAAACATTCTCCTCAAAACGAATCCTTTCTTTCTTTTCTACTTTGTTTAATAACGATAGACTAAAACTATCATCAAATTAATGTGTTTATTGGTAATAATTTATTTAAATTGCAGATGCATAATGACGACAAACGATCCCGAGACTGGCAACCGTATTGCCAACGTGGAGCCATTGCAGACTTTGAGGACGTAAGATCGCATTATTTTTTGTATATTAACCCTTTGCACTCGAGGTTGTTTTTTCGGACTAAACAGCAACTTGAAGTGTGTACTGTGTGTGTAAAATGTTATGCAGTTGTTTATTTAAACAGATATCACTAGATAAGATGGTATAAATAATCATTAGTGCTCATCAAATTTTCTTGAAAAATGCTGTATAATAAATCATGTGGTAAGCAATTCTCGAGCGAGCGAGCGACCTTTCGAGCGCAAAGGGTTAATATTTATTGTATATTCGGGGTCCTTAAAAAGTTTTAACAATTCCGTCAGCTACCGTCAAGAAACAGATCCAGTGCTGCGTCGCTATGCCGGCTCCTCTCCACGGATGGGCCTTCAGATGGTACTCCGATCCGCTGACGGAGGGATCGTATCGGTTAACGATCCCATTTACGCAGCTTAATATATTTGTAAATGATACGAGTTACAACCCATCGGCGCATACGATACTTCGTCTTTATCGGTGGTGGATTCAATTCCCCACAAAAAAATGGTGATAATATTTTCTGTCAAAGTTACAAGTATTTAGAAAAAAAAAAAAAAAAAAATCCGAATCAAACTACAAGCTTTGTTAAAGTTAAAATAGATGGCGCTTAAATAAAATATGCCACAAAGTATGTGTAGAGAGTATTAAATAAATCCATTAGTTGTTTATAAAATGTTTTATTTGACGTTTTAATTAAATACGAACAATTTGAGCCGCGATGTTATTTCCTTGAGTTTCGGAGGACTGTGGAGAGATTTGTAATCTAGCGAATGTACCGCCGCCAGCGCCCTTACTGAGGTGCTCGGGGTTTATCACTATACATCCGTTGACTTCCTGCAATTATATTAATTGTATTTTCGTCATCTTTTATACCTCTTACCAATACCATAGTTCAGCATTCTAAACTACAGTAAACAAATATTTTAAATCACAATTTTAAACTTGTAAAATATGAGCAAGGATCAAAGGAAGTTCAACTTTATTATAATAGTAAGTACCTTAACAAAGTATCTAAAGTTGGACGGCAGTACGAGTACATGTGGCGCCGCGGGGAGGTGCGCGTGCGCCGCCCAAAGCGCGCCGTCCACCGCCATCCCCACTCCCGTCCCCATCCCCGCCACGGGCCAGTAGCACTGCTGCCGCAACACGTGGCTGGACAATCGGGACAGCTTGTCCCCTCCTGTCCCACTGTACAGCATACTTGTACTTAGAATACTTTTAGCGGTTATGTTCACATTTTTTACTAAGACATTTCAGGACAATGCATTTTATATATATGCATTTTAGTACTTTGTTGTTTTATATAACCATTCTTATTACGAGCCATCCCAAATAGTAAGTAACAGGATTGTGGTACCAAAGAGCAAGTATAGCATCATATGGTATGAAATGTAATACTCACAGTGAGATCTCCTCTTGATTAATACTCATGAGCACGTCCGAGCTGGTGACTCCCACCACGTATCCGTTGATGTTCAGTGTGCTGGGGTCGGGCAGGAAGTGTATGTTTGTATGTTTCCGTCGGCTGCTGTAGGGCGGCGTTGGGTAGACGTTGACGTGGAACGCGTCCTTGTGACTTGATACTATGTATATTTTTGTGAAAGGGCTGTAAATTTATTTCTTTACTGTATTATTAATCACTTGTGTATGAAATGAAAATGTAAGGAGACCTATTTTGATGCCATATTTATCTAAATAATCCCTTCAGTAAAGACACTCTCCAACTTAATATTAAGTCTACAAAGGTTCAAATGCTCTACTCTGAGAAGAACCATACAACAAACTCATTTGTGTAATTCTTTATTATGATCACTGTTTAACTAACATCAAATAAGTAAGCATTTTTCGAACAAATAGAACCATCACAATGAATTTGATAAGAAAATTATACTCAGCTGAGTATTTCTTTATGTTCACTGTTCCAGAAACGTAAGCAATTTAAACTAGAACCGCAATCATAATAAGACAAGACTCTGCTTATAAAACGTAACTATAATACTCTGTTCATGTTACATAATCACCTTGAATTGTTGATGTCTCCTATACTATCGAGGAGCTTGTCAAAGAAGGATTTGTATGTCTCTGCCATGGAGTTATCCTTAACCTTCTCGTGGTCGCAGTCCATGAAGGGCCCCGTCATGATCACCACGTGTGGTTTGTGTGTGTGTATGTATGTGATGAGGTCCTTGAGTGGTTCATAGGACATGTTGTTGTTGGTGGTGTACGGACCTGCTGCTATCACCATTGATAATGTATCTGTAAAATTGTTTTTTTTAATATGTATATGGGAAATTGAATAATTAATATGAAATATATTGAAATGATTGTCATCCTAAACATCAGGATAGGAAAATATATAGTACATTACATAATATAATATTAATTCTATGATCAACATATTTCAGTAGCATTACTTTTTATGTATAAAACTATACCTGTCAAAGTGTTCATGATATCTGCGGCGGGGTGCGTGGAGGGTCGGGAGGCGTCGCAGTATATATCGCGGGGTATGAACTTATCACCCCGCGGGTTGACCCCCCGCACCACCACCACTTGGCCCGGGAACAAGGAGTACTGCTGCAGACTGCAACACGTGGTGTACATACATTGCTACCAATAATAAATCTTATAGATAGATTCTTAAGATATATGTACTAAATAATAATCCTAGAATCCTTTGCAAGAATATGATGAAAAAAATTAAATAAAATTTAAAAGAACAAAGACATTGAAAGACAGTTTTCATTTATATTATACAGTAAAATTATTATTTCATAATATTTTAGTATTATTGTATCTTACTTGTCTAATTCTAAAGGAACCGCCTGGCTCAGTGAGTCTTCCCACGTTCCTTGTAAGACTACACTCTTGGAGTTGAGTCTTGCGTCCGCATCACACTCTATACGACCCGCTACTAACACTTCAGTCTGCAATAGTTATTATACAAAAAATTGAGTAGTTTTACAATAATATGTAGTAATTATATATATATATATATATATATATATATATATATATATATATATATATATATATATATATATATATATATATATATATACTGTGATACTGGTGATATATATATACTGTGATACTGGTGATATATATATACTGTGATACTGGTGATATATATATACTGTGATACTGGTGATATATATATACTGTGATACTGGTGATATATATATATACTGTGATACTGGTGATATATATATACTGTGATACTGGTGATATATATATACTGTGATACTGGTGATATATATATACTGTGATACTGGTGATATATATATACTGTGATACTGGTGATATATATATACTGTTTGTAAGAAAGAATATTAAAATATACTATAATTTTCAAGAAATATTAAATACCTGTGTTTTGTGCCTAACTGAAGAAGACTCAGAGAAGCCGTTCTTCTTCATGATGCATTGAGATAAATAACGGATGTGATTTTCAAACATGCTAGCCTTTTCGTGCAACAAATCAAAACCGAACCTAAAAATACATATTTACCTAAAATTTAACTATTAATTCATAATACATTAGTTCATTAAAATGAATTGTAACTTACGTAGCCCTGGTGTATATATCTCCATCGTCGTTGGGTACTTGTGTTATGTTCAAATCCAATAAATTATTTATGACTGGTTTTGATAAAACGTCTAACAGCTTCTCGTTCCCATATGAATGCACCACACTCCCTTGGTTTGTCCTTGAGGTGTACTGTACCGAATGTTCCCTGGAACAATATATAAGAATGTTATTTATTATTTGGTTAATATATGTATATATATATTTTATAGTTTCTTATGTTTGAGGTAAAATAATCATATTTTGTGCAATAATATATGTATAATGTAAAAAAATATAATTTAAAATTAAAATTTGAATTCATGGATATTTTTATATTTTGTACATTAAACAAAAATAACAAAAGTTTTTCCTGTTTTTAATACTATTTTTAGATATTTTTTTTATAAAAATATTATTTATTATAAATAAACTCACTTGTTTTCTTTGGAAAGAGAGTAAATAAATAATGTACCTTGAAATGTCAGACATCTTAAAAATCTGTATTCATAGTAACAACAACAATGTTATGGTACTTCTATAGATATAGACAATTCTAAAGCTTCATAAGCTATCTAATCTAATCAGAATTATTTAAACTAATGTTGCAGGATTTTATTTACATATATTTCCGAATTATATAATTACGAATAAAATTTTATTTAAATTAATTTAAAATGAATTACAGATACGTAATGGGTATGATTAATGATAAAAATTAATAAAAAAAATATGACGTCACATCCGCCTACGCATAATTTAGGTTGTTTACTACAAGTTACATATGAAAATGTGGAAATATGGAAAAATTATATTATAATCTTAGTTAGACGCAATTGAGAATAAAGATTCTTTATATTATCCAATAACACACATACATAATTATCTACTTATTAATTTCACAATTTCCAAGAAAAACATGACCAAATCATAATAAAAGGTATCAGAAAAATTACAAATTAAAGTGGAAATGGACTGAGCAAGTAGAGGAAAAGAGAAGTGGAGCAAGATCACGGAATAATAAAACCGAGAAGGCAAGGCCTTCTGGCCAAGTTCTGTTCGAGAAGAGAGAAGCATAGAGCAGAGGTGAGTGAGAGAGGTTGGAGGCCTATGCCAAATGGCAAACAAGTGAAGACATTTGTATTATTTTATTTACATTATTGTTGTTAGCAATTTCATAAAATAAAATTATTATCATTTAAAAACACACATATAGATAAGTTGTTGCCAGCGTTTAATTTAATTTGTCTTTTATAAACTATTTTACATTAATATTTTTTTAACACTGCCTTCTGTTGGAACCCTACAGAACTTTGATGGGAATAAAGTTTAACTAATTTCTAAGTCTTATGTATAAAAATTATCAAATTCGCAACAACAATAGTTTTAGAGAATAAAATCCTATCATATATCATAAATTCAATAGACTTACATTAAAATCGGTTCAAAAGTTTCAAAGATTAGTACAAACAAACATTTAGATTTTATACATATATATTTTTAATCCTGATAAAGATTTATTTTTTACTTACACCTTCGGAGAATATGTGGCCGGACTGAGCTCATTCTGATTTGTGCTTGGTACGGATGGTTCTACCTTAACTCTCTGAAAATTAATCAAAAACATAATTACCTCCAACTAACAGTGTTTTTATCAAACTGGAATATTATTATTGTATATGAAAGATTTATGAAGATTTATTATTATATAAATTAGAATAAACAAGTAACAAAGACGTAATAAACATAAAATTATTGCTATTGTTCTTAGCATCCTGTATCGCATCTCATTTTGCTTAGTAACATTATTCATTGTTAGAGAACTGTATTTCTTACTACAATAATGTACAATTTTTATTAAAACTTAATAATAAATTGCTAAAACAAATATACTAGTAATCAAACATTTATTCCTTTTATGAAGATTGAGTTGATGGCTGCAGACGAGTATGGATCTAGTCATGGTATTGTAGTTACATGAACCAGAAGCAAACTCGCCCACAAATATCATCAAGTCAAGTAATATCCTGAAACAATTAAAACATTTTGTCACATAAGTTTAAGATTATTTATCACGGCAAGTTTATTCTTCTTGTTTCTTCATATTCCGATTATCCACCAGCAGTCAATGAGTGTAGATCTAGTCACAGAAGTGCACTGTGCCACAAGATTTACACCCATTCAATGACGGCAGAACACTTATTCTGAAGAGGACTTTCTTCTTAATGACTATTCACCAACCATCAGTTATGTAGATAATACCTTTATTAAATATATTTGGCCGTTTATTTATATTAACATTACCTAACATTAGTTATCTGTTTAAGTGGTCAGTTAAGTTTTTAATTATTACATACCTTTGGTGCAGAACTCATATAATTTGACAGGACTTCATTTTCTGATCTAATTGTTAAGACATTACTGCTGTATATTAAAAGATAAGATATCAAAACAAATACTCCTAATGTTTAATATAATATAATATTTTTTTACAGTTCAATAAAAAAAAGACGCTCTAGTTACTTTTCAAAACAAACACGTGGAATAAATAAATTCAAAAAGGATACTGCTTAGAAACTGGCACGCCATAAACAGTCAAACTTGTGCCGGTACTTGTATGTGCAACTTCATTAGTTATAGCATTAGACCGACTTGTAGAACGTTTGGAAAATTCCCTCTTCTCAAGTAATTCCAAGTTGTCTAAAGTCGGCGAAGCGCCGTTTAATGTAGTCAAACTAAACGCCATCCATTGTTCGATGAAAGTTTCAGCGTCTACATTGTACTCTATACATATACTCACACCTTGAAAAACATGAATAACAGAACAACCTTGAACATTAATTTTCTCAGCGTAAAGCTTGTTACTAAACATCAGTTAAAGTTTTTAAACTACAGTGGAAGTTTTTGGGATCGCAGGAAAGCGGGCGGAACAACTTTATGGACACCTAAGGACTACTTACATTTTGTTAAAACTTCTTTTGTAACTTCTATACCTAAAAATTGAAACTGCTCAGTCACCAATTCTTCGGTAGCCATTTTCTGTAAAATTGAAAGAGCGGAGCGAATGAAGGAAGCACGAAGCAAAAGAGCGCCAATCAAAAAGTACTAATGCGTCAGAAAGTTTCAAACATAGACTAAATCATTTACTTTTGTAGAATACTTTATGGTTATTCAAATGTCAATGTCATTTTGTACCTTCTGACCCAGATACCCATTGATATATAAATATATATCTGTATAAAATGTCTAGCCATATTACGCTTATTTTTTTAAAATAGTTACTTATAAAAAGAAAAACCCAACATGGGTAGATGTCGAAGATTACAGAATACTATATCAAAATGAATTAAGTCTTTAAAATAAAATAGTTTAGTTTAATTCTTTCTAGTGGATACTAGATAGCACTAAACTTGCTTCAAAACTTTTTGTTTCTTTTAATTTCTTTAAGAATAATTATTGAATTTATTTTATTTAACCTACATTAAATTAAAAGGTCCATAAAACTGGCCATTACGTATAAATTGAAAAAAAACTGCCTACAAAACAAACATAAAAAGAAACTCTAGTTAAGTCAATATTTTATTAAATATTTCGTTTTAACAACCATATATTGTGTCATATTCGGTTTGTTTTGCAAATAAATAACGTTGTTTGTTACTAAAACATTATGTTTCCTGTTTTAAAAGTAAGTATAGGCTGACTCGAGAAGCAATTCTTTTTAACGAAAATATACCTATATATTTTTCGTCATAAAAAACAATTATAAATAATTTTTATTATAAATTTTGTGATCGCAGATAATAACGATGAGTAATAAATCATATTGCGAATTAATTTTTTATAGCTTTTTGGAAATTTGAAAATTCATCCTTTATTCAATTTCTTAAGAACTAACAATAAACTATAGTAGTGACTGCTTGTTTTGAACTTAACTGTAATTAAGTACTAAAGGAATATCTCTCAACATAATTTTTCAAACCTCAATGCTGTATGTTGTTGGTGGTGGAAATCAAACAGTACTATTGTTATTCAATATTTTAAAAATAAATCTAAATTCCAGATCTTACGCCATGTACGTGGAATAGCAACAACACCTATCAATTATCAATCTAGTAGCCTGGTAAAGCTAAAAAAGCTTCAAGCAGATTTTCAAGTAAAGGAGCTTTTTAAAAGCTTTATTCTAAACTTATCATGTTATGGTGCCTATAACATGAGTTTAACACATAAAATGCGTTTTAAACTGGCTTGTTAAATGTTAATTTTCCAATTGAAGATAGAATTTGCTTCTAAATGATACTAACTGCATTAAAATTAATTCTAGTTTCATATCAAAATTGTATTATCATATTTAAAGAATATTTTCTTAAATTATATTTTTCCATTAAAATGTTAGTTATTATATTTCATAAATGTTACTTTAATTACAGTGTGAAGATGGGAAACCAATTTGGCTGAAAAGGGGATTATGTGACCGTATCCTCTTTAGTACAACTATAGTATTATGTTACATTGGTTGTCTTATGACTGTGGCTTTTATTTACGACAATGCCAAACCCGAGTCATGGAAAAAACGTACCTGTTGATTAATAATTAAAAATAGTTTTTGGATTTTTAATAAACATTTGTTTCATATACTTGGTACATGTTTAAAGAAATACAATAAAAATCATAATAACGTGGATAAACTATTAAACTTTTTATATATTTATTTAAAAGAATTATTGTTCAACTAATTGAGTTCTTATGACCGTTGGACGTGTATATGAAATTTACAGGAAGGCATGGTCTGTACTTCTGCAGTGACTATGCTGTTGATGCACAGATTGGCCAAACCGCCTCGTATAAGTCCACATGTGTATGCTACATACTGAAAAAAATACATTATTAAATATTTTATAATTTGAATCTATATAATCGAAATTAATGTAGCAGATTATATTTATGCTATAAAAGTATTTGTCATGGGAGATTTTATATATAAATTAAAAGTTGCAAACCTACCCGAGGTGCATATTCCAAATATTGTTGACCACTAGAAAAGTTGGTGAGGAATCTGAAAGCATTATCTTGCAGCACATAAACGCCTTGGTGGTTAGTTCTGAGATTGTCAATTTGTTTCTTATATATACATGTCCAGAAATCTGTACATATGAACTTCATCGTGTCTAACTCATCTTTGAACCTCGGCCATTCTCTAGTCAGTCTCTCCATAATTTTGTAGCCGGCTGCAAAACCAATATACTCCACAACAGACAAATCATCTTCCTGGAATAATAATATTTTGATGAAATAAGATTACCTACTTTCAATGGGCTTTACAGGCATAAGATATTTAAAATACAACTATTTGTTATTACAATTTCAACCTAAACACATGTATATTAAAATGTTTTGAGAGAATTTGCAATTTATTAAACATATCAAATGTAATCAATACTCACTTTATCATTATCACTTTTTGTTTGCTCTAAAGCGTAATTTATTATTTCAGAATGTAATAAGTCAAAAACAATATCATCAGCCATTTCGATTATCAATCACAAGGAATTCCTTTAAATAATTGCTTGAAAACTGTTCAATAAAGTTAAGATAGTATCACTCTGTTCAATATAATCCACATTTGTTATTGAAAATCAAGTACTTCTTTAGTTTTCGTAATATCGAATTTAAAGAATAAATTAAAGTTTAGTGTTGTTAAGTACTTAAAATACTCCAAAACATCATTAAGTTGTGTAATCTGTTATGATCACTAACTTATATTGAATTTATAATGGACAGTGTAATTATTTGTATTGCTTAGTTTTTTGTCAGTTGTCAGTTGTCACTTGCGAAATCTATACAATCTATAAATATAATAAATCTGTTTGAATGCCCTTTTCACAATTTGATTGGATGGTTTTCACAAAAGCTTTACGTAACATTTTGTGTTTATTTTATTAAAGAAAAAAATTCTTAATTAAACACATAAGTCTCACTATGTTTGTTTTTCTTTTATGTTAGAAATATTTTTAAATAACTGTCCTAAACTTTAGTAATACTATAGCCTGTCAAAAATATAAATTCGGTGCGAATGGAGTCGTAGTCACAGCTAGTATTATATTATACATTATAAAAATAAAACGAGACAAAATTTGTAATGTTAATATTGTCATTAAACTTCTAAAGGAATAGACAAATTTTAATGAATTTTTATGTATATTTCCAGGGACAAACTACCCTTGATGGTAAAGATTTCCAATTTGACTCAATACTTGCTAACAGAATAAGATACTAGCCCACATGTGTTAAATTAATATTTTTAAAATGTAATTACTATGTGTTAAATATATGACAGAACACAACAAAAGGTTTTTTTAATATATTGTTTGTTTGTCTGCAGAATAAAAAAGTTGTGGCGGAGACTATTATTTATAACTAGAAAATACATAATTTTATATCCTTGGTTGAGGTTTAAAACTAATCAGCGCTGCAGAATACGTTATATTGCATTATTAGTAAGATCCTACTCCCGTACTCAATATACATACTAAAAGGAAAAATTTTAAGAATGCACATTTACACGCATAAGATAAGGTATGATGCTTCAAACGTTACTGAAACAGCATGCTGATCTTCTGTATGTGGTAATACGTTTCTCAGATCAATCAACATACAAGATGCAAACTAATGACTAATTTAACCCTACCATCTATTTTAATCCACACAAACGATAAATAACTATATATAAAAATAGTTACATTAAATAAAATTAAGAAAAACGAATACATGTACTTTGCTCCCCACACTAAACGCTAGCAGAGAAAAAAAAACAAACAACAATATTAATGTACGAACAGTAAAGGAAAAGCTTTAAACTAACAATTAAGTAATTAAAGATCATATATAACAATATTTTTACCTACACCCCGAATAATTGTAAAACCTATAGTATAATTTGATTAAAAAATGTTTCAGTTTGTTAAATTAGTGTCGTAAGTTTCTACTCTGTGACAATGCCTATCCATATCGAGATTGACCTACTACTATACCTACTCTGTATTCTGTAATGTATTTTAAAATCCAAATCAACATGGCGAAACAAGGTTTGTTGTGTCTAGTACAGAGCTCAGTGAATAAATTAGAAAAAATCTCAAATCCTATTTTTGGTTTGTGAACTCTTGTTTCTCGTCAGTGTGTGTGAATTTATTATAACTGCAGTGTCATAAGTATATTTTAAAGAGATGGATAAAGTAAATAATATTTTATCTGATAAAGATGGCGATTCAACCCGAGCCCTTGTTTTAGTAGAGGCGCCATCTATATTGGAAGTTCCAAAACATAAACTAGAAGGAAGTCTTAAGAAAAAGAGAAGGCGCGGGAAAACTAAACGAAAAATATCTAAACCATTCCCAAAAATGTCCTGGCAAGAAAGATGGAAAGTTGATAATACTAAAAGAAACAATAGATTCAGGAAAATCGTGCTTTCAAAAACTCAAGCCCCGTTTAATAACAATCAGTTTTTGATGGAAATTCATAAACCTGAACCAGAGAATAATTTTCAACTTTACAGAACACCTTCCGCTCGTACTCGGGATTCTAGTTTTAGCATCGATTCAGAGGAAAATTATTTCTATTCTCTACCCGAAGACGAAGAAGAATATTTAACAAAAGAATTTTCAAGTGTCTATGAGGATGCTCAATGTGAACGTTTGTCTAATATGTCGAAAAATGAACTTATCCAGGAATATCTTTTGTTAGAAGCTAAATACGATAACCTTGTTAAGAGAAATGAACGGTTTAAAATGAAAGATAATGAAGAAGAACAGGAAACTACAGTTACTGACAAAGAAGTTATAACAGATAGTAATAGCATGTTGACTGACCGAGACATTTCAGGCGCCTCTGTCGCTTCAGGCTCCATCGATGAACCTTCAATGAATGATATCTTGCAGCAGTTAAAAGAACAAGGAGACCAAATTTGTCAACTTAAATTGGCTAATGAAAAATTAATACTCGAAAATAAAAATTTAAGACAAAGAAATCAAGGTACCAGTGAAGATTCGGAAAGTGACAGTTCATCTTCATCAGACAGCTGCAGCAGCTCAAGTTGCAGTTCCACACCAGAACACCAGCCAGATATTGAAAATGGAAATAGAGAAAATCATGTTACTGTAAATGGCAATCACGATAGTGCTACCAGTCCTCGATCTACACCATTGGTCAACGGATTTCATAGTCCACATGACTAGAAAGGGACTACCCAATGTGATATTTATTAATGAGTTAAAAACTTAAAAAACATTATACTAGTAAGTTTTAAAACCATTATGAATATAAAGGTGTCTTGCCTACTGTAAACCCACTTACCACTTAATAATTTTAAGACTAAGAATGTAATTGTGAGATCTCGAACTAGGCTTAGTGGTGTTCTGTGATGTCCAAGTGGATATTATGATAATAAAGTGAGGTTGAAATGCTAAAAATGCAAAATTGTTATTATATATTGTTCAATTATAGTTTTTAGTTATTTAATTTATAAAAAAATCATAATTCGTTATCAAGTTCTATATAATAACAACAGAACAATAATACTTTAAACATATCCATGGAATGGATCTCACTATTATGTTTTACAGTGCACATAGAGATAACTAATATATTACTAGAATTTAGTTAAATATTAAAAAAATATTATTCTTAGTATCCTTTGTTTATAATAGATGAACCAAATTGTGTCAAGTAAGTTTTAAGGATATTAAATACTTATGATGAGGAAATTAAAATATAAACTTAGTTATATTTAGTTTTACACAAAAAACACTTGTTAAAGTTATAATTATTCCATTCACATAGTTGTTTGAAAGTTATGTTCCGTCAAGATGATTCAACCTTTCTATTATTTAACTTTGCACAATACGGTAAGTCACATTTACAAGTTACAACATATTACATTATTTGTTCAGTTTTATAATAACATGTTTTTTATATGCAGTTTAAGATTTTAGTTACTTTAACTTGTAATTAATAAGTTTATTGAAACAACATGCAATGCCAATATATTTGCATAACAAATTGTAATGGTCTTAGAAAACTGATGAAATAAAGTAGAATATAACTCTAGTAATTGAGATTTGTTTTATTTCAGATACTCGATACCCAAAAATAATATATGGGGCACATTAATAATTAAAAACCCACTTTTATATTTAAACATATTTTTAGATTTCTTCCATATAAATATTTTTACATTAATGTATATAGTACAAGTGTTGATATTTTGATTAATTACTTTAAGCATTTATTATCTTTTATAGTAAAGAACATAAAAATATTTTATACATTATTTAATTAATCTTATATTACATTTTATTGAAAACTACAAGTATGACAAATATGTAGTACGTTAAACTCTCTTAAATACAATTATCTGGTGTGGTTAATCATAATCTATTTTTTCTTAGCTTTAGACTCCGGCGCATTTGGATTTGTACCTTTATAAAATTGTTTTAATAAAGTCATTGCTTCATCAGCTAAAACATTTCCTGTTAACTTATAACTCTTATTATATAACTTATTAACATCTAATACTGTATTACCACCAAACCTATCGTTTGCACAGCCGTAGACCACTTCTTTAACATTTAAATTATTTAACGCGGCTGCACACATGATGCAGGGTTCGACAGTTACATAAACAACAATGTCTTCAAAATAGGTTACATAGTTAATATTATGACTTTTACAATAATCTAATATTAATTCGATGCAGTTTATTTCTGCATGTCTTGTAGGGTTATGTGTAATATTTACGCTGTTTCTGCCTTCTGCAACAATATTTCCGTTAAATGTAAATACACAGCCAACTGGAACTTCCTGAGAAGCCAAAGCTTCGGCGGCTAGATCAAGAGCTCTCTTCATGAAATCATTCATTTTGTCAAAAATATATTCACATTTCACGTGTTATGTAAACATTTTTCACGAAGACTTTCAAATAGTAAAAATTAGAAATTACATTACAATTTATTTTACAATCATTTTTTTTTACTTGACAGTTGACAGATGTCACCAAGCTTAAAATATTTAGTATGGAGAGTAGAGAAAAGGAGTAGTACACATATACAGAAGAAAAAAACAAAAAGCTCTACAGTAAAAGAATATTTTAGGGCACAAGTATTGTGTGGTATTTTTTAAACATGTAAAGAAATAAGAAGTATATAACTCTTTTTCAAGACATTCTGTTACAGACGAGGTACACTAAACAGTTGATTATTTAATTTGTTGTTTCCTAGTGTGTACTATACTTCTTCTCAATATAAGTACTTTACCTTATTTAGAGCTGGTTACTACGTTCATTTCATTCATTAGTAGGACGCGAATGCACTGTGGTGAGTTATTCATTATTTCTGTAATGGTTTTGACTTTTCAGCCTGCTACGACTCATTCGTAGAATATAAATGCCTGTTTTTTTTGTTGGTGTGCAATTTATGATTTATAGTGTGCATAAGGAATTAAGTATTGGTTTTAATAAAAAAAAAACAAATTACTTTAATGAATATATTAATTATTAATCAGTAAAATTAGATCTTTTACACGACGTTAGATTGATTTTTATGGACAATAAATACTTTAAACAACTGAAGTCGCGATATTATGGCCTGTATGTCGATGTTTTGAAAAAAAAGGAGAAAATATTTTTTTAATGATGTAAAAGTACAAAGATACTAATTCTCCGTCTGTATGTAGGCCACAACAGGGGCAACAAATTTGAGTATTTTCATAGATGATGACATGTTTGTTTTAGGGCACAGATAATACACATATATAGCACTGAAAATTGTCAGACCAAAATCTACACAATTCTGGACATTCTCAAAATCTAATCTCAATTATAACTGCAATGATAGAATTAAATTTTATAAACTACTTTTTAATACTTATACATTGAACATAATACCTCCATGGTGTATATAGTAATAATTGGAGTCACATTTTTAAATCAGCCTAACACCCTATTACTACACACTTTATGAATAATATTCCAACAGTCCAAAATTTTTTAGCTGCTCCATTGCTTTTGGTGTCCAATTATTGTTATTAACAGTTCTTGGACTGGGGTGAGACAGATAGAGTACCTACAAGGAATATTTTTTTTATTTTATGAAGTATAATTGTATTTAATTAATTTTAATCCTTAATGAAGTATCACCTTGATATTACTTGATGGCAAGTATTTCTTTATTGCTTTTTGAGCTCTTGTTTCACAAAATTTCCCCACTGCTACAATAATTTCTACTTCATATAATTTTAAAATTTTAATAAAAAATGGATCACAAATATTATATAATTTCTCAATTTCTGACACCTGTTGGATTCATATTAGATTAATAAAGAAAATATAAATTTTAATACAAATGTTGAAAAAAAAATACCAACTTTAAAATCACCGGGAGTAAGATTGCAACCGTTGCTCTTCATCCATTGCTGGTTAATGTAATTATATACAAAACTACTTTTAAAAAACTTATCAGGGACTTCACATATTGTTTTAATTAAATCCCAAAATCTTTTACCACTAACCTGAAATAAATATAAAAGAAATATAAATCTTTAACATTTAAATAAAATATTAATAGGAATAAAAAAACTTTTGTATGTTAATACCATGCATGGCTACGTTTGTCCTTTTCTATTTACATGTTAAATAGTATAGATTACTTTGTAATGAGTGGAAATCTAGCATCCCTACAGGGCATATCTGGTTTGAGCTATAACTACAATAAAACTGTTTTCACATGTACACAACATTAAGATGATAGATGGCTTGATTACTGGAGTGTACCATGGGAACATATCTTCACTTATTAACTAGTAATTATAGAAATAAATACCTCAGTTCTGGTGCACTCAAATCCTTTGACCGGTCGCTCTCTTAACTCATGTGGTGGCTTATTTACTGGCCCTTCAATTTTGAGCCAGTCTCGCACAGAGGAAATTTCCCCAAAAGGTACCTTCATTTAAAAATATATAAATAAAAGATATATATGAGTAAAATCAATATTTCTTAAATGATTGTGATTTTACCCCAGTCTGGGACATTCCCCAAGGTCCTGGATTCATACCAAAATACATTATTTTCTTAGTACTATTACAATATTTACGTACATACATTTCAAAAGTGTAACGGGCATATAAAGTGGGATTGTAAACACATTTTACAGCTGCTGGTAATTGAAACTCTAATATTGATTCATTCATTTCATCAATAATTTCAAGGAAATCATTGCATATCCCATTTTCAGACAAGTCCTTTTTGTTATCAGTGGAGAAAAACGTAGAAATTACTTCAATACTCATGTTTTAATATAAAAACATATATTGTTTATTACAAATATTTAACTATACGACATGTTTGCAATTGTATTTTGAACAAAGTATAACATACAACTCCAATTTCGAAGTGTTTTATTTAACCGATATAATCTGTTTATTGTTTAACGAATTAATTTAAAAAAGATATATTTAATGTCTTGTTAATAGTTAAACAAAGAAAGATAATAACAATTAACTAATTCAATCCGTTACCTGTGTTTACAAGATTCAGTGCTGCCCGTATAGAAAAACTATTTTAATTTTTATGTCGCGAAATTATACATTATAAGAAATAATATTTACTTTCAATGATTGAAATTTTTGTCAACAGGTTTAAAGATTACCTATTCCAACATTTAAATACGTAAAAATCTATAAACCGTATAATATCAACCTAAAAATAAGAAATGAAGAAAAGGGATGGAATATTCATTTAACGAACTTAATTCACCAAACTTACAAATTAAGCAATAATTTTCACCGTATGATATTTAAATATCATATTATTAACTACTTAACTAAATTAACTTTATATTTGTATTGTCTGTGGTACTTTACTTACTTTGATTTTGATTAAAATTATTATAATAAAACTTATATAGATAATAAAATGTGCTCATAAAAGTTATTTATTGCTTAGCAATCGCTGGGCTGGTAAATACTTCAGCACGAGCAAGTATGTAAATAACTCTATTAAGTTATCAGTGCAATATAGTCTTTGGCGGGTAACCTATCCTTCCCCTAAAGGGATAAACATAAACATTAAACGTTTTATTTTATAATGAAGTATCATAAATCCCGTTAATATTATAAATAACTTGGCTACAGCTGGTAAGAAAAGTTCATACATAATCTATTTAAAATCGAATAATGTATAAACGCTACATATATATATATAGTTCACTTTCTGGACTTATATATAATTGAATGTAATGTTTCTCGCCAAATTGTGGTGTATTTTTATCTTTAATTTAATTTTATTGACTGAACATCAACAGCAATATGGACATGGATGAGGAGCTTATTCAAAAATTGACAGCCAAAGCCTCTGTTCCTATTATATTTCGTAAATTTATAACTAATTGGTCTTTGTGTCATTGGAGTCCGGAGAAATGGTGTTCAGTGTTCGATGAAGCAAAATTACCATTCCGGTGTTTACAAAAAAATTTTGTATCGGACGAACCCTGCTGGGAAAGGCGATGTAAAGAGAAGGTGATGACTTTCAAGGCTTTTTTAAAGACTATTCCAACAAACAATGACTGGATGTATTTTGATTATAAATATGTCAACAAGTGGTTAAAAAGTGACAGTGAATTATGGAAGGTAATTTTTAAAATTATAAGTTCATATTTTTATTATATATATTTTATTTTTAATGTAATGTTTTGTCTGTCCTAGTTAAGTGCCTTTGATTCTTATAAAATTCTTTTAATTAATGTTGTTCTGCAGTTAACAATTTTAATTAATTATTAAAAAATATTTGCCTGCTCTTTTACTATTTACATACATATTTTTTTTATAGTGCAGACTTGCACACAATTAAATAGAAAGTTTTTATTACGAAAAATATATTCTGAAACAATATTTTTTGCACAAAGGAAATATCGTGGAAACAATTTGGCTATCCCACTAAAGGTGCTTCAGACTCAACCCTATGGGTAGGCAGCCAGGGTGCTCATACCCCAGCACATCAAGACACCTATGGATACAACATTGTTGCTCAAATATATGGCCGGTAAGTATTTTAATTTGTAAAAAAAAAATAGAATGTCTAATATCACATAATTTTAAGTATCTGGCTTAATCATATGTGAATCAATGTGAATTTGTGAAATTTACTATTTATATCTCTTACATAACTTTCTTATCAAAATGTTTATCTTATGTCCATAAGATAAAAAGCTAAAATAAAGGTTTGTATCCTTTATATGAAAATTACAAACAAACTGTTTTATTAATTAATTTATTATAACATTCTGATCAATTTTATTTTCCTTTTTTTATAACATTTTTATACACATATTTTTTATAGTAAAGAGGTTTGATTAAAATAGAGAGAGATCTGGCTTATACAAAATCTTAGGGCATTAAAAATAATAAGAAAAAAATGTTAAATGATAAACAATAATAAAATGATGAATACACTAACATTGTACTATTTTTAGTTTTGTTTTGGACTGATTATACTCTTTTTTTCTTTATAATAATTTATATTATTAGACTGTTCTTAGGGTAAATATAGGTAGTAAATACTTAAGTGTACATATTTATAATTCCATTACATTGAGAGTAAATTCTTTACCATATTAAGTGCTAAGATGAAGTAACATCCTTTTTAAGCTAATGGCTATGAAATTGCAAAATTACCTAGTTTATTATATTATAAAATATAATAGCGTTATGATCTCATGCAATGATGTCAGTTCCTTTATAGCTTGTATTATTAATGGTCTTTGAGATTACCAATTTTATTGTTAATGATAATGTTTTAGCAAGAGATGGATACTATTTCCACCGGAAACGGGTGGTTTGAAACCTACAAGAGTACCGTATGAGGAGTCCAGCGTGTACAGTGAATTGAATTTCTACTGCCCCGCTAACTTGGACGCTTTCAATGGTAACAATTGTAATTCTATTAATACGAATTATTTTACTATAACTATATTAATATTAAAGTAGTTTTTACAGAAAGCTTATTTATACATGAATATAAGCGATTTACCAGTCACTGACTCGTCACGAAATCTCCGAAACTATCTGTCCGATTAACTTGGAATTTTACATAGTTACTTCTTTTGTGACGTAGACGTCCACTAAGAACGGATTTTACGGAATTCCTATCACAACGGATTTCAACTTTTTGCATTTCGCCAGGTTTTAAACTTGTAGGGGTGGGTGCAAAAAGTTGAAATTAAAAAATTATCATAAATAAAAAATCTTGGACATAAAAATATAATTGATTACGAAATTAAACTTGATATATTTGAAAAATAAATAAATATTATTAAAAAAAAAAATCCGTCCTTAGTTTTATGCTGGCAATATTTTCGTGGTGTAGGCCTACTGGGGATCACCTTATTACATAACGGGAACGCATCCCAATACACAGCACCTCATAGGTGATGTAGAAATCTGTGTGTTCACTGACTGGCATTATATTTCTCTATTAAAAATTTAAAAATATACACTACATATAAAAAAGAAATTATTT
This sequence comes from Melinaea menophilus ssp. n. AW-2005, assembly GCA_918358695.1. Lineage (NCBI taxonomy): Eukaryota > Metazoa > Arthropoda > Insecta > Lepidoptera > Nymphalidae > Melinaea > Melinaea menophilus. The sequence goes on from OU911042.1 coordinate 29,040,783, forward strand.
TTGTCTATACAAGAAGTCTTACTTTACATCCAAATTAATAATATGTATATTATATAAATATGGTATCAAAATAGTCCTGACACATAATATATTAATATTATTGTTTTTAAGTTCTACTCTAGATATATATCTTGTCTTATGAATTGTCTCCAGGTCTGAATGGTGGTAGAATGGTTGAGCTGTCTGCAGGTGACGCTCTCCTTGTGCCGAGGGGTTGGTGGCATTATGTTCAAAATCTTGACCCCTTGAATATAAGTCTCAATATTTGGTTACCGCATGTGAGTTACATATATTATTTATGTAAAAATATATTACTTTATTATTATTTCTTTTGTAAATTGTAAAATAATGCTAATAACCGAAATAATATAAATTAGTCATTCTATTGTGTAACATTTTTTTCTTACTTTTTATTATTACAGTAATTAGTTTTTTTTTTTTAATTTTAATACAGGAAAAGGAGGTTTAATAAAAATGTTTTGTTTTTATACAGGAAAAGGACAATTCAACACAAATATCGGAAGCCCTCATAAAATTATTAATAGCACAAATATGCAAGGATCTTCCTCCGGAAACTTCCAAGCTGTTGGTCAATCCGAATGAGGTATGTATTGTAAATTTTATAAATAAAAGTAATAATCAAGAAAATCTAAATGGTGTGACAATCATAGTGCAATTTTTAATTTGTTTTTTTTTTCTACCGCATTTTATGGTAATACAACCTTCTTTATGGTATTAAAATAATATTTTACATGAGGATGTTCAGGTGACTTGTATTTCAATGATTCATTAATGATGTAATATTGACATCACTGCTTGTAAATGATCTCAACTTGATGATCTATGATCTATTAATATCTGTATGACTTATCATTTGGCAAATCATACATTTGGCATACCGTCTTGGAATTTTGATTTTATTGCATCAATATGTTTACTAATTGTAATATATATACCAATTAATGCTTTTAAAAGTTTGGCAAAAATATAAATATAAAAAATATATATACTTGTAAATAAAAATAACTGGCAACAAATTCTATTTGTCGATTTTGAAATCTTGATATAAAAAAATATTAATCTTTAATTAGTAAATATATTGAAAAAATTGTATATATTTAGGAAAACCTATTTTAACTCCTGCATATTGGTATGCAGGCATGGCATCTAATATGATTTGCAGCAATGGCGATCTATAAAATTGTTTTATTAAATAAATGGGTGTGGAAAAATTTAAAGTCATGATTTTTCATTATTATAATTGGGGGTGTGTTCTAGCACCATGTGAAAACATTGAAATTTAATTGTAAGGCTCAAATAATGTCATGGCTAAGGGGTTATTTGTAAATCTTAACAAATTTCGTTACTTTAACTGACCGAAAATAGTGCATTTCTCCTATAAAATATCTATGAATTATAAAAAAAATGTTTTTTCAGGACGACATATCGGATACACCTCTCGCCGTTTTATTTCTACAACTGGATACGGTCGTTAAATCATATTTGGACAAAAAAAGAAAATCTCGTCGTATTAAACGTCAGAAAACGCGGGAAGATTCCCAAGAGACAGATGTGGAGGAGTTTGATCTCAGTTCTATAATAAATAAAGTGAAAAACTTAGAAATAGTTCCAGCCATCAGTACAAATGATCTCATCGAATTAATAAGAAATAATTTAAAAGAATTTGTAATTAAGGACAAAACTCCCGATGAAGATGAAGTAGAGGGCGCCACTAGCGGCCTCTGCTTGACCAAGGCAGTGATCGACGCGTTCAGCCAAAAGGATGTTATTGATCTCGTGAAGCAAAACCTTTTTGCAGCGCTTGGCTCAAACGTTTAGTTTTTTTTTTTTTGTAATAATTACGGGCCATTCTAATCTCACTTATATTTTATTACTTCCTCGAGTTAGCAGAGTTATTCACAATAAATTTCAATGAATAAATAATTTAAAATATTTGTTATAATACTATAAATTTGACTTACAGTGGTGCTTTTTATACGTTAAGGACGCCATTTTGTATACATTTTGTGATTTAAAAAAGTGGAATTACTTGATTTATAAAATTTAAATTGAAAAATACTATTTAAATGTGATATTATGAATATAAAAACGGTTTAAACAATTGTACTAAGTACTTTTGTTGACTCTTCTAAGAGTAGCGTTATTTGTGTTATTATAGTAGTAGCTCATATATAGTATTCAAATTATATGATTAAGATATTTATAATAAAGACTTATTTTCGACTTTTGTTTAATGTATTTTAATATGTTTTATCTGTTTCCTCTTTGCCTCAGATTCGGTATTATAAATAATACACGTTAATTGAAATATCAAATTTTTTTTTCATTTGAAATTAATTTTTAAGCCTTAAATTTCCACGTTCTATTTGGGTTTGAGCAACTTATCAGACCAAAAGAGCAAAATAAATATTTGAAAACATAATTCTTAGAACATATTTAATCAAGGACGATATATACAATTCAGTTATTTATTTTTGACAATTTTGTTTTTTTTTTATATAACTGCGATAGTAGAAATCACTGAAAAGTATGAACATGAAGAGATTCTGTGGTACCAGGAGATAGACGGGCGGGCTCGGGTATGTACAGTCCTTCATCGCTAATACGGAAGAACAGTGAATCAGCAGAACTCCGAATTGTAGCTGCAAATTAATAATAATTATAAAGATTTTAAATGTTACATACTTTTGAACATTCATTTATTCAATTATCATTCATCCTTTCATTCATCCTTGATGTTCATTTCTTCAACCTGTCAATCGTTCATTAACCTCAATAATGATCAACGGATAAAAAGTAATTGTTCATTTCAATTCCATTTTATTTTTATCGTGAATTTGAGTTTACGGGATACAAGCACAGGATTGTGTACCTCGTCCGCTATCTTATGAATAAGGGTGTCAGTAATTTTTTGTATTTATTTCTTATTTATATAATATTTTTTTTATGTAAGAGGAGGGCAAACGAGCGTTTATCAGTAACCCGATGACAAGTGATCACCTCCGCCTACAAACTCTTGCAACATCCGGGTAATCGCAAGAGCGTTGCCGGCCTCGGAGGTGGGAGTATACACCTTTTTTAAAGATACCGATGTCGTTTCAATTCGAAAATACCGCAGAGGAAGATCACCAGGCATTCAGGTAGTACGGATCGTTTTACAGGCGATGAGGTGTTGTACGGTGAAATTCGGCGTTAAAATTCAGGCATCACATGAAACACTCCCAGTTGTAAATGAGTTTAGCTGCTTACAGAGCACCGGGTTCTCGACAATTCGAATGGCTTTACACTGTACGCGCTCAAAAGGTAAAAGCTAATATTCTGGTGATCCAGATCAGATATGAGAACAGTACTCCATTTGTGGCCGGATTTGCGTCTTATAGAGCGCTAGGCTATGACCAGGCTTGTAATACTGTCTCGCTCTATTGATCACTCCCAATATCATCGAGGCCAATTTAGCCTTGCTCTCCAGAGGACCACATTTTTTTTGTAATAAACGAGCACACTTTTTTTGGGGATTAAACTGAATGAGGATTAGTTTAAACAATTCTGAGACCAGCACCAAAGAGCTCCACGTTGTTTTTGTGTTTGATCAACTTATCCGACTAAAAGAGCAAAATAAATATTTGACAACATAATTCTTAGAACATATTTAATCAAGGACGATATATACAATCCAGTTATTTATTTTTGACAGTTTTGTTTTTTTTTATATAACTGCGATAGTAGAAATCACTGAAAAGTATGAACATGAAGAGATTCTGTGGTATCAGGAGATAGACGGGCGGGCTCGGGTATGTACAGTCCTTCATCGCTAATACGGAAGACGAGTGAATCAGCAGAACTCCGAATTGTAGCTGCAAAATTAATAATAATTATAAAGATTTTTAATGTTAAATACTTTTGAACATTCATTTATTCAATTACCATTCATTATTTCATTCAGCCTTGGTGTTCATTTCTTCAACCTGTCAATCGTTCATTGACCTCAATAATGATCAACGGATAAAAAGTAATTGTTCATTTCAATTCCATTTTATTTTATCGTGAATTTGAATTTACGGGCTACGAGCACGGGGTTGTGTACCTCGTTCGCTATCTTATGAATGAAGGTGTCAGTAGTCTTTTGTATTTATTTCTTCTTTATATAATTTTTTTTATGTAAGAGGAGGGCAAACGAGCGTGTATCAGTGACCCGATGATAAGTGATCACCTCCGCCTACAAACTCTTACAACATCCGGGTAATCGCAAGAGCGTTGCCGGCCACGGAGGTTGGAGTATACACCTTTTTTAAAGATACCGATGTCGTTTCAATCCGAAAATACCGCAGAGGAAGATCGCCAGGCATTCAGGTGCTAAGGATCGTATTACAGGCGATGAGGTGTTGTACGGTGAAATTCGGCGTTAAAATTCAGGCATCACATGAAACACTACCAGTTTTAAATGAGTCTAGCCGCTTACAGAGCACCGGGTCCCCGACAATCCGAACGGCTTTACACTACGCGCTCAAAAGGTAAAAGCTAATATTGTGGTGATCCGGATCAGATATGAGAACAGTACTCCATTTGTGGCCGGATTTGCGTCTTATAGAGCGCTAGGCTATGACCAGGCTTGTAATACTGTCTCGCTCTATTGATCACTCCCAATATCATCGAGGCCAATTTAGCCTTGCTCTCCAGAGGACCACATTTTTTTTTTGTAGTAAACGAGCACACTTTTTTTTGGGGATAAAACTGAATGAGGATTAGTTTAAACAATTCTGAGACCATCCCCAAAGAGCTCCACGTTGTTTTTGTGTTTGATCAACTTATCCGACTAAAAGAGCAAAATAAATATTTGACAACATAATTCTTAGAACATATTTAATCAAGGACGATATATACAATCCAGTTATTTATTTTTGACAGTTTTGTTTTTTTTTATATAACTGTGATAGTAGAAATCACTGAAAAGTATGAACATGAAGAGATTCTGTGGTATCAGGAGATAGATGGGCGGGCTCGGGTATGTACAGTCCTTCAACGTTAATACGGAAGACAAGTGAATCAGCAGAACTCCGAATTGTAGCTGCAAATTAATAATTATAAAGATTTTTAATGTTAAATACTTTTGAACATTCATTTATTCAATTACCATTCATCCTTTCATTCAGCCTTAATGTTCATTTCTTCAACCGGTCAATCGTTCATTGACCTCAATAATGAAAAACGGTTAAAAAGTAATTGTTCATTTCAATTCCATTTTATTTTATCGTGAATTTGAATTTACGGGCTACGAGCGCGGGGTTGTGTACCTCGTCCACTATTTTATGAATAAGGGTGTCAGTAGTTTTTTGTATTTATTTCTTCTTTATATATATTTTTTTTATGTAAGAGGAGGGCAAACGAGCGTGTATCAGTGACCCGATGACAAGTGATCACCTCCGCCTACAAACTCTTGCAACATCCGGGTAATCACAAGAGCGTTGCCGGCCTCGGAGGTGGGAGTATACACCTTTTTTAAAGATACCGATGTCGTTTCAATTCGAAAATACCGCAGAGGACGATCGCCAGGCATTCAGGCGGTACGGATCGTATTATAGGCGATGAGGTGTTGTACGGTGAAATTAGGCTTTAAAATTCAGGCATCAGATGAAACACTACCAGTTGTAAATGAGTCTAGCCGCTTACAGAGCACCGGGTCCCCGACAATCCAAACGGCTTTACACTGTACGCGCTCAAAAGGTAGAAGCTAATATTCTGGTGATCCAGATCAGATATGAGAACAGTATTCCATTTGTGGCCGGATTTGCGTCTAATAGAGCGCTAGGCTATGTCTAGCTTGTAATACTGTCTCGCTCTATTGATTACTCCCAATATCATCGAGGCCAATTTAGCCTTGCTTTCCAGATGACCACATTTTTTTTTGTAGTAAACGAGCACACTTTTTTTGGGGATTAAACTGAATGAAGATTAGTTTGTTCAATTCTGAGACCATCCCCAAAGAGCTATCTATAGAAGAAACAAGTTTCTTTTGACACTCGTCAAGTTTCTCCCTAGACAGCCCTGCATGGCCGGAATATACCGCATTCCTAGTGCTGTCACCCACATAACAATTTATTGAAAATATCCAACATATCATTTGCGTGCAGGAGGAACAGAGTTGGGGATAGCACACAACCTTGGGGTACACCAGCACCAGCATTCCATAGGTAGGAAGCGTCGAAAAAAGATCGAAGCCATTCGCCCTGTCCAGACTAACTTTCGAAAACAACTGCCGAATGGTGCGTAAAATATAAAAGAAGGTTGCTAGCCAATAGATCTCATTCATCGATTACCTGGCGATCATGGAGGAACGTTAGGAGGTGTTGATTGATGATGTCATCCATTACTTTGGAGAGAAGAAAAGTAATGGCGAGAGGTTTGTAGTTAACTGGGTTCGAGCTATCACCTTTTTTAAGGATCGGATGGACAAAAGTACACTTTCATAAGACCAGGACCCTGTGTTTAAAACAGGCGCACATGTTCGTAACACCATTAGGGAAATGCCGGACGACCCACTCGACTCAGTATCCAAGGAAAATATAAATAAAGTTTCGGATAATTTTTTGCCGAAAAACAGTTTCTGGCACTGAACTCTGACACCGCGGGATGGTAGACGGTGTGTTCCCTTGGTCGTCCAAAGCCGAGTTTGAGGTAAAAAGATGCCCAAGATGCTCTGCCTTATGGACCAGAGAGTCATTTCGCGTGCAATGGTGATAGAGACAGCTGGCAAAAGTTCACAGAACAGTGGCTTTTGAATGCGCCCAAAACTTGCGCGTACCAGACGTTTATCTTGTCAATTGATCCCCAATTTTGACGACGTATTTGAACTTCGCCCTAGCAATTTGCCGTTTCAAGAATCTGAAGTCATGGTTATATTTCCCCTTCAGAACTAGTGTTCGGATCCTTGTTGACTAACGCATTAGCGCCTGCTAATTGCCTGCCGGCTGCTGCAGCCCAGACGGATGCATCAAACCAATGCCGCGACCTGCCACCAAGTGGTACCACAAAACTTAGTACAAATTGTTCCATGCCTTGTAGTATCATATAAGCAAAAGCCGCAGCCCAGTCACCTGATCATTGGAAGGGAAACAAACCGGCCCATAGGTAGGATGCAAGAGAGGAGCGCATTTCCTCTGAATCCGCTGACTTGTAGTGCCAAACGCGTCGGGTCGTGAGTCTTGTGCGAACCGGAGATTGAATGGGCAGTAGACTCCGTATCAAGCAATGATCAGAGAATCCTAGGGGGGCCTCAACATTGATTTGGTACTTTCCGCGATGTGTAGTCAATACAAGATCCAACAAAGAGACAGAGCATTTGCCAGAGCGAAGTTAAACACAGTTCTCTCACCGTAGGCGATGGCACGTGACCCTAGCCAATCACCATTGTAAAGTCCTCGAGAACAACGACTTCGGCGGATGGATTCTGTGAAAGCAGATAGTCAATCTTCGTCTGGACATGGCCCAAGAGTTGATCCGTTTCTGCACTACCACTATGGAAACTGTAGAGGCACGCGTAAACTCTGAATTATGGATCATATCTACGAGCAAAAAAAAAAAAAAAAAGAGCAGCCAGATTACAAATAGGTTCCGGCAGAGTACAAATATGACGGGCTGCCCTAGCAAAATCCGAGAATCATTCTCCTGATTTTGCTCGGGGAGGAGTTCTCCGCCTTCGAATCCCGTACCTTCCTAGGGTATATGTTTTTGAGGCATCGCTTTCATGTTTAGAGGGTGGGGAGGTATCCGGATTCTCTCACTCAAGTCACGGAACATAACCATTTTTTTTTATGGAATAGGAGGGCAAACGAGCTGACGGGTCACAGATTATTTGTGATCACCGTCGCCCAGGAACTCTAGCAACATCCGACGATTTTCAAGAGCGTTGCCGGCCTAGGAGGTAAGAGTAAACGCCTTTTTTGAAGGTACTCATGTCGTACCGATCTGGAAATACCGCCGAAGGGAGTTCGTTCCACATTCGAGTGGTACGTGAAAAAATGTACTTGAGAACCGCGCAGTGGAGAATCACATGGGGGTGCGGGTGGTATTAAAGGCGATGGTGCGCTGTGCGATGATGAAATTCGGCAGTAGGCATCAGATCGAATAGCTCTTCGGAACACTCCACGTGGTAAATGCGGTAGAAGACGCACAGAGATGCACGTCTCTACGGAATGCCAAAGAGTCCAGCAGTTCATAGAGCACCAGGTTCCCGACAATCCGAACGGCTCTCCGTTGTACGCGGTCAAATGGTAGAAGCTGATGTTGGGGTGATCCGGACCAGAGATAAGAACAGTACTCCATGTGTGACCGGACCTGCGCTTTGTAGAGCGCAAGTCTTTGGCCAGAATTAAAATACAGCCTCGCTCTATTGATCACGCCCAATGTCATCGAGGCCAACTTGGCCTTGCTCTCCAGATGACCACGAAACTGACAAGCGCTCGAAATGTCGAGACCCAGTATTCTGATACTTGGCCAGGCAATGAGGGGAGTGCTATCGAAGAGCGGTTATACGACAAATGGTGTTTTCTTAATGGTAAAAGCGCAAACCTGTGTTTTCTGGGAATTGAACTGAACGTCGTTGAGTTCACCCCGCTCAGAGATCATAACCAAGGAAGTCTCTTTAGAAGACACAAGTTTCTTTCGGTACTCGTCGACATTTTCCCGAGAGAGACCTACACGGCCGGAATATACCGCATCCCCAGTGCTGTATTCTGCATAACAATGTATGTTGGAAATATCCAACATATCATTGATGTGCAAGAGCAACAGAGTTGGGGATAGCACGCAGCCTTGGGGTACACCAGCATTCACGGGCTTGGGGTCCGAGCAAAAACCACCGAGAACGACATATATGCTCCGCCCAGTGAGGAAGCTGGTGATCCACTTGCATAAACTCTCGGGAAGCCCATAGGAAGGTAGCTTCCAAAGAAGCCCCTTGTGCCATACAGAAGGATTTCGCCATATCCAGACTAACTGCCAGACTCTCTCCCTTGCTTTCAATAACAGCTGCCCAACGGTGCGTAAGATATAACACACGATCACCAGCCGATCGACCATGGCGAATGCCATATTTGCCGGTCATTGACCACCTGCTGATCCTCGAGGTACGTTAGGAGCTGTTTATTGATAATGCTCTCCATTATTTTGGAGAGAAGAGAGGTAATGGCGATAGGTTTGTAGTTAGCTGAATTGATAAGGGCACGCTTCCATAAGACTGGGACTACGCTTTTAAGGTAGGAGTACCGAAATAGACTTGCACTGGTGTCAATTCAGGGCACATGCCCGTAGCACAATTGGAGAGATACCATCTGGCCCACTTATGAACTTCCAAGGAAAAGAGGGCTTTTCGGATGCTTTTTTGCCGAAAAACTATTTCCGGAATTAAGCTCTAACACCGCGGGATGATAGGCGGTGTCTTACTTTGGTCGTCCAAAGTCGAGTAGGAGGCAAAAAGAGTGCCCAAGAGATCGGCTTTCTCTTTTTCCGTGTGGGCCAGAGAGTCGTTCCCAGTGTGCAGTAGCGGTAGGATTAGCTGGCAAAAGTTTTCCAAGGTGGCTTTGGAAACCGCCCAGAACTTGCGCGTGCCAGGCGGGTACCTTGCCAGCTGATCCCCAATTTTGACGACCTGCTTGAACTTTGTACTAGCAATTTTCCGTTTGAAGAATCTGGAGGCATGATTATATTTCCTCTTCAGAAGTCTAGAGTTCGGATCCATACTGACTAACGCATTGGTCCAAGCTTGATATGCCTGCTGTTTGCCAGCTGCTGCAGCCCTGACCAACGCATCGAATCAAGGCCGCGATCTGCCACCAAGTGGTACCACAGAGCTTCGTACAAATAGTTCCATGCCTGAAGTATCATATCAGCTACAGCCGCAACGCAGTCACTAGGATCATTGGAAGGGAAACAAATAGGCCCCCATGGGTAGGATGCAAAAAAGGACTGCATTACATCCCAATTCGCTGACTTGTAGTGCCAAACGCGTCGAATTGCAGATCTTGTGCGAGCTGGACGTTGAATGGCAACTAGACTCCGTACCAAACAATGATCAAAGGACCCTAAGGGAGGCTCGACAGTGACTTGGTATTTCCCGGGATGTGTAGTCAGCAAAGAGGGCATATGGTTGGTGTATGGATGTTGTTGGTAGACGAGTGTGCGTCTTGACCAACTGGGACAGACCATTTGCCAGAGCAAAGTTAAACACAGATCTCCCCGCCTAGTCGGTGGCACGTGATCCTAGCCAATCGGTATTGTGCGCATTGAAGTCCCCGAGGACTACGACTTCAGCGGAGGGGGTCTTCCAGATTCTCTCACTCACCGACGAAACATAACCAAATGAATTTGGTTACTACACGTCGGTCTTCTGTGAGAGGGTGGTCCTTCCCCGGCCGAGCCAGCCCAATATGAGCTGCAATCAAATAACTACAGCTAGGCTCAACCACCTAAACATACATAAATTATACATCAAAGCTCTTATAGAGACCCTTATTTATTGAAGTGTTTCATTCTACGGAGATTTATTTTATAAAAAAAATGCATGCTATCTGAAAACACGGTTTCAACGCTCTTTTTACTGGATTAATGATATTAAAATAGTATTGATCTTACAATCTGTAGTTGAGTAACATGTTTCTTCCACCAAAAGCCCTTTTTGGATTCTGTCCACGTGGTCAGCATGTAGTATGAGTACATAACGATATGTACGAATGAGTTGACTGGTACAATTATAGTCCCGTGTCCACCTTAAAAGAAACGATTGATTGATTGACTAAATTACAAAATATTTTGTTAATCAGTATTAGATTTAGATGTTTCTTTTCAGAATGAAACCCATATGCAGTAACGCTAAAAAGTATTTTGACAAGGCTCATTTTGTTATTATCTTGTTTCTGGGTTCATCAAAATAGGTGCTACTATTTCTATTTTATTATGCACCTTAACTACTGTGAGGTACAAGTTGGAACATGTTTCTTTGCTTTTTTCGTAAACAAGAAAACATGTTCAAACTTGAACGCTTAAATATTTTGACAAGAGTTCCTGATTGTCAGCGATAGCGCTTGCATTGTGATTAGAATTTTCTTTTAATTAATTAGTTATAGTAACTTGACTGCCGTACAAAGTGCTCGATTGTTTAAAGTGTCTCGACAACTTATTAGTGCGTGGAATAAAGCTTTTAATGAACGTAAAACTGTGAAAAGTAAGCCTCGAAGTGGCCGTCCGAAAAAAACTACTACGAAGGAAGACCACTTAATAAAAAGGTTATCGATTGGTGATGTCCGAAAATCCACTGTGCAAATTAAGAATGAGTTACCAAAAAAAACATGACATTAATATATACGTTTCAATTGTGAAATGCCATCTAAAAGAGTTTGAATTGCATGAACGACGCCCGAATAACAAACCGTTGATTTCTGCAAATAATAGGAAACTGCGTTTTGCGTTCGTAAAACGGTTCACATCATGGACGGCTTCAGTATGGTCCAATGTGTTGTGGAGTGATGAGAACATATTTAATTTAGTGTCATTTGATGGCATTCGGTACGTATGGCGGTGGCAATATTATGGTTTGGGGATGCTTTTTACGCCAAGGAGTTGGACCATTAGTTTAGTTTAGTATTTTCAATAAGATAACGATCCTAAGCACAAGTCGAAGCATGTAAGTGTCTTCATAACACTCGCAGAAATCAAACTTTCGGAGTGCCCAAGCCAAAGTGCCGACTTAAACCCGATAGAGGATCTTTGGGAGAAACTGGATCGCCGCATAAGATGTCGTAATTATTCAAACAAGGAAGCTTTGTACAAAGCATTAATTAAAAAATGAAGCCTAATTCATATTGAACGTTTGCAAAATTAGTTGATTAAACGCCGGCGCGCTGTGAAGCGGTATTGAAGGCGAATGGATATGCAAAGAGTTAATTCTCAAAATACTTTTGAGCTGTCCTTGAGCAAACTATTGTTTATTTTTTTTTGTTTGCCATTTCATACCTTTTAGTCTTAATTTGTGAAACATGACATCACTTCAAATATATTAATTTTTTTTATATGTAGTAAATTGTACATGTCAAAATAATTTTGAGCGCTCTGTATATATCGATCATACCTCAGTACCTGCTATATTGTATTACATATTAATAGACTTTAAAACATTGGTCATGTTTAAGTCTTAACATGAACCAATAAGTTTTGTACACACCTGCAACCCACTTCACCATTCCCCATGACACACACACCATACCAAAGTGGTGGTACACATGTAGAAATGAAACTTGATTTTGCTTTTTTCTTAAAACGAAAAATACCTGAAAACATAAAATAAACAAATTTAATAAAACAGTTCATCGCAAATCAGTAAAAAGTGAGTTTCTTTATGATATTTGTCAAGATGTGTGTTACTGGAACAAAATTGACCTTCATAACAACAAATATGTACCGTATCAAGGAGGTCAGCAAGCTTGGTGAAGAAGTACATGTAGCAGACTTTCCAGGCATATTCAACACCTTCTGGACCGTCGCCTATCTCTTGACACAAAAATGAATAGTGGTTTAACCATCCCAACTTTAGACTCTGTAAGTAACATTAATATTAAGTACGTAAACTACATTTACAATTATTATAATTAAAATGACTTGATGAATCCATTATCAAATTATCCTTTAGAAATAAAGCTTTGATAAAGTTTATTTATTTTACCAAATGTCGATATTACTGTAAGAGGTTTTGAGATTGAAATGTGGATTTCTAACGTGTTAGGTTATGAGTTTAGTACATATTAAATAGTTTTATTAAATCGCTAAGTATCTATCATTGAGCTGAGCGTAAGCGAAGCTCTTAACCGTTTGGGAAACCTTTTTTTGTGTTTAGTTGTCTCCAGAATGCGACGAGATAATTAGCTAAAAATTATCTCATGTATGTTTGAGCCGAACGCGGATGTTATAGTGAAAACAGATTGAAAAAAATCCGTGCCCGCAGGGGACACGTGTGGGTAGACCTCGTGTTTAACTCGTTTAAAATATAACTCACTACCTAAGAATAACACATGATGCCGTTGTTTACATCAAAAATTTTCAAGCTAAAAGTGGTTTTTATTTTTTTTCTCGGAAAAGGTACCTTCTACGGAAAAACTTTTGGTATCTAAATTTAGAGTAAAAAATAACCTTTCTATTAAAAATACTTGTGATGTAAGAATGTTTACCAAAAAAAGTTATGAAATTTTTTCCAAAAATTTTTGGTATTTTTACCCCCACCCCTAAGTTATTGAAGTTAGGTTTTCGGTTTATCTACATTAGTTATAGTTATTCATCAAAGACATCATATAATATGAACGCGATTGATCTACTTTTTTTAGGGAAAAAGTTATGGTCGAAAAACTGAAATCAGAAAAAGTGAGGCCCTAGCGCCCCCTGTGGCCGGATTTCTCTGGTTAACGAACTTGACCTTCATTTTTGGATGGTTGATTTTTGTGCAAAGTTTGAAAGTTTAATAATAATAATAATAATAATAATAATAATAATAATAATAATAATAATAATAATAATAATAATAATAATAATAATAATAATAATAATAATAATAATAATAATAATAATAATAATAATAATAATAATAATAATAATAATAATAATAATAATAATAATAATAATAATAATAATAATAATAATACTCTTTATTGTACACTAAAAGAAAAAAGTAACAAAAAAATTAAATAAAAATAAAACAAAAACAATAATAAAAATAGAAATTATACATAACATGTTCAATTAATGTACAAGAGGCGGCCTTATCGCTAAAGCAGCGATCTCTGCCAGGCAACCTTGGGGTACAGAACCTTGTATAATTTAAAAACTAATGTTTGCGAGTAGGGGTGCAACAATTAAATAAAATTACAATACAATAAAAAGCACATACATCATAACAGTACACAGAAGCATACCTACATACATAAATAAATTTATTAATATACATATATATCCATACACAAACACACACACATATACACATATACACATATATTTACACACACACATACATATATAAACATATATATATTACATATAATGAAAGTAACAGTGAGGACGAAGAAGAAAAAAGGACAAAGTTACATATAAAGTAAAATTTATGGACATTGGGATGAATAGAAATCATGGACGAGTTTCTTAAAAACAGCAAGAGATTTAGATAGTCTAACTTGTAAGGGGAGGGAATTCTATAAACGACAAGCTTTTACAGAAAAGGAATTAGTATAAAATGTAGTAGAATGTGAAGGAATTTTTAAAAGGAAATTGTTATCAGAACGTAAGGAAAAAGAATGAGAATTAGTTAAAAATTGAAATTGTTGTTTTAAATACGGAGGAGTAGAAGAATGGAACAGCGTACAGTACAGCAAGTTAAGAATATGTGTATTCCGGCGGAAGCGGATAGGGAGCAACTTGAGATGTTTACGAAATTCAGAGATACGGTCATATTTGCGTAGTCCAAATATGAACCTGATGCAAAGATTTTGGAGTCTCTCAAGTTTATTTAAATGCTCTTCTTTTAAATCTAGATAACACACGTCAGCGTAGTCAAGTATAGACAAGAGAAGGGATTTAGTGAGCGCTATCTTTGTGGAAACCGGAAGAAAATTGCGTAAACAACGAAGAGATCCGATCGTGGCAAAAATCTTTCTACTGACCTCGCCTATCTGCGGGGTCCAAGATAAATGTTGATCGATATATAAATGTTTATATATATTGACCAATGGTAAATAAACATTTTGACCAATGGTCATTTCGGACTCAGGGGGTCATAAGAAGACCTCCTGTAAAGAAATTTTTCCAAAATTCGAAAGCCGGGTACAAATGAATGGGCAGACCGAATTCTTCGAGGTCTACCCAAAATGTTTAGCTATTCAAAAGTTATCAAGAAAAGATCACTCCTGCCATAGACAACACATTAGAACTGCCCTGCGCGAGCGAGCAATGTGCTAAGCTAGAAGGTGACAATTAGTCCTAATAAATTGTATTTCCTGTAGCTATTCAGGTAAAAGGAGAGGGGCTCAGTTCAACACTCGCCGCGCACAATTGGCGGTTCCTAGTACATACATTGCATTTTAAGACATTCAATTCTCAGGTAATAATGTGAGTATCAGGTCAAAATGTTGGTAATGATCATTGACGTAACTTTTCATTTTAGACTATCCACATAATAATATGTATCCCACTGGAGTATTATGGCCTGACATTAAATATTACTGGTCATACAGTTTCTATAAAATTAACATTAATTTATTATCATGTGAATTAATAAATCGAATGCAGCATAACATTGTAATTCTTATTAATTTCACAACATTCTAATCTGTTTCAAGTCTCACATTAAGATTTAAAAAGGAGGTAATATTGATATTACAATAAAATGTTATTAAATTAACTTTGCATCAATTGTGACTAAGTGGTTGGATAGTTGCTTTTATAGGTATGCTGAATTAAACGACTTGGTCTTGGATCTTGGTCTTGATTAGATTAGATTTCTTAATATGTTTTTGATGGGATCCTTTAATCACTGAATAATTTGGCTTTGACAGTTCGATTCTCTATAACGGGCTCTTTGGTATATATAAACCTACTGTCGGCTTTTGAATGGACAATATTATTAATTTATAACAATAATTTTTAAAAAGTTAGTTTTTTTAATATCAATTATACTTTATTGTATTTCTATATTTAAATTTAAGAAAATCTAAGCTGTATTTTTTTCTGTTTCAAAATGTTTAGTTTTATTTTTTTTTAATAATTGATTATTGAACTTTTTTAAGGATAAAAGAGCAAACCCCTTGTTAATACAAAACTAGACGTTAAGGATGGCTGCCGTGGGAGATAGTATAAAAATCAAGAAAATTAAATACTCTTCTCGGTAGCTAGAGGAAAAAACCGTAATATTTTTTATTAAAAAGAATAAAAAATAAATATCTTTTGTAATGTAGTTTTTTTTAAGAAGCTTTTCGAAAAAAGGTTTCTATCTGGCTGTACAGATAATGGTAATTTTATAAAGGCTATGGAACTTTTATCGAAGTTCGATAATTTCTTCCTAAATAAAATAAATAACTAGAAAAATGGCCAAACCTATAAATATTGTACTTATCAAAAAAAGTGTATGAGAAAATATTTAATGTAAAGATAAACAAATTAGCAATTGAGCTGTGTATTACTGAGCGAAGCGACCGGAGCGTTCTACTGGATACTTTTTCACATTCTTTGTCACGAATGGGCTCGAAAACTACTTGACGGAAAATTATGAAATTTTGCAATCAAAAACACACATTAGGCGATGGTTTAAAAAAAAATAAAATTGAAAAATGTCATCTCGTTGAGGAATAATCGTCAAAAAACTGACATCTCATTGAAGGCAATGGGAATTGATGAGTCATTACACTGGGCTCGCTTCGCTCAATATGCAAATGGCACCCGAGATTTCGCGAGCGCAGCCAGTTGAAATTGAGGGTCTGTTTCCGCCCCTAGTATTTTTTTTGAGTAGTACAAGAAATAAATGTTTTAAATTTAATTTATTTATTTACTCATGAATATTTAACAAAAATTTCCGCGTCATCATTCAGAGAATAGTTGAGAACTCAGACTCAATTTGGATGATTTTTGTTGTTCTTTTTAAAATAAGAAGGAAACGAACATTATTTTTAGATTTTTTATTAAGTTACCGTAAAAATAAGGTATGTGGTATAAAGAAAACAAGGGTTCGAAATATAATAAGAAAGTGAAATTTGTTGATAGTTATTTGAATAAAGCTGTTATAGCGAATTTTTAGACGAGGCGTGCTCTCATTCTTCATAACAACTTGTACCCTGCAGGGGTGTTAAAGCCCGGGGGGGGGGGAGGTTTCGTTGAACAGGAAATTAAACTAAAATGTAGGTTTTAAACATAATGGTTTATAGATAATTGTATCCTTATTTTATATATGTATATATGACCATATACAGTTCTATCGTACTAAGCATTAAGCTTGACAGTTGAAGTCAAATTTATATTTCTATTACCTAATAAAAGAATTGTTTTTGTCATAAATAGACATTCCTTAATTTGCAATAATTAGAATATTTTAATTGTTTAACATAATGAAATAAATAGTCGATTTCCTTTTTTTTTTATCAAGTGGTAATGGCACGTAGGGATCAAGAGGTCAACGGTTGGTGTTAATATTATACGTATTGTGTAATTTTACATACTCGTATGATCATTTTATTACCAATAGGAATAGACACATTTGAAGAATTAAATAACTATCAACATATAACAATTCTGGACGTCCAGTTACGGACGTCTCTTGTTATTTTTATGACAATCGTAAAATTACAACAAAAATAATAATATTGTCAAATTAGTTACAAAGTGAATTACTCTAGGGCGCTGATATTATATATATATATATATATATATATATATATATATATATATATATATATATATATATATATATATATATATATATATATATATAAATATAATGCATGTCTATCATTATATTTATTTAAATCAAGGAATCAGCTGAAGCCACTAGCAACGTTTAGTTATTTAAAAATTTAAAAAATGTAAAAACATCTATGAGTCTGTGATCTGTTTATTATATATTGAGGAAATCAATTAAATATATGAAATTGATTTAACCATAATAAAGAAAAATTCAAGAAAAATAAACATACTATACCAGGAGCTAGGCGTGATTGTATTGGTATAAAAATAATAATTCAAATTAATCAAACCTTTTAGATTGAGAAGAGTTAAAATAGAGGAAGTTCTTTACTTTAAGTATGTTTTAATCTAGAGTGTTCGGATTCGAATACCAGGTTAGACAATGTGACTTATCAAATAATGATATGTCGATGATTTAGCTGCAGCAGACATGGGACTTGGGACGACAAAATATTAAAGAAGGATTTCCATGGCTCTACTTCTGCCTGTGACTGGCTGGTCATGAATAACAAAGAAGAAAAAATATTACAGGAAAGAATTGTAACCTTTAATGAAGATAGTTTAATTCCTCGTTTGATATCACGGTAGAAATTCATATTTTAACTAGTTGTGCGCACGACTCCGTTCGCGCTAAAATTTCTTTTTATGAAATGCTGATTTTAAACCGTCAATTCAACAAAATTATTATATCCTCATTTTTTTTTTACTCATTTTATATAAAATAAACGCCAAATTTTAAATGAAATCTACAAAAATACATCCGTTAAAACCGCATTTAAAACGGGCTAGCCGGTAAAGAGATAAACACAAACGCATAGATAACAAATAATAATTGGAAAAATCATTGTTTTGGGTTCTATTCCAATTTTTTTCCAAATATTTTAAATTTACAGGCAGCAACCATTTACAGAATTATTATATAGATTAATCAAATATTTTTTTAATACCTGATGTTCATTTATTTCGAAGCCTTCATAATTTAAGCTATTCACTTACCTGATAAGTTATGTACGCACACAGTCCCACTTGAACCATGTTGTATATTAATAATATTTTTCTGATATTGTAAGCTGGTTTGTTCTCCATATATTTCGGAAGCCATTTCAGTACTGTTATAAGATATAGGCCTAGAATAGCGAGCCCTGGCCACGGTGTTCTCATCAAGGGCCAGTCTTGGGTTCTTAGATCTTAAAAACGTAATAAAAAAAAACATAAAAATGATCCTATCTACAAAATTACATTGATATTGTTAAAAAATTAAGGTTAACGAACGGGTTTTTTATATATAAATAAAAATAAATGGAAATTAACTTTGCAACATCTCAAGTATTATTAATTGATAATAATTAATAAATATACTAACCGGCAATCTCTTCATTAAGGTAGTAGTATAATCTCACGGCCCCTTTCAATATGAGCGCCATCTTTAAACCACTCCGTTGTGATGACTCTACTCAATAACTGAACTATTCAATTTAATTTTGTTTGAGGCGTGCTACCACTCAGGTTGTCATACTGATACTACATGTATAATTGTATAATGTAATGTAATTATACATTAAGACCAATATTACCGAATATTATTATTAGAGTTTTAGAATTATTAATACATTAGAATAGGTCAATTATATAGGAAGTTTGGCATCGTTGAATATTTTTTTTAATCCTGAATATGCGTAAATACGTAAAAAACCAAAATAGTTGAATACGTTTATTATAAATAAATCAATAAGCAATGTTTTTAGTATTTGCAATTTAAATGTAATTTATAATTCGATAAATGAAGGCCTGGTTAAATAGTATTGACAGTCAATAAACTCGTATGGACAGACAGACAAACATTACCTGTTACATATATATATATACTACGATTTATTAAATTTCATTGTATCTCTCTTACTATATTTAGTTCTTCTATTCTATAATTTAAAATCATTAAATAGAAAAAGCCAATAGAATCAATAAATATAAACAATTCAGGAGAGGGTAAGATATTTTCGAAGTCAATATTGCAACGCAGGCAAACACTGGATGGTTGACATAGTTAATTAAATATGTCAATTCATAGGTGAAAGATCAGTATAATGAATATTAAATTATAATGATAGATAGTCATTGTCAATGATCGGAATATATATCGAATTTAGCAAATTTTATAACCGATTCCTACTTAATGGTACAAAGTTTGACATTACATTAGTTTTTTAATTATATAATTAATATGTAACAACTATTCATGAAGATAGCAGGTTTCAGTTACAGATGGATTATTTATATATATATTTGAAGTATTTGTACTGTTGTATATTGTACTATTTATTTCAAGATCATCGTCTAGATATAAACAGATGAATAGATTAATAAAAACAAAGTTAAAAGTTATGGCTTTTGAGATATTTAACACTAAACCTACCGACAATTCTTGTATACCTGTTCCTACCGCACGCCGTCAAATTGACCGGTAATTAAAAGTGATTTTATTATATAACCCAGGTAATAATGGAGATAACTAAAAGTATAGAGTGAAGACAATATTATATGCATATTCTAAGAATTGTCATGTAGTGTGATAACGATATTATAACGTTTAAAAATGTGTAAGTTTTACAAAAGTTTAAGAACGGTCAATTTGACCGGTACTTGGTAGGTTTAGTGTTAACAAGCGTGTCATACTCGAACACTTTTTTAATCTATCATTATTATTTTTTGTATAAAAACCCGACAAGACATCAAAATATGGATATATTTATTCAAATCAATAAGCCACATTAACAAGAGAAATATTCAGAAATTTTGTTTGAATTACAATATACCGTTTTTAAATTCGGAAATAAATTAATAAACGAGTTAATAAGATTTGTATATTTATTTTTAATAAATAGATGTCACAAAATAAATATAATTATATATGATAACATAAAGAAGATGCAATATAAATTTAATTTTAACAGATAAGTTTAATAAAACATTGTATTAACATTTAAGTGTGTTAGAATTATCTATAAGTTCTTTTTGAATGGAAATTCGGGATGTTTGTCAGCGCCAATGAAAAAATTAAAATCACAGATGCGTCCATCTTCACCGCGGTCTAAAGCTTTTAGTTCTTCCATCTCACTCTCGCTCAGTTGAAAATCCCATACAGATATATTCTGAAACAGATTAATGAAACCGTTTTTTATGAAAAAAGTCATTCAAAAATGGTCACAAGTTCATTAACAGTCGTAATCCTAATAATGTTAGTGTGCTAGTTTACCTAGCGTTTAGTCTAAGTCTGTTTTAAGTATTGTATAAGTTATTATCTTCTAGATCTCTTTCTAAAAAAAGGAGAGAGGGCCCTCCTTTTCTCTCTCTTCCAATTTTACATACCACACTACTTTACCTGTTTAATTCGAGTTGGGTTTGTGCTCTTCGGTATTGCCCCAACTCCGTGTTGTAGCAAAAATCGTAGTAATATTTGTGCTGGTGTCCGTGAGTGTGTCTTTGCTATATTTTGTACCAGGGGCAATTCTAAAAGGTTGGGGTAACTACGCCTAAAAAAAATTAACGTAACATTGATATTTTTTATCATTTTTGATTTAATTAATCCATTTACCTAAACCCATTTTTTATAAAAATTTGTAATTTTAGACATGGGTCATTTTATATATGAAAATTAATTAATGTTACTATATTTTTTTAAAATAAATTATTTCTGACAGGTTTATGCCTAGTAGAATACTTTAATGTAAATAAAATTATATTTATTAAAGGCTAATAAAATATTATTATCAAAGAAGTATAAATTGACAGTAATAGCATACCCTGTGGTCCCAGATAACATGTCAACCAAACCCTTCGATCCCAGAGGAGAATATGCCACTACGGGTATACCGAGGCGGGAGGCGGCGGCTATCAAAGGTTTTTGTTGACACAATACATGAACTTCGACCTGCAAACACGCGGGCTTCCCTACCGCGGATAATCTCATTAACTGTTCCTCGTTCATGTTGGATACGCCCACATGTCGTACTCTCCCCGATTCTTTTAACTTAAGTATTGCCTACAAACATAATTTTATACCAATTTATTTATGGCGGTTAGGGTTTCCCATATTAAATAGCTATAAGCAGGATTAGAGAGTGGATAAAAAAACACGTGACCTGCTTACATAATAAATAAGTTTATTACATCTCTCTCACTAAAACTTCACCGGGACCACATATCTTATTCTGTAGTTTATTAACTACATCCATTTTAAAGATAGCGCTCTCAATGGAGTCCCTTATTAACAAAGGTTTATTTACGTTATCTGGGGGTTGGGACATTTTACGTTTGTAATGCTTCGGCACACCGAGAACGAGTACATTATTTATTTTAACGTCCCTAGACCTAGTGGATTTCTTTGGCCTTATTATATTCGAAAGGTCGCGAAACATAAGCTGTAACACACTAGGCTTTTTTGGTTGTGCTTGGAATCGACGTTTCCATTTTAAACTAAAAATACTTTCCGTTGACGACAGTTGCGAGTTCGAATTTGTTAGGGCGTGAGAAAATATTTCAAGACTCTGATTCGACTTCAAACTATACTGACTTCCAAAGTCTTTGCTGCAGGTAGCAACGTCAGATAAAGTTTTGCTCTGAGGACTCTTTCTTGATTTCACATCTCTCGCAGTGGCTCCTTTTTTCTCGTTCATTCCTATGCAACAAAGAAATATATTTGATAAAACATTATATTTAAATTTTTCTTTCTCTTGCATATTAATTCTTTTAAAAGGAGCCTGCTGTTTTGTGCCATAAGGTAATATGTTACACGACCTTTTTAATTCCGTTTCTTTTAGTGGCTCTTTATTCTTATTTTTTGTAATAGGCTGATTTTTCTTTATTTGGTTTTTATATTTATTATTTGTTACAGACGGTTCATCTTCACTTATTTTGCCACATTGTCGTCTAGAGTTAGTTGATACAAACAAAGTGTGTGTTGATTTTTTTATTGTATTAGAGGAAATATTACAATAGTAAACCTTTAAATCGTTTGAATTTTCACTTTCGGTTGCATTAATTCTGTGCCTGGATCCTTTAGGCTTCCTTTTGACGTACTCTATTTGCTTGACTCGTCTCGTTATCTTCCGCGGCCTTCTCCGACGAGACCTCCAACAACATTGGCTGCAGAAAACATACTTGAGACAATCAGTAAATTTTTCTAGACATGTGCGTCGATCTCTTCTGGAATATTCGCATCCTCGGCAATCATTTGCTGACATGGTTACCTCATTAAAGACATGTGTTCACGATTCGATATATTAGGATCAGAAACGCAAAAACCAGCTAAAGAACTCCAGAGAGTTCTGTTATTACACTGTTGCTATTACTGTTATAATAACCATTTTGTACTGTGACGTGATCATGTTGCGGAAAACAAAGTTTTTTATAATTAAATATTTTGCTACATTATTGCTTTATCATTTAAGATATTAATTTAGACGTTGAAGTTAAATGTGACACAATAATATGCTAGTTGACATCTTTATTCTTTTTGTGTAGTAAAACTTAAATGATTGTCAACTGCATAGATTATAATATACAGATGAAGGGGTGAAATATTTTATTTATATTTTATTCTTCATCTGGAATTAATTGATTTCTCGCCTTTGATTACTGTTGTTATAGTACTATTGTAACTGAACTGACATATTTTCTTGAACTTTCTTTGGATTGAAGATGCAGATAAAGTTTTTATAAGAATTACGTATTAAAGCTAACAACATTTTACTGTATATTGTTGGAACTTTCTGCTGATTGGTCCTTCGGAAGCATAAAATACTTATCATAGAAGCATCTAAATCAACAGGAATATATGAATTGGAATAATTCGTAAGATCAATGCTTTCGTACGAATCTGCTGTGCTTTGTCGGTTGTACGGCATTTCACTTTGAACATTATCGTCACCACTACAACAACATGGACAAACAAATTTTGGCATAATCTTGGAACAGAACGGTCTTTTTATTTGTATGGATGATTTTTCTTCCGGTAACGAATTCACATAACTTTGTGTACTAATCTGTGCTTTATCATTAGTGTATATATTATCATTTTTTGTTTCCTCCGTTTCTGTGATAGATAGTTTATTTATTTCAATTATACTGTTTTTGCTGCTTCTTACGGGAATTGGTGATCTGTAAATCTTTGTCCACGAGAACTTATCGTGGTTTCCTTGCTTATTGTTTTGAATCGTATTTGTGTCGATTTTTTTTTGTGTATTTTGATTTATTTTCTTAAAATCATTAATTGGATAACTGCATTCCTTATACACGGCGTTGTTATGATAGCCTGTTTGGTTAGTTTTTTCTACCTTTTGTATTTTATTCGTTGCTTCTAAATTATCTGAATTTTTTAGGAAAGATACACCCATATTATGTACGTTATTTTCTTTGAAGGAAATAGTCACTTTGTATATGTAGCACAAAGTTATAAAGGATAATGGATATTATTGCGCTTTATTACAAGAGTTAGAAATCAGTTCCTCTGCATGGTTAAAAGTTTAACGAATAATAACAAACAATTTAGTTTTCACTCAGCCTAAAAAGTTATTATTTATGACATTATTGACAATTAGATTTTGCACATAGAATATAAAATTTTATAGATTATATTTTACCACATGTCTACGAGATTTTTTGAATTAACCTCTTTCGTTTGTGAAATAATAATATATTGCAATTATTTGTATAAACATTCATATATATAATCCCGTTAATGTTGTACAAACCAATTTACCTTCCAAACGCCCACGAGGTCCGTTGTGTGATCCATCATCATACTACCATCCGGGTTTTTTGGGTGTAAATCACCAGGGACGTACGCGAACCCGAAAGGTGCGTGGAACAGGTAGAGGTCTATGTAGTCCAAACACAAATCTTTACGAGAGGCTTCGAAGAACTCTTCCACAAGATCAGGACGGTTGCCTGGAAGAAACGTATTATAAATATTATAATATTTTGGTTTATCATTTGTCATCAATTGTAAAATATTAGATATAGATTTATATATTAATCAATTTGAATGTTGAGTCGATTGGATATATATATTTTTTTGGTTTTTGTCAAACTCGCGTTCAAAAACCTTAGAGCCTTGTAGCCTTAATTAAGTTAGTGTCTTTACAGAAAGACGTATTCCGATAAATATGGTATCAGATAGGCCCTCTATACACTTCTATATGTCGTACACAAAGGACCAGTGGTATTGATTATAAGTGGAAAAATTATTTCAGTAATATATTTCTGTTATTATAGTTACCTCCATTTGGTAGTTTTGTGACAATAAATAGCTCCTTTCTTTTGGTTTGGTCCCCCCCGATCCACTTCTTAAGGGCCTTTCCAAGAGCAGCTTCATTTTCATAAACACGAGCAGAATCGAAGTGCCTATATCCAGCTTCTAAGGCATCTTCAACAGCCTTTTCGAGAATATCCGATGGAGCCTGTGAAAGTAAATAAGTCGATTAAATATATAATATAAATATTATAAAGAGAAAGATTTTATTGTATTGTATGTGGTAAACTCTGAAAATATGAAACCAATTTTTTTTCCCTTCGGCTAAATTATCAGCGAGTTACATAGTTTAATCTGTATATTGCAACGGGATTGAAACTATGAATGCTATGAATATACTATGAATCATAAAAGATATATATATATATATATATATATATATATATATATATATATATATATATATATATATATATATATATATATATATATATGCGGGCAAGAGAGCATGGTCAACTAGTATTATAATAGAGTATGTATTTACGATGTAATTACATGTTAAAACTATTTACGCAAACCTAGGATATTATGGTTACATGATGACCTGACTTTAATGTCACATACAATAACATGACAATACATGTATTGCATGATTTGTATATAATCGTATTATAATTTATTATTTTATTATAAAGATATTTAATGTAAACAAACAATTTATTTGTTTATAAAAACATGTATAAAAATGATTTAAAATTAAATTATGTCAAATGTAAATGTCTGTTGCGAAAGTGTGGAAATTGTTAATAAAAAATGGTCCCAGGGGAGTTCCTGTCTCGCAACTTGTTCCAGAGGTCTGTCTCCGTCCAGCGGGGATCACGATGGCAATGAGAATTATTCGTTTTGCAGTGAAAAATGTTCCTGTTGCTCCGATTATTACCTCACAGAGTATTGTTACCGACCATGCATTATAATCGACTCAGAAACCAGACTCCGGAAATCGAAGTGGAAAAAATTTAAAAGTTATCTAAAACGTCACATGAAATTCGAGAGAAATAAAGTAGAAAATAAGTTGAAGAAATCTAAAAAGAAAGACAACTGTGATAATATAAAGTGTTGCTCACAAACTTCTGATTTACAAGGTTCATGTCATAATATTAAAACTTGATTGTTAGTTCAATATTATTTAATTACATCCTGATACAGGTTTGTTTGAAACCTTTGCCACTCGTCTGCATTAAAGTGGAACTTTTTATCTCACGGGTTCAGTGACCTGTTATACGTTGTATAAAAATTCATGACATTTTTTTATACTTGTTTTTATTCCACATATTTAGTTAGTATACAATTTTGATTAGATTAAATTTTCTTTTCGTATCAATAAAATAATAATGTATATAACACTTTCAATGAAACAATAATTTATTGAATATATCAGTAAATAATATATTAAGGAAAATGTTACAAGTATCAATTATGATTGTGTTGGTGAGTCTTATAAATATTAGTATGGAACATAAATAAAATATTCGCGAAATATCACTTAAATGTACACACATAATACATACATAGAAAAGTTAATTGCTTTGTTAGTTTTAACAGCGGGCTTTTGTATTTAATAAAACCCACCTGCCAAGTACCAAATCCAATTCTCGGCATACAATCCCCTTCAATATCAAAAAACTTCGGAACAGACATCACTATCACCTTGACTATAAAAAAATAATACAAATTGCAAAAATTTTATTTAATGCGTGTCTCGAGTTCTGAGTTTTAAATGAGAATGACTGCGGTCTGAGCCTGAGAGTCATTATTACTGTTATTTGCACTGTAGCCTTGGGAGTATAACAATTAATTATACTTGTGTTGTAGTCTTTTAATGCATTTATCTTTGTGAATATTTGTATAATAAAATTATAACAAATATTTGTGCTTAATCTAATAAGGACTTGCAAAAGTTTTGATAGTAATTTGAAAGTAAAATTCTGATAATTATTTACCAATATGCAAGCTTTGATTTCAATTGCAATGTAGCTGGTTATAATTTTGTTATGTACTCTGAAACAATAAGATTATTATAAAAAAGAAGTACCGTGTTTTCCCGTGATCCTTCACGGGATATACTCCTGTATATAACGCTTTAGGAGGTTTGTTATCTTGGTAATATACCAAAATGCAGTTTTTTATAGATTTATACATAACAATTTTATTATTATACGTAGGTAAATTGTTCGTCTTCAACCTTCGTAAAAGATTACAACTATTAATATTTTAATTAAGTAATGACGTTCTGCATGTCTGTATTCTCTTTTAATAAGGTATCGGGTAACCGGTTTGGAGTATTTGTTGAAAAATTAAATTAATAAAAAAAAAAGTATATGTACATCCCGTCTTGTGTCCAGCATCTTCATTACAGATTTGAAAGATGTTTATAATTTAGATAAACACAAAGTCGAAGTGATATAAATTTTTATTGAAATCTATTGAGACTTTTGTATTGTGTTCTTATTGTAATTAAGTCGTATCAATTTTTTTTTGTGTTACCTTTGAAAATGAGATAACCTTTTGGAGAAAAAAAATTGTTGCGCGTAGCAATAACCTACCCTACCAAATTTCATCAAAACCCGTACAGTATTTTCTCTTGATAACTACACAAATAAACGAAAATGTATGTGTTTTTTTATTATTTTATTTATGATTATAGATTTGTGTAATGTACCAAAAACGTAGCGTTTGTTTTATTCAGAAAAAATTTTATATACAAATTTGTCCTTTCCTATTTAACTAATAAATAAATTTTAACAATACCTAACAATAACCTTGACTAGAATGTTAACTTCAGACTGTCTACTGGAAGTACGATGTCTTAACCTCGGCTGCACTTCAGACGTTCAATAAAAAAATCAATGTCATGACGTACTTTATTGATTAGATACGACTCTAATAGTTTGTAAGTTATCAACAACAACATTATTATATAATAATTTTGATCTATAATTATATTATATAGCAATATTTAAATTATATTCATTTTTAAACCTTGATGGAAAATTATTGGTTCATACTTTCATCCCTTGTAAGAATTATTATTTTGTGAAGAAGTAATTTCTTTCTCTAACTGTTAAACTGTCATGTGAAACTTCATCACAATCGGCTAAGCCGTTTGACTGTAAATGCGTAATATACAAGCAGGCAGATAATCAGAATTTCTTTCACATTTATTATTATGATGATTCAGTGATATTGCTTGAATATTATTATATTATATATACATATATATATATATATATATATATATATATATATATATATATATATATATATATATCAAAAAGTAATCTGAGATCGGGGTAATGAGCTATAATCAAACAAAATTCATCAATATTTGTTCAGTATTTTTCCGAGATAATGACGACTCATTTATTTCATATCACTAAAGAATACCATTGATAGGTACTTCGATTGTTACTTGTATTATAAACAAAGGATTGTTAGTTGTATGATTGTTATCAATAAAAGTATCTGCAATTACATGCACTTGTTTTCACGATAACACGCAAAACTCCACCTATTAGGGTCTCGTAGTCCACTAGAAAACCTTCTAGTTTTTTATGTCCGTTCGTCCATCTGTCCGTAGCCTAGATCAGAGACTTATTAGTAGAAAGCTGTAATTCGGTATTAACATATATAACAAAGTAGACAAAGTAGCAGAATAATATCTTTATTTTTCGATTAAGGGATGAAAAATTAGGTTCAATTGTTTCCCCCCCTCCAATCCCAGCTATTGGAGGTATAAAAGAACTAGCGATAGTGGTAATATAACGAATTTAAAAGAAAAACTATCACAATTAAGTAGGCTTTACAAGTTTACGAGCAATAACTTTAACTTAAAATATACATATTACAAACGCTTCAAATCTTCGAAAATACAAAATTATGTAAAAATAATTTAATATATATACAATAATCTTAGTATAATTGTATAACTTAAAAAGATCTAGAAATAGTTCGCGATGTCTATATATATATCTATCTACGGAACCCTACAAGGTCTTATTAGTTTTTTTACAAATACACTTACATAATAATGATCGCGTGTAATCAGCTTAATACCTTTAAAAGTAATTACAAGCTTAGTTATAAAATAAACATTTTGAGACGTAGTTAGTTAAATTAAATATTTTTCAAGTAATGTTATACACTAAATTAATTTGAAATACATTATTATTATTTAATACTAGCTGCTGCCAGTGACTTCGTCTGTTCACCTCCAACCAATAAATTTATACAAAATTATAAAAAGTATACAATTTTTATTATTTTAATTGGGGCCCCTCTCCTTTCTTCTTTTCTTGATAACTTTTGAATGGCTAAACATTTTTTCAATCTGTTTTCGCTATAACATCCGCGTTCGGTTCAAAACATACATGAGAAAATTGTTAGCTAATTATCTCATTGCATTCTGGAGACAACTAAACACAAAAAAAGGTCTCCCAAACGGTTAAGAGCTTCGTTTACACTCAGCTCAAAAAACTAAAAATGGTAAATATATTTTCTATAGCTAAAATTCCTCGATATATTTTTTATATATTGAATGTACATAAGTACATTTTCTTATATTTTATTATACTTGTATATAAAACATAAATGATGTTCATAACGGTGGTAGAGAGTGTTTTATTTATAGTATACGGGGTTGGTTCCACGAAGTACCGCCCTCTGATTAAACATGCACCCTCTGTATATCATAGCTTAAAGTGGATAAGGGAGTCGAATACCCTAATCTTCCCTTTATGACAGAAATAAATCTCAAAACTATCGATAAATAATAATAATGAACTAATAATTGAAATGTTTCTTTTATCTTTTAATTCCCGTTCACAATTTATAACACACAACATAATCTTTCTTTCTTGAGAACTTTAAGTGTAATATGAGCAACTGTATGACTATTATATATTATTGAAAATAATAAATTAAATCACTGCTTAGTATTCGGTTCCGAGTAGGACGGGCCCATAGTAACAGTGTTCCAATCTCAAAGACTGGCTTTTGTCACGATATTGTAGAAACTGTACATACTTCGGACAGAAAGTGGTACACCGCTTGTACAGAAAGTGGTACACCACACTCTATCCGATTCTTAACAGCGTGTACAACTCACAACTCCTAGAACTGAGACGCTTTGATCTTATTTCATAAATAATAATCTGCCAATAACACTAAAGTTTTTATTAATATAATACATTTATGATATCCTGAATATTTCAATAAATTGATTAAAAATCACACTCCATTAATGGTTAGTAACTTCATATATAAATCTAAGCAACTGGATAGTTTTAATTATCCTGTACTTTATAACTCTATCACACGTATTTATACTTAAAAAAGACGTTATAAAAATGAAAGAAACAACTAATTTTTGTTTAGTTATCTAATAGTCTAAACATCTGCATTCATTATAATTGGTACGATATCTTTGCGGTCCATCTCAAGTACAAAGTAACAAATAATAATGGAATAACTGTCTACCAATGCTGCTATTGTGTCATCGGTACAATAAAACACCACTTGAAAACCTTCCACATTATATTACGTTTAAGTATTATAATTCAATTACTACGGACGTAGTTGAAAAGTAATTGTTGTGGCTTTAAGATTCACAGATAACTATATATCCATCATGAAAATATTTTAAATAAATAGAGAATATTCTGAGAACCCAAAAAACTAAATTCAGCTATATCATAATAAGCTACATATTAATATAATTAAATATTAATAAATCACAAAAGGATATCTCGTTACAAATCCAATAATTCATAACAATTGTAATATGATACAAGTTACAAATTAATTTTCTCACAAACCCTAAAGTAATAACATCCTTTGTGTGCAATCTGTATCTATTTCTCATTCAATTTGGGTTGTATCAATGAACGTATGTCACAACACTTGCGTGTCTATTGGTGCGTGATCCCCATTCAGTGCGGTCACTGATAAACATCTTAAATTTGTCCATTATTGGGGTACAACCCCTCTTTAGGGGTGGAGCCCGGAACCGCCCTCAGTTTAACTCAATTATTTAAGCACAACAAATAGTA
Source organism: Melinaea menophilus ssp. n. AW-2005 (assembly GCA_918358695.1). Taxonomy (NCBI): domain Eukaryota; kingdom Metazoa; phylum Arthropoda; class Insecta; order Lepidoptera; family Nymphalidae; genus Melinaea; species Melinaea menophilus. Next base: position 29,071,638 of record OU911042.1, read on the forward strand.
TTTTCCCCTTAGTATTGTGCGGACATCATGAATTTAACTCCCGTCCAATCCAGTTCGAAGTGTAGTTCCGATTTTAGTATCGAGAGGATTTTAAGTGAGGATAAAATACGTCGGGAGGAGAGTTCACACCCTCCAGAATGGCTGTGTTGTACACGATACCAACCTCCTAAACTACCCCGTTAGAAAAATATTTCAATTTTTATTAATATTTCTATATTACGATTTAATAAAAATTATGTGAATTTTAATATATATATATATATATATATATATATGTCATAAGTAGCTTGTGGGCGCATTTACATATATCCAATTTTAGGCCCCCTATTTGACTTCCAAATTCCGTATTAAAAATCTCCACAAATCAACAGTTAAGACTCGTCAACAGCTTAGTAATAGCCTTTTCACAATACGATGTTATAATAACCTAATGATTGATAGATAAAGAAATGACTGAATTGGGTGTTACTGAGCTTATAATCGGTAGATAACTTTCAAATCAAATAGTGCGCTAATTGTACTATAATATATCGATATTATTGTAATTAGGTGCGTCAAACGCCTGCCGCGCTCGTCGCTCGGGCAGGCACGCGAGAGTACCCTTCACTAGCACTCAGGCAGCAGCCCTTGAAGCAGCGTACTCAAGATCTCCATACCTTGCCCCACCAGCACTAAGAGCACTAGCAGCGGCTCTCCAGCTACGAGATGATAGGGTAAGTGGGTGTAAGAAATTCCTTTCTCTATATGTCTCCTTTAATATTGCCACATATACCGTATGGATTTAAATTTGCCCAATTTAATTCAAATTTATTAATATATTTGTTATTTTTTAGATGCTCCCATTTTTAATAAATAAAAGAAGCATTATCATATCCAAATATCGACTTATTTAAGTGATTATCCGAAACACTAAGTTTTAATTAATTAAGGAATAATTTAATCTACTTTTATTCCCTCCAGATTAAAATATGGTTTCAAAACCGACGAGCCCGTGAGAGGAGAGAAAAAACAGGAAGAATAAGTCCACCTAAAGCGGTGACGTTACGATCGACTCGGAGAAATATACCAAATGAAATCTGGGTTCCCAATCAGAGCCAAACACATTACAACTTTAATTTAAGTGACCGAGACACTTCTGATAATGATAAGAAATATTCACATTCCTTCAGCACGTCCGATGATGAGTCAAATGGGAGTAGCTTAGATGTTGAGACTGTAATCGATTAAGTATATATATATATATATATATATATATATACTTAATTAGGACATATATATATATATATATATATATATATATATATATATCTTAATTTTTGTACAAGATTCTGTGATAATATAAGATAATTGTATTGTAAGTTGAATTAATTTTACATATGCACGTTTTCTTGTGTATTCAAATTACTTATTATTATAAGATTAATTATCATTCTTTAAAACACACAGAAAAAGTTTTCTCTTTAGTTGTACTGTTAATTTTGGTTCCCACAGTCTCGTTCCATTTCGATCCATTGTTTTAAAAAGCGGTCATTCTCTTTTAATTTAAATAATTATATTTTTATAGTTTATGTAGGTAAGTAACACATTATATTAAAGTACGTATTGTAATAAAAAAAAATATATATATTTTGGTCGTTTTATTATATGAAATAATAGGTTGAGAATTATCTATAATTAGTACTTTTAAAAACGGTCACTGGGTTATAAAATAATACATAATACTTAAAAATTAACGTAGCTACATAAGTCATAGTATACGTCCTCCATAGTCCAACTCAATTTTTCATGTTTATCTTCCATTGATAAGAATATAGCATTAATCGAACCTACTAGATGATTTTTTTCTATTTATTTAACTTCACGCCATATCCCTTGCGGGGTAGCCAGAGACGACGGAGCGCCAAACGCTACGGTCCCTGCATACCTCTTTCACCTCGACCACAGACATTAACCTCTTCATACATGCCCTCCGGGGGGTCCTCATGCTTTTTACGTGACCTTCCTCTAGTATCGTAGCTACTGAGTTTTCGAAGATCACTCGAGGCTTCTCCCTGTCTCTCTTACCACTCACTTTTCCTGTATTTATATATTTTTTCTGTTTAAGAGATATAAAAATATCTTTCAAATAGCATATTGCTATTAATACCAAAGTGCAGAAAGCGAAAAAGTTAAAATCACTTCAAAAGGCGTCCAGAAAAAGTACGTAGCGAATGCGAAATAATATTCTAAAGATTATATGTTTTCTTTGAATGACGACCGAAATTACCACCAAATACTAATACAGCTAGTAATGCCAATATTTATCTTTCAATTGATAATATATATATATATACATGTTATAGTTGTCCAATGGTAATAAAAATATATATATATTAAAAATAAAAATAGTTACTTAAATGTATAATTAATTAGTATATAACCTTTTTAAACCTTAAAAGGTATATTTACATTAAATTAACTTGCCTATTTTTTTGAAGTACGTAGACATTGACAGATGTTATTGCACAAAATTTAACGTTCATAATATAATAACCATTACCTTAATACATAAGTTCTTCTTCTTAATACATAAAAAACAAGTCAGTGAAACAAGTAAGATGGATTTGGAAGAAGCCATAACTGTGACTAAAATAAATACACATAATGGATCGGTATATTTACTTATTGGATGGCAATCAAAGTCTTTTGAAACTTATATTTACGATCGAGAAAATATATGGAAAGGAAGATTCTCCTCCAATAGATTATCAGGGTTCAGTAAAAATTTACAAATTTCTGATAAGGAGTATTTTTCTAATATAAAAAAATGTTTATCACAACAAAGAGAAGATTATATATACGAGTTAAAAAGCGGTTTCTTTTATTGGAAACGAAAATTAACCAACTCGGTGATCATTGAAGGTTTTTTACCAGTGGAATTGGAAACATCACCTGATGTGTCCAGACCGGACTTGATAGATGTGTTACTGGCTTTAAATAAACATCTCAATACCAAACTCAACAATTTTCAAAGTAACTATGAGAATATGAAAAAGGAATATCATAAATGTTTAAAGGACACTGAAGAGTTCTTAAAATTAAAAGTTGACATGGAGACGGCGCTGTGTAATAAATTTCTAAGTTTACTTAATACGAAAAAAAATGAATCAATTTCTTTGTCGAGTCACACTGACTCCTTGTGTGTTAAAAAGTCGACACTAGAAAAAATGCGACTTAAAAAATTGGAATCAAATTTAACCACAGATTAATATTGATCACAGAAGTTATTGGAATATTGTATAAAAATAATTGAAAATACCTATAGAAAATAAACTGCCATAAGAATTATGAAGCTTTCTTTTACCTATCGATAGTATAAACGAGGTGTGTTTAAAAAATAAGGTGGATTTTAATTTTTCCCGTCAATTTGTAATTTATCTCCGTTAAAGTAGCCCCCCTCGGATATAATACACTTGTGCCAGTGTTTTTTCAAATCTTCGAAGCTTTTCTGATATGGATCTTTTGTCCCTGAGTTATCAGCGATTCAGTTTTTATTTTCTCAACCGTCGCAAAACACGTCCTTTCATGGGTCTCTTCAATCTTTGGAACAGGTAAAAGTCGCAAGGAGCCCAATATAGTGAACACGGTGGCTGAGGTTTGAAAACGGTTTTTTTGGGCTAATTGGCAACAATTTAGCAATTTTGGAACGAACGTCGCCTTTATATGGCCAAAATATCTTTATATGGCCAAAATATATAATAAAAAAATTAATTACCAGCCGATATGTCGACATCCTCATCAACTTCTCTAATTGTCATTCGAAGATTGTCGATAACAATTTTCCTCACTTTCTCAACATTTTCATCCGTTGTTGATGTGCAGGAGCGTCGAGAGCGGACGTAGTCATTCACATCTTCTCGATCTTCTGTAATAGGCGTGTATCACTTGTAAAGATTTTTCGACTCCAACCAATTATAATTGAATATCAATTTAGTTAAATTCACTAAATTCACTTAATCTATTTTATACTTTTTTGCTTAATTTGCAATGGGACATAAACAGATAGAACAGTAAAACTATGTCTTAGAGATGTGATGAGATTTCATGAGATATCCCTCCCAACTATACATATTTTTTTATGATCTCTTGTTTTAAAACATACTGAGTAAAAACATTTATGTCATTATGAGATTGCAAAGATGTCCATCCAACCATGATCCATTGTCATGGATTATCTAAGAATCCAGAAATAACTTACTCTCTAAACGAGATAAGAATTGGGAATAAAGAATCATTATTCAAAACTTATTTTAATATTATGATATAATTTTCAGGTAACTAAAATCATTGTTATAACATATGGCCAGTAATCACTTGCAATACTACGAAATGCCTTCATTTTGTGATATTGTGCACCACTTGATTCTATGATCAAAGATCCGGTTAAAACATTGAATATTATTATCTTTTTTTTTTATGTGTCTCTGCTGTTAGCCCTACTAGCCATGACAGCGTCACCGGTGGAATAGACGGGTGCAGAGACCCGCCCTTTAACAGGGGGTGCCTGAAGGGCCCCAGGGGAACGCGCGTCCTGAGGGCGCCTCTTATGAGGCTCGGACTACGGCTCAGGACACCGTTAGGTGGGAAGCGAGGGTTGGATGTGGGTTAGGATTTGACACTTACGTCCTCCGACGGCAGAACGCCGGAGTAAGGTGCTTCAGTGGGGGCCTCGTCTTCGCCGGCGAAAACGCTGTGTGTGTGTTTATATGTAGTGTTTATGTTCGCTTTGCCGCTTTTACGTAGCGTTCCCTAATGTAATCGCGTCATCCAGATCGAAAAGTACCGACTTGGGTCTTCTCTTTCTGACTTTAGGAGTCTTACAGGCCGTGTATCTTGTGGCCTTAATCACCAGCGGGTTTAGGTGTCCCACAACATTGTCAAAGTACCTTTTGGAGAGCCCCTTGAAATACTGTGCGATCGTCGGTAGGTCTAAGTCTCTGTGCAAGTCGATATTACACATAAACCACAGTGCCCCAGTGGCGAGCCACATGAATCTGTTCTGAAGCACCTGAAGGGGCTTCAGGTTCGCGTGAGCGAAGACAACACTTGCATAGGACATGACGAAGCGTATGCAGGCTTTGTAAAGTGTGACCTTATTTCTAAGGGACATTTTACTCCGCTTGCCTAACAGGGGATAAAGTCGCCCTTGGATAAAGGCCGCTCTGTTGCGGACGTCCTTGATATGAGAAGTGAATACTAGCTGTTTGTCCAGCGTCACTCCTAGGTACTTGGCCTTGTTTTTCCAAAGAATCGGTTTGTAAATTATTATATTATACCATATAATTTTTTACGTGTTACGAAGATATTAACGGCCCTGGACCAAGAGAACAAAGTCTGCACGGCGTGTAGGTAGGTGCCATTAAAAAAGAGGCGTCCAAAATTTTTTTTCTTTTCTATTATTTAAACAGCGTTGAACTTCTTGTCACACTTTGCATTATCGAAGTTGCCTGTAGGCGCCGCTCGAGAGGTGGAAAAATTTTACTTTGGAAAGGCAAAATGTAAAAATAATAAGCAAAATGCCGCTATACTGCGGCATGTGTATTTTTACATGTGTTAAAAAATTATAACAAATTTGATATCAAATATGACTATACGGAACTTTAACACTAAACCTACCGACAATTCTTGTATACCTGTTCCTACCACACGCCGTCAAATTGACCGGTAATTAGAAGTTATTTTATTATATAACGCAGGCAATAATGGAAATAACTAAAAGTAAAGAGTGTAGAAAATGTTATATGCATATTCTAAGAATTGTCATGTAGTTTGATAACGATATTATAACATTTAAAAATGTGTAAGTTTTACAAAAGTTTAAGAACGGTCAATTTGACCGGTACTTGGTAGGTTTAGTGTTAAAACCGTTGGATGGGCAGATATGTTTTCAGTGGTTAGTCAAGTTTTATGCAATAGTTTCCACGATAGCGTCTTTATTTTTATTTATAGACCAAGGTAGATAATTTACCTTATGTAACACAGCGATTAAGTGTAAGTGGAACAATCATTACAATTTAGATTTCTTGCCAGAATAATCTGCACGCTATTTACCAATTTGGCTAAATGGTTGAAAAATATGACAATACTAAAGTTTTCAAAATATATTATATTGAACCCCTGCTGAAAACATTACTTAACTGTACCAGAAAAATATGGACATATTAATTTAAATGATCGTGAGTTCTATTAAAATAATAGTGGTATTGTTATTGTTTATTACTAGCTTAGCTATATTTATTTATAATAAACTTGAAAAATGGTTTTTTGTTCATTTTTTGTTCTATGAACGCCCAAAGAACTATTAATCAAATTTTGTTTTATAGCCCAGTTCCGTTCCTTAACATGACGCTACATTCAAAATTACCTTTAAAACAAAAATTTGTATGCATAAAATGCTATTTCTAATCAAGATATAATTAGTAGTAAATAGAACAATTAAATCAGTTTAGAACACGAACTAAACATGTAACATTATATTATTCCATTGTTAATATTTTTGTAGAAATTCTTACATGTAGTGAAGACAGAGTAAAAAAGTGCAACTTTCACTGGAAATTAATATATAAGCATCAACCCAGTAATACGTGGTATATTTTTATTTATTTATTTATTTATATCTTTTCCACTTTGAATCATTATCAGTGATCACTTGTGTATGTCAAAATGGAAGTCTTATAAGCCCTTCTGTAAAAGCACTTTTCAACTTTTATCACAGCATTCCCCATAAAACTACAAACACATTTTTGATTACATATATTTATTACATAATAGTATAACATAATGGTATAGAAATCAACTAGCACCGACGGGAGTTTTAAAAGATTTCTTTTTAATTTTCTGTTGTCTACGCTTTAGATGTCTCTGAATGCGACCGGTTCCCTCCTTTTTCAAATCTTCATATTGCCTGACAAGTGATTCTACTCGTAACTCGGCTAGAATAGAAATAAATACATAGAAATTAATATACATCATTATTTAAATATTATATAACTTTAATTATATACTAATTAACTTACATTTATTCTTGAAATATGGCTTGCCATCTTGAAATTCTGTCTCAACTTGTTCTTTTTCTTTTTCTTTGTTTTTCATTTCCATTTTATTTTTTTTAATTGACTTTTGTTGATCATTCAATCTTTGTAAAAGACGCCGAAGCTCTTTTTCTCTTTCAGGATCTGTGGTTTGTTTTAATTCAGCTCTGATTGCCTTTATGTCATTTACACGGATATCAGAAAGGAATCCAAAGTTACTTGCAAATTCCTTTTTATCAAACGCACCACACAATGGATCAAATCTGTTGAATAAAATAATATAGCTAGTAATGTTTTATTCCTTGTTTTAATAATAGGAACCTTGCAAAGATTATATATGAACTTCATTGTTCTATTTTGTTTAAAATGTACATAACATAAAAAAATATTTTTAAACAATTACCTTGGATCCCGAATTTCCTTCTTCTTTACAGGAGCAACATCAAGTAAAATTGGCACAGGTCGCTTTGAGCTCATCTCTCTAGGTCTATTTTTGTTTTCACGTTTAAAAACCTTAGGTTTATTGCGATCATTGTTTTTGTCTCCGAAAATTACTTCTTTATAAACCTTTGCACCAATTCTTTCCTTAAGTTTTTGAAGGGCTTCGAAAGATAAAGAGGATATTTCATTTTTGATGGCTACCTAAAAATAATGTTAATTAATAATTAATAACAGTTTTAAACATTTATATATTATTTGGTTAATAATGCTTACACGTTCATCATCCTCTGGTACGTCTGAATCATCGCTGCTTCTCATTTTTACAATGTAAATTTATATTAATATAAATCCTAACTTATAATGAAAAGCAACGACTTTTATTCACTATTCAGCGATAAAAAGTAAAAACTAATAAAAACAATTTTATAACCTCAAATATCAAAATGATTAAAAAAATGTTGTAAACAATTGTCAAAGTTAATGAAGAAAAATAGGTGAGTAATACCATAGACAATTAGTTATCAAGCAAAACCATGTGCAGTAATGAGAAACAACAACAATCAATGGTATATTTTAAACTCATACTTCTTATTGAATATAATTATTATATGATATTTCAGTTTACCACGTTTAAAATAGTGGCAAGATAGCGGTAAATAAATACCAAATAAATATAAAGTAAAACCATAAATTACTGTACTATTAATATATGTGGTTGTTATATCGGCATTGAATCTATTTAAATATTTTATTTATTTATTTTTTTTGGTTATGGCTATTAAATATCTATTGTATTTTTTTTATAAGTATCATATGAATGTCAATGTCAGAAAAGTATAAATTTAACATTCCAGTTTACAGTATTCACTTTTTGGTAAAATAATAAATAATTAAATGGGGGATAATAGATATCCTTCATTACCTGTTGTTCAGGACTTCCGAGTCTAGTCGTCACTTGTTAGTTGGAAAATAACAGGAATCAGGATACTATAATTAAAATTTGAGAAACAAAATTTAAACTGTATCTATACTAAGGACTACGTAAAATCCACATTACAATGGATTGTAACGATACATTTATAACAAAATTTAATATCACAGATAAAAATGCTTACTCAAAAATCGTTTGGAAAAACTCTGAGAACGATTTGTTTTATATACAAATCTTGATCGAAAACCAAAGTTGGTCTGGACGGTTTTCATATAATGCTGCAAAGAAATTCCAGCAAAGGCTCCAAAAAAATGAAGAAGAATATGAAAAGGAAGTTAAGGATGCTCTTACCCAGAATGACAAGATGTATACTTTTCAACTTAGCCCATTAGGAGATTCTAAGACAGCAACATTTGGTTGGAAAAAGAAATTCGCAGAAACTACTGCAGTTGTTTTACATGGTTCTATAAATGTAGATTGTGACACAAATGAAATAACAAATGAAATGATTATTGACTATTTATTAGAACAGAACAAAAGCCTTCAAAACTATATAGTCGAGTACCAAAAAAGAAATGATGTATTAAAAGAGGATTTAGAAAAATGTAAAAACGATTTTGAAAAGTTTGTTGATATCAAACACAGTTTAGAAAGCAATTTGTATGGGAAATTCATACAACTTTTAAATACTAAAAAGAGAAGAATTCAATTATTAGAAGACAACATTGATAAATTAACAGAAACAAGGTGAAAACAATTGACAAAAGAAAATTTTGAGATGTCTTTACAAGCTGTTAAAAATATATAAATAATTTATTGAAAATTAAAAAGCAATTTATATAATGCTTTTGTATTTTATTTCCTCAACTATTTACAGCTGTTAATTTTAAAATTGCCGATAATACTTAAAATGTAATATATTTGTCATTTAGTTATATGAAGGAGGATTAACATGTCTCAAACAATGTATATCAATTCTATTTAAATACAATATGATTTTTAACTGAAAATACACAATTGAGGCAAGATTCACCCTCTTATAGATTTCACCCTCTAACCCTATACATAGTTTATATATGAAAAATTTGGATAATCTTTATTTTGCTTTCATTGTGTTCAATAAATATAATATGTACATTTATTATTTTTCCACTAATTGCTAAAATTTGAGTAATAGGATTTGGATATACCATACCAACATTAATTTTTTGAGTATCAAGCTTTGTAACATTGACTACCAAGTTTTAATTGTTTAGGTTGGTATAAGAACCAGCGGAAAAAGTTAAAGTTAATCACAATTCTAGTTAATTTTTGATGTTTTATATTTTTTAAACTTGTATAGAAGAATGAAACAAAAAACAAAGTATATTAGTTTTAATAATAGAAATGTATAAATATACAATGATAATTAGTAGCTTCTCCCGAAGAGTGTGATGTATTTGGGCTTATTTTTGCACGCTGGGTGGATGCATTTATCCTCATCAGTGAGGGGACGCGGCTGGGAGAAGGGAATACATAGAGACTTGGCTCCCATGGCTGGCCCCTTCACTTCTGTTGTAGGATCTTCCTCAGTTCTGCAAGAAAATATGTATAATTTGTTCAGAATTATGACTAATACTATTGTTTAGTTAACAATCAGTTCTGCAATATTTTTTTAAAATTATGACTACAATGATAACTGAATAATTTGATTCCATTGTTTTCTTTTTTTTAGAATTTTTTATCTGATTTTGGATTAATTTGTTTATAAGAAGATTTATTTCTAATATTAAAAAGTAATAACAATGTGATCAAACGAATTCAAGTGACATTTATAACTCATATATAAAATAAGATGGGTGAAAAAATTTGATTTATTTATATCCCATCCACTTTGAACCAATACCAGTTATTATCAATTGTATCAGTAGGGTCAATTAGGATACCACACTTATCAAAATAAGCCCTAATGGTAGACTATATAGAGTATAAACAATAGAATGTATAGACAATTATAATTAAAAGCTACATTTTACCTCGCGCTGTCGTTTTTAATGCTGTCCTCGCACGGTATGTCTCCACAGAACGGAGCCAACAGGAGGTGCTTCCTTTCTAACGCGTCCGTGAAGGCCGCCCAGTCCGTCACCAACGACAACCGCGCGTCCCGCTCCTTTGTGGCCCTTCAAATTAAGTTATTTATTAAATATTTAGAAAGATGCTTATATTGTCTACATTCTAATGTAAAAAAATAATAAAATATCCTCTAACTTAGTCAGCATGGTCGCGTGCGCCTGTTCCAGCATGTCTGCGAGCGCGGCGGGCGCTCCGCTCCGGGTTAGGGTGCTCCGCTTCCCGTCCACGCGAGTCACCGCCACAACCTCCCCGCGAGCCAGATCCTTGGGACCCAATTCTGCGCGGATTGGAACCCCCTGCAGGAATGTATAACATTAGAGAAATATACATAAACAAACAATTCATACATATAAGACAACTGAAATGAGGAATGACACAAAGTTTTATGGGGCTTTTCAGGCGAAAAAGGAAGGAGTTTTTAACAAAAAGGTTACATTATAGTTAGAAAACCTTAAGCTCCCAGTGGTTAAACTTCCATCCGGGCGAGTAGTTGTCCCTGTAATCTCCCTCTGCCCTCAGGCCCGCGGCGCACAGCTCCTTCACCAGCGCCTTGCAGGCCTCCAGGAGGGTGCTCCTCTCAACGTCGGAGCTGGACGCGGTGATACCGCACGGCACCACCACCACCTGCACGCTGGCTATCCGTGGAGGCAGCACCAGCCCGCGGTCGTCTCCGTGCACCAACACCATCACGCCTGGAAAACAACATGAAGGTACAACTCATTTAATCGTTAGGACGGTTTTTTAATCTGTTAATTTAATCTGTCAATTTAACGCCTATACCAGGTAAAGTAACGTGAAGATAAAACTTATTCCATCATTAGGATGGTTTTTAATCTGTTGATTTGAAACGTGTTCAAATGTCTTAGGACTACAATATGTACCGATAGTCCTAGTAGTGAGACCCCATGAGTTCTGGTAGACATATTTCTTCTCTTGCGTGTCGGGATCGTCGTACACTATTTCGAACATCTTACTAAAGTTTTGACCGAGGTGGTGGCTCGTGGCGCCCTGGAACAACGTAAAAAATAATGTTAATATTGGACTGGAGTGGACAAATAATGTTAATTAATATAAAACAATTGCTGTTAATTGTTAATTATTAATACCTGTATCCCTCTGCCACTCGCTGGTATGTAGGCCTCCACGGTTGTAGTGTAATCGGCTCCCGCGAACTTCTCCTTCTCCGTCTTTCTGCCTTTGATGACGGGAATGGCCAAGAGGTCCTCGTACACTCGAGCGTACAGACCTACAACAATTATTCATTTACAGTTGGCTAAATAATAACAATCCTTTATAAATCGGTAGTCGGTTTATTTGAGACTAATCTCAAAACTAAACTGTATGTTTATGTATGTGTGCGTGCGTGTGAATGTGCGTGCGTGAGTGTGCGTGCGTGTGTATGTGTATTCACCGAGCACGTGCAGTACTTCCGCGTCGGCGTCCTCCTTGAGGCGGAAGGCCGTGTGTCCCTCCTGCCACAGGAACTCACGCGTGCGGAGGAACGGCTGCGGCTGCTTGAACTCCCACCTCTGATACACCAGCATCATTATTATTCATATTCAATCATTCAATAAATACATTAATTCGTGTCTATGTATGCGCGGAGGTAAACACCAATGCGCAAGTGTCCTATCTGTAAAATTAAAAGCTTGAGTTTCTCTGAGAGATGTTTTAAAGAAGTGGGTATTCTTACGGTCGCTTCGCAATAAATATTTAATAACATATTATACGCCAAAATTTATATAGTTATATAAAAAATAGTGACCCAAATGAAAACAAACCCCAAAATTTCATCTTCAATAGTTAATAAATCGTTTATGGGTTTGAGTATACGTATATATAATAAAGTTCTACAAGATATCTTAGACCCTTTTCTTAGTTTTAAATATAAAGTCCAAAGTTTTTTAATAAATAATTCTTATTATAGCATTCAAGAGTTTTTAGTGGATCGAAATATATAGAACTTAAGATGTTGACTTATTTGTAGGATTGATATTATAATATACATACATCATCTAAGATTGTTAGGTTTCTTTTAAAAAGAGCAATTATTGAGTTTCTGGCCGGCCGACGATTCAAAAGTGCGTGTAAATGCCTGCTTGAATTAAGATATTTTGAATTTGTAACATTATATGACCATTATTATTCATTCGCGCGCATATGTGCGTATATTCGAGTGTATAAGTTACTCGACCGTTTCTGCGAGCAAGTGTGCGGGTACATATGCGTGCGCGAGTGTGTTGGGGTGCGTACGCACATATGCGTGGGTATATGTTTGTGAGATTGCGCGAGTACGCATGTGTGAGTTTATGCGTCTACTTATGTGTGTGTGTGTGTGTGTGTACGTATATAAGCCGATGAGCGTACAGACCACGACGTTGTTCCACTGGTTGATCCTGAGCGGCAGGTCGCGGTGGCTCTGTATCCAGCGCGCGTAGGCGGGGTACATGACGGTCTCGGAGGTGGGTCTGACGGCCACGTGTTCCGCCAACTCGGAGGAGCCCGAGTGCGTCACCCACGCCACCTCGGGGGCGAAGTCAGAGATGTGGGTCTTCTCGCGTTCCAGCGCCGCCTAACGCGATTATAAAACTGTTAATCTTCACTACATCGCTAAATATGCGTATATATATATATTATATTCATAGTAGATTGAAAAATTTGTTTTAACTACATTGTGATTTATCAGAATAGATTGAATTGTGTTTTAACATAATTTGGTAAGAACAATGTTTTGTGCTTACAATATCCCAAAAATGTGAATTGGTTGATTTAATTGTTTTTTTAATTATTATTAATGACATTTTCTTATAATCCAAGACACCTTTGAAACAAATATCGGGAAGTATCCATCCTTGACGCCCATCTCTTTGAACCGGTCGCTGAGGAAGGCCCGGATGCTCTCCCAGATGCTGTACGACCACGGGCGAAGGATGTAACACCCGGATATATCGTAGTAGTCTATCATTTCCGCTGGAAATATACACATATATATGTAAAAAATATTACAGTTACATATAGATGTCTGTCGGTATATCTGTTTGGTTTAATTTAAAAAAAAACTGTACCATTTCTTATAAAACTTTACAGACATAATTGGGAAACTATTTTGACATATTATGGTAATTGAGTCAAATTATACTTTTCATAAATGAGATAACCCAAAAATTTAATTTAGAAACAAAGATAAGTCAATTAATCGTAAAATAAGTTAATAAAATAATAATGAAAGATAGGATCTCTGTATTCGAGCAAAAAGTATTGAAACACGAATACAAATAGATATATAATATAATTATGAAATTAGAGAACTTCTTACACTTGGTGATGACTTGCGAGTACCACTCCGGCAGGTCGGTGTCCTTGCTCGCCTCCAGCCCGAGCCGGGTCACCTTCTTAACACTCGACGTGCTATCCTCTTTAGCTGGCTTTGGCTGAAAAAATATTCAATAGATGAATATAATAAATAAAAAAAATTATTAATTAAAGTAAAATAAATCACCATTTATGCGTTTAATTAAAAAAATATATATGTAAATGTAAAAAAGTCTATGAAATGATGTCACTTACCTGTTCTTTAGGTTTGACTTCCTTTGCTTTCTTCTCTTTCTGGAATAAATATATACCTTTTTAAGTCTTTGAAAAAAAACATTCATTTCATTCATTCATTTGTATAAATTCAATCAACAACAAATCAATATTAACCAAAAATTTTTTTTATTTACTTCTCGATTACATATATTTATATAAATATTAAAAAAGAGCATATTCACTTACTTTGTCTGCCTTATTGCCTTTCCCGTCGCCTTGTTGTTTTGTCTCGGCGCTCTGGAATCATACGTATATTATGCAACTATTTTTTAAAACTTTAAAGAGTAATATACATAGGAGTTATTCTGACACTACATTATGTATTCATTTTAAATTTATTGACATATTGCATAATGCCATTAATTTAACACTAAACCTACCGACAATTCTTGTATACCTGTTCCTACCGCTGCCGTCAAATTGACCGGTAATTAAAAATTATTTTATTATATAACACAGGTAATAATGGAAATAACTAAAAGTAAAGAGTGTAGAAAATATTATATGCATATTCTAAGAAGTGTCACGTAGTTTGATAACGATATTATAACGTTTAAGAATGTGTAAGTTTTACAAAAGTTTAAGAACGGTCAATTTGACCGGTATTTGGTAGGTTTAGTGTTAAAACAAGATATTATGACTTTATTGAATTGATTGCGATGGTTGTAGTTTTATTGCTCAGGTCTGTGAAACAGTCAGTCACAGATCACAATAAATAAATAAACAAGTTAACCTTGTCTGTCTTTTTGGCGGAGTCCTGTTTGGTCGCGGGCGCCGGCGTCCAGTCGCTGCCGGTTGAAGTTTTGTATTGCTCTTTGAGATTTAACAAATTCTTCACCTGAAAATATAAATTTTATTTAATTATTAAGAGTAAGAATTAAACAGGTAATGTCACCAAAATATATACAAAAGAGTAAAAATAATAATTTTATGGATAGATCGTATATTGTGAATTGATATGTATATATTTCTTTTGTATTTGTCACTGAAATTGAGAGCTGGACCAATTTTTTGAGGTTTTCTGTTTTTTTATTAACACTAAACCTACCAAGTACCGGTCAAATTGACTGTTCTATTTTTTATAAAACTTACACATTCTTAAACGTTATAATATCGTTATCAAACATGACATGACAATTATTAGAATATACATATAATATTGTCTTCACTCTTTACTTTTAGTTATTTCCATTATTACCTGCGTTATATAATAAAATAACTTTTAATTACCGGTCAATTTGACCGCGTGCGGTAGGAACAGGTACACAAGAATTGTCGGTAAGTTTAGTGTTAAGTGAGCCGGATGGTTGGGAGTTACGATTAAACCTCGCAGGTGGCGCTTCGATTAGGTTTCAAATTTCAATGTCATAATAAATAATATTTATTTAACGCTTTATTTTAGAGGTTTGATCAAATCTTACGACAATTTCTTATTAAGGGATAATTGCCATCATACTATGGGGGGAGGAGTCTCAAATGAGTCTAAGGAATAATTAATTTATGGATGTCAATTATTATATGAACATACAAATTAACTTTAATTCGTTATAGTGTATATTTTCTAACCTCAATATCAATGAGTGCTTTTTCGGCCTTCTGTGCTTTGAGTGCTCGCACTTTGTCACCTTGGGCACTTATCTGAGAGGAGAGGTCCGTTGTGTTTGATTCTGTTTTGACCTCTACTTGCACGGGCTTCCAGTCCTGTAATATTAAATAAAAATATTTTCAATTTAAATTAATAGGTACATCAAAAATAATTTGTTAATTAAATTTATTTAACTTGAGTTTTTGATCAAAATTTTTATATTTAAAATTACAAATATTTGGTAATTTTTACATAGTTTTTAATTACATTATATATTTCGTATTAAATAATATTAACCTGTCCGGTGGCCGCTTTGTACTTCGCCTTCAAATCCAGTAGAACTTTGACGGCCTCGTCGACCTTGGCCTTCTCAGCCTTCGAGGACTTCAAAGTTCTGACCAAGTCACCCTGTTTGGTGATGTCCGCATTCAAAGACGATACGTCACTATTTGATGACATGGTTGTGGAAGTGTTATTCAGCGCTGGTGTAGTTCCCGGTTTCCAATCCTGGAGTCAAATACGTAATATTAATTTATTTATATATCTTATAATGTGTTAAGCGAGTTTTTTGTGTTTAGAAATATAACCGAATAAGCTTGAGTTTTTGTATTTTAAAATGTCACTTAAGGTTTTTTTACTGTTATTGTTTCTTTAATTTACATTTAGTTTTTTTCACCGCGTCTGTCAGACCTCTTGTATTTCAGTCTATATTATACAATTTAGGTATTTTTTTTACTAAATTGGAGAACTTAATAAAATTATAAAATACAGTTTTAAATAACATTTACCTGTCCGGTGGCTGCTTTGTACTTCGCCTTCAAATCCAGTAGAACTTTGACGGCCTCGTCGACCTTGGCCTTTTCCGCTTTCGAGGACTTCAAAGTTCTGACCAAGTCACCCTGTTTGGTGATGTCTGAATTTAAAGTCACTGCGTCACTGTTTGACGTCGTAACCGGTGCAGCCGTTGCTTGAGCAGGTGTGGCGCCAGGTTTCCAGTCCTTTATAAGTTATTAATAATGTTAAAATGCTTTACAAGGACAAAGTTTACAAAACAATCAATATTATGAATTTGCTATCAAAAAAACTATTAAATATTATATAATATATTGTGTTAGTTCTAATCGCCTGCATTTTCCTAAACATGTATAGAGGGATGTACCTGTCCCGTGGCTGCTTTGTACTTTGCCTTTAGATCCAGTAGAACTTTGACGGCCTCGTCGACTTTGGCCTTTTCCGCTTTCGAGGACTTCAAAGTTCTCACCAAGTCACCCTGTTTGGTGATGTCTGAATTCAAAGTCACTGCATCATTGTTTGACGTCGTAACCGGTGCAGCCGTTGCTTGAGCAGGTGTAGCGCCAGGTTTCCAGTCCTTTATAAGTTATTAATAATGTTAAAATGCTTTACAAGGACAAAGTTTACAAAAAAATGTGATAGTCTATGAAAAATCAATATTATGAATTTGCTATCAAAAAAACTACTAAATATTATGTATTGTGTTAGTTCTAATCGTCTGCATTTTTCTAAATATATATTGAGGGATGTACCTGTCCCGTGGCAGCTTTGTAATTCGCCTTTAGATCCAGTAGAACTTTGACGGCCTCGTCGACCTTGGCCTTCTCTGCCTTCGAGGACTTCAAAGTTCTGACCAAGTCTCCCTGTTTGGTGATGTCCGCATTCAAAGTCGAAGCATCACTACTTGGTGCAGCGCTTGCTTGGACTGGAGCAACGCCTGGTTTCCAATCCTTTACAAAATAATAAAACACTAGGATCCGCGGTCGTGCGCTGCGAGAGTTGATCTGAGCGCCCTCCCCTTCTTTAATGCTAACAAACTTAGCATATAATATTGCTCTATAACATGCAAAGCAACTATCGGTTTAGAATCTCAATTAAAAAGAAAATCAGTTGATCATCAATAAAATTATAGCCATATATCTTTAAAGCCATATGTCTTTTAAATGAATCTCAACCTTTTTTTAACTTTTTTTCTAGACTGAAATTTTTTTGTTCTGATTTTTGCAGAACCATCTTTAGTAAAAGATCTAGCCATGTGCCAAATACTAAAAAAATACATCTATAGGTTTTAAAATTACCGATGTAACAGCAAAATGAACGGTTAAGAGCTTCGCTTACGCTCAGCTCAATTATATGTATTTAAAGAACAAAGTTCACAGATGTTTTGGTAAATAACTAAACAAATATTACAAATATTATATATGTATATTAACCCGATCTTACGTGTGATCGTAAAATATTATATGTTTACTAAAAATGACATGAGGCAACCTCTGCCGCCATCAGAAACCTCCACATAATATATTTGTTTAGGATTGCTGTTATTATTAATGAATTGGGCGGATATACTTACTTGTCCGGTAGCTACTTTGTACTTCGCCTTCAAATCCAGTAGAACTTTGACGGCCTCGTCGACCTTGGCCTTCTCAGCCTTGGAGGACTTCAAAGTTCTGACCAAGTCACCCTGTTTGGTGATGTCTGAATTCAAAGACGATGCGTCACTGTTTGATGTCGTAACCGGTGCAGCCGGTGCTTGAACAGGTGTAGCACCTGGTTTCCAATCCTTTTAACATGTATATTATAATAGTAATCTTCAAACGATCATATTATTTGAAACCAAGTTACACGTACACTTACCTGACCTGTAGCTGCCTTATATTTGCTTTTCAGGTCTAACAAAGCTTTCACAGCCGCGTCGACTTTGGCTTTTTCAGCTTTAGCTGCTTTAAGCGATCTGACCAAATCGCCCTGTTGAGCGATTTCACCGTTCAGCTTATCTTCATCACCCGCAGCTGGAGCGACAACACTTTCCTTGGTTTCCGCTTGCACTGGTTTCTAAGAACACCGATAAATATATAATTTAACAATACTATATTTTTATTTCCTTTTAATCTTAACTGTTTCCGAACGGAATCTCTTCCACGTGGTACATTTACTACACGTCTATGAACATCACATACATTTAATTAGCGTTCAAAAATTATTTAATTTGTATTTGAACAGGGCTTTAAAATTATGTGTTTTCAATTACAAGTAAGTTTTCATACAACAGGGTGAGAAAATATTTGACATAATAAAACAATACAAGATACAACGTAACATACGGACGTGTGCGTTAAATTGAAACAGCTGGCGGACTGAATATAAATAATTGTGAGCGAAGAGTGAAAGTATTTTTTACGCAAACCTTTCACTTTTAACGACATCCACTGCGCTAATATCACTCGATGGTAAACTCGGGACGATTGTCTAATAATTACGGCAGTCTAATGGGGGGGGGGAAGGGGTTTTTAAAAAATCCCCAAATTGCACAAGGGGGATGAAGATTAGATACCATGTGTAATTAATTTAATATTATTTTTATTACAGAACTGAATTAGATAGTACATATAACTAACAAATAATACAAATAAAATAAATTTTGAAGGGTAAATTACAAAGTCCCTATCTATGAAGAATCTATTACAAATTAAAAGGAATGCACGGAAAGCGCTTTGGTGCAAATGCTAGGGGAGTCTAATGGGTGCTTGGTTAGTTACTTAACTGCTGATGAGAGGGTCGTGAGTTCGATCGCTACACGGCAATTGAGTTATTATAATATTGTGCGGGACTTATTTCTTTTATACTTAAATTTTCTGGCTCAATTCAGATGTTGATACACTTACAATTCGAAGAAATTTTGCCAAGCGATGTTAAGAAAATTAAAATGCCTTAATAAATCGTCATATTACATACAATATTCGTCTTTGAGATAACAGGTAGGTACTTGGCTTGTACCTTGATCTTTAATATTTACATGTCTTAGGACACTGAATATTACTCTTTTCCTACTATTTATTTAAATTTAATAACAGTTGCTAATTAATAGTGATGTTATGTTTGTAAATACGTTTACAATTTTAAACGCCAATTATTTTATTAAACTTACATCTTATTATATATATATAAAATTTGAAAAATGTTATCTCGTTGAGGTATAATCGTCAAAAAACTGATATCCCGTTGAAGTCAATGGGAAAAATCATAACACTAAGCGCCTGCATTGGTTCAATCCTAATTGTCGTGATAGGTTTGGATAGGTTAGGTTAGGTCTAATTTGATGGCTTGATGGCTAATCTGAAATCTCCTACATTACCGACATTGTCCACAACGATGAGTCATTACACTGGGCTCTCTTCGTTTAATATGCAAACGGCACCCGAGATTTCGCGAGCGAGCTCACCGAGTCGAAATTAAGAGTCTGTTGGCGCCCCTAGTATATTATAAAACTTTAAAGGTTCTACCCTTTAAAGTTTTATAATATACTAGGGGTAGTTAATAGAGAAATTCTAGTTAATAAAGAAAATGTAATTAAAGAGGGTATGAGAATTATTTATCTCTTGGCGTCACAAACCAACGCTGTTTGATATATTTTAGATTCATTATTAGTTGTTTACGTAATTATTTGTAAGAAAATATGAAAATCAATAAAAAAACATTATAAACGCAAACGTAAAATGACCGGTCTACATTATTTTATTTTGTCAAGGAATGTATTATATATATATTAAATGTATTATATATATATATATATATATATATATATATATATATATATATATATATATATATATATATATATATATATATATATATATATTATATTCAAAGATTAATAATGACTATAACATGTATATACCTTTAAAGGGCGGAATAAAAATATATAAATTGCCAACACTCGAGCCGTGATTAAAGGAGAGAATAGTTCCGAGTTGTTTCAGGCATTAATGTAAAGATAACTGTTATAAAAAACACCATTTTAGGATAATTCAACACAAAAAAGAATAATAAGAAAAACGTAATTAATATTTTAGTGTCTATATATATAAATAAAATTGAAGTTCTGTTTGTAATTCCAAATTAACAGCTTTTCACTAAATACATATTAAAGTATGAACAGTATTTACATAAATAAATAAATAAATAAATATTATAAAATTATTTTCCCTTGAAGTTTTTACTTATTACTACTCTTTAATTTTCAGAGAACGAATGAATGAATAACAATTAAACGAACATTGGGAACTCTTGTCTCGTAATATGCTGGTATTACATCATTTAAGCACAAATGAATTAAAACATAATAAACTCTTTGTATACATTATTTATTTTGAAAGAAGATAAACAAATCGAATGCGTTCCTTTCACCACCATCATGAAATAATGAAATTAAAGCAATTATAACAATATTGAAAATATAGTGTGAAAAAATTATAAATTAAATTTGAACGATTTTCATATAAAACAGGAATTTTATGGTTGTGTTTTTTATATATTAAATATATACTTCATATTATTTACATAAATAATGTATCTGATTTTGTTTTCGTGTATTAAAATTTTTAATAAAAAAAAAAAAATTATTATTATATGTTGGCTGCGATTTTTTTAACCCCCAAAGAGATGTCGAATTATCACATCATATAAAAGCCGTACTTGTCTAGTTCTATAACAATAATATTAGTTATTTTACTGTAAGTTTACTGGGTATATACGTATCTCCCCATTAAATCTAATCAAAATTAGACCAGTAGATTTTTCGCGATGTACCAACAGACTAAATAAAAAATAAAAATAAGTGTCAGTAAATCTGTATGGTGTATACATTTCTTCTCTTTATTATTATAAGATCACTCCAATTGTACATTATTTTAACTCCAACTCCAAAAAAAAAAGGTTTTATAGTTTATTGTGTAATCTGTAATATCGTAGCTGTCAGATGGAGACGAGATTTTTGTTTTTTTACAAAACGTGACCTTATTGAGTGACCTTTTTGTAAATAAAAAATATTTAGACGTTTGAACAGTATTAGCTAAGTAATATTTTTATCCAAAAACCTTCAGGCGACGGGGAACTAAACATGAAATTTAGGTACGAGTTAAGGATAGCATACTTATAAAATACCTAGGATACTTATATATATAAGTATAATATATATACAACATTTGAGGTACTTTTGCAATGAACCATTGAATTATTGTACTGTAAGATATGCAAGTAATTAAAACAAAAATCAAAATCACATCAAAATGTAATAAAACACGTTAGAAAAAAAAAAATGGAAGTAAATCTTTACAACTTTTTAACGTTTGAATTATACATATAATAAAACACTTGTTTTGCGGAAGCTTAAAAAATGGAACGTAATATAACCGCCGAACTGTCAACTTTGAAATATAGTATCTATCAAACTTGACACTTGACAAATAACAAAATTTGCGAAAAACAAAATATTAAAACATTAAACCGCGTTTGTGTTTAAATAATATTTTGTATAAAATACATCAATAAAAAATCTAAATGATTTCTAATCTTAGTTACGAAGATATACAAAGCGATGTACGTATATATCATAATTACCAGTAAAATTGCTGATAAACCTTATTTCCAATAAAATGTGATATCCAATAAGTTGTTGGTTAGTAATTTGTAACATAATTAACAGGAACTGTATATTTATTTTAAATATATATAAAGGGTTATTCCATCCAACAAGTATATAAAATAAATTTCGTGTTCCTCTAAGTGAATAGAAAAAATATATATATATATATATATATATAAAGGTGTAGGCGCATGTTGGATTATATATTCTTGTACATTATTTCAACATCTGTAAAAATTCTACAGATTTAAGTAACAAAATAAAAAAAACTTACATTTTTTCAGAAATATTATGTCTAAGGTGAGGTGTGAATGTTATTATTAGATAATATTTGTTAAATATATTTAATAAATTTAAACTTGTTGCACACTTTAAGTACTCTTTAATACATGGATACTACGAATCAAACACTTTAAAATATAATGACAATTATATTTGGTATTTCAGCAAAAATATTTTTCTTCATATAAAAGTCCTAATATATGTATAGTGCCCAGTGCATCAGTGTGTTACCCGCCATCACCTAAAAGAGCTAAGCAAGAAATCCCAAATGTGAGTATTTATCTCAAATAAAACAAATATCATTATCACAGTTTAAATATCTTATTAAATATTATTTATTTAATTTAAACAGAGACCCAGCTCACCACAAAATATAGATGTAAGCTTTCTCGATGACTTGGACGTAGACGAAATAATAAAATGTTTAAATGATTCCGATGAAAATGCACAAAATATAAGCCAAAGTGATATTGTAAATAATGATATATCAGAAAAAGACTGTACTAAAAGTTCCGTAACAATAGCATGTGATAATGAGAGAAATGAACTGAAATGTAGTATTGAAAGAGATGTATTAACAAGTAATATATATAATGAAGAAATACAAACTGTTAGAGAAGATACACATCAAAATATAAACACTAACACCTGCATAGAAAAAGATATAAAAGGATCTTTTATCCATTATAATGAAAATAAATGTTCTAAAGATAATGGCGATTCTGAAATGTTTCAAATATCATCTATTATTGAACAACCAAATAATAAAACATATAATACACAAACTAATACTAGCAGCGGTAAAATTGATTCTAACCAACAGAAAAATGAAAGTGATAATACTAACGCAAAAGAAATAGCAAAAGAGAAGAAAATAGACAACTTTTTGCAAAGAGAACAACATTTAGCTTCTCCAAATACAACATTCACCATAAAACATAAACCCTGTAATGGGAACGAATGCAATAAAGACAATATAAGCAACAAAATAATGATGAATATTAATAATAATGTAACCCCAATTTTAGGGGTTGAGAGAGAGACAATTGATAAATTTAACACTAATGGAGTAATAGAAAATAAAGGGTTGAATACTCACAATTGTTCACAAAATGTTAATAATGTTAAAGTCCAAAAAGATATTGATAAAAACCAAGCAGAGTCTCCTAATAATAATAAACCCATATGGGACATGATTATAAACAATAATTTAAATAATCAAACGTTAACGATTTTAAATAAAAAATACTCTATGTTCTCTCTCATACATTCTGGAAAATATTCAAAGATATTCAAATGCAAAGATTCGTTTGGTGAACAGTTTGCAGTGAAGATGCTAAAGTTTGTATTATATATTTAAGTATATAATATAATATTTTTATAAATATACATTTTACAATACACACTATTTATACAATTATTATATTTTGTAGAAAAAAATATAATGGGTATAGGCAGGAACGTCTGTTGTATAAAATTCGAGGCGACATACCAAAAGAAAATTTATTATGTGTCTTTCTTATAACTGGATTTTGGTTAAACGACAACTTTTGTTTTTTAAACGATTTCTATCCAAAAAACTTAAAGAATTTTTTAAAAGAATCGAAGAATCTACATATAGACACAATACAGGAACTGGCCAGCCAGCTGTTGGGCGCCGTCACAACATTAAGAAACAAATACATAGTTCACACCGGTGAGTTGCATTTATATTGCATAAAATTTAGCAACAAATTAATATGTAATTTATTGCAGATATAAGTCCAAATCACATCCTGCTCGACCAGAGTAACAGGAAGCTGAGGGTCTGTGGCTTTGACAGGGCATATTACATAGAGAGTGCAAATCTATTTCCATACAAAGGTACAAAATGTTACCGAGCCCCGGAAGTGATATTGGGTTATTCCGGTGGGTATAGTATAGACCTGTGGTCGAGTGCCCTAGTACTGCACGAGATGGCCACTGGCATACAATTATTCGGGGGATGCCTCGAAGATTATGTTCTGTACAAACAGATGTGCTTATTCGGGGATGTTCCACCGGAGATGTTAGTAAGGTCATGCTACGGACATAAATATACTATTGGATTTTGTTTTCAAGAGAAATGTTTCAGACATGTAAGTTTTTGTTCTTAAAATAACATAGCTAGCGTTCGGGCGCGGTTACACATAATGTTTATGTAATTTATTTATTAAATTACATAAAATATATACGCAGTTTATTTTTAAATATGTATAAAGATAAATATATTGTTCTATTTGGTAAAGTAAATCGAATGGGTAATTTGCTTCGAAAAAAGTATTACCTCTTAGTAGCCCTAACAAGGTTTGGGTCCTTAATTGGAGTCAACCGGGTGGACCTTGATAGGCTATTAGATACATATATAAAATATCATGTTTTATTCTTTGAAGTTAATGGACTGTAGGAATTTTAATCCCTTCCAAAATTTATACCATATTATCCTTATGTTGTAATAAATCCCTCAAAACGTTTTCAGACAACAGAAATAAGTGAGTTAAGTCTGTTAAGACAATTATTTTTATATATTTATAATTATATCTCTTTCCAGAAAAACTCAACGGTGAAAGTAAAAAACAAGATAGCAAGCACGATACACGGCGCCTACTACTCACACTGGGCAGCCGGGAGGGACCAGGAACAGATAAGTAGAGATATGAAGAAGATTGATCAATTCATTAGACTACTCGATAACATGCTGGTCATATCACCTGAACGTAGACTGCCAATAGAGTTTGCGTACACAAATCCATTTATTTACAAAGGTGTTTAATAATTAAGGTTTTTATTTAAAACTGAACTGATTTTACTTTTCAATTATGTTCCTTTATTTTTTAGTGCCATTACAAAGCCACTGCCACACAGACTGAGAGTTTTGTTATGTTTAAAAAAAACATTCATAATCAATATATATATAAATATATATTCTTAATAAAAAAAATATCCTATATTTTTTACTTCATATATGTAATAAATGAAGGAATATATTTAAACTATGTGTGTTGTTGTATATTTGTTTTCACAGATTTGACACTAACAGAGAAAGCATTTCAAATGCTTAGTTTCTGAGTGTAGTGCATTTGTCATATGACATTAAAGTTTTTTTTTTAACTGACCGGCTTGGGTTGGATTCCTGGCCGTCTTCTTTTATGAATGTGATAAGTGTATTTACTGAATATTTTAGGATATAAAATATTTAATTACAAATAAGTTGTATGCCACGGATCAGGGTAGGGATATACTTGTGCCATTGCAAGTTATTCTACTTACAATAAGTGTTTAATTAAAAAAATGTTGTCAAATTACTAACGGCCTCGCGAATTACATCAGGCATTTATTTATATATTGATGTGTATTACTTCTGGTAATAGTAAATGTCTAATAATAAAGATGGATGTCTGAAATGGATCTTTTTTTTAAATCCTTTATAATATTAACAAAACTTGATATTATAATGTGTTCTAAACATTACCTGTTTCATCAGATGAAATTGTTAAAATAATAAAAAATTACCGGTAATCTTTGGGGTATGTCAGTTAAATTACTAAGCACTTATAAATGATAGATCCCCACAGTTATCCTTATTTTTAAAAAACGTATTGAAACCGGTATATTTCCACAATTAAAGAAAAGTAGTAAAATAGTTCCCTTGTTTAAGTGGCGATAGACCTATATACCTATAGGTCTATCTCTGTTTTACCGACCTTAAGTAAGATTTTCGAAAAACATATTTTAAACTAAATGACAGCATTTATTTATATATATATACGAAATGTAAATTAACAACTGATGCGGATACCACGTTCCTTATTCACATTTACGACGCATGGGAGAAGTAGCAAAATGCAATATGGGTGTTCTGTGATTTATCCAAAGCCTTTGATTGTGTAGACCATCAGACATTACTATGCCAACTTAATCACTATGTACGTACTGCTGCGCTTGATCTTATTGCCTCTTACCTGATTCAGGGTGCAGACGGTTGATGTAATAATTGTAAATCGGCTGGTTCTCTCCTAAAGATGAGTGTTCCACAAGGATCTATTCTTGGCCCCTTTTTATTTTTACTTTACACTAATGATTACACTTTACACACTAACGGCGCGATACGTTTATTTTTGTTATATTCAGTGTTTTATTATGGGGCAATGCTGCCGAAATTAATTATATATTTATTTTATAAAAAAGAGCTGTGCAGGCTTAAATTAATTTATAACTTAAAAGCTAGTGCTTTGCTGAGCGATGTTTTTAAAGAAATTAGTATTATTACGATAGCTTCTCAGTACATATTTAAAAACATATTATTTACACACCAAAATTTTAATAAGACAGACACAGGATAAATACAAAACAAACAAACTCGTAACGCCTAAAAAACGTCTTTAGAAAGTTAACAAATCCTTCATATCTTAAACATCTTAGATCTTCCTTTTTTTAATTATAAATAAAAATAAATAAAACTTTAAAAAACTGTTGACTCATTTGCTGGGTTGATATCATACATCCAAGATTGTTAAATTTCATTTAAAAAGAGTAACTGTTGAGTTTCTGACCGGCTTTTCTCGGCAGAACAGCATTCCGAGCCGGGAGTAGCTTACTCACTACACTGACCTTTATATTGTAATAATTGATGATTCAAAAGTGCGTGTAAATGTCTACTTGAATAAAGTTATTTTGAATTTGAATAAAATGCATAATATACAAAGTAAGTTAACTCAGAATGTACTTCTTTGTTAAAAACCATGTCAATTATTAATTATCACGACTAATAATTTTTTAATAGAATTTTCATTCACAACAATTTTTATTTTTTTATTTTTATAAATAATAAAATTTTAATATACGTACGCACACTACTCATATACGCACGTATATAAGTGCAAACGTACATTAGCGTACGAACGTATGTGAGTATACATGAGTGTGCGTGTACCTGCGTGTCGGCCCGTCCGTCGGGCACGTGCAGCAGCACCAGCGGCCTGGCGCTGCCGGTGAGCGGGGACCGCGCCGGCGCCACGTCCACGCGGAAGAACCCGCGCCGCTGCAGCTGGATCACGTCACCCTCCTTCACGCTACCCAGCGCCGCCTCACCCAGCATCGGCACCTCCCACTGTTGAGGATTTATTTTTACTATTTTATAATAATATTAATTAATGAGGTATAATTTTCTTTAAAATAATTATTTGATGATAATTTAATAGTTGAAATTATTTATTTTCCAGCTGTTATCTGGATATAACAAAATAAATAAAATGTAGTTTTAAGAAATACAAACAGCATTTCATCAGAATTTTGTATGAATGAACGAGGAAATGTCTGTGTGTATAATATTAATTTTATATCATTATCCTATGCTCACCCGTGTCTTGTGTCCGATGTACTTCTTGAAGTCCTCGTCTTTGCCCAGCAGTGGTTTAGATATGATGTGGTCGAAGTACACGCAGTACGCCTCCACCATTTCAGACTGCGGCGTGTCTGCGATCCAAGTCAATTTTAACGTCTTTTTATAATCCTTATTATCTAGATTTGGTGTCGCGTCTACACTTGTCACTGTTCCATCAGCGGCTCTGTTGAATAAACAATTATTTGTTAACACTAAACCTACCAAGTACCGGTCAAATTGATCGTTCTTAAACTTTTGTAAAACTTACACATTTTTAAACGTTATAATATCGTTATCAAACTACATGACAATTCTTAGAATATGCATATTATATTTTCTTCACTCTTTACTTTTAGTCATTTCCATTATTACCTGCGTTATATATTAAAATAACTTTTAATTACCGGTCAATTTGACGGCGTGCGGTAGGAACAGGTGTGCGAGTATCAAATAATATTTTTTTTATATATTTATTTATAGCTATTACACTTTAAATCTATACTGATCACTTGTGTATTACATGGAAGTGTCAGGACTATTTTGGTACCATACTTTTTGATATAAGCCCTTATGTAAAGACACTCTCCAACTTAAATTAAGTCTATAAGTGTTCCAATGGCTCTGCTCTGAGAACACACACAACAAACCGGCTGAATGAGTACTTAATAACAGAAGCACATTTGAATAGATCACTTACTTGTGTATTTTATCAATCATGATGTTCCCGTAGTTAATGAATGTTGTGTTTTCTCTCTCCTTCAATGTTTTCGCGTCCACTTGGTCTATTAACAGTGTCTTTGATGTCCACACGGTTTTGTTGCCGACATCCGGATTTTTAGGATGCAATGGCACATCCAATGTGCCGTCTGACGTCACTCCCTTGAGATTGACCCGCACTGGATTTAACTCTAATGCGGTAAACCTGGGCGCTATGGGGTCTATAACCTATAAAAATACTCAATTTAATACATTTTATATTTACCAACTAGATCTATAAAATTAACTTCGATTTGTATGCAATAAGAACAACGCCATTTAGCGTAACAAATGTAAAATTGTTCTTAATTTATACAAATTTAAGTTTTCTTTAACGCAACCTACTTGGTAAAAAACTCACAATAGGCACACTGAATACAGGATTTTGTCTTATATGCTTTAGTGTTCTATAATACTATAGAACACACTTTTTTTGTGAAACCGTAAAACATTACAGAGACGGCCGACAAATATAAAATTAAAAAAAACAATCCAACATGAACGGTATTTCACATTAACGGACTGGTAACCCTTTAAACACTGACCTTCTTATTGATGGCCCATATCTTGTCCCACTCCATGAAAACTACGGAGCGGCTGGAGCCCTGCGCGCGAATGAATCGCCGCAGCGCCTCCACGGCCAGCCCGCGCCGCAGCACGCCGCGCACTGTCGGCATGCGGGGGTCGTCCCTGTGGACACGCTATATGCATCCCTTTCTCCATGACCTCTAGCACTCTCTAATCATAAATGCGCAGGAAGTTCTTGTGGATACGATAATTTCCGCTTCTTTCAATTTGCTATCTCTCTCTCTCTCTCTCTGTCTGTCGTTAAGTCGGTAGAAAAATCTCTTTTAACCACTTTATACATGCCGTCACCTATCTTCACCCTCTCTTTCCCTTCTTTTCTTCAGTCGATTGCGATATATATATCTCTCTCTCTCGCTAACATTACATACTGATACGCTACATACATCCTCTTATCTCTTCTTGCCGCGCGTATGTATAATCTCACCCGCTTAGTTAATAAATCCTACCAAGTGTATGAGTAGACACTGACCAATGTATAATGAAAAAGAAATTAATTGATTTCATTTTCTTTCAAAGTCTAGCATGGATTTTATAACGAGACAGTACTATAGTTAGTTACTAGTACATAGTTATAATATCAGATTGTGCCTTCAATTTTCTATCAATATCGATACACTATATATAGTAATGTACCAAAAATGTTTAAAATAATTATAGAAGATTTACACTTCTGGATACTTACCATCCATCCACAAGTCCTTGCTCCACAAACCAAGTCAGCTTACGTTTGGACAACACAGTATTTGTCATGCTCAATCTGAAAGAGAGGAGACATTATTGAAAATATATTAATAATAATGTAATAATATGCATGTATTGAAGAGGTTGATGTCTGTGGCCGAGGCGAAAGAGGTATGCAGGGACCGTAGCGTTTGGCGCTCCGTCGTCTCTGGCTACCCCGCAAGGGATATGGCGTGAAGATAGTCAAGTTTTACGCACGGCGAATGACTTTTAAAAAAATATTTTATAAGATATTATATACACTGTCTTAGCCACCCTCTCTTGTCTCTTGGCCACCAGAAGTCTAGTCTCTTGGCCACCCAGAAGGGTATCGTTCCCATCATTCGAATATGAGTGTGAGTATATATGTATATGTGTGTATGTGTGTGAGTGTCGATTCAGCTGTTTGGACTGACGTAACTAGATAAATAATAATAAATAATAATAATGATAATAATGATAATAACTGATTATAATCAAGTGTGAAATCATAAGTATAATCTTATCAGTAATAGCAGAATATGATCCCTTTGATCCGATCATAGCCATTTTTATGACATTAACAATGATAAAACGTTAAAGAGCAGCAAATTTACACAATATATTTCATTGATTTGGCGCCAAAAACAACTTTAGAAATTGACCGCTGTATATATAAATAAATACCTGCTGTACTCCCAAATATAGGGCTTCCGTAGTCCCAGGGCTTCAATAAACCAGTAGAACTGCGGGTCCCGGTCGTGGTACTCCATTGTACGCAGCACGTGCGTCACGCCCTCTATGGAGTCCACTATGGGACAGGCGAAGTCGTATGTGGGATACACTCTGGAAATAAAATATATTAAATCTTGTGAAAAAAAAAATATTACTCTTGTATGAAGAACGTGTTGTATTGAAATAGAATTTAAATAAATATATATATTTTAATGAAATGAAATGGACTATTTTATATATTTCAGCCTGATTTATAATAAAATATTAATATATCATCAAATTTCACATAATCACAAAACGACTTCTCAAATTTTCTTTTTTATTGAATTGAGGGAGAAAAAAATACATCAACTAATGTCATATAGAAACAAATAGATTTATTTATTTATTTTCTAGCTGATTCCCGCCTGCTTTGTTATTATTTGCCCTGCAAGCAAATAATAACAAAGAATCACATATGTATGTAGGTAAATTGAAAATAATCACAAATAATCACCAAATGTTTGAGGGTAAATTGAAAATAATCACAAATAATCTTAAACTATATGTGGGTAAATTGAAAATAATCACAAATAATCTTAAACTATATGTGGGTAAATAGAAAATAATCACCAAATGTTTGTGGGTAAATTGAAAATAATCACAAATAATCACCAAATGTTTGAGGGTAAATTGAAAATAATCACAAATAATCACCAAATGTTTGTGGGTAAATTTTAAATAATTGCAAATAATCTTAAACTATATGTGGTTAAATTGAAAATAATCACAAACAATCACCAAAAGTTTGTGGGTAAATTGAAAATAATCACAAATAATCACCAAATGTTTGTGGGTAAATTTAAAATAATCACAAGTAATCTTCAATTATATGTGGGTAAATTGAAAATAATCACATATAATCACAAACTGTATGTGGGTAATTTGAAAATAATCACAATTAATCACATACTATATGTAGGTAAATGGAAAATAATCACAAACTGTATGTGAGTTACGGAACCCTAATCCTACGAATAAACATAATGAGAGGTCAAATCATTTTAATTTCTACTCCAATGCAATGGGAGAAGAGAGAGAGCGGGGGGTAAACTTTGCAGTTTTTTAGCTGTAACTTTGGAGCGGTTTGGACCTTTGCAAAATCCTTTCTTATTGCACCTATTCAATAAGTCAGGAGTCTCCGTGTCCAAATTTCAGCTTTCTAGGTATTACGGTTTGGGCTGTAGAGCGATGAATGAGTCAGTTAGTGTCTTTGTGTTTTATATATTAAGATTTATATATTTTCCACTTTGAATCCATACCAGTGATCACTTGTGTACGTCAAATGGAAGTGGCAGGAGGGCCTATATAAAAAATTGTTCCTTTGTACGAATCTTTTATATAAATAAGAAAACATTAAAATGCTATTAGTTGTACGTACTTGTACTGCGTGCCGGTGCGCGGGTGTGGCTCCGGCTTGCAGCGGTAGATGGTGGGGTCGCGGAGGCAGCCGTTGGCGGACTGCATGTCGATGACCGCACGCACGCAGTTACGCACGCCCACGTCCGACGCCTTCTTCATCTCCTCCCACAGCTGCAGGTTCTTTTCTACGGCTGGAATATTATTTTTACTCAACTAATTATTAAAGCGACAGATAATTGACACGTTTCTTGATAATAAATTTAATTGTTTAAACTATTTTTTTGATATTAGAGGTTAAAATACATATTTCATCATAAAAACAGTGTAATAAATTCACATTTTGAGTTTAATTATTAAGTTTGCATACTTATTACAAAAATTATATTACAATAGAAGTAGATAGAAAGATAACATTTAATTTTTATATTAACAACTTAATATATAGAAAACTTAATATATTAGATATTATACATACAATTGCTCTTATTCTTGCTGTCTATCCGCTGTTCCCTCTCCGCTTTCATCTGTTCCGGAGCAGTGTCATCCACGAAAGCCTTGCCTTCCTTAATCAGCTTCTCACAATACTCAATCATCAAATCAAAGTACTGAGATGTGTGCGTAAACATGTCATACTTGATCTCAAGCAGAGCAACGTCTTCTAGAATCACCTGAAATTAAGATAATTTAGGTAATTCTGTTAATTAAATAAGTTATATGTGCAAATTGATTAGAAATTTGTTATGTAAAAGTATAATCATATGTAAATTTAAATTCATTAGAACCTTTTCAAAATCAGCATTCTCCTTGGCGGGGTTGGTGTCGTCAAATCTCATGATTAGCTTCCCTTCAAAGGCCTCTTGGTAATACTGGTTGAGGAGTGCAGCCTTGGCATGGCCAATGTGCAAATATCTGAAATGTATATAAGTGGATATATTAAATATATTCACATATTTTTATGTATGTATATGTAACTATAGTAAAGCATTCAAATA
The DNA here is from genome assembly GCA_918358695.1 of Melinaea menophilus ssp. n. AW-2005. Lineage (NCBI taxonomy): Eukaryota > Metazoa > Arthropoda > Insecta > Lepidoptera > Nymphalidae > Melinaea > Melinaea menophilus. Next base: position 29,104,655 of record OU911042.1, read on the forward strand.
TAATATTTAATTATACTTTATATATTACTAGCTATACACACAAATTTGTTCATGGTTTATATTTTAAAAAATAAAAGTAGTCTATGTTACTCCTTATAACTTCAGCTATCTGCCTATCAAAGTCATGTTAAAATCAGTCCAGCCATTTAAGAGATTAGCCAAAACAAACAGAGAGACAGAGAAAAATTCTAAAAATCTATTTATTGTAGTACCATGTATACTTTCATATGCATTTAGTGAAAAGCTGTTATTTGGAATTAAAAACAGACACCACTTTTTTTTATATGTATAAATATAGTTTTATATAAAAATAAAATTAGCATGCCGATAGAAAGCCAATACTGACCCAGATGCCTCGGGTGGAAATCTCACAACTACTTTGCCCATCTCAGCATGAGGAAGTTCTACAAACTTGCCCTCTTGACGCATTCCTGCATCCTTGTTCATTGGAGGAGTCCTTTGAAATTAAATTACAATTACAAATTATATATACATTACATAGAAGAATGTAATATTATTATTTATTTTCTGTAATATTTTGAGCTTAATAACTTTTATACTATTTTAATTAAAAGGAACAAATACGAAAATAACACCTAAATTACCTTGATGGTTTAGACATCTTTTCAAGTATATCAGCTGGAATATTTTTAAGGGCTCTGATCACTGGTTCTTGAGCCTTGATAAGTTTTATCCACCTCACAATGTTATTGTAAGGTTTAGTACTTGATAACTCTTGATATTTATTGGAGGCTGCAGAATGAAATTAATATTCAATAAAATAAAAAAAATACTGTATTATTAAACATCTATTGACCATGCAATTTTATAATAAATATTATATTTAATTATAATAACACTTACTGTATAAAACACTAAATACTGCGAAGTCTGCCACAGATAGAGTTTCACCATCTAAATATGTAATTGGCCCTAATGTCTTATCCAAATATTCCAAAGATTTAGGCATTTCATCACTTAGAATCAAACTCAGAGAAAGCCAGTGATTCATAGTAACCCTTTGTAGGGGTCCTACAGATTTATTAAACGTATTTTCAAGAATTCTAATCAAGTCATTACTAGTTCCATATGGAATAGGTTTCGATGAATTTGGGAACGCTATGGAAGACTCATTGCACCATTCGACGTCCACAAACTTGGCCGAAGATCTATAGAATTCTACCGCAAGTAGACCCCCTGAAATGTAATTAAAATAACTATTTTAAGACTCTAGTTTTAGAATACTTTGAAACTATCAGTTTTATGAGAAATATAAATTTACCAAGCGGTGGGTTCGTTTTATTACACAGGACTTTCATCATGTATTGCTTGGTCGAGTTATAAGAGCAAATATTGTCTTAAATATTTGAATATTTCGACCACTTGCCGAAAATCGCACACGATGTAGAGAACTGTCAGTTCTCCGGTTCTTATGTCAGTTTTTAAACGTCAATGACACATGGGTTCTGTCAAATTGTATAATTTTATGATCAAGAACTGAATTTGTTTTTGGATTAATTGGAATAACATTAATACTTTTTATATTTTTATTACATATAGTATTTATTTTGTTATTATAATTGATCTAACTTCAACTGCCAAAAAAATATTAATATTTAAAGTAAAAGTTTCCTATATAATATATACTCTTTAATAATTTATTGATTTATAATTGAGTGCAGTTTTTAATGGAAGTTTGTTATTTCCTATATTTTATTATTTTCAATATTATCAATTTCGACTTTTGTGGTAATTTAAATTGTTTATTTTTGTTATTTAATTTAGTAATAGAAAATATATGCGTATTATAAAACTATTAGTAAACATTTTGTTAGTAAATAGATTTTAAACTTAAACTGTTGTGATAAATAACATTGATGTTTATTATCATCAGCAATATAAATGTATTTGATTAATTTTGTTCTGTCAGGAAAACAGAACATCAGTGTTGGATGTTATTAATTATTATTAAGATATTAATAAAATTATTAGACTGTGTTGACAATTATATGATGCGTTTCTGTTGATTTAAACAGCTTTAAAAATTTAAATATTCCAGCCAGATAAAATCAAGAAAAGCAGCATGAAGCGGCAGAATGTCCGAACGCTGTCTCTCGTCGTATGTACGTTCACGTACTTACTGATAGGAGCAGCAGTATTTGATGCTTTAGAATCTGACACCGAAAGTAAGAGATGGGAGGTCTTATCTGGTATGAATCTTTAAATATATGTTATTATGGTGTTATTGTTTCAGTTAAATTTATTCTGCTTATGTGAATAATTTTTTTCACTGTTTGTGTCAATAATTTTTATGATTTCTCTTGTTTTTTTTATTTTAATTTACCCTCTTCCTACTTTATTTCAGAATGCTACAGTTACAATCTATGTAAAATGAAATGTTTAATAGTAAGTAGTTTTATAAATAATTTAGTTGTTATTATTTAATTCAGTTTTATGATAAAATGGCTCTGATGAAAGTTTACTTTATTTTCAAAGTTATTTTTAAATGGTTCTTGATTTACAATTTCATTTATTTTGTAGTTATTCCACTTTTGCGTACATGATTCTTAAAATATATAAATAAGAAATACAATTTATTTTACTTTACATACACAAATCAAATTATTATATTACTTTTAGACATGAAGAATGGCCTTGTCCGTAAATATAACATAACTCCTGAAGATTACCACATGATTGAAATAGTCATTATTGAGAACAAGCCACACAAAGCAGGGCCACAATGGAAGTTTGCCGGAGCATTTTATTTTGCCACTGTTGTGCTTGCTATGATAGGATATGGTCATTCCACCCCCGTCACTGTAGGTGGCAAGGCATTTTGCATGGCATATGCTATGGTGAGTATACTTAGTCATCGTAGTTGTAATATTTTTTTTTTTCAGCATTTATGGCAAGAGCTTTGTGTATGAAATTGTTATGTTTATAATATGATTGCTTATCACATCTTATTCAAATAACATTGGCAAACCAGATGGTATTTTAACAATTCACAATTGTCGGTCTGCCATCACTTTGCTTCCAAGCGCAATGTATTAAGTGTTAATGCTGTCTTTTATTATACATAAAAAAGTTAGACACATCAGAACATTACATCAATATTTGTTTAGCACTAAATTAACAAATAATTGCAGGTCGGCATTCCGCTGGGGCTGGTTATGTTCCAAAGTATCGGAGAGCGATTAAACAAGTTTGCATCAGTGGTGATAAGACGTGCAAAGTGCTACCTGCGCTGCAACACCACCGAGGCCACTGAAATGAACCTCATGTTTGCTACCGGCATGCTCTCTTCTATTATTATTACAACTGGTATGTTAGTTTTACTATCAGTAATTATTTCCTAGACAGGAAATAATTAGATGACTATTTTGAATATAAATAATAAAGTACTATACAAATAATAAACTAAACTAATTTAGTATTAGTTTAGTTTTCTTGTTTCATCACCATACAGTAATTATCCTAGTTATTTGGAGTCAGCGGAATATATAAATTTCTCCCACTTTCTTGAACTTCATTCTTTGCCATATAGTTTTTCAAAAACACTCCATTTTTTGACCTATTGGTATTATTGTTTTATCTTTCTCACTCTTATAGCTTACAGCCTTTACATCTGCATTATGTTATTATATAAAAAAAAAAAACACATATCTTTTCTATCTTGCTAATTATAGAAAATGTTATTATTTTAACAGGTGCCGCTGTTTTCTCCCGCTACGAAGGCTGGAATTACTTCGACAGCTTCTACTACTGCTTCGTGACGCTCACCACCATTGGCTTTGGAGATTACGTTGCTCTACAGGTGAAGAACTATACACAGTACATTATAATCCTAGAAAGCATGCCCATGTGTTTATAACGGGACTGCTTTTCACAACTTATTTTAATGAGATTGTTTAAGCAGAGGTTATATTAATAATTTATATTGAGTATGTCTGTTGCTTGCTACCGAGCTCAATATATTAGATGTTAATTCTGTGTATTACTAAACATAATATTTAACAAATATTTCAGAACGATCAAGCGTTAACAAGCAAGCCGGGGTACGTGGCGCTGAGCTTGGTGTTCATCCTGTTCGGCCTGGCCGTGGTGGCCGCCAGCATCAACTTGCTGGTGTTGCGTTTTATGACCATGTTAGTATTACTGTATTATTATATTTTGTTAAATAAGGTTTTATATCATATATAAAAAAAATACTACTATTATTAACTTTTTGTGGCCAACAATGTCTGGTGAAACCTTGAAAGAGATGAAAATTTGACTGAGTTTAATATTTTGAGTCATTTTAACAAGTGAATGAGTTTGTATAGTATCCTGTATCGCATTCGCGTTTGAATGAATGTTCGCGAATATTCAAAAAATGACATTCGTTACATCATCAAAGTCATTGAAAATTGCACAGTAGAGGATGGACACGCATCCAGGCGATGACGTGCTCTGCAATGATGAAATTTGGAGGAGGATATCAGATCAAATAGCACACGGAACGCTCCTCGTTTTAAATGCGATAGAAGACGCAAAAAGAGGCCACGTCTCTACGCAATGCCAGAGAGTCCAGCCATTCACAGAGCATCGGGTCCCTGTGAATCCGAATGGTTTCCTGCTATACGTGATCAAACGGTAGAAGCTGTTATGGGGGTGATCCGAACCATAGATGAGAAAAATACTCGATGTGTGGTCGAACTTGCGCCTTATAGAGCGTAAGTCTTTGGCCAAGCTTGAAATACTCGCTTTATTGATCACTTACAATTTCATGGAGGCTAACTGGGCCTTGCTCTCCAGATGACCATAAAACTGACAGTCGCTCGAAATGTTGAGGCCCAGTATTCTAATACTCGGCGAGCCATTGAAGGGAGTGCTCTCGGAGAACGATGATATGCCAAACGGGGTTTTTAGTGTTAAACCCGCAAACTTCTGTCTTTTGAGGATTAAATTGAACGAGGTTCGGTTCATCCCAACCTGAGACTATTCCCAAGGAGGTTTCTGTTGAAGACGTAACTTTCCTTCGGCACTTTTCGATGTTGTCCCGAGAGAGCCCTGCACGGCTGGAATATACCGCATCCCCAGTGCTGTCATCCGCAAAACAATGTATGTTAGAGATATCCAACATATCATTGATGTGCAGGAGGAACAGAGATAGCCTGCAGCCTTGGAGTAAACCAACGTTCACAGACTTGGGGTCCGAACAAAAACCGTCGAGAACGACCTCTATGCTCCGCCCAGAGAGAATACTGGTGAAAAGTCTCAAGAAGACCATAGGAAGCAAAACTTCGAATGATGTCCCTTGTGCCATATATGATCGAAGGCTTTTGCCATAACCAGTTATTCACTGTCAGATCATCTCCTTTGCTTTCAATAACAACTGCCCAACGGTGCGTAAGATAAAACCATGGCCAACGTGATATTGTCGGTTAATGATGCTCTTCATTATTTAGAGAGAAGAGAGGTAATAGCGATAGGTCTGTAGTTAGATGGGTCCGAGTTATCACCTTTTTTAGAGATAGGATGGCACTACGTCTTTAAGATAGGAAAGACAAAATAAACATATTAGCACTGAAGTCAACTCAGGTTCATAGTCATCAGGGTCACCATAGTCGTAGCACTAAAAGCAGCCGTAAAACTTGCGCGTGCCAAGATAGGCAATCGGCATTGTGCGCATTAAAGTCCCCGAAGACTACGACTTCGGCGGAGGGAGTCTATGAAAATAGGCCAATAGGTCAATCTTTGCTTGGACATGACCCAAGAGTTGATCCGTTTCTGCATTATCACAATGGGACCTGTCAAGGCAGACGTACACTCTGACATAGTCGTCTATGTCTACGAGCAGTCAGAGTACAGATAAGTCTCGATCTTCAAAAACTCATAGTACAATACAGCACTAGTTAAAGTAACGGATACCCTACGATTGGCTTTGGACAATAAACAGCTTACAATTCCGACTTTGCTAGATTTCAGCATTGCTTTTAATACTATTGACCATGATGTTCTGTTAGGCCTGTTATGTTCTATTAAGTATTAACATCTCCATCAATTAATTCTTATCTCCATCAATGATACACTGGTTTTTAGTTAACTCACATGCCGTCGCCAGCGCATTCGGATACATTGTTATCATCCTGGTAGGACGTGTCGGCGGGTAACGCAGGGCGGCGTGTAATCTCCCTTGCTATTTGTTATTTTCATTAATCTGATCACTCAATATATATCTTCTCTCTATCATATGTATGTCACGTCACGTCTGTCACGTCTTGAAAATATTTGTACTTCTGTTACCGCCATTATTTATGACTTGATTTCAATTATCTGGAGTAAATCAGTTTGGTCTCAAATTAAACCCTGTGAAATTGCAAGCTATTGTTATTGGGAGTCCCGGTATGATATCGAGAGTGGACAGGCGAAACTTACCATCCATACAATTTAATGGCATTATTATACCGTACTGTTCATCTGTTAAAAACTTGGGCATTTATTTACATCAGATATTGTCGCGGTTTATTCAAATAAAAGAAATCAATAAAAAAACATTTGCTGCAACTGCGTTATTCCTTCCAATTCATACCAAAATTATGTTAGCACATTCTCTTCTTCTTTCCATTCTCGACCATGCCGACGCAAGCTATACTGATCTCACCGAGGACAAACTAAACAAGCTTAAGAGACTTCAATACCATGCTATACGGTTCATATTTAGCCTACGTAAATATGACCATATTTCATAATTTGTTTAGAAAACTCAAGTTGCTTTCTATACGTCTTACTTTCTTTATTGTTCGGTGTATTATTTTATCCGAAAGAAACCTCTATATCTAAAGAAAAAATTTTAGGAAGGGATCGCTATTAGACGATAAGACCGTCTTTTGTACGGTACATTTTTTCTCTAAACGATACAGTGACATGTATCGTTTTTTTATTTGATGTGTATTGTAGTGTGTGCATAAAGAGTAAAAAAAAAGCGACGGTAGCAGATATCCTTCCTTACGAACACAGATGCCCCGGCGTGTGGTGTAAAATGACGTTCAAGTTTATACTCGGGGTATGATAGGTACGATGTATGGCTAGGTATATCTGCGTCTCCGTCAAAACCAACAAGGCCGACTGCGCCGTCTCTAGATAGTGCTGGATAGCTTTTAGGTTGGGGTGATATCCCCGGATGTTGCAGAAGTCCACATTTAGAGTAGAGCCGGGTGCCGCTATATTGTCTTGTTGTCCTCAGTAAACGCAAAACGCCATTCTTTGCCCATCCCACATACGACGGGCAGCCGGAAAAAAATCCGACAATCATTCCCCCGATTTTGCTTGGGGACGGTTCTCCGACTTCATCAATGTCGGAGAGAGAGGTCCCTCCCCGGTTGAGCCAGCCCAATACGAGATGCAGTCAGATGACTACAGCTAGGCTACCACCTGCATAGCTTATAAAAAAAATTCTGGGCTAATGTTATATATTTAACGATTTCAGGCAAGCAGAAGAAAATGCTCGAGACGAAGACAGGGACGATTCCAGGACAATGTTACCGATCGACGGACAGGTGCGCGACGACCAGGCCTCCGTGAGATATTATATAATAAAAAATATCTATCTTACGTCTAGATATTTATCTCAATATAGCAGTGCAGTATATAAATAACTGATGAATATACTGACAGGTCTGCTCCTGCAACTGTCTCGGCAACAAGCAGTGCTCGGGACCACGCGCCCGCGATCTGGCGCCAGAACTGCTGGAGAGAGCCTCCGTGTAGAAAAATACACACAACAGTCACGCAGACATACACACCAACAAAAACCCACAAATGTGTACATACACACGCACATACACATACACACACGCATATATACACACACACGCATATATATATACACACACACACACACACACACACACACACACACACACACACACACACACACACACACACACATGAACACAGGCTATATACATGGAAATACTTGACTTTGAAATACCCATTGGACAAAATATATAGATAATTATAATATGATACTCTCATGAGCATAGAACTAGATATTTGTGGTAATATATAAAAAAAAGTATTTTCACAGTATTATTATATACATAGGTGTCATTTATCAAGATAAAACTTGAATTTAATTGTTGTGTTAATGTTAGTTAATTTAAATATAGAAGAAAAAAATCAATATGGCGTTAACTAAAAAATACTTTAAAAAGTGCACTAATTAAAAAAAACTTTTAAGTTGTTATTTTATTAAGAAATGTGGGATTATATTTTGTTAATTTACACTGATTATTGTTGTAGTAAATGATAATATATAATATCTTAGCACAGGGTTTGTATCGGCACTCTATATATTTTTTCACTTAGTTTTTTTACACTATATTCTTGATTTTAAAATAGCATTTGTATGTGTATTTTACAATAACATGTAATTTGTATTGTAATGAATACAATAAATTTCACATTTTTACACTTTTAATAATTAAAAAAAAAATGAAATGTAATTGTGATAATTATGGTATAGTTGCCAAATTTAGTGCCAAAGTATGAATTTGTATTTGAAATTATATTTGTAGTTCGTGTAGTGTTTATTTTTGTATTGTATTATTATTAAATCATGTCCTTCAGTGATATTTATTCTAGGGAATGTTCTGGAGTTGATACATTTTTTTACTCAGAACTATTTTCATATTATGATTGCCGATGACTTGGTAATATTTAAGTAGTGTATTAATGTTGTCTTAACTGAGATCAGTTCTTATCGTACGGCCAAAATAATATTATTTATTTGGTAATAAATGTTGTAGTAAAAATGTTTTTTATTGTAATATCCCAATGTTCGAATGCCAACTAAAATCATGATTTTTTTTTCATATTGATATTATTATTTGTTATAACTACATACCAATTCTAAAGTTAAATATAAACAAAAAATTATTCCTATGTAGTAATTTCTTTCCTTAAGTCATCTCCTTCCTTATCTTTCCTTAAATTACTTAAACTAATTACCTAGTGACAATGACCTACTAATTACATGCTTATTTGGACCTATATAAGTAAAAATATTCAATTAAAATACCATTCCTAAAAATGGAACTGAAAGGAATATTATTAATTATATATTCAGGACTTTTGTTGTGTACTCGGGGAATATTCCTGCCTTCTAACAGTGATTTGAGTGCGGTTAAGAAAGCGCCGAGGTGTAAGACAATCTTTATTATTTTTATTTGTATTGAGCTGAATTAATTTTAACATATATGGATTTGAATTAAAAACGCGTCAATTTATCATTTTTAATTAAGTTGTTTTGATTTTATTTCGTACTTAGAGAAATTTAGAGCATCATTGAAATAACGATTTTAATGCTATGTAATATTCTTACATATAATAAAGTAATACTTCCTACTCCATTTCCTGGCTTAGGCTCCCACTAGTTCATACTCTTCCACCTCTTACCTCTGTTTCAATCTCCCTATTCTCTTTCACACGATAGGGAATTTTTAGTCACGCACACCGACCTTCCCCTAAACTTAAATATTCCTAGTCACGTCCATTCTTATCACTTAACATATAAACCTCATTCGAGTTAATTCGTGGTTAAAAACTCAAATCCTTACAATACAAATCTCTACAGTATGTTATCTAAAGTAATAGTTAATTTGAGAGTACTTTAAAATTTTTGAATATCTGAGCAATAAGTTTTAAAAGTCACTGGCCACTAATATATTTTGTAGGTAAGATCTGTACCCGAGTAAGTCAGATCATAATTTCCTATTGCTGGAAGCATTGGAGATAATATAAATTAGATAACTTTGAACAGGGAACATGCCATGGATGGGTGTTGGATTGTGGTGCAACGGTTGCCCGCCGCGCGGCTGTGAGGACGACGAAGCTATCATACACGGCTATTGCTGCGGTTGTGCTTATTCATTGGGTAATATAATTATATATACACACATATATATATATATATATATATATATATATATATATATATATATATATATATATTGTTGTCTATTTATACTTATTATGTTATATCGTTAACATGATAAAAAAAATTGTAATGCTTAACATCTTTAATAAAATATTTTTTCTGTGGTTTCCTTGAACGAGCTTTCAAATTGAAAATTCCTTTTCTGAGTCTGAATGCCAAATGTCTCAATTAATAGCAACATTATACTAGTTAGTAATTCAGACTTAACAATTATTTATTTTTCCAGATAAGCTGCCGGTTTTATGTCCAGAGTTCCTTCAATGTCCATTAAACTTACACGGTCTATGCCACGATTACGAGTACATGATGAGATGTTGCTGTTAGAACAGTAATTACTATTATTAGTGATAAATAATAAAATCAACTGGAATTGTATTAACAACAATTCAATTGACAAGTCATAAAAGTTTTCAGTCTGTCTGAAAATACTTACAACATTTAAAAAAACTTACAATAATTTTACATGTTATAAATTGAATCAGACATATTATTTATGGGGTTTATATTTATAAATAAAACAAATCTTAAATAGCATACTGTTTTAATTTCTAAGAAACCCTCAATACAGAATTACAGTGGGTTAGCTGATTGATAAGTTAACTCATCACGTAATAGTATAAAAATAACGACATACCTCGAGTTAGTTGTGAACGATCGAAACTAATTACATTTGCCTAAAATTTTAAATAACAATCGCATTATAATTACGTGAGACTTCATAATATTAATTATTGATATTTTAGTTATTACTGTTTGAGTCGATGAAGACGGATTATGTGCCTGTTAATACATTTTCTACGATGCTTTCCACTAATGGTTCCAAGATGGCGTCCATTGAATAATTCAAATCAGTTAAAATGTATTATCTGTAACACGTCACATTTCCCGCCATGTGCTTATTACTCATATTGTTTCTTATTTTTTATTGTTCATCATTTTACCAAAACGTATTGATATTTAAAAAAATAAGCGATTTTTTAAAAATTTAACCACAATACTTCAGTGATAAACAGTATAATTATGAATGTCTTTTATTTAATACTATTTTCACACTCGACTGTAATAGATGGCTACGTAAGTTAACTATACATCTGTCTAATTTCACTAAGGCATTTATGCTATATCTACAATTTTGTGTTAAAAATTTCTAGTGAATAATCAAATGAGTATATCTAACACAAAATTTCGAACACAGCACAACCCCAGTACGCACGATACATAAATATTAAAAAAACGGACAACACCCGGTGCAGCAATTAGTACCTGTGATATTAAAAATCAAAATGCAACAAAAGGGAAGAGCAAAAAAAATTTAGAAACTAGAAATGGATTCGAAAACAACAGAGCAAGATGAAGACCACATCGGTGTTGAACTATCTCAACCGTTTATTGCAAAGTTGTGCACCGATCACTCTCCACCACTCCTCGGTAAGGCTCCATCCGTTATGATATACATACAAAACACATTACATATCGCGTTGATCTTAGTTATAACCTCTCCTGGAATACAGCACGAAATTAACCTACAATATTCATTATATATAAACATGTATAAACATACATCCATTTCACCTCGTTCCTTTTAACTAATATTGGACAATAGCAACTTAAAAGGAGTCAGCTTATAACATTAGGAACCCTCGGGCTCTCGGCACTATATATATAATTTTATTTATAATAGGGATGCGATCATGAAATTTTTTGTGGTAATTGCAATAACTGCTGGTGCTGCCGCCGCCAGCTGAAAAGATACATACATTTATTATGGAGTGAATAAACTGAAGACTTAAGCTTAATGCACACATTGAACATCACATGAACTTATAACACACTTTGTATAACTAGGATCCGCCGCCGAGCGCTGCGGGAGTTGAGCTAAGCAAAAAAAAGAAATAAAAAATAAATATTATATTATATTTTATTTAAAAGGGGAGGGGCCTTTTAAATAAAATATAATATAATATTTATTTTTTATTTCTTTTTTTTACTACTTTTCATGTGTTGTTGCTTATAAGAGTATTTCTAGGTTGACGATCGGCAAGCGTGCGGAGGTTCTGATAACGTTAAGTCTATGGGAGAAACAATTTTTTGACCACCATTTCTGAACGGAATGAGATATTTTAATTTAGTTTTTTTATTAAAACGTGCCCATTCCCAAGCTCTACAGCTCTGCCAATTTTCATTCAAATCGGTTTAGTAGTTTTTGTGACGTTGCTTCAAAAAGAAGTTTCCCAAACGGTTAAGAGATTCGCTTACGCTCAACTCAATTATGAAACCCTTGTTATGTTAATATAATCAACACATGAGGATTCTTCAAAATTTAAGAGCTAAAAAAAATAAGGTCAAGGGAGGATTTTATTCGACATTTCAACACAAAAAAACAATTAGCTTAAGGAGATCTTAATCCCAACAGTTAGACGGTACAGACGGTACAACAGTACAGACGGTAAATCACAAAGCTATATTACAGTGGAATCCATAATGTGTTATTTTAAAGAGAAAAGTTTTTTAACGCATATCATAATCATATCCCATATCTAAGTGCATTATAAAGATGAATTCACACAGTGTGGTGTGTGTGTGAAAATATATCCATAAATAGTTCATAAGACAAGGATGGTATAAACTCTATTCCGTTACAATCAGTCAGGATGTACCGCCCGTGCGGCGCGTTCAATATCCATACGATGGGGATGGCATAAAAACTCTATTCCCTTATAGTAATAAGCACTCACAGTATGCTGTATTCATATAATGTCTGTATGTTGAATATATATTCATAAATGTAACAAGATGGTGGTATAAAAACTCTATTCCCTTATAGTAACAAATAGTCATGATGTACCGACCGTGCGGCTTGTTCAGCAGCAGGTGGACCTGTTGGTGTCGATGGGTCGCCCCTGGTCGATCTTGACGGCGGCGGCGGCGGGCGCGCCCGCTGACGGCGGCCCCACGCGCGCCTTTATCTCCGCCGCCATCGTCATGAACGCTTGCTCTACGTTGGTGGAGTTCTTCGCTGATGTCTCCAGGAATGGAATGCCCAGCTGCTCAGCGTATTGCTGAAATATAATTTTGTTTCATTTGTAGAGTAATTTCCAGTTACTTTTATATACAATGTTTTAAATAAAATTTAGATTTTTGAAATTTTTGTGTTCTTAGTTATAAATTTTTGTAAACATTTTAAATACAACATTAATTAAATAACAAAAGCACCCAGTCTACCTTGGCAGTGGTGTAGTCAACTGCTTTCTTAGTAGTGAGGTCACACTTGTTGCCGACCAGCAGTTTGTTCACACTGTCGCAAGCATAACGATCAATCTCCTCCAGCCACTGTTTCACATTGCTGAAGGAATCCTGGGAAAATTATAAGAAAAACGTTAGCATATAATTAATATTAAGCAATGATAAAGTTTGCACAATGTGTTGAAAAAACCATATTAAGGCAACAAACATTGAATGAGAATAATAAATTTGGCAACAATCAATATTGTTAGTAAAAGGAAAGATTTTAAATAAATTGCCTATACATATAAAATAATACTAACTTTTGTACTTAACACTAAACCTACCAAGTACCGGTCAAATTGACCGTTCTTAAACTTTTGTAAAACTTACACATTTTTAAATATTATAATAAATAACGTTATCAAAATACATGACAATTCTTAGAATATGCATATAATATTTTCTACACTCTTTACTTTTAGTTATTTCCATTATTACCTGCGTTATATAATAAAATAACTTTTAATTACCGTCAATTTGACCGCATGCGGTAGGAACAGGTATACAAGAATTGGCGGTAGGTTTAGTGTTAATATCTAGGATAAATAATACAGGAGCGATCATAAAAATACTAGTAATACTACAGTTTTCATATAATCGTGTTTTTTCATTTACAACTGAACTCCAGTCCAGGTTTCATTTGAGTCAATGTTTATTTGAGTGTCAATTTAAAATCTATTGGTTACCTAATTAACATATATTATCCCGCTGACTCAACACTTCTGTTTATGTCGTAGTTAAAAGTACTTGATAACAATTTGGAAGCAAGCCAAGTAAAGCATATTTTATTTCAATTGTGTGTGAGATGAATTTAAACAGCTGCATAAATCTATCTTGTATATATAATTAATTATTATATTATATACTTTAAAAAATATATATATCTATTTTTATTAAGATATTTTTATTTATGGAATTGATATTGAACAAGTTTTGTAGATATTTATTGATTTAAAGATATTGGAGTCTTTCATATAATTAATATTTACTCCATTATCTTGATACCTACATAATAATGAGTACAATCTCATAAATACAATAATAATTATCTGAGACTATAGAGTTGTAGTTTACCGAGTTGAAATATCCTTCAGTACAAGGACTCAAGGTTTACAAAAAAATCTTCAATGTTATGAATCTGTTATAAAAAAATAATGACCTAGTTTCAATTGTAATTAATATATAATTACCTGGTCCGTACAATCATATACTATAATGATTCCGTGTGCTCCTCTATAATAGGATGATGTGATAGTTCTGAATCTTTCTTGTCCCGCTGTATCCCATATTTGTAACTTTATTGTCTTTCCATCTAAATCTAAGGTTCTAATTTTGAAGTCTACTCCAATAGTACTGATATAACTTTCTGTGTAGGTATCGTCAGCGAATCGGAGCAGGAGACAGGACTTCCCCACACCAGAGTCTCCAATCAAGAGTAGTTTGAACAAATAATCACTGAAAACAATGACGAGCATACATGTTACTTTTGCGTCTGCATATTATAAGTAATGTCGATATACTATATACTATACGATAAACATGCATGAACGACAGGGAGGCGTTACTTTGTCTCGTAAGACAAAGGAAACAAACTAATTAAGTTTTTAAGAAAAAAACAATAGAATTGGATATCGTATCATAGGGGCGGAAGTAAAACGCAGTTGAACTCCCTTCACAGACTTTCATGATTACGTTTCGATTTTGTTGGTACTATGAACGTAATGACTCACCACTGGTTTTTATTTTTTTCACTTATTAGACTATGAAAGATAGAATCTAAGATCTAATATTAATTTTATTGACAAAGACAATTTAAAATCATTTAAAAAAAATGTACTAAAATTTAAACGATATTCAGCCCATCCTAGTTTTACACATCACGGTACAAGAGATACTTACTATTCTGGATTCATTTTGTACTATAAATTTAATTGAACCAAAATGTTGGTATAGTAGAATGTAACTAAAATAGTTAATTTCTTTGTTTCGAATGCAGAACAGCACAAAACACAAAAAAATATATTATACGTAGAATAATGGCTGCCGAGACTAAAACACCCACACTGACGTAAGTCAGAAATTCACTATATGGCAGGAGTGCCACTTGGCAAAAATAAATTACGTTCTGAAATATAACAACCGGTTTATGTTAAAAAAACATTTGCATGCAAAAGTAATGTCGTAAGTAGTGAGTAATTTATTCGATTATTTCTAAGATACCTACTTAATATTACCTACGAGTAATTTAAACCCTTTTAAAGTCAATTATCACAGGTTTCTAGAAGTTTTGTCCTTTCATTATAAAACTATTTATATTTTCTAATTATACTTAAATGCTAAAAATAGATGAATGATGGTTATCTTTATTAATATTACTACAAATCACTTTTCAACCAATTATTATACTAATATATAAATTTACTACGACGATTCTGGAGGCTATAGAATTTTATGATTTGTTATAGCTTTTATCACACTAGTATCCGACACTGTTGGTGCAAGTGTAAATTGCCTTCCTTAATCTATTCTGTAGAACATTATTTAACATTTCAAAATGATTTTCCAATATAAATTAAAATTATGTTTAAACCAATATATATGGAAATAGAAAATGAAAAAGATGGAAATCTGTAAAACTTATAGCATCTTAATAAAATGTTGTCTCCGTTTTATGATATGTACGAACATGGTCTTTTGATCCTTTAACAAATTAAAAAATACAGCAAGAAGTCAACCTTTTATTGGTGGACACCATTTATTTTTTCTAATTTTATTATAATCAGGGATATAAGGACTAAATAAAAGTATAATTGTTAACCCATTTAAACTCTTTTATTATTAAAGTATATATACATGGGAGTTATCATCTATAGAAATTAGATTAGATTATATAACTAAAAATAAAAATGGTGCGAATCTACGTATATACGTAGTTACAGTATCATTTCTTGCAATATACTAAGTGGTATCTTCCATATGTACAAACTCCGATCCTTGTAACCGGCAATAATCTGTAAAAATACATATAAATCACTTCTCATTGAGTCTAAATAAAAGTATCATTATTCCTGTTTTATTTGTCTCTGTCACTTTTAAAGTGATTGAAATAATTGTTACACTTTAAAAGAACATTAAATCTGAACATGTTATGATTTAGTTAATATTAATATAGATGATTAGTAAGCCTCACCTTAGTGCCAACGATAGTTAGTGAAAGTAGCATCAGGCTGGGGCCTCGTATCTGTGCGAAGGGTCGCGCCTCACTCTCTCGGTACACGTACACGCAGCCGTCGTAGCAGCCCGCGAACAGCAACCCGCCCGTCGCTCGCAGACACACCGCGCCCTTACCGCCCTCGTGCGTGCCCGCGTGACCCCCGCTCTGGTACAAACAAATACTTTCATTTAGCAATATATGCAATATTTAAATGGAAAAAACATCATTACTATGAAAGAATGTTGAGTATTTCACATTCATATTGTTTTTATCGAGTTGGTTTAACTATCGCCATATAAGGCCGATTTTTTTTTTGTATACAATAATTAAAATAGGTTTTTATAAAATAACGTCTTTATATTAATATTTTATGTAGAATTATTGATTATTATTCTATATCCATTAAAAATGTAGACTTTGGATATATTTTTTAGATTATAATAAACCGATCAATAAATAATAATGAATACTAACTGTGTAGTCAAAAACATGTATATGGTGACTGCTGGTACCGCAGTACACCTTGCCGTCTTCGTACAGTAATGTGTACACCGTCATCTTAGGGCCCACTAACGTCCTCAGCAGGAGGCCGGTCTGTGCGTCTTTTATTGTAACATTCTCTGAGCGGGCGGCAACTAGAAGTACTTTTCTTGGACCTTCCTTCATTGCTCGAAGTGCAAGGATCGATTGCTCAGAGAATTTGACTGAACTTACTGGTATGAGCATGTTATTCTGTAAACAAATTTGTTCGGTTATTGTAATCCATTTGTGATTTAGGTATATTTTCTAACTTATACATACATTTGGTAGGTAAGCGCAGATTTTTTTTTAATTCTAAATTTAATCTTTGATGATTTAGTATAGATTAGTATCTTACTTTTCAATCACTAAATACTATGTATATTATATAAAATTTAAAATTAAATTAAAACCTCAAAAATACATAGTTGGAAGTCTTTTGTTTATTTTTATTTATTCAACGACGCAAATCTATTTTAAATCTAACGAAAATTTACAAATCTTTATTATTATTTTAAAAGTGACATGGATGGAATTAAACAGTTTTACACCCCTAATATATCATTAATAATTCTTGATAATCTTACTTTGCACTCAAATTGCAGGACGAAGCCCGTTCTTGTACCAACAAACACCGTGTCCCAAGCGCGATCCATTGTCTGTATCGGACTTAACACATTGCATTCCGGCCCTTTTTCTAAACCCGTCTGGAATTACAATGACAATCATTTTAATAAGTACTATATAATTAATTTAAGAAGAACTTTCGTTAATTTATTTGACTTTTAATTTACAATTAGTTGACTGGAACTTAAAATTATATGTTCATGAATAAGAATTGATGAATGTAAAAACGTACCTCCAAGTCATAATATCGTATTCTGGAGTCCAAAGAGCCCGTATAGACTGTGGTTTCATATTTCTCCTTAACAATAGTAAGGCACGTCACTGCGAGGTTTGATCCTCGCAGAGTGGTTAAGAGCTGTCCGTCATTATTGAAGTAATATACATTGCCATCAAGACAAGCCGCTAAGAAGTTTGTCTCGACGCACTGCGAAAATATATATATTTAGAACATTATATTTTATATATTACAATTAATATGAAGAAAAACTCACTTCCAATGCAAGAACTGCGTCGGCGTTACCAGAAACGACTACGGAATCTCGCCGTAGGTTTTCATCTGACGAGTAATCAAATACTTTGCACTCTTCCCCCTGACTCAAAGCAGGGCCCGCGTCCTCCATCGACGATTGACTATTATTATCTAATATGATTTCATCATTAATTGGCACCGATATATTTACAACTGCCTCTTCCTTATCTTCAAAGTTGTCTCCCACCGTTATATCTTCTGATACATCTAACATATCTATTTGTATATCGTTAACTATTGTCTCCTCAATGTTATGACTTGGCACCAAATTTATTTCCTCGTTTGACTCCATCAGAGTACTGTAGTCCTGTGTTAGGTGCCGCTGATTGAGATATTTATCAAAATCTTCCCTTATTAAAATAACAGAGCATTCTTTAATTTCGACGTTAGATATATCTACTTTTGTCGCTTTGCCCTTGTTTATACCTTTCCTTTTCGCAGTTTGTTTTCCCTTCTTCTTCTTTTTACTTTGTGGTGTTACTTCCAAATCATCCAATGATATTATATCCTCCAGAGGCCTGTCGTCTGTTATGATCTGTTCGAGCAAGGAGATGTTGGGTGCCTTTGGTCTTTTTTTTCTAACGACAGCCGGCGTGGAACTTTCCGACGATACGCTCTGATACGATATTTTACGACGCCGACCTCTTTTTTCAGTTTTGGGTGTCTCTATTTCTTCGACCGATTCAAATGCTATTTGTTCTAAGTCTTCCGAAGCAATCGTGACAAAATTATCAACAATGACATCCTCAGATAACAAGTTATGTTCTGATATAACGTGTTCTTCATCACCGTCAAAGGGAGTTACGTTTAAGACCGTCATACCCAACGTTTGCATCGAGTTGTGACTTACATCCCTGGTTTCCATGGAATTATATAATTTAAACTTTTCTTGCAATAATACTTGTATTTCTAAATCTATTTCTTTCATTCTCTCGAAGGCGTCGTTCGATCTGGTCGCTGGTTCTTTGAAAGCGATATCGTCCGTCTGTACAGCTTTAACGGCTACTTTTTTTCTTACAGTTTGACAAAATCTTGTATTAAATTTCTTTATGACGGTCTGTGTTTCCTTCCATGGTAACTTCCTCTGTACTTGTATGGCGACGTGTTTCCTTGTTAACTGTCTACAGAGACTCTCTTTCGTTTTAACAGTGCTTTCAATGGCAGTTTTAT
The DNA here is from genome assembly GCA_918358695.1 of Melinaea menophilus ssp. n. AW-2005. NCBI lineage: Eukaryota > Metazoa > Arthropoda > Insecta > Lepidoptera > Nymphalidae > Melinaea > Melinaea menophilus. The sequence goes on from OU911042.1 coordinate 29,123,984, forward strand.
GCACTGGTATGGGATTGGTGGCGGTGTTTCTATGAGCTTGATGTACATTTATTTTCCGAGGTTGTTCTGTAAACATATCTATCGTTTTGAGACAATTTTTCGTCTCCAATTTTGAGTTATATTGACAGCTTGAATTATTTTCTTGTGGGCTGATGGCTTGGTTTGAAGATACTGAATCTTTTCTTCTGGTTTTATTATCTTTCACTGGTGTTTTCTTTGGTGTTTCCTTCTTTTTTGAATATTTTTCTGTACCATTTTTATCTTCTGAATTCTCGTTATTTTCTATACAACTGTGATCCTTACTATCCTCTTTTGAAGATAAGTTACAAGTGGATTTTGGTACTTCACATTTGTCTGATGTTTTCAAGGTACAATTATTGATATTATTTTCATTTTTTATCAACACTTGATTACCTGATTCCGAATTACAAGAATCTTTTCTTCGTTTTTCTTTCCGGTGAGATGGTCTTTGATCAATAGATCTTTTTCGGGAATTTGATGGTGGTTCTTTTTCTTTTTGATCGACTACTTTTTTAATATCATGTATGTCATGCTCGGTTTTTTCTTTCTTATTTTTATTGGTGTCAGAGTTTCCATCTTGTGTGAAATTATCACTTTTAATGTTAATTAAATCCGTCAGTGACAATTGTGGTACGTCTGTTAGATTTTCCAGTTCCTTTTCAGGGATGGGAGCCTCTAATTTAAATTCTTTTTGAGCACTGTTTGACACACAACTATCCTGTGGTTGTCTAGGACTGGATATATTGTCATCTTCTATAAAATCATGATCAACGGCGACATGGTACTGATTATCCAATTCTGCGAAAGGATCTTCTTCTTCCGAACATTGAGGGTTATGGTCGAAAAATGTTGGTGTTTGTGTTCTCTCCTCTTTGACATTATCTTTATTATATTCCACACTATATGGCATTTTTTCCGCAATATTACGATAATCAGTTCCAAAGTAGGTATTATCTGGAGGTATTTTATTGCCTTGGTAATAACTGCAACTTTTTCTCCTTGATCGTTTGTCAGAGAGGTAATCAGATTCTTTGTAACCCAATTGATTATTTCGATACTTATCATCAATCTCAGTGCTAGGTTCAACACTTTTGGACCTCGTGAAGTCTGTAAGTGTAATATTATTTGTGTGAGTGTATGAGCCGTTTCCATGAAAATTGTTTTGAACATTGATGTTATTTGGAAATGCATTATACATTTGTTGTTCATTTCTTGGTTCATTGAAATTTTCATCTTCAGTGATATGTTTCTGTTCCATTTCACCGAGCTGCAACACTTTACAAAGCTCCGCCATTACAATTGGCTTAATATCTTCGAGGAAAACAGTGTCCTGGGGATCCAAAATACATTGCATCTGTTTCATAAATGTATCTTCATAAATAGTATTGTTATCGTTTTCGATGAACTCAGTACTGGTACTACTCAGAGATTTCTCGGCCACTGATCTCATGTGACGGTTAAAGCTATTCTGAGACTCGGTTATTAAGCTGCTGATAGCATACTCAAACTTATTTGAAGAATTTGGATTATCCATTAGTTTATGAATTTTTTCTTTATCCATTTTAAATAACTGATGAACTATTTTATTTTTAATTTTTGCACAATTTGTGTTTTCGCTGCGTCTTTGCCTGATATACTTTTTTCTGATTGGAGCTTCTTGTTGGTTGTTCTGGTAATTTTCTGACATCTCCAGTTTTTGATTCTCATTAGTGGCATTGGTTTGGTTTGCATTATTGTTATCTGAATGATGCTGTGGTTCATTGCGATTAAGTAATCTCTTTCTAACAATATCTACAGTGTCGTCCACAGACCTACTAAATGAATGCGAGTTATCAATGGCTGACACTGATAACGTAGCATTACATCCATAATGGTCAGATGCTGGTGGCCTGTGACCAGTATAATCAGAATACTTATTCATGTCATTACCATCTTGTCTATATGGCTTATTAAATAACTTATCACTATGTGAGACATTTTTATCAGTGGCCCAAGGACTTATTAAGGGTTGTCTAAAATTATTCACCTGTGGGAACTGACGATGATCAATATCTCCCATACTGTTTACATGGAAGTGGTTAGATTGTACATCATCATAAAAGCTATTAGGTTCTTTGTATGTACTTCTATGGTGATCATCATGCCTGCTCTGGTGCATTAAGGGTAACATATGTCTTTCACTATGGTGGGATTGTCTAGGATAGTTATGACGATTATTTCTATATCTATATCTGTCCGTGTGTTCTTGTGTCTGTTCTTGATTATCTAGGCGGGAATTGTACTGTTGTGGTCGACGCGACCTTGAACTCTGTGGCGGGAATCTGTAATGTACATGTTAACATTTATGATATATTTTGATTTTAAAATTAAAGTACAGATTTTATAAGTTCTTTAGAAATGTACGCTGTTTATTTTTAAAAGAACCTGTTAGGATATTTTGTAATGTAAATAGGTTTGCTTTGACAGTTAAGAGAAAACACTGTAGACAACAAAAAATACTAATCTTTAAAGTTATTTCGTTTACCTTTGGGATTCTGGTAAGTCATAAGTTCTTGATGATCTATAATGTGAATTACCCCCATTTCTAGAGCTGAAATGCCTTGAATTTTCATTACGCCATCCACCAATTCTCGTTTGACCTCGCCGCATTTTGTAACTATTGTAACATATCACCATACACTTTTTATAAAAATAATAACGCTCTGGTCTAATTAATTAAAATGAGTTATTAGTACTCCTTTTTTAAAGATTTGATTACAACAAATTACAAAACAAACAAGTTGGATCAATTTAGTTTGTACTGTATTTGACGTAAGTAAAACAGATAAAACATAAATATTCCAGTAATATGAAGTATTGAGATATATTTTATCTGTAACATTAATTTATGTTTTTTCTATTCTGTGTTTGACCTAATCAATTATATTTTATTATAACAATAGGTCATATTACTTATATTAAAAAAGTTTATTAAGAAATATATTAGAAAAGCAAATTGAAGTTTTTGTTTTCGTAACTTCTATAGTAGGATATTCAATATATTGTGATTTCATAATTGAGGTTGCGAAAAAATATTATGTTATTTTTAACTTTTATATTTTTAATTCATATTTTTAAGGAGTTATCTTGAAATATTGAGAACTAAGTCTATAATGATGAAAAAAAAACAGAATTAACTTAGAAGAAAATATGTGAATGTAGAACGAAATAAATCAGCATAAGAATTTCTATACGTTTATTGAATTGATTTAAAAAAAATCCTCTCGTGCATTTCATAATACATTTAAAACATAAAAAAACAAAAACTACTGCCGTTTATGCCACATTGATTTAATTAGAGCCCAAAAAATAATATGTTCAGTTTTTAAATAATAGTTTAGATATCACCATCATCAACACTTATTTAAATTTCAGTTTAAGCAACTTAGCTAGAGACCTCATCTCATCAGACTGCTACTACTACTTTGGACTTTACTTTTTAATATTATATCATAACTAGTCGTACTGATGCGGCTTAGAATAAATCCTATACATCCAATCCTATCCATAACATGTTACACAATTTATCAAAAAGGAAAGCTGGAAATATAACAGATGCCTTGACGTTAAGTTAGTTGCCTTTTCTTAAAACCTTGCTACATTGACTTTAATATATCAGAAAGAAAGAGTTTAATACTGGAGTTAGCACGCAGAGTTCGCGCAAACTCAGCACCTGACTGCTGTGATAAAATGACAAGTTGTTGCATCACCAAAGGAATAATGTCAACAAAGAAGAAGTCTGACTGAGGAGTGCAACTTGGAATGTTGGAACAATGACTACAAATGGAATGGAACCAGCGGAGGTAATAAAGAGAAGACAAAAATGGCACAAGAGATGAAATGGAAGGGTGATAAGACGAGGGACATTATTAATAATAATACTCTTTAATGCACATTCTCAGAAAGTAATACAAAAATAAAAAATATTAAGTGCTTAAGGATATAAAACATAATGTACAAAAAAGCAACTCTTTCAGGTAAACTTAATATTATAGGAACAATAAAGACGGAAAAGACAGCTGATATATAAAATATAGAAAATACTAGCTTTTGCCGGCGATTTCGTTTGCCCCCACCGATCTACCGGCTTATACTATAAGCTAACTATCATCACTTAAAATTAATATAAAGATATAAAAAAATATTTCCAAAAAACTGAACACGCACTTTACATTATGTTGCATTTATGTGGCACATGGACAAAATAAGAGCGGCTAAAATTTTTTATTCCATTTAAATTAGCTTCAGAGATTAATACATACGAACTTTGTGATACCAATTTTTATATTTAAAGATAAGAAATAATATATTACAAAAATAATTTTAATATAATAACCCTTAATAAAATATATTGACGATACCCGAAAAATTGTGAAGGTTGGTACGAACGGGGATATTGTATGATGTAAGCGAATGAATATACAGGTTATAAAAGTATACCTAAGTGACAATAATTACTTTAGGCAATTTAGGTTTGATTTTAAATGTAGTTAGTATGTGCAAATAAATATGGTACGAGAGCGTGAGAGATGTTCTATCACATCATATGGCTAAGTGTCATCTGTAGTATTATGTTTTGAGAACCTATAATAACAATTGTTCATGCGTTAGCTTTAATACCATACGATATATTCCAATTCAGGAGAGCGATTTTATTTAAGTCGAGCAATCCCAAATGCAACTGAGAATAATGTTGTAAATCATGTGCATATGTGATAGGGTGAAAATATTGTGTGTACTTCCATTGATGAACATTGAAAATAATAAAGGTGACAAAACGCCTCCCTGAGGTACACCATTAAGAAAGTTTTGTTAATAAGATTGCAGGTAACTGTTTTATATATTATGCCTCCACACCTATTAATTGGGGTAAGGATAGGCGGAAGATATTAAATGAAACATACGTACATTACAACTCAATCTAAATGCTTCAGGTCTTGATACCGAAATGAAAATTTGCAGGCCAATATTTCCAATTGCACCTCAAATATATATATATATATATATATATATATATATATTGTTCGTTTAGAATACAAACAGACAGACAAGGACATAGATCTTTACTAATTATATATTAGGGTATCCAAAACAGGAAAGAATGTTACCTAATTCCTGCCTAAATGTAAATAGATATTTTATATGAAAAAATAAAACAATTTATTTAAAAATAAAGTATATTTAGATAATTAAGTTTTACATATATGTGACTTACTTTCGTTATATCGTAACTATTATTGATGTTGAATTAATTTATACTCAAGATAGTTTCAGGAGTAACGTACTCTATCAGAACTACAATAACAGGTATTCTAATAGTTTAACAATAACCGCTTCACTGTTGCATAACATCCTTCCCCTTTTTAGATATAGACTTAGATTCCGGCTAGAATAGATGTAGGGTCTTCTACTCCCGATCTCACTTTCCGTAAGAACATCACCGCTTCACGTCCGTCTATCAATCTGTGGTCGTACGACAGGGCCAGGTACATCATCGGTCTTATCTCTATCTGAAAAAATAATTATAAAATATTAAACCTCAGTTAAAACATGATTATTAAAAAACTAAATTATAATATATACATTTTTCATTAAATATTTCTCTATTCTACTATTCCTATAAAGTCAAAGTGGACGAAATTAAAATTCAAATCTTTTTTCTTACGTATTATACAACTTTAATCTGTACGCGAACATCTAACAACACTCATTTATACATAAGTGTTGTTAGATCCGTCAATATCCAATTTATTTATATCAGGGTGACGTCTTAATCAAAATAGATCGGACTTTGATCTGTGAAGATCACGTGTTATTATGCTTGAATAAGTATGTAATTGTGAAAACAAAGCCTAGCCTAGGCTATATGTCTTTTTTGTTTCTCTCAAACATTACAGTAAGACATATAAAGGTAACGTTTGTTTTGCAAATTTTTCAATGATATATTTCTACTTTGGAAATACTAATACCTAATACATATTTAAAACAGTGGCTTAATGTCATAATTGATAAACGTTGATAAAACTACGTTCTCAAATGAAAACAAAGTTGGAGGTTTTATTTACTAAATACCGAGAAAAAGACACAAATAGTAATGGTTAATGAAATATAATAATCAGTCGGTAAAAACAGAACAAAAAATTTAACTACCCGAATGATATATATATATATAAATATTGCACTGAAGTAATTGTCGATAGTCTAAGAGGAAGCACACACATACTTGATACGTAATTATCTAAAGTTCGTAAATTCCCTTAAACGTCACATAAGGAGGCCCTCAATGAGTAAGCTCACCTTTCCCTGCACGACGACCGGCCGCTGTACGATGGCGTGCATCCCGAGTATGGCGCTCTGCGGAATGTTGATGATGGGCATGGAGAGGAGCGAACCGAACACGCCGCCATTGCTGATCGTGAAGGTACCGCCCTGCATGTCCGCGGGGGTCAGCTGACCTGAGACACGGAGGTCAGGTGTAAGTCATACATGTCATATCAATGTCACGTATTTTTTTTTTTAATGGTCTGTACTTCTTCAATAGATCTGTAAATTCAGATCTAATAAAATAAACAGTTGAGTTTAGTTGATTATTCGAGTCGACCATCTCAATTTCCCGTGTTCTGTCTTTACTGCCATACTTCTTTCCCTAACTTTAGGATATTAAGTTATTTATTTCTTGCGTTCCTAACTTCTTTGGTTGCCGATGACCACTTATCACCTAGTGTATAGTTTGCTCCTTGACCTTATATAATGTGTATATTAATATGTTGTGAACATACCTTTCCTAGCTTTATCAGCGAGCGCGTTGATCGCGAGCTCGATGCGGGGGAAATCCATGGAGTCTACGTTCCTTACTACCGGCGTCACCAGACCTTTAGGGGTCGCCACCGCTACCGATATGTCCACATAATCTCTGCACCGAGAAGCTGTACTTATTATATATTAAAAAAAAACTTTAAAAGGTATTTTAATATATATGTCGGACTGAAATCATATTTACGATAAAAGAACTTTGACAGAACGACTTAAAAATACATCACTATATAATAATGTGGAATAATAACCTTGTAACTTTATGACCTTAAACATTCTAAACATTAAACCATGGGGTGGGTTGGGGGGGTTATGCGGGGGGAGGGAGCGAATGTAAAAGCAATGCCCAACATCCTAGAAGTAATAACATTACATGCCCATTACCTGTAAACAATGTTATCTCCCATAATAACACCGTTGATGACCGGCTGGTCGATGAGAGCATTGGCCGACGCTTTTAGAAACGGCGACATGAAGGACAGCTTCACTCCGTACTTCTTTGTGAATGTTTCCAAATTGGCTTTTCGGAACGCCATCAGCTTGCTTGATATAAACGTATATTTAATAGAATTATTATTATTATATAATTTAAAATTATAAAATTATTTTAATCTAATAAAAGGAAGATAATCGTGAATTGATTGTTTTTGTTTAGACCTGTGGTGTTGGTAAGATGGTGTGTGGAGTACGAAAAGCGATATAAAAAATATAAAAAAATATATATGTATATAAGCTTCGTTCATAAAATGTATATATTTTAATTTATATATGTATGTTTTTGATTGATCTCGTTTTGCAATGCCTATATATATCATATACTTTGTTATAGATATTCTACCATCATCTAAAATTGGTAGTGACGTCACAAAGTCATGTTGGTTTCAATAATACTCCTCTACCTCATGTCACATTCATTAAACGTGGTCAGCATCGCCGTAGTGTTCTGCGCTTCTTTGAGTCTCTCCGCGATGCGCTTGCGCATCCTGTTCATGGGGACGGGCAGCTCCGTGCGCGTCCCGGATATCGTTTTCGTTGGATCACCTATTTTAAGTGCCGCTGCCTGAAAATATAATGAATAGTTATAAATAAATCTTTATTAAGAGTTCCATAATTACAATTATATATATTTAACCGGATTCTCTCCGGTTTCTTGATTAAGGACCCCGAACGGGTTGGAAACTGGTATAAACAATGTGAGTAGAGCCGGTGATGTATATAATAATAATAAGATTTTTTTTTTAAATTAATTTTTTTAAAAATATATTTTATAGTGTTGCCATAACATAGTATATACTAAGATGGATGACATCTTGAAATTAGGTAAAAATATGAGATTAAAAAAAAAATACACACAGTGGGTCCAGCAGGTGCAGCAGCTTTCTTCACAACAGTGGTTTTTGCAACAGCTGGAGCTGCTGCTGGCGCTGCTGCTGGAGCCGCAGCTGGAGCCGCTGCAGGGGCAGCAGCTGGCGCTTTGGGTGCAGCAGCAGCTGGTGCGGGTGCCGCTGCTTTAGCTGGAGCGGCGGCTGGTGCAGCTGCAGGGGCCACGCCCGTTACGTCGACCTTTATAAGGAATAGGTTCTTCTATAATGCTTTGAATTGGCCTAAATAAGAATTCCCTTTTGTTTTTTATTACAACTATATAACTGTTAACATATGAAGGATTTCAGGTATTTTTCAAAGAAAACTATATTACTATATAAAGTAATCATCTCTCGTCAAATAATTAAAAAATCTTGGCTTCCGATATAATTTACTATTCATTATTAAAGTAGTGTTAATAGAATAAATTATCACAAGTGGAAACCAAGGTAATAATGACGTTTGTGTATGAATAACCTGGAATAAGGGTTGCTGAGACTTCACTGCCTGGCCCTCCTTAACCAGCAGCTTCACAACCTTCCCGTGTCCCGGAGACATAACCGGTAACGCGGTTTTGTCTGTTTCTATTTCTAACACCACTTCATCCATTGCCACGGCGTCTCCTTCTTTCTTTATTAACCTAGAATTGTTTAGTGCAAATTGGGTGTGAATTTCTATATTTCTTTGCTCTAAATAAGTTGTTTTATGAAACAAATTAATGTAATAGAGTAATTTGTATTGCATTAAAAAGCGATGGATCTGTCGTGTATATAAAAAAAAAAGTAAAAAAAATATCCACATCTTTTTTGATTGATTCAAAATGAATAAAAAGATGAAATTTACTTTATATCCCCCGTAGTCACTGAGTCGGGGAATGTAGGAGCTTTGACTTCCTCTACCCCTCGGAGATTGCAACTTGTATGGATTTTTTTAATATCTATTGCACTGGACCTAAAATAATAATGTAAACAAATAAATCATGAATTATAAGTTTTAATAAACAACATAAACGAAAGAAAAGAAAGAATGATATAAACGAAAGAAAAGAGAAAGTCATTTTTGAGCTTACCTTACTTTTATATTAAAAGTATTTATTGTCAATTTTCGAGTTAATATTGTCTTACTTGGTGTCCTCTTCCATAATAGACTCCGAAAAAACTAAACAGATATTTAAATTTAAAAAAAAATCTTTAAATTGTAGTAATTACTTCATATTTTTGTCTTGTCATAAATAAAAAAATATATGTTAAAAACATTTGTAGTCAACTAATATTTGTAGTCAATCTCTATGAATTTGGATGAAAGTTTCCTATTATAGTCGATGAGATTTGTTTGGAGAAATAGACTATAGTCATAGATAGAAAGACTAAGATAACAAAATCATAGTGAAATTGTTTGACATTTTAAATTTAGTTCTGACGAATAAAGTTTATAATGGAGAAAGCCGACTAACAACACGAATACTATCTTGAGAACAGGAATGTAAATGGTGTTCTTAAAAATATTGTTTTAAGATATATAACTTACTATTCGAGTTATTCCACGTCTAATCATTACGTAAAATATGATATTTGGTAAAAATAAGACTATTTAGTTTACAGTAAAATATCGACAAAAACCGTTAGAAATCATTTTCATTCTGACATATCTGTCAATATCTGAAAGATTTTTTTCAGCATTTGTAGAAGAAAAGAGGATATTATGATAAGCGGATTTTTACAACATTATAAGACACTATTCGCTAATAGATGGCGGTATAAGAATACGTCTTCTCACAAATAGATGGCGTTAACATTATTTGTTTATACTACTGTCCACTAGATGGCGGTAGTAAATTCAAAATGTCTTAAATTTTGTTTAATATTGTTTTCTGATTATTGCTGTTTAATTGAATATGTTATTAATCAATTGTTAACTTAGGTAGTGCATAAGCAATGCTGTCTTTGGATATAAAATATAAAATCTGTTCCCAAATTTGTACATTATATATATAGTTATTATTTCACCTCTGCTATAAAGCAAAATAAGCTTCTTGAAAACTAACTTTAGCAGCGTTGTAGCCAAAATAATAATTCATTGCCAAACTTTATTTATAACCTACGAAAAGCTTAGAGGTAAGTGCTGATTTTACACTATAATTTTGGTTAAAAAATATTTGTTATCTATTAAGAAATATAAAATTATGATATCAACATTGATCAGATGTTTGTTGTTATGTAACGGAAATACTTTTAAACGTAACATTAAAATCTTAAATAACATGATTATTTTGTAGATATTTCCCGTTATTTACAAGATATTGCGAATATATGAACATTTATCACTAATGCAATATTGAATTATGGACAGGTTTTTACTGTGTAAGTCAATTGAAACATAAAAAAAATAATAATTTAGTTCAAACCAACAAAGGATTTAAAATCTGCAAAATACTCTTTAAAGTAACCTCGTTTTTAATCTGCTGATAGGAAACTAAAGAAAGGGGTGTGAAAATAATAATAAAACTGTATTTGTCTTTTATATCTATATCATTGTTTTAAACATTTTTGTATATGAAGATATTCTGTTATAGATTTTATGTAAGGAAATATATATATATATATATATATATATATATATATATATATATATATATATATATATATATTGATATTATGTTACAAATCTTATAAAACTATTGACTTAATTCAACCCAACGATATAATAGTATTAATGTATTTTTGAGTTTTAAATAATATATTTTATTGTTATAATATATTAAAATATTGTATTATATAAATCATTGTGCGCACAATATAAATATGATAATATTTAGTTTACATAAACAGTATTGGTTTATTTACTTTTCAGAGATATTATTTCATTAAAAGCTTTTTTGCCTCCATTTTGAATTTTGTATCAAGGTTTTTAAAAAATGCATTTAAAATATATAACATTTAATGTTATTTTTAATTTTATTTAATATATTATTTTAATGAATTAATGTTCCAAAGTCACCATAACGTCAGTCCTGTGACCTTGTGTGACGTACGAATCAATTAGTTGTGATAGTTTACAATACCGTCTCCCTGACCGGTACGTTAGCGAGTGCTCTGAAGACGACCCGATATGGACTCCTTCGTATATTAGGGTTGATAACTCTTTCATTATTTCATTCTATAAAGATTATTTTATTTTTTGTTATAATTACATATGTACATCTTATAATTACGCATTATGAACACACAAATATTATTATTGTAAATAAATATTTTTTTACTAAATATTAAAATTAAATTTATTTTAAACTTTAAAAGCAGTTAAAATGCATAATATATTTTTATGACAAATTATAATTTATTAAAATAATGTAATAATAGTCAACCCTAAGTCGAGGGCTGCTCCCCTACTAATTTGCTAAGATTCGTCCGCCCGCATCTTTGATTAGGAATCTACGGACGGACGGCGGAGCCATTGCGCTTTTATCTACTTCACTAATTTGCAATATAATCATTATTCAATATTTTATACATGTATGTGTGTGTGTGTGTGTGTGTGTGTGTGCGTGTGTTCTAACACAAACTATAAAGGGTTGTCACTTAATAGATTTTGATTATTTTACAAATGATTATAAATCTCCAAAAGAAAGTATAATTTTATAATAAATAAAGCAATAAAAATCGTTATAACAATAGTCATCACGAGGTGATGTGACTGTACCATAAGTAAAGAAACTTTCATACTAATATAATCAAAAACCGATACTTAAATTAAAATATGATAAAAATAATAAAATAATTGCTTTATTATTGGTATATTAAATATAAGATAAACGGAGTGAATAAAGTGTTGATATGGACAGGAGGTAGTCGGCAGTCTTAAGTTATTAATACTTCAGTGTTCCAACCCTCAAAGCTATGGGCAGAATATACAAACAAACAAGAAATATTTATATATATGTATAAAGTACCTAAAGTACCTCTAACTATAATAATAAAATATACTATTTCTGTGTCGTGGGAGATACACACACACATAATCTGTGAGTTATAAGAATTATTTGGGAACCGAATCAACTGTTAGGTCTAGTTAACTACCGCCAATAAGGTATCAAAATATAATACAAAGATCTTGGTTAACATGTATATATATAAATTTTGAAAGCATTTTTAGGATATTAAATTAAAAGTATTAAATAACAGTCTCTCTCCGTACAGTGTCTGTGAGTAAGTTCCGCAGTATCAGGCACTGAGAGATCCACTGTTTCAGCTTAAATGATTAAACTTGGACAACAACGTTAACATAGTGACGTTCAACTCAATATAATATATTAATATATTATTAATGAAAATATAAATAGTATCTTATAATAGTAACAATCTATACATATAAATACATTTGCGTCTGTTTGTAATTCCCTATTAATAGATTTAAATTTGATACATATGAAAGTATAGACTTGTATAAAACATCAAATTTTTAAATGTCTGTCTGTTCCGACTAATCTCTATAACGGTTGGACCTTATTAAATTATTTTTTCTTGGTTAGTCAGTCTGTCTTTCTGTTCCGGCTAATCTCTAAAACGGCTGGAACTATTTTAATAGGATTTTCACTAAGGATAGCTGATATTATAGGCTAAATTAAGAAACGGTTCGACCGATTTTAACATGATTTTCACTGGTGGACAGCTGATATTATAGAAGTAACTAAGGTTACTTTTATTTTAAAAAACATTTTGCGTGAACGAAGACATAGGCACGACTAGTATTATATATAATAAAATCTATAAAAGAAATATTATCAAGTTCGGACCTCTGAATATGCTAAATATAATGTAATCCATATTTATACACGTCGAAATAATTTCAACTAAATTTACAAGGATTCAAGAATAATAATAAAATAATATTTGTGTGAAATTATACTATTACATAATAAATTTTATATAAGTGTAGAAAAATAATAATAGTGTATAGTTTTAGTGTGAAATTTAATAAACTATTATTTATTTGTGACACTATGTTGTAAAGAGTTGTATACAAAATAACTATCGATACACATGAGTCCCATCCCTACAGTCAATAAGCGTCCGATGTAGTTAAATACTTTCTTGGTAAGTCCGGTCTTGGCAAGTTTCAAAGTTGTCGATTTATTGGACAAATAGTTTGAACAATTCACAGAGATTTATAGTTTGTCTTTGATCGCTCGCTTCACTTGATAGCAGTCGTTATTATTAACATTTAATATACAAACAGATTGTGCTATAACTGTTATATTAAATAACAAAATAACTTTCAAGTTTACTATCCACGGATTTCATTTTTCTTATTATTAATTAATCATTGGGCCAATTTATCAGATGGATTGGTTGGATCGGTAGTAGTTTGTACATTGCTCACTAAATATTGACCTCTGTGAAACTGATCATAAAAAAAGCCGGCTGAGCTTGTGTGGTTCTCAGAGTAAAGCGCTTAGAACCCTCGTAGTCTTATTTTAAGGAGAGTGTCTTTACAGAAGGGCTTATTTCCAAGTATGGTATCAATAATCCCTCCTGCCACTTCCATTATACACAAGTATTGATTCAAAGTGGAAAAGTTATTAATAAATAACGTATATTTTTAAAATAAAATTGCATTTAATAATAATATTACAAGCTCCCTTAACATATCATCAATAAATAATAGTTTCGCGACATAAATCCACTAACAGTAACGGTCCACTTATTACAGATTTGCAACCCTCTGACATCACCCCTCGTGATACAAAAGCAAAAATATAAAATGGCCGCTGCATCTTGTCTTTATCTTTTCCTTATGTAAATGGCGGTGAAATATTGGGAGTATAATGATGTTAACTTTCCAGCCGACGTCGGCGACGACGCCGTGCCCCGAGGGTTTTTATTGTTTTTTTAATAACATTTCATTTGAATCCTATTATATATATAACATATTAACAAGCAGACAATGTTATATTGTTTTCGATAAATACATCTCTTGGGATGGGAGGCATTTTTAAATTATTTTCTCAGTGAGATAAGGGCATGTAATAATGTAAGTAATATAAAATTATAATTATTTTGACGCACTGTGTTTTATATGTTATATAATTCAATAAATAAAATAATTTAAAACATATTGTTTTGATTAACTTTTGGATATATACTTATCTATAATTAAAATCTAATAAGTGTGCGTCAGTTTGCGCCAAGCACCAAAACAAGAAAAAAAGAAACCAAAAGAAAAAAAAAATTGTCCCTCTTGAACTAAACTCCATTATATATAATATTATAAGATTTTCGTTAACGTCTGTAATTTTAAACTAACTATAAAGCTGTAGTAAGTAGACACTTTAAGCTGTACGTATTAACTACAGCTCGTATACGGGCTGGCTCGACCGGTACCATCTCTAAAGATGTCTGAAGTATCGTATAACTGTTTTGTCTGGGAGAAGATACCTAAATCTCTTGCTTTCTTCTATATTCCTAGTATTCGTGAATGCCTTCTCAGTTATTAAGGATGGTAAGTCACTTATTACAGGATGGTACCATTAAAAATCGGAAATACTATCCGTTTCTTACCACGAAATAAAAATGTAATTCTTTATTTATTCTTTATTTATTTATTAATAATATTTATATTCTTATAATCAAAGCGATTAATATTTTTATAAGATGAAGAAAAATGAACAAAGAAGTTATTTTAATTGTATTTATGGTTCATTGAAACTTAATTATAATCTAAATATTATATAAAAATGTCAAAAAACTATTCATTTTGTATAATAAATACAATAAAAAATCTTTAAAATAACCTCTGTGTGTCTTCAAAAATAATAAACATGAAACCTAATATAAATAAATAATATAAAGACGTTTGTTTGTTTATAATTCTATGTATTATTATATTTGATTTAAAACCGCGATCAGTCTGACAAAATCCCCCCAGATTTATGGGAGGGGTGACTTCCGTCACAATGGCTCCAGATCCGGTTCTACACTTGGAGATGTAATAAGAACTTCCCGTTCTTAATGAATTGCACGAAACTATGCGAACCTTACTTGTACTTGTAACTCGCTGAGGAGGATTAAATAGTCGCTTACTGTCATAACTTACATTTAACCGACATTACAATAAAAGTATTCTTTACTGTCATTCTTTTTAATATATTTATAATATTTAAATACTATTTATTTGTAAATAAACATACTTATTTTTTTGGAAATAATAATTTCATACTTTATATTATCATAATAAAGTAAATAATAAAAAATAAATAATTCAGTACCATATGTATGTGATTCTATTTTTATAAAAGTAAATATTTAAACATACTCATAATAATTAAAGTAAAACGCGAGTGAGGTAGGGTTAAACGTTAGTCAATAATACATTTTATGAAGCCGGTCACGTGGTATGTCCGCCATTTTACGAAACCATTCGTACGACGATAATTACTATGGACGGCCCAGACAAACCCCCGCAGAGATTTTACTATTATATTTTAAATAACAATTTATTAGAATACGTTTTAATATCATGATTTATTTATTTATTATATATTTGGATTTAAAATACTTACATTATTATTATTTTATGTAAAAAGTTAATGTTTGAAAAAATTTGATTCATGGCGACGTTTTTGACAGTTCATAACTTCAATACTCTTTCTACATATATTTTATTACTCAATATAAATAACAATATAAAATAAATGTATTTAATAAGCCATTCATTCAAATTAATAATATAAAATCATTCATTCAAATACTTATAATCATTCGTTAATTGCGGAATGTATACATAACTGCACTAAGACTGTAGGTCTGTTCTAAGTGAAATCAATTTGTCCTACAAGTCTATAAAGGGCATATCGGTACGGTTGGTAACAGAGTGGGTGGTACAGACTGATTTATTGTTTTCAAAGTACATATTTTGATTAAATTTCTCCTCCAGATTTTGAATCTAACCTTGCTCTTACAGTTACTTCGAAGTTCTTAGTAAATTGCAAAGATAATCAGTATTTATTTCTAATAGAATAGTAATTATATGTAAATGAATATTTAAAATGTTTAATACTTGATGTCTGAAAAAAATTGGAGACATTTAAATTATGTTAACATTATTTTATATAAACTGTTGTTACTTCAAAATTATATATATTTTTAGCTTCTATAACATACCCGCTTTGTCGGTAGAGCATTCTCAATCAGGGTTGTGGGTTCGAGTCCAACGGAAATTTTTTAATACAAAATAAATATTGGTTAGTTTAAATAATTTGACTTAGTTATGGGGTATGTTGAGTATCAGTCGGAGTCTCGGTGAGAGGGCGGTGCTTCCTGAGGATGTTCCTCGCCCTAATTGCAATCCTGTCGCTAATAACATTCATACGACCATTTCGATGAGGAAATATCGTTAGGGATCCATTTATTGGAAAGATTCGAACGAACAGACAGACGGACAAAATTATAAAAATATTTATATATATATTATTCCTCTGTATTATTATTTTATATATAGAAAGTAACTAATAATGCAATTGTTGTACCCTAAAAATAGCTTTATTAATCAGAGAGATTTAAAACACCGTATATATATGAACGTTCCTACAAACGGACATACCTGTACTTAAATTTAATGGAAGTACAAGTCATAAGAGAATTATATTATCAATACTAATTTGACTATATATATATACTCAAATACAAAAGTCTGTATATAAATATAGTATGTAAATTTCTTTCTCTTGCTTTATTAAAATTTAAATTGTTTATTGTATTATATTTTATTAAAAATTAAATAGATCAATTCATTCGTTCATTCGTTCATAAAATAAATAATAAATGCTTTCATAGATCTTGTGAATTGTGCCACAAACTTGTGTCCAAGCAAGACATGTCAGCGGGTCGTCCGGCGCCGCCTCAGATGTATCTACGGGGAACATATTTAGTTTAATTATTAAAATCTATTGCAGATCTGTTACATTTATATGTACTTATATCCAGGGGTAGGTGGTAGGGTGGTAGGGTGGTAGGTATTGAGGTAGGTGGGAAGGAATGGTAGCCAAACTCGGTTGAAATAACAATTAATTTTGTAATAAAAATATAATTTTATTTTTATCTTAATAAGTATATATATCTATATATATCCAGGGGTAGGTTCGGGTGGAATGGTATCCAAACCCGGTTCAAAGTATTTTATTTATATGTTAATATAAATATATTTCCATCTCGGATAAGTATAGATTTTTGGGTGTAAAGATATTAAAGGAAAATATTTAATCACCAAAATTCTCTGGATCAAAAATGTTCCTTTATTCCAATTTCTGTATCCGTGGAATATCTTAAATGAAATGCAATTTGATTTAACATTTTATATGAACCTTATTGGTGTGTGTGTGTGTATATGTGTATAAAACGGATAGCACAAATTAATAACTAAATTTAAAAATAACGATAATGTACATACAATTTGTACTAGATTTCAAACAAGAAACTTTTTCCAGGTTGTCTCAAATAAAAGTTTTCCAAAACTACAAAGTAAATAAAACCAACCTCATCTCATATAAATAAATATTTATGTATGTTGGTAGGCCTGCGGTTTAGATTCCCCCTGAATATCTTGTGGCTTATTGGATTCATATTAAAATCGATTGAATTCTTACACAATATTCCCCTTTATACATTATTATATAAAATTTAGGAATATACTTAAATAATATTTAAAAATATTCAACTTTAAATTTATCATGTACATTTTTCTCAAAATATTAAATTATTCAAAATAATAAACAACATAACAAAACAAATAATTATAAACAAAAAAAATTATTATAATATTAATAAATACAAATATAATAACAATATATATATATAATAATTATTCTTGAAAGACGGACATCAAACGGATTTAGACGCGAGCCACCATTTTGAGCCCTCGCAGAAGGGGTAAGGAAAAAAATCACCAAGGAAAGACGCAATTACTTCTCAACAAATTTATATTTACGTTTATATAAATTTAATTTAATCTCTATCCTATAGTAATTGGGGTTAAAATCGCGTGGTATTTAGTAAAGTTATCGCAAACGGATCCGTCTCGGCTCGCTAAAAGCACGGGCTGTATCAAAGAAATGCGTCTAATGAATCTATTGATAGCTGAGCTACGTGTGTATGGTATTTTTAAAACATAAACATTCGTGTGCGTGCAAGGAGGGGGAGGGGGGAAGAGGGGGGGGGGGGAGACGCCAAGAGACGCTTTCTTCGGCCCCTCGTTTCTTATAAACGGATTGTAATACCTTGATACTTTACAACTATTATTATAAAGAACATTATCTTTAACATCGAAATACCCAACATCATTGTATTTAAATTATATATATATTTTTAATATATATAACAAAAATTAAACTAAATTTAAATAACATAGTAATATTAGTAATTTAATATTCAATATATATTCAATATTTAATAATGAACGGTATATTGTTATCAAATATCAAACCATATCAATCCGCACACAAATCACCCCTTATTTCGCGAACCTACACCGATCGTCTCAAAGTTGCACTCACACACCCCCACGCCACTATCCGACGCACACACACACACACGAGTGCCACGAGGGGCGCGTGGCCCTTCCTCCTTATATTTTCTTTGTTATGTAAAAAAATAATAATAGGAGAAAAAGGGGATAACAAAATCGATACACAAATTGCTGTACTTACGATTGGGAAAAAATTTCTTAGCCTTGAGTATCACCCTCCATATATATATATATATATGTATATATCTGTTTAAGATAAGACTTCAGTCTTACACATACACACTTATTTACTTACACACTTCTAATAGTGTATTTTATTATACTTACAGCTTTAGTATTAATTGTATGTAATTCCAAATCTTACACTAAATGCATATGAAACTATATGCGGTAGTAAAAAAACAATTTTAAACTTTATTGTCTGTTTGTGTCATCAGATTTTTGAAATATCTGAACCGATTCTAACAAAACTTTCACTGGTAGATAGCGGATGTAACAAGGAGTAATTTAGGTTACTTTTATTTAACACTAAACCTACCGACAATTCTTGTGTACCTGTTCCTACCGCACTCCGTCAAATTGACCGGTAATTAAAAGTTATTTTATTATATAATGCAGGAAATAATGGAAATAACTAAAAGTTAAGAGTGTAGAAAATATTATATGCATATTCTAAGAATTGTCATGCAGTTTGATAACGATATTATAATGTTTAAAAATGTGTAAGTTTTACAAAAGTTTAAGAACGGTCAATTTGACCGGTACTTGGTAGGTTTAGTGTTAAAAAAGATCCTCGCGCACAAAGTCGTGGGCGCAACTAGTATATATAATAAAGATGAGACCGACACTTTTAATACCGTATATTATTTTACTAATAGTTTAAGTTTCTTGTAATTCATAGTTTAGAATAACAAATTTTATTCTTAAGGACCGTTGTTATGTTATATTATGATATTAAAGATAGAATTATAATTCTTTGTATATATAGTATTGTAGTGAAACATACTTATTTATTATAATGTGATTTTGGTAATAGTTGAGTTGAGCGTAACCGAAGCTCTTAACCGTTTGGGAGACCTTTTTTGTGTTAAGTTGTCTCCAGAATGCGACTAGATAATTAGCTAAAAATTTTCTCATGTATCTTTGAGCCGAACGCGGATGTTATAGCGAAAACAGATTGAAAAAATGTTTAGCCATTCAAAAGTTATCAAGAAAAGAAGAAAGGAGCCTCAACACCCGCCGCGCACGGTTGGCGGAGCCTAGTTTACTTATTTTTTAATATATCAACTATAATTTTCAGTGAATATTAAACATTTTAAAAACTAATATTAAGTTTTTCTATTGATTTAATATAGGATATACAATTGGATTCTGTTACTTCATAAGTGCAATATTAAAAATTTTAACTCTGTTTATAAAATCGCAAAACAAATCAATTGAGATTATTGAAAAAACTTACCTCATTTTCTCATTTTTACGATTTCTTTAAACACTAATGACAAACACATTCACCTCCTTATAGAATCGATATAATACTAAGTGATGCCTGTCCGTGGATGACCCACATTAGGGAACCGGTTAGTCCTTTATCCTGAGTCCAGATGCCGCGGATGCTGCTCACAACGGGTTCTGAACACCATTGTACTACTCCTAGCTGTTCTGATTTATTTCATTTTTAGTTGCTTACAAAAAGACGGAGATATCAACAGGTACTGGCGACCACACAACTTTATTATTAAATATATTTCTATTTGTTTACAGTTTACAAATATAGAGTTAGGATTCGAAATGATTTTTTTTAATTTAAATATTTTTTGTAAAAATATATATATTATTTATAATAAATAAAGTAAATTTATAAAAAAAAACACAGAAAAGCATAAAAATAAAGCAAAAACATTAACAAAATACACACACTGTCAAATATTTATTATTTTAAAGCTCCTCGCCGCGACTGTACTCTGATACACTTTTTACTTTATTCCGTCACTCTTGTGTGGCTTTTTTTTATGAAAACCGCAAAATAATTGTTTACGATGAAGTGTTAAAAGATACGATTTATTTTACGAATAAAAGTAAAAAATACCTCGTTTTTATTAAGAAATAATTGTTACTGATTTCGGTTTTCGTGATTCTATAAGTTACCCGTCCAGCAATGGAGAAGCGGTGTGGCGGGTTGAACTCTATAATTCACGAGAAGTAAAGTTTTTAATAACATTTAATTTTAATTAATAATCGCTCGCCATTTTTCGTGTCTACTAATGAGTAATTAAATATATTCATCAACGCATTCAGGACTCGAACGTGTGACCTCTGAGTACTTTAGCCGCTATCTTGCGCTACAGTGACGACCGCTTTGATGAGATGATACACAATTACAAATATAATCTTATTTTTAAATTTAAATTATTTTTATTTGTAATTTAATTTCAATATTAACGTTTAAATTGAATGCTACGTGATATTGATATGTAGATTTTGATATTGGTAATATTAGAGTATTCGATGGGGTGCGGACCGGTCCGGCAGCTGGAGGTCCGTCCAAACGAGATGAGAGGTCACTTTACATGTTTTAGAATTAAATTTTGAATATTTACATGCCGGATGTTTTTTTTTTTTAAATTTTGTACAACGCTTCAAACTGTTCATGTCTCGTTGCTTATAAAAAAGGATTTAATGTTGTTATTTAACCTGTTTGGATGATTTTTTGTTATAAAAATGTTTATAAGTAATTTTGTTTCTGTTTTTTCTTTATATGGTTTTTGTGGAATTATTTCATATATATTACATTGGTCAGATCTTTGTCAAAATTGTATTACAGTGCAATGCAATGCAATTATCTTATTATGTCGAAATACAGACAAAAAGTGTTTGTTAGTTTGTTTTTGTTATCTTAACCTCGCAAAAAATTAAAAAATAGTTTATTAGTTGATGATTTTTTGTTATAATAATAGAACATTTACAGGAAAAGTCTGATTAGTAATATTTTTTTTTCTAACCTTTACTACTCTACAATAGATGGCATTACTGGGCTTTACCGATTGCAGCGACACTAGAGGAAAATTTGGGTACTACAATATAATAAGTGACATCTATTGGGTAAAAGTATTAACATATTTTTTTTCTACTTACTACAAGATGGCGTAACAAAATTATTTCTTTTTTGTTTTGAATCGAATGATTTAAATTAAGATTTTAACAATTGGTGAAATATGAAATTAAAGATTTCAAATATCATTAGTGTGTTCAATAATTTTCAAACAATGTATTAGCAAACATATTGGTTCTGTCTATGTTCTTAATATAAATTTATAGTTCGTTATAAAAATATAAATTATTCTAACAATGCCAGGAGTATTCTCTTTATTTTTAGATTGAATGCAACTATTTAATATATTGTATCGGTTAATTGGACGCTAGAATACAATAGTTATACAGATTTTCTACTCAAATCTATGACAGCGGTCAATCTTCCACTTACTAGTCAACACCTCTTTGAAAAACGCAATTTTTCGCGCCATCGGAGCGTTCTAAAGAAAATTACTGAACGGACCTGGCCTAAATACATTGACAACATTTTATACAATTCGTGAACTTTTAAATGTCTGTAGCCCTCCGTAATAAGGTTGTATATTGTACGAAGGAGGTTTTATAGTTCATGTGTTTTATTTTTGCACTATATTAGGCATTATCTGTGCAGCCATGACCTGCTAAACACTAATGCGGTTACCGATCCATATTAAGGTTAATTTTCGCTTAGTGAGCCTTTACTGGGTTTAAGCTTTAATTTTGAGGAATTTCGAAATGTGTTGTCAAAGATTCCTACTTTTTTTATATCGCTAATATTTATAAATTAACATTTCCACCTTTTTGTATTGTTTTGTATCGTGTAAACAGTACGCATAGGCCACAGCGCGTCCAACATGGCTAGCAATAAATTAACATAAAAAAAAATGCATTGTCTATGTTTATAAAGTTTCGCAAATTTCAGCGAGGGCTACCTGATTTATGTCCGTCTTCCGACGTCCGGCATCATTATGCTAATGACGTCGGTGTTAAAAGGGTAAAGTTAATTTTTCATTCATACGCCAGTATCGGTGGTTGTATTCGAGTTCGGAATTTGAATTTTCCTAAGAGTTTGTTTTTAAATTGTTTACGTTCTTTTCTCAATAGGTGACTTCAAAAATGTTGTCTGATTCCATTTTCAAAATGCAGTCTAATGAAGAAATGATTCCTTTTTCAAATAACTCAAGTCTGACACGAATGAATTTATTCATGTATGAAATCTTCATTCGCTGTATAATGACTGAATGTGTTGATTGATAATTATTTGTAAGAAGATTTTTTATAAAATATGTTAGGTATCATTGTTTTTTAAGCCATTTTGAAGACCAAATTAAAAAAAAAAATATTTTGATTCAAAAATTCAAATTTTCTTCAAACATCTGTAAACAAAAATGTATATAATTTGATTTTAACGAAAAATATAGATAACCTATAAAAGAATTGTTCAAAAATTTATTAAAGAAATATTTTTAAGAGTAGATTTATTGAAATAACATAAAAAAGTTTAAGTATTTACATTAATATAATAAATAATGAATGCAAAAAGTTTTTTTTTGACCAGATTTTAAATCCTGAATTCATATATTTATAATATTGTTACATAATAAAATTATTAAAAAATAAGTTACTCTTTTATAGGTGAGTCTGTTTTCACTTTCCCTCGCCCGCCGCGTAATAGTTTAGGACGCCATTTTTTTTGTTGCCGCCATTACGCTCTCGCTATTTTATATTCCTATTGGATATTTAACTAATTAGAGGTTAATTTTGTTTAAAATTCTAATAAGTATTTCTATTTGGATGTATATCTGTATTTTCTGTTGTATATATCAAAACACAATATATACTAGTGTTTCAAAATCATATCTAGTTAAGAAATTTCAGTATATATTTTAATTATTAGAGAAACATACCGAATATTGATATAGGACGAAGTAATATCAAATAACACAGAACTAGCCGCACACACACACACAGACACACACACACGTAAACGTAAGGGGTGTCTTTGTTACATTAAGGGTATAAAGACAGGGTTGGGGCGGGGGTTGTTTTGTATTCAACTCTCTCGTTCGCGGGACTTTGAGATCTGTGTATTTGGTAAGGAATTTCTTTATTACTGGACCTCAGCGGGGATACCGGGATGTCATAATTAAATTATAAACAAGATTCATGTGTTATATTAAATAATCTACATCTTATAAATGAATTTGCATAATATCTTGAGAGGCATATAAAATGTCAGACGCAAAACGGAATGGAGTCCTTGGAAGGAGACAATTTTATGTTAATCTCCTTCCGCCGCTTTAGCGTTCGACCAACGAAACAGACAGGAGACAGGGTTCACACTTTAGTATTTTTTATTCGGCATTTTTATTGAAATTTTAGTTATTTTTCTCGTAGAAAATAATTAAATGTATGGACTTAATAGTAGTTAAAGTAGTATTAGTAAGTTTTAGTAAAAATAATTATTATAGTATTTTTAATCAAATATTGATAAAATTATTACATGTTCACATTATAAAGTATGTACGATACTTACATGAAAAATGTATGTCTATCTGTCTATTTGTTCCGACTAATCTCTGAAACGACGATTTTAACAATATTTCACTGTTGGATAGCTGATGTTTAAAGAGTAATATAGGCTACTTAGATGCAAATAATAATAACTAGTATACAGCGACTTGTCCGTCCGTCATAGACTTTTATTATAACCCAATATTATTATTAAATATTTTTTTTTTGTTTTTTTCCGAAAGAGAAAGAATTTAGTACGGATTAAAGCAAGCAACCATGTTGATACTAATAATGATCCTAGACCACACCAATCATGTATATATATATATAAATATATATATATATATATATAAATATATATATAAAGTGATTCGGAGGCAACCCTAGATAGTTAAAAATATTTTCTCTGGAGTGTTACTTAGCAGCGCACTTTTTATTTTCCGTCCTGAATGAAATTAATAACCGAGACGACAGCCTTGATTGATTTATGTGAAAATAATGTTTTCAATTATTTATATTTCAATTTATTTATATTTTTATATTAAGATAAAGTTACTATACTTTATTATACTTGTAAAAGGTTACATACATGAGGACATCCAATCAAGTAATATATATATATATATATATATATATATATACACTAGGTGTTGCCTGCGACTCCGTCTTGTCAGTAATCACAATAAAGTAAGTAAGACATCACCTTAAGTTTACACAAAACCCGTAATTTTAGTTTTATTATATTGATAAAAAAAATAGATTAGAAAAATTTAGTTCAGTAGTTATAAAAGTTTTTGTAACAAACAAATGTACAAACAGACAAAGTGTGATGTTAGTATAGATATAGTATTTTTGTGTAAAATATATACATATATAAATATATATAACTATATATAAAAATGACTGTAATATCTCTGTTATACTAAATGGACCTAAGAAGTTTATGCTAAGTCCTTTTTTGGTAGTTAATATATAATATATTCTTAACTTAATATTAAATTAGTGTCTGTCTGTATTTCCACAATTATGCTCCCCTCGCTCCCCTCACTCGACTGTCGTTTATGGCCTGAGAATTAAAGAAGTGTCTGCACAGGCGCGGAATACTAATCACCTAACTTATCCTTTATAACTATATATAAATATATTTTATACGTATCTTAAACGTATATGTAAAAATTATATGAATTTTTATAAAAACAAAAGAAATATTAATATTGATAATAAAAATAGTATTACATGTATAATACTGGAGGAGATCGTTAATACTGAACAAAACAAAGGTAACACGACAAACAAACGGACATTTTCGTCAAACAAAACACGTACAGCGATAACCATCTCTAATGAAAAGCACCAGCTAGTACTGATTGCGACCCCACTCACAATCTTAAAGTTTAGAAACACACACACACACACACACACATTACACAAACACCAGCATTAAAAGACCTCCCTCCCTCCCGGCTTTAATATAATAGAAACGAGGGGCGGCGGTCTTTAATAAATGGTGGGTGGTAAGGAACGAAAGAAGAAACCCCCGTGTCCCCCGCAAGGATAGAAAGTGGTTATTGATCCCCCCCACTTCTTAATACCCACTTTGTAGATAAATTATGCCGGACGGCGTGAAATGGAACCTTTCGGCGATTGGATGTCGGCTGGAGCGAAACGGTTCAAGTATAGCTGGTTGTATTCAATTAGGTATTTGTTTTATAGATTTTCTATTTCGTTAACGGACTGAATGTTAAATTTCAATTACTTAGCATTTTTTACATTTAAATGTTATGCAAAAGCGGTTCTTATATAATATGTATATAATAATATTTTTGTTATAGTCAAATATGAAAAAAAAATGTTATACTATTACTAAACTAGTTACACGCGCGACTTTGCTCGAGTCGGTTTTCTATCAAAAATAGCCTACGTCACTATTTATAACAGTTATCCGTCACTAAAAATCCTGTTAAAATATTAATCGAAATAGACAGACAGAGAACCATAAAACAATATATATATATATATGTATATATAGATAAAGAACATATTTCTTATGTATTAAATAAGTATTTTGTGTATGTATGTATGTAAATGTTTTAACATGTAAAATTCCACACATATGAATGTCTTGTCGAGTGGTGATGGTGGTGGTGATTAGTGAACATTAATCAAGTGGAGTAAGACGAGCTCGGACGAAAGTGTCCGGTTACCGACGGGGGTGTTGTGGATTGAATTATTACTGTGCCAATATTGATTAAAATAATATTAACACACTTATATAGAACGGAGACATTACAGCCTAAGTACTTATAGATAATATATATATTCAATTCATATATATATTAATAATTATAATTTAACTCATATACAGTATATAAAAAAAATATTTAATATATATATGATTGTTTTAAAATTATTTAAAAGTATTGTGACATACATATATATACAGAATAAGGCTTTAGGAAGCACTCAAATTCAGGGTTGGCCCCAGGTGTTATTCAGGCCGCAGCTCCTCAATAATAGGGTCGCTCTCAACTTTCATTACTATTTCAAATATATTAAACCTATTCACATATTAAACGAAAATTAACATTCTATAAAATTTTATATAAAAAAATATTAACCATATAAATATCAGCTACAGAGCAATATATAAACAGAAGATATTGATATAATACTATTATACTGAAACTACTTAAATATACTATTGTTAAAGGCTTAAATCCGAAAACGATCTTCACATAAAGACGGGCATCCTTAGTGAGGGGTGCGGGGGGGTGAGGGAAGGGGGGGCGGGGGTAAGACACTCGATCAATACCGACCCGACTTTCAAACTGCTTTCACCCTAACGAAAGTCGCCCGGACTCTACCCGACCGGACTCCGGCGGATCCACCGAGAGCTGACTTAACATATCATTATATTAATTATATTTATTTAATATATGTACTATTTATATATTTTATTATTTTTCTTAACGTCACGATGGATGATTTTTATAATAAAATGGTTCAAATTTAGGTTGACTTCACATTTGATTCATTTGAGCATCGAATTGACCTTTACGAATACCCTGATTTTTGTTTGTAAACGTCTGTAAATGTTTTATCAAAATGAAAATGTTTATTTATATTTGAAGTAGGTTCCTTGACATTACTCTTATTATTTCACGTTGTGGGACCTACAGCGAAATTAAAAATGTAACATATACATAAAGAATGCTTACTTATCCACATTATGTATGTACGTAAACATTAAATATACAATTGTAAATATTGAAATAAGAGTTTTTGGTAATAAAATGGGTACTTACACTTCATGTTAAATGTTAATTAATTATTGAGCTAGGCGTAAGCGAAGCTCTTAATCGTTTGGGAGACCTTTTTTGTGTTTAGTTGTCTCCAGAATGCGCCGAGATAATTAGCTAAAAATTTTCTCATGTATGTTTGAGCCAAACGCGGATGTTATAGCGAAAACAGATTGAAAAAATGTTTAGCCATTAGAAGAAAAGACGAAAAGAGAGGGGCACAGCTCAACACCCGCCGCGCACGGTTGCCGGATCCTAGTATTAATATGAATATAATAATATAATATATATTATTAATATATATATAATAATATAATATATATTATTAATATATATATAATAATATAATATATATTAATAAAATTATATCTTGAAATTTTTTTGTACTATCTAGAGGTACTTACCATTAGATATTAAGAACTAAATGCTACCCCAACCGTACACATCCGTACTGAATTTTATGGCTTTCTTCATTTAAATATCAAGTACGAGTATTTGTATTCAAAACGATTAATTCTGAAAAATTAAATAAATTTATAGCAAATTAACTAGAAAATGCGTGTAAAATAGATATTTAAAAACAAATCTTAATTTATTTGGAAGTATATTATTTGAAAGTTACGAAAATAAAATATATATATATATATATATATATATATAAGGTAATAACGGCTCCGTGTAGATATGCGCACGTCTTCGCTGAGCTGTCTTCACCCACCCCCGCGAGTGTTGTAACGCCCCCTCGTCTTATAGAATATATGTATTTTACACATCTACCACCTATATACATATACATATAATTGTGTCTGTTTGTAATTTCAAAATTAACAGTTTTTCACTGAATGCGTATGAAAATATATACTTGATAAAGGCAATAAAAAAAAGGTCTGTCTGTGTGTTTGTTTCGGATAATCTCTGAAAAAACTTTGCAGATTTTAACAAAAATTTCGTTATATCGAAGTTTTTTATTTTAAAAATCATATCGATATAACGAACGAATTCGAGAGCACAGTTAGTATTATATTATATATATATATACATATAATTACATATAATTATAAATATATACAACTAAATTATACATATATGTATAATTTAGTTGTATATATGTATATATTAATTACAATAACTGATGTCAAATAAGCGTATAGACCTTAAGAAAATATTAAAACAGGTTCTTGGAAAGTATTTTTTTTATAATTCACACAAAATCCGTATCATTTGTAACCTTTAAGAATTCTCAAGTTTATATTATTAGTATGAATGCTTAAAGCAGGTTCAAAACCTGATATTTAGGTTTTAACCCTAAAAGGATGCTGAGAATCTCCGTGAGAGCACAGCTTTGTGGGGTTTCTTTGACCCCGGGTCACTGGACACTGGACACTGGACACTGGACCCTGTGAGATGTTTGACGGTTAAGATTAATTCACAGATGCTCGAAATTTAAATATTTATTGTATAAATAAAAAAAAACCGTTTAATTCTATAGTTTGTGTATGTAATAGAAATAGGATTTTATTTATTTATTACTTAAATAAATAATAATATATAGAAAGATAAAATAATAGGCGACCTCATCACTAAGGTGGTGTCTTCCAGGTGATTCACATTAACGAATATAATAACACTATAGACGGGGAATATATATATATATATATATATATATATTCCCCGATTCCCCGAGATATAAGAATTGATTAATAAATAAATAATAATAATAATAAATAAGAATTGATTAATAAATAAATTTAATCAATTCTTTACCTGTTTATTTTGTTTTGCAATATTGAAGTATCTATCTAAATATTTAGCAATATCATTTAGAAGAGAAAAACAATACAACACAACAAACAGACACATACATATATATGTAATTTAGTAGTATTTGTATAATCATTCAATATTGACGATTTGTAAGGCATATTATGAAAATACTACTAAAATAGTTCCACTGAAAGCTAGATACTCGTAGTTAATACATGTTGCTCGTATGTATCCACTAAGTATTAAACAACGGGGTACCGGCTATCTTATTGCTTACATATTTAATATACTACCTCCCAGTGACTCCATTTGGACTTAACAGGACTACAATGTATCCCTTATATATGAAATACACTAACTATTTTCCAGGCTTCGCCTGCGTGGACTAGAGAAAATAGGTAGGTACTTTGGGATTCACTTACTTCAGATTTCATAGCTACTTACTTGCTATTTTTTATAGAGGAATTCTGTAAAGGTTTATGTGTAATGTTAAATCTATTGTATAACCTAACTATCCTTAATAAAAATGCTTTAAAATGCAAAGAGATTTCTTCAAAATTCTACTAGCACCAGAACAAACAAAGAAACTCCAAAATTGTTTGATTCGATTATATTGTAACGCCATTTAATTTTTATTTGTATTTTAACTCTTTCAATCTGGTTTTGTTATCAAAAGTGATATCCAGATCCCTTGAAATAGTTTACCGTATACAAATAGGCTGTGAGAAGTGAAATTTAACAAAAAGTGACCGCGGGTCACAGGGTCAGTGTGTGACCGCGGGTCACGAGCACCGACGAGATGGAAGGGTTGGTGCTCTATTATCGAAATATAAGCGATGTACGCAACATAACCTACTATCATATTATATTATTATAATATATATCATATTATGAGATATAAGTATGTTAAATAAAAGAAAAGTTAGCTATAGAGATATTTGGAGATATTATTTTATATTTATATAATTAATGTATATTATAATTATTATATTTTATGTTTAAGGTCATATCATCGGAGTTAGTACTTCTAATATTTAATTATTTCTAATAAGTGACAAAATTGTCAATCAATAGTATATAAAAATATAAATAATAATATGTTAATGGAGTTCTTTGTCGGTTCCTTTCCATGGAGTAACTCTTTAGAACCAAATTGTCAATTTTTTATCAATATATGCCTATCGAAATATAAAACTTTGACTTTTATAGTATATTTTCATTAATAATTTTCTCAAGCACAATACATCTGATTAAAAATATATAAATCAACTAGTATCCGTCAACCGTGCGCGGCGGGTGTTGAGCTGAGCCCCTCTCCTTTTTCTTTTCTTGATAACTTTTGAATGGCTAAACATTTTTTCAATCTGTTTTCGCTATAACATCAGCGTTCGGCTCAAACATACATGAGAAAATTTTTAGCTAATTATCTAGTCGTATTCTGGAGACAACTAAACACAAAAAAGGTCTCCCAAACGGTAAAGAGCTTTACTTACGCTCAGCTCAATAAAATGATTTAAGTTGCATCGGTAGTTAGGAGGTTGTAAATAAGATATTTAACGGTAACCCGGCGTGCGATAAATTTTGGAGCAGTTTCCACTTAATCGTTGAATACAAGCCTGGATCTCTATAGAATTTTTAATGAATTTGACACCAAATTTTAAAGTACATTTTTTTTATTATAATGTACTATAATTTCTACTAAATTCTAGCAATGCATTTGATATTATTTCCATATATATTGATTGGAATTAAATTAAAGTTTAATTATTTTATATCAAATACTCGTAACGTTTAGTTGTAAAAGAGGTTCACTGAGAAGAATATGCAACGCCATGAATTTTCTTCAAACTTATTAATCCTTAACATATATTATATATATAATTTGGTAAACCTTAAAAGACGAATAAATTATGTATGTTATGTTTATATCTCGGTAGTTATACGACGGAGCGCTATACGATCTCTGAAGGTAATAAAATCCTGGTCGCTTTATGAATATTGTCCTGGCGCTATAAAAGATAAGTCGTGCCAAATCACTGAGAAACTGAGATGTGTTATCACTGTTAGAAGTTTTTTAAATATAGAATATAAATAGAATAGAGTTGTGCATGTGTGTGTGAGTGTGTGTGCGATAAAACTCTTCAATACACGAACTAAATGACCTCCTAGAATTTGTAGATTGAAGTACTTTACCGATACGTTAGTATCTTATAACGTTAATGTAATACTATTAAAGTAGATATTCAAATATCATATGACATAACGTCCAAGCTTGCGAGGCGTGACCAAAAACACTTCACACTGAAGGGCTCTCGGTCGGAAAAGCAGATTTATATTACGACCCAACTAAGATAATAAAACTATACTATATCACCGACCCGTGTATTAATATAGTAACATTTATCATACCCACCCCCGTCTTTGTGTAAGAACCCTCAGTTCACTCAAACAAGTTCTGACAACGAAAACTATTCAAACATTCGCAGCTAACATCGCAACTTGTACTGCGCGTTCTTAACTCGCTCGCTCCGGCTGTAGCGCTAGGAAAATTACAAAATTCAACACAAACAAACGAATACCAACTTTACTCTATCATAATAAGATCCAAATTAAAACAGACCAGCGCTATGATTGTGTTATCATACGACACGGGAAACTAAACTCTATGTTACGGGAGTAGAGTTTAATTTTGAAGTATTTATATTTGAGCAATTCGCCGGAAGGGTTGAGTCGTAAGGAAGTTCGACGATTATGTTTAGTCAGCGCTGTGTAATGGAAAGGAAGTAGGATTGGGGCTGTAAGATGCGGTCGCAAGGCGGGTGTGTTTAGTCCCCGGGGGGGAGGGGGGGAGGGTTATTTGTTCCTAAGGTCCACTACAGCTGCGGGTTGGATTTAAATTTCGCACAACTCTTTGTCCTTCTCAGTTGCGATGCCTCTTTACAACTTAAATTGAAGTGCTCCGAATTGTTTCAATTTAATGTCGGTTAAGTCTGAAAGAGACGAAGATGTACCTTGAAATTCTCTCATTACGGGGTGCGGTTTATTTCATTTATTTTAAAACGACGTGTACTTAAACTTAAACAGTAATTACAGGGGTGTGTATATAAATATTATTTTACACGAACATTATTTTGAGATGTAATATAATTATATTGTAAATATCAACCCTTAATAATATAGGTTATACTATAAGAATATAACACTTTAATAGACAAAGCACGAATGGAGGAAGTTTTAAAGTAATATAGTTGCGATACACGGACATAATAGACCCACCGGCCATGTTGGATACCGCACTTCATACTACTTCTGTTTACTTCACTATATATATATATATAATATAATAACTATATAAAATATTACTTTGTAAAAGAAACCTATTTACTTTTTCTACTCACTTTTTTTACGATCATTTTCAAATGTATTTGTTTGCTTTTATGTACACAGCCTTATATAATAATGTGTAAACAACTTTATAAGGATCTTAAAATTTTCGTTCACAGTATCCTCTTACAAGGCTTTAATGGAACTAAAAGATATGGTAGTATTTATAATCAATATTCCCTTTAATCATAAATATATACACATATATAGAAGTGAAATACAAACGGGGATGAGTATAGAAACCGATACACGAAGCCTTCCAAGTTTTAATGAAAACGCCCCTCGCGTTTTACATACACTATGCGAAACTATTGAATATTAATATTATATTTATTCAATACATAATATATATTTTTTAAAAGAAATATGACAAACTGCCAGAACATTATTATATGTTTACCCAGAACTGGTTTGCACCGGTTTTTATTGGAAGAAAGACGAATATATATATTATATAAAAACAATGAACACACATCAATAATAAATAGAACCGGTTTACACCAGTTCAAGTCGGTTATATATGCTTGAGGAGCAAGAACCATGAAAACCTTCACCCTATTAGGGCGGGCTTCACGCGCGGGAGACTCCAAGGGACTCAAGAAATTAGGTCATTAGTTTTACAGTTCCACTTGGACAGTGTTATAAGTGTTCATTTTATTGTGTATTTATAACTGTTACAGAAAATAGAGAAAGATAGAGATGAAAGATATTTTCTTTCACTTTCTTATACAAATTGTCAATGTCAGTATATTTTGTAAGTTTATATCGAGGTCCTGGGTTCAAATCTGTTGATTTGTTTTGGGTCAATTGCAAACAAATTTTAACCCATATAAATATAATGTTATCTTTACAATAATAATGGTACTTATTTCAACAAACTTGAACAATTAATAATATTTAAAGTTAAGGTTGTTACTATTTAAAGTCTCAGTGAAATTACATAATTTGTGGTTATAAGAAAAGAGGGGGGAGGGGGGGGGGTCTTGGGCGGAATGTAAAAATGAAAAAGAAATATTTTCACTTACATAACATATTATTTCTATCCCAAATAAACTGGATAAAGTCTCTGATATCCAAATTTTTAACATATTGCAAAAATCAAATATTATTACAGTATAAACTAAAAATTAATTTTAAGCGAAAATTTAATTGATATTCTAGTACATAAAGATTATATTGGTTTAGATAATTTGAAACAGTTTGAAAACTTGGTAATAATATAGGTCTTAACCCCCCCAGCGTTTATCAGTTCACCCTCTACCTCCTCGGACCCGGGCCTGTCCGCCTTCAAACAACCCGCCCCCGCTTATTAGCCTCAACGTCAATCTAAATTGACTTTATTTGTATTGAATTATTTTATTATTAAAATTATTAACTTTATTATCAATAAAATAAATAAATAAAATTTATTCATAATAATTATAATTATTCCTTTTCATTTATTTCTTAATATTATTCATATTTTTTTTCGTTATTCCATTATTTAGTTTTTGGTTTCATAGTATACAATATCTAGAAGAAAATTAATTTAATTTGACACATACTTAACTTTATTATGGGTTTTGTCCGTTTTGTTTGAAAAATTAGATTAAGATCTTTTTCTTTAAATTTTTCATACTATTGTACTTTTAAAACTGTTAACTAAGGTCAAATGTCAGTTGTTATGATGTAAGATGTTGATTAATACCTACATAATTATGTACAGACATACAAAAGCATATGAAATATATTTTTATATATATTTGGACTATTTGAATACTTCTAACTAGGCCGTTGCGCAAACTATATCAAATATATATATTTTTTAAGGTGCTTACGGTATTCAAATATAACTTCGAAGAATACAAATTTTTATACAAATTAACCCCCCATTTTACTCCATTAAAGTAAAAATTTCCATACATTCTTTTTAGAAGATGATTATATATTAAATTTTTTTTTTTTTTTTTTTTTTTTTTTTTTTTTTATTATTTTTATTATAAATTTACCATAGACTTGTAGTCCATGCCATTTTTAATTTGTTTTATAATTATTATTTTGATTTCTTTTTTTTTTTTGAGATTTTTGCCTGTGTATTCAGGCACAAGAATTACTTTAATAAATACATAAATAAATATTCTATTCAATTGGTTAATTTTGTTATGACCTTCTGGTCTTGGTTGTGTATTGCTAATTTCAAGTTGTAATCATTTATTGTCTTGTCCGTATTAAAATTATTTAACAGTTTTATGGTTTCTTAGACTTAGTACTAACTTCACTAATAATATATTTAATTAATTCCGTTTAAGTTAGTTTTATTAAGTCATAATCCAAAAAACTAGAAGAAATGCCTTGAGTATAGAGCATTAGAATAAGGATATGCCTTATAGGTATATATTTAATCATACTATATAATATATAAACAGCTGTAATTAATAATCTATAATCCCAGATTGATATATAACTTATAGCTTTCAAATTGTGTTTTTTGAGTTAATTAATTAAATACAAAGGTATATGTATCTATAAAATGTAAATATATATGTATATAGCCTAAAAATTCATGATAACTACAAAAAACCTCTTAAAAACACTAAGTATTAGCTAAATCCAGTAAGTTATAAACTACGGGATATCATCATATTCTTACCTGTACTTATCCCAAAATTGGGGTCACACAGTATATCAATTTCTTCAATAATTTTCTACCACACGTCATCTCAATGAAACTCACTTTGCTATCATTTACACACTTCAACCATGTCTTCTTCAGTCATTCTCTTATCATCATCTCATAAAGTATATCACAGTTATAACCTCAAGATACATAAAGCTTTACGAGGCAGAGATAACAAATATCAAATAGGTCGTATTACCCATAAAAGTGTTCAGTTATTGCCAAATATACCTCAAATTATTAGGCACCGAATAACAAAATGGTAGTTATAGTATCACGTATCATGTATATTATTTATATCTGAAATATTACTGGAAGTTGGGCAGGCGGTAGTTAAGGAGGAGTCGATGAAATATGTCTTCGGGGGTCAGGGGGGTTGGGTAAGAGGGGGGCATTAAGGAGCCTTAAGCTCGGTCGATGAGAAACTTATTAAAGGGGAGGTATAGTAATGTACGACTAATTTTAGTTTGGCTTACTATATCGCTGTGTGTGTGTGTATCGTTTTGTGTGTGTGTGTGTGTGTGTATATTATCTGTTATATACAACTTGTTTTAATGTACTTTTAGGCATAAATATTTTATATGTATATTAAAAATTTTATAAACTGGTTAATGTATAATTAGACGGACATAAATATAGTATTTTATATATACTTTATGAGATAGAATTATATATATATATATATATATATATATATATATATATATATATATATATATATATATATATATATATATATATATATATATAATAATAATAAATAACAACAAATGAATACGAAGTAATGAGATCTTTGTATGTATATATTAGTTAATTTAATAAATATGTAACAATATAAGATATAATATTAAAATGTCTTCCAACTTGACTAATAAGTTATTTGAAAGCTTAAATTAAAGGCAAGTTTATAAATAGCGGGCTACAGCTAAGGCAGTTAGCCGAAGTCGTTAGCGGCTAAGCAATTTGTCGCGAACTTGTAGCCGCATGGCCGCGCTGCTTCACTTCATTATTTGTTTAATATTTTTAATTACTTTCACCCAAATGTGTAATATATTAATATATATATTTATTTTTAAAGTATCTCTTTTATCATCGATTATTGTAAGATGCCTATTTGAAAATTATAAACTCACGGAAATATAGAGAAAATATTTTAAGATTTCTTCTTTAAAAATTATATAAATATATAAAAAAATAAGGTTTGAACAGAATTATTAATTGAATCTTAAAAATTCTTATTAACATATGTTTAATAGACATTTTAGTTTTATATTTTAAATTATTTATATATCTAATCTCAAATAATGTTGTTAAAATGTATATATAATAAAAAAAAACTCTTATTAAATGATCGTTTCATTTATTATATATTTCTGAATATGTAAATCCAGATTCATAGTCGTCTAAATATAAGTTGAGTTAATAATTTTCCGCATTTAAAAATGGCTGACTGCGTCATATCAGTTACAATGTATATAATAATATAATTATATAATGAAGTAAAGGCTTGTAACATGTAAATACAAATCCAAGCTTAAAACTTATCACCGGCCATTCAAACTAAAGGTGTGCCCAAAATGTTTACAAAGCATTTGCTTAATAACAGCAACTTCGGGGTTGGGTTGAATTCTCCTAATACCGCGTGTTTATATTGTGTTTGTGTGTGTGACACTGCTTTAATCTGCGCCTACATGACGCTATTATCAATTCATTATTATTTAAATTATATTTAATTTTATATGTGCTGTAGAAGTATTAATCTATCATATATTTTAATTGTTTTCTATATTGATAGATAAAGTCACTCTTCGATAATAAAGAAAAATGTAAAACACTGAAATACATACACAAATGTTAATGATAAAGGAAATGTAATACTTAAGTCACTGTTAAGTTTTTCTTTAGTTCTTTTATCTTTTTAGTGATTTTTAAGTTTTTTTCCATGTCTTCTTGTTTTGGCATCAATTTAATTATTATCTAATAATTACTTTCCGTGCACTAATAGGTGATAATTTATTTTCAATTCCTTCCATTTTTGTAAATATGTTTTATTGATTGTTTTGTTAAAACTTCACTAACACCAAAAGCATTGCATATATAATGTTATAAAGCTAAATCACCACTTCAGACAAATATCCGATATACATAGCCCACTTATATAATCTTATATACAAGCCACACGAATTGAAAAACGTATTTAAAATTAACAATATGTTTATTTTTGTTTCTTACATGGTTTTAACAGAAAAGATTTTTGTATTCATTTAGATTTATTGAGTTGAGCGTAAGCGAAGCTTTTAACCGTTTGGGAAAGTTCTTCTTGAAGCAACGTCACATAAAAACTACTGAACCGATTTGAATGAAAATTGGCAGAGCTGTAGAGCTTGGAAATGGGCATGTTTAAAAAAACAGAATTAAAATATCTCATTCTGTTCAGAAATGATGGTTAAAAACTGTCGATGTCATGTCATGTCGATGTCATGGTGTTTTTTTTCAATTAATTTAGATTTCTATTTATTTTACATTATATTAAAAATAATTCTTATGCACATTTCAGAGTATTCAAAAAGGGGAGGGGGCTCGGTTCAACTCCCGCAGCTCACGGCAGCGGATACTAGTTTTATTTTGAATTGATACATAACTAATACATAGTTTAGGTTTGCTTCTTTATCTTTTAACTTTTAATAATAATAACAACAAGGTTTTAATAAATACTTAATATAATATCCTCGCACCATGTAGCCGCGGTCTAACAATATATATGTGATAGTACGGGTCGAAAGTAAGGGTTGCCATGGCGACGTATCTTAAAGATCCCCTCCCCGTCTTTTCTCCTTCCTCCTTTGCACGTTTCTTGTCGGGAGGTACCGCCCGCAACAACATTTGTAATTTAGTTTTCGAATTCTGGGAATTGTTTAAACCTCTGTTATAATTTTAGAATATTACTATTTATATACTTAATTATTATTTTAAACGTGTCCTTAGTTTAAAGTAATAAATATAATTAATGTATGATAAATATTTATCATTAAAAACGTTAGAAATTTATTGTTTTGTATTTATTATAAAACTGAAACCAACGATCTTCATAGAGAGTATAAAGCGTAACATAATATAATATTAAATTAAGAATATTTTGAGTCAATTTAATGATGAAAACCGAACCGAACCGAATTGATCGTTATGCTGCTAAATTTAAAATTTATAAATATTTCACTGGCACAAAATTAAATGAAAACTACTTGATCATCTTGTAAAATTAAAATTAAAAAAATCTTT
This sequence comes from Melinaea menophilus ssp. n. AW-2005, assembly GCA_918358695.1. Classification (NCBI taxonomy): domain Eukaryota; kingdom Metazoa; phylum Arthropoda; class Insecta; order Lepidoptera; family Nymphalidae; genus Melinaea; species Melinaea menophilus. The sequence continues at coordinate 29,162,702 of OU911042.1, forward strand.
AGTGCCACAATATCAAAATGAAACCTCTTTAATCAATGTGCTTCTATAATAAAAAAAATTGAACTGTCACAATTAAACAAAGACTCCTTAGTAAATATTAAAAAAAAACTTAATCTGTCAAGAAACCTTGAATATCAATTTTAATAAGGCAAAATGTTTGTAAGTTTTTTCCGCACCCTACCCCGGGTCTAATGGAGTGCGGCCCCTGAGCCACAAGCCATAAAATTGTAAATTACTGATGAGTCGGCTGCCCCGTGCTGTTATCGATTTATTGATAGTTTTACTTTAACCCTTCATTCATTGTGATATACATTCATCATTGTTTATTATTTACTAAAAGAATTTCACTTTATTGGACTTTATATACAATTATATAGTTTTTGAATTTTGGTAGTTTTTTTCACGAGACGTGATTCTTTAGATTTGTACATTTCCAAGTTTGTCCGAAATTTTTGTATATTGCTGTGCTATGTTAAGTACAACTAATAACACCAAACATATATATATATATATATAAAGAAAAGTTACAAAATATTACTTATAAACTTCAATGTTAAAATTTCCAATATAAACACACAGACGAAATTATTTTGTATATCACTTTAGAACTTAGAATTAGTTCATTAAAAACACATGTTAATAGTTTTGCACAAATATTAAAGAAATGTTAATTTTTTTCTAGTTTCATTTAAGAAATAGTTAATATTTAGTTTCGGTATTTAATAAAGTTGAAATATATTTTAAGTGACACTTAAGTTTAGTGTCACTTAAATAACGCTATTAGTATAACATTTTATTTAATTAAATATTAATAAATAAAAAATTCTAACCTGTTATTTTATATCCGATCTCCGCGATGTTTTTGATAATACTAAACACAAAATCACTCTTAATTCACAAACGTATCCAGTTATACGAGTAAGGAGTTATGGTAATACCGATAGTATACCGGTTCTTGACCATGGGGTCCAACACTATTGACCTTCATTTTTATAGATGTTATTACAATGAAATAAGGATGATATTTGTTTGTCTGTCAGTTACAAGGTGTGCATTTTAAGTACGTTGCAGCATCCCCTGCTGGATGAACTCTTGGTCTCTTTGACCTGTATTTCAGTGTTAATGTCGGTGTCGTGGGATATTCGTTGAGATGTGATCCTGTGGGAATCGTATCCTGTTAAGTCTTTTAGTAAACATTAAAAAAAAATTGGTCCAAAAGAAATGTGGGTCATGTGGTTTTAAAAAAATTGTATTCAGGATAATTTAGGCTATAGTTATGTATATACGCCTTAACAAATTATATAGAAATTAACAATAAAATTTATTGATTTTGTTCTGCTAAATTCAATTTTCTTTTATTATATATACGTTATATGCATAAAAGAAATAATGTATACTTTCTTTTTACTGTTATATAAGAATTATTATAATAGTAGTGTGTACACGTCTTAATATACAAGGATTCTCGCCCGTCCCTCCTCTGTTGGATTCATTTCCGGTCGCAAATCGTCTTTCCGAGTGAACTACTGTTACGGCGTCTTCATAATAGCTTTATCTATATTTATATCGCAACTTCTGTTACACTGGAAGTACATTTTCTCAAATAATATAATATTAATGAAATGTATGTTGAAGTCCTGGCAAAGGTAGCTATTCAAAATGGCCACCTCTGGCTTAAATATATTTATTTGCATGGTCACAAATCTATCTATATTATTTTCATCTCAAATTTGATTACGTGCATCTGAGACAGAAGTCCAAGGAGTCTTTACTAGGTCTTATTCAGTCCGGAACGTTACCTTTGCAGTCTTTTAGGAAAATCTATGTAAAACATTTAAAAATTATATTCCATTCATATATTTTGCAAGACATTTTTGGTTCTTTTCACAAAAATTAAAGGTTTGTTATATTTGATGGTAAGTTTGGAATCAAATCATGAGTGTTGCAGGACCATGACAAGGTCCATCCCTCCCACTAGTTCAGTTACTTTCTGTGAGGGTATTTGCAACTTTGTTGGCTTTATTACTGTTCAATTCAGATTTTTTTATCTGTGGAGTTAATTTTCTTACTTATCCGGACAGATGGGTCTTTGTCGATATAACTGTAAGGATTTGTTTAGGGTGTAATTAATTAAATAAAAACTACGAAAAAAATGCGGGAAAATGATTGACATTTAAACATTAAAAATGCGTTTCAGACTTGAATTTAAAGAAACAGAAAAGCTTTCAAATTGTAACAATATAAAGCATGTTAGCTGTGTTAATTAATGTTTAAATAAGTTTAAACTGTTTAATTTAATTAACTTCTCTAGAATCTAATTAACTTCTCATAAGTAATCTTCAAATTGAAATGTACTTGTGTTTATTGTAGCTTAATAGACGCTTGTACTTCCTAGAACAAAAAATAACTGATTTGAGAAAATGACTGGTACTGCGGCTGACGAATTCTTGCAACATTCGGGGAGTCGAAAGAGTTGCTGGCTTTAGAGGTGAGAGTATACACCTTTTTTGGAGGAACCTATTTTGTATCGATCCAGAAATACTGTCGGAGGAAGTTCATTCCATATCTTAGTATGAGGAAGAAAGGTCCTTAAAAACTGCACAGTAGAAAATCGCCCAAGAAACATCAATTTGTCATATTCATCTTCAATCTCTATTTTAATGAATATTTTCAAAAGATAATTAAGTATATAGTAAATAAGGTTATCTTCTCTATTAAGTTAGCATACGTAGAGTCCTGGAGCGCCTTAGGGCTCCGAAAATCTGCCTTAACCGTCCCATCTACAATGTAATTACTATAACGGTACTTTACAATCGCTCCGTGCAAATTACTTCTTCATTTACAAGTCATAAGCGGTAGCGATTTTGAATAATAAATAATATTAATAATTCTTAGTATTAGAATAAAATTATTGACGAATATTACTTTTCAAGGAGTAGGGGTGCTTTGTAAATTTTATTTAACCAATCTATATTGAAAATTAGGTGCTCAAAATTCAAAACTATTTGCATTTAAACATATTTAATTATAAATATTTATAAAATAAAGTATTTTTGTACTTAAATTTTCTAATGTTATTGTTAATGTGAGCTTAGTCTATTTTCTATTTGTTTTATATTTGTCTTAAATTATTTTTAATTAACAAATGGTGTGATTTCGAGTAATATTATTAAGATATTATTAACTTTCAAATATATTTTTTTATATTTGAACAGAGTAATATCATTTGCCACCAGTTTAGAAAAGTTTTGATATAAAACCTAAATATTACAATCTATAATAAATTAACTTTATTAACAGACAGGGACAATGTCCCAGAGGTCACATTTTATTTTCGCCCGAATTCGGAGAATACAGGTTCAATTCCTGCCCGTGTTCATGATAATTCATTACATATTTGTATAAATTGAAACAATGGCCTAAAAACATTTTAAATGATAATATTTAATTATTAATTCGCTTCATCCCGTGTCTTGTGTGTATGCCTAAGGCGTGTTTAGATAAACACTTTATGTGCGTGTTGGTTTTATGTTCGTAGTTTGACTATCAGGGATCGTCCGCTGATTATTAAACTTTAACTTTGCAGTATACACTTTAATAGTATATTATATATATAGTGTGCATATAATATATATTGAGTTCTTCTTTAACTGAGTCTTGATCTTGCAATATAGGTTTCCTAGTGCAGCAATAGAGGCTTCATGCATATTATTTTTTATTTAGCCTAAGTTTAAGTATCAAATTTATATAATGTTGGATGATCAATAATTTTATTAATATTATTATTACTTGGAGGTAAATTAAATTAAATTCTCTACTGTACCTACTCCTTCAAGTATTATTATTTATCACATTATTATATTATTTTGTTAATTTTATTTTTAGAATCTACCGAAGTAACCTCTGATCAGACTTACAAAGATGTGTTTACAATTTTTTGTAGCAACAATTAATTCTCTATAATATTTGATCGTTTGACAATTAGTTAGTGTTAATTATGTAACACATTTTAGTAGTATATAGTATATAAGTATAATTAATAATGAGATAGCTAAGCGCGAAGTTGAATGACACGGGGTGCGTGCGTGCGTGCGACCCCGATGGCCCCTGGGGTGGAATACGAGGGGAGTCTTAGCTATTTTTACTTCGCAACCATCTTACGCAATCGCCATTTTGTTGATAACTTCGCATTTTACATATATATATATTATATCATAATATCAACTTTTAAAGATTTTAAATGAATTATATTCTTTAATATGTTACATTTAGATAAAATTTGATAGGAAGTACTTTTTTTATGAAAGAGAAAGATATATAGATGTGTATATATCAGATAGAGATGGGACTTTTCTTTATTGTGAAGATATAATGCACATATATTAAATAATTACAAAAAAATGTGTATTACAAAGTGTTAGTATTTATATATATATTACAAAATGTTAGTACACACACATTACAAAATGTTAGTATTTATATATATATATATATATATAATATATATAATATATATAATGTGTATAAATATGTAGTTGCTTAAACAAATATGGTTACAGTATTATAAATGGATTTGAATATTATATTCTAAAGGACTTGCAGTTGTCAAAGGTTTGGATTTAGTTACAGTTATATATAATTAAAGGAATTAAAATAAGTTATGCTATTTAAGATGAAATTAAATAACTTTTATATATACTACAATCAAAATTGTACTCTATCTTAGCTAATTGACGTAGATAAAGAATATATTTGAAAAAACAAGTTCCTCTCTACATTTGTAGAGATACGTAGATACATGGTTCCAATATCCACGCTGGGAACGCTTCATAATTGAAGCCTACATTAATAAAGAGGTAAGGAGTATGTACTAACTTTTAGGTACATAATATATACGTAGCGTAAGTCAGGTAAGTTGGTCTTGTATCGCAGGTGGCCAACTGAGCCGAACTGCTCTAAACTGGTTATAACAAGTTAAGGCCCCTGGGAGGGGTGGGGCTAACTGGATTCCTCCTAACTTTCTCGTACTAGATAATGATCTTGGCTACGTGGGTGCGGTATCGCAGACGAGCGGTTCAAACGCGGCGATTAAACGCTCATCTGTACTGTTGAAGATATGAGTTAAAAAGAAAATTAATTTTACTTATTTTCTATTTCATAATAAGTTTATCTATCGGAAAAATTCTGTATGAAATCCTAACACTGATATTTTAACTTTTATCATTGTTTAATTATATAGTAAAGTTTAATCTATATCTATCTAACTCTATCTATAAAAGCTAATGACGAACACAAAAACAATATAATTGAGATATAGAAGTGACTGCGAATAGTGTTTATATATTTAAAACAAGCCGCAGCATGTACTAATCCTATGTGTTATATAAAGCCGTGTTCATTTCGCGTCCTGACGGACATTTTTTCTGATGTAAGGTACATAGGCACGGCGTCCACCGATCTGAGTGACTAATTGACCGACCATATCTAACACCCCGTGATCAGTTTTATACTTTATATATTATATATATATAATTACCGATAAATTAGAAATATCCAACTAAACCGTTGAACTGTTCTGATAACTATTTCGGTAACATTTATATCTTTATCTGAAAGGGTGAAGATTGGGGGTGGGTGCGGGGTGAAGGGTGTAGGGTGAGGATCGTTAATTGCTCCAAGAGAGCGTCTTTATGCCGTTTCGGTGACATTCGTTGAAGATAATTCGATTGAGCCGGAATTAACCGTTTTGTTATAACGGAGTTCGTATTATGGGGATTTGGGAATTTAGGTTTCATGTATTTCAGAATAAAGACTGTTTTTCATCTCCCATTGTTTATGGATAGTGTTAAGAGCTTAGGGTAAATAGAATTAAGTGCAATGTCAGTGTCTATTACTAAACCTTATTAATTTGTTACTAGAGTTATTAAATTATTACACACATTGAAATTGTTTAAATTTGTAATTATTAAATTACAAACCTTGAGTTTTATTGAAGCAAACATTTCCAATTTGAATCGTATTTTAATCTTATAAATATGATATATAGAAAACAGAGCTTTTTAATTGGATTTTTATTCCAATAGGGTTTAGAATTTGTAGAAATTAAAACAGTGTCCGCCATCTATTAGAGAGTAGAAGAACTAATGAGTTTTATTATAACTCTAAACAGCACGAAAAATTATTGTCATATAATGTACAACTCTTCAAAAAAATTAGTAAATCTATTTAAATAGAAAGTAGTTTTAAAAATTTTATTTTATGAGGATGTGACAATATTTTCTTCTGCCATCTATTGCCGAGAAGTATAACTAATAATTTTGTTGAAACGTTTTTAATTTAATCTGTTTAAAAATCTAAGACACAATGAAAATAAGATAATATAAATAAAATATTTTTTTTTAAGAAGGACAATGTGATTATTTCTCGGTTGTTTCTGAAGTTACCAAAACTTTTATTTCATCCTCTCGACAGTAGATGGCGTGCAATATATGCGTTACACAAATAGTTTCAGCTGTTTAAATATTTATTCTTACGTAACTTTAATAATATATTTATATTTTTGTTGTAGAATATTTTAGTTAATTTGAGGAAAACCCTGATTATATTATTTTAATAGATACATATCATGTTAGAAATATATATAAAAAAATAAAAATTCTAATGTTGATATAATAATTTATACAATGTAGGTACATATTTCAAAATACAAAAAAAAAGTAAGTATTGTTATTTTTTTGTAGTTTTTTGTTTACGTCAATAATAAAAGTAATAATTGATACAATCGACTAATCATATTTTAGTTATAAAAAATATATTTTTTTAAATTTTATTGTGATTTAAGTGAAAGTCGGATATTTATCGAAAATTATTAATTATAAATTTAAATGAAAAGTTGTATAATTTTTTTTTAATTCATGTTAACCACACTTACACATAATCATATTATGAACTTACTAAGCCTTACTGATATTTCATTGTCGATCCGAAAATCAATACAGAAGTCATACAAATTAAAATAATATTATTTGTTAACAGTAGTGTGTATTCGGGGGTTCTGCCTCATTGGTATTGGGGGATGTTCTGGCTCAGCGGGGGTCTCGCTCAAGTTTGGGTCTGACTCAGACTAAAAAAAAAAAAAAAAAAAAAAAAAAAAAAAAAAAAAAAAAAAAAAAAAAAAAAAAGGTTTTGCTATCATCTAAATCGTTTGCTGCTATCCCCGTTGCGCTAGCTCTTACGGTTACAGAGATAGCTTTTTGAATTCGACTACCTGGCCGAAGGCTGATAAGACCATTCATTCCCTACTCAACTCGCCCGGCGTTATCGCCGCAGGCCGATAAGGCCCACCGACACTAATTACTACAGTATTTGTTTATATACATGTTTGTTTATGCAATAATACCACAAATTAAAATTTATATTTTATTTCAAATCATACTTGATTAAATTATCAATTATTACATCCTAACCAAATAATCTATTTTATATAGATTTTTATTTTATGGAATAATTATTACATCATTGTACAGGGTTTCATCTTCATCGAATATCCTAAACATAATCTATACAACCTAACATAACCTAACCAAATATAATCTATACAACCTAACATAACCTAACCAAATAATCTATTTTATATAGATTTTTGTTTTATGAAATAATACCACAAATTAAAATTTTACATTGTATTTAAAATAATACTTGATTAAATTATCAATTATTACATCATTGCACAGGGTTTCATCTTCATCGAATATCCTAAAGATAATCTATACAACCTAACATAACCTAACCAAATATAATTAAAATTTTACATTTTATTTAAAATAACACTTGAATAAATTATCAACTATTATATCATTGCACAGGGTTTCATCTTCATCGAATATCCTCACGAAGTTCTGCATGCTCTGACCGTAGAACATATGATGTAGGTATACCAAGCAGTATTCACCACACACCGAAGTCCACTCGTTTTGTATTTTCTTACTATTAAAATACCATATTTTACAGTTTCTATTAAGAAATGCTTTATGGAAGCCTTTCGGTGCTCGGCCAAATGAATCAAAATATTGGCCGATTTTGTTTTTGTCTACATGTATGGCTACCCAGTGAGAACCTGGCTGAGTATCATAATCTAGATTGCTTACTAAAAATGTAGGGGCTTCAATATGTATCGGCAATCTGTTTGCAGGAAATACATTCATTTGTAACAATGGATTAATCCTATTTAAGCATTCCTGAATTTGTAGGGTATTCATATTTTAGAATAGATATGTGTACACGTGCTCTACCATGCATAGACATGTAGTGAATAGTTAGGCATCTTAAAACATGTCTTTATAGTAAGGAGATTATGTACAGCAAGCAATGCATACGCTAAATCGTTGGAATTTATAAACTAGTGACTAACGTTGAAATACAAAAGAAATAGTTTTAAGGAATTTTGAATAGACAAACCATTACTTATCAGGTTTTACTCATAAGTCAACAATGTAAATGTTTCGTTTAGAGTTATCGTTTTACGATAATAGTAAGCACTTACTATCGCTATATAAGTCCAAAACGAAAGAGGACCACCACATAACAATATTCGTCTACGTGCAGTACAGTGTATCCAAGTTACAAGTTATTGTGTGGTTACATTAAATTTCTTTGGGGTCACCATGGAGGTAAGCTAACTATTTTTAAATATTTATTCGTGTTGTACTTCTTTCAATATGTCTTACATGGATCTAATCACTTTTAATCTAGTGCGTGTGCTATGTTTGTGCTTAAAATGAATGTTATTGTTACAGAATACATTTGAAAAAAATACCTTCAAAGATTATTATTACAAAAACCAATCGGATGATAGCAACGATAGTCTTATGATTACCAGAGATTCGTCAAAACTTAAAGCGAAACGTGGAGAAGAAGACCGGCTTGACGACTTGTTCAAGTTAGCTACTAACAAAAGGAAAAAGCAGTGCTCGTCTGTATCGCGAGCGCAAGCAAATGGAGGCGTAGCATTCATATCAACAAACAGAGAAGATGCGGCCTCATCATCTCACTTGATAAAAATAGAAGTGTATGATATGAAGAAACTTGCCAACGTGCCACAAGAACAACATTGGAAGAATGCAAATATTAGATTGAAATATTTTACCAACGATACTAACCAACACATGGAATCTATCAATAAGATAATTTACAGTATAACGAAAGAAATAACACAGTCAGATATTGAGAGGTATGTACTTAGTGAAATCAGTGACTAATCGGTTTAGTAGTGTAAATAATGTATTTTGGTGTATTAAAAGTAATCAATATAGTTCATCCACAGTCAGCCACCATTATTACTATGTCAGACGGGTTGTGGAGCAAAAAAATTAATGGATGACTCCGGACAAAGCAGCAGCAGCAGCAAAGGACAAACCGAAGATGGGAATAAGGTACTCTGTGAAACTTGTAACACTTACGTTAATAGAAGATATTTTGTAAATCATACCAAGAGTAATTTACACAAAAATAATGTTTTAAAATCACACTGCTCCCTTGCCAATGTGTCTGTTGTAGGTTCCGCTTTTGGACAGCGCATAATATCTTTTAAAATTGAAAGTAAAAAAGAATCTGACATAACATTCCAAACACCAGAATTATTTTTGCAATCTATCAAAAGTGATATTATTTTTTTAATCAATGAAGTCATCAAACAACATAGATCTTTAAAGATTAACTTTGTTCTACATGCTGATTTTGTGCATGAAACAAAACAAATAAATAACTCCTTTGATTTTCAAACAAGTAATTTTATAATAACTGAAGCTGACGATTTAAACATTTTTATGATATCGTTGAAAGATATGCTGTCAAATAAAATTAGTTCTTTTGAAAGAAAAGATAGTGGTTGGAGTTTAAAACATATAAATTACATAGAATTAAATATAAACAAATTTACCCCATTTCGTAGTGGTTCTTACATTGACTTACCAAAAGATATAAAACTTAAAAAAGCTGTTATAAATGTTAAAAACTCAGATCAGTTATGCTTAAAGTGGTCTATACTTTCGGCTTTATACCCCGTGAACAAAAATTCCGATCGACCATCATCTTACACTTTAAATTCTCATAGAATTAAACTTAATGGGATATCCTTCCCAGTCAAATTGAATGATATACCTAAAGTAGAAAAACAAAATAATATTAGTATAAATGTCTTTGGATTAGAATGGGATATCAAGACGAAAAAGCATTCCGTAGTTGGACCACTTTATTTTAGTAAATGTCGTAAAACTAATCATATTAATTTATTACTCTTGCAAAATGGTAGTAATTATCACTACTGTTATATTAAAAACTTATCTCGTTTAGTAAGCGCACAATTAATAAAGAAAAAAGTAGCTGTACATATATGTGATGGGTGTTTAGTACATTTTACTACCCAAGAAAAATTACGTAACCATCAACTTCACGATTGCTCTCATGTCACTGCTAATTTACCTAGCAGTGATAAGCTAACTAAAAATTGGTTCGGAAAGTTTGTACCTAGTGATTATTTAGAATTTGATAAATTTCACAAGAAAATTAAAGTCCCGTTCGTAGTTTATGCTGATTTTGAAGCATTCTTATACCCAATACAAACATGTGCTAATGATCCATCAAAACCATTTACAAATAACATACAAAAACATGAACCTTACAGTTTTGGTTATTATATAAAATGTTCCTTTGATAATACTTTGAGTAAATATGAGTCATACAGTGGTCCAAATTGTTCAGAAGTGTTTATGAAACGATTATACAATGATGTAAAATTAATATATGAAAAGAATAATTTTCGACGATCTCCAAAACCATTGTCAGAAGTAGATAATTATAAAATAAGTAACGCCAAACTTTGTCACATTTGTGAAACAGATTTGAATAACAAAAACTCCTTAGATTTTGACTGGCAAACTGGTGATTTTAAAGGTGTTGTACATGAAATCTGTATAAATAAATGTCATGTCCCGCGATACATCCCTATTTTTTTACACAATTTGAGCAATTACGATGCTCATTTCATTGTTCATGCTCTTAATTTTGTAGAAGGTGGAATAGACTTAATACCACAAAATAAAGAAAAATATATTTCATTTTCTAAAAGCATTTGCATTAACAATCAAAAAGTTAGTTTGAGATTTGTAGATTCGTTTAGATTTTTGTCATGTAGTCTTGATAAGTTAGCTCAAAATTTAAAAGATGAAGAATTTCATGATCTTAAAAAAAACTTTCCAAAGATAGAAGATTTCAATCGCCTACGAAAGAAAGGAGTCTATCCTTATGAGTTCATGAAATCATTTGACTTATTAAACTGTACACAATTACCAAGTAAAGATGAATTTTATGACTCATTGAATGATACAAACATAACGGCAGACGATTACCATCGAGCTCAAGACGTTTGGCAACATTTTGGTTGTCGCAATATGTTAGACTATTCAAACTTATATTTAAAGACAGATGTTTTATTGTTAGTCGATATTTTTGAAAATTTCAGAAATCTTTGTCTCAAAACGTATGATTTAGATGCTGCTCACTATTATACAGCACCAGGACTTAGTTGGGATGCAATGTTAAAATTAACAAAAGTTAGATTAGAGTTATTGACGGACATAGATCAAATATCATTCATTAAATCAGGGATTCGAGGAGGTGTATCTCAATGTAGTAATCGTCATGCAAAAGCTAATAATAAGTACTTAAACGATTTTAATAAAAACGAACCCTCATCTTATATAACTTACTTTGATGCTAATAACCTTTATGGATGGGCTATGTCACAATACCTTCCTCTAGATAAATTTGAGTGGACTAGTCCAGAGACCAATTTTGAAGTTGAAGACACATCTGAGTTTGGTTTCATTTTAGAAGTTGATTTGGAATATCCTGAACACCTTCATGATTTGCATTCAGATTTACCATTATGTCCAGAAAATATATCCATAGGTAGATCGGAGGACAAAAAACTCATCCCAAATTTAAACAACAAAGAAAAATATAAAATTCACTATAGAAATTTAAAACAATATTTAAAATTAGGTCTTAAATTAACAAAAGTACATAGAGTTTTAAAATTTAGACAGAGTCCATGGCTAAAAAAATATATTGATTTAAATACAGATTTAAGGAAAAAAGCAGAATCTAACTTCGAAAAAGATTTCTTTAAATTAATGAATAATTCTGTATTCGGTAAAACTATGGAAAATGTTGAAAAAAGAGTAAATGTTAAGTTAATAACTCATTGGGAAAATGTAGGAAAAAGTTTAGGTGTCCAAGATTTAATAGCTAAACCTGAATTTAAAACTTTATCGATATTTTCAGAAAATTTAGTAGCTGTTCAGTTACAAAAGACTAAAATCAGTTATGACAAACCAATATACTTAGGATTTTCCATTTTGGATATGTCGAAAACCCTCATGTACGAATTTCATTATGATTACATGTTACCAAAATTTGAAAACAAAACTAAATTATTATATACCGATACTGATAGCTTAATATATCAAATTTTTACTGAGGATTTTTATGATGATATAAAACCTGATCTTGCTTTGCGATTTGATACATCCGATTATCCCTTAAATAATTTATTTGACTATCCGCTAATAAATAAAAAACAGTTAGGATTTTTTAAAGATGAAAACAACGGAAATATTGTTAAGGAATTCGTTGGTTTAAGATCAAAAATGTATGCAATAGAAACGAATACAAAATTAACAACTAAAGCAAAAGGTGTTAACAAAAGCGTTACAAAAAGAATGACGATGGAGAGTTATAAATCTTGTCTTTATAATAAAAATATTAAATATGATAAAATGTTAAGATTCAGATCAATTAAACACGCCATTTTTACACAGCAAGTTAATAAAGTATGTTTATCCTATAATGATACGAAAAGGCACATTTTACCAAATAACGTGGACACATTGGCTTGGGGTCACTATAAATTGAAATAGCGATGTTTATGTAAGCGAAGCTTTAATATTTTTTATTGATTGTCAATTATTATCATTGTTATTCAGACATGTATTATCTTTAAATTGTAAGGTTGTTAATATTAAGATATAAAAAATGTTATGTTCTAGACTAAATGTAATAAAATAAAATTATTATATGTATAGTATGTTAAGTTCTTTATGAAATAAAATAAAATGGTTGTTATCCAATAAAAGTCTTCACTTCTAAATTAGTCTTTTAATAATTCACACGTATTACAAAATGTTTCATTTTGTACATCCATTCACCGCAATAGTAGCGGGGCCAAGTGGCTGTGGAAAATCGAATTTTGTAAAAAACTTTTTAAAGTCTACAAATGATATTTGTAATACTTCATTTGCTCAGATAATGTGGTGTTTTGATGAAATGCAACCTTTGTACAATAATTTACAGAATGTAAATTTTTATCAGGGCATTCCAGATCTAAATATGTTTGATGGTAAAAAACCAAATCTTATCATAATTGATGATCTCATGAGGGAATCCGATGGTCGAATTGTCGATATATTCACTAAGGGTAGTCATCATAGAAACTTAAGCGTATTTTACATAACACAAAATCTCTTTCATCAAGGGAAGGGACAAAGAGATATTTCTTTAAACTCTAGTTATATGATTTATTTCAAAAATCCTCGAGACAAAACTCAAATCCGACATTTGGCACGACAAATATTACCAGAAAATACAAAATTCCTTGAAGATGCTTACAGAGATGCAACAAAAGAAGCTCATGGATACTTAATGATCGATTTAAAGCAAGGTACAAGCGATATATGTCGTATAAAAACAAATATTTTTCCTTCGGATGGTTACTGTCAAGTATACGTACCTACAAAGGGTTTTAAATACGCTGATAACCAACAAATTCCAATCATTTATAAATAATGTCCCGAAGTGTCAACACGCATAAAGACTTATTGTTAGCATTGCATAAGCTCAAACCAAAATATAGAACAGCTTTGTTAAAATCTTGTGATGAAGATGAGATAAACTGTATTTGTGAGTGTATTCATAACGTTTTGCAAGGGAAAGTACCCCTCGAAGATAAACATAAGAAAAAGTTACAAAAATATAAATCTGTTCTACGCAAGTTAGTCAAAAAAGGCGCAAATAAATTAAGGAAGAGGATAATTATTCAAAAAGGTGGTGCATTTTTACCAATAATATTAGGTTCAATTTTGAGTGTAATTGTTCAATCGCTTCTGTAAACTAACAGATTGTAAAATGCAACATGCTAAGAAAATGATACTAATTGAACCAAGTGTTATTGAAAAGTTAAATAACCATAATAATAATGATAATCCAACATCTAGATTAGATAGTGAGATGAAAACTATTTTAAATAGCAATATGGATGACAGAAAGAAATGTATTCTTTACTTACAAATTTTACAAAGATATTTACATTTCAATGAAGAAAATCGACGACCTATTGAATTACCAATAATGGCTAATAATGAAATAAACATGGAAACGAATATAAATGATGGAATTGATACTAAAGATTCAGTCTCGAACCAAGCATTGAAGGATGAAAAGCTTGAATTTAAACCAGCATCGGAAATTGATCCTCTTTATTCAACAAATCAAATACTGAGTCATATACCAAAAACATATGTGAAAAAAGGTGAAACTCTGTTACGTTTAATATCTTTAAGTAAAAATAAAATTCGTTGGAATGAGAATGGTACGATTATCATAGATAACAAGAGTATTTCGGGAAGCAATATTGTAGACTTGGTTAATGATTTACTAAGACCACTTAAAAGAGATGATCCAATAGGTTGGGAACACTTTGCAAAGGCGTTACATGAAATAAAAATCCCACTCACATACTTAGGCAATCCAAAGAGAGTTGAATTTATAAACAAATTGAAATTAAGACACCTTGGCGATCTCTCACCGGATGAAGAATATTCTACTCCTTCAAACAAACTTGTGAATAAAAAAATCCATAAAAAACTTGACTGGGAAAAATGGACTCCCTACTAGATAATGATAGAATCAATCCACTAGAACGGATTAACGAAATTTATTATAATCCATCGCACCCTGCTAGTTATAGTAGCATTGAAAAATTAACTAAAGCTATGAATAAATATATGAATAAAAATGAAGTAAGAAATTGGTTGCAGTCTCAAGAAACATATACGCTCCATAGACCTGTTAATAGAAAATTTCCTAGAAATAAGTATGTTTTATCAAATTTTAACGAACTCTGGCAAGTTGATTTAAGTGATATGAGAACTTATGTGAAATATAATGACAACTATAATTACATACTTTGTGTTATTGATGTTTTTTCTAAGTATGCTTATGCTAGACCAATAAAAAATAAAAATTCTCAAACTATAAAAAAATCTTTTGAAAGTATATTTGAAGAAGCGAACAGTACCCCTACTCATATACAGTCCGACAAAGGTACGGAGTTCGTTTCCAAAGATTTACAACGTTACTTTAAAACCAAGAATATTAATTATTATACTACAAACAACCCTGACATTAAGGCTAGTGTTGTTGAGAGATTTCAAAGGACTTTAAAAATGAAAATGTGGCGATATTTTACTCACAGGAACACTTACAGGTACATAGATGTTTTACAAGATTTAATGTATGCATATAATCATAGTCGTCACTCTAGTATAAAAATGAGTCCTAGCGATGTTAGCTCAGGGAATATAATGACAGTTTGGAGAAATTTATATGATAGGAAAACAAAAGATACAAAAACTTCATACCTTTCACAGCCAAAATTTAATGTAGGAGATTATGTCAGAATAACTAAATTTAAACATATGTTTCAAAAGGGATATGAATCTAATTGGAGTGATGAAATATTCATTATTTCATCAATTGTAGATCGTTCTCCATGGGTGGTCTACACACTGACAGATTTAGTAAAAGAGCCGATAGTAGGAACGTTTTATGAAAGAGAATTACAAAAGGTAACATATGACACCACTTTAAATTATAAAATAGATAAAATAATTCGTTCACGCTTCTCTGGAAACAGAAAGGAAGTGTTAGTCAAGTGGAAAGGTTATCCAGATAAATTTAACAGTTGGGTTTTAGCCTCAAATTTAAAACAAATATGACGAAAATAAGTTTTTATTTAACTTTACTCAGTAACAGTTCAATGGAGTACTTTCCTAACAATACGACAACACGCTTTTCAACAAAATTACCGAAACCAATAGTACTTGAAGGAACGTGGGATGTTGGTATCGTTGAGTTTCAATATCCGTGTACAATGTTTACTGTGCAAGAACAAGAAAGTATGGTATATGTGACTAAAACAATGGAAATGCCCAATGAAATAGGTACTTCAACCGTTTACTACAAAAAACATATTCCAGCAACAAACTATGATAATATTAACCATATATTGACGGCCTTGAACAATATAAATGAACAAGTAAAATTTCGATATGATGAATTATCAAAGTATGTTCATGTTGTCGTAATGGACAAAAATATAAAATCATTATCCTTATCAACTCAGCTATCGCTTCAACTTGGGTTCGAACCAAATAAGAATCTAGTAGAAAAAGGACTAGGAAAATGTCCAGCTAATCTTCATTTGGGGTTGCCACCACAGTTGTTTATTTACTGCGATATTATTGAACCACAAATAGTTGGAGATGTTATGACACCCTTATTAAGAATAATACCATTAGACCCATCTAAGTATATTTACGGAGCCAACAAAATGCATGTATTTTCACCACCTCACTACTTGCCAGTAATGCGAAGAGAGTTCGATACAATTGAGATAGATATAAGAACAAGCACCGGTCAAAAAATACCATTTCAGTTTGGAACAGTGTGTATTAAACTCCATTTTAGAAAATTATAATCATGTATTCTCACAGTGATAAAATTATTTGTCCTTATGAACATTATTATTCTCACCAAGCCGGATCTGGTATTGGAGTTATTTATAAGGGAGTCCCGTATCAACGAGGTCACGGAATTGGTAGCTTTTTAGGAGGGTTGTTTCGATGTGTTTTTCCATTACTGTCTAGTGGTGCTCGAGCTATCGGTAAAGAAGCTTTAAACGCTGGTGTAGGACTTTTATCTGATATGGTGGCCTCTAGATCTATGGAAGAAGCTGTTAAATCACGGTTAAAGGAAGCAGGCTCCAATTTGAAAAGAAAGGCAGATGCTAAAATCGACCGCATTAATATGTCCGGTTCAGGATATATAACGAAGAGAAAACGTCTGACTTCATTCAGTTCATCGCCTACCGCCAACGGGAAAGTTAATAAGAGCAAGAAATTTACTAAAAAAGTAACTAAAGACATTTTTTCTTAAATAATAAAATGTCATTTTTACATAACCATTCCTGTGAATGTATTAAGTCCGAATTAGATTTGTTTGCCTTGCCCTCTACTCAAACTAGTATAGAAAATGGGTCATGGATACATTACAAACCAATTTCTTCACTTGCTGATGATGGACCTATAGAGTTCCAAGTACCGGGAGCTGGTGATGATTACATGGATTTATCTCACACGCTGATACACATAAAAGCAAAAGTTATAAATCAAGACTCTACAAAACTTAATTCATCAGCAGTTGTGGCTCCAGTTAATAATTGGTTGCATTCACTTTTCAGTCAGCTTGATATCTATTTAAATCAAAAACTTATTTCACCTCCTAATAACACATATGCTTACCGTTCATATATAGAGACATTACTTAATTATGCCCCGGCCGCTAAAACGTCTCACCTGACTTGCGGTCTCTGGTATGAAGATACTTCTGAAAAGATGGAATCAACCGACGAAGCCAACAAAGGATTTACAAAACGTCAAGAGCTTATAGCCGAAAGCAAAGAAGTTGAAATGATTGGACATTTACATGGTGATTTATTCAATCAAGAAAAATTTTTGATAAATGGGGTTGATATGTCTGTTAAATTAGTAAGATCTAGAGAAACCTTTAATTTGATGGCATCTTCAAGTGATTTAAAGTTAAAAGTATGTATTTCGGATGCTACTCTCATAATTCGTAGAGCCAGAATTAATCCAAGTGTATTACTTGCACATCAAAAAGTTTTAGCCTCTACAACAGCAAAGTATCCTATTACCCGTGCTGAAGTTAAAGTTTTAACTATACCTTCAGGTGTTCAAGGAAAAACTCTGGATAATATCTTTCTTGGCCAAATTCCAAAAAGGTGTATTGTTGGATTTATTAATAATGCAGCGTTCAATGGTACTCTTGTTAAAAATCCTTTTAATTTCAAGAACTATCAGATGAGTTCATTTTGTTTATACGTTGACGGTCAGCAAATACCTTCTAAAGCATTGCAACCATCATTTGAAAGTAACATGTTCACTTCAGCTTACCATTCGTTATTCTCTGGAACAGGAATACATTTTTTAAATGAGGGCAATGGAATATCTAGAGAACAATATGCGAATGGTTATTGTCTTTTAGCTTTTGACTTAACACCTGATTTATCAGCTAACTCCTCAAGTCATTGGAATTTGATAAGGAATGGTAGTGTAAGATTAGAAGTTCGTTTTGAATCTTCTCTAACGCAAACTATAAACTGTATTGTTTATGCTGAATTCGATAATGTTATTGAAATAGATAAGAATCGCAATGTAATCGTAGATTATAGTAGTTAAGATTTTCTATTGTATTTTAGTTTAAGTTGTCCCTATTGTTTATAAATAAAATGATAAAATGAATTTAAAGCCTTTATTTTTTATAATACCTTATTACATTGAAACAGTATATTCAAGTAACAGTTTTTGTGTTGTAAAAAAAATCTAAACATTCATATCGTTAATTGTTATTATTGAAACACATTTTTTTACAATTATCTGACTGTGTTATTTCTTTCGTTATACTGTAAATTATCTTATTGATAGATTCCATGTGTTGGTTAGTATCGTTGGTAAAATATTTCAATCTAATATTTGCATTCTTCCAATGTTGTTCTTGTGGCACGTTGGCAAGTTTCTTCATATCATACACTTCTATTTTTATCAAGTGAGATGATGAGGCCGCATCTTCTCTGTTTGTTGATATGAATGCTACGCCTCCATTTGCTTGCGCTCGCGATACAGACGAGCACTGCTTTTTCCTTTTGTTAGTAGCTAACTTGAACAAGTCGTCAAGCCGGTCTTCTTCTCCACGTTTCGCTTTAAGTTTTGACGAATCTCTGGTAATCATAAGACTATCGTTGCTATCATCCGATTGGTTTTTGTAATAATAATCTTTGAAGGTATTTTTTTCAAATGTATTCTGTAACAATAACATTCATTTTAAGCACAAACATAGCACACGCACTAGATTAAAAGTGATTAGATCCATGTAAGACATATTGAAAGAAGTACAACACGAATAAATATTTAAAAATAGTTAGCTTACCTCCATGGTGACCCCAAAGAAATTTAATGTAACCACACAATAACTTGTAACTTGGATACACTGTACTGCACGTAGACGAATATTGTTATGTGGTGGTCCTCTTTCGTTTTGGACTTATATAGCGATAGTAAGTGCTTACTATTATCGTAAAACGATAACTCTAAACGAAACATTTACATTGTTGACTTATGAGTAAAACCTGATAAGTAATGGTTTGTCTATTCAAAATTCCTTAAAACTATTTCTTTTGTATTTCAACGTTAGTCACTAGTTTATAAATTCCAACGATTTAGCGTATGCATTGCTTGCTGTACATAATCTCCTTACTATAAAGACATGTTTTAAGATGCCTAACTATTCACTACATGTCTATGCATGGTAGAGCACGTGTACACATATCTATTCTAAAATATGAATACCCTACAAATTCAGGAATGCTTAAATAGGATTAATCCATTGTTACAAATGAATGTATTTCCTGCAAACAGATTGCCGATACATATTGAAGCCCCTACATTTTTAGTAAGCAATCTAGATTATGATACTCAGCCAGGTTCTCACTGGGTAGCCATACATGTAGACAAAAACAAAATCGGCCAATATTTTGATTCATTTGGCCGAGCACCGAAAGGCTTCCATAAAGCATTTCTTAATAGAAACTGTAAAATATGGTATTTTAATAGTAAGAAAATACAAAACGAGTGGACTTCGGTGTGTGGTGAATACTGCTTGGTATACCTACATCATATGTTCTACGGTCAGAGCATGCAGAACTTCGTGAGGATATTCGATGAAGATGAAACCCTGTGCAATGATATAATAGTTGATAATTTATTCAAGTGTTATTTTAAATAAAATGTAAAATTTTAATTATATTTGGTTAGGTTATGTTAGGTTGTATAGATTATCTTTAGGATATTCGATGAAGATGAAACCCTGTGCAATGATGTAATAATTGATAATTTAATCAAGTATTATTTTAAATACAATGTAAAATTTTAATTTGTGGTATTATTTCATAAAACAAAAATCTATATAAAATAGATTATTTGGTTAGGTTATGTTAGGTTGTATAGATTATATTTGGTTAGGTTATGTTAGGTTGTATAGATTATGTTTAGGATATTCGATGAAGATGAAACCCTGTACAATGATGTAATAATTATTCCATAAAATAAAAATCTATATAAAATAGATTATTTGGTTAGGATGTAATAATTGATAATTTAATCAAGTATGATTTGAAATAAAATATAAATTTTAATTTGTGGTATTATTGCATAAACAAACATGTATATAAACAAATACTGTAGTAATTAGTGTCGGTGGGCCTTATCGGCCTGCGGCGATAACGCCGGGCGAGTTGAGTAGGGAATGAATGGTCTTATCAGCCTTCGGCCAGGTAGTCGAATTCAAAAAGCTATCTCTGTAACCGTAAGAGCTAGCGCAACGGGGATAGCAGCAAACGATTTAGATGATAGCAAAACCTTTTTTTTTTTTTTTTTTTTTTTTTTTTTTTTTTTTTTTTTTTTTTTTTTTTTTAGTCTGAGTCAGACCCAAACTTGAGCGAGACCCCCGCTGAGCCAGAACATCCCCCAATACCAATGAGGCAGAACCCCCGAATACACACTACTGTTAACACTGAACCTACCAAGTACCGGTCAAATTGATCGTTCTTAAACTTTTGTAAAACTTACACATTCTTAAACGTTATAATATCGTTATCAAACTACATGACAATTCTCAGAATATGCATATAATATTTTCTACACTCTTTACTTTTAGTTATTTCCATTATTACCTGCGTTATATAATAAAATCGATAAAAAGTTATCGATTTTATTACCGGTCAATGTGACCGCTTGCGGTAGGAACAGGTATACAAGAATTGTCGGTAGGTTTAGTGTTAAAGAATCACATATATTTGTTACAAGATGGTTTTTGTAACCATCTTGTAACTTGTTATTATTATTAACTAATATTCGAGAAACTTTATTAGTAATCAAAATAATTCTTATCCTTATCCTTATCTTATAAACAAGGGAGAAGGGATAGAAGTCGGTGGTAACAATATACTTATGTTTATTTTGATTTCACAAACAAACTTCGTAATAGTAAGTTAGTAACACTAAAAATAATATTTTATATCTGGTTAGTATCGACTGTGTGTTAATCTGTTTAACTTGACGCGAGGTTAAGTTTGGAGTGAGGGTGTGTTTTTGTCTTTAGCTATGAAACTAATATACTGTATTTCTGTTTCTAGTCTACATTGATGAACATGTTTTGATATTTGTAAATAGATTAAATAAATTGTATGAAATGAAGAAAAAAAACAATTATTATATGTAGATAAGTTACATAGTAATAATTTTTTCGCTCCCTCAGAATTAATATATATATATATCAGAAATATCAAAAGTATGTTGTATGTATGTAATATCTTTAAAAATTATATTTGTTATATGAAAATGAATGAACTTTTACTTTCTCCAAGGTTCATTGTTACTTAAAATAATTTGCAAAACGTATAAATTTTATTTATTTTTATGACATTATACTATACCCTCATAGACAGCAAATCACAATTTACAACTTACACCCTTTCATTATAATTTAATTATCTCTCCAGAAACTGAATAGCTCAAAAGTAATTCCGAAGTTACAGAGGTATTATTAATTAAATTGTATAAAGATATACATAACACACACACACACACGCACACACACATATAAACACGTAGACAGTCTTCATATCATAGATACGAGTAAAGTTAATGTTGTTTTTTTTTGTTGTCCAGAGTTTACGATCTCTTATTTTTTATATTAATTCAGCTTCCCGTTTATTTAGTTAAACCGAAAAGGAATGTTCTGGAATTGTGTATAATTTGGTTAAAGTTTCTGTTAAATATTTTTACGAACGTTATATATTATCTGTTAATTAAACTTTTTCTGTAAAATGTAAAACCGATTTATGTTTTCTTGAAATAATAAATTAATTACTCATATAGTATCGTATTATTTTACACTAGGTTGTTATTTAGTATAACAGAGACGAAGTATTGCTGATTTCTTTATAACAATTTGCAATTTGAAGCAGTTTGTTAAAATATGAATGGGTTTGTTGAATGTCTAGTTTATTTCCATGTTCTTATATATATTACATTATATATAAGTATATTTTTGTTTGTATTTCAGATCTTATGTTTGTAAGTAATTAGAGTTATTTTAGGGTATAAGTCATGAATCGAGTCAAATATGAATTGTGTATTAAGTTTAATTACAAATATTATATACATATAATAAAGTTATTCCATACATATACATACATACATACATATATATGATTTATATAACTCCAATGATATGAAAATAATTTGTTATTTCTCTAATTCATTAATTGCGTTCGTGTATTGATCCTGATAGCGACACATCCCCCCGGGTCTCACGTGACATACATATATTATAAATACTGATTTATTATTAATATATAAATATATATATTTTAATATCATATTATTGTATATTTAAATGTAATTTAACAGGTTATTGTTATAATATATTGAGAAATTCGAAATTTTCTTTATCAATATGTGGTATTCGGTTAGAGATATTGCTAATATATATATATATCTATAATATTGGTATATATTTATATATTAAATATATTATTGTTAATTTTTATTATTATCCTAATAAATCATAAGAAAGGTAAGTTTAAATTCGTTTTAATTGAATGGAGTTACATTTAATTTATTATATATTATATATAGACTGTTATATACATATATGTGTATTAATTATTTACTATATAAGTATTAAGTTAAGTAATATTTATATATATAGTGTTAAAATTTTATTAGATGCATCAAAGGCATGCATTTATGAATGGACCAAAGAAATTATTCATAGTTTATATATTTTTATTATTGCCACAAAAAAAATATTTTTATTTAATAAATTAATGTAATTGTAATATAATTTATTAAAAATATTTTTAATAAATATGTTGTTAAATACAAATAGAGTAATATTGTGTTTTCAGTATCATTTAGCCGAAATATTATTTTAACATAAAAATAATAAAACATAAAATACATTTTAAGGTTTACATTAATTTTTAATCAGAACACATCACTAATTATAATATGTTAAAATATAATATAATATTATTATTAACTTTAATTAGTGTGAAACTAATTGATGTTTAACAGAACTAGGCACTAAGTATTGTAAATAAAAAAAAAATTGTAAGTTTTTCTTTATAAAAATTGTTTTTGTAATACAAAAAAATGTTTTCCGAAGATTAAATAATTAAAAAAAGTATGGAATTCTTAAAATCAAGGAAAGAATTAAGCTGATATTAATACTAGTCTTCGTCCGCCGTCGGAAGCAACATGGCTGCCGTACCTGCCCCCCCTCCTCACATAGAGATTGCTTTTTTGAGAGCGAGAGGAACTCTGGAATGCTTTCGTTCTAAAATATTTTCTGTTCACTCTTTTTATCATAGAAACTTCAACTCTATTGCGTTTAGAATAAAGTTCACTTTAATTCGCATTATTCGGTGAACATATTACGTTGTGTACTTGTATACGTTAGATGAAAAGTGTGAAAAAGTGAAAGAGACGGATAGAGGCAACCGTCTCGGGCGGGGCCCAAGTTTTCGTGAGTCGTTCGTAGCTTAGGCATGGCACCGCTCGCACATACCAATTTTGTGAATGCGAAAAAAGGACGGCGGTATTTTTCGTGTTTTCTTTTTTTATTTGGTCTTTATCTTGCGGGGAGAAAAATGGTGCGTTTGGGGGGGCGGGCGGGGGGGTGGTAACGACCGCTGCGTGTAATGTTTTAGGGGGTGAAATTATACACACAAAATAGTATAGATAATGAATAGTGGTGTAGAATGTTTAATCACGGTTTTTGGAGTACTTAGCCCCGGCCCCGGCCCCGGCCCCGGCGCTGCGGAAATATGAGATAATTATGGACAAAAATTATTTCCAATTTTGTCGTTGGATATTATGAATTGACATTTTTAATGAAAACCTGATAGCTTTGCTAATAATTTTAATGAATGTTTGTTATTAATTGATAATTTTCGTCAAATTTTATATTATTCGCGGCGACCTAACAACTAAAAGTATATTAATTCGTTAATGAATTAACATAAACGGCGACATGGCCGCAGTTAATTCTCTCTGTAATAATTTACCCTTATTATTTTACGGATAAAACTAATAAGCGTCCATTATATACCTTATATATGCATATGTGTGCGTGTGTGTGTGTGTGTGTGTGTGTGTGTGTGTGTGTGTGTGTTAGTACAAAGATATGTAAGAGATGTACCTACTTATCTTCTATCAATATTTTTTTTTGTATAAAAAATCGGCTATCGAAGTGATGTACTTTTTATAATAAAGTATTTTTTTTAAATAGACCACATCGAAAATATTTTCAATTATTTAAAAGTGTTTTTTTAATTAATATTAAAAAAAAATAGTTATCTTTTAATCATCTTATCACCTGCTTTAATAAGGTATTACGTGGTTATTATATATATATATATATATATATATATATATATATATATATATATATATATATATGTGGTGGTTCATTCAAACGATCGTTATATTTCTAGAAATGCCTCTTCGCAGATTTAATTAATTCATATAATTCTTATTATTTTGTTACAAATCACAGTTTGTTGATACACACTGACAATGGTTAATCGCGCAAGATGCGCATAATTCTTTAACCCTTAAGGGGTCAACCGTGAGAATGAGGGGTCAAGGGTCACCCCGACCTGTTCAACGAATATTCATTCCAAGTGACCCTTACAAGATAAGGTCAAGACTTCTGACCCCAACAGTATTACCATATCGCCATATCGCTTAGTAGATGTAATTGTAAGAATAACTAATAATTCAAGTTTCAATGTCTAAAGCATTATTAGAAGAAATTAATATTATATTAGTACTGTTTATTATATACATGGGTTTGTAGGCTTTAGGAGTCAAATCGTTGGAACCAAAAAAGTTTAAAGTCAGCTAATACTAAGTATCAATTTATTTAAGATATCAGTGGGAGTTATTATTGTACTAAAATACGCTAAAAATTCTTGTAACACAACAAATCTATATATAATGAATGGAAGTTCTATCGTACATCTGGTATTAATGTTGCAGAATTAAAAAACCCGAATTCTGCGATGATGTTTTGCTATCGCAGATGCTGTACTTCCCCTCAGCAGTCAGAGAACATAAGAATATACCGTGAGAATTAAAAAATCTGCAATTCTAATTGGATTCAAGATCTTCTTAAGATCATAAAGGGGTCAGTTATGTGACCTCACCTGTTACGTGCATTAATTATTCGTATTAAAATGTTAAAGAATTAAAAATTCTCATGATATATTTGCATTAAAAAAGGATTATATTTTGTATTAACTCGTTTTAGAGATCGCGAAACCGTTCTCATAACGATCTGAGGGTTGTGTCTTTGTTTGTTCAGAGATGAGACGGGAATTTTAATTTTATTCATGGTAAGGAATATTTTAAGTAGCTGTTGCAAGCGATTCTCCGTGTGGATCATAGAGCCATATACGTTAGGATTTGTTCATAAATAGTGTTATTATTAACGAGAGACTTTTAATATTAGGTACACTTCTTACAAGATATTTTATATTTTAATTGTAAGGTAATTTAATTCTTCCTAAAGTTCTTTGCCGAAGATCAGCTTCCTTACACGCGATAACGAAATTCGATTTTTTTATTGATTACTCATTTATTTATCTCTATCGAAGTCAAATTAAACTTAAATTCAAAATTCTGTATAGAAAAAAAATATTTACATAACATTTTTGATTGTCAAAGTGAGCTCTGGCGTGGAAAAAATGTTACAGAACTGTGAAGGCTCAAACTCTTAGAAACTCAATAGACTTAATTATATATTATTATAAATTTATGATCAAACTTTTATAATTAAAACTAAAAAAATATTTCTATTGATTTTTTAGAATATCTTTGAGAAATAATTCTTTATTGCTAACAGCGTATAAGACATACATTATTGGTCTAAGAATAGATGCTATAAGAGACAGTCCCTCCACCACCACCACCACCACCACAGTTTATAATTAATATCTCATTCCCGGCGACTATTAGTTAGCGTTTAAATCCTTTTGACCTGTTCGATGTACTGGCATTAGTTAATTTATTAGATAATACGATTTGCGATTGAATTAAAACGGAAAGTTCATTAATTATGTATGGTTTCATCTAAATTGAATTCGCTGAATGTTTTCATATGTAAGTATTGTGATCTTGTTTGCTTTATAAGAGTATTTTATGTGAGAATGGTACATTATTTTGGTATTTTTTACTTTAATTGAGTATTCTATGTTGTTTTTTATTTCTATGGGTTAGAGTGATAAATGAGCGGTCTATCTTATGGTAAGTGGTGCCTTCTATTATAGGCATTTCCAAAAGTAGATATACCTGCTTTACTATTGAGAAATTGAAAGGGATGAAATTAGGCAAGGGTGGGACAAAGATGGCTGTTTGGGTTTAACTCTCTCTTACCGTACGATATATAGGTAAAATGTGTGCTTGCGATTTTTAGTGAGAGGATGATAATATCTGAATCCAGCCAGAGCACACGAGCAGCAAAATGACTGCCGCTAAATTTTTCCCCTTGAACGATTTTTTACCTGAGCTCTTTCGCTATCTAGTTTTCTCCTGACAGAATTCTGTTTACCTAACTGGGATATATAGAATATCTGTGAAGTGAAAATCATCGCATAATTAGGAAATAGTCATACCTAAGCTAGGCTACCGTATTCGATCACCTATCAGGAACTCGACTGATGAAGTCGTTTCTTAACCATCGCTACAATTGCTACTAGAACAAGACTTATCATATCGACAAACGATATCGATACTTCCCGACCTGGATTAGTAAACAAAATCGTGTCCTACTGAACTCGACACAAAGCAAAGCAACACTTTCCGAACGCTATGATTCTCCATTCAATATTCGGATTGGAAAAAAGACTTCTAGTGACGTGACCTTGCTTTTTCTCGGTTCGTTTTTGGTGTATCACGCAGGCGCGATGGGGGTTGGATCAATGCCGAAAAACGGGGACCCTACCCCCCGCAAAGTAAGCGTTTCGCGGCTTCTGAAGGGTTAGCCGTTGCTAGGCAACCGAGCCTTATTTGGACTCGGTCGATAATACCCTGGTATAATTTTCTTTAATCGTAGAAAGGGTTATGGCGGCCTGGGTCTTGGTGTGGGTTAAATTAGATTTTATCAAAAGTCATATATAATTATGAAAATTTTTACCAAAAACAGTTGAACCATGAAATCGTTGTTATAAAGAGACGATGTAAAAGATAACTTTATTACAAAAGTCATTAAAACTATTAGAAGGAAACCGTTAAAATTAAATATGCTTGAATAGTTCTAACTTTAAGCTAAATAATTTAAGCTCAAAGCAATCTTTGACATAAAATTTAAAATAACATAAATTAGCCATTATAATTAAATGTTAAATAAAATTAATATTTAATATTAATATACAAAAATATTTAAAAATCTTTAATAGTTACAAAACTTAATAAATAGACATTTTTTATGTAAATATTCTTTTTATCCTTAACACACTCTTTTTGATGTTATAGTATTTTTTTTACTTTGTATTAAATAGTTTATTAGTTTAGGAGAAACCCTGTTATATCATAATTAATAATATTATATTACATAAATTAAGGCTAAATGAATAAATATATTAAATTAAAGAAAATATATCATAATATAAATATATCAAATAAAGTGTATTTATTTTCACTTTGGTGTGGTCACTATTTGCTGACTAACTATAATAGAGGTCATTGACACTAATCAAAGACAGTGAAAGTGACCCTGACCCTATGTTCACACGAGAGTGAGAGTTACCACAGAGAATATAATATGCTTAGGCGGTCTGGCTTAGATCTATAACATACATACGGATGGAATTTGGATGGATGGTTGGAATTATTTTAATGTGTTTGTCTATTAGGTTTTTTATGTTAAACTTGTTTAAGTTTTAAACAATATTGTTTTAAGAAATTCTTCGTGGGATTCGAACCTGTAAGCTCCGGGATCCCAATTTTTTACTCCACCGATTGAGCTACTAGTTCTTGCATATAAAATCGTTTTTATTAAAAAGAGCGATGAGTTTTGTTTAAAATTAAATAACATAAATATATTGTTTTATTTCGTCACAGTGTAAACAAATAAGTAAGATTTGGTATAATGGTATATAATGTCATTATGACTATAGCTGTGTAGATTTATAGTTTATACACCTACTATATTCGGCAAGGTTAACTTCGGCGTCGGGTGAGTGAATGCATTTTGCACTATGTAAGCAATATAGTGACGCAACAGGTGTCCTGCCTAAGAAATGTTGTGGTTTAAGTCCTACGTGTTGCGGTGATACACGACAGACTCAATTAAATGATATATACAAACTGTCTATACCTCTGTCTATGTATATAGATTAAATGGATTAAATGTAAAGAAAAATGACAAGGGGAAAGAACAGTCTTATTCATAGTCATTTCAAATTTTTATCTTTCGAAGTGCCGTATTCATAGTCATGGACTTGTTTTTTTTGTAATTTTTTTTTATTAAGGAAAATATTATACTGTATTTTTTATAGGATTTAGGTAAATAATAGCTGTGTATGTTTGTGCGTTTGTTAGTTGAATAATACTGGTTTCGTGTTTTTATCTGAAGATCAAAAGGTTTAGTTCATGCAAACATTCGTTCCCTGTATTTGTTTATTAAGAAATGTCTTGTTTTTTATTATCTATAACGTAGTAATAATAAAATATTGTAAAACAATAATGTAAGTAGCTTTGAATGCAGTTTGTGTAAATTTACCAAATTTTTATAGAAAATATCATATAAAAATAATAATATCTCTTAAATTGATTGAACTAATACGCTGTGAATAAATTTAACTTTATACGACTAGTTTGATGATGTAACGACAGCAAAAAAATACAATTTTATATTTTTACACATTTTTTTTTATATTTGCAATACAGAATTTATAGATTTCATGTCTGAATTTAAGACAGATAAATTATATAAATTAATTTGTCTTATGGAATTTTTTATTTTTTTTGCAACATACTAATCTAGTGACAATTTTTTTTTAAGAAATAATAATTTTATTCAATAAATATAATAATTAACACGCTATCTGTACAGTTTAGTTTTGAAACAGTAACTAATACATATTGATAATCGCCTAAATCATGGAACGTGAAGCGACATTGTAAACAACTCTTGTATGTTAACCATCGCGTGCTTCATAATACATTTTGATATATTGTAGTGCAAAACCCGTAATGTAATACTATTTTGTGGTATTTATCTTATTTAGTCCTGCATTATAATAGTTAGCTTCATTGACCAATTTCCTAAACCTAATTGGTTCTATACAACCGTTCAATTGATGTAGCTATCCTTAGCGAGTGTATTCAGTAACTAATAAAGTTACAGTGTCAAATATTATGTTAGTAGAATATTGCATTATATATTTGTGCTTGTATTTTTTTGTAAATAAAATGATAATAATATATAATTTAGTTTGGTGTGAGAAGGCAATCTTTTCGCCATTTTGGTATTCTGTTTAAAAAATTTGATATATACGAAATAATATATGAATTATACAATTTTGAAAATTTACAGGTTTATATTTTTATCATTTTTAGGTTTAGAAGTGGATTTTTAGTACATGAATCAAAGTAATATTTTTTTAAATTGTATTTTAAATCAAAATTAAATTAAATAGACAAGATTCTAATATGATAAACCTAAATACTGCAATTTCTTTAATTACATAACAAAAGAATCATATGTGGCTTACGTGACCTCTATATCAACTAATACTTATCATCACTGGACGTCTGTCCATCACGAAAAAACTAAACTTCACTAGCATCTTCACACAACTAGTTCGAAATTCATGATGAGGGTACATGGAATATCCTTATATTATATCAAAATCGAATCCATCAAACTGGAAGTAAATAGAAATGAATTTGATGTCAAAAGATCCAATTTCAGCATCAAAATTAGTTACGCACATGAAACTGAAATATTATAAAAATAAAACAAAAAATAATACTGTTTTTTGCTATTCGATAACTTTATTAAACGTATGTTTGTTATAAAATAAGTTTTAAACTAACATAATATATACAAACTAAATAGTTTTAGTTTTTGTAATTAAACATCTATCTTTTATTGTATGCTTATTAGTATTTCACACACATTTTAACTGTATATACATAGTGTGGTTATTTAAGTTAATGTTAACGTAAATGTTATTTTAAGTACACCCCCCTATAATCTCTACAAGGGTTGAAAAACGCCCGTTTTCCCGCTTCTAATATAATTTCCCAATGCATCATCAATCACTCCGAGGGGCGAGTTAAGTCGACACATGTAAATTTTACTCACAAATTATGTGGAGGCGTTACGTAATATCGTTTTAAGCCTATTTTATGTGAAAATACCTTCACAAAATTGATTTTAGATAGAAATAAGTTATATATTATAACATCAGTTTAATTAAAGACTTATTATTAGGTTATTGTGAAAAAGTATATAGATATTAATAAAGAAAATAAGAATACGAGGTATGTAAAGCATCGGTAATTTATTAGGAGAATAAACAAAATAAAGCGAGAAGCCGCCATCAATTAGTGAGGCCGGGATAAATAGCGACGGTTTAGGGGCAAATAATGCCTCATTTACCAGACCCCGCTTGTTTACTACTCATTAAGCTGAAGACTGGTGTGCATTGGAGATTTTTGCTTCGGGTATACCAAAAATATATACAGGTTGTTATTATATTTTCAAATATTTTTGATTAATTTTGAATATCTATCAAATATATTCATATTTACGTAGAAGGAGCATTTGTTTTGTGTTGATAAGCTTGAGAGCCTTCTCAGTTTTAATGAAAAACTTGAGCGTGGTTGTAATGGTGTGCTCGGAGTGAAAATTAACGTTCACTTGCAGTAATTAAGCTGAAGTCTCACAAGTACGACATCAGACGCTTATTTTCTGGCGAATGTGCTCGCGCGGTATTTTACTCGCGCCATTAACTCTCGTGTCCATCATTTCGGATGTACAGACGAAGGGGAATATGGAAATGAGTTTAATATTATATATATATCTCTTACAGCATGTTGTGTAGTAATATAATATTTAAAACTCCCATATCATGACATGACATGGTGATGAAATCGTTTATAAACGATTGGCCTAAATATTTCTTGTTTCTCGCCGGATTATTCTTTATCCAAGAAATAACGTTGTACAGAAAAGAATGCTTATTTTTGACTTGTTATAATAATTATATTGTTATAATAAATATTCGTTCATATTAAACGCTTAATAGCTATCGCTTAGATGCATTTTTTCTTATTTACTTTTCAAAATCCCTTCCTTTTAAGGTTTATTCCTGACCATTTACCAGAAGATATGAGAGAGATAGTGAAAGCCTAATGGCTTCCATAAATGCCTCCAATGGCGTCGTTAGGGTTAAAATTAAAAATGATCGTGATGCAGCGCTTTCTTTTTTGTTCTAAGGGTAAATTTGTTGAAAGAATATTTCGAAGGGACGGCCGTTAGGACCCCGGGTGGGGGTGGGGAGGGAGGGTTATTATATTACGTGGGGTGATGAAGTATAATGAGACCCTTTTCAAATTTTCCTTCAAATTCGTATTTTCATTACGCGATAATAACTGGAATTTTCGGACTCAACTCTGAATAGTCCTTTGTATGTGTGTCAAAGCCGTGTAATTATTTATGTTACATATAATGTGGTATCCAATATAACAATTTATACTTTAATATATGTTAGAAGGTATATTATTTTAATATTTTAAACGATTAATAAATATTATAATTTGTAAGATGTTCGTAATTTGAGCACAACATGGCTGACATGTTTATAAACTTTATATTTTTTAAATAAAATTAATGATTTGATGTTTTACAGAATGAAAAACTAACGTATATATGTATTTGATTTTTTTATCCTATAAGTAAGAAAATAATCGTTCTTGTGAAGTTTTCATGTATTTCGTAAGTATTAAGTGTCTTTTAAAATTAGCAGTAGGTACTCCCGAAATAAATGTCGGTGTAAAACAACGGCTTAGTATTAGTCGTTTACATAATCAAGTAAAATTTTCGCATAACAGAGAATTAAACGGGAGTGGGAGAAATTATTATTAATGGAGTATTTTTGGAAGAATATTTTTTGGGAAGCGGCCTAAGCTTTTAAACTGGCAAAAGCGGCAATTTAGAGCCTCCCAGCGTCGCATGTTAATTAGTATTTTAATCAAAATTAATTGACGATTACTTTAATTTTTATTAAAATATAAACTAATTTATTTTTGAGAGGTACTTATTTATAACTGCTGAAGAAGGGTTTTTATATGAGAATTGACTAGAAAACATCGAGACAAAAAGCACGTGTATCTTTAAGAAGATTTCACTGTTTGCATTTTGTAGATCTATGTGACTTGAGTGTTTTAGTGATACACCACAAACACTCAATGCGTGATTCTAAAGCCGCGGTGGTCGTGAACATCGCCAAAAAGCCAGAATCTCACGCGTGAAAGTGTAGCGTTTCTTTTACCTTTTTCCAATGGCTATCGACGAACCGCCTTTCGATTTCATTACGGACGTCCGAAGTTTTTTATTTTTATATCACGGCGTACCTCACGCTGGTCTTTTTTTTGTTTCCCGCCGTTTTTGTCTGTATTTTTTACCACGGCCCGTACGCGGCCCGCAAACAATGCCATGGCGACCACCGAATTAACTCCCAACTTTTCGCCTTTCGGCGCCAATAAAAATATTTTAATTCACACAACCGTGGTGTTAATTAATAATTAATATTTTTCCGCCGGCCGCAATTTAATGTCGCTTAACACGTGTTCCGATACGATTGTTTCCCGAATCGTTTTCATGAATGGAATGACGTAATAGGATAATGTCAGCGTCCGAAATTTTACGTTTTTATTGGGCGGCGTGTTGTTGATTTTTTTTCATGTCCGCGCTCGGTCAATGCATCGGGTTTTAATTCTCAATGTCATTATCACTTTCACAATGAGAGCTCATGATTTTAAATATGTTCGGATATAAAATTCGGAGGCCGTAAATATATTTTTTGCATTCCGACGTTAATTTGTAAACATTTTGTATTTATTTTTAACGGGCGCTCGGAATGAAATGTTTACGTGAATGTGGGTTACTTTAAATTCGATATTATGTGTGACGTCACAATGTGTACGTAGTATTATTACAATGTACGTGATTTGAACTAGTTTTATTTAAACGTTAATCCTTGTACGGACCAGTTTAAGGCACCTTTGACCTGACCCTTCAAACATTTTGACCTTTATATTAGTAGGGTTAGATTTGGCACGCGTTGAGTGACCATAGCCATTGCAATATATCTTGTTGGATATTTTATGATTTTGTTACTCAAAAATAATGGTGAAACAATAATTGTCTAATTAAGACTGAAAAGATTAAAAATATTGATTATTAATAACTTTAAATCTTGAAATATATATATCTATACATATAAATTTAAATGTCTGTTTGTAATTTCAAAATAACAGGTTTTCGCTAATTACATATGAAAGTATATACGGTACTTACAGAAAAATACCCTTTTTTATTTAGTCTCTCTGTCTGTTTGCCTGTTTGTTCCGGCTAACGACTAAAACGGCTGGACCGACTTTAACGGGACTTTCTCCGGCAGATAATTGATATTATAAAGGCTACTTTTAATTCAAAAAACATATTCCACGCGAACGAAGCCGTGTGCAGAGCTAGTCATGAATATAACATTCAAATATATTTTATTTCTTTTTTAGGCTGCGGGGTAGAGTTGGTTGAATTTTCCGCAACGACACTCCCGGGTAAAGATGCTTGGATTCCTGAGTGTATTTGGGATCCTCGGGATAAGATCATAAATTAGATTTATCATAATAAAAATAATATTATTATTTCTTTTCTATACCAA
Organism: Melinaea menophilus ssp. n. AW-2005; assembly: GCA_918358695.1. NCBI lineage: Eukaryota > Metazoa > Arthropoda > Insecta > Lepidoptera > Nymphalidae > Melinaea > Melinaea menophilus. The sequence continues at coordinate 29,197,200 of OU911042.1, forward strand.
CATCTATATTCAGTGTAATAATATATAATTTATATTATATTACATGAAATATTGAAAAGAAAATTCAAAACTGTGTAACAAATAAAGAATATAATAATAAATAAAATATATATTTTTTAATATAAATATTAAATATGCGGAACCTTTAAATGAATATTATCTAGATTTGATCTTTCCAAGCTCTTGTTATAAAGCACTAAGCCCCAGAGAGATGTCGGACGCAAGCAGTTAATTCACTGACTTTTGTTTATTTTAGCAAGAAATAGTGTTCGTGGTCGGTTTCATTCATTTAAATGAAGGAATTAGAATTAAGTATTTACTGCTGCGGGGATTAATTGAAATTATCATTTCATTTCATATAGATAGTATTGTAGTAAAGAAAAATTATTAATTATTTTTTAAGTTGAAAACATTTGAACACGTAATCTTGTATTATCCATAGATCTTTGTGAAATTAATACTTTAAATGCAGCCTCTCTGAGTTCGTCCAAAAATGTAACAAAACAAAGACTGCGTAAAATATTTGATTCCATAAGTTTAAGTTAACCAGGAAATAGTATATAAGTAAATGATTTATGTATTATTATTAAAATAATATGTAGTGATTTGGAAAGGCAGTTAATTAGGGGACAATAATACATCAGCTTAAACTTAATTCAATGCTTTTTTATAATACAATTCTTGGCATATGTAAAAAAATTAGTTGTTTTAAGGTTTTTCAATTTTATTCATTGTACATATATAATCGTAATTTTTTGTTTATTTTGTATTAGTATTGTACAACTAATCGTATACTCGTATAAACTGTATTGTCGTGTATTATTCAGTATTCATGTATGTAGTTGTGATTATTCGTCTTAGCGTTTCGTTTGTTTTTATTTATTCATGTTTATTTTGTAATGAACGAAGTAATGTCCTATATATTTATTTAGTATGATATGTTCAAAGTTATTTAGTCTGTTATCTATACTTTATTAGGAAAAGCAGACATTTGATAGAAAATATACAACCAAAAAAATCATTTCTTTAAATCCACCCAATACCACCAAAACCCAAAAGTCAGTAGGCAACTCTTATAAAAGAGTTAAAAAAAATCCGGATATAATATATATTATATTTTATATAACCTATAAAACTAGAAATGCCTTTATTAAAATACATTTTATGAAGGTTTAAGTATTCATCTTCCACGTCTGTGCGCTATAATTTAATACTTAGATAGTACCCTTTGTGTAAGCAGGGTTATGTATTACTGTCACAAGGGTCTGCCTCCCCCGACCACCTTTTACGACGTAAACACGCGTTTTACTGAGATTCCCAAACTACAGTTTAATCGAGTTTATTTGCTATACACTATTGATAATTAATTATAAATATCTATGGAGTTTCTTGAACTAGAACCGTGTAATTACAGTGACTTTTCATAAGTGCAATGTATCGTGTAAGGAAGAGATTTTAAATTCTTTATATATATATTTTTTGATTTAGTTATAATATTAAAAATATATATAGTTAAACATATTTGTAAATATAAACTAAATGTAACAGCTTAGTGTGATAGATTATAATTTCAGGAATGAGAGAGAAAATATTCTTTTTCTTTACCTTTCTTTTTCTTATTTTATATCACCATCATATTAGACAACTTTGACAATAATATAATAAATACTTATAGGCTTAGTTCAGCACAATAAATATTATTTTAATTAAAATCGTTATACTTTGAGGATCTCAAGTGGGATCGCTGGAGGGACAGAACGACCGCGGGGTAAAGCCGTTTGCAAGACGCACCCTTATCCCGCTCCCTTCTCCCTTTAGGTTTTATGTCTTCAATAAAATTCCTGAGCTGTTTGCATTCGAGCAATTCATTTTCAGGGTTCCTTTTTAGTTTTTGTAAGATTATTTTTGTTAATATCTATTAAAAATGTATTAAATTAAATTTAGGAAATTTAGTTCCTTGTTCTATCTTTATACACATTTTTGGATATGTACCTCCACTATATATAAATATTTATACTTTTTTTCTTGTATAAGTATTTCATTAAAATATATATAATTTTATTACAAAGGGAATATGCTATGAGTATATGATACATATCTAACACCCTGTACATCCCATTCCTACACATAAGGGGTGAAGACCACAATTACCCCCATCCTTAATACCCTAATATGAAAGATAGTAAAACCCGGTCCTGAATAAATTTTGTTCATCAATGTGCTTTGTCCCTTAAAATAAAGGGTGTTGTTATCTTGAGGATTGACTAATTTGACAATAACAAAAGGGTATCCGTTTTGGGAATTGCGTATGATAATGAAGGTTTTTGTATGAGCTTTTTGGAATTTGGTACGTCCTAATAAATGAGGAATTATACACGATCAAGGGATCTAAAGGGAGTTGCGGGGAGCTGCCTGTTATGTTATATATGTTAATTATTTAATATATTTTAGTTTTAATTTGTTATAACTTCTATCCTCACTTTTAAGTTTAATGTTGTTTGTTACCTTCAAATTCTGTTTGTCAAAAGTCAGACATTTATTTTTAATCAAAACTTCAGACTTTAGTTTTAGTTATCCGGTGCTATAAATTAGGTACATGAAGAAGAACCGGCAAGAAACTTCACGGATGCTCTTTTAATTCATCAATACCTACTTAATTATATTTTTGTTTAAGAATAGAAGAAGACTAGAATAACAAACTAGTAAATAAATATTTGAACAAAATGTCGCTTGTAAGGTAGTGAAATCAAACAAACAGAAAATAGTTTAATATTTTCTATTGTTAAATGAATGAATTTGTAATGTATTATTCATATAAACTTTGACCTTGACAAAAATTCATATATATATATATATATATAGATAAGAATTAGGTATCGTTTTTAGAAAGGTTATATATAAAGTTAATGACTTTTCTGCTTGATGAAGATTAAATAAAAATACACACAGATTGACAGTCCATCGCATGAGTGTTATGGCACAAAATGGCTGCCAAGAGCCTTCTTCCGTGGACGTTGCACTTAAATTGCATTTGCGTTTTGTTTTTTATTTACGACTCCACTTCAATACAAAATACTATCCAAAATAGAAAAATTTTATATTTTTATATAAATATATATTGAAACAGTTACTTCATAGAATAGTTCGTATTTAACTCTTTAACTTACATAACACATATATAATCAATAAGTTTATATGTATGTTTGTATATGTCTATTTATTTCTAATAAACACAACACTGATAATAATCGATAGATCTACTCGAGTAGTCTGCGAGGGACACCTGACATCTTCTATACCTCTCACCTTCAAGTGATGAACACGCATTGAGATTCTAAGGACATACCTTGTTCATATACTAAGGTACTCCTAACTTATGTGGGCATTATAAATAAAGGAGCGATATCTTGAATAATTATATCATTTATATAATAATAACTAGCTGTTGATCGCGACTCCGTCCGCGTTTATAAAGAAGCGTTCGTAAGGAAGGCAATTTTTTAATTAAACTCCATAAAAAATATTATAATTCAACGGGATAATTATAGTCTATCTATAGAACGGGATAACTTACAGTCTATCTTCGACTATAATTACATAATTCCCGTAGCTCCCGATCCCATGAAAGTATAAGGATAAAAAGTAGCCTATAATCACTGATAACTTAGCTTTTGACAGATTAACATTTTTAATATGAGTCTAGTAGTTTTTGAGTTTATCCAATACAATAAATACTACGAACTCTTTTTTCCTTACAATAATATAGATTAACACAAGTATATATAATGAATTGTATAACGAAATGTTAGGAGTCGACTTGAAAGCACGAGGCGGGTTAAATAAACAAAGTTTTTGCGTAAACCATGGGAGATAAAACATCAAACAGACCGGGTCTATCCCTTACATAAGCCTAGCTTAACATAAGGGAGGTTCTCTTACGCGAAAGGGTTGAGTTTGTTTTTATTCTTATAACCTATACTAATTGTAGAAGTGAGAGACATTTTTACATGTTGTCTGGATTTGCAATAATTAAAATATTGGAAACAACTGGCTAAATGCTTTTATTTTAATGTAAATGTTTTTAAAGTGTCTTTAAATTGTGTACTAGCTGTTGCTGGACATCTGTGAGAATCGTTATTTGTCGTATAAAAAATTACATTGTTCCATGAAAAATCTTTGATTATATTCTGTTAAAAAATATTTTGTCTTTAATAAATTTAGTCTCTGATAAACTTTTAAATATTCTTATAGAAAAATAGTACAAATATTTAAATTAATTCAACGAACATTGCAAAGAATAACATAATTTCTATCGCTCCCTCTAAACGTACCCTTAAAACTGGGGCGAATTAAATCTTGTCTGTTTTACGAGCTATTTTTCTCAAGGGTTACACGTGTGGGGTAAATTATCGTGGGGTGGGTGTGGGTGGGTTGGCCTAATTTTTTCGGAGGTCCGTAGAAGAGGTTGGGTTAGGTAAGCACATTATACGGGTCTACGCATGAAAGTATCTAGAACCGTTAAATAAATTAAGGCTTATATAATGTAGGTCGTTTGAGTTTACGATTCATTTTAGGTTAATCTGACGCAAAAATGGAGATGGATTAAAAAAACAGCGATTCCAATTAAACTATTAATGTTAAATATTATTTATACTTACTTATATAATGTAGTTATTTTTACGGGATTTTGTTATTAGTGTTCAGTTATTTTTCATATTTTTATTACACAAATGATAAAGAACATTATATAGTTATACTTTAATGACAACGGTTAGGAAAACGATATATCATACCCACCAGATTGCACGCATCCCATAAATTACGAAGATTTAATTAATTATACCGAAATCTTACCATCGCCATTTTGGATTTCCCACCCCACCCCCGGAACAGATGATTGCGCCCGAACCATTATAACAAAACTTATATCAAATACATTATTTTTAACCACCTTATCTATATGGAAATTAGGTTTAATATTGCTTGTTGTTTTATATCCAGCTGCAATTAAAATGTTGTCTCTTTACGGTCGGTCCTTGCGTAGGTATAATTAGGGAGGGACCCTAAAGGAGATTTCGGAGTTTAAATTGATTCAATCGAGGGAAATGTTTCGATGTTGTCCGTTTTTAGGTAAGTTTCGGAATTGGAATCAACTGGGCCGAATAACGGTTAATGAATTAATCTGTTTTAGAGTCGTTTTACTAAACTTTAGAGATATCTAAACCGTGTTTGGAGTTAATGAATACAGATTACTTATGTTTTAGTATCTTGAGATGATTTTGTTTTATTATTATTAATATTAAACGGATAATTAAATTAATAATTAAAAATGGTTTAGAAATATTTCATATATTGCAACTGGAAGTTAAATTCATGAATTTATGTAAAATAAAAACATTCATAAATTATCGATTATAGCTTAACCAAACATGTATACCCACACACACACACAATCAAAAACACGCACACATGTATAATATATTTACAGTGTTTTACGTTAATTATAAAATTATGTAAAGTTCCATCCATCAAATAACTTCAGCTGATACATTATATGTATTACACTAATATATTATATAGATTATATAAGTTAGATTTGCTTTGAACCTTAATTATTAAAAGTTTGTATAATTCATATTATTTTTGTATAATATACTAGTTTCTGTTCATGGTTTCGTCTGTGAAAGATAATGACACATATCTCTACTTGTAAGGAGAAGAATTCTAACTATGAATGATTTTTACTTTATTAGTTATGTTAGTTGTAAAGTATCTATATTTATTATCTATGATTGTAAAAGAAAACAGAGCGATACAAAAGATGGAGGAAATGGATTTAATCGTAACTGTTTTGGATATGACTCTATATAAAAAAAACTCTCAATATAATAATATAAAGAATGGTTTATAAATTACATAGAACGAAATATACTAAAGATTATATATATCAATATTTAATATAATTCATTTTATTCCTAAATATTTTGTTATTATTTTACGCTTGTGTGTAAAAATAATAAGTTATCTCTAAAACCTCGAAAACATCAAGACACTGCAGCTTAATTAGCAATGACGAGATGACTTTCAGACATCACAGGTTCAAGTCCCGCTTGTGCTGAAATATTTCATAAACTTGATATAGTTAAATATATATTATATATAAATTCGCAGTATTTATTTCAACGCACAAACTTAAATCAAAACTAATTCAATTACATAATATACAGTATCTAAACAGATTCAAGCCGAGAGATAAATTATTTAACGTGATACTCTCCAGTGTTTCCCACAGGAACAAAAGCTTCATCTGGAATTATATATGAGGCGGGCTTAAAGTTTAGAAGCTGGCTATGCAAGTCTAAAAGCTTAGGCGTCGTGCCCTACAAATGTTACAGATAGGACGGAATAAAATATTTATATAGTATGATTACAAGACATAAATAAAAATATATATTAATAATTACTATAATGTTTAAATATTATTTTATTTTATTTTTATTATAATTGTAAGAATATTTCTTTAATCTTTTTTTAACTGCGAATTTAGATAGATACTTGATAGATACATAAATTAAATATTCTAATATTTATTTATATAATGAAAGCTTAAATTGTTATAAATAATTATTATAAATAATTGATTATAAATAGAGTATATTTATGATTTATTTAAAATAATTTTTTGATAACTTGACAAAAAAATTGTCTAAAATGTTTTGCAAACTTAACAAAATGTAAATTTAATATTACGATAGTGGCTTAATCTCGATAAAAGAAACATACAAATACTATTTAATAAAAAAACATTTAATCGATTTATATATATTTTTTTATAAATATTTAAAAAAATCAATGCCATATCTAAAATATAAATAACTCTTCGTTACATATAGTCTGCACAACATTAACAGAGTAGAGGCCGCGATCTGTCAAATACTAAATAAGCTGGCGCTGTCGCGTGCGATCTCTAAATATAATCTATATAATAATAAACGAAGATACTATTTCGTTATTTATAATAATATAAGAGTGGACTTATATTATGTTATATAAATGCATTAATTACAAACATATTAGAGGATTTTTAACACTAAACCTACCAAGTACCGGTCAAATTGACCGTTCTTTAATTTTTTGTAAAACTTACACATTTTTAAACGTTATAATATCGTTATCAAACTACATGACAATTCTTAGAATATGCATATAATATTTTCTACACTCTTTACTTTTAGTTATTTCCATTATTACCTGCGTTATATAATAAAATAACTTTTAATTACCGGTCAATTTGACGACGTGCGGTAGGAACAGGTATACAAGAATTGTCGGTAGGTTTAGTGTTAATAAACTAATTAGAACTAAATATTAATAATGTACCAATAAAGTTTATACACAATATATAGTCTGATATCAAATAGTTGGAGCTGATTCATGTGATTATGTTAACATTAAAATTAACAAGTAAGTGTAAGTGTAATAACTAAGTGCATATCGGACAATACAATGTAGGGTTCCGTAGCTATCACGATAGATGATAGATAGACATACACTCGCGGACTTTTTGTAGACTTTCTTAAGATATACAATTCTATAGTACATTTGATTTAAGATTTAGCCAGCGTTTGTAATGAACGCACAAAAAATTTATGTTTAGTTAACCAACTTGTAATCGTAAAGTGGATATAACGACTCTATTGGGGTTCCTAGTGGACTGCGGAACCCTAAAAAGACAAACATAGTAGTATTCTATAGACTGTATATAAATGTTGTAATAAAAACAAGTTTGTATTGCGATTAAATCTATAAATAATGTAACCTATAAATCTCTATTATTATAATTGACAATATTTAATAAAGTCTCTAAATAAAATAATAATTTTAGTTGTTGAATAAATTTAATTTAATATTAAGTCTGGAGAATCGTAGAATACGGTTGAAAATGTAAATTATTCTGAATAGGCCATTAACTATAAATAAATCCAAATGTCACCCTTACTTTTTTTATTTTGCATAATTATTTGGTTCTAATCGTTCATAATAATTTCGTTAAAGCCTAATTCATTTAATACATACTTTATTTAACTCTGTTCTATTTAGATAGTGTAATGTGTGTTCTGAGATATTTCAGAACTTATTTTATAAATCTAAAATTAAAAGGATTATTAAATGAATCTTATAACATTAAAGAGTTCTTAGTTGATTGAAATGAGTGTAACTTAGGTTGGTGCTCATTTGCAAGGTTATATTATGATGAATATCAAACATTGTTGCACAATTAAAAAGAGCAACTTTTGAGTTTCTGGCTGTTCTCATTAGAGCAGCATTCCTGGTCCGTGGTATCTTACTCACTGACTGACTACACTGACCTTTTTTATTCTAATTGCGGATTGAATTGTCCATGCACATGCTTACTTGAATAAAGACATTTAGAATTTTATTATGAATTTGAAATCCAGTAAATTTAACTTTTGGATAAATGTAAAAAAAAACTATTTGACAGAACTGTCAGTGATGACGATTGGTTATCACGAGATGAATTCCTCAGAAACTGACATTAATTTTGACGGAAAATAATTTTTTTATCAATCAGCCTTCTTTAAACCGGGTTATAATCAAATTAAATCAAAATACAACGAAACAAACATGGACGATTTGGTAATACAATGAAGAAAAATATAAATTCGCATTAAAATGGCAGCATTTTATATTAAAAAAGAAACAAAGCAAGCAAGGATTATGTTGCAGAGAAAAATATATTTATTGTAAGAACGCTTAAGCACTGGATAAGGTCTTGTACGATGAAATATTAATTTATATATTTTAGTATCGTAATACTTATAATACTTAATACTTATGATACGTAATATTTATAATACTTATAATTTCAATATAATATTAAAATATAAAGCTACTTTCAACTGATTGATTTTATATATTTATTACTAAACTTGTTACAATAGATTGATTTATTTATACTAATTATATTAAAATTTATTTTTAATATTTAACATTAGTCTTATAAAGTCTAACATAGTTATTATTAGCTGGAACTGTCAGTAACTAAACCGAATCTAACGGCGGGAAAACTTAAATATTTATGTCATTATGGCGGGCTGTCAGTTGGGTTTTGACACGCATATCTATAATTTAATGACAATGTCACGCTATTGATTGATTTAAGAATTTTTATTATAAATATATTAACTATTTTACGATTAATTAATTTAAGTTTGTCTTTGTTTCTTTTAATATATTTTTTTTATAATAACATAAAGTTTTCATAATGACGTTTTTATTATCAATAAATAATAATCTAGTGAACATATAACAATTATATAACAATATTTTAATTTATTTTCTTATATAATTCCGTTAAAAAGGAAGTACAAAGGAATTTATAAATAACCTCACTGCGGGCGGGCTCAGATGTTTCTAGGTAATCCAAGAATAGAATTAATTGGACGCTCCGCTAGAAAAATAGAAGCAATTTTTTTATGTCTTACTGACGAGGTGTCGAGATCGACCTGAATTAACCAACATACATATATACTATATTATTATTGCTGTATCATATGATACTTATATAATATTTAAATTAAAAAACGGATAACTTCTCATTGATAAATCTTTAAAATCCTTATTATTAACAAAACGACCGAATAATTTATTTCATACAATAAAGAAAGAGCGAGCGGGTGAACGAATAGATGTAAATGAACGGGCGAACTAAACAATTCCGGTTGGGTGACAACTCCATCTGCAAAAAGCTTGCAGATACGTAATTGAAACTGTCCACCGGACTCATTAGGAACCCTTGCCGCGGGATATCCAAGACGGATAAAAAATAAATTGTCCATCCTGTATCCTTTTTGTCCGTCCGTAGTCATTAATGGCGATTAAAACTCCATTGTTCAATATGTTTATATTAAAATTTTAATTATTTACTAAATTTTAATATTAAAACACGTTCCTTACAAATAATATATTTGTTTTTTAAAACGTCAAATGTAACTAAATTCTCTTTTATTTTATTATGAAACGATAAAATGGGGTAACAAAAATCTGTAATTCCACGAATGGGTTGTTTATTTAGCATTCCTTTTGTCTCGTAAAGCCATGTCTAATGGAAAATATTAATTATCTCCTTTGTGGCTCTCACCGTTTATTTCTATACAATTTATATAACATTCATTCATTTATTGAATTTTGTCTTAATAAATTAAACAATTTTAAAAATTCTAATAAAAAAATTGTCTAAATGTCACTTTACAGTCAGTAGTTTCCTTCATTCGTTCATCATTCATTAATCATTCACTTAGTATAAATTAACCCACAGTAGCACATTTAACTTGATAACTTAAAACTAATATAATGTTGTAGATCGAAAATGAATTGTAATTATTTAATTATAGTTTATAGATGTCTGTTAATAAACTTGTAATTACAAGAATTAGGTCATATCAACATTATATATTTATTATTTCAAGGTCATACTGAACGCAGACAAAGTCGCCACCAAAAGCTAGTCCTACTTATCTCAAAAGGTAATGTTGTGTGGATATTAAACAGTAATCTTACAACACCAGTACAGTGGACTGAATTTTGCATAATTTTTAGCAATCTGTTTATTGAGGGATTGCGTGCGTCATAGTGTGGTGTAACTCATGGCAGGCAATATAATTAATTAATTATAATATATATATTATATATATATAAATATATATATTTTATTAGATATTTATTTTATTTACCGTTATATAACCGTATAAAGTCAACTAAAGATTATTTAACAATACCCTTAAAGTTCATAATTATATAATTAAATGTATTATTAATTAAATTGATTTGTGTAATATATTATCCGCCACAAACGTTTAACTTGTAGTATATTTGTAATTTTAGTGAAGTCGGACTCGTCAAAACGTTGAGGTCGCATATGAGTTTTTTCACAAAGAATTTTATTATATACGATACTTTGTGAGTACACAGGCACTTTTCACCCTAAAGGCTCCAAAGTTAACATTACATAACATATATAATATCAAATTATGTTAATCTTTAATTGCCTAACACATACTAATATTATAGTTATACATTTTGTAGGTTTTTTGTGTGTCATCTTTGAAACTATCAATTCGATTTTAAGTAATTCTTATAGTAAAATTTTATTTCATTAATATTAAGAAAACAATTTGTTATTTGATATTAACAAATAAACTGTTAAACCAATGGGTATTGTTACGAACGCTGACTTTTGTAAGCGCGGACGAATTCACGGTATGAATATAGTTAATATTTTAAATTAAAAATCAAATTAAATTAAAAATTCACTAAGTTTAGATAAATTTTAATATATTCTTATTTTATATAAGTTTAGAATTTACAATCTGCGAGTACTTGAGGGGCCTCGAGGGGCCATAAATATCCGTCGAGGTCCGTACCATACGGTGGGCGACAGCTTGATTTGATACATACAATAATACGCCATATAGATAAGATATTAAGGCCGAAATTGCCTTAAAAGTGTCTTGTACCTTTTTATTCAAACTCCCGCCACAAACGACCAAGGCTAACCCGGAGGGAAGATGAAAGAATACCGCTATATATCTTTCCCAAGTGCGGATGGTTTCAGAATTTAAATTTTTGCGAATAAAAAGGTCCCTAGCTTATATACAAGTGATATCATGTTACTCTGCTCGAGATTTCAGTAAGGGATATGATAATCGGTTCAGTTTATTATCAATTTATATTTATTTGGAATATCTATTTTATTAAGCTTACTATCTTTGACAGGGTTTGGAACTGTCATTTGTTTTTTTGTGACCCACAAATGACCTACAGAGGACCTACAAGTTAAAATCGAATCCTTTAGGAATTTGTGGTAAATAAATGTATAAACTAATTCAATAACATCATTATTGATTATTATTACTATTTTATTTATTCTCTCATTTAATATACCTATCAAAGGTTCATGTGGTGTTTTCAAATAAAATAATGTTTATTTTGTTATATTCCCAAAAGTCTTAGTATCATATTTATTAAGGGCTCGTCAAAGAGAAACCAACCCTTATTTAGACAACATAAATATTGGCCATCGTTTACTTTACCCAGACCTCTCATATTTCGTCAATACCGGGACCCCATAATTAGTATAACCTTTAGATTTATTTACTTAAAACCATTTTTAGCCTTACGTATTTGCAAAATGTAGTAAAATATAACATTCTAATACTAGTCCTGCCCTCGACTCCGTTCACGGAGAATTTGTTTTTTGTTAATATTTTCATAGAACGTAATATAAAGGTGGTTTAATTAAGCAAACGCTTAATTCTACGTGAAGGTTACCACAATACATCTGTAAAAACCGCATTCAAAACGGCTAAGCAATTCGATAATTTAGCTCGCATAAACGCACAGATACACAGACGTAAATTTTAAAATCATTGTTCTAGTTTCTACTCATCACCAAAGAAAAATCATTACTGGAGGAGTGATACACAATCAAATATCTTCTACGCACAGACAGCAATCACTTACAAATTTATTTTATGTATATATTTTGTTAAAGCTGCCTACTTTATTTGACACTAAAGTAAATTATGTTATCATATATATTGATATATATATTCTTTGTGTAATAAGACCTTTGGAACATTAACGCATTGCCTGAGGGCCTTGTGCAAATAAGACCCTCTTTATTTGGTTCTCCCCAACAATTTAATGAAGTGACCTCCACCTACATCACTAATTAACAGTCATGTCTGCTTCTGAAGTACATTTTGAACAAGAAAAAAAATGTAATGGTAGTTCACGAACATATGTACATATATATATATATAGTTTATATATCTGTACGTGTAACAAATAATGTTTTTACTGTGATTGCTTTGCGATGCAAGAAAACATTATTTTCAACTAATATTTAGTGGCTAGGTTATACTGGAACTATATACTTACAATCTAAGATTAATAACCGTTTAAAACTTAAATTCTATTTTTTTATGTGTCAGTCATGTTAAACTTTGATTAAATTTAATTAAATATCTGAACGAATAAAAGGATTGTACGTCTCTCTCTCTATCGTATTCTGTCTCTCTCTAACATCGTATCCTATCTTTATCATTTCAATTTAGTATCCAAATTGTGATCTTATATTTAAAATAACCCTATATTCGCATCCCATCTAGAAATAGACTATAATGTAATAATAATATATATGTATATATCAAATCAATTAATAACACGATAGCTTAGTTGTTATTGCGGCAATTATCTCAGAAGACGTAGGTTCGAATCCTGTTTTCTGTATATTTATTTAATATTAAATTAAATACTAGTTTTAAAATTAAAACAGTAATAAATTAAAAAACAAATAAATGTTGATTGCCATTTCCAATTTAATCCAGAGGGATGATTGTCCACGATAATTGTCGTCTTAACTTCATTAAATCAGAAGGGGATGAACAAATCTATTTATCAGACTCTGATCGCCAATCAGGTGAATAATATATGGAGATTAACAATGAAATGGCAGTAAGGAAACCATTTTAAAAATATACTATAGATAGGTCTTAAATAAAGGCATAAAATCTAATTGATAAATTTCTAATATGTTAATGGCGATGGTGAATTTCTTTAAACTTTAACGTAAAATCCAGTATTAAATAAAATGTTCCAGCCATTAAGTTAGTTCTTTTAATTTATGTGGAATAGTAATAATTTTAAATTATATACGGTCTAAAAACGTAGGTGTCGCTGTGGAAGTTGGCCGGTCTTGTGGTTCTCGTAATGAGTTGAAGGCTGGAATGAGTTTGGACTCAGATGGGACATTTCAATGTGCTAATAATTCTATAAGTACAAATTGTATGTTATGGTTATACATACATACATACATACACACACACACACACACACATATGTACATTTAATAAAAGAACGTAACTTAGCAGAAGTACTTTAATTCATTACGCTTTTTGTAATAGATAACAATAAAAATATTTGACATAGTATTATATGTGTTAATATAAAAATAGAATAGAATTATACAATTTATTAATATAACTCTACGTGTTATTGTAATTAAAATGGTTGTGTCACTTCTTCGCGTTCGTCATTCTATGGAGCAAGTAAAATTTTGGGTCCGCTCTCGAGACTACTGATATTTATCTGGCCGCGGTCCGACTTTTTTAATATAAATGTTCTTTGTTCCTGACGGGAGAAAGTTTTAATGAAAATTCAAATAAGGACAACTTTTTAACCTTTTGGTTTTTCGTGTTTTTGGAGTGGTATTGTTTTTTTGTTATCACAAGTAGGTACTAAGGGTTAAGTCCTTCGGGTACATAAATGCTTTACGTAACATATTTATTCATATAACCATGTATTCAAATATATATATGGATCTGCGTCTAAAGGCGAACATATTAAGAAATTAAATGTATCTCTTGCCATACATGTTTTATGTAATACTATGTTTATAATAAAATGACTGAATGAATGAATGAATGTAATAGTAAATAATAGTTTAAGAAATAAATGAAATATTATATAATATAAGGAATGTAATAACAAATTCCGTGTAAGTGAGAATCGAAAGTTTTGTTAAATTACCGCTCGCCGCAGCCTCAAAGCTTTGCTTTGGTACGGACAGCAACAAAATATTAGATAAATCATTAAATTGTTGATATTATTTTAAAATAATGTCTTAAAACAATTAAACTTCTTTAGTTAACTGAGATATATTTCAAATGAGAAAGTAATAAGTTTCACGAAATTTTGTCAATTAGTTACTTTTTTATTTTTTTATTATTATTTTTGACAAAGCGACATCTGTGTTACAAAATAAGTAAAATACGACATAAAAATACACCCAAACTCGGTAATTATCTGTAAATCACATAATTCTATCAGTTGGAATCGAATCTATGAACTAAGAGAGTCAAAGTCACTAACCACTACACTAACAGGTCGGAAATGACAATCTAGGAGTTTTTTTGTAAGTATACATATAAAATCTTATCTTGATTCATAATCAGCACGTAGATATATAGTAAATTATCTTACGAAGTAGGCAACATTAACAAAAAAACTAATTTCTTTCTGCGTTTTTTTGATAATTATATTTGAAAATAATAACTATTAATGAAGTTAAAAGTATTTAGAATGAAATAAAATATTTTTAAAATATAAAAAAAATAGTGTAAAAATTTTTGTGTTATCGGTACGCTAGTATAAGTTGCCCTACCATATAAATTATGTCCGCCAAAGGATAGAGCTGTCTAACTTTGCACTTTGCTCATATTTTACGCCTAATGGATACATATGAGTGGTTTTAACTTGCTAATTGAGTGTAGATGTAACGCATCTGCGATAGAATAACTATATTTTAAAAGTTATCAAGTGGGAGGTTCCGAAATAGTTATATTGGATAGACAGAGACAGATATAGGTGACAAGGATGGAAGTATTTTATTTATTTACATACAAAATATATTATTAAATTCAATGATTTAATGTAAAGAATTATATTATCCGTGTAAATAACTTATGTTTTTGTCACCTACCCTCACTTAACATCAAAATTAACAATAATAACTTACTCCAGTGTTTAACCAGTTTTATTTTAACATATATCAATTCTATTAATTTTAAAATATATAAATGTAAATTAATTAATTTAAATTTTATTTAAATACTATCTGTTGTTAGCGACTTTGTCTGCTCTTTCGCAAACTATTTTACATCAATTACATTGTATTAACATCGCCATCTATTGAAAACTTATAGAACTTAGAAATAAATTCTTTATATATAAAAAACATCGCAATAAAATATTAATCAAGATAAAAACTATCATATCTTATAAGTTTAACAATACCAAATCATTGAAATCGGTTCAGCGGTTTCAATTATTGGAACAAACAAACATTTAATATATATTTAAAAAACATAATGATCTCAATTTTAAATAGTTTTTATTATATTTAATACTTATTTATATTAAAGTACGTTCGTTAGATAATGTTTCTGGTGCTAATTATCTGATTCTCTAAACCGTGATATTTTGCTTTGCTATATTTTATAAAGTTGCTCTCAAAATATTCTAATTATATAGTTTGTGGTGAATAGTTCTAGATGAAATGTCTCGTCTGTTATTATTATATATAAAAATTAATTATAATTTATTAAATTTTTAGTCTATTTATTTTAAGCACCAAATCGCCTATAACGTTCGTCAGGAGATATCTTATTGGTATCTTATTAATACTGAAATGTTGAATTTTATCGGTATCTTTTAACTTCTTTTGTGTAATTAATTATGAAGGTGTCACCTTCATAATTAATACGTTGAAACCAATATCCATTACGTTTGTGACGTCACGTTCAGGGAAAAGTGATTACTTAATATTTTCGTGATATTTTATTTACTTGAATAGATTTATCATATTCTATAATATATATTTGTATAATATATATCATATTATATAGATATGTATATATATATATATAGTACATATTTGTATTCTACTTTTTTGATTGAAGGGTGACGTCACGTTCAGGCAAAACACAAAAACAATTGTTGGTTTAAAATGTAACAATATATGTGTAAGCTGGAAGAGTGTATTTGTATGTGGGTTCCTCTTCAGGCGGCTTAACAAGAATAATCAATAGAATAATAAATGTATATATGAAAAAGACGATTCTGATTTAATAGACGGTTAAGTGTACTGAGAAAAATATTAAATTCATTAATTTGTGTTACTTGACTGTTTCTTTAAGATATTACTCGCTATTTATTTTTTATGTAACTTTTTATGAAACTTTATTTGTAAATGTCAATTTTTCTTTATCGGAAAGAGACCTATAGATGACTAAGACTACTGTAAGATGTACTCAAATTAATAATAAGTTAAGTTAAGTTAGAAGAGTGTCTGTGGTGTTTCTTGCAGGTTTTTCCTTGTGGTACTATCATTTAGAATCCAGAATGCTGGAGTTTGATAAAGCCTACATTGTAGACTTCATTAAAACACAAAAGTATTACTTTAACCAAAATACATTCAAATATTTTTACTTCTAAACTTTTTAAATATATGGTAGCTGACCCGTAGCTTCGTAGCCATGTAGCGGTATCGCGTAGCGGTGGGTCTACGTATAGCCTTGGGTATTCTTCGCAGTTATCAACGCCACCTAGGGGACGGGGCGTGAACTCCGCGGGAAGGGTCCCAGAAACTCGGCTATTAATTTCCTAAGGGAACTCTACACCCGCAACCTGCTACCACGATAGGAGTTCAGAGGTATTTTTTTTATTACAATATTTTTTTTTTTGACAATTTTTTACTATGTTAAATGTTTTTTTTAATGCAATAATTTAGACAGAAATGTAAAGAGGGATAAATAAAAAACTTTTACTGGGGATACAATTATTAAAAAAACATTTTTTCAGTGATCTCGATTCTAAAGTAAACGATAAATTGGTACAGTATTATCTAGTTTATAAATGAAATATAATAAATTATTTAAAATTATAGTACAAATAAATAATTTATATATACCTATGTGTAAGCCTATATTTAATAGTTTACTTTCATTACAAGTAATATGCTTAGAAAAAAAACATGGCTGATAACAAAATGTTAATAACGAATGTAATGAATTTTTTTTGCCTTCAATTTCTGCATATTGCTTTAAATTTTCTATAACCTTTCTATTTATATTTTTAACCAAGTAATTAGTAATTGTAGTCTTGATAACTGACTAGTAATTTGGCCGACTAGTTCCGAACCTTTTCGGGCTCCGTATACAGGAGCTAGGACGAACCGCGGTGGAGCCAGTCAACTGCCGATATAAGCAACGTGAGCAGTCAGTGAAATATGTATAACAATTATGGATTTAGAAAAAATAAATTACAAAAATAGTTGAAAAAAATATATAAATATAATTGCAGCGAGTACTCGCTTAAATATTTATAACAAATATGGATGAAAATATAAATGCAAACTTGAGTTAAAAAAAAATAATAAAAAAAATGCTAAACAATAGTCACGTTAATTCGTAGTATCTAACATTCGCGCGTCCCTCTCTCATGGTACGGGGGCGGCTTATCTTCACGCGCGCATGGCTATGGTAATGTAATGAAAAATTACGTCCATCTGATACCGCGGTCTCCTTTTTGTTCTTCTACCTCCATTATAAATACCCGGTATTATGTAATCTGATGCGCTAACTTAATTGCCTGCTGCGGCGGACATTTTATATCGTTTTCTTTTTAATCGGCTTAAAAAGATTTTATTGAAACCATTTAAGTACATCGTTTCCTTCAGCCCGATCGTTAGAGGTTTTATTCATCAATTAGTTCTATTTTTAAAACTTTGTCTTTACTTAGAGGGTTTTGTTGTTCTTAACGATTTTTACAGCGTTTTTCAGTTGTTTTCTTTTTAGTATTGTTTATTAATACCATTTTGTAACTATCAAAGTTAGTTTGTGAACATTAAAATCAATGTTTCGCCGACTTCAATTGATGTCTGTATCACTTTTTTGCTTTTAAGTAATTGAGTCGACTAACAACATTTTTGAATGGATTTTTTTCATGTCTATAAAATACGTATATACTAAAAAAACAATGTTAAAACTACAAAGATAATTATAATGAAGTAGTGTAATAATTTTATGGAATATAATTTTACTAAAGATGTGTATGTATATATATATATAGTTTTACTAAATATTACCTAAATATATGTATTTAGTTGTATAAATATAATTTTAGGAAAGTACTTCTTATCTCATTTTAACATAAGAAATATGGCACAGCGCCATCTATGTATTGCGATCGGAAGTTTTCTTCTTAATCTTGTAAATATTCAAAACATTTCATACAAAGATTTTTTTTATTACATTAGTATAGAGTTATATATTCTAATGTTTTTAAAACAATTATTGCATTTTTACACGATTTTTTTTACTAATACCTTTTATTTCAAAACACGAATAGTTGTCGAGTTTCAATATAATGTTTTAAATAAATTGATATAAAAATAAAATAAAATAAACTAATATAAAATATATAATAATAAACAAAAAGAGCATATATTTTTATGTATATAAACGAGCGAACTCAAGTTAATTACTCATTATGCAGGGTTTTTGTCTGACCGCCGAACAATTTAGTTGTTGAAAACAGACGACTCTAATTTATAGGCGATTTTATAATTGCAGGAAATCCATAACAAATAAGAATTTATGTGTGTGTTAGACCTTTTATGTGTGTGTGTTATGTACGCATTTATTTTATTTATAGGTTAAAAGTAAAGTATGATTTAGATTGACATCAACAACGCACTTTGTATCAAATTTATTTACACTATGTATATATTTTTGATAGACGCGTGCGTGTTATCTCAAGGTCCATCAAGTAATGCGTCTTCACCCCTCACGCACTCAGCCACCCTCATCCCCACCGAGCTTCACCCTAACTCAAACTAAGGGTGCTTTTTAATGCCTTCACTCTTGGCTTTTGAAAGACGAATTTTCTTTCATTGACCCACCGAATTAGACCTTATTGCGTTATAATAAAGAATATTTTAGATAAAGTGAAATATAAGTTAGAACCATATAAAATAAAATATCAGAACAGTACGGTCTTTGGAGAAAATTGTCCGCGATTGTATTTAAATAACGTAAATTGAGTCTTATTGCAATGGAAATTAGTGTTATATTTAGACAATAGAATCGTACACGGATATCCCATTCTGTTGTAGATAGGTGCAATAATTTAAGCAAGGGGTGGAAAGCGACGGAGAGTTCTTTTTGGTGTTTGTGCGAGTGAGAGGTGCGTAGGTCGAGGGTGTGCGGGTAAACGCGTTTCAGGGTCGGATTGTGCGTATTTTTATTTTTTTATTTTTTTATTTATTTTTTTACTTTTTTTTAATACGATATTCTAACATTGTTAAAGGTATTAAGATTTAGAGCTATCATAGAATAGACATTTTTTGGTTTATAGTACCAATTATTGATTGCTTATTATAGTTTTAGTATTCGTTTAATATAAGTTTGTGTGCTAGTCCTTATTAAGAGGTTTAATCAGATGACCTCAAATATTGGTACAAATAAATGTAATACTACATAACTTACAATAATTCATTCATCACGTGTTTTGCCAAAAGTAGATGTGGAGAGGTGAAGCACGGTGTTCTTCAGCCTTGGTTTTCATTTGTCCTGGAATTAACAAAATACTTATAAACAATATATAATAGAATAATAGATATTATACATAATACACCAGAGAATTTATTAATGTTTTTTTAATATTATATTATGTTAATTTCTGTGTAAGTAGTAAATATTATTTTTCCGTCACAAAAAAACAATATAGCTATAACCAATATTTTTGTTATTCAATAAAATATATATTACGATATAAAATAAGTTTAAACAATAAATATTTTGGTAAATTATAAAATAAAAATAATAAAAATAAAAATATGATTTCGTCTCTGACACCCATCAACACTCGAATAGGTCGACGCTGCGAACTAAAAACGTTCCCCCTCCCCCACCTCGATTTTTAAGCCTACTCCCACCCCCTCTAACTCCCGGGTTAGCCAGAGGTACATTTATGCGCAATAAATTTTGACCGCCAACATCAATTCAAAATGGCGTCACTGCTACTCATACCGCCAAACCAAATATAACTTTAATGCAACTGATTAAAATACATAATAATTCAGACGCCGTTTTATATAAAAGAAAGGACTTAGAGTTTTGTGCTGGACTTTTGAGCTTTACAATTATTGCCCTTCCCACTGTTGGGTTAGAGTTATTTTTCGTGTGTTTATATTATTGTATAAAAGAAGGCGCCGGCGGCGCGGGTGGGCAGCGACAGACAGAAGTAAATAGGATAGATATTGTATTTATCATTTGTCTTGTGATAGTACGGTAATAAAATCTATTGTTCCCGCGACCTTTGCTTTGAAAGGTTCGCAAGAGCGTGGTTTCTAACAAAGAGATGGACACAAAGGCTCTTTGATTAAGAGATTGTAGAAGACTACTATGTACTACTCTGTTACTACTAATAATATAAATGTATTATCCGTTTCTTTATTTATTAAACGACAATACCAACACGTTTTGAATATATGCTCATAAAGTATAATTGTCTGTTTGTTGTCGAAATAAAAACTAATTCCAGTGGAATATAACAATTCTGGTTCAAAGGAGTTTTTATAAGATTCAGAATTTTGAATTTGAAAAGACTGGACAAAATTTTGCTTTTTTTTTTTGTGTAAAAACAACCTGAAATAATGATAATTGAAAGAAAACTATAAAACTATACACACAGACATACATATAGCAGTATTGGGTCTTTCATAAAGTAAACATCAATTTTATATAACCACTTCGGAAGTCGCCAAAGGCAAACTGAAACGGATACCACTCCTATTTGTTTAGTTATACGATGTTTTTGGTATCAATGTATTCTATCCACGGGCAACTTGTTTGATGTCAATTTGGGACTTGATTTGATTTAATCAATATTAGATTCTGTATATATAATCTAAGTTACCCGTTTCGGTTTGAGAAATGCCTGAATGTTGACGAATACAAGTCTCAGTTTCACATCTGTATTGTGAATAAAATAGCATATGTCAAAGTATATCTACAGAATAACTTTATATCTTTTCCATATACCATACTTATCGTATAATCTTCTATAAAGACACTCTCCAACTAAAATAAGGCTACGAGGGTTCCAAACTCTCCCTGCACTATGAAGAATCACGCAACTAAGTGAGTATTTCTATATTGTGATCACTGTTTAAAATTGACAATATTAAATAATGAAGATAGATATATTTTGAAATGTGTTTAATATTTTTTTCAGTAAAAAAAAAATGTTAATTCTTTAAAATCCGTAGATATTACCTAGATAGTAAAAAAGGAAGGGTCATCAGTATCGGAAGTGAGAGCCTCATCAAGATAAATAGAAATGTCCCGATGATGGATTACAGCTTCAGGCGAACAGCGACTGCTTTAATTTAGGGGTTGTTCATCCCCACACTCACCCTTATTTTGTACGCCTTAAAGCAGATTTTTGGTTGATTTTTTCTTTGAAATTTGCAATAAAACCGTTTCTGCAAGGCTACGTTATCTGTAGTAAGTAAATAGGAGTATGTAGGCTTATTGTTTTTTAGGGAAAAGGGGTGGTTCTATTTGGTCAGGGTAATTGGGTACGGATAATGTGTATGGGGTATCGAGATAACTCAAGGGCGATACATTTAAAATTTTAATTCATATATGTTCAATAAAATATAAATGATACTTTTGATTTGTTATATGATCATAGTTTTTAATAATTGTCTTAAGAAAGAATTTATTTAAAGATCGTGTTACTAATTCATTATTTATATTAAACCACATAGAATTGTAATGAGACTGAAATATGAGAATAAATTATTATATGTTCGTATTCATAATTATAATAGTTAAGAATGCCACTTATCTAATTATAAATAATAAAAATGCTTAAACAGAATTGTAAACGTAATTAGCTTTATATTTCCAACGCCAGAAACAGTTGTCTGAAAAGAACTAACAAATAGAAAAAAATGACTGCGCAAAAACAAAATGGAAGCTTAGGTATACTCGGACGGTATCCAAATACGCATGTGCGTTCAGGGCGGGGGGGGGGAGGACAGGGAAAAACCAACACTTGGGGCAATAAAGGGAGGGTTTTTATTTTCGTAGGTCCGTCCATCTTTCTTGAGCATTTCCCTTTGATATAACGAATAATTTGATGCGGTTTATCATTCCACCCCTAGGCCATGAGGGAGGTTTTGTTTGTTGAATTAATTAGAGTCACAATTTTACTCTTACGTTGTTAGGTATTAGGCGTTCGTTATAAAAACATAGGATTTTTTGTTTAGGGTTACCTCTAACAAACGAATTCATAATGAATCTCGCGGCACGTGCTGAATGGAAAACGTATATGTTTTCCTTCATCAAAGACGGACTGATTTGAATATCTCATTATATTTTCTGTTACATGTCTGTAATGCAAATTGCAATTTGCGAAAACTTTTATATACGTGTTTCACTTGAATTATAAACTACCTAGTTTTATAAAGTTGAATTTGACAATTATTTTTATAATAAATTGTATAAAACTTATATTTTATTTAAACGTCAAATATGTAATTCGGAATATGTTAATAACATTAGCTTTATATCAAAGAATATACATAAGGTTTGTATATATATAAATATATTTATCTATGTTTTTAGGTGTTGTATTTCAAACAAAAAAAAATAATTATATAAAAAACCATCACTAAAATACATCCCGGCCGCTCTAAAGCCCAATTATTCACTTTGACGACGGCCGTAGATAATCATCTGTCATATGACGCTGGGCGGAAGAGCATCCAATTTGCCCTGATCTCCCCACACTCTTTCCATAGAGCGTTTTATCCACATTTTCCATATAAAGCCGGAGGGGTCTAATTTAATTGGTCATTCGTCAAAGGACAACAGCATTTTTGAGTTGGGTTTTTGGGTTGTGCGTGATATAAGAATCTTTGAGTGACGTTTTTAGTAGCGGCTAAGCCTCCTCTAGATAACAGGTGTGGGAGAGTATTTAGGACTTATTTATTTTATATATACATATAAATATGGATTTGTAAGGGCAAACAGATAGATGAGCATACAATCGTTGTATATATATATATATATAATTTTATGTTATAAGTATTTATTCGACAAGAGGTCTATTCTTCCGTAAATAGATTTACATTAATGTTAGCCTTCGGAATGAAGGCTAATATTAATGCAGAAGAATAAATAAACTTCTACACAACCTTTCTTTCATTTCGGTTCAGGAGTTAATTTAGTAAAGTAGTTAAATAATTAGAAGAGTACTATAAATTAAGATATTATTTATACTGTACAAAAGTCGGCTTTATGTTTGACCAAAATGTATATATATATTTTGAGCTCTTGTATAATTCTTTCCTTGTATAAGACCTCATTTATATCTGAATAATTATAACATATATTTAAAAACATCCAACACGAAAAGCTACTTAAAGTCACTAAGGTAAAACAGCTTAACAAGTCAAGAAAACTCATTTAGCCGCAGCGAGTGAAGTCCATTATGAAGTCCGTGAGAACTTTCTATTTAATTAGTCGAGTTAAAAGCATCCTTAAGCAAACTGAAACAGCGGTACAGTAAATATCACTAATGGGCTCTTCATATTAACTCTGTTGGTCAGCCGCCTTAAGTCAATAGAGTTCAAAATAACTTACTAACACTCCTCACTTATTTATCTACATTATATACATTATTGTTTTTCTTGTTTCAACGATTTTTTATTGTCTTTAAATGATGGAAATTTAAGTAATTTTCACAGAAAACACAATAGATTTCGTCTATAATTAAAATAAAACTAAAAAAAAAAAAATATTTTTGGACTATTTATGGTTTTAGTTTCACTGACAGCAGACGAAGACACGGACAGCAGCTAGTTATAAATAAGATTTAACACAATAAAGTATTTAATTTATTTATTAATAGATTAAAATACATTTGAATTCATTTGGATATAATTTAATTTAAATCGCCATCGCCTACGTGAATCAAGGGTAAAGAGACAACAAATGTGTACGTGTAATACTTATTGTGTGGACCTTTTATGTAATCCGGAAAGAACGAATAAAATTTTATCACGCAACGAAAAAAGTTAGACCCTTATAAAAAAAGGAAATATTTCTTTTTAATTACAACAATATAAACTGTGCCTTTTGGGTGGAGCGCGTCAGAGGTTTTAGCGGACTGGAAAATTTTATATACTATTTATTTACTTACGAGTATTTTAGTGTTGTTTAAATGAGAGTAGATTATAGATTAATGATTATGTACCTTTTCTCTTTAGTATTATGATGCTAAAATAAAAAAAAAAAAATCAATTCTGTATATATCGCAGATTGTTTAAAAATATACCTTTTATTATATATCTGTTATTATTGATTAAGGCTTATAACTTTCCGCTTGGACCAAACCAAGTAGGGGAGACCGGGGCTGGTTGACTATAGGGGCAGGTAGACTAATTGTCAAAAACGCGAGTTAGGCAAACTTTTTGCAAAAATCGACTAGGTGAGCGTATCCATTATTCCCCCGCGCACAATCATCAGAAAAACCGCGGAGCAGACCCAAACCGTTTGTCAGCTAGAGCCTATTGTTCAAAAACAAGACACTTAAGTAACTATTTTTGCCTTAATTCTATTTGTTATAACACTTTTCATTTTGTTTTGATTGCTTGTCAAACTGTTTAATACGAATGTTTGATTTCCGAACTTTGTATGCTTCCTTATTATTTTTAATTACGACACCATTTTAAGGTTTTGGCACGTAGTTAAAAATTACTAGATCGTTTGGGGCTGGTTGACTAATTTATAAAGGGGTTGGTTGACTAACTAGTCAACCTGCCCCATACAATTTTGGATATACTAAATATAAATTGGTATAAAAATTATTGTTCTTAACCTAACATTTCCAGTTTAGAACGATGCAAATCTATAAACGAAAGTCAAATCGACGTAAAGACATACTGGAGAGAGTATGTCGACAAGTTATTTTCGCCGAAAAAAGTATCAATTCAAAGAATTTGCTATACCATATAAAATATCGCCATGTAGTAAATATGAAAAAAAAAGAATGCAATCCCGGACTGTCTAGATCTCAATTGACCTTGGAAAGCGTTGGCTACATAAAAAACAGACAAATATTCAGTGACGAGGAAGAGCATGCATCAGAAAATTGCCCATAAGGGAGCTGATGATGTTTATTATGGATTAACGCCTTACGAGTCCCGAAAATTAGCATATGAATTTGCAAAAAAAATGAATAAATCTATTCCTGAATCATGGGATAAAAAACAGATTGCTGATGAAGATTGGGTAAGGAGTTTGCTTAAACGTCATCCTATTCTCTCTATTCGATCTCCTCAAGCTACTATTTCGAACCACTTCTTTCAACAAAAACGTCGTGCAGTTGTTCTTTGATTACCTAAGAACCGTTTACCTACGTTTAAATGTAAGCCCTGGGCATATTTAGAATGTAGATGAAACAGGACTGACAACAGTTCACATTCCTGATAGAGTAATAGCTCATCTTGGCACCAAAAAATTGGGAAAAAGACGTCTACTGACCGAGGTTTCGCTGGTGAGAGTCGCAGTTGCTATCTTGGCCTCGGCAATATGGTCCTTCCGTTCTTCGTTTTCCCACGTGTTCACTATAAATACTATTTTTACTATTTTAGACTAAAGGACTATCAAAGACTATTTTAGACTGGAGATGGACCGATAGGTTCTTAAAGGTGTTTACTGTTGTTGAAGATGTTCTTAAAAATGATGATTGCATTTACTTTAGTATTTAAATCTTGTTCCTTCGTAGTCTTGGTACTCATTACTTCTTAGGTCAACTTACCCCTAGTGACAAGTCAACCTGCCCCAGGCACGGGGTAGGTTGACTCGTTTTTCCCGTTCTATAAAATCGAGCCTATATACTATGTTTTAATAGGTATCGAGCTTATTGTAATTTCTTTCTAGAGCTGAATAGTGTCACTATCAATGGAATTGCTTTTCACAAAAATAATCATGAAAGCAATAAAAATATTAACTTTTAAACTGAAAATTGGTCAACCATCCCCGGGCTCCCCTAACCCTTTTCAGGGTACGCCAAATTAAGCAGGAACGCCCTTTGCGGCTCCAGGCAAAAATTCAATTACAAACTTCAGGTCCATCCCAAGAGCACGCCTAAAGGGACACGTTATGCCTCTGAATTTTTATGTGGCCCTTTTCAAAGCAGTAAATAGGGTGTTTTATGAATATTCCATTTGTATGAGCTCCGGGCAGTTTGTGTATACAGTTATATACAGTTATATAAAGTTGTATACAGAGGTGATTATTAAAAATGATGTATGTGATAACTTCTGGTGGGTTTTGTTTATGATGAAATCGTTTTCCCTCATGAGTCACCGATGTTTTGCAAACGTAAGAGATTTGTATCTATTTAGACTATATACATAAGTACAAATACCATTTAGGACGTTTATTATACAACATATTCAGAAGCTATTAAAAACGGCTGTCTAAAAATCCTTTAATAACTAAGAAGATTACTATTTATTTCATAAAAAATCCAAAAATATAATAATAAATGGTCTTAACCGCATTGGATTCTGAGCAGCTCATATATTTCTCGATTATTCGATTTATTACTGACATTATCTTAACTTTAAGGTATTTTCAAACCAAAATATTTAAGCTATACATGAAATAAAAAGATCTTAATTTAAAGACTATAGGACTATACATTATGTGGTAAGATCGCCTTACTGGGTGACTCGTAGACCCAGTGTCACCCGAAACATATACATATATACTAACTTTTACATTATGAATAAAGTTATGAAATAAAGGGAAAATATGTGTCACTATTAAAATATAATTTGTGTGTGTGTAATGTAATGTTCGTAATTGTGTGTGTGTATGACGTCATTAAAATTATTGTATATAAAACTGTGTATAAATTATTTCGATGTTTGTTGTGATAAGTGTTTATAATGTTTTTTTTTATTTATCATATACATGTGATATCATATTGTTTATTTTTATTTATTTTTGTAATCGATTATTTGATTTGGGAAAGATTACTTTTGGATGTTACATTTAATATTTTCTTTTAAAACATTTTTTATTTTTATATGAGTCAAAAACTTTTAATTATAACTTAATTTCTAAACTGTAAACATTTGATTATATACTTAATTGTAGCGTTCAGTAAATATTTATAAAAGGTTGTAACGAATGATCCAGGCACGTATTTGATGCTCTTGAGTTAAATAGAGACGATACCTAAAGGACATGTGTATATTAACTTAATTCTCTTAAACACACTTGGGTAATAAAAGAGGGGTGGCTGGAAGAGATCTCTTCTAAGAAATAAGGTATCTCATGTACATAATTTATAATTTTAAGTATATATGTAATAATGAGGTACATAAATAAATAAATAAATAAATAATAGAAAGTAACAACAAAATTTACATGAAAAAAAAACATTTTTTACAGAACTATAAGAAAAAAATACTACCTATGATTAACAAGTTTAAATACTTAACTGATTTAAACTAGATAAGAGTTGGTAAATGTATTGTCAGATATAATTTAAAGCTAATTAGTAAAAATGTGATATACAATAACATTAAACAAAAAATAAGTGTGCAGCTTTAAAGCTCAAATCACCTAAACTTGGCTCAAAAGCCCGTCCTATTTACATAATGACTTCATATTACACTGACCTCTCACCAGCATTTTAATGTTGCTATTTTTACACTCATAAAAACAATTATATTATATATACATACATATATATATATATATACATATATATATATATATATATATATATATATATATATATATATATATATATATATATATATATATATATATATATATATAAAATATAATCAGAATTTGGTGTATTCGTATATATAATAATGTAATTAAATTAGTTGGATCAAACAACAGATATCTACTAAATTTTATTGATCGGTTCTGTGGTTTTGATTATTACAAACGAACATCGTCACGCTGGATTTTTATATATAACGGTTATATATTATGATTGTTTATATATATATTACACTTTTTTGTTTCAATTTGTTATTTTTGATTTTTTTGTTACTTATACCACTTAAACCTCGCCTGAATTAGCCAAATTGATACAGCGATTCTCGAGTTTTAGCGAGACAAAAGAACAACAATTGATATATACATATATTTAGATTATTTATATATATATTTATCTATTTATATATATATATATATATATATATATATATATATATATATATATATATACATATACACTATAAATTCTAATATGCTATAGTAATATTCAGAAGATTTTTATTGGGGATAACAGTATAATAGTTTCATGACATCAGCAAAAATACTAATCTTAATATATAAAACACAAAGACACTCACTGACTCATTCATCGCTCTACAGCCCAAACCGTAATACCTAGAAAGCTGAAATTTGGACACAAGACTCCTGACATATTGAATAGGTGCAATAAGAAAGGATTTTACAAAGGTCCAAACCGTTCCAAAGTTACAGCTAAAGAACTGCAAAAAATATAACGCGCCTGTTTGATACCTCCTAGGTGGTGTGGAAATTCAAACAAAATGTTTGATCACTTTCGCCTTCCGTTGCGAAGCATGGGTAATCTGCTAGTAATATATAGGAAAGACAATCAAACAAACAAAAAAATATGTTATACATACATATACCTGTATAAATAAATATATATAATTATAGTTCATATAATGTCCCTCGTAATCCAAAATTGTAGAAAACCTCAAAAGTTTTCTCACCTAGGTTGTTACATTTGAATAGTATGGGTAACAAGTTCTAGTTCAAATCGCGGAGCTCATAGAGTTCAATCTACTTGATATCTTTTTTATTAGTAATCTGTTTTTAATACTCTCAACTAAATTAAAATGTGGAAAATAAAAACTTTTGAAAATGTAAGTAAATTATTTGTGGTTTTTTGTACGAATTCAAGAACATCTGACGATTTATATAACGTACATAACGTGTATAGTTATTGTGTCACTCCTAATATTTCCAGAATTAAATAAATAACATATAAAAGTAGGAGAGACAACAGGACAAAAGTTTCTTCCGGGTTCGGTAGGTAACTACTGTTCGATGCTAAAACTCGCGACAAGTGTAAGATACGTACTAAAACATTTCCAATAACACTGTTCCTGTAAAATCTGGACAATAGATTTTATTTCTGAAATAGCTAACAATTAACAATAGAGCCACAATACATAATGGATACTAAAAATCCAATACGTATAAAAGGCTGGTGCAGTTGAAATTTATTAATCGTTCTCTTTCAAAGAAAACCACTGATAAATTACAGCCTTTGTCTGCTTCGTGGACTTCCACTTACAGGTTATACTTACGAGCTGAATGTGTCTGGTGTCATTGTGTTGATAATTATTTGAATATTGAGAAAATTTAACCAAGTAATTAATTTAAACTTAAGAAGACCTTAATATTGACTAAATAAAATAAAGTGAAACCTCGATATAACGATATTAACAGTAAACCTACCGACAACTCTTGTATACCTGTTCCTACCGCTGCCGTCAAATTGATCGGCAATTAAAAGTTATTTTATTATATAACGCAGGTAATAATGGAAATAACTAAAAGTAAAGAGTGAAGACAATATTATATGCATATTCTAAGAATTGTCATGTAGTTTGATAACGTTTAAAAATGTGTAAGTTTTATAAAAGTTTAAGAACGGTCAATTTGACCGGTACTTGGTAGGTTTAGTGTTAAATTAGAAAATAATAGTTATATAAAATAATTCGTCAGTTTCGTTATATAGGTCATGTTGGTGTACGATTCGTTTTGACGAGGTATAAAATATTATTAATATTATTATGTAGGTACTAATCTGTTTAATTAATATGACGATTTTACTAATAATATATTAAACACATTTTAATAAAAAAAAAATTTTTCTATTTAAAAATAGTTAAAACAATCTGTCGCAAGATTCCAATCGAGACTTATTAATAAGATATTTAATTGAAAGTAAATAATACTTTATAATCTATTATTTGTTATTAAATGTATATCTTGTATAAACTCGTGGTAATTTCTTGAGAATTTGAGTGATGTAATGAATAATCATCTTTTAAATATTTCCGAGGGAATGCGAAGGTTAATTTTTTTTCAAATCTGTCGCGCATCTTCCATGGGTCGGTGGCTTCGTTCAAACGAGGTTAAATAAATAATATCAGATGACACTGAAAATTGATCTTGAAACACAAGAAATTAATGGATTGTATTTATTTACCTACTATTTATCATTTGGTTTTGTAGAAATTTCGTGATTCTGTACAAAGATTTACCAAATCTTAACCATAATAAAACAATGTTACCAAGGTTGAAAATATAATATAATAATCGTTTAGGTAGAGGTCGTACATACGGAGATAAGGTAAATATATTCTGCGGGATAAAGGGAAAATCCCTACGATTAACGTCACGTCGTTAGTCATTACGCATGCCCGCGAAGGCTTTGAAGGCAAAATTACTGGCCCTTGAGGGGGACTGGGGTTGAATAATAAATGATTCGGCCGGAGGGGCCAAGTTGCCAACTTTTTGTGATATATTGCCCCGAAAGTGCGTGAGCCCAAATCGTGTACCGAATTAAGTATGGGCCCCAATTTAGTATTCTTATACTTTGGGGATTTTAGATTTATTATTTTGTTTTGGTGTGTGATATTAATATTTAATTTGGATAAAATTATAATTAAAAATTGTACTGTTAAGTTAAATTTAAATTGTTTATTGAAATGAATTTATTTTACATATTTTTTCGGAATGCTTTCAAAAGTTATAATCAATGAATAAAATTCGACGGAATGCCAGAGAAAGTAGAATTTGTTGTATTTGATATATATATTTCAAACTTTACTTAAAACCTACTAAGGAAGTAAAATAGTAAATCTGAATCGTCAATATATAAATATTTCATGATTATTATTGTATTTCTTACTGTGTAATTAATACATTAAAAGAATTACTAATTTCATTGAGTAACATTTAGGTATACTCTATATTATAAAATCCAGCTATATAATGTGAATGGAAATCTAATTAATAAACAACAATATTAAAGATATTACAAATACATATTAACAAAACACCAAACACATTCGAGTTTGGTAGGAAATGAGAAAATTAATTAAGTGTAAGACAAACACGGCTTTATTAGCACACTGTTTATTTAGGTGAAGCGATTTTGTGGGTCGCCATGTGCAAGGTGAGATGTGCCCTTGTTTACTTATATAGCCATATAATTATATATATTTCAAATTAAGAATATATTAAATAAAGCCTATTTCACACTCATATTTTCAATTTAAATTTAGAAAAGGTATAAAATAAAGTATTTTAAACTCAGGATATATATATATTATTTTTTCAATTTAAATTTAAATTACATTTCAAATTTAGAACATGTTTTTTTCAAATTTAGAACAGGCATAAAATAAAGTGTATTTCAAAGTCATAATATGATACGCGGGCGTCCAATCACAAAAGGCGATCCCAAAACCCTGGGCATTAAAAAAAACAGTTATTTAAATAAAACCCGACGCCCACGCTCTGTGTCGCATAAATTGCCTTCATTAATTTCCGGACCCGCGAAATATTGTCTTGAAAGGATAATCAAATACAAAAACAGGGAAATGGTGGTGCGTCATTTCCATACATTTTCCCTCTCCCCCTTTTTCGTCCCGTTTCGTCCCCTTTTCCGGTCCCTCCGACCCCTTTATGGGTCCTCCAATTACAATTCAACGGCCGAGCTTAAGGTCGCATTAGAGAGAATGGTAATGGTAGCAATTATCTATATACCCCTACCTACTGCTCTAATTAAAAAATATATTTTTGTTCCGCCATTTTATTCAGCATATATTTTTACCTTTGTTTGCAAATTGTTAAAATCTTATAACTAACTTCTAAATTTAACTTCTCTTTCCTTCCAGCTTTCCTTTTAGACACTTTAGTGTTGCTCTGACATAATAGTTGTCTATCCATTTCACAGTTACAGAATATCTCCAAAACATAAAATAAATGAACTACAAATGAATGTAGAATATAATAACCTTCATTAATGTTCACTTCATTTTATATATCTTAACTTTTCTTATTTTTATAAAAAAATAAATGAAGCGACATATTTTCACATTACTTGAAAATCTTTCTGCATGAGTAGGTACAATCACAAACACAAGTACTTTTAAAAATAATATTAATATTTAATATTATTAATAATATAGATGATTATTTTAATGATACGTGCTTAAACTAAATATCGGTAGCAAATAGAATTTACTGGATAAGTTTAGATTGGAATAAAACAATTTTAATCACGTATACATTATTTAAAAACGTCTCCTTTGTCACGTTCTTTTCACGCTTTTTACGTTTTATAATAAATTATTCTTAATAATTTATACTTTTCTATATTTTGTTATTTATATTTTTAATATACTTTTTTTATGGGTTTTTGACAACTATTATATTACCAAATAAGTTCCCAAACACAATAGATTCAGAACAACAAATCTTGGATAATAAGAAGAATTTTAACATATCGTAATCGAACCCACGACCGTTGGTTTATTTTACAGAGGATCACTAACCACTACACCAACAGGCCGAAAAGAAAACGTTGAATTCGCAAACAATAAATAATATTTCTTTTGTTTTCCGCAGCCGTAGAAATGTAACTACCTAGTGCTATATTCGGGCTCCTGCAAATCCCTCTTAAAATTTCGCATCAACCCTTATAATGTCTGTATACAAATATTCATTTTGTATATATGAAAAACAACCTTATTATTATATAAATAAAGTATAATTTCCATTATATACCTCCGTCCATAGCAACTTCAGCGCATTTTGAATCGTATTAAAGGGGGATAAAGACGATTTTCAATAACTAAAAATCAAATAAGCCTTTGAGAAAATGCGCGTTATGTAATAAAAACATTTATTTTGTCCGTTTGCGAGTAAATATGAGTCCTCTTCCCCTTATATACAGTGATTTAGTGCGCCGGAGATCATTTTGATAATTCTTTCATATTTCGCTCGGCGGAGCGTTATCTTAGAAATTACAAGTCATATTTACTTTTGGAGAGCTTGTTCAAATTTTACCTTTGTTCTCTTTACACACACACATATAAGTCAAACACACATACACTAACACATGTAATAAATATTATAAAACCGTTCTAGAATATACGAATTTTAAAAGTTGTAAAGTTTGAATTAAAAAAGTTATCAACAGCTGCAGCCGTTCCCGCGCAATGCAGTACAGACCCCCATATTGTCAATTACAATCAGGCACAGAGTAACAAAGAAGTTGTTTATCGTGTCGCGATTCGACTCGTTTCTGCAGCTCCAAGTTTGCATTCCGTGTACCTGTAACGTTGCAAAATTCAACCCTTGCACGATAAAGAACCCGTTTTTATATATATCGTATTTGTTATTGAACACGTTTCTTTTATTAAATTGTAATTGTACTTTACCCTTATATTCTTAAGCTTTATTAAATTAGTTCTCTTTTATGTTGGTTTCTAGTTTTTTTTGTGCATTGAAAGATACGAAAGCGAGTATATTGAAAGAATTTTTAATTGTATTAATTTTTTTCAATCTAATATATAAGTATCTTCTAAATAAATAAAGTTATATGTAATTTTGAAGACGTATACCACAATATATACATATAAATATAATTAGCTAAATAAAAATATAAATCTTCGCATGCTTTGAAGAACATTTGTAACTAGCGATAAATTTTAAATCATTATTTTTCCTTTATAAATTATGAATATAATAGCCTAGATGGTCATTTGACTATTCTTTTAAGATAATTTTTCTTATATCGGCATTATGTAATAATATAGATTTGTAAAATATTAACAAATAAATAATCAAAATATATTTAATTTAATATAAGATTATTATAGCATTAAGATCCCTAAGAATATGAAGTCATAAGACACGAGTTTTTGTTATTTAATCTAGTAAATAAAAATCATTTAATCCAAAATAACATATTTCAAGTTAAAAAAACAAAATAATAAATATAGTCCATACATGTTTTGTCATACACTTTCATACATTTGTTTTAGTGATATTTTCTTTCATACATATAAATATATATTGAAGGTTTTACTTTAAAACTAAACTTAAATATGGATATTTAAAAATACATAGATTTTTGCAACTGTAAAAGTCAACATGATTATAATAATCAAATTGGGTCGTCATATGTTCAAAACAGTGTCCCTAATTTGCATATAGATTGACATTTTCATATCATACACTAAAAATAATATATCTCAGTTTGGCGCCTTTATTAAATGAAGATTCCACAGATAATAGAAAAGTATTGGGAATAGACAAGTGACATTGACATTGACATAACGCTAATTAAGAATTTTTTTTATAATATTAGGCCGGCTTATCGAATTGATAGCGATGGTTCTTGTTAAATTGTGATTACAGGACAAAACTATTAGGCTGAGTTTGTTGTGCGGTTCTCAGAGCAGGGCGCGTTTGGAAAACTCGTAGACTTATTTTTAAGTGTCTTTACAGAAGGGCTTATTTCGATAAGTCTGGTATCAAAATAGTCCTTAATTCCTATTATAATTAAATCAATGTCCTTCATACATTGTAATAACTAATTATTAAAACCTCCAAAGATAACACTTATTCGGGGAATTCAATACAATTTATATAAAATTATATAATAGTAAAATAAAGTTCAAAGATACGTCAATACTATTATTAACAATACATAATGGATAAAATACGTATTGTAAAAGAGATCTATTTGTTATATAAAGGGTTGACACCCTTCCAGCGAGCTCTCTGCAGCGTTGCCTCCTGCCTATTTACCTGCAAGACCCTTCAATGCGAAAACTTGATCAGTATTATCAGCAATCAATTTTCATCTTTATATCAATAACAATAAAGATGATATATGTATATACTAATTGTGTCCTGTATTAAGTAGGGATGATTTATAAGAGGCGGTCGATATTTTCTGCGACCATTCCGATATTCGACATGTAGTGCTGAAGTGATATGAATATAGAATAGTTCACCGAGTGTTCTTGAAACCTTGAAAATGGTATGTATATATAAGTATTCGATAGTAAAACAAACAGGAGATAGATTTTATTTATTTTGGTAGACGCACGCCATATGGGCCATGGGATATAAAAAATAACACGAGACAATGTTGTTGTGTTTTGTATGGACTTTGTATTTTTTGACTTGACCACCATTGCGCTTCCCCTATGCGCCATTTTAATTTATTTATGGGGGATATGGCGCGTTTTTGCACGACTTTTCTTAGTAAATGTAATCTATTTTTTGTAATGGCTGTGTTATTACCAAATTATATATTATCTTAGTGTGATTTTAGTGACAACATAATATTTGCGCCAAAATGCATTTGATTAATTTTACGGTTTCATTAAATATTATCTTCTCTATGATCTTTTGGATTTTATATAAAATCGGTTTATTTCAAGTTTTTATTTATTTTGTGTATTATAAATTTACAATTTGCATAATTTAGTAATTTTGATAAATAAATAAGAATAAAAATAAGATTTTAATCTTATTTGTCCTATATCATTTATTTGAAAAAAAAATCCTAGACTTAGGTTAAAGTAAAGTAAATTTGAAATATAAACAAATTATCTTTTTAACTTTTTATAAAGCAATACATGATAAAACGAAAATTCCCGTCAACAAACCAACAACGCGCCCAGATATTTATATACAGAAACTTATTTTTTACTCCAAAAAAGTGCGTGAGTGTTAAACCACAACCATCTTTATTCCAGGAATGGCGCGAAAACATTTCATTGACGGGCGGCCATTAGCTAAAAGAAAAAAAAATGGCGTTCGTAAAATGGAACAATAACCTCTAACTCGGCCACGGGCGGACAAAAAGACAACTCTAATATTTGCCAGTTCGGACATCGAAAATTCTTTCACCGGCGCTGTATCACGATTCAGATACTTTTGAAGCGAAATCTGTGTCACAATAATGACGATCTGTTGACGTAGCTCCTCTATTTTCAGGTTTACCAACTTAATATTATTAAGTTATTTACAATGTTTGCCAGCCTTTTTCAATGTTTTACAATTTAAAAATGGACTGTCATAATATGGTCATAGTATTTTTATAAATCTATAATCCTTTTAAATACATTCAAACCATTTAATATATGTAAAATAATTTCTCAGAGTTTGAAACGATTTCATCAATAGTTAAATGTTTGTAAAATCCTAAACAAATTTAACTAAGTAAATTCAATATCGATTTCGGGAAGTATTGAATATAAAATCAATGACGGTCCGCTGTTAAGACGTATTTGGAAACACTATCTTTTGTAAACAAACAGTCGGCAGCTGCTTCAAACAATATGTTGATCGAAAATAAAATAAAATGGCTACATTATTGTTTCATAGTCAATAAAGTGATCATACTTCAACATGACATAACAAAACGAAACAAAAACTCACTAATTTCTTCAAAATAATTTCACGTTTCTAAATTATTTTGACAATTGACAAAATTTATAATGAATTTAAAAGAAACTGTTTTCGTATTTTAGTTCCCTATTTTAAAAATCCTTAGAAAATTACAAAAACATAAAACATTACGTTAAAAACAGAATTTTTAAATGCATGCGACGTTGTGTGAGAGGTTAGTAATTATACGAAAAAAAAGCGCTCTGCGAAACGCCGCCATCTTGAATCCGCGAGGCGTCACAAGCGACCTTTTTGCTAAAAAACGGCCTAAGTCCGAGTATAATACATACGTATTATGTGGAAGCAGCGGTGATTAAGTAGAGGGACCGGTGTATTCAAAACTGAACTTTATTTCAAATGTGTAAAGTTTATTTCGGATTGTATAACTTTCTGTTGTTTTTTCCATTTTACCGCATAGGGATCGGCGAAGCACATTTAGCGGTACCACCCTCGTAGGGATGAGGTTTCTTATATGGTGATATATTATTAATATCTGGAGTGTAACTGTAATGGAAATTGAAACGCTGTGCCTCGTGTATCTCAATGTCACATTAACGTCAATATAATGTCATTGAATTTTACTGTATCAAAAAATATAAAATTTAAAGTCTATTTCAATTTTATAAAAATATTCAGTCCCAACTACAAATAATTATTAGTTTATTTTGCTTTATATTACCTAAAACATTTATTTTTCATCCTCTCATTCGCTTTTGTAGAGCAAAGATAAGGCTGTGACGCTCTCTACATTAAAATGCTTTTCATAATTTAAGCCGAACTCTTCAGAGAAAATATCAACAAAAGTTGAAATCCCTATTTACTAACAATACTAGACTTACCAAAATAGATTCGGAGCCTTTTTATAGAAATAATATGGCGTTTAATTTAAAAGTCACATGTATTAAATATTTTTATGGAATAGAAAGAAAAATACGGTTAAAAAATGTATTATTTGTATCTTAGTGCCTTTACAATGTAACAGATAAAAAAAACATTAACAATTTGTTAAATACATAAAAATTTTTAGCTATAAGAACATGTATCAAACAAGATTCAATACTACATCAAAATAAATCATTTTTTCATTAAAACTTTTTATAATTATTATAAAAATATCTCATGTACTTTCGAAGGCTGCCGTCAGAACACAAGCTAGCTAATATAATAGCTTGAATCACAGTCATACGAGTACAATATATTATAATCAAATCGTTTAGTTGATGTTTGTATATCTTTAAACTATTTCGCATTATTTATATATATCATTTATATATTTAATAAAATTTAAGTGTCCGTTTGTAATTCCATATTAACAGATTCACAAAGTGCATGATTTTTTTTATATAACAAAAACATATTTTTATTTTTTTTCTCTGAAATGACTGGACCTATATTGTTTTTAAAGCTGCTATAATAATAATACTTCTATTTTAAAAAGATATCCCGCGCGAGCGAAGTTGTTAGCTAATTTCTCAATAAAATTTTCAATTTGCTTAAATATGTTATTATATAAACCAATTATTTCTTAAAACAAAAATTGTAATAAATTGCTTTTTTTTATTTATTTTTATATAATTTATAATGACTGTACTAATAATATAAAATAGTTGTAAGCTATTTAATCGCCGAGTGTCTGACAGCAGCCTTAATTATGAATTGGCCAAATATTTTTAATACCATGTGAAACATTATTTGGAAATTTATAAATATGTAGTAATAGAACCGTTTGTATCAATAAATAAGAACAAATTAAACTGTGTTATCATTATTATCACTAAATATATATAATATAAAACATCCCTATTCTTATAATCATAGTTTAAAAATTACAGGATTATTCTGGATTTTTTATTATATTACTTTCGAGTTCAAAGGTTTTTAAAAGAGAGAAAATGTTAAACAAAAATTAATGAAATTAAATAGGTTGTTGAATCAAAATTTAATTGTTTTTCACTCTAGAAAATATTTAACTTTTAAATTTTAGTAAAAACAATAATTATTGTTGTGTATAATAACAATAATCAGTAGTCACTGGCAATATATAATAAAATTTACTCACACTAGTAAAGATATATAATAATAATATTTTTTATAAATATATTTCCTAATTGTACTTTCTGGTGACAGTGGAATCATAAAAGTTTGGTTCTAGGAAATATTTAGTTCATAGTTTAGTTCTGAAATAGGAAACAATAAATATAATGCAAATTTATCTTGAATATGGTTGAGGAACAAACATACAAACCTTATATATATATATATTTGTATATATATATATATATATATATAATACTATTTTATAAAGATATTATATAACACTTAATATACTTGCTCTTTCTATATATGTATTTAAATAACATATTATAATTATTTAAAAAAAGTATTTGAAACGAAAAAAAATAACTTTTACATTCAACATTCATTTATTTACTTTTATATATTTCATAAAAATGGTATCATAATTTTAATGTATATTTATTTTTTAATAGTAACTAATAATTTTAATTAAATCAATATATAGTAAAGAAACTTAATCTTTTGCGATTATATTTAGTTACCTAAACTTGCATCTTATGAACCTTTACAACGTATATTTAATTATTACATCATCATCTTCCTGCCCTTATCCCATTTTGGAGTCGGCACAGTATGTTTTTTTCTTCCATATTCTCCTGTTACTCGTCATCTCTGTACACACTCCCTTCTTCTCCATATCGTCTTTCAAGCAATCCATCTTTTCTTCGGCCGTCCTCTACCTATCCATCCCTCCACTACCATACCTAGCACTCTTTTGGTCACATACCTTTCATCTCTCTTCATAACATGACAGACTGCTACCTCTAAATTTTTCTGTCACTGGCGCTACTCCCAAGCTTCCCCTAATATACTTATTTCTTATTCTATCTCTTCTAGTCACCCCACACATCCATCTTAACATTCGCATCTCCGTTACACGCAAACGCTTTTCATCCAACATTAGGTATAAACGAAATACTTTTCATGAAATTTCTTTCGCATACAATTTCTTTCACGCTCTTCTGTCATACGTCATCTTAATGGAGACAAACTTTAACATTTCTTTCTCACTCACTCCATCCATATCTCCTTCTCTCTTCCTCTTTTCTTATAACAATCTACATTTATACTAATTTACACTCGTCTTTTCATTTCTCCGCTCTTTATGACCACATAACACACGATTACGCAATTCTTTTTATATATTGTAATATTTAGTAATGATTTCACAAGAGAATCCAGGCGGAATAATCAGTTCATTTAATAATTAAGTTGAACTTTTTCAAATATAAGATGAAAAATGATTATGTATTAAAACAATGAAATATATTTTAAAATTAATTTATTAAAAAATAAACAAATTAAAAAAAAAATCAAAACAAAAATTTTAAAATTATGCAATATCACTAAAAATAATACATACATACATACAAAATGTGAATGTTATGTATTATTAATAGACAGACATACATACTACAGTATGTATTACTACGCGACCCTCTTCTATTCGTCTATGAGAGGGGCGACGAACTCCTTTGTGCGCGGTACATACTTCATATTTATTCTGTTTTCTGATTGGTCTATTCTATAATATATGTATATTACATATTTATTTAATCTATTTGTAGTAGCTTTTGTTATAGTTAATATAAATAAATAGTTATATACTTCGAACACGTCAATAGGTAATATATATTTTTAAGAATCTAAAAAATATGTTTTTATTTAATTCAAAATTAAATTTTTTAAGGATATTTAAATTATATTAAAAAAAAACTACCCTCAAAAATAATTCATCAGAACTATACTATACTCAGACATAAACCCAGGACAGCATGCTTCTATTAAACATTGTTAATAACATCTTAATAATACTAAACTTTGCCGGTGGCTTCGTCTGTGCATGGAAAACAAGTATTGTTAAAGTAAGTGTAAAAATATAAGTGTATTTATAATGTAAGTGTAATTATATCTTATCTCATATTGTACTATTTACTCGTATGATAAGTCTATCCCTCAGTAACAATTATTTTTGGTAAAACCTCCTTGTCACTAGCAACATATGTGCAAAATGACGATCGAATAGTTCAAGTGTGAGTGTGTAAC
The DNA here is from genome assembly GCA_918358695.1 of Melinaea menophilus ssp. n. AW-2005. Taxonomy (NCBI): domain Eukaryota; kingdom Metazoa; phylum Arthropoda; class Insecta; order Lepidoptera; family Nymphalidae; genus Melinaea; species Melinaea menophilus. The sequence continues at coordinate 29,238,542 of OU911042.1, forward strand.
AAACAAACTAACATTCATTACTATAAGATTTTTATACACTTTTGAGGTCTTCATTTAATACCTATATAACATTACCATTACTCCAGAGGTTAACATTTGATAAATTTTAATTAACTCTTTTATTTGCTCAGGATTTTTTATTGTCAAACGAGTAGACGCTGAAGAAGAAAGGAAAAAGACTAAGAAAGACAGAGTCTTTGGGTTTTATATTGCCTAACACTTTGTTGTTATTAATCAAATATCCTCCACATAATTTTTTAACTCTTAAATTGTAACATTACATAAAATAGGGTAAGTCCTTAAACAATTAAAATTGATCTAAGAATTGAGTTTGATGTGTTATTGAGCTGAGCGTAAGCGAAGCTCTTAACCGTTTGGGAGACCTTTTTTGTGTTTAGTTGTCTCCAGAATGCGACGAGATAATTAGCTAAAAATTTTCTCATGTATATTTGAGACGAACGAGGATGTTATAGCGAAACCAGATTAAAAATATGTTTAGCCATTTAAAAGTTATCAAAAAAGAAGAAGGGAGAGGGACTCAGCTCAACACCCGCCGCGCACGGTTGGCGGATCCTAGTTTTAAATGTTGCTTAAATATAATATTAATAATAGTCTCCAGTCTTCTGTATTTAATGTTTTCATATCCAAGGACGTAAACATTAATAAATATTTGATAACTGAAAAATATTTGATAACTGATTGATAAATATTTGATAACTGAAGACTTCAGACCTTAATATTTACGAAAATATATTAATATAACTTTAGAATTAATTGATATTGACAGATTGGAACTTCAAGTTTATCGTTTAAATTTGTCTTTATTAATACACCAGCTGTGCTACGACTTAGTTTTCGGAATATGATTTTTAGATAAATGTAACCTAAGTTACTCCGTGTCATTTATCCGCCAGTCAAATCCTGTTAAAATCGGTCCATCTGTTTCAGATATTAACCGGAAACAAAAAACAGGCATTTCTTATTGTATATCATATATACGTTTGAAGTATTAAGATCATCAAAGATTTGTTATTAATGAAAGGACCCCGCATTCCCTTGACTTAGGCGAAACCTCTTAGGGACTGACATCGATTTATCTCTAGCGAAACTCTAGAGTGCAGCACTTGTCGACCCATTAATTCCTTAATCATTGCATAGATGGCGTTGTTACAAGATGTTAAAAATGGCTGTGTTTAGTGTTTACACATTTTCAGGTCTTAGAGCACATGATTCAGTCGTAAACTTTTTCCTAACTTAATCTGATTATATGACAAACTTATCTGGAATCTATTTATATTAAGTATTAGTATTAAAAATATTGAAATACTCACTCTATAAAGACTGAAGTCGTCTGTTATTGTAAAAAATATATAAATACATACTCCCTATTTTGAAACAACATATACGATAAAATTATATAATAAAAAGAAACTTACGAGGTTTAAAAACGAACAAACAACTTCAATCAGGCACTTAAAACGTCCGGCTTGAGCGCATCGAGTTTTAAATACAAGAATTTAATTATTTTATTTACAAATTACCCATAATCACGGGTAAATTGTACGATATGGCAACACTGAGAGAGTTCACTTTTCATTTTTGTAAATAATTTTCTCTCATTTTAGCATGCAACTGAAAAGTGCTGTTTAATTCAACTTTAGGTAACTTTTATACATTGTTTACGAATTAGTATTTGTATAATCTAAACAAACTGAATAATAGTAATTAAAGTGAATTATAAAAGTTGTGTTTCACCAAAACTCCATGTCCATTGTTCTGTTTTATAAGAATATTTTTTTTCTATATTTATCAGAATTAAGATTTCTATAGCATATTATAGTTATTGTTAATTGAGCGAAGCGAACGAAGTTAGCGGAGCGTTTTACTGGAGACTTTTTACATTCTTTGAGAGTTTTGTTGGCGCCCCTAGTATATATATATATTGGAGACATTTTAATTGCACAGAAAAATATATTAAATTGTCTAAAACAATCACTAAAACACTGTTTAGGCATCGAAGTCGCATGGAACAGGTAGTATTTTTATATAACTGATTAATATTGTTGGGTGCATATTTTTTTGTCTTTTTATATATTTAATACGATATTAACTTTTTTCTTGATGGACCACAAAGTGGTTACTTTGACATCTAATTTTAAAATACAAAAATTTTATACCTATAAAATTTTTTATTTTACTTTATATGAAATAAATTTTGGCTAATTTTTTTTAAGTGAAGATTGAAAATAATAAAAAAACCTGTATGTGATCCTGGTTTGTTAAATGAATTATAATTATTTATAAATAGAAAATGTTTCAAATATAGGAATACCTGGTGAAACAGAATGTGGCGGAGCTAATGAAATGTATTAAAGAAAATTAATAAAAACGCACTTTGACTTTACACTATTATTTTGACCGACGATAAAGTTTAATATATTATAAGTTAACATGTGTGTACGTGTTTTCGTGTGTCTGTATATGCCATCATAGCTCCGAAACGGATGAACCAATAGAGGCAGATCCAAATATACAAATCCCACAGCAACTAGTGACAGGATTTTAGATTAAATTATTGGTGCATTTTATTTGTAATAATACTTATATATACCTACTATAATTAAAAGCATAACATATTAACAAATAAAACGTTCGTATAGTTTCTTCCTAATTTTTCTTCGTAGAACTATCCTTTGGGATTAGTCTGGAATTTAATGAGAGCATATTATCTTATTGTATTAGAAGACTTATTCCCGCGGTATAATCTATTAACCACTATAGTCGCTATTCACTAATCACTAGCGACTTCACTTCTTGATACTAGCAGTTCCACGATACGAAATGAGCTCAACTGACCAGCGAGTGACTTATATACCGTCTAGAGGCAAGTTTCGTAATAGCGGTGCTACCCTCTTTAACAATTAATCATGGCAAACTTCACGCATCAAGTATCGAGAATGTTACAAATACCCTCCGAAAGTACTGGCGATAACATCCGGCCTTCCTGCAACGTATTCGCCCTCGAATTACGTCTTAGTCTGATGTTATTGCTGAGAACTGTAATAATTAATAATAACACTTAGTAAATAATTCACGATTATATAACAATTATTCTTTTCCGAATGTTAAAATTGGATTCAGAGAGAATGTATAAAAATAATATGTGTCATAAGATGTCTCTATGTGTCTGTGCGGTAATTAAGATCATTAAACCTTGAAAGGTCTTAAGTCCCTTTCAATGTTCGAAGCAAATACATTAGACATTCACCACATTACCAATATAGTAGTGTTCACAACGGATATCTACTGCAGAACCATGGTTTAGAATAGAGATGCCTGAGGCCACTCTAAACGTTTATCACCACATTACCGGTACAGTAGTGTTCACAACGGATATCTACTGCAGAACCATGGTTTAGAATAGAGATGCCTGAGGCCACTCTAAACGTTTATCACCACATTACCGGTACAGTAGTGTTCACAACGGATATCTACTGCAGAACCATGGTTTAGAATAGAGATGCCTGAGGCCACTCTAAACGTTTATCACCACATTACCGGTACAGTAGTGTTCACAACGGATATCTACTGCAGAACCATGGTTTAGAATAGAGATGCCTGAGGCCACTCTAAACGTGTATCATCACATTACCGGTACAGTAGTGTTCACAACAGATATCTACTGCAGCACCATATTGACAATCTTTAATCAATCTTTGATAACATCCGGATTACAAATCATTATTTCGGAAGGTCTTAAGTCACTTGTAAATCATGGTTTAGAATAGAGATGCCTGAGGCCACTCTAAACGTGTATCACCACATTACCGGTACAGTAGTGTTCACAACGGATATCTACTGCAGCACCATATTGACAATCTTTAATCAATCTTTGATAACATCCGGATTACAAATCATTATTTCGGAAGGTCTTAAGTCACTTGTAAATCATGGTTTAGAATAGAGATGCCTGAGGCCACTCTAAAGGTGTATCACCACATTACCGGTACAGTAGTGTTCACAACGGATATCTACTGCAGCACCATATTGACAATCTTTAATCAATCTTTGATAACATCCGGATTACAAATCATTATTTCGGAAGGTCTTAAGTCACTTGTAAATCATGGTTTAGAATAGAGATGCCTGAGGCCACTCTAAACGTGTATCACCACATTACCGGTACAGTAGTGTTCACAACGGATATCTACTGCAGCACCATATTGACAATCTTTAATCAATCTTTGATAACATCCGGATTACAAATCATTATTTCGGAAGGTCTTAAGTCACTTGTAAATCATGGTTTAGAATAGAGATGCCTGAGGCCACTCTAAAGGTGTATCACCACATTACCGGTACAGTAGTGTTCACAACGGATATCTACTGCAGCACCATATTGACAATCTTTAATCAATCTTTGATAACATCCGGATTACAAATCATTATTTCGGAAGGTCTTAAGTCACTTGTAAATCATGGTTTAGAATAGAGATGCCTGAGGCCACTCTAAACGTGTATCACCACATTACCGGTACAGTAGTGTTCACAACGGATATCTACTGCAGCACCATATTGACAATCTTTAATCAATCTTTGATAACATCCGGATTACAAATCATTATTTCGGAAGGTCTTAAGTCACTTGTAAATCATGGTTTAGAATAGAGATGCCTGAGGCCACTCTAAAGGTGTATCACCACATTACCGGTACAGTAGTGTTCACAACGGATATCTACTGCAGCACCATATTGACAATCTTTAATCAATCTTTGATAACATCCGGATTACAAATCATTATTTCGGAAGGTCTTAAGTCACTTGTAAATCATGGTTTAGAATAGAGATGCCTGAGGCCACTCTAAACGTGTATCACCACATTACCGGTACAGTAGTGTTCACAACGGATATCTACTGCAGCACCATATTGACAATCTTTAATCAATCTTTGATAACATCCGGATTACAAATCATTATTTCGGAAGGTCTTAAGTCACTTGTAAATCATGGTTTAGAATAGAGATGCCTGAGGCCACTCTAAACGTGTATCACCACATTACCGGTACAGTAGTGTTCACAACGGATATCTACTGCAGCACCATATTGACAATCTTTAATCAATCTTTGATAACATCTGGATTACAAATCATTATTTCCTAGTTGTATCCATGGTTTCATGTTTTCAATACATGTTGTGCTATTATATGGCCTGGTACTTTGTTCTGCTCCTTGCATATCATATACATTGTCTAGACACGAGCCAGCGTCTACCATATTCTGTTCGTCTGTAAATTTTATTCCCCAAAAGTTTGCCTCGGCCTCTCCTGATTGTAAGATATCTCGAATACTACAAATGCTTGGATCTTGTAGTTGTACGGAAAGTAACCAATCAGCCTGTGATGTGATTTATGACGTATTTATTTCGTTTGTGATACTCATCAGAGCTGCTACTTGTCGAGGTACTGAATCGGTATTTGAACTTCATGTTGATGCTCTTCGAGATTGTCTATGGGTTTTCCTTTTTCGCTGAGGCATGGCGGTGGGCAATGTTTCACAACCACTTCTGATATTAGAAGACTTATTCCCGCGGTATAATCTATTAACCACTATAGTCGCTATTCACTAATCACTAGCGACTTCACTTCTTGATGCTAGCAGTTCCACGATACGAATGAGCTCAACTGACCAGCGAGTGACTTATATACCGTCTAGAGGCAAGTTTCGTAATAGCGGTGCTACCCTCTTTAACAATTAATCATGGCAAACTTCACGCATCAAGTATCGAGAATGTTACAAATACCCTCCGAAAGTACTGGCGATAACAATTGCAAATAAAAAAACACTGGCCGGTTATAAATATTTTTTTTTTGACTGAACGAGACTATTTTAAGAGCTTTTACTAGGTTTTCTTATTAATATTAATAAATACCTATAATAAATATTTATATATATATATATTTATAATTTTTACTCCCAAATGTCTATGAGTTGTAAATTCTTTGTTTATTTCTTAAAATATATTAAGTATGGTTTTTATTATAATTAATGTTAAATATATTTTTCTGATATGGATTTTAACTTAAAGAACAGTTTAATTTAAAATTAATTTACAGTTTGCCGTCAAAACTTAGTTTTATAGCTATTCAATAAGAGATGGCGCTGTTATTAAAGTTAATAACGCACTATGTATATACTTTGTATAGTAAAATTATAATTAAAACATCGTTTTAATTTAGGTACTTTTTACGAAATTACATTTGGTCTTTAAAAATGTTGTTTTTAAAAATTATAATAGATGGCGCTTAAACAAAAAAGTGCTATCTAAGGACTAAGGATTACGTTTATTACGATAAATATTTAATAACATGTGAACAACATTCTATTTGGATTTTGGATTTATGATTTTATAATTTCTTATAAGTTTTCTACAATTGACGCTAGATGGCGCTGATTTATAAAAGGAGTAAAAAAAAAAAATAATAATTTAAAAAAAAATTCATCCCATTAAATATGCATACTTATATAAAGGTACATTTCGTTTTATCCTAAACCTTTTAAAATCTTTTTATCGTAGACGTAGAAAAATATTTATTTCACTTTAGAGAAATCAAGAAGACTATGCGTTAACTTTAAATATTAACATCTTCATGAAGTCTTGTTAAATATTCACAAACAAAACTCTTGCTAACTCTTGCTTACACCGTTAATAAACATAAGATGTATAATAGACCTACCTAATGCTTATACGTCTAGAGTTATTATATATAAGACTGAGAAGAAATTATCTTAGAATTAAATTCTGAGTCACGTTACTTTTTAACTTAATTTTTTATCCAAGTCAAAGCTACCTCCATTACCAGTAACTAGTAAATAACAGTATAAATATATTTGCATGAAAAGTATTAACTGAAACGAAGCCTTTAATCAAACAAAAATTATCTAATAGCCCAAAATGCGGTTTCCAACTTCACTACATTTTATTGTACCAAATGCAGTGACTATTTGCCAACGAATATATTTTTATATATAACAATTATGTAAGCCTGTGATTAATCAACATGAATAGCAACCTGGCGCGTTATTGCATAGCTCTATTTACTCGCTCCACAGCGGTGACATCTCATTATATACAGAGCCTATATACGCGACCTATCTAGGACTTTTGCACGCAAAAATCTAGTACTAGGTGCTTGCCCCCGGCGCGCACACATCAACACAGCCACCCACAAACAGACACGCACACACACGCACGCCGCCAAGGAGCGAGACTGCGTGCTAGAAAAAGACAGGCGCAAAAAACACCCGTTGGTGTGAGGCAATGCCCCCAAAAAAAGCACCAAAAACCCAATCTGCGCAACTTTCCGGCGCAGAATCGTTAACGACTCCCGCTCTCTTTATCGTGCACGCCGTGCCTCCTATATTTCTATTTTTTCTCCGCCGTCCATTAGACGTAAGACAATTTTTTGTTGCCACTAAACTCATCTTTAACACGTATGGCATAAAGACTGTTTTGGCACTCTGGCGAGTGGCGTATATCTTCAGCGTTGGCCGCGAAACGCACACATTCGTACCGGAACAGAAAATAACGATCGCATTTTTGACCGAAAAGGACGGACAGATGGCTGAAAAGAGAAGAAAAAAACGACAACCATTTTGCTTGGCGCACCTACGACGCGGCGAGGTGAGGTTTATGTATGCTATCTTTTTTTTGAGGGATAAAAAAACCAACCAAAACAAATGCACGTGGCCGAGTGTTATGACCGACGCGGGAAAAATTCTCTCTCCCGCTAAGAGATGCCGTTGGTAGCGCATTTTTTCTGGAGCAATTTAGTTATGAAAAAAATAACGTGGCGGCGCTTCGGTCCCGGCTCGAGCGCTCGCTGTATGAAGTCGCTAATGAGTTCATTTCGGATGTAATTACCGAAAATAATTTAGATTAATTATACAACAATAATAAACAATGAAAAACAGAACAAAGCAACTAAATTATTATAATTTCGTATTCAATATTGTAATTACAAAATATTCATTGAGAAAATATATTTTTAACCAAATGTTCTATGAAAAGGAAATTGTTTGTTGCCTGCCTCGTATATGTTTGTTTAATGATTAAGCCTAATTGTTTATTTATTCAATATAATATTATAAATATTAAATATATTTTTAAATAAACAATGAAATGTTTTCGCACAATAGCTACAAAATTCTAAACCATTTAGTTCAGCGACGAGAGCGGGTCGGACAAATTTAAATTAATTTAAAAATCGAATAAAGAAAAACATAATGGATATTTAATTAGATGGCCGAGAATTTGTTCGAAGTATATAAAAAAAGAAAAATATTTTGAAATTGGAACTCTATGAATATTTGCAATAATTGAAGAAGAAAACGTTATTAAAGAAAGCAATCAGCAAAGCTTTCTACAGCGAGAGTTGCAAATAAAACAACGGTTTATTTGTAATATATATTTATTGTTTTTTTTTTTTCTTTTTTCCATCATTTTACTAATTTATTTACTTGTTTTTATGTGATCATATATTTGAGATTCTAATATCAAATTATGTTAGATTTAAAAATAGAATATGATTGACTTGCAATTATATTTTGTATATGTATAAACGAGTTAAAAATTTAAAAATATTTAAAATTAAGAACTAAGAATAAAAAATTGTTTGATGAGTTTTTATAGTATAGAGTAACGTATTAATTCGTTATCTTTATGATTATTGCAATATTTTTTAAACGAAGCGCAATTACAAGCAGAAGCGTAGCGTAGCACTGAAGCGAGGGATGCTTACAGTATATCCTTGTATTGAAGTTGAAGAACAGGACTGCCTCTGGAACATCATATTATTTATTATATATATATTTTTTTGTATAATATAGATTGATTTTTAACACGGTCAAGAGTCGAACCTGCTCACCCTCTGATGTTTTTCACACCACAATATTAGTATACAACAATGGCTAATAATTTGCTATCATCCGAAAAAAACAGACACAGAAAAGACAACTCTTTAGGAAATATTTATAGAAATACTTAATTATTCTTTACTTTTACTAGGAAAATATATAAAAATAAATAAAAATCGCTAATTTGATCTTTTAAAAATAAATATTAAAATGTATACCGCTTTTACTATTATACAGATTTAACTTAACTATTTTTAATAATCTATAAATGGTAAGTAAGTTAAAAGTAAGGTAATTAAAAACATACTGAGACACAAATAATTAGATAATCAGTAAATATGTAAAAAAGTAATGTTAAAAAAACTTACAAATGTGGTAAAAAAAAAAAATTTCGTCACGTGTATGAGTAATGCGTGAAGTTCTCAGCAGCCTGGAAATAATAATAATTATTGTTATTATTACATAATAAATAAAAATAAAAACAAAAGATTTTTTTTATAATATTTTTTCTTTATCTGATTATATTATTTTCTTTTAATATATTATTACGTACAAAATACATTTATTATAATAAAATAATCTACTTCGTCTAGTGACTTTGAAGTCAAAGTCGTTTTATTTCAATTAGCTATTTGAAATGAAATATCAGTTAAACTATTTCAATTTCAATACTTACTTGAATTTTCTCGTTTTATTTATTTCGTTAACTCCGTCTCAATATCTCTCCAACGTCGCATTCACTGAAAAATAATATATTTTTTTATTAAAAAATATATCAATTGAAACAAATTTTAAACTAAATATGTTTTTTTTCCATCTGGAAATCTATATCAGTAGTATCATCTGGATATATCTATATCAGTAGTATCTATAAAGATCTTGACAAAAAATGTAAAATATGTAAAATTAGTACGAAAGTCACAGGTTCAGTTCTGCCCTTGTTATTATTTTTCTTTAAAAAAAAAATAAATTTTGATTTTCGCCGTAGTAAACAACGTTTATACCAGGAATAGTTCTTAAAAGATTTCAGTAGATACAGCTTAATACAAGTATTATACACACAACATATATATATCATACTAACTTTTTCTAAATGATGTCTTTGACTTAAATGTCAATAATATTTATAGATTTCGTATTTTTGCCCGTTTATCCGTTTATATATCACGGGTAAATAAATTGATAGAATTTAATTAAGTTTGTTTGTGTTTCAGCCGTTTTTCCCGTTAGAATATGGATTATAGAAAAAAATACGATGAAACGAAGCACCTTTTTGGGGTACAATTACATAAAAACTGTATAAGCTAAAAGCTCTCGAGAAAATTCTCGAGAGCTTTTAGCTTATTATCTATATTAACATTTAATATATATAACTTTAAAATTTTCACGGAATAATACAAGAATAATTTTAAATGACAATATTACTACATGAGCAGACGAAAACGCGGGAAAAATATATATATATATATATATATATATATATATATATATATATATATAGTTATTGTAACTCGGAATATTTATAGAGTATATGTTAATTAGTTTTTAGTTTCCATTAATAAATATAACAAAATTGTATTAGAATATTAGAAATCCCCTGAGAGCTATTATAGTTTTATTTAATGCATTAAAACTTTTAAATAACAATAATTTAATATTACTGTCGTTATTGTTATCTGTAAACTTTATGTCTAGACTGGTCTGAGTCTGAAACATGAGAAACAAATAATCACAATAGATAGAAAAGTCTGAGCCGCCATCTTAAAATAAAATAGCGCCAAATCAAATATTTACTTCTTAGTCGTGTTAGATTCAATTGTGAATAATGTTATTTATTTTCAAATACTTCGATGTATCTCGCAATGGCGTTACCAATTTAATAAGATTGACACTAAGTGACGGAGGCCGCCATAAACCGATTTTCGCCCTCAAATTCGATTATTCTTTGACGAAATACAAAATAAGGAAAATTAAAACCTGACGCGGACGAAATAAGAACTACTATGTTACTTTGTACATCCAAGATGCAAATGTGATTAGAATTTCGTCCGCATAATATTCAAAATTCGAACGTCACTACATAAACATGTATATCTATGTGTGTGTATATTTAATACACGAGAGATGTCGTTTATACAAAGACAAGTTTTCAAAGTACGTATGTGTGAGTGTAGTTTTGGTCAATTCGCGGACGAATGTGGGCGGACGTTTACAGTATATGCGAAAAAAACAGATCGCTCGTTACGTAATTATGGGTATATTATCATAAATAAATAATAAAAATAACAATGAATTTATATTTATTTATATGACTTTGTTCTTGACGTGCAATTTTATCTGAATTTATTAATTATGTAGCAAAGTTCTAGATTTTTTTTGTGTTCAGTTGTCTCCAGAATGCGACGATATAATTAGCTAAAAATTATCTCATGTATGTTTGAGCCGAATGCCGATGTTATAGCGAAAACAGATTGAAAAAATGTTTAGCCATTCATAAGTTTTCAAGAAAAGAAGAAAGTAGTTGGGCTCGCTCAGCTCAACAACCGCCGCGCAGGGTTGGCGGATCCTACCTGAAAGTATCTTATTTTCGTACCATCTTTGATTAGTGGCGATAAAAGGAAAGAAATAAACGAAATAAATATGAATTGGCAATGGACAACATCGTGGGAAAGACCAAGTATTTAAATCTCAAAATAATATTAAACTATTAAATACGGTTAAATTTTCATAAATTTACAAACGCTTCAAAGGAATGAATTAATTAGTTGGGGAGATCCAGAGTCCTGAGATGGACCGGTCAGTGTGAGATCACGGATCAATTCAAATTATAATGTCTTTTTATTTCCCACAGTCACGCATGCGCCGACCTTCGACATTCAACCCTCGGACTTGACCGTTGAACTTTATACCAGTTTAGTTGTAAGAGAATTTTTAATATCAAATATTATTTAATAAATACTTGAAATGTGTTATAAATTATTAATTATAAAAAAGTCCCGCGATTTTTTTTATTTTTATCTTGTCCTGTCACTGGTTCCAATGAGTGGAATATTTCGGATACTACAGTTTACATCAGGCACAGGTAAAATCCTTCATGACATATAAATCAGGTTTCCTTTAAAAACGTACCTACTCAAATTGATTCATCCGTTTTGGAGCTATGACGCCTCAGATAGACAAACAAAATACACATATACATATTAAACTTAAAGCATTTCTCGTCTTTGGCTCGAAATTAAAAGTAGTTTTTTCATCTTAATTATATATAAGAAATATAAAAATCTTTATCGTATATTTCTGCGTGGTCTGCAGCGGACTGCTTGAATTCATAGGACGGTAGCTGTAGTGAAGGCGAGTCACTTGAGAACCCACATATGTACGGGTTGTAGCAACAATACTCATAAATATCGTATATTTTATAACAATATTTCATAAAATAAATGAATAAAACAACATTAATTACCGATTCATTAAACATAGAATCGATAAATATTCATACATACATAATTTAATGAATTTTTCATTAATTTATTTTTAATATTTATGCATTTCATATTTATCAAACTTCGTCACTACTATAAGCATTATACAAACTAATTCAAACAATTGTGTTCCAGCCGGCGACACTGTGTCGCTTTTCCGTGAGTCACTTAGCGAATTTGCGACACAGTGGCCTTGTGTGTGCTTGGACTTATCGTATCTAATCCCATGTGAACTCAACATTACATTGGAATGTATGTGTGCGTGTTCGCATGTGTGTGTGTAAGGCGAAGTTAGATCGTCCACACTTTACCGCTGAGCCTCGATAGAAACTGTATACCCGAAGGGGATTAACGATTATTTTTTTTAAATATATTTATAATGAAGAATATTTTATTAACATTTTGTATTTTTGTATTGTGTAAATTAAATTAGGGTTTTTTTACGGATAGTTCATTGACATAAGTACTTCTTTATATGAAGCTGAGATATAAAAGTTTTTTATATTATTTATTGTATACGAAACATTTATAAATATAGGTAAAAGTGATAATAAGAAAAAAACTTAATTATACAAGTAATGTTATAAAAGAAACTAATATTATTATAATTATAAGTGATTAGAAAAATAAAACCCTCCGTCTATACCCTGGTCAGCTCCTAACATCATTAATCTAACTTTCGCGCTACCCTTTATAATAGTTCAGTTCGTTCCCTCGGGGGGGGGGGGGTGCAAGTATAAGGGGGTGGGTGTATTAACATACGAATTTGGCCAACCTTCTTAGGGGGACGAATTTAAGTTTTGCGCCGTATTGATCGTCGGTTTTCGCTAGTGTAATGAAGCATCCGTCAAGCGGCCATTTTGTGATTTTGATTTTCTATAGTGTTTGATGTGTTTATTATTATTTATTTATATTTGTGTTTATATTATATATAATATTATTATAAAAGTAGATATTGTTGACTTTATTTTCGTAAAGTATATATATTTTGTTAAAGTAGGTTATATATTTAGACTAAATAACTAAGTATTTTTTAGTTTAGTAATAAGAGAGAAAAGAAAAGACTAAATAGTATCTGAGTCACTTGAAAAAAATGACTTTAAAAGTCGAAAAAGAACATATCTGAGAGATGACTTGTGAAAAAAAAAAAACATCTTACCGGCCGGCGCTGATTGGATCTCAGTGGAGAGGAAATGATACAAAACGACGGACGAGACCTACTACGACACACGTATTTCATTATACCATCTAAATGTTCATTTAAAAATACATAAAATACATTAAAATACTTTATAATATTAAATGATGTAATCATATTTAAATTCATTCGTTCATTCATTCACTCATTCATTTTTTTTTGTAATTATACATATGCACTAATACATGTGTGCATTGTGACACATCTTTGATCTCAGAAATCGGTTCATTGACTCGAGTGTTTCAATGGAGCGAGAAGTTTTAGCGCCCCCTGTATTAACCAGCCCATCTCACAACTCAACTGTTAGGAATCATTTGGATTAACTATAACTGTAATAGTTAATTTATTAAATAGTAGTTAAATATATAAGTTACACTGTCAAATATGTAAAAAGGATTTAATATCTGGAAAGACTACTTATAATAATAAGTAGTCTGTAAAGACTAATATAATGTTCATTTGGTCTGACCCGTTTAATACAATAAAAAGTAATAAAAAGTAAAAAATAAAGTAATGATATATAGTAAAAGTTATATTTTTACTATTTTATATCATTTGAAATGACCGTCAATTTATTATTGATTGTGTATCCACAAAATTATATATCTAGGGTTAAAATAATGTAAAGAAAATCTATACAATCCATGGATTGAGATTGAATAAAACATAATATAATATGATTATTATAAAAGGTTAATAGTTATAAGATATTAGTATAAATGTCAGTTAAAATTAACTCTTATTCGCCAACACTATTATTTCTTTGATGTGATGCCAGCTCAATGATTCGATGAAGCGAAAGGTATCAGAACTATAAATATACTATTTATAAAGAAATATATATATATATATATATATATATATATATATATATATATATATATATTTCTAAGTGTACCTACATCTTGTACATTATGAAGATTTTTAAATATATAAATCTTAATTCCAGCTAAATCCTAATCCAGCAGACGTGACTTCAAGTTATCATCGGACGGATTTGGCCAGCATCCAAGATATGAGATGAGCAGCCTCTGTCAGGAGATGAACTAATAAGACATGGACAGTTTTTACCAATTTATCTTTTATTTTATTTTATTTTATTATACTTATCAGTTTTATAGCTTTGCTTCAATTATTATTAATTTTAATTATATACTAAATTTATTAATGCTTATTTTTTTCAGTAAAAAGATCTAAAAGTAACTTTTTTGTGACAATTTAAAATAACGAATTATTAAATAATCGGTAATTAAATATATGTTTCAGAATATATCTCGCAAACGTCTGGATCATTGTCTGTCTGATAAACAACTAACCTACATACAAATTCGGAATGTATATTAATATATATATAAAACACTAGATATACTAAAAAATATAACAGTTATACACAATAAATAAGATTATTTTATCAATAAAAGATAAATATAAAGCACGATTGGACGGTGTTATTCGGAAAACGGATTTCTCTATAATTTCACAGTCGATAGTGACAGGGGGACAAAAAAAAAGAAATTAAAATGTCCCAAAAACCAGAATGTATTCACCAAAGCAATATCTGTTAAATTTGGTACAAACCCCCTCCTCCCACTCCCTTGGATTTTAAGATCGCCCCCTTCCCCTCTTTAATTGTGAGTCCCGGATTCATTATTGCCGTATCCTTACCGACCCTTTGCTCTTATCTTTAGACTTTGTATGTGTGGGATTTATGAAAACCTTTGTTACACTGGAAGTGGCTTGGAATTATATTAGTGTAGGATAAGTTTTTCAGCTAAATCTATAAATATTATGTCGTTAGGTTGCACTGAAAGAGTTACTTAATTTGTAGTTTTAATTATAAGCTTTTTAACTTTTTCAATAAAGAGACAATCCTTTTTTTTTATTTTTATTTGAACGACAGCAAAGTCATAGAATAATAAATATCTTATAATACTAAGACAATTATTATTATAGGGGTTTTATATAACTTTGTATTATTTCAGACAGATCAAACAAATTAAATATATATAATAACAAAAATATATTGATATAAACTAACAAACTACTTACTTAAAGTCTGAATTCTCGCAATAGTAGTTTCAATTAAAACTATTTCATTATAATTAAATTATATAATAAAATTTGTAAAAACTAATAAAATATATCCAAAATGGAAGTCGAATCTAGCACCTACCTGTACATCCGTGTGATGTATATGTGTGAATAATTATTGTATTCGCGTGTAAATGTGTGTGTATGATTAATTTACTTAATTCGTAGCGACCCCCAGCTAGTAGTTCACATTGATTTATATATACCGTGATGATTTACAGACACACATACTAACACATTAACGGCTTGGGAAAGTGATATAAAAACTGCAACCTACTGTTATAGTTTTAGATATATAACAAAAAATATGTTTGTACATATATATGTATAAAAAATTCTTAGTACTATTTTTAGTTCAGTTTTATTTTTAATACAAAAAATACCTATTTAATATGTATGGAATTAATAAAATACATTTCATATTGTGACAAGATAAAAATAACCCAAATATTCTAAGGATAGGACGGTGGAGGTGCGAAATGGTGCTGAATGACGCGGGACCTGGAATGGGGGTAAAGGCATGCGAATAACGCACCCCGTGCTCAGGGTTGATACACACCTATATAACAATTTATTTATTTATATAAATATACATAATATAACATATAAGAACCTACATTATCAAGTTAATATGCAATTTTTTTAATCAAAATAAATATTGATAAAATTGTATTTTTTTATAAGTATCGTATAAGGCATTTGATGAATATATTTGTAATATTTAATATATTCGTAGTATTTGATATTGTTCAACCCTAATGGAAACGAATATCTCGCGAGCCTCCCATAATTGAAAACATAGTGTGTTCGGGCAGTTTTAATCGTCCTTACCTAATGCAATGCTGACAACCGATTTATTTGTTACGAGTTAGATATAGATTGAATAGATATAGATAGAACATATATACCAATTAATTCCGTATTCAATAACTATACCAAAAAGTTCCGTTTTCACAAATGATCGTATCAAAATATGTCGTACTCTTTTTGTTATACGAGTTACATAATTGATATAACGCGACCTATATACACAAAATAATGCACAAAAAACAAGTTATAAACAATATATACGAGCACAAAAACGGAATAAACAAACTGTGCAGAACTTTGAGCACTGCTTAGGTAATTGTTAAAGCTAGCGTGAGCGCTTTTTGCCGCAACATTACGCTAACTTCAAGTAAAAGTTGCCAACTGCTGCCACTCTAGCGGAACTAGAACTCTAGAACTTTCTAGACTATATAGAAACCACAAAGGTATGCTCGTATCAGCACATCAGCGCTATCTGCTTTTGAATGCAAATGAGTTGGAAAACTCCGACCAAGTAAGAAAACTAACGATAAAATATCCCGCTTTATGCAGCTATTGTTCCATTTCATATATTGTTACTTTTACCTTATATACAAACAGATAATATATATATATATATATATATATATATGTATTGATCAAAATTTGATATGTTTTTAGACTATAAAATATTTTTAAAAAGCAAACAGCAAGGCAATGTTTAAATATAATAAATAACATATAAAGAATACAATATTTTGTTTTTGAGTTATTTGAAGTAGAAATATTTTTTGTATAATCAAGTAACAAAAAATACACATATTTGTATAATAATTAAGTCAACAAAATTGTATAAAATTCGTTAAAAGAAATAATACATTTATTTTATTCACAGACTTGTGTTGTAATGTATGACGCGATAGCTCAGTTTTTAGAGCGACGGCGAAGTCATCGAAGAGGTAGTGGGTTTGGTTGTATATTTTTTTATTATAATGTATGTAAATAGCCTTCGAAACATTATGAACGATATATAAGTTATATACAACTCATTTAGAGTGGAGAGGGGCGACGGGCGGTTTCAAACTTTCGCAATAGTTTCTACGCCCACTGGAGTTATGTACGTATAAGGTTTTGCTGTTACCTATGTTATAATAGTACATACAATATATTAAAACGATATATATATATCGTTTTATTATATAAAAAAATTTTAAAATATCTGCGATAGAAAAAATTGTTTTAGGATTTCTTATAAACTGTGATTATTTTTTTGTATATACGGGATAATTAACATAAAAAGTATTAAAAAATATGACATGAAGACGATTTTACAAGATATTAAAACGATACCTCTGATCGCATTTTGTTATCAAAATCTTTTAATAAAGACATCAATCTCAATTAAGACATATTGTATTTAACACTAAACCTAGCGACAATTCTTGTACACCTGTTCCTACCGCACACCGTCAAATTGACCGGTAATTAAAAGTTATTTTATTATATAACGTAGGTAATAATGGAAATAACAAAAAGTAAAGAGTGATGAAAATATTATATGCATATTCTAAGAATTGTCATGTAGTTCGATAACGATATTATAACGTTTAAAAATGTGTAACTTTTACAAAAGTTTAAGAACGGTCATTTTGACCGGTACTTGGTAGGTTTAGTGTTAATTAAGGTTTTAATTTTACCTGGAAATCATATAATAATATTAATTATTTTATCTTAAAATTGACATTAGAATATTATAAAACATATCTCCAAAAGATATTCCTCTGAAGTCCTAATTAAACGTGTTCCTGAGTGTTATAGCTCGTATATAGCTCGACTACGAGCTAGTCGTGCTGTCTGAGATACTCATTTATAAAGTTGAATATATCATTATTTATCTTTCACTATTTAACGTCAGATCCATTTACTCTATACAGTGTTTTCAGTTTAATATTCATATAGTTATTATTAATATATCTATTTTACTTATTTCTCTTATTTTTCTTATTTATCTTATATTTTTATTTTACTTGTTTATATACATATATATTTGTATGATAGTACTTGATTTTTTTAAATAATATTTTTTTATGTATTGGTTTTATTTCTTTAAGCTTTTGTATAATGATCAACTTAATCAAGTTTTATCAAAATCATTTTTATCAAAAAAAATATATATATATCAAAATCACCTACCACTTATAGAATACAGAATAGAGCACAAAAATACTGACAAACAGAATTGTATATATACAACTAATATATAAGTCAATAGTAACAAATTGAAAATTAATAGTAAGCCTGAATACAATCTACGAAATTTCTTACACCTTCTGTGGAGAAGAACCCTTTGGAATAGTACAATTGGACACCGACGCGTCATCACTACAATACATGCCTTCAAGTAAAAACAATGAATAGATAGTATTTCTTCAAAATATTAAATATTTTATATAATATTGTAAGTTTAGTGGATTAAATAACGTTGATAGCAATAAGTAATTCAGCATCCCTTCGAGATGTGCAAAATAACGGTCGCCTTCCCCCTATCTCATCTTAATTCGGGGTCATGACCCGCTGGACCCTTTACGATTAATAGCTGGGGTCCACAAGACTTGGTAATACAGTGAAATTAAGATCCGCCGCCAGGGTCTCCCCTAATTTTCTTAACGAATGTATTGTTTATGGTAATTTATCTATATATATACTATTAGCATTAAAATCCTATATATTTTTGACAACCCTATATGGTTATGTTTTTTTTTATAATTTTTACCAGGAAAATTTAATCATCACGATCGGGATTCGATAATTTAATAAGAATCTGACTCCGTAGGTATAAAAAATATTGCATATTTATTTTAAATATAACTTTAATATTTGTATCATATATAAATAATTTAGAATATTATTAGTATTAATAATTGTAAGATATATTGTTTATAATTTTTTATTATAAATTATTCTCCTGTGAACATTATTTTCGAATTATATGCATCATTTGTAAAAATATTACATTGTTTACAATTTTTGTTAAAAATTTGTGTAAAAAAATAATAAAACACCTTAATTTTTTGTTTAACAATATTTATATAACGTTCTTGTGTCACAATTACTATATGAATTATTGTACTTGATATAAACATAGGTATATATTCAAATATACGGTGTATCTTCGTGAAAGTTCGGCAACTCTATCTCACATACGACATATCGTATCCCATAATAAATCTTAACAAATAAATAATCGTACAATATAAACATATAAAGATATTTGAAAATAGAACGGAAATCTTTCTAAAGATAATTAAATTCGAAATTCAAAATACCTTTTCCGTTCCAGTTGTTATTTGTGAGGGTAACAAAGCCCTCCGTAACTATCAGAATATTTGCTTTTGTAACTAAAATTAGTTTCGTCTACCCTCTTCAGAATGAAATTAGACAACCCCCGGCTTATGTGGAAAATAGCGGGGCATTTACTAGTTTGTTCTCATTTCGCTTTGAGGATTCACTCGCTCGTTTACTCCCAAATAATATATACCGTAGATACGTAAATCTTTCTTATCTATATCTCTATGAACAATATATATATAACTATTGTCTGTGACTTTGTCTGCAACCTCAATCTGTTTGTGTTCTTCGTATTATATTAATATGATATGTATGTACCGACCGATTCCACTCTAATAAAGTCTTATTTCACACTATTGACTGCAGTATAGTGTTGGTTTAAACATGAGAAACTATTATTATATTCACTACCTATAAAGCCCACCTACGAACAAACAGACAAAATACACTTAATATATAATATGGAGCACATAAATGTAATGAATAACGTTCTAAATAGTTCTGTAGATTGCTAAAACGGAGGGTAGCAATTAAAACTTCTTTGTGCGCCGCCCTGGGTCCGGGGGGGTCGGGAGGGGTTGGGGGGGTCACTTGACGGACTCGGTAATTGGAAAAGTTTCTCTGGCTAGAAGCAATGATAAAGGATACTTGTGTCAAAGCATATCATTAATAATAAGGCGATTATATATATTATATAATAATATATTATTATTGATATATACTGTTAGTATATAACGGGCACATCTTTATATGTATATGAAGCTAAATATATATCTAAATTAGTGCGGCTTTTGACCTTTCCCTCTTCTTTTTACTATTTTTGTAAGTTTTCCATTGAATTATCGAAAATATTTAACTTCTTTTCAATGTTTAGTTAACAAACGTCAAATTATTTTAAACACACCAAAAATACAAATGTATTATTTGGATCATCAATCGACCGGTAAGTGGTAAATACACCACCTACACTAAACCACTGAAGAAATATAAAAAATAGCAAGACAATAGTATATCTAATAACAGAACATGATATCTAAGTTACAAACTAAAAGGTATTTTAGCATCTAACGAACTATTGTTTTGTTTCTATAGAAATAAATCTATAGATTGAATAATGAATTGTTATTAAGACAATGCTCTTTGTGTATTCAGCACCTATCAGGAGGAGGAGCTGGAGGTGGTAGGAGATGGTAGGACAATGGACTCACCATTGGCTCATTGTGAGCACATATTTATTTCTCACTATGTACTATAATTGGAATTGTTTTCAATTTATATACTACTGCTGTAAATATATGTATGTATGTCTTTTGTTTAAATTTTGTTAAGCAATCTTATGATGTATTGATTTTAATGTCACTTTGTTTTATATTTTGACTGTCTGTCTGTTTTTCTATAACTCAAAAACAATTTAAGAAAATGTGACTCGAATTTTTGGCCTAATAAGCGGTTGCTGAACTCTATAGTATTATATAATAATAAATTATAAATTGTTAATTTTGTATTTCCTTTTGTGCAGACGAACTGACACATTGGTGGAGAGGGCAATAATTAGATAAATATGAAGATACGAGAAGCGAAGCCGTGTGCAAAAGCTAGTACTAGTTAAAATCATGAGAACTTAATGTCACATCAAAGAACGGGTACAAAATGTATGATTTGTATATTAAGTATTTACATTACCCAGCAAAATTAAACCGTACAAACAAACTTACCAACGATTGTTTAGATTGGGTAGTGTTTAATTTAGTCGTGTAAACACTAAAATATTAGAAACTGCTTCACCGTAACATTCTATTTACATTTATATAAATCACGTTGAAATTGTTTAGGAATATTTTTTAATATATATTATGTTTTATAAAAATATGTACAGATAAATTTATTTGTTTATAATAATAACTAATTTTAGATTTAGTTATTCATAATCTGTCAAATAAGAACAAAATGGCGGACATTTTTTGCAGATAATTCAATGTTTATTTCTGTTGTTAAATGTAAAATTGCGATAATTTTCTTGACGACTTCTAATGTTTATTTTTGTGTAGTTAAAAAGTGTATAGTCATCAAATATTCACAAACGTGAAATTCGGTAGAATACATTTTCCCCTCTCATTAAACTAAGGTCCGAAACTAGCAAATTAATTATAAAACACGTCAAAACAAGAACGAAAGTTAAACCCATCTGAGACACAAAGAGCCCTTTTTGGGGCAGACCCTACATTATCGCAAAGGACCCCCACCATTGATCTTAAGGGTGACTTGACCCCCCGAGGGTGGAAAGAAAAGGGTGTGGGGGGTTAGCAAGATTACGAAGGGTTAGTTTTGGTTTGTCATGCCGAAACCGTTTTTGGCAAGGGTTACATTCGTACATAAATGAATGATTATTACTTTGTTTGTTTATGCTTCAAGATTATAACCTTTTATATATCTACCTGGCTTTGCTTGTATTAACATTCATGTATTCAAATTTCATTAACTTGATTATAGTCAGATAAATAAATAATAGTTATGATATACCACGATAATTTAGAAACAATATGTCATATTTCTACTGTCCTTTTATTATATATATTTATATATATAAGATAAACAAATAAACATACATACATATCTTAATATATATATATTGAAGTTATATTACTACTTTTTTATACCTGAAATTATTGATACTAAAACTAATCTGTAAATAAAATTAAAGCTATAAGAATTATTATTTAATTAATCATATTTTAAACCTTTTGTTTATAACAAACAAACAGACAATTTATTTTAATAACTATATTCCTTATATTTTTTATTTATAAGCAACCCTTAGATATAAATGCAAGAGAATTGTGAAACGAGTCACGAATTTCGTATGAAAATTGTCCAATATACTGGGCGTCATCTTAGTAGGAGGGAGGGCTGGGGAGGGTTTTATTATACAGGCGGTTAAGGGTGTTCTTATTACGATTGACGGGGCTGCCATTATGGTTGTATCAAAAAATTAAATTATATAATATATTTTATATCTAAAAATAAAAAAAATATATAATTCTTACAATTATAGGTAAAATATTTTTTATATTTATATATATTTAAATATATATATTTTTATTTTAATGTAAATTTTCGTCTAAATATATTTTATAATTAATAGATATATATAATTTTTAATATATTATAATTAAATAATTATATTTGTAATAATGACAGCCCTATACGTAGTGCGTAAACAAAATGTCTCCCTCATACCAACAAGAAATTACATACTTTAATCTTATCTGGAGTGAAATAGAATATTAAATCCTGTCCTGGACCGTACTAAACGGGATCATCGGGCACAAAGAATATCCTAACATTCTGTGAAGTTACATTCGATTATAAGATACATTTAAACATTCATTTACGATAAATGTTAATTTATTCTTATATATATATAATTATAATATATTATGCCAAATCTTTAGCATTAAGTCCGCCATTTGTATGATTTATTTGTTCAATAAAGACTAAATAAATAAATAACAGAGGAATAGAATTTCGGATTTTATCCAAGAATACTAAAAGGATTGTGGCTTAGCAAGTTAACAAAAGCGTCCCAAGCACCGTCAGTACGGGCGATCTGTATCTTGAGGATCACACCAAGTCCAAGTCTAGTCCATCCAAGTCTAGTCTTACCCCCCTTCCACTACCCCCCTCCCCCTTATCAACAGGGAGTTGTAAAATTCGGAAATTCTAACAGGATGGCGTCAATTTGTTAAGATTATTAGGGGTTGATATTTAATTGCGATTAAATATACGGATAGTAATTATGGTACGGATATTGATCCAATCGGAATTTAGATTTGAATGGCGGTCTTCTGACTAGTTCAGATTAGTTTGTTCGTAGTTCCGGTGGTTACATTTGTATGCATTGTGTAACTTCTGAATAAATGATTAGTTCTCGAATAAATAATGAATAAAGTTTCATTATACATTTAAATATATATAAAGATATATTATATCACTAATATTATAATGCTAATTCTTAAAATAGTTCTCACTATCGGACGATTCGACAAATTTGAGAAGGGATGTAAAAAAAAATGGAGCCTAAAAATGATTCAATTAAGTACATACATTAATATTCTAGTATCGCGGTCGTCAAGTGCCGTTTGGGGGAATAGTGCAGCCTCCCCGGGGGAGGGAGATGAAATGATGGCTGAAATCCACGTTTTTAGGCCTATCAAGCTTTTTAGTATGGCGTGAGTGTGTGTGTAAAATTGATGTGTTTATATATTAAGTGTGCATGTATTAGTCACCTGCATTGTATTTAGGAAATGGTTGTTTCTGTTTTATTTACTTTAATTTTGTTATATATACGATATATAATGAAAAGTTATATTTTAGTAATACTATAATGGGAGCGTTTTTAATTTAATGTTTATATTATTATTATTTATACATACGTATATAGATTTCCTAGAAATATTGTTGAAAGTAACTGTACTAAAACCTTCGGATTTGTCTGTCTTTTTATGTATAAAGGTAATATGCTCTACTGTTTGTATCTAAAACTATAATCGATTAAGTAAAATAAACTAACACACTAGTGACAGTATAACATGCTTATGTTATCAGAACAGATAAACGTATATCTGAGTTAATACATATCCACGGCGGTCTATTAATCATAGAAAATGACGTACCATTGTGGGACTCGACTCAAAATTGTGAAAACCTATCCCGACGCTCCACGAACTAATAACGCTTCGCTCACACTTCGGAAAATACCCGCAGGGGGGTACCGTGCACAAAAAACTACAATATGCTGTATTGTTACAAATGTCGATTTTGATATTGTACCTACAGCGATCATGACTGAACCCGGACTGTTTGTTTAAAACTAAGTTCGTTTTATGATATTTTACAGATATTATGTTATTAAGTACGTTATATATTAAAGACGATATAATAATCTTAATACCGAGATATGAATCTATCCATAAAGATACACAATTAGTGTCCAAATTTAATTATATTTATATAGTTTCCAACCAATATTACGTCCTAACAATTAATTTTAATGACATATTAAATCGCAGATAAATAATCAATTATAGTTAAAATAGTATAAGATATAAAAAATTATAGTTTTTTTTTTTTAACGAAAACCTTTTTGCTTTTAGTCCAACCATACATTATACAGCTTGACGATGACTCTCTTGCGTGTGTGCGTGCTGCGCCTGTGTGCGTTACGCGTGACGTCCTGCAACCGACGTGATATATTGAGAACGGCGCCAAAAATTGCTACTATGTTATGTAATAACATTTCACGTTTTGTTTTCCATACTCTGTAAATGTGGTTTTGATTTGGGTGGGGTTATACTATCGCTTATAAGCTAATGTACTACTAATTATTTCCTCTTTTTTAATTAGTTTTGTCTTCTGTTATAATAAATATACTGAAACTTCGTATTGGTATGGCTATGACATAAGTATAAACATGTGTTAGTATCTACGCATTTAAGAGATAGGTCTGTTATTATTGAACTACTGCTTTTATTAGACTATACAGAAATATTAATAATTTGGTTAAATTCTTCCGTGAGACAATTCGCCATCTTTTTTTAATTTCATAAATACTTAAGTATACGTGTTCGATATTTAAAATTATATCCATTTTAAGACGCTCATCGAAATGTGCATAATAATAAAAATTAAACTAAATATTTTATAACTGTAATGGACGAAAAGTTACATTTTATTAGTCTGTGCTGTTGTTGTATACATGTGATCGTTTTAGAAAATCATCAGAACGTTTTACCGCGTTCGAAAATCGATTCCGCTGATGAGCGCGAAAACAGCTAAAATAAATACACCGAAATCGTGAATTCGTTCCACTTCGCCTACGATCTCATTTGCGGTTCTCAGAGGAGGAGTACAACGCCTATGTACCTATATTTCCGAATTTTATGCCTACCACGTACGGTACGCGCCCCTCGGTGCGTATGTGTGGGCATAGTTGACCAATTTAACACGGCCCCCGACCGTGGTAAGACCTCATATGGGATAGGGGACGCAACGGTTCACTTTACAACGGTGCGTGCGTTAGTGTGGGTGTAGTTAAGCGATAGTGAAGGGGTCCACCCCCGTCGCGTCATCGCTGACTACTGCGCTTGTGTTAGAGCATGAACATTTAAAATGCCCACCCCATGACGATCACCGCGCGGCCATTTTAGTTTTTTTCGTCATGACTTTTTCCGTCCCGCCTTTTCTAATTACTAATTTCCTATTCCTATAGAGGATGGGTCGCTCTTGAAAATATAGAATATTATAATATATCTATTAACTTAATTTTAAATTTCACGTAAGCTTAATATTAAATTAAATACATAATTATATTATGAAATTTTCGAATGATTTTATAAACACTGAATTTTTATAAACATAATACATATATAAGAAATAATAATTACTACATTTATATAAATTATAAGTAATATTCGACTTTTTTTCCTTAGAACAAAAGCTCTTACATACCAGTAAATACGCAATTTTAAGTAACTTTCACTTAACACTATTAAGCACAGCATCACTAAACTAATTACATCTGTAAGATGTGTATGAATCGAGAGTTGGTGAAAAAATGGAAGATCAGAGATCTTAAGGGCAACGGTCATCTCTATTCTCACATAAATTTGTTTTTATTTACATATATTTGCTATAGATAATTCGGAAGGGTCACCTCAGGTGGCCAAGGGTCGATTCATAACTGGTTCCGTGTATTAGTAGTTGATATTAAAATAACAAATTTCAACACTATTAAAATATTTAAAAAGTTTTTTTTTTTATGTTACGTAAAAAAAATCATATACTTGGATTTGTGAATCCATGGAATGCTAAGAAGCTTCGTCTCAATATTAATGAACGAAATTAAAATATATATGTATGTATAAAAAATCTCTTTGTGGTGTATAAAAAAATACTAATTGATATTTCACAAAATATATTTTTACCTAAATAAAAAAAAATGTATTAAAGTGCAAAAATATAATAATATCGTTAGTCTTATATTATATTTTAGTTCAATCAGTTTATTTATACGGTTTTTATATAAAAATAAACAACTGAATAAATAAAACGGACAGACTAAATAAAATTATTAAATATATTTGTACATCAAATATATATATACATATAAAGGATAGTTAAAAAAGTGTCTGTCTGTTTTGTTACTTGTTGTTACGGAAAATCTATTAGACCAATTTTGATGAAGCTTTGTATGTATTGATGGTGCTGTAATTTCGGAAATGTCTGTATATCTGTTGTTTTTATGGTGTATTTAATTACGAAAATATCACTCATTTTACGTCTAACCACCACATTATTTGGGTTATAATTACAAAACTAAATTATTATGTACTTGCATACATATTATTGATAGATGATTTGAGTCAAAGAAATGAGGACAAAGTAGCCGGCGACAATTAGTTTTCAATTATATAAATTTCGTTTCACAAAAGTGATATTTTTTTTATGTTTTTACTTAAAAGTAATAAGGTCTTATAATAATGTCCGGTCAGTGACATTTACATGACTAGTTGTCGATCGCGTCTCCGTCCGCATTGTCAGGGGTGTTCTGATATTATGAGCCACTGCTCGTACCTGGAATCTAACAATATATTATTCTATATACTTATATGTACAAAAAAAACAAAATTTTTTCTCGCATTACATCGACCTTTAATATATGTATTTTTTATAATTTTTTTTATTATTTACGTTTTATTGGGATTCATATTTTTAAAACATGTCTAGATGCAAGAATCCATTTTTTTATAAATAATTATTCTGTTAAATTAAGGTATACCTATACTAAGTAGCTTCACTAGGACACCTGTTTTAAAATAAGGAAAAATAGAGCGACATCAAAAAATATACGTATATAATTTTTTTATTTTATTACATTATTTCTAATTTAACAGCATATAAAACATACATTTAAAAATAATAATAGCCTTTGTCAATAAACTAATTCTTTATAACAAAAAAAATAGTAATAAAAATATAAATTGGGTGATGGGTGATTTCTGAACTTTTTAAAATGGATGTAAAATAATAATAATGGGTAATGTTCTCAGATGTTTTAGTGTGGATGTAAGGTGGGTGTAAAAATATATTCTGTTATAGAAATGTTGTATGCCATAGCAACATCCGTTGCTAATTATAACTAGTATGGGACGTGCTTGTGTGTGTGTGTGTGTGTGTGTGTGCCAATTATATATTACTAAATTACACACAGACAAGTCGTATGTCATTGTTATTCTTAGATTTAATATGTTAAAATGTAACAAGAATTAATAAAAGAAGAAGACTGTAAGAAGAATTATTAAAGTACAAAATATATTATCATTAATAAAAAAATATATGGATGAGTGCAGATACCTAATATTTTTATATATTATATAAAAAATACACTCACTTAATAAACAAAATACACACACTACCATACGGGAGTCACACATTAATAGTTAAATCTCAAATACGAAATATTTTTATACAAATAAGATTAATAACACTTAAAAGGATAAAATTTAAAAACGATAAATTTATAAAAATACATACTTTTGTTCAAATAATATTACTTTAGAATAATCGAATTGAGGCCGCTATGGCCACTACAAAATGGCGACCACATTAAAAAACAGTTTATAATTTCATAATAATAATATAAAAACTATATTATCCAAATCCAAATGTTCACATCTAAACCATTTAAAGAGTTAGTTACTTATTATATAACTTATTTGTTTCTTCAAACTGTGTTTTTAATCGAGTCATTTGTATTATTTTAGTAGTCAATGAAGCCTTTTGTGTAAATCTTATGAGAAATATGGAATTAACAAGATACTTGAGATTGGTAAATCTCTACCGATATAATAAAACTATTACATATTAAATATTCGTAAAGGAATTACAATGTAACAGTTGTTATTTGGTCTTTACTGGAAAGAAAGAGACAGAGAGAGAGAGAGAAAAACATTTATTAAGACGCTGACGTCATGTTCATATAGACTCAATTACAAAATATCATGTATTTTTTAAACGTAAATATTTATTATTGAGTGACGAGCACGCGTTTTTTATCTGCAGTTATTTTAATATGTGTGTAGAATATATTCATTTATATAACATAAATTATAATTTAAACTTCAAAGTTGACATGTTGGGAGTTCAGAACTTTATAGTATAGTTATAGTAAAAAAAATAGATTTTTTTTACAATATTTAAAAGTTTTTTTTTGTGCATATAGATTAAAAATATTATTAATTAGTTTTGTGTTTTATTTGTTTGTTACCATAATATAATGAGTCGGTCCGTAAAACAAAAAAATATATTAATATTTTATGTGTCACAAAAAAGTATATATACTTAAATACATACATACATACATAATAGTGTACTTCTAAGAAAATTATCTTTGGCGAAGAACCTTTATCTATTTTAAATGATTTTACAGAATTAGAATAAAATAACCTGTTACTGACATAGAACATTTTATAAACTATTTCTATTTCTTTTTTTTTCTATTTTATTTTCAAAAATCATTAAATAATATTAAGATTTATATTATTTCAATTGTAATGGCACTTTGACTCCCAATTGGTGTAGTGGTTAATGATCCTGACTGCTGAGCCAAAGGTAGGAAACTCGATTCCCACTTGGGACAGTTTTATTTGTGATCCATATAGTGATAATCTTACCTGGATGTATTTTGTGTTATATATTTCTTTATTATAAACCCCGTTTTTCATGGATGATTTTGTATTTCAGAAATTGGTCGTAGTGGAGAACGTCGGATTTGGGCAAAATTGACCAAAATTTTGGCAGTGATACAGTTTTGGACGCTGATCACGATGGTGCAAGAATTTTTCCTTAATTCGGCCATTTGACCAAGTTATGGCCAAAATAAAAAAAACATGGATTCTTGGGGGACAACAGCTGGGAACCGGGGTTTTGGGTGGGAGAAAATGGACAAAATGATAAAAATAACCTAAACCTAACCGAACCTAAAGCTAAACAAGAAAAAAAAAACCTCTTTTTTTTTATCCTAACCTAACCTAAAGCTAAACAAGAAAAAAAAAACCGTTTTTTTTTTTTTTTATCCTGACCTAACCTAACCTAAACCTAAACAAGAAAAGAAAAAAAAAAAAAAAAAAAAAAAAAAAAAAAAAAAAAAAAAAAAAAAACTAACCTAAACCTAACAGGGAAGTTGCACTCTGAACGCCGTCCGGAACGGTCACAACAAAATCGCATCACATGGTGAATCATTCGATTCAGTTTGTGAATGGTTGCGTTGACCATGAAAATTTAAATCCAGACATCTCGCAAGCCATTCCTGGATCCACCAAGTGACGTCGGCCTGTGCGACGCGGCAGTGCGACGGCGACGTCGCCGGGACGTGTAATTTTATGACAAGGTGTAGGCGGAGCGCACACCAAAAACCACAAAATTTTATTTTGGCCATAACTTGGTCAAATGGCCGAATTAAGGAAAAATTCTTGCAAATTCTCAATTCCGACGTTCTCCACCCGGACCCAGAAATTGTTTTAATAAAAAAAGAAAAAAATTGAAACAGCAATGTGTTTCATTTTACCAAAACAAACGAACGAATGGTAAAGTATGAATTCTTTCTTAAATATATCTGTAGCTTTGTTATTTGCTTACAAATTTATTTATTTCATTTTTAATATTACTAGTGTAAAAGCAAATATAAAAATGTTAAAAAATCCTTCATTATTATGTGGATCGAGGATATTTGTAATATTTTTTAAATTTATTTAATAACTATCATAATATGGTTAACAGACTCGATAACTATTGACGCTTAATAATGTCATATTGACAGCTGATTCAAGATTCATTTTTTGTAAATAAATTCAAGAACATTACAATATATTTCATACTATGAGTAAAATAAAACAAAAGTAATATTATCAGTACGTTAATTAAAGTGTTTGTTGTTGTACACACTCTTAGAATTTGCATGCACGTGATCTAAAAATAACTGCATCAATTAACTGTATTTAAGACAGTAAAATAGACCTTAAAATATTTCCGAATCTTATATGAAAGTTGATGAAAGATATAGATACTCAAAAGCTTGTCCAACTATTATTAAATAAGGAAAAGGTAAGGCCTCACTCAATTAATTACTTTGTAGCCATACTTTTATGTAACAGGAACACTTCCTTTCTGATTTTGCACACTACATTTTTATATTGCTGACAATTATTATTATATTTTAATCATTAATTATTTTTCAAATGTCCTGATTTAAGAGTCTTTTAATCTGTTCATAATGATATTTATTTAACATTTATTTTCAAAAGTAAATAATATAGTATTTAAATAGAACTACATTAAAATAAGTAGGTATATGGCTTAATATATGCAACTAAAAAAGTTAAACATTTTTCTAACCAAAATGATATAAATTATTATTAATCATGTTTAAATATTTTTGTAACAAGAAAAAATTGCATGTTACTAATTAATTGTTTAAAAAATATAAATATTTTATTGGAAGCATAGATACCGACATTGTCTTAGTTAAAATATGTATAGTAGCTATCAGTATATTTGATTTAAATTATAGGACTATTTCAATATTTTACAAATTACTTAAATTCCTCAAAATTTTATTCATATGTCATTAGGCTAAGAGAAGTGATGTGTTTTTGTACAATTTGATTTATTAAGTAGTAACTATGCTGTAATAAATGTATATTTTTATGTTTTGAAGGTGTTAATTCAAAATAAAAGAGAATATATCAAATGCAAATATTATATTTTCAGCAAAAAATAAAAGATGTAACCACAAAAACCAAACATTTAAATTAACAGTTTGCACAAACTGAACCTCTTCTTCCTACTTTGATGACAAATTGTCTCCTGAGTAGTCTGCAACCTTGACGAACTCTTCCTCTTCCTTGACCATTTCTTCCTCTGCCTTCACCATTATATGAATCTTCATATGATGCAGAAGAGCTACTGCTACCTGCAACAGCTCCTGAACCAGCACCATTATCTTCATTAATAATAACTATTGAGGATCCTCTTTGAGTACCATAGGGTGTGACCGTTGCTGAAGCTACAGATCCTGTATCACCTCTTTGAGAATTAAGAGGTCCGGTCAATTTACCTGCATTGGGTATAACAGTGGAACGAGTACTGGAACCAGCATTCAATTCATTGATTATAACAATATCCTCTAGAGCTTCTTGAGCATTGTTTCCAACTGTTACTCCATAATTATAGTTACTGGGTCCATTATAAGCCGAAGAAGTTGAAGAAGAAGAGCTGATTGCCGTGTTTTCATCATTTATGATAACAACATTAGGATTTGATCTAGTAGTGTAACTGTTTGATACGCTTGTGGCAGTTGATACAGCATTAGGTCCACTATATGCTCCAAGTCCATTTTCATAGTCAGCAACAGCAGCAACGGCGGCAGCAGTATCGGCAGCGGCCGCAGCAGCATCAGCAGCGACGGCAGCAGCTGCGGCTGCTTCCGCGTATTGACCGTATTCATTTCCTAGACCACCGTTAGCTCCAGATGCACCAGCGCTTGCTGCACTGGCAGATGCACTGGAAGCGGAACCAGCGCCGGATTGACCATCATTAATGACGACGACATTTTGTCCTGATCCGCTACCAGCACCGTAGAGACCAGATCCGTAGCCGTTTCCTTGATTGCCTGCTCCTGCTGCGCTTGCGGCAGCAGAGGCGGCGGCAGCTGATCCGGCGGCGTTAGATCCTTGACCTCCGTATGGACCGAATCTTTGGCCGTAAGCTCCATTACCTGTACCAGATGCGGCGGAGGCAGCGGCGGCTGCGGAAGCGGCTGCTGAGTTGCCTCCATTTCCGAGTCCTGATCCAAGTCCTAGGCCAGCGAGTGCGGCAAGTTCATTTTCTAATTCAGCAAGGGAAGCAGAGGCGCCGGAAGCGGCAGCGGCGTCAGCGGCTCCCGATTGTTGTCCGTATCCAGCTCCGTAGCCACCATTTGATCCTGCAGAACCAGCGCTTGCTGCACTGGCAGATGCACTAGCAGCAGATCCTTGGCCGGATTGACCATTGTTAATAACGACAACGTTATCTCCACCTTGGTTTCCAGGGCCATAGAGACCTGATCCGTAGCCGGCACCTTGATTACCTGCTCCTGATGCGCCTGCGGAGGCAGCGGCGGCAGCTGATCCATCGTTGGATCCGTATTGGTTTCCGTATGGTCCGAATCCTGAGCCGTATCCTCCATTACCGTAACCAGCTGCGTTTGATCCGTATCCTTGTCCTGATCCGTATCCACCTCGTCCACCGTAAGCTCCGAGTCCATTTCCAAACTCAGCAGCAGCAGCGGCAGCTTCGGCGGCGGCAGCAGCATCAGCAGCAGCGGCAGCAGCTGCGTTGCCTCCATATGATTGACCGTATCCATTTCCTAGACCACCGTTAGCTCCAGATGCACCAGCGCTTGCTGCACTGGCAGATGCACTGGAAGCGGAACCAGCGCCGGATTGACCATCATTAATGACGACGACATTTTGTCCTGATCCGCTACCAGCACCGTAGAGACCAGATCCGTAGCCGTTTCCTTGATTGCCTGCTCCTGATGCGCTTGCGGCAGCAGAGGCGGCGGCAGCTGATCCGGCGGCGTTAGATCCTTGACCTCCGTATGGACCGAATCCTTGGCCGTAAGCTCCATTACCTGTACCAGATGCGGCGGAGGCAGCGGCGGCTGCGGAAGCGGCTGCTGAGTTGCCTCCATTTCCGAGTCCTGATCCAATTCCTAGGCCAGCGAGTGCGGCAAGTTCATTTTCTAATTCAGCAAGGGAAGCAGAGGCGCCGGAAGCGGCAGCGGCGTCAGCGGCTCCCGATTGTTGTCCGTATCCAGCTCCGTAGCCACCATTTGATCCTGCAGAACCAGCGCTTGCTGCACTGGCAGATGCACTAGCAGCAGATCCTTGGCCGGATTGACCATTGTTAATAACGACAACGTTATCTCCACCTTGGTTTCCAGGGCCATAGAGACCTGATCCGTAGCCGGCACCTTGATTACCTGCTCCTGATGCGCCTGCGGAGGCAGCGGCGGCAGCTGATCCATCGTTGGATCCGTATTGGTTTCCGTATGGTCCGAATCCTGAGCCGTATCCTCCATTACCGTAACCAGCTGCGTTTGATCCGTATCCTTGTCCTGATCCGTATCCACCTCGTCCACCGTAAGCTCCGAGTCCATTTCCAAACTCAGCAGCAGCAGCGGCAGCTTCGGCGGCGGCAGCAGCATCAGCAGCAGCGGCAGCAGCTGCGTTGCCTCCATATGATTGACCGTATCCATTTCCTAGACCACCGTTAGCTCCAGATGCACCAGCGCTTGCTGCACTGGCAGATGCACTGGAAGCGGAACCAGCGCCGGATTGACCATCATTAATGACGACGACATTTTGTCCTGATCCGCTACCAGCACCGTAGAGACCAGATCCGTAGCCGTTTCCTTGATTGCCTGCTCCTGATGCGCTTGCGGCAGCAGAGGCGGCGGCAGCTGATCCGGCGGCGTTAGATCCTTGACCTCCGTATGGACCGAATCCTTGGCCGTAAGCTCCATTACCTGTACCAGATGCGGCGGAGGCACCGGCGGCTGCGGAAGCGGCTGCTGAGTTGCCTCCATTTCCGAGTCCTGATCCAAGTCCTAGGCCAGCGAGTGCGGCAAGTTCATTTTCTAATTCAGCAAGGGAAGCAGAGGCGCCGGAAGCGGCAGCGGCGTCAGCGGCTCCCGATTGTTGTCCGTATCCAGCTCCGTAGCCACCATTTGATCCTGCAGAACCAGCGCTTGCTGCACTGGCAGATGCACTAGCAGCAGATCCTTGGCCGGATTGACCATTGTTAATAACGACAACGTTATCTCCACCTTGGTTTCCAGGGCCATAGAGACCTGATCCGTAGCCGGCTCCTTGATTACCTGCTCCTGATGCGCCTGCGGAGGCTGCGGCGGCAGCTGATCCATCGTTGGATCCGTATTGGTTTCCGTATGGTCCGAATCCTGAGCCGTGTCCTCCATTACCGTAACCAGCTGCGTTTGATCCGTATCCTTGTCCTGATCCGTATCCACCTCGTCCACCGTAAGCTCCGAGTCCATTTCCAAACTCAGCAGCAGCAGCGGCAGCTTCGGCGGCGGCAGCAGCATCGGCGGAAGCGGCAGCAGCTGCGTTGCCTCCATATGATTGACCGTATCCATTTCCTAGACCACCGTTAGCTCCAGATGCACCAGCGCTTGCTGCACTGGCAGTTGCACTGGAAGCGGAACCAGCGCCGGATTGACCATCATTAATGACGACGACATTTTGTCCTGATCCGCTACCAGCACCGTAGAGACCAGATCCGTAGCCGTTTCCTTGATTGCCTGCTCCTGATGCGCTTGCGGCAGCAGAGGCGGCGGCAGCTGATCCGGCGGCGTTAGATCCTTGACCTCCGTATGGACCGAATCCTTGGCCGTAAGCTCCATTACCTGTACCAGATGCGGCGGAGGCACCGGCGGCTGCGGAAGCGGCTGCTGAGTTGCCTCCATTTCCGAGTCCTGATCCAATTCCTAGGCCAGCGAGTGCGGCAAGTTCATTTTCTAATTCAGCAAGGGAAGCAGAGGCGCCGGAAGCGGCAGCGGCGTCAGCGGCTCCCGATTGTTGTCCGTATCCAGCTCCGTAGCCACCATTTGATCCTGCAGAACCAGCGCTTGCTGCACTGGCAGATGCACTAGCAGCAGATCCTTGGCCGGATTGACCATTGTTAATAACGACAACGTTATCTCCACCTTGGTTTCCAGGGCCATAGAGACCTGATCCGTAGCCGGCTCCTTGATTACCTGCTCCTGATGCGCCTGCGGAGGCTGCGGCGGCAGCTGATCCATCGTTGGATCCGTATTGGTTTCCGTATGGTCCGAATCCTGAGCCGTATCCTCCATTACCGTAACCAGCTGCGTTTGATCCGTATCCTTGTCCTGATCCGTATCCACCTCGTCCACCGTAAGCTCCGAGTCCATTTCCAAACTCAGCAGCAGCAGCGGCAGCTTCGGCGGCGGCAGCAGCATCAGCGGAAGCGGCAGCAGCTGCGTTGCCTCCATATGATTGACCGTATCCATTTCCTAGACCACCGTTAGCTCCAGATGCACCAGCGCTTGCTGCACTGGCAGATGCACTGGAAGCGGAACCAGCGCCGGATTGACCATCATTAATGACGACGACATTTTGTCCTGATCCGCTACCAGCACCGTAGAGACCAGATCCGTAGCCGTTTCCTTGATTGCCTGCTCCTGATGCGCTTGCGGCAGCAGAGGCGGCGGCAGCTGATCCGGCGGCGTTAGATCCTTGACCTCCGTATGGACCGAATCCTTGGCCGTAAGCTCCATTACCTGTACCAGATGCGGCGGAGGCACCGGCGGCTGCGGAAGCGGCTGCTGAGTTGCCTCCATTTCCGAGTCCTGATCCAATTCCTAGGCCAGCGAGTGCGGCAAGTTCATTTTCTAATTCAGCAAGGGAAGCAGAGGCGCCGGAAGCGGCAGCGGCGTCAGCGGCTCCCGATTGTTGTCCGTATCCAGCTCCGTAGCCACCATTTGATCCTGCAGAACCAGCGCTTGCTGCACTGGCAGATGCACTAGCAGCAGATCCTTGGCCGGATTGACCATTGTTAATAACGACAACGTTATCTCCACCTTGGTTTCCAGGGCCATAGAGACCTGATCCGTAGCCGGCTCCTTGATTACCTGCTCCTGATGCGCCTGCGGAGGCTGCGGCGGCAGCTGATCCATCGTTGGATCCGTATTGGTTTCCGTATGGTCCGAATCCTGAGCCGTATCCTCCATTACCGTAACCAGCTGCGTTTGATCCGTATCCTTGTCCTGATCCGTATCCACCTCGTCCACCGTAAGCTCCGAGTCCATTTCCAAACTCAGCAGCAGCAGCGGCAGCTTCGGCGGCGGCAGCAGCATCAGCGGAAGCGGCAGCAGCTGCGTTGCCTCCATATGATTGACCGTATCCATTTCCTAGACCACCGTTAGCTCCAGATGCACCAGCGCTTGCTGCACTGGCAGATGCACTGGAAGCGGAACCAGCGCCGGATTGACCATCATTAATGACGACGACATTTTGTCCTGATCCGCTACCAGCACCGTAGAGACCAGATCCGTAGCCGTTTCCTTGATTGCCTGCTCCTGATGCGCTTGCGGCAGCAGAGGCGGCGGCAGCTGATCCGGCGGCGTTAGATCCTTGACCTCCGTATGGACCGAATCCTTGGCCGTAAGCTCCATTACCTGTACCAGATGAGGCGGAGGCAGCGGCGGCTGCGGAAGCGGCTGCTGAGTTGCCTCCATTTCCGAGTCCTGATCCAAGTCCTAGGCCAGCGAGTGCGGCAAGTTCATTTTCTAATTCAGCAAGGGAAGCAGAGGCGCCGGAAGCGGCAGCGGCGTCAGCGGCTCCCGATTGTTGTCCGTATCCAGCTCCGTAGCCACCATTTGATCCTGCAGAACCAGCGCTTGCTGCACTGGCAGATGCACTAGCAGCAGATCCTTGGCCGGATTGACCATTGTTAATAACGACAACGTTATCTCCACCTTGGTTTCCAGGGCCATAGAGACCTGATCCGTAGCCGGCTCCTTGATTACCTGCTCCTGATGCGCCTGCGGAGGCTGCGGCGGCAGCTGATCCATCGTTGGATCCGTATTGGTTTCCGTATGGTCCGAATCCTGAGCCGTGTCCTCCATTACCGTAACCAGCTGCGTTTGATCCGTATCCTTGTCCTGATCCGTATCCACCTCGTCCACCGTAAGCTCCGAGTCCATTTCCAAACTCAGCAGCAGCAGCGGCAGCTTCGGCGGCGGCAGCAGCATCGGCGGAAGCGGCAGCAGCTGCGTTGCCTCCATATGATTGACCGTATCCATTTCCTAGACCACCGTTAGCTCCAGATGCACCAGCGCTTGCTGCACTGGCAGTTGCACTGGAAGCGGAACCAGCGCCGGATTGACCATCATTAATGACGACGACATTTTGTCCTGATCCGCTACCAGCACCGTAGAGACCAGATCCGTAGCCGTTTCCTTGATTGCCTGCTCCTGATGCGCTTGCGGCAGCAGAGGCGGCGGCAGCTGATCCGGCGGCGTTAGATCCTTGACCTCCGTATGGACCGAATCCTTGGCCGTAAGCTCCATTACCTGTACCAGATGCGGCGGAGGCACCGGCGGCTGCGGAAGCGGCTGCTGAGTTGCCTCCATTTCCGAGTCCTGATCCAATTCCTAGGCCAGCGAGTGCGGCAAGTTCATTTTCTAATTCAGCAAGGGAAGCAGAGGCGCCGGAAGCGGCAGCGGCGTCAGCGGCTCCCGATTGTTGTCCGTATCCAGCTCCGTAGCCACCATTTGATCCTGCAGAACCAGCGCTTGCTGCACTGGCAGATGCACTAGCAGCAGATCCTTGGCCGGATTGACCATTGTTAATAACGACAACGTTATCTCCACCTTGGTTTCCAGGGCCATAGAGACCTGATCCGTAGCCGGCTCCTTGATTACCTGCTCCTGATGCGCCTGCGGAGGCTGCGGCGGCAGCTGATCCATCGTTGGATCCGTATTGGTTTCCGTATGGTCCGAATCCTGAGCCGTATCCTCCATTACCGTAACCAGCTGCGTTTGATCCGTATCCTTGTCCTGATCCGTATCCACCTCGTCCACCGTAAGCTCCGAGTCCATTTCCAAACTCAGCAGCAGCAGCGGCAGCTTCGGCGGCGGCAGCAGCATCAGCGGAAGCGGCAGCAGCTGCGTTGCCTCCATATGATTGACCGTATCCATTTCCTAGACCACCGTTAGCTCCAGATGCACCAGCGCTTGCTGCACTGGCAGATGCACTGGAAGCGGAACCAGCGCCGGATTGACCATCATTAATGACGACGACATTTTGTCCTGATCCGCTACCAGCACCGTAGAGACCAGATCCGTAGCCGTTTCCTTGATTGCCTGCTCCTGATGCGCTTGCGGCAGCAGAGGCGGCGGCAGCTGATCCGGCGGCGTTAGATCCTTGACCTCCGTATGGACCGAATCCTTGGCCGTAAGCTCCATTACCTGTACCAGATGCGGCGGAGGCACCGGCGGCTGCGGAAGCGGCTGCTGAGTTGCCTCCATTTCCGAGTCCTGATCCAATTCCTAGGCCAGCGAGTGCGGCAAGTTCATTTTCTAATTCAGCAAGGGAAGCAGAGGCGCCGGAAGCGGCAGCGGCGTCAGCGGCTCCCGATTGTTGTCCGTATCCAGCTCCGTAGCCACCATTTGATCCTGCAGAACCAGCGCTTGCTGCACTGGCAGATGCACTAGCAGCAGATCCTTGGCCGGATTGACCATTGTTAATAACGACAACGTTATCTCCACCTTGGTTTCCATGGCCATAGAGACCTGATCCGTAGCCGGCACCTTGATTACCTGCTCCTGATGCGCCTGCGGAGGCAGCGGCGGCAGCTGATCCATCGTTGGATCCGTATTGGTTTCCGTATGGTCCGAATCCGGAGCCGTATCCTCCATTACCGTAACCAGCTGCGTTTGATCCGTATCCTTGTCCTGATCCGTATCCACCTCGTCCACCGTAAGCTCCGAGTCCATTTCCAAACTCAGCAGCAGCAGCGGCAGCTTCGGCGGCGGCAGCAGCATCAGCGGCAGCGGCAGCAGCTGCGTTGCCTCCATATGATTGACCGTATCCATTTCCTAGACCACCGTTAGCTCCAGATGCACCAGCGCTTGCTGCACTGGCAGATGCACTGGAAGCGGAACCAGCGCCGGATTGACCATCGTTAATGACGACGACATTTTGTCCTGATCCGCTACCAGCACCGTAGAGACCAGATCCGTAGCCGTTTCCTTGATTGCCTGCTCCTGATGCGCTTGCGGCAGCAGAGGCGGCGGCAGCTGATCCGGCGGCGTTAGATCCTTGACCTCCGTATGGACCGAATCCTTGGCCGTAAGCTCCATTACCTGTACCAGATGAGGCGGAGGCAGCGGCGGCTGCGGAAGCGGCTGCTGAGTTGCCTCCATTTCCGAGTCCTGATCCAAGTCCTAGGCCAGCGAGTGCGGCAAGTTCATTTTCTAATTCAGCAAGGGAAGCAGAGGCGCCGGAAGCGGCAGCGGCGTCAGCGGCTCCCGATTGTTGTCCGTATCCAGCTCCGTAGCCACCATTTGATCCTGCAGAACCAGCGCTTGCTGCACTGGCAGATGCACTAGCAGCAGATCCTTGGCCGGATTGACCATTGTTAATAACGACAACGTTATCTCCACCTTGGTTTCCAGGGCCATAGAGACCTGATCCGTAGCCGGCTCCTTGATTACCTGCTCCTGATGCGCCTGCGGAGGCTGCGGCGGCAGCTGATCCATCGTTGGATCCGTATTGGTTTCCGTATGGTCCGAATCCTGAGCCGTATCCTCCATTACCGTAACCAGCTGCGTTTGATCCGTATCCTTGTCCTGATCCGTATCCACCTCGTCCACCGTAAGCTCCGAGTCCATTTCCAAACTCAGCAGCAGCAGCGGCAGCTTCGGCGGCGGCAGCAGCATCAGCGGCAGCGGCAGCAGCTGCGTTGCCTCCATATGATTGACCGTATCCATTTCCTAGACCACCGTTAGCTCCAGATGCACCAGCGCTTGCTGCACTGGCAGATGCACTGGAAGCGGAACCAGCGCCGGATTGACCATCGTTAATGACGACGACATTTTGTCCTGATCCGCTACCAGCACCGTAGAGACCAGATGCGTAGCCGTTTCCTTGATTGCCTGCTCCTGATGCGCTTGCGGCAGCAGAGGCGGCGGCAGCTGATCCGGCGGCGTTAGATCCTTGACCTCCGTATGGACCGAATCCTTGGCCGTAAGCTCCATTACCTGTACCAGATGCGGCGGAGGCAGCGGCGGCTGCGGAAGCGGCTGCTGAGTTGCCTCCATTTCCGAGTCCTGATCCAATTCCTAGGCCAGCGAGTGCGGCAAGTTCATTTTCTAATTCAGCAAGGGAAGCAGAGGCGCCGGAAGCGGCAGCGGCGTCAGCGGCTCCCGATTGTTGTCCGTATCCAGCTCCGTAGCCACCATTTGATCCTGCAGAACCAGCGCTTGCTGCACTGGCAGATGCACTAGCAGCAGATCCTTGGCCGGATTGACCATTGTTAATAACGACAACGTTATCTCCACCTTGGTTTCCAGGGCCATAGAGACCTGATCCGTAGCCGGCTCCTTGATTACCTGCTCCTGATGCGCCTGCGGAGGCTGCGGCGGCAGCTGATCCATCGTTGGATCCGTATTGGTTTCCGTATGGTCCGAATCCTGAGCCGTATCCTCCATTACCGTAACCAGCTGCGTTTGATCCGTATCCTTGTCCTGATCCGTATCCACCTCGTCCACCGTAAGCTCCGAGTCCATTTCCAAACTCAGCAGCAGCAGCGGCAGCTTCGGCGGCGGCAGCAGCATCAGCGGAAGCGGCAGCAGCTGCGTTGCCTCCATATGATTGACCGTATCCATTTCCTAGACCACCGTTAGCTCCAGATGCACCAGCGCTTGCTGCACTGGCAGATGCACTGGAAGCGGAACCAGCGCCGGATTGACCATCATTAATGACGACGACATTTTGTCCTGATCCGCTACCAGCACCGTAGAGACCAGATCCGTAGCCGTTTCCTTGATTGCCTGCTCCTGATGCGCTTGCGGCAGCAGAGGCGGCGGCAGCTGATCCGGCGGCGTTAGATCCTTGACCTCCGTATGGACCGAATCCTTGGCCGTAAGCTCCATTACCTGTACCAGATGCGGCGGAGGCACCGGCGGCTGCGGAAGCGGCTGCTGAGTTGCCTCCATTTCCGAGTCCTGATCCAATTCCTAGGCCAGCGAGTGCGGCAAGTTCATTTTCTAATTCAGCAAGGGAAGCAGAGGCGCCGGAAGCGGCAGCGGCGTCAGCGGCTCCCGATTGTTGTCCGTATCCAGCTCCGTAGCCACCATTTGATCCTGCAGAACCAGCGCTTGCTGCACTGGCAGATGCACTAGCAGCAGATCCTTGGCCGGATTGACCATTGTTAATAACGACAACGTTATCTCCACCTTGGTTTCCATGGCCATAGAGACCTGATCCGTAGCCGGCACCTTGATTACCTGCTCCTGATGCGCCTGCGGAGGCAGCGGCGGCAGCTGATCCATCGTTGGATCCGTATTGGTTTCCGTATGGTCCGAATCCGGAGCCGTATCCTCCATTACCGTAACCAGCTGCGTTTGATCCGTATCCTTGTCCTGATCCGTATCCACCTCGTCCACCGTAAGCTCCGAGTCCATTTCCAAACTCAGCAGCAGCAGCGGCAGCTTCGGCGGCGGCAGCAGCATCAGCGGCAGCGGCAGCAGCTGCGTTGCCTCCATATGATTGACCGTATCCATTTCCTAGACCACCGTTAGCTCCAGATGCACCAGCGCTTGCTGCACTGGCAGATGCACTGGAAGCGGAACCAGCGCCGGATTGACCATCGTTAATGACGACGACATTTTGTCCTGATCCGCTACCAGCACCGTAGAGACCAGATCCGTAGCCGTTTCCTTGATTGCCTGCTCCTGATGCGCTTGCGGCAGCAGAGGCGGCGGCAGCTGATCCGGCGGCGTTAGATCCTTGACCTCCGTATGGACCGAATCCTTGGCCGTAAGCTCCATTACCTGTACCAGATGAGGCGGAGGCAGCGGCGGCTGCGGAAGCGGCTGCTGAGTTGCCTCCATTTCCGAGTCCTGATCCAAGTCCTAGGCCAGCGAGTGCGGCAAGTTCATTTTCTAATTCA
Source organism: Melinaea menophilus ssp. n. AW-2005 (assembly GCA_918358695.1). Taxonomy (NCBI): domain Eukaryota; kingdom Metazoa; phylum Arthropoda; class Insecta; order Lepidoptera; family Nymphalidae; genus Melinaea; species Melinaea menophilus. The sequence goes on from OU911042.1 coordinate 29,281,178, forward strand.
GCAAGGGAAGCAGAGGCGCCGGAAGCGGCAGCGGCGTCAGCGGCTCCCGATTGTTGTCCGTATCCAGCTCCGTAGCCACCATTTGATCCTGCAGAACCAGCGCTTGCTGCACTGGCAGATGCACTAGCAGCAGATCCTTGGCCGGATTGACCATTGTTAATAACGACAACGTTATCTCCACCTTGGTTTCCAGGGCCATAGAGACCTGATCCGTAGCCGGCTCCTTGATTACCTGCTCCTGATGCGCCTGCGGAGGCTGCGGCGGCAGCTGATCCATCGTTGGATCCGTATTGGTTTCCGTATGGTCCGAATCCTGAGCCGTATCCTCCATTACCGTAACCAGCTGCGTTTGATCCGTATCCTTGTCCTGATCCGTATCCACCTCGTCCACCGTAAGCTTCGAGTCCATTTCCAAACTCAGCAGCAGCAGCGGCAGCTTCGGCGGCGGCAGCAGCATCAGCGGCAGCGGCAGCAGCTGCGTTGCCTCCATATGATTGACCGTATCCATTTCCTAGACCACCGTTAGCTCCAGATGCACCAGCGCTTGCTGCACTGGCAGATGCACTGGAAGCGGAACCAGCGCCGGATTGACCATCGTTAATGACGACGACATTTTGTCCTGATCCGCTACCAGCACCGTAGAGACCAGATCCGTAGCCGTTTCCTTGATTGCCTGCTCCTGATGCGCTTGCGGCAGCAGAGGCGGCGGCAGCTGATCCGGCGGCGTTAGATCCTTGACCTCCGTATGGACCGAATCCTTGGCCGTAAGCTCCATTACCTGTACCAGATGCGGCGGAGGCAGCGGCGGCTGCGGAAGCGGCTGCTGAGTTGCCTCCATTTCCGAGTCCTGATCCAATTCCTAGGCCAGCGAGTGCGGCAAGTTCATTTTCTAATTCAGCAAGGGAAGCAGAGGCGCCGGAAGCGGCAGCGGCGTCAGCGGCTCCCGATTGTTGTCCGTATCCAGCTCCGTAGCCACCATTTGATCCTGCAGAACCAGCGCTTGCTGCACTGGCAGATGCACTAGCAGCAGATCCTTGGCCGGATTGACCATTGTTAATAACGACAACGTTATCTCCACCTTGGTTTCCAGGGCCATAGAGACCTGATCCGTAGCCGGCTCCTTGATTACCTGCTCCTGATGCGCCTGCGGAGGCTGCGGCGGCAGCTGATCCATCGTTGGATCCGTATTGGTTTCCGTATGGTCCGAATCCTGAGCCGTATCCTCCATTACCGTAACCAGCTGCGTTTGATCCGTATCCTTGTCCTGATCCGTATCCACCTCGTCCACCGTAAGCTCCGAGTCCATTTCCAAACTCAGCAGCAGCAGCGGCAGCTTCGGCGGCGACAGCAGCATCAGCGGCAGCGGCAGCAGCTGCGTTGCCTCCATATGATTGACCGTATCCATTTCCTAGACCACCGTTAGCTCCAGATGCACCAGCGCTTGCTGCACTGGCAGATGCACTGGAAGCGGAACCAGCGCCGGATTGACCATCGTTAATGACGACGACATTTTGTCCTGATCCGCTACCAGCACCGTAGAGACCAGATCCGTAGCCGTTTCCTTGATTGCCTGCTCCTGATGCGCTTGCGGCAGCAGAGGCGGCGGCAGCTGATCCGGCGGCGTTAGATCCTTGACCTCCGTATGGACCGAATCCTTGGCCGTAAGCTCCATTACCTGTACCAGATGCGGCGGAGGCAGCGGCGGCTGCGGAAGCGGCTGCTGAGTTGCCTCCATTTCCGAGTCCTGATCCAATTCCTAGGCCAGCGAGTGCGGCAAGTTCATTTTCTAATTCAGCAAGGGAAGCAGAGGCGCCGGAAGCGGCAGCGGCGTCAGCGGCTCCCGATTGTTGTCCGTATCCAGCTCCGTAGCCACCATTTGATCCTGCAGAACCAGCGCTTGCTGCACTGGCAGATGCACTAGCAGCAGATCCTTGGCCGGATTGACCATTGTTAATAACGACAACGTTATCTCCACCTTGGTTTCCAGGGCCATAGAGACCTGATCCGTAGCCGGCACCTTGATTACCTGCTCCTGATGCGCCTGCGGAGGCAGCGGCGGCAGCTGATCCATCGTTGGATCCGTATTGGTTTCCGTATGGTCCGAATCCTGAGCCGTATCCTCCATTACCGTAACCAGCTGCGTTTGATCCGTATCCTTGTCCTGATCCGTATCCACCTCGTCCACCGTAAGCTCCGAGTCCATTTCCAAACTCAGCAGCAGCAGCGGCAGCTTCGGCGGCGGCAGCAGCATCAGCGGCAGCGGCAGCAGCTGCGTTGCCTCCATATGATTGACCGTATCCATTTCCTAGACCACCGTTAGCTCCAGATGCACCAGCGCTTGCTGCACTGGCAGATGCACTGGAAGCGGAACCAGCGCCGGATTGACCATCGTTAATGATGACGACATTTTGTCCTGATCCGCTACCAGCACCGTAGAGACCAGATCCGTAGCCGTTTCCTTGATTGCCTGCTCCTGATGCGCTTGCGGCAGCAGAGGCGGCGGCAGCTGATCCGGCGGCGTTAGATCCTTGACCTCCGTATGGACCGAATCCTTGGCCGTAAGCTCCATTACCTGTACCAGATGAGGCGGAGGCAGCGGCGGCTGCGGAAGCGGCTGCTGAGTTGCCTCCATTTCCGAGTCCTGATCCAAGTCCTAGGCCAGCGAGTGCGGCAAGTTCATTTTCTAATTCAGCAAGGGAAGCAGAGGCGCCGGAAGCGGCAGCGGCGTCAGCGGCTCCCGATTGTTGTCCGTATCCAGCTCCGTAGCCACCATTTGATCCTGCAGAACCAGCGCTTGCTGCACTGGCAGATGCACTAGCAGCAGATCCTTGGCCGGATTGACCATTGTTAATAACGACAACGTTATCTCCACCTTGGTTTCCAGGGCCATAGAGACCTGATCCGTAGCCGGCTCCTTGATTACCTGCTCCTGATGCGCCTGCGGAGGCTGCGGCGGCAGCTGATCCATCGTTGGATCCGTATTGGTTTCCGTATGGTCCGAATCCTGAGCCGTATCCTCCATTACCGTAACCAGCTGCGTTTGATCCGTATCCTTGTCCTGATCCGTATCCACCTCGTCCACCGTAAGCTCCGAGTCCATTTCCAAACTCAGCAGCAGCAGCGGCAGCTTCGGCGGCGGCAGCAGCATCAGCGGAAGCGGCAGCAGCTGCGTTGCCTCCATATGATTGACCGTATCCATTTCCTAGACCACCGTTAGCTCCAGATGCACCAGCGCTTGCTGCACTGGCAGATGCACTGGAAGCGGAACCAGCGCCGGATTGACCATCATTAATGACGACGACATTTTGTCCTGATCCGCTACCAGCACCGTAGAGACCAGATCCGTAGCCGTTTCCTTGATTGCCTGCTCCTGATGCGCTTGCGGCAGCAGAGGCGGCGGCAGCTGATCCGGCGGCGTTAGATCCTTGACCTCCGTATGGACCGAATCCTTGGCCGTAAGCTCCATTACCTGTACCAGATGCGGCGGAGGCAGCGGCGGCTGCGGAAGCGGCTGCTGAGTTACCTCCATTTCCGAGTCCTGATCCAATTCCTAGGCCAGCGAGTGCGGCAAGTTCATTTTCTAATTCAGCAAGGGAAGCAGAGGCGCCGGAAGCGGCAGCGGCGTCAGCGGCTCCCGATTGTTGTCCGTATCCAGCTCCGTAGCCACTATTTGATCCTGCAGAACCAGCGCTTGCTGCACTGGCAGATGCACTAGCAGCAGATCCTTGGCCGGATGGACCATTGTTAATAACGACAATGCTGTCTCCACCTTGGTTTCCAGTGCCATAGAGACCTGATCCGTAGCCGGCTCCTTGATTACCTGCTCCTGATGAGCCAGCGGAGGCTGCGGCGGCAGCTGATCCATCGTTGGATCCGTATTGGTTTCCGTATGGTCCGAATCCGGAGCCGTATCCTCCATTACTGTAACCAGCTGCGTTTGATCCGTATCCTTGTCCTGATCCGTATCCACCTCGTCCACCGTAAGCTCCGAGTCCATTTCCAAACTCAGCAGCAGCAGCGGCAGCTTCGGCGGCTGCAGCAGCATCAGCGGCAGCAGCAGCAGCTGCGGTGCCTCCATATGATTGACCGTATCCATTTCCTAGACCACCGTTAGCTCCAGATGCACCAGCGCTTGCTGCACTGGCAGATGCACTTGAAGCGGAACCAGCGCCGGATTGACCATCATTAATGACGACGACATTTTGTCCTGATCCGCTACCAGCACCGTAGATACCAGCTTCGTAGCCGTTTCCTTGATTGCCTGCTCCTGATGCGCTAGCGGCAGCAGAGGCGGCGGCAGCTGATCCGACGGCGGTGCCACTATTTCCGAGTCCCGATCCAAGTCTTTGGCTAGCGAGTGCGGCAAGTTCATTTTCTAATTTAGCAAGGGAGGCAGCGGCGCCGATAGCGGCAGCGGCATCAGCGGCTCCCGATTGTTGTCCGTACCCAACACCGTAACCACCATTTGATCCTGCGGAATCGGCGCTTGCTGCACTAGCAGATGCACTAGCAGTAGATCCTTGGCCGGATTGTCCATTGTTAATAACGATAATGTTATCTCTACCTTGGTTTCCAGCTCCATAGAGTCCTGATGCGGTTGCGGAGGCTGCGGCGGCAGCTGCTCCATCGTTGGATCCGTATTGGTTTCCGTATGGTCCGAATCCTGAGCCGTATCCTCCATTACCGTAACCAGCTGCGTTAGATCTGTATACCTGTCCTGATCCGTATCCACCTCGTCCACCGTAAGCTCCGAGTCCATTTTCCAGTCCTCCGTTAGCTCCAGCTGCACCAGTGCTTGCTGCACTGGCTGATGCACTGGAAGCGGAAGCAGCACCGGATTGACCTTCATTAATGACTACGATATTTTCTCCTGACGCGCTTGCGGTAATAGAGGCGGCGGCAGCTGATCCGACGGCGTTAGATCCTTGACCTCCATATGGACCGAATCCTTGGCCGTAAGCCCCACTACCTGTATCAGATGCGGCGGAAGCAGCGGCGGCTGCGGATGCGTCTGCTGAGTTGCCTCCATTTCCGAGTCCTGATCCAAGTCCTAAGCCAGCGATTGCGGCAAGTTCATTTTCTAATTTAGCAAGGGAAGCAGAGGCGCCGGCTGCGGCAGCAGCGTCAGCGGCTTCCGATTGTTGTCCGTATCCAGCTCCGTATCCACCATTTGATCCTGCAGAACCAGCGCTTGCTGCACTGGCAGATGCACTAGCAGCAGATCCTTGGCCGGATTGACCATTGTTAATAACGACAATGCTGTCTCTACCTTGGTTTCCAGTGCCATAGAGACCTGATCCGTAGCCGGCTCCTTGATTACCTGCTCCTGATGAGCCTGCGGAGGCTGCGGCGGCAGCTGATCCATCGTTGGATCCGTATTGGTTTCCGTATGGTCCGAATCCGGAGCCGTATCCTCCATTACTGTAACCAGCTGCGTTTGATCCGTATCCTTGTCCTGATCCGTATCCACCTCGTCCACCGTAAGCTCCGAGTCCATTTCCAAACTCAGCAGCAGCAGCGGCAGCTTCGGCGGCTGCAGCAGCATCAGCGGCAGCAGCAGCAGCTGCGGTGCCTCCATATGATTGACCGTATCCATTTCCTAGACCACCGTTAGCTCCAGATGCACCAGCGCTTGCTGCACTGACAGATGCACTTGAAGCGGAACCAGCGCCGGATTGACCATCATTAATGACGACGACATTTTGTCCTGATCCGCTACCAGCACCGTAGATACCAGCTTCGTAGCCGTTTCCTTGATTGCCTGCTCCTGATGCGCTAGCGGCAGCAGAGGCGGCGGCAGCTGATCCGACGGCGGTGCCACTATTTCCGAGTCCCGATCCAAGTCTTTGGCTAGCGAGTGCGGCAAGTTCATTTTCTAATTTAGCAAGGGAGGCAGCGGCGCCGATAGCGGCAGCGGCATCAGCGGCTCCCGATTGTTGTCCGTACCCAACACCGTAACCACCATTTGATCCTGCGGAATCGGCGCTTGCTGCACTAGCAGATGCACTAGCAGTAGATCCTTGGCCAGATTGTCCATTGTTAATAACGATAATGTTATCTCTACCTTGGTTTCCAGCTCCATAGAGTCCTGATGCGCTTGCGGAGGCTGCGGCGGCAGCTGCTCCTTCGTTGGATCCGTATGGTCCGAATCCTGAGCCGTATCCTCCATTACCGTAACCAGCTGCGTTTGATCCGTATCCCTGTCCTGATCCGTATCCACCTCGTCCACCGTAAGCTCCGAGTCCATTTTCCAGACCTCCGTTAGCTCCAGCCGCACCAGCGCTTGCTGCACTGGCTGATGCACTGGAAGCGGAAGCAGCACCGGATTGACCTTCATTAATGACTACGACATTTTGTCCTGACGCGCTTGCGGTAGCAGAGGCGGCGGCAGCTGATCCGACAGCGTTAGGTCCTTGACCTCCGTATGGTGCTTGTGGGTGACCATATTGTTTCAATTTATTTGCTGTTTTTGATGTTGCGACCGTTGGTCTCTCCGATTGCACTTCATAAGAAGCACTTCCAGCTGTCGATCCAGCGGCAGTCGCAGTTGCTGAACTGGAAGTTGAAGCTCTCGCCCCTGATCCTGGTACTTTTTTAATTATGACATCTTCTTCAAATATCCTTTCATGACCAGAAGCATCTACTTCAATTCTTATTGTTCGGACTTTAACGTCGTTTCCAGTGACATCGTTACTTACGTGTCCCTGTCTTTCGAAGTTCGTGCGTGTTGTCGATTTTTCCCATACTTCTCCAGTTTGGTCCACATCAAATTCATCACTAGTGCTTACATTTTTATTTTGTAAAGCATTTCCATCAGAGAAAATGTTTATCAACTCATTGACGATATCGTCTGACGGCGAAGCCGACGACACGTACTGAAAATCAAATATATCTCATGTATATATCGGTTATCTTTTGTGTGGCAACTCTAAATAGTTTATGATTTGATCAGCTACAGCTTTTATAATGTATAAACATAGTAATACAAGGGAACTTACCGGCCCTTCGGGCCAGGAAGTTCTAGGGTCAAATGTCACGTATGAGGTTGGCACCTACCCTATTTTGTAGCCTGATTCAATAGCTTTTTTTTGATGTATTACACATTATTGTGTGATTTGTGGGTGATAAGTGATGCGCGTGCATACAGAGTCAATTAGCTCATTATTATATAGTAAGGATTACAAACATATGAACAGGTTTCGAATTATAACTAAGGAACAAAAAAAATGGTTTTTAGTACAAGACTGACAGATCGAGTGTTAAGTAGGTAGATAGTTGAGGTTATGGATTTTATTACGAACATTTAAGTAGAAGATTGTAAGATTTATTTAAATTTAACTTCTAGGTGCGTAGAATTATGCATTTGAGTTTAAATATATTAGTTATATCCTTGAAAAACTTTAGTCGTCGATTCAAAACGTGGATATTAATCAGCATTTTTATAATATTTATTTTTAATTCTGTTAAGAATGTTCCAAAAAGTTCCTCCGCTCAAAAGAAATCAGGAGTTAACTTGTATTTGTAACGTCACATTTACTTAAAAAGTACATTTTTTTAAACATCCTAATCCAATGATGAAACACAATAAGTTATATGTAATGACAAACTCACCTGAAGAGCGCACAAGATCACGAAGGCTATGACTCTCATGTTTGTGAGAGTTCGAACCGAACTGATGATTTTTCGAAGTTTTCAGGGCTTTTTATACTCCAAATTCTCCATAACGATCGACGTAAAACTATTCATTTTAAATATTTACTTTAAAACCAAATTAAATATTTTTAATAAAGCCTTGTAATTTCAAACAATACGCTCATTACATGTTGATTGAGATATTGTAATTTTGCATAAATTCACATATTTGCTTTTCAGTATCCACGTCACATTATATTTTTTATATTATCTTTTACAAAGACGAGCATGTACTTTAATACTAAACACAAAACACACGGTGAACTAACAAGCTAAATTTGTTAATAACAGTTAAACTAACTGTGAAAACCATGAATACCACTAACTACTACCATAGTCTTAAAAACTATCTTTACTCCATGGCTTTCATAATAAGCAATTATTTATATTACGCAATAAAAAAAACATGCAATAATGATATTTAGTAAACAACATTATTAAGATTTTTCATTATTAATAAATAAAATTAGACGTTTAAAACCCTTATTAAGTAGCACAGCCCTCCTTATTCAATTTTACTACAAAACAAAAAAATTACAATCCGTTTCTTGTTTTATCAGTGGCAGTAACCTACCAGTGGATTGATTTGGTAGAACGAGAAAGATTGATCTTAATCTCGGATTCGGGGTTTTCGATAGAAAAAGCGTTAAGGGGCTCCTTACCCTTCTAGTGGGTTAATGTGTAAATGATATTTAATTTCTTAATAGTTAACTATTAAAAGACGCGTTCATTTTTATTAATATTTTGTTTGTCATAATTATAGTTATTCTAAATAAAGATATGGACTATGTTAGGATTTGAAGTGAGAATTTTTTAAACTTATTATAGAATCCCGTTTCTTATTGAGGATAATTGTTAATCAGTCTTGAACTTTGTAACTTTTTAGGAACAGTCATCCAGATTTTTCAAAATAACGAATATTATTAATTAGTAATATTTTGTAAAACGTTCAAACCTTTATGGAAACAAAATTAAGGATAAAATTTCTATTTTCGTTTGAAGCGTAAATTGAAATTTTCCATTTTATCTGCAATGTTTTTTGTATGTGATATTATTATTATATATATTTTTTTAATATAATAATATTTACTATATTTCACTATTAATATTATAAAACAGGTAACTCTATATATTTTCTTTTTTCAGAACTTGTTTTAATTAATTTAATATATTTCTTAAATTTTTTTATTACTAGTCGTTGCAAACAAGTTTTGCCAGCTATCTCGGAATAAAATGATAAACCATCATAAATCACACAAAATATATAATTATACAAATTCATACAGCACACTATTGTTATTATAGCAAAAACAATTATCATCTCGAGAATATTAGATATTCTCGAGAGAAAGGTTCCTAAATATTGACTCGGATAAGCTAACGATACCAAATTTCATAAGATATTTTTTTTTCTTGTAAAACCCTTCCTCATCCTTAAGAGGGTTAAAAATAGCTTAAATGGTATTTTATGGGTCATTTTTAAATATATAAAAATAAAAAATGAAATGTAGTTATATATAAAAATGTATATTCGCCCACCGTATAAAACAAATATGTCGCCGAGTGTACTGTATTACGGTTTTGAACAATTACATCTGTGTAAATAAATAATTAAAGTAATTGATATATCAATTGTATAAGACTGTTTACAAATGACTTTACGCACATATAGAAAATTAATTTCAATACAATTAAACCTTTATTATATATTTTCAAATTCGTGATGGCCGATTTTTATTATTGGATTATATTAGGTATTTATAATATTATTTGTTTTTGATAATATTTTATTGATACGCCAAGATAGGACTATATAGGACTATCGTAGAGAATGCCAGGATATTCACTAAAATCCAACGTTTTAACATTATAGTGTGACGTCACGGGATCTATTTCATACTTTACTATGACCCTCTGGATGTATAGAGTATAAGAATTTATCGAACCATTATCTTTTTCAATTACTTGGTTCCTACATGACTGAAATTGAGTTCCAAGTTATCACAATATATGCAAAGATGATTTAATCAATCTACCTAAATTATTGAAAACGCGACCCGAAATTTAAAAAGTTACATTATTATTATATCTTCTAAATAAAACAAAAAAAAATTAAAAAGCTAAAAAAAAATATTATCAATAGTCAAACGCCTGTCAATAATGTTATAGCAACCAACTGTTTATAGTAATTGCCTTATTTTTTTCAAAATATGTTATTAATTTAATTCAAAAATGAAATTACTTAATCAATTTAACTAAAACCCTCTGAGCTCAATTTTAACCCTTGCATTTTTATAAACGAGTCCCAGGTTCGGTACCTGACGGTGATCTGTATATGCATAGAGAATCTAATTATTATCAGTTAACTTTATACATATTATGAAGTTATATTTCAATTTAATTAAGGATTAATCTTCTTTCTATAACACTATTAAGTTACTATCGATTTTATCCTAAAGTATAAATCTTTTGATACAATGTGTTACATCAAAGTGTGAAATCAAAATGAAACCATGCACCAGGAGTTCGTTTGAGGTACCTGGCTTATAGACTTCAATATTGTTCCTTTGGTGACACCAGCACTCGTTTTCGAAAAATCGAAATAGCAATTTTGAAATAGTCATAGACGAACTAACAACAGCTTACTCACGGACAGATTACACTGACTTATTGTAAAAATTGACGATGTAAAAGTGCGTGTTAATGACTACTTAAATATAGTATGAATTTGTAAATCAAGTAAAGTTTTTTTTTTATAAATAGTCTAATTGTAGTTTAAAAAAATATGAACTTTAAAAATAAAAAGATTTGTAAAATTTCACATAAAACTTTTTTCACAATTTTTTGTCTATTTATCTGTTTTTTATGATTTTGATAATCTTTTTGTGTGGTGGATATCTGGTTTAATGTATATAATACTTCGAACGCAATATACTTTCACGGGAAAACTAAAATACATTTCTATCTATAGTTACAAAATACAAAATTAATCAAAACTATTAGACGGATTTTAATTAAATTTTGTGTTGCGTTGGCTTAATATGGGAATTAAAAGCATCGTTTAGGATGAATTTGGATTTTCTGCAATAATTAAGTCGCTAATACACATTATATATAACCAAGTAAATAACCTATAATTACGTCAAGTTCAAACCCATGATAGCCAAATAGACAGACAGACAAACAATGTGTAGGTACATATGTCAATTTATTTTATTTAATGTACAGATTTTGTCTCTTTCCTTTTCTTTCTTCTTTTCTTGATAACTTTTGAATGGCTAAACATTTTTTCAATCTGTTTTCGCTATAACACCCGCGTTCGACTCAAACATACATGAGAAAATTTTTAGCTAATTATCTCGTCGCATTCTGGAGACAACTAAACACAAAAAAAGTCTCCCAAACGGTTAAGAGCTTCGCTTACGCTCAGCTCAATTAAAAGTAATTTGATATTCAGAGTAATTAATATTTAATAATTTATTATTTATAGTAACACAAAATATTACATATATTTATAAAGATAACAATTATTTGTGTTACTGTCTGTCTTACACCGAAAATAATATTAGGATATTTTTAACATAAAAAAACGATTCGCTACAAAATGGTGGATATTTTATACAAAGCAAGTATTAAAAGCATCAATTTATTATTTTTGAGTCTTATAGACATATTAATAATTAATTATCGCCCTGTCGGTTTGTCTGTTAATATTTTTTTTATAGTTATACCTATGTAAAGCTATATGAACGCTTTCAGTCCACTTCAAGCTTTTTATATGATTTGTAAGATAATTTAATCAATATGTGAAGAACTTATTGAAAATGATTTTTGACTTTATTAATTAACGACTTAGATAAAAAAATAAGAGATAAAGAAGATCTAGAGTATATATCAAAAAAATACTTTAAAAAAAAATGTTATGTATAAAATTTTAGCTCCGATATTCTTTTTTTAGTATTTATCAAATAACATACTAAAACAAAATATCAGAAATAAAAAAAAGTTCCTTTTTTTAATAATAAGTCTAATTTTGAACCGTTTCATAAAACTATAAAAATAACAAAGAAAAGTCAATTAACACCTTCAAAGAACATCTAATAGAATATCGCTAATACTAACGGTTTCGCAACATGGTGTACTATTAATTAATATATAAAAAATACACACAAAAACACGTGGCATGAAATAAAAGGTCCCTCCTCATCTACTTGTCTCGTTATTTTTAATAAATTAAATTATACACTTAAATAAAGGCTACGTTTAACGAGCATCTTAAATTATTTTACTGTTTAATATAATGTTAACAACTCTAACTCTTCTTTAATTAACTTAAATTAAATTTTTAATTAATATCGTATCTGGATTTGAACCTGCACCTTTGGGATATCATTTCTATCGGTATATCAACTGAGCTACCGTGTCCTTCCATTTTTTAATTTAACATTCTTTTTGTAACCGTTTTTATCGATATTTGATATGAAAGATTAGATTTCAGTTAAAAAGCCAGAGTTCTTGCACCTTTTTCTTTGTGGTAAATTTTTCCTAAGAAATTTATAAAAAAAAAGAAAAAGAAATTCGTTATTTTTTTTACAAATAAATATAAGTTTCTTACTTACATTCTTGTAAGTTCAACACCAAGACCCCATTGTTTTGGACCCCTAATTGACAGGATGGTGTAAATCAAATATTTTCCCAAGCAAACTTGGTCTCAATATAAGTGTTTGGAGAGGTCCACAAATATTGTAACCTCGGTGACCCTCGGTCTTATCTAATTAAAGGTTTTCTAATTTAGACAGATAAAGGTGAGGAAGGAAGAGTTTTTCAATATATCACATCAAACGACGTTTAGCAAGTAAGTTAAGAATTACAGAAATAATATACTAAAAATTACTTATTAGAGTTAAAAATCTTTAGAATGAAAAAATGAAGAAAGTGAGTATGAAAGAAAGAGAAAGAGATATTGGACATCGAATTCAAGTAAATATTTTTTTTTTGCCGAAACGGACCTCAAAACTGGTGTCATTATCGGGGGGTATGTTTTTTATTATTAATATATATATAAAAAACTATATTAATTACTTTAGTCAATAGAATCATTAAATTTGACAGTTTATTATGAAACACCTGACACGTATGAGACAACTCTTCCACATCTGTCACGTCTGTCGACAGTCTGCTCCGTGAATGACATAATAATATAATTGTTTTTTATTAATAATAAAATATAATTATCGTTTTTAAATGTGTGTACTTAGTAGTCAAATTCATTATAAATGATATATTATACGTTAAGAAAAAAAAATGATTTTCTTATACGAATATTTTGAGATGAAAACTATTAAAATTTGCACAGTTAAACTTTACATAGAGAAGTATAATTCATATAACTTATTTCAATATAACAGATAAATTGGTGTTTTTTGTTTAATAACACTGTCAATGTCAAATAAATAAAATATTAATTCAAAGAGTGGACTGTCGCCTGACTTAAAAGAATAAAATAAAAACCAGCAAAGTGTGTGTCCTGCCACGTGCAATGTAGGGTTCCGTAGTTATTCCGTAGCAGACATTTACACTGGCGAAACTTTCATGGATATTTTTATGATAAACAGAACATTATTTAGATTAATCTTCTAAGATTAAGTCATCATTTGTAAGCTCACAAAAATGTACATTTTTAGTTAACCGACTATTTATAAACTTACAGCCTACTTGGTTGTGATAATTTCGATAATTTTTCACACCTCCTAAATCAGCCATCTGGCAGGGGGAGGGATAATTGAATTTAACAAAAATTTGCACCTCATACATTTAAAGTTCACAAATGAATCCCTTAGTCGAAAAGTGTTCTTTGCAAACCCATATCTTTTAAAGATCTGTTAAACCATAATAAAAAAATTCTTCCAACACTTTGTAGGCATGACTAATGTAATATATTTCTATTACAAAGAGTCTGAGTCTTTATATATATTTGACACTGACAGTAATATTGTAAATAATCATTAAATTGATTTGTGTGATACATATGGCAATGTGTGTATTTTTATTAATTCAACGAATTTCAAATGCCTTACTTATAAAAAATTTAATATAAACTCCATTTTATTCTTCTCAGATCACATAATTTTCTTAAGTTTACAAAATTTTTTCTTAAACCTTATATATGACAACAAAATGGACCAAAGAATATATAAAAAAAAATTTTAAAATAAATACATACCGTATATAATAAAAACAGGTAAATCGAAATCAATATAAAAATGAAGACACCTTCGTAATCGGTTAAAGAGTAGTGACAGCTTAATCGTCAGCTCGGACACCCCGGAACTAATCACTTTGAAGGTTTAAGCGAATATATACTCTATTTCCATGGAATAAGGCAATTAAAATAGAAAATACGTTAGGGCACAGTGACAGCAGGTTAATTATATCTTTGTCTGTTGACGGTCTGTTCCTTAATAACACAAAAAATAACATAATTGATTTGTTTGTTAGTATAATGCTTCTTAATAGTATTTTTTACCGATATTTAAAAAATCGGTTAACATGTGTTAAGTTTATGGGAGGAGAGGGGAGGGATAATATGCCCCCCCCCTCCCCCCCTTTCGAGTAAAGGAGTACTTGATTTGTCATATTTTTTTAATAATTTTAAAATTATTTTTATTAATATTATTATCTTATCTTTTATTATCTATCCTTGTTCGTAATATAGTTAATAATATCTTTAATTTTAGACAGTTTTGGATTTATTTTATTCAATACATACATATATTTTTTTAGAGTATTGTACGCGTTTTCTAGAACATACTAATCTCCTAAAAATAGTAATCTCCTAAAAATGCCATCAGCGTCCCAAGTCCCTCTTCCCTCCTACTAAACGAAGTCGGGTAATTCATATTTATTTAATCAATTATTCATAATTATTAATTAATATAATCTAATAATATTAACTTTTATAAACATCAACAAACAAAAATCCGTACATAGTGTAGGTAGCCAAAGTCATACGTAGGTCACTGGAGAGTCAAATTCGGCAATAAAATCTGAATCGCAACACAAATCAAGGTGCACATTGTTAGCTGGAACTTCTGAGATCTGAAACGGAACACAAATCAAGCAACTTCTTAGATCCGGACAGATTGCTAAATGGTTCCGAAGTTCGGAACTTGAGGAACTTAACGAGATAGTGAGTAAACTGAACGGTCGTTCTGTTTGTATGTCCGACAAATTGGACAAATTGAATCTGCTATTTTGATATATATATACGTATACGTGAGTGTGGTTATTTTATTCTGTATAAGTTTTTTTTCTTTATATAATTGGTATCAGTAATATGAGGTTTTTTAATATAATATAAAGTTATTAACAAATTATAATGATTGACTGATAATATAATTATAATAAATAAAAAGTTTTTTTATTATTCAAAAATTTTTTTTAATAAATTTTACAAATAAACAAAATAAAAAAAAACAAATATAAGTATTTATAAGTAAAAAAAAAATAAATCGTTAAAAATTGTGTACCATATGGTGGTTAATAATTATTGCTTGTAAGAAATAGGGTTGTCACCCTTGCGTTAACATCCTCCTTATGATCACAGACCAAGACGCGTGCTTTATTTTCAAACATATGAACCTTATCCCATTGGCATAGAGTTGATAATAATTTAAAATAATTTCCAAGACGCTCCAGTAACGTCCTACGATCACAGACCAAGACTCTTATCACATGGTAGTTCAGGTGATTTTCAACTGTATGTCCGTACAATAAAGGTGATATTAGATTGATAATTATAAATAAGTAAATGTATGCAAATGATGTATTTCCGTTCGTGTGTCCGGCGCGTGTGTGTGTTACGTGCACTATGTTAGTACATCTGCCAGTAATGACCGTTATTTTTAAATATTTTTTTCATTGAAACAAAAAAAAAATTTTTTTTTTCTTTTAATTGAATAGACTCTATAAGAGAGTATATAAGCAATAATTCAAAATAATTCACTATTAATACTTAGTTTTCACGTGGCTCGTGTACGAAAAAAATTTTTTTTTTACACATAGCCTCGGATCTATTGCTAGTTACAAAATTTAATAGTAAAAAAAAATCTAATTAAAAGTACAAAATTCGGAAATATAACCTCGAAAATTAAACGAACTGTCTTGTGATAATATCAAAATAATATTTAATAATTGGAATTTTAAAAAAAAGATTACAAAGTCAAAGTGTATTTTACATTTAATATGACAAGATAATTATTATTCTTACAATATAATTTCAGTACAGTTATTGTAATGCAAATATATATTTTATTCATTAATAATCAAAATATATGTATAAAAAATCAATTATAAGTTTGATAAATTCTTTCGAAATTTAACAAATGTATTATATAAATATACATTTTTTTACCGACCGAAATGTTCTTCCGAAGCGGCGCGTGCGCCGATATGACCGTTAAAAATAAACCACCGTGCGATACTGCACAGGGACGGACTGGGACTATTCAATTTGCATTGTTTAATATATTTAACACTAAACCTACCAAGTATCGGTCAAATTGACCGTTCTTAAAAATTTGGAAAACTTACATATTTTTATGCGTTATAATATCGTTATCAAACTACATGACAATTCTTAGAATATGCATATAATATTTTCATCACTCTTTACTTTTAGTTATATCCATTATTACCTGCGTTATATAATAAAATAACTTTTAATTACCGGTCAATTTGACCGCGTGCGATAGGAACAGGTATACAAGAATTGTCGGTAGGTTTAGTGTTAAAGGAAATTTTATTCCAGACAATTACAAAAGCAGTAAAAAACAACGAAATAACCTGATGTCCGGAAAAGGTAGAGCTCTCAGTATTCTGGCAGTTTTGACACCATGTTACACTGATTGGCCAGACCTACATAGTGTTATAGGATGAATGGATATTATGGAAAATATTACCTAAGAAAGGTTCAATTATATTTGGAAACCCGGCAAAAATAAGGTCGAGTGCACATTAAGGATATCAAGTCAATTGAGAACAATTCATAAACAATCTTTATTTTTATATATATATAATAATAATATTTTTATAATAAAATTATTATGCCAACAAAAAAATACGTCTTTAAAAGCTTTTTATATTTTTGAGATACAATCCGTCCCTGTCGGTATTGTCGCCTATACAAGGAACAACAGTAGTGTTCGCAAAGAAAACTTGCCCTTAAACATTATTTTTTATTTAAACCGGAATAACATTACGTAGCTTTAATTGTCATAGGAATAAAAGCTATTTTACTTTACCAATAAATAATAGTGTGATGTGTTTTAAATATGAAATTGTGACCGTCGCCTCTTTTATTTAGAATTAAATTTTTATTTAATATATTTTTTAAACAAAATAAAAATTGTGATTGGATAAAATGAATATTCATTAAGTAATATGAATAATTTTTAATTATTAATATATATATTTTTTTATAAAATATATTTTTTATGGGCACTATTTTGTAAGATGTATTTTATTGTAAAAAAATATTACTATATGATTATAAAATGACGATAATGAAAAAAATATTTAAAAAAGAATGCATGCCACTTAAAAGCACCACCTTTATCACAATTCAAACCTAACGAAGGGGATCGAAGGGCCCAACGTAACGTCTTTTCGCCCCCAAGACGTCGAGTTCCTTGTCGACCGCCGAATGTGCGGGCTGCTCTCCCGCCACTATTTAAATATGATTCTAACTTTAAAAGAAATTTAAAATTAGAACAAGCAGCATTCGGTACGGTATTTTTATTTTTTTCATATATATAATATTTTATGATTATTTTCGGCCAGTGTTTTAAAGTTGTTTTAGTGCAATAGTGAAGTGAAGTGCAATTAGTTGTTTGGGTGTTTTATAGTGTTAGTGTTATTTCATTTTAGACAATTATTTTTTATGAGGTAAGTTTTATTATATTATTTGATTTATATATAATATTATAGAATTCATATAAATTATTTGCATACATTCATTTCAGATCATGTTTTGATAGGTAATATTAATCAGCTGTCAGTTTGACGTGTGAGGTTGCGCGAAATAGTCCAATTTTAGTTTGAAATGAACATAAAAATACACATATTATTAAAATATATGACAAAAAAATTAATTACTTTATATTTTACTTAACACCACTGGATTGGAACTGTAATAGTTTTTGAATCTCTATTTTTAAATCAGTTTTAGCGGACAGATAAATGTGACCGTAACAGAGTAAAAAAAAACATGATTAAGGAACGTTAATAAAATATATAATAACATCTATTAAAAAAAATTCCATGTCATTCTTACATCCACCCAAGATCTAACACTGTGTATTTTAAGAAAGCGATAACATATCATTACTTACGGATAACGTGAAGTATGACGTCATCACTAACTACAAGGTCATCGATCTGACATAAAAATGACATTAAATGTCAAGTGTTGACGTCACCTGTCACGGATGAGTTTGATAGAACTGACGATAGTTTTGACATTCAGTAACACAATTTACAACAATAATACGAATATTATTAGGCATTTAAAATATATATGTTAATAGGTTTGTATCTATGACTATATAATTTAAAGATAGGTTACCCAATAACTGTACGTAACTGGACATTAATATGACGTAAATATTACATAAGATAGACATCACATGAATGTTACATTGACACTGAAAAGATATAAATATGTCAGTATGATATTATTTTTACATAAAAGTTCATACATATATGATATGTATGTGAAGTCAAAATAAGGTCACGGCCTGACCACATGATCTTATTTTGACCAGTATGAGTATACAAAAAAAGTTTATTGATCTCTGTATTATAAACTAACTACCTGTGTTTGTAATCTATTCTCAAGGGATTTAATGAAAAAATTAATCCCTGATACGATTTTGATAAAATTACTATATTAACACTAAACCTACCGAGAATTCTTGTATACCTGTACCTACCGCACGTCGTCAAATTGACCGGTAATTAAAAATTATTTTATTATATAACGCAGGTAATAATGGAAATAACTAAAAGTAAAGAGTGAAGAAAATATTATATGCATATTCTAAGAATTGTCATGTAGTTTGATAACGATACTATAACATTTAAAAATGTGTAAGTTTTACAAAAGTTTAAGAACGGTCAATTTGACCGGTACTTGGTAGGTTTAGTGTTAATATCGGTAATTCTACAAAAAAACCGGCCACTGGTAAGTAATGTTGTACTTTTCATAAACCATTCAAAATGCATGATTGCGAGGGGTTTTTATTTAGCTTTTGATAACACTAACTCGCTGATTTAATTCAATTAATCCTGAATCATCCTGGATATGTATAAAACTTTTACACATTTTATTTACATACATAATAAAACTACACCTCGTTTATAGAAACGGGATATTAGTTAATACATCCCTAATTATCGTATTTATAAGAGCAGTGAACCAAGCTATGATTGACCACATCAAAGAACATTAACATAATATAAATAAAATAAAAATGCAAACTTACACGAATATTAAAATGTCATTAATCTGCAGCGGCGGCCTTGACACTGAACACCACGCCGTTATTACGTCCATTAACCCCGAATGAATCAATAACTCATTACTCTTTTATTTCGTTTAACGTTTAAAAATAACGCATTTTTTCGTGTACGCCGCCCCAATTATTGGGTGAAGGTTGTACCAATTATGACGTCACAGCCCGACGTAGCGTATTACGTGTTTTAATGTATTTTTATTTATTCCCGGCAGCGCCAATGAGTTTTTTGTGTGTCAATAAGTTTATTGACGTGGCGCGCGCGGGCTTTTTTTTTTTATCGAACGTCAACATCGGCGCTGGTTGTTTGTTTTACAGCTGTTCTTTTAATGATATTTTATTTAATGTTAAATTTATTTTGTGGTTGATCGCTTCTTGATTTCTGTTTTACACCGATTATTAAGATCGAATTATTTAGGTGAAAGTTATTATAAGATTGTTTTTTTTTTAAATTGACACCAACGTCAAGATCAAAAATAGAGAACCTTGATAAAAATATATAAACTTAAACTTACTGGTTAAGTATGAAAAATAGTGTGTTAGTTAATAAGTTAACGAATTGACTACATATAAACAATTCAAATCCAAGTTAGAATTAACACAAGCTTGGACAGCGGTGGACCACAAGGAGCCATCTAATTGCTGAGATTTACGGTTAGGGATTTGTTAGCCAAATTGAAAATTGACTATAAATTAACCGGTAACAAGTGACAGCTCTGGACACCACTAATATCGGATAAGCCGGGGTTGTTTATTATCGAATACTTATATGTGTTTAAAATATTTGTAGTATATTTATTTTAGAAGATATATTAATTAAAATTAATAATTAAAAAAAAATTTTTTTTTTGTGTTTTATGTTTGTAAAAATTATTACATAAAACTCGTGTCAAAAACATATTATATAAAAAAAAAAAACAATTTATATTAAAACTATGTTAAAATAATATTAATATGTTAAATCATTAACTAACTTGCATTAGGTAAAAAAACAATTTATTCTATTGTAATTATTCGAATCTATAGTAAATTATAATATAAAATGAGAAGCTGTAAATATAACTCAATACCCAATAGTAATTAAAAGACCCTTACACCAAAAGCTATTCGGAAGCTATTTAAAAGCTACCAAAAGGAAAAAACCGCAATCCTTTAAAAGTTTTACGAAACTTATTTGTTACAGAGTACTTATTTGGAGGATTACTCTCTCTGTCTTCCTTTGTCTTCAGACTTACGTTCAGCGATCTTTAATGAAGACTTGTTTACGTCATTATGTTTTTAAATATCTTATAAAGAAAAAAATAATTATAAAAGAAACTACTTTTTTGACTTTATTTGTAGAGTTATATCATATTTTTTTGATATTTTTTTTCGGATATTTTTTATCATAGTTACGGTTTTTAGACTAAAAATATATAAATATACTTTATTTATTTATTTATAATGATTTTTTTACATAATCACTTTAATCGAATTTTGTCTTGTAGCAGCCATTACTTCACCAGGTCCTAATAATAATGGTAATAATAAACAAATCCTGGATATAGATGTTAACTTGTATCCATGGGTTCAACAAAGCTTACTCAACGTAACTGCCCCGTAATTCCCGTTAAGGTCGTCTTATACGATACTTTTACAGCCACCTCTTTAAATAAAACAACATATAAAAAACTTCAATTCGTTTGATGCAAACCGTCCACACACAGACATCATAAACAGACTTTAGGTTTATCCCGACATTATAATAGTACAATGATACGCAACCCAACACATCAAGAGTACCGGGACTCTAAAACAATTACGTACATGCCAAATGATACTCTATTTCAAGGGAAAAGAGTCCAAATTACCCTAACTGTGGATAGCAGTTAGATCGTTTTTGTGAATGTAGATATAAAAGTTTTTATCTATCGTTGACATTCGAATCTTATACAATTTTAAGGGAAAATGATCTGTATTGTATTGTGGTAGAGTTTATTTTATGATATCCGTAATGTGTCCCTAATAAAAAGTCCTATATTCAAAGTTGTTAGAAGCGAAAACATTAAAGGTGTACTAATAAAAAAGAAGTTAGCTCCTTACATCCGCGCCATTACAAGGTGACAATATGACCCCGGAGGTGCTGATTTATTTGGTTTTTATGTTTTGTGTGACGATCTTAATTTGTACTACCGTTAAGTTTTAGGGGTCCCTAAAGAAAAATATAAAACCAGATTGTGGGATAAAAAAAATATTCTCGTTAATAATATTTTTTATATATTTATATCTTTTCCTATATGAATCCAGTGATCACTATGTATTAAATGGGAGAAACAGGACTATGATATTATACTTATTTAAATAAACCCTTCTGTAAGACACACCAAATTAAATTTAGGGTTCCAAACGCACTGCTCTGAGAACACAAACTCAGCTGAGTATTTCTTCATTGCGATCACTGTAACACAAATGTCAGTATACGAATTAAAATCGTCGCAATCAATACGATAATAACAGTATTGTTTGAAATATATTATAACTATCAAATACAAAGACATTGACTGAAATATTTTTTTTTTATTTCTTTTAAATTACTTCAATATAATCGTTAAAAACTTAACAGCAAGGTGTTTGTCTTTTCCCAAAAGCAATCTGGTTCCAGTTAAGAAGAAATTGTCAATTTTACGAGTCCCGTTAAAGTGACTAGGGGAGCGTCAGGAGCGGTAGGAGCGTCACGGCCCTTCAGCTTTACGATATTTGTAAATGGTTTGAGGGGAAATGTTGATTTTATTAGACCTTACCAGTGTAATGCTATTCAATAATATAATATATTTATAAGTTAATTTGTATTTGTTTACGGTAAAAATTGATCTCAATTTAACTCTGCAGTTCAGCAATCAATCCAATCCAATCCAATCCAATCAATTTGATATATATTTTTTGTGTTATTATGCGTTTATTCAAGAAATGATTTTCTTAATGTCATGATGTAAAAAACACCACTGTTTGTTTGTCTGCTATGCTTATAAATTTTCTAATACTTTTTCATTTTTCATTTTTTTTACATAAATCGTGCGAGACACATCACGATGATGACGTTAAAATGACATAAAGACATGACCTGCCGGTTCTTCCGAAACGTCTCGAAATCAATATTTTATCGCAATGAAGACTTGTTATCAAAATGTGTGAAGGTGATAGTTTAAAAAAATATATCATATTTAAGGCAGGCAGCCATGAAGGGGGAAAATTGAGATTAATTCACGTGAGCTCCGAATTTCGCTAGTTCAAGTTAACTATTTAATAATTTAAATATCATGTATATTTATAATCAACAATCATTATATAATAAAGATAATTTTTTATCTAATCTATATTTTTGTATGAATTTTCCAATAATAACTATAAAAAAGTACTCTACATAGAAATCGCGTTCGTATGAAACAGGTAAAATGTTGCATATTTTCTTTTTATAGCAAAACAAAAATTATTAGTGATATTTGTATGAAAATATTTTCATTCAATAGTATTTTTGAAAACATGCTTTCCATACAAAAATACAAGATTAAATCACAAGACATGTTTAGTAGTATTTCGCGCGACTTTACTTGTCCAGTAATGAACTTGAAAATATGAAAACTCACACTAATGGCCACATAGAAAAATATTTAAATACGTTTGCTTTTTCACATTGGGAGGATTAAACAAACGAACATATCTACACATTATAGTGTTATTTCTTTGAAGAATCAGTAAAGTATCGAAAACGAATCGATATAGGGTATTTTTTTGGTAAAAGAAGTAACAAAAGAATGGTAATGGTGAGATGTAAGAAGTAATTTTAACGGTCAGGTTACGAGGAGGGATGAAAGCAGTCTAGTGTGAATGTAGATAGAAATAAGAGTAGAGTGCGGTAAATAAGGATGGTGTGCGTGAAAAATCATATGGTAATGATATATCTAGAAGTGTTAATTATTAATGGGGATGGTTAAAAGAGAAGAACACGACTAAAGACAAGGATGGAACGCGTGAAACATCATGTCCAGGATGACGTATGATAGACGAGCGTGAAAGACGCATTGCATAATTGGGATAAGGATAGACGATGAACTAAAAAGTAAAAAACTGATGATTTAAAAGTAAAATTTATTTAATTTTAATGATACTTTAAAATAATAACAAATATCCTTTTTTTCAGGATAATTAACATGTAACTATCAAAACAGATGCAATAACCATGCATAATTCAAACTACTGGTCGTTACTAAAGGGAGAATAATTATAACATAACATTTTAACCAAAACTATATAATAGGGATATGAAAATGATCACACAACACGAAATTCCAATATTTACTAAAGTGAAATATATTTTCATTAAACATATAAATGAAAAGAGAATATTACATATTGTATGTCATATATATATATATATATATATACATATACTATAACTATATATACTATAACTATACCCTTGCGTTATGCTCGTGAACGGGTGCTGCTTGCGGTGACTGATCGTATTGCTGGCCACGGATTTCCCTTTTCTTATTGTTAATTATCATTAGGACGGCTTATCGAAATGATTGCGATGGTTCTAGTCGTTCGTACTTTACTCACTAAATATATTGACGTTTGTGAAACAGTGATCACAATAAAAAAAACCGGCTGAATTTGTTGTGTGGTTCTTTTCAGACCAGGGCGCGTTTGGAACCCTCGTAGCCTTATTTTAAGTTGGAGAGTGTCTATACAGAAGAGCTTATTTTGATACATACGATATCAAAATAGGCCCTCCTGTCACTTCCATTTGACGTACACAAGTGATCACTGGTATGGATTCAAAGTCTAAAATATAGAAATAAATAAATATACTATATTTGCTGATGCTCGTATAAACCAATTATAAAAAAATATATATATGTATAAAATATATTGTAACAATATTTCGTTTCTATGAACATACATAAATTAGAATCTAATAATAATTGTTTGGAATGGAGAAACTATTTTTTTTAAATCGCTCCACATCGGTCCTACGAAATGTTACTTATATAAAAAAAATATAAAACCAATAAGGATGCTCTTTTAAATAATCTATTACTTACGTCAGTTTAATTAATAATAATAATAATATTTTATATTATTTTTTTTATATAATTTTTATAAATATTATTAATTATTTCATTTAAATTATTTTATAACAGTAAGACAAAATTTGTTAAATAATTTGGACGTTTTGCATATGGAGTTAGAAAAATTTTTTTTTCTTATTTTTTTCATACATCTTTACGGAGCGTCGTCTTATAAGGGACGCGAAGTCACAAGGAAACCTTTACAGTAGCGACCTCTTTTGAGTGTTATTGTAATCGCATTTCGTTTACGATCTGATTATTAAAATTTATTTTGATTATTGATATTTTTTTAATTTTTATCTCTATTAAAATTCTTAGTTTGTATCTAGGAAGGCAATTGTCAAGATATCTCTGACCGCAATGATTGCATATATTGTATTAATAAAATATTTATTATTTTATATAATATAATAATATAGACAATAAAGAATCATCTTCGTTTAGATTGTAGAAATATGTATTTCATTATATTTTTTATTGTTACCATAATATATATTTTTTATAATATATATATATATTTATAAAAAATATATATTGAACTAAATCAAATAACTATGACTACTATTCTTAAATTATGATAAAAGTATATTTTGATATATATATAAAAAAAATTATAACATTAATATTATAACTTATTTGTGGATAACTAACTTCTTATACTGTTTTTTAGGACTCATAGCGCCATCTATTATAATTAGGTTGTAAATAACCTACTCATTATAATTAAAATTAAATAATTGCCAACAAAAATTGTAGCAATAACAGATAACGAATAAAAAATAACAGAATTCAATGCAATTGGTTTAAAACCGTCGATTGTTTGAATAACAAGTGAAATTTTGAACACTTTACAATGTATGTAACGTACACGCCAATACTGGGACATGATCAAAACGTCTGTGAAAAACCAATGAAAACTAAAAAGAAACTGCAAACGAAAATGGCCGTTGAATGCCATGCGAAGTGAACGTTGCACTTTCACGATTAAAAAATAAAAAGGAAATAACGACGCGTTAGAAATGAACCATTGGTTTATAGTTTCCATTGACGCGTCACGAGGTGTGACGGCGCTACTGGCGCGTAATGTCTGTAGTTCTGCTACCCGACGCTTCTTTAAATTGGCGGCACTTGTCTTGTTAAAAGAAATATTTTATTATATTCATATTTGTTGTTTAGATTTAGGATATAGTTATACAATTAAATTACTAAGTATTATATAAAAATATATAAATGTGGTATTGTTATTTGTACATGCAATAAACTTAAATATGTAAGTATTAAACATTTTAAATAAAAGTTGAGTTGTTGCTACGTTATTTTGCTTTAAACGACTTTAGTTCATTCAGTGTTTATTGTCGAAGTTTTGTGGCAACGTTTTCTTTTTACCGACTTCCAGTGGTGTATTCCGTGACGTATGTATCAAAAAAGCACCAAAAATCGTCGATCATGTGATCGGTCGACAGATCGAAACGGGTCAAGCACAACAGGTGAGGTCCGGAGCGGATCAACTAAAAAATAAAATATCGAAATGCGAAAAATAATAAAAATCAGCAAATATAGTAAATTGAAAAAAGAATAGCCGCGTCCTTGTCCATCACTAGTGTATAGAGATAGTGTGTCCTTGTCGTGAATGCGCGCACGTGGTGCCGGCGATCCGGAGAGGCGTCGGGGGGGACCGGGCGGGGGGGGACGGACGGACGAGGACGCGAATGCCACATCCCGTCGCGGCCCGCGCCGTCCGGCTGCGTCGCCCGTAACCTCCGATTGACCTCGTTTTTTTTCTTTAATGTAAATATTCGGCTCGTTTTGCCGCATAGTCTATAAGTGGTATTAAGTTCCTCCGTCGCGTTTAATTTTTTATTTTATGATTTACGTAGATGGCTGTCAAAATTGACATTAACTTGAGTGTTTTGGACTTAAATGAAATATTTGAGTGATAACTTGTATTTCGGTAGTGTGTTGGACATTTTTAAAACTTTGTTAGAATAAGTTTACGGTAAGGATCGACGTTGCTTGTTATTTTTGTGATCCAGAAAATTTATATTGATGACTTCAAAATAACAGTTTCGTGTTTCGTGAAGATTACAGAAGACTCATTAAGAAGATATTTTAATAGTCCTCAGGTAATTAGCAGATTCAAGAACATATTTTTTGTTTGTTTGTGTAGCATTTTTTTTGTTGTATAAATCATTTGTAGAAGTTATAATTTAAAATTCTTTACAAATATAACCGACAAAAATCTAAATATTAAAGCTCAAAGAATGCTAGCTGTTTTTGTTGAAATTAAAATTATTTTTTCTAGAAAGTCAAAAGAACTGATGAAATTAGTAAATAGTGATGATTAAAATATTTTACAATATTTTTTTCTTAAAAATCTCAAGAGACATTTTTTCACACAAAAACTTTGTTTTTAATAATTCCAAAAACAAAAAAAATACATGTGTAATAAAAAAAATTGTCATAGATGTTTTTTTTAATAATTACTTGTAACTTATTAAAAGAAAATCAATTTCAATATTTGATGTCTCAAAAATCGTGAGTTCGATGCCCTCTGCAGCTGGACTGCGCTGAGATAAAAGAATCATATCAATTCATCACCGCGTAACAACGGACGATATTGACTCCATCAAAAATATCAAAATTAATAAATATTTTAATAAAACAACGAGATAATCACAAAAAACATTACAAAAAATAATTTTACTTTCAGTACGATTTTTTTTTAGTTTTGTTTGAAAAAACCTTAAAACCGCGGTTACTTGTTATTAATTTGAGTATATGTTACTATTAATATTCTCTGTTACAATATATTCAGATTGTAATTTTTTTTATTCAGACAATCCCATGACGAAGCTTTAACATGTTAGAGAAACATATTTTTTCTTTATTTCGTACGTAATTGACGGCTACTAATAAAACGTTAACGGAAAAATATAAATGCATTTATAAAAAAACGTAAAAATAAAATGTTATCAATTCAAATTTATACACGGAAAAATAAACGTAACAGAAATAACAAACCTATTAGCGAGAGATTTCGTATTTCTTAACAACAAACTTGAGGCCGGGCGCGGGTCCGCGGAGTAGTCGAAACGAAATAAATTCACAACTTGTACACTTGATACTTGATACTCGATTCAGATATAAAATGTTAACATTTTTTAAACCACCGGAATTTACCTATAAAAATACTCACTCACCGGCGTCCATTATTATGCATAAAATGTGCTTTAAATACGTATCTCTCATTGATATTGTCGGTGCAGATTACGGGGATTTTTTGCGAATGATTGAATTTTATTTACAATTAACCCGGCCTCGGCCTCGAAAGTGAGAGTGACGATTAAATGCCATTTAAAAATAAAACAGTTTGCGCCATAACATTGGACTGCCGATAATATATGTACTTATGTACCGCCGATGTGATGATCGGTGACAAGCGATGGAACGCCTGTGTCCGGGAAGCGTTTAGGTACACTCTATACAACAAAGGCAAAAATCTAAAACTAAAAGAAAGGTAACGTTTATTCCTTTGTTACTTTGTCTACGTACATTTTAAAGAAAGTGACAAGGCGTGAACGGAGCGTCTTAGTTGTGAGAAGACGCCCAAAAGCAAGCGAGGAGTGGGTGAGAGGGCCCGCCTAATTTGTCTTAGGCGGAAAAATCGCGGCGATTACAAGTGGCTCGTAACGAAGTCGGCCCCGCGAGGTGCGGGCGGCGGGGCGGTGCGGGGGGTGGGGGGAGGGGGGCACGTCCCCGCGGTGCGGCGGGCCGCGGACAGTCTCAGTCGTCCGTCTGGAGTCGCGGCGGCCGGCCGGGCCGCGCGACGCAATACACGTTCCTCGTGCACTTGTGATTATAAATTAATAATAATACAAAATTCAAAAAGAAAGTACTAAATTTTAAAAATTCTAACCGTGTCTAATTGAAGATATTTTTAGGCTAAATTTCCCCGACCCTCACTTTTTTAAACCTTAACTGTTGGCAGTGAAAAGTTTTTGCGAAATTTTTAATATTTATGTCGGTTACATTTGTAAAGAGATTAAACGTTTGGCAGTTATCGATGATATTATTTAAAATTTTATTTTTCTCGACTCTGCGCGCCTCGAGCGGGCTGTAAATTATAAGTAAATTAAACTAAGCGTTAAATAATTATTTAAGGATTGAGATCGAACTAAATTTATAAGACTTGAAGTACGTGTTTAATAAATATTACGGACTTGAAAAACTTTTTGTGCGACCTCAAGAAGAGCACCAGTTGACGGACAAAAGGTTATAGAAGAGTTACTATTGTGGTAGAAAATATTGTTAATGCAATTTTTTTTGTTAATTATTTGTAGTTTTTGTAGATCTTTTTGTTATTTTTTTTTTATTTATAGATTTTTTGTATTCGTAGTAAAAAGTAATAGACTAAGATTTTTATAATTGTAATTATTATCTTTATTAGATTAAGAACGCACTATTTAGAGGCGTGATGAAAAATATACGAGTTAGCTAAGCGACGGAAACGAAGGCTAATCAGTCATAGCTTAGGCTCTAATTGTTTTTTCTTTATATATATTGTTAAAAGCGCTGTCTTTGATTTTATTTTAAACTGCCATTTTATGTTTTTTTTTATATTTTATTTTAAGTATATTTTAGTGATAAGTTTATTTTTATGCAACCTAATCATTTTATTTTAATAAATCCTTTGTTTTTTGTTGTTTTTTTTATTTTTTCTTTGTTTCTCGAAACATTAATTCTTACACTAAAATCTAAGAATACGTATGTTTCAAGAAGCACATTATGTTTTTTAAACTAAATATCTGTTTAGACGCCGTCGGACTTAGAAGTTTTTATCGAAGGATATTTTTTCTTTTATTTTTTTCTTATGTAGTATTTAACACAGAAAATTCTCATTTGTCTTTTACAACTATTCGTTTTTTGTAGTAAATTAAAATATTCTAAAAAGATGGACTACTTTGCAATCCCAATAGTTTTTTTAGAAAAAAATACAATAAAATAGAGAAAGATTATTATTATTATTTTTTAAATAATTCCAATTAGAATAGTAGAATAGAGATTTTTGAGTCAACAATATAATGTAATGTCGCTTCTCCTTTATCTACAAGTGTATCATTGAATTGTTTAGTGGATTTTTTACTGTGGTTACGGAACCCTAAGAACTGAAATTACCATTTTGACGTTTATATCATAGTTCTTAAAATCATTGTAAGAATTCCCTTATTATATTGTTTTAGATATCCTTATCAAACAATTATAACTCCTTTTCTATCATAAAAGTTCTATTTTATTAATAATTTAGGCAACAACCTTTGTTAGGGTCAAGAAGTTTTACAGATATAATCAAAATATTTATATTTTGAAGGCAATGATTTGTAATGCGTACTGAGTGAAACCCAATGATGTTATTTTACAAAAACAAATGTCAGATATAACATATGTTTAGATGATTTGGAAATGTAATTATTTTATAAGTGTAATACCAAGATAATTAAAAAACTGTAACAAAATACGTTTTGTTCGATACATGTTTAAATTTTTCAAAATCTTCAATTTTAATCGTAAATTGCATAACTCATTAATTAAAATTACTTAGTAATCGTATGTAATTTCTGATATTATCATTATTAATACGTGAAGAATAAATTGTACTTCTTTATACAAAAATTATGCGGATCAAAGACTAAAATTTGGCAGTTATAGCTAATATGGCTATGGAAGCTAAAATGCATAAAATTCATCAAACAAATAAATACACTACCATATGTTTCATACAAATCAATTTAAAGATTAATTGTTTACATTACTACTATCAGTGTCAAATATATAATTTGACGTAAAGTAAACTGCCGCCCGACATGAGAGTGAAATTAAAAAAGATAAATGCATTGATTATAAACGTTTATCTTTTGCCGAACAAAGAAAAAAATGTTTGTAATTGTATTTTTATTAGCATTCAAACTGAATTGTGGTCAAAACTTCGACCCCTTAATAAGTAACAAGAACATGGCAAAAATTATCATTTGTCCCGCTGTAGAAAAATCCTTAGAGAATCGTCGAGTATAAAATTATCTTATAATCATAAAGAATACCGACTTAAATCTATTCAAGAAAAAGAAAAGTAGGTTTTACAACAAAAAGAGAATAAATACAAATGATATACATGCAATTTCCTATTTTTCTCTGTGGTGCAACAATGTTTCTTATTTAAAAATTTAGAACACTGACATCTATTGGAGAAAAATATAATATCCAATAATATAGATGGCGTTAGTAGCAAATATGTTAATAGTTCTACTTATCATCGCTAGATGGCGTTGTATGGAACATCGCACGCGCACATCTGATGTGTTTTCATTTTGTGATATAGATGTCGCTACGTGTGTTTGTTAACTGAGAGTTTTGTATTCATTCTCTTTTACGTTAATAGATGTCACTATTGTTGGCTGAAATCCATATAATGTAAATTACAAGACGTTACGAGAAATTCCTTTGAAATGTGCTTCTTTTGGTCTATTGAGTTTTTATTTCGTTTGTCAAAAAAAATGTTATTTTATATAATATATGAAATTAGAATACATTTTAATGTCGTTTCACAATATATTGTTGTGACTCTATCCGCTTAACTCGTGGGAGTTTCTTAGTAAGTAGGGGGCGTGTGGGGGGGCGTAAGATGCGAAGGTTAAGTTCTAAGAAGGTAGGCGTGTGAGCTAATCTTCTAAGAAAGGGGGCGGAGGGCGTCGCCTACGCTATTGGTAGAGCCATTGTTTAGATGAATTATTTATTATTGTATGAATTATTGTGTTGGTTGTATGTGTTTCATTGTGATACATTGTGTCTGTTTGTACTCTTAATTATATATGAGTACTGGATATTTTACATGCATAGCTTGAACTCTCCATATAAATTGCTTTGATAAGTTTACCTAAGTAACGAAAATTTTTCATTTAGTTACGTTCAATACCTACATACATATACATACATGTTACATCCAACCAAAATACTTATAAAAGCAAATTAACACGAACATATTTTTCAAGACTCTACATTTTGTAATTTTAATCTCTTTCAGTTCCATACTCTATAAGAGATATTCAACATGTCAATAATAACTTATTCAATTCACAATATGTAGAGTGTTGTTGAAACACGCCCATATCTTAACCTCCCACTTCCTTGCACCGCCTTTCTTGTGACCCACTTCGCTATTGGGTCTTTGTTATAACTGAAATAACTTTGAAGCTAAAAGCTTAATAAAGGCATTGAAATTAAAACAAACATTTTTTTTCCATACAAATTTGATAGAGTTCTTCATTGTTTGAGAAAATGTAGAGTTTATTGTTGAGTAACGTAGAGCTTGTTATTGAAAGTAAATAATAGTAGTTTTATCGTGTAATAAAAACATGATTTTTATATAAATCTTAATTATCAATTGTAGAGATGACATTCAAACAAAACAGATGTTTTGGTGAAAGCTCTATTTAGACTTGTGTCAACTTTACTGAATAATAACAATTAGTAGATTAGAAGATATATTTGTTATACACGAATTTTGTTCTTCAAACTCTACAATCACGAGTCGAATTTCTTTTTGAACATAACCACTTTTACTGTCTCTATCTTCTGTATTCATCTTTTATATATTACATGTATGTAAATAAACTATAAAAATCAACAAATAAATATTATTTAAAACTACGCAAATAGTACATATACATGACTCTACATTTAGTGATTCAATTTATCACATAATATTTATAATATAACTGAAGATTTATGAATGTTTCAGACCATCCTCGTCTGGGAGTTCGCGTGTGTTGTCTCTTTCTCAGTAAGTATTTATTATTAATTAAATACTTTATTAGTATATAATAGTTATCCTCATCTGAGATCGAACCTATGATCGTTCTGATCAATATAGACTTTAGATAGACGCTACATTATCCTCTTCTTATCCCATCCATCCCAGTTATTGGAATGCAATATATCCCAAATAACTTGGATTTCTTCTACTCTGTTCAATTGTATTTCATCTGAGAGATTTGCTTCTTTGTTGTATTCTTTTTGCTAGAAGATGCTACTTGTCTATCTGTCTGTCCGTATCCCAGTATTTTAATTTAGGGATAGTTTTCTAAGTCACTATTCTTATCGAATTATTTAAACCACACGTATTCAATGAGGCGTCGCTGTATATCGCTGTATAAAACATTCTATTATATACACAAAAGGTACATTTCTAAAAGCAAGTAAAAAAAAATATAGAAAATATATTTCATTTCATAAAGGCTGACACGACCGCGTTCCGTTGTACGTAATGATCGCTAAGATTCCCGCTTCATCACACCAGTTCTTAATTCCGAACTCTTAATGAGATCCACCTTGTCTGCGTACAATGGAACGTGCGTGCTTACTTTTTTTTTTCTAAACCGATTCAAGGACCGAGCCCATTCAGCCTTAGCGTTCAAAAAGATGCAGTTTAAGTAATGATTCTACATGGAGGTTGTAGGAAATGAGGTTGAAGCTGTTTTTAATTTCGTTAGTGGGTTATTGTTTTAACCTGGGCGGGTTCAATTTATCTTAGTGCATAGGTATCTTTTCTTTTAAGTTTTACTTTATTTTCGCGGCCTATTTTATGTTATTTAAACGTATTGTTATAATTTTTTTAGATATAAAAAAAATTGGTATATAAAAAAAAATCCTATCCATGTAAAAGGTTGGTAAAAAGACAATTTTAAAAGGCCCACAAATGAAAGACTGTGCCCAAAGAGCTTCTCCATTAAACGGAGAGGCTGAGAGATGCGGCTGCGATTACCGGCTTAAGATACCGTCTGTAATTATGAGTTACACTGGAAATGATGACGTCATCGCGGTTACGGACCCAGTTTAGTTTAGCTCGGTCTTTTAAGTTTAGACAACTACGCCTAACAGACTTAGGGTTAGACAATTACTCCTAAAAGACTTATCTGCTTTCTAGGTCGTGCTTTTAGGAGTGTGATATCTTACAAATCTCTCACTTCTAGTATTCCTTTTGTTTAAATATATTTTGAAATTAAATTACGTAATTCTAATAAGTTGGTATTATCTTGTATGTAGGTAAAAGAAATGTTATATCTTTCTTTCTTATAAGATAGTAAAAATGTCTGTTTCTCATATAAGATAGTAACTTTAAATATATAAATTGTTTTTGATAGTTATAAGAGAGACAGTTACAACAAACACTTTCTAAATTCACTGTCACATAAATTACTAGAAAACTATCAAAAATATTCAGATTTTATGCCGATTTTCCAAAAAATTTTCGAATAATAAGAAAGTTTCTGTCGCGAAATTCCATGAAAGGTTCCTCAAAGATCTAATTACTTACTGCTGGTAATGTGAAAACTTTAACTTACTTTATAAAAGTGACGGAGCGTGACGTGTTAGAGCCCAAGTTGCCGTGTTAATGCGTGTACACTTTATATCAAAACACACGATACCCTATTCAGAGCGATCACGCAGCGGTTGTTCGAAACTCTATGACTGGTTAAAAAATTCTTATTGGGAATTAATATTACAAGATGTAATTTGAAATAAATAATTTATTTAAAATACTTATCAGAATTTGAAATGAAATAAATATACACGAAATTTATGTAAAAATCTAACTTTGTATAGACAAAATGGAAAATTTAAATCATTGCAGTATGGGAATAACGCATAATAATCTTTAATATAACACCAAACCATATAAAAAAATGAACTTAATAATGTGAATATATATATTATTTACTTACTCCCCCGGTGACGCTGTCATTGCCAGAAGAGCTAACAGCAAAGACAATACAAAAAATATATATATTTAGTGTACATAATACATATAGAATGCATATTAAGTTAATCTCTATTGTGATTGCAAGTTTTATATCATTTCAGTAAAAAAAACGATTATTAATATACAATAATATGAAATACCCACCAGTTAACATCTGAGAATATTCACACACCCAGTATTTTTGATTTTATACTTTATTGTACACAGTTCACATATAAAATTATATCCATGTAGTGTATGTATATACATACACACATACATACGTATTATAGTATTTCATATAGAAATCGCCGTGTGCCAGTACACAATATATGCCCGTATGTCAGTTTGTATTCAATTTGCGACATCTCACGATCAGAGCGTAACTTCCTAACACTTTACGAAACCGCGGAGTCACGAGACTTGGAATGTCTTTTGACTTTAAAACGATATTTCGCTGCTTTTGTTAAGTTTTGATCGATTTCTGCGGCTTTTACTTTATTATAATGATTTATTCTATTTTAGTTACTTAGATATATTTGTCTATATGAATATCTGTATAGTTTCTAAGCATTAGTTGTATTAAAGACTAAAACATTACGAGTAATGTTAGCAAGATTGGTAAAATTTGTTATAAAGACAACATAACGCATCTAAAATATAGTTTTATTCAAGGACACGATAGCTCACCTGTTACAGCGACTGACGGTTTCCTAGAGGTCACCGGTTCAATCCTTGTCTAATATATATATAAATTTTCACATTCATTATATAAATTTAACAAACAATTTTAATGAAGTAATACACATTTTTACATATTAAATTTCACATAGAATATATAACTAATATATTAATGAGATTGAATCGACCCGTGACGTACCGCCATTGGGCGCTTCCGTTTCCTGAAGTCACAATTGTAAAGGCATTGTACACCTGTACATAAGGATGTTTGAATATACATAATTGGATATAATCGTGGCGGGTGTGAATATATTATGATATCAACTTGACATCAACATGACATCAAAAATGTGACAAATTTTTATTCCAATTTAAAAAGTCTGACTATTGGTGGAAGATTTTTATCTAATTAAGAATAAGTAGTAATACGTTAAAAAATTTTATAGTATTAATTTAAATAATGATTAACGAAAAATATGCAAAAGGCAGAAACAGTTACTTACAAAAAATACGCATATATAAAAAAAATAAATAATATAAATAAATCCACCAAACAAAATAAGATGCAAAATATATTTAACAATTAAACAGCTAATAGACCAGGTGGCAGGCAAAGACAGATGGCGGTGACTTACTCGCGGGGTGTAATTCTTATTATGTGCGAACGCGGGGAACTTGACAATATAGTATTATTATCAACACACATACAACCAACTTGTACTATTTGATATAAAATACATTAAAATATAATTAAAATAATCATAATAATGTATATTTTATTATATAAATTATAGAAATGTAAAGTATTTAAGTGTTTTTTGACGTTTTCTCCATAGTAATCTATAAAAATGGGCAGAAGAATCGAAGGGGTCGCGGTCGCGTGGCCAGGTGTGCTCCCTCACTATAATACTTATTATTTCTTGTTTTAATTGTCCCAGACTTACCTTTTACCTTTTGTTTGACTTTAATGGCTTTTATCTTTTATTGTTTTGTATTTAAATGCGTCCGCGTGGCGGCCGCGTCTGCAAGATATTCAAAGGTATTTTTGCGATACCTTTTTTAACTAAGTGGTTAGTTATATCATCCGATTGTTAATTACGTCTTCGTTTTAAGAATTCCCTTTTTTATTGTTGTTTTCTTCTTTGTTTTTTTTTATATAAGTACGTTCAAGATCCAGTCAACTAAGTTAGATTGCTCCACACCGCACGTACACTAACTTTATTGACAAGATGGCGTTTCAGCAAACTTGTAATTGATTCCGAGCAAAGATTTATATGTGTACAGCGATAGGGGACCTATTTTAATTAATTATCTACTTTGTTTAACTACAGTTTAGTGGTTTCGTTAAATTTAACTATAGTACGTGCGTTTAAGGTGGTTTAAAGGAATAAGGCGTTCCAAAGCTTATTCTTAAATTATATAAAACATATTAATATATCTGCGTCCATTTTAACCACTTCCAAGATGTTATGTGTTAGCATTGCTAGTGCTAAATTAACACATAAAACACTGTTATCTTATATGTCTTCATACTTTGTATTCATACTAGTATCCTAGTTAGTTATCTAAATATTACTTAATAATCTTTTACTACTGGGATTTACTTGATTTATTTTTCAAATTATGACTGACTCAATAGTCAATACTATAATTAATTTACAATTTATAATAAAAGTCATTAAGTTTGTCGCTTCTTTAGTATTAACCTACCCTGTGAAATTGCAACTAGAATTTGATGTGTTGAATAATTTAATTATTATATTTTTAAAAATTTCAGCATTTTTCAACAATGTTGAAAATTGTAATGTTTACGTTACCCTAAAATTACTGACAAAAATTCTAGTTTATTGTTTATTATCAAATATAATATTAAAGTGTATTATAGATTATATATAGATTAACTATAAAATATTTGAAATTCAGAAGCCATCGTATCAAAACTCGAAAAAAATAACAGAATAGAAATAGGTTACCATGTCCTTAACTTTATAATTCATATTCGTAAATTAATTACTACAACATACAAAACGACAGATCACCGCGGGATCGAAGGGTAAGTTCATGAGATGAATCGCCATTAACACTTAATGTATTATTAGTTAAAAATGTTTATAAGTTATATAAAAAATACTATTTAATGGTTACAATTTTTAGATGTGACATCCTTATGTATAATATAATAATAATAATGTATAATGTATTGCATTAGACGCCAATCAAATATATGGAGTTTGAAATTATAACAATTAATGTTTTTTTTTTATATTTAACATTTAATTTTTGGCTAATATCTGAATATAACATTATGATTTTATTATGTAGATATATAGGCCATATTATTTTCTTTCAAATCTTCCCAAAATGAAAGTTGTCAAAACGAAAGTGATTGTTTCACAAGAATTAGGCTTGTGATAGTTATTAAGAAAAAATAACTTCTATGAAAGTATTTTAATACATAGATGTGTCACTATCCTCAAAAATATAAAACCTAACCACGCTGTCTTGTACAATTAAAAAGTTAAACGTTACACGGGACTTCAATAAAACCTTTTTATTAAATAACTATTCAAAAAGTGTCCAAACAAGAGCACAGATAACGAATAAATCGTTGACAGTAAAAAAAAATAAAGTTCGTTGCCCTCCGAAGTGCCTTCTGTTGGCCGCAATGTGTTCCTGTTTGCCATATCAATAAAAAGTTTCGAAATTTGAGTACCATCAACAGATTTAGTGTCTGGTGAGGCTTTTAAAAGATGTAGGGGTAGAAAAGTCAATAATATTAGATACGAGATATTATTATTACTATAAAAAAATGCATTACATATTAAAGTTCGTCTTAAAATTAATAATGGTTTTGCAAATGTCACGAAAGGTGTACAATTTTACGCACGCGCACAATCTGACATATGTTTAAATTTCGAACGCAGATTCCGCTCGGGACTCTCTTTTTTTTTTCGCAAAAAAAGATGATCCGGAGTCAAGGTGTTTTATCTATACAGCTTTTGCGTGTTTTTGCTAACCTTTTTTTTTATTATTTTCATGTTTACAATTTTGTTTGCTTTAATAACTTTTACCGCAAATTGGAAATAACCCTTTTAGCTTTTAATGGCCGATGTTTTTGTATATAAACCATTATTTTGACTGATCTTGACGATTCTTGATAAAATAGGTGTAAACAAGACGAATACTTTATCATAAAACAAGGTAATAATCATAATAACCTCAATAAATTAAATCTTGTAAACAATGTGACCCTCCTATCAGCTTTCGTTTAAGGAGTCCGTGTCACGCTCCCTCGAACAGACGGCTATTTAAGAGTTCAGGTTGGTTTATACTATTATTTATAATATTCATTATTTTATACGATTTAATTTTTTTTCATTATATAAATAATTAACAACTAATTTTAAATAATAAAGAAATAAAAAAATAATTCGCCTCTATTGTGACATCGTGTCCGCTTTTCGGTATTCCAGAGGTCGCAGGATCAAGTCTTGCCTGGGGTGTTATATTTTTTAATTTTATATTATTTACAAATTTAACTTATTTTAACATGACTAAAATGTAAATATAAATATACATAATTTAATTAATTTACCTGAAAACAGTCAAACAAGTATTTATAAATATTGCTAATAAAGACAGTGAAAGATTCAATATTAGAGGTTTCCCGCCCCGCTCCCCGCTCCGCGTGTGTCCGTGACCACGGTGCAACGATTACGAGTGTTTACACGCCGTCTTCAAGAACGAGGGTTAAGACGTTAGGGTTAGCAATTTGCGGTTATTTGTTTACCTCCTGTTTGTGTAAACAAGTAAACTTTTATTTAAATTACCTACTCA
Organism: Melinaea menophilus ssp. n. AW-2005; assembly: GCA_918358695.1. Taxonomy (NCBI): domain Eukaryota; kingdom Metazoa; phylum Arthropoda; class Insecta; order Lepidoptera; family Nymphalidae; genus Melinaea; species Melinaea menophilus. The sequence continues at coordinate 29,319,865 of OU911042.1, forward strand.
CTCGGTTTATTTAAATTTTGTTGCATACTTTACTTAATATTACTTGATACTTATATCTTCTTGTGTATATTTATTATACATGTTTAAAGTAATATTAATAGTTTTTTTTATATAAAATAATATATATAAAATATAATATGAATACACAACCCTAAATCCAAGGTTTATCTTAAAAATTTCTCAACATTTCCTTTACGAGAGCGCTCGGCTCAAGTGCCCGTTCTCACCCAATCACTACACTTTTATTCTGTATCCTTTCTTGTAAGAAAAAAGATGTATATTTTCTTTGTGGAGAGCTGGTGGGAAAATGTTTAAACAGACAATGATACTTAGTTTAATGATTCAGTTTTTATTATGATATTGTTAATATGTATATTTAATTAACAAATTATCGTTAAGTGGATCTATGGTAGTGAAAGTCGATGAAAGGTGTTAGAAAATGAGGATTTTATCACTTTCTTTTCGATTAGGAGGGATCTTCCCTCCAGTATGTATTTAAGATCTTTATCTTACAGGTATTCAAATATCTATTTATTAGACATTACTTTAGTGTTGACTCAGACTCGTCTATTTAGAAAATCTCAATTTTAATATAAAAAAGTATATTTTCTGAGATAAAACATTTCAATACTGTAGAAAATTAAAATAGATAATAAAGCGTGGACTGCAGGCGGTTCGGCAAAGGGTAGTCATCACAAAAAAAAATAACTAAAGCGAAAAATATCCATGACGTCACATCTATATCAAGATCGCAGCAAAAAAACAGCAAAGCGGAGCACAAAAAGGCACGTAATAATAGAAACAAAACCCGCCGCGAAAGTTTCGCTGCGGCACATTATACGCATTATCTAGCTCATGTAACCGACTGCACAATTCCTAGACTATCGCATCGAGAAGACAAGCTTTTAATATCCGAGGAAGGCTGGAGACAATCCTCTTAATCATGGCGCAGACAATGGAAACCGGGCCACGCACATACGAGAATGATTAGCTGCTTTGTTGGGTGTACAGCACTTTTGTTACTAACTGTACCCGGAACTTTAGCTCGTGTGGATCGTGACTATGCTGTAATTGCTCGCCTTTATTAAAAAACGTTAGTTATTAAGATCATAAAATCACTGTAGCAAATTGTTATTACAGGTTTACATCCCGTTTGTCTCTGTTCACGTCCGTGTTTATATATGCATCCATGTTAGCAATTAATACTAGTGTTCATTTCAAACGAGACACTCGCTACTTGTATATGTCTTAATTGTTTACTACTTACTTTTTACTTTCATAATATAGAATGCCATCTATTCCACTAGTATGTTAATTAATAATTAGTTCATAAATGATTATTTCACAAATAAAACTCAACCTTCAACTCGAAACAACACCTTTCACAAAAGTAAAGAAGTGTCAACGCAAAGCCGTAAGAAGCGCGAAATAAAAAAAAAAAGAAACTTTTTTAAAAATCTTAGCACACCACACATCACAACATACTGCCAGGGAATCGTCTAATTAAAAATAAAATGCGTAAAAGACAAAGAGTCAACGGACGCGAGATTTTCGTTTTATTGCGGGGAAAAAAATCATTTCGTTATAGGAAAGGAGGTAAAAAACACAATAAAGAAACAATGTAAACAAGTTAGGGTGTACTTGAGTCGCTCATTACGTGCAGATGCGGCTGTATTAGTCGCTTCGTTCGTTTGTGAGATACTCCCGAGTGCGGAGTACAGACCTTGTCTTTGTTTAACCTACATAGGTTTAGATATCTGTGCTTTAATTAATTAAAATAATTACATATATTTACCGTTTTTTTCGTTCGAAAGTTGTATACGAATTCGAAATTTTAAATATTCATTTCAAGAATTTTCCGCCTTTTCTATTCGAAATTTGAAATGTTATTTAATTATAAATCAATAACATTCTGTAACGTAGAAAATGGGAGGCTAAATAATTAGAAATTTATTTTTAATTTATATTTAAAATTTTCCGTTTTTTCTGTTCGAAATTTGAATCCGAATTTTCAATTTTTTTTTATTACACAACAGTATCATTTTGTAATCCAATAAATTAGAGGGTAAATAATTGACTACTTAATTTATTTATTTTTTTTAGATTTTTTTTCTTTTCGAAATTTGAATACGTATTCGAAATTTGAAATATTTCTTATTGTAAATCAATATCATTCTGTAAAGCATTAAATAGGAGGGTAAATTATTAAATATTTATTTTTGAACTTATTTCTAAAATTTTCCGTTTTTACCGTTCTAAATTTGAAACGTAACATAATTGTAAATCAATATGATCCTGTAAAGCAATAAATGGGAGGATAAAAATTGAAATTGAAGTAAATTTACGATTGTTTTGTGTCTGTATTAGCGACAAAAAGAATACTCGAATTTAGACCAATGGATGCACTTTGGAATGTTTCGGGATGATTCATTTCATCCCATTTTTTTTCCTTTTGTTTTCAATTTGATACGTTACCTGAATGAGCGGTTTTGTTCTGTCTGAGTGCTATTACAATTGTATTTATTATGCCCGTATTGTACTCCAAATGCATAATTAAAAAGGTTTTTTTTTTAAAGAATTAGGTACGCTTTTCTAATTGACAGTGTTTTCTTTATTTGTAATATCCTTTATTGGATATTGGAAAAAAGATTTTACATATATATAAATATATATTTATTTACATATTTTTATTTTTCTTTACATCAATACAAATAGCGGTTTGGAAAAAAAACTTTTTTATATATAAAATATCTCAAATACTTTCATACAGTTTTACTCACCTTTACATATATATTTTTTTTCTTTTGAAATACCAAAAAACTTTTGGTCAATAAAATATCGAAATTCAATCAATCAAAGCTGATAAAAAAACATTAAATACCTGATAACATTTGATAATTGTTATTTATCAATTATGTAATTAGGATGTAAGTGATAAGTGGGAGCGGAAACAAATCACGGCTCTGGTTCCGGCGCCACGCTCCAGGGACTACCGGTCAGAATTATACAATACTTCCCCTTTTATGTATATTGTATATTTGTGTATAATTACTTTGTAAAAGTCAAATTAATTTATTTAATTGCAACAATAATATCTATATATAAATTCCTTTTACCATTTTTGTATTTATATTATGTATATATAAAACAAATATTGTATATTCATTGCATATATTATATGTATATTTATTTTGTCAAAAAATATATTTTATTGAAACATATTATAAATTTTAATTTTTGTGACGAGGTTTTTCCTTCACACAAACTGAACAAATTTTGATGAAACTTTACAATAATACGTCATAATAGACTACAATTTAATATAACACCCGATAAAGAATTTATGACAAGCGAAGCCAGGGCAAAACAACATTTTTGAATGTATATAAAAACCTTCACAATCAAATCAGGTTCCATTAATATGACCATGTCTGTACCTGTTGGTTGCGGAAACAGCAAGTGTGTCTGTGTGTAATATTATACACTAATTACATGTTATCCGCTCATCTCCTTTGACGCGAGTGCTTCCCGTCTTGTCACAATTCTACGATACGGGCTGGTGTTTTTTATTATCATTATTTTATTTTGTTTTTTTTTGTTATTTTCTAGCAAAATTATATATTTTTTGTTTATAGAAAATCGCTTAAGGTATGTTACTTAATATCTATCGCTCTATTATGTATGATTTGTTTTCTTAATGTCCAAGAAATTATAGGTTTTATTGTTAAATTATAGTTTTCTTTCAATAATATTGTTAAGTAATAATTCATAAAAATAATTTGAATCAAATTTGTTGAATGGATTTTTATTTGTAATAGAATTAATAAAATAATTTTATCTGCATTTTAACAACGAAAAAATATTTTATATATGTATATACATACATATAATATATATTTTACTTATTTTATAATAATAATACTGCAATAAGTGCATCATAAGATTTTTTATTAAAAAAAAAGAAAAAATATACACGGACAGAACAAATTGATTTTTTAGTATAGTTACTAATAAATTATTTGTTTTATAACCAAATACGAATTAAAATGCCTTCAACCGTTTATGGGTAACACCAAATGTCACGCTCTTACCAACCCTCAAGACTATTCAAACAGATGGCTACAGCACCAGCACAACTTGACCCATTAATGAACCTTATAACTTAGATATTAGATGTCTCGTTTATTCTGTCGTTTTTCATATTTGGATGTGATCATTGGTTATTTATGTTATGCCAAAATGGTATTTATTAGAAGGGTGTAAGGGTTGTTTTTGAATAATATACTGTAAGGAAGGGTCGCGTGCGTTTTCGGTTATCGATTAAACCATGCAGATTTTGGCACACTGACATAAATAATTGCCCTTGATATAGCAATTAGGAGACGTATGAATATTTTGATATCAAAATTCCACGAGTACTCTATGACTCTACGACTCTCCAAAAAAAAACTATTAGGGATAGACATTTTTCTACTTACGAGTAAATATTAGAAATGATTTACATCTTGTTTTATAAAAAGATTTTATGTATGTTCTTTGACTCTACATCTCTAAATTTCTCGGCCTTGACGACTCTACAAAAATATTTAAAGAAAGAGATATTTTTCTTACGAATAAATATTAAAAAGGATTTATATCTCATTTCGCTACAAATATTTCACGTGCGCTCTATAACTCTACAAAAAAATGACATGATAGAGAGTTCTTCTTGTGAAGTATTAGAAAGGATTCATCTTATAAAAAAAATGACCTATTTGAAGATTTGCAGCTTCCGCCGAAGAAAGAGTTCCATTGTGAGAGCACCTTGCGCGACATGTGTTACCCGCATCGGATTTTTTGCTATTGCAGATTTGATTGTGTAAGATATAAATTAAGGAATCTATATTATAGGCAAAAGTTGTGCGTCTGTAAGAATCTTTAGATCTCAAATTTTAACGCTCTTATATTCATAATGTCCTATAAATAACCCCTTTAATTTACAACGAGAGCAATTTACATAGTAAATTAACTAAAACATTTCTTATTATACAATGCGGACATAGTCAGGTTCAGCAACTAGTGTTATTAATGAAAAAAATCGTTTGTTTTGATGAAGTATATTTTGTAATATTTCTTAGTAATAAATGTCATTATTTGACCCCAAAAATGTTGAATGACAAATGACAAGCGTTAGCTCACTAACACTATACGATGTTAGTATGCTAGTTGATCTAGCATCAGGTTGATTGAATAAACAAATGCATATAAAAATAATAGTTATATTTCATATAATTCTTTGGATGGAAAGTACGAGATATATTCAATAGTAAATACTAACCCACAATGCGATTTTGAACTCGAAGCATCTGCCATGCGCGTGCGCATTCGCAAAGATGTTTCTTGTATGATCGATGGTTCTATTTATCGACATTCATTTCGGTAGCTTTGTGATAGTTAATGATTTTTTAAACAAATACATTGTTATAGATTAACCGGTTAGTCTTCTAGTTTTAATCGAGACATATCTAGATGGTAATAAGACCACACCCATTTTTAACTAGATCTAAACTAGACGAAGTATCTTTAGGTTTTAATCTCGATAATATGATTAATTGTCTCTTTGACTAGATATTGATTCGACAAAATCTTGATTGGACAAAAATTCATTTATCGGGGATATTTATCTGCAGTACCTACACTCACAAAGTAAAGTATTTAAAATATTTCTAAATTATATACGAGAGTCTAAACAACAATAGAAAGTAATAAAAACTTCTTTGAAGTGGGAAATATCAATATATTTTATATTTATATAATCAAGTAATTAATAGGGAAAATGCTTCTGCTCATGAATATTATATTCAGTCATTGCAATGATTTCCACAGTTCAATAAAAAACACATCGAAATATGGTTAAAAATATGCAAAACCCGAGTAAATATTGCTTAAATCTGTACATTTATTTAAAAAACCACTCAGAAAGCATTGTTACTAAGGACTTAGTATCGATCGTGCTTCCCCTGCGGTAGCCATCTTAGGTGCAGCTGCGCGCGCGCAGGGTCAAAGGTGGTGAGGGGTACAAGTAACAGTGTAAGTGTAGTCATACATTGTATAGGATAAGCCTCATATTGGATACTCGTCGCTAAGTTTGGTTATTGATATAAAGATTATTTTCAACAACAATTTATTTAGTATGTTAGAAGAGCAGAATTATTTCACAGATCACAGGTTCGAATCCTGGCCGTGTCGATACTTTTTGTCTACATTTATAAAATTAAATATACTTTCACATGTCAAAACATGTTTCATTATTATCATGACAAAATTGAATATAAGAAGTTTAGTAAAAAGAGGAACAAATAATGACACAAAAGTTCAAAAAGTGACCGACATTACGCACCTGGAGAGGGCTATTGTCTTAGGCGCCATGCTTTAGTTATAAGACATTTGATACGCCCACAAAACACATTAATACCCCGGAACAAACAACATGTGTAGCGATACTATCTTTGAACACGTGCCTTTAGAATTATATAAACTAAAATACACCTTAAAACATAACAAATAAGAAATAAAATGTAATAAAAAATGAGCCAGCTATAAATCTTAAGAATTTGATTTACTTTTGAATTCTAAAAGCAATCTTATGTTCAGACTGTGAGAGGTTGTATTAGTTGATTGTATATTTTGTTGGTAAGGTTAAATCAGCTGTGCGTATCTTTAAAGTGTAAAAGATATCTTAAAAGTAAGATCTCTAAGGTGCATCCGAATATAGATATTATATTTGGTGTAGTTTGGTTCATAATACAAACATTCTGACGTCATGCGCATACGCATAAAAAGCAACAATTGATATAGTTACGACGGGTGATTCAAGATTACTTCTTCAATTCGCAAGGTGTACCCAGTTGAATGAGGTATTGAAACCAATTTAGAAAATATTAATAATAATGCATATATAAAAATATAAGAACCACTGAAGTAACCTTCAATAATCCTCAAACAATGGAGGAAAGTAAATACAAAACGCGTAAGAGCATTACATTACGCTTATTTTGATGTAGGGTTGCTCTTAGGGACATGTGCGCACGCGCCGCTCCGACAATCACAGTAATAATATCTAAAAAATAATAATAAATCGGCTGAAGAATAAAGAAAATCACCCCCCGGTTCCCTTTGCCTTTATCTTGCAAACAGACTTCAACATGTTAAAGATAATAGGGGTGCTGCCCCCTGCATAACGCACACCTTTAGCGGGGGTTGAGTCTACGCGTTGGGGAGAGACGACGCTTCGAATTTGGCGGTTTATTTCAAAATTAATCTTACAATAACTATAACTTAAATGGAGTGACGCTCGATCGGCGAGCCGGCCGATGGGTTTGTTATTCCTGATGAAACAAGTGAAAATAAATCGAAAGTCAATTACTGAGATACGAAACGGGGAAAAGCATTCAAAAAGCCAGAGATGGCCTTTGTAGTGCACCTTTGATTACCTGCCGGACAGGACGGAGCAACCGAAGACAATATGCGGATAAAAATGAATAAAGGAATAGTTTTGTTTTCATTTCGCTTTTATAAACGCGAATGAGAAATTTCTTTTTATATAATGTTAAACAACTAGCTGCTTCGAAACATCGGACGTGGAAAGATTGCGTTTTGTTCTTACTTTACTTCAAATAAATAATGTTTTTTTTGCATGCGGTTATCTAACGAATAACAAAACGCCCACAGTCCTTCGGAACTTTTGAAACTTTTAATGATCTCTGTACTTTAGCATAGGAAGTGCTTTACGAAACCTTACCATTTAAATGTACAAAACTAAAAACAATGCATTCGATACTTCAAAAGTTGGAAGTCTGGAGCATTCATCTCGTAACTATTAATTAGTAGTCCCCCGATCGCTTCGTAATCAAGCATAAAATTAAACCTTGGCACACGCCAAGCGCCCAACAAAGGTAAGGGTGTGTCCACACTGGAGGTACCTTATGGTATAGCAATTTGTTCAAGACATCTGGCTTCACACCTGCCCGCACCCCTACGTATACCATACCGATAGTTACTATATTAAAATGGACATCATTTAAAATGGAACCAACGTTCCTATGAATAGAGTACAAAATTGGACAGCTTATAAAAAGTGCGAGCAAGTTACCGGTGTATTATGGTTTTGGCACAAGGTCCAATGCCCCTGTCATTCAAAATAACGTGGTCGCTCATTAAAATTCAGAAATGACGAAACGCTTTCGACTCCAATTGTTCCACAGCCGGTCAAGCGGGACACTATGTGCTCATTACAAGTCTAGTTCGCGACTAAAACTTTTAATTCGCTTCCGTCCGCGTGTAACTGACGTTCAATTAGCAGTGTCGTATCTATAAGCGTTGTTTGTCCACTACACTTGCGTGTCAATCTCAATAGGAGTGTTTCACAACACAATCACGACGTAAACGCGCAGCGTACGTTCATTCATACACACAGTTAGGATATACATGTGCCGGTGTGCCGGTGTGCGTGCCCCATTCAAGACGTCTCGGTCTTACGTCACTTCCGGTGACGTCACGTCTTGTAAGTGGGCGTGTGAACGACGCTTTATGACACTATCGTTTTTTATTTTGACAGGTCGCGCTTTTAAATGTATAGATGGAGATAAGTGAAGGGTTTGAGTTATCCGATAACGTATAATTTTGTCAGTGTAAAGAATGCTTTATACGTTTTAATTTAGGGGCGTATTATTTTGTAATATAATATTATACTTACCATAACCAAGTTACATATTTAATAGAGACGTTTCCGGTGTCACTTGTGCAAAAAATGTAGTTAATTTGTTACTCCCCGGGGCACCAAGGATGCGGGAGCCATAGTGGTAATTTGGGCCAAGTAGATCAATTCACGTCTATTGTGCAAGAACTAAGAATGGCTCCTTGCCCGCATACAGTCCAGAAATATTCATGACAACTTGAGTTTATTGTAATAGTCTACGAGCGTATTCTCCATAACACATATATTAGGTAAATTTATTATATTTCTTACTTCAATGATTTTGGTATAATAGTATTCTTAAAGTCAAGCCGATAAAGTAGATTAACACATTCGTCTACAATAAAAGATTTTTTGCCAAGTTTTTCAATCCGTCATTTTATAAGAAACTCACGTATTTTTTTTTTTAACATAAACGTTTAAAGAAGTTTAAAGTTATTGAAGAACAACTATATATGATATTACATTATTCCTTAATAATAGTACATAGCAATTTAGAAAACAAACAATTACTTAAACTAAGATTAGATCTTACAGAATATTGATTAATTCAAAATAACAAATGTAATTAAATAATATCTATCTGCCATCAAAAGTTATGTTAAAATCGTTCCAGCACAGAGATTAGCAAAACAAACATTTTAAAATTGTTGTTTTGGTGTCATATGCATTTAGTGAAAAGCTGTTAATGTGAAATTACAAACAGACACTTCAATTGTATTTATGTATAGATTAATAGCAAATATAGTTTGTAGTTTTGTTAAGATATAACTATTATGGGTTCTATTAGTAACATTAATAAGGCCGTCAACAGATGCGTTAAATTCAATATAAGTGCAATAAATGTTAACACTTCCGGTCTGTAAGGGCCAGAAAGCCTCTTGAACTATTCAACACCAAAACCATCTGGTATTTGTCCTTAAGTAATTATCATTATTACAAATAAAATGGTTATTTATGTCCGTCATATAATTGTTGTTCAAACAATTTATTTAATACTATTCCAATATTCATTTAGTTAAGAAAATTAAGAGTTATTTTAGCCTTTTTTTAAAATTATAGTTACAACTCTTACGTGTCAAATTGGTTTTTATTTTTAATGGTTAGTTTTTGATAAAAACTCGTAATATATATACGTACATACATACGTACTTGTGATTATTAACATAAAAAATTATGATACTTATTTACGAATGACATTACATACAAATATATGTATGAAATTGATGAACTTATATATGTGTTGTAAAGATAATTATTAATTATGAGATGACAATATTAGTTATTCCTTACCGAATCAAACATAAAAAGGAAGGAATCATAGTTATTGAAGTCATAGGGGTGACACAAAGCTGCGCACGCGCACGCGCCCGGTGGTCTCGCACGTGGTACCCCTATTACTATAGTCTTATCAATCTTGAGGGTAACTATTGTTTTGTCTAATAAAAGATTACCTCACTTAGCTCAGGTTAAGTTTTTTTTACCTAGCTATGCCCACGACAGCGTTCGATGTTTTATAAAATAAAAGACGCCTGAGTTAATCTTCATAATATTAGCTATCCGCTAGTGAAAATAGTGCCAAAATCGGCCCAGCTATTTTAGAGATTAGTCGAAACGGACAGACAGACATTTTTTTTTATATGTATCATATACTGTCATATGCATGTAGTGAAAGCTGTAAATTTGGAATTACAGACAGACTTAAATTTTAGTTATATGTATATATATTAGCAAATCTACAAATTCGTTGAAATATACACTTATGAAAGTACAGATTCTAATAACATGGCGAAGAACCGACAAGAAACTACATGGAAACGATTTTTACTAATAGCTAGTATTACTTAATAATACGTATTATTCTAGTTGATAAAATACATGTTTTCTGTTTTAATAACAATAATATATATTTTTTAATAATTTTATTTCCAAGAAATGTAATAAACATTTTAGTTATTAAATTATTTGTAAAAAAATTCTGTATATCTTATATTTGTACGATACGTGTATAAAATAAGAATTTTCTCAAATATCTTGCGAAAATTGCAAGTATTTTTCAATTTATTATTTATGATTTATATATTTTTTTTCATAATTTAAATTTTTTTTCTTCATAATTATTATTAAAATAAATATGATAACTTTTCAGTTAAACATTTATATATTTTCATATATATTTAAGATAAAAAAAATGAGTTGTTAAATTTTTGTATGTTTATCCGTTTGTCTCTACTGGCACCGCGTGATATCTTCTAAACGGATTTTAATGATTTTTTTAGTCTTTACCTCTAATCTAAAAAAAGTATCCTTTTTCTGTAAGAGTAGATTTAAAAAAAAATATATATAATCTTTTTGAGATAAAAGAAAATCGTTTTATTGTGTAGGTATTGCATTGTACAAAATTGTTAGACAGATTTTGATAAAATTGTAGGAATGGATTTATTATTAGAGTCAACATAATACTTTTCACTTGAAAATGTTTTATTTATTGGAAATACTCAAGAATTGGTTTGAACAACAATAACAATAAGACAAAAAGTATGTATTTGTAGAAAAATATATTTTGAATTTATGATGACTCGCTATGAGAGTCGTGGGGAGGGAATCGTGAGGGCTGGCAACGGTTAGGACAACTGTAACTCATAAGACTGTACACTACCTACACAGTACTATTAGTTTGACTACCTTTTGATGTAAATTAAATTTGATACAAATAAATAATTTGAACCTTTGTTACAGATCCATCCGAAGGCCAGGGGCATTTTTCACGTTGGATAGGAGTTCAAAATCATATTAATGGTAAGTCATGTTGTGTATGTTTGATAAAACTTTCCAAAATTATATCTAATTACAATTCAAAATTAGAACACCGTTATAAACGAGTTTATGATAAAAAATGTCAGATTTGACCAAAATACAAATGTTCAAATACTACGTCAGATTTGATAAAAAAAAAAACGTTTTGAATATTTGTTCAAACGTTAGACACAAGTCGGCAATCTAGTCTTAATAAAATCTATTTTCAAGTCCGACACTTGACTAGTTTTACACAGACTAACACATGCGTCCGTAATCTATATAACCGGTATGTACCGGTATAAACCGGTATAAACCGGTGCCGGTTCACTTCGGTCCCGAATAAAACCGGTCGAATTTCGTACATACCCGTATTTTGTCTGCAGGCTGACAGGGGTGGACATCGCATGAATTTTCAAATAATCAGACCTACGTACGTGCATCTATGTAATAAAAGAGGGACGCTTCTCTGACAATTCAATTTTATAACGATATTTGCGATGAAAAAAGGATTTTCTCTTTTTTTTTTTCACGTTACCTACTCGCCGTTTTTTTGTTTTAGTACGAATGATAGGATTTATTTTTGCTCCGTAATTATTACTGTAAAGATATTTTTCAATAATACTGTAGTGAAAGAATTTTGTACCAAACTAAAGTGACGTTTATTTTACTATCTGTAAAAAGGAAGAAATATAGAAAAAGTATTAATTTAGATTCATAATTTAGCATTTATTTTTTAAAGATAATTACTTAATTTTATCAACATAACGTAAGTCTCATAGAAATAGAGTAACCTTAGTATAATGATTAACATTTAGTGCCTTCTGTCCATATCGTACCAATTAAAAAAAAACCAATTCAAGTTCAGATTTTAAATTTCAAATTTCGAACGTTGATTTTCAAATACGGTGTTCGAATGTAAGGCTATAAAGCAGAACATTAATCAAGAACAACGCAGTTTTGAATATCGAACGCCAAAAGCGATGTTATCTGGTATCAATGCATAGCCGTTACGTGAATCCGAACGTATTTAACAAAAGGAATACTATTTCTTGGTGTTAAAAGATATTTTTTAATTTCATTAAACATATTTATTCAGACAGTAAACTCGAGTATAAAAATATTATTGGTAGGGAGTTTTGTTTGCACTCTATTAGTGGGGTTTTAAATTTGCCCAACAAGCTAAATGCAGAAAAAAAAATGGCGGACTACGGCTAACTTTTACCGAAAAGAGTGACGTGTCCGTTATGAGTTGATCAGCCTTACATAGGTTGAAAACATCCCCTTTTAGGTACTTATTTATAATTCGTAGGTAAATAAGCTTTACTTAACCGACTAATTAGTAATAATAAAAACATAATTAATTTATTATTGATGTAATCTAAGCACAGAGGTATATTTCAATACAACATATTAAAGGAATATTTAATACGGATCCGAGGCAAGTATTGATTATGTATTAAATACCATATATCGATATACAAACATGATATTTATAATTTATCCAGCTAAGTAATTTCTTCGGTACCAAGCCGCCACTGATTGCGCACTAATCAATATAAGTATATAAGCACTCATTCAGACGCTATAATTCCTTTAATAAAAATACAGAGAGGCTGCTCAAAGGGGGGGATGGGGGGCGGAATGGGCTTCGGAAAATTCACCCTGTGAATGGTAAAACGCGGCAATAGACAAACAGCCGGTTGACCCCGCTCCCCCCTCCCCACCTAACGTACATTTTGAAATAATGCCCCCAAGTGCGGGAGGCTACATTTTTAAGGCTTAAAGAAGCATTATTGACCTTTTGTTGTGTATTAAAATAACCAGTATGAATTCTATACGGGTCGATTATGCGATTTAGACCTTAAATGTTAGAGATGTGTACGACAACATCAATTGTTGGCGTCAGTTCCACGCGTTAATTTACACAAATAGAGTCCATATTAATTAAATTGAGCACATAGCTTGCAGAGATTTGACAGAAGGCTCATCCAATCTTACGTCGGGTACGCACGTTGTAAATCTAGTCGACGCGAAATGGCTGACCACCCCACAGATCTATGCTATAGCTGCAAAAGTGTGCGCCATAAATTTTATACAACGCCGATGTACGTAAAATTGTTTGTATGTGTGCGAATTTTCGTGCCGTAAGAGGAGTGGACATCGCCCGTTTTGCTTTGTTCCTACCCTAGGAAATGGTATTATGGAGGGCTGATTTAAATAAATCTGTAACGTCCATGTGAGGTTAGTTAGCTGATAATTAAAGAGTTTGATGAGGGATAATGAATTGGTCCGTCTCTCAATCTAACTGCTGGTTTGGAATATCATTAATTTGCTCTAAATAGTCTGATGATTTTGTGGTCGTTCTGTGTAAACGTCTTATCTACTTTTTGCAATATTTATTTATCTATGGGATCTATTGTTTGGAGTCTAACTCGTTTGAGTTGGTTGTTTTTTTTCTCAGTTACAAGTTAACTGCATCCTTTCATGTAACTTTCCATTCGGTCGGTTCTTGACGAAAGAAGTGTGAACCGGCCCGTGATGGGTCAGTCAGGTGTGCTTAACTCGGACCGACGGACTCGCTACTTAGTCTGCTATGTCACTAATTATACACTCTTTTTATTTCACCGGTAAGCCTATTTCCCGCCCGTCCCGACAGCCTTCCGACCAATCACAAACACATACTAACATTTGTTCCACCCAAAAAATATCTACCCATTGGAAATACGTAGAATCACAGAAATATTGAGTATTTTTTGTTTCGATAGAGTTTTAAGTAATAAATATAATTATAAAATGATTCGGAGCTAGAGGCCTGAACGTGAACAGCACGCACACGGGCGCAGTCTATTAAGGATGTATTGGTTACGCACTTATATTTTACCCGTAAATGTAGCTAAAGCGGAGAGTTGTGCACAAAAACGCATCTTCCCCCTTCCCCACCCCAACGGCCGGCGGGCGAACGAATACATTCGACTAGCCCATTTGCAATATCGCATTGTGTGAGTGTCTGTCTATAGGAGCACGGCCGTGGCTGTGTGGGTGAACGCACACAGGGAGACCTTGCTTAGCCTGTGTTGTGCGTAGTTTTACGTAGGTACCTACGTGTACTGTGTACGCGGTATTGGTTTTCTGTACTGGGCTTTAACAAATTTCAAATTCACAAAATCGTGATTGGTTGGTATTTTGTTTGAACAAGCGGACGCACAGGGAGAGGCGCGACCCAAAATTCGCTAGATAATTCGTTTAGGTAAAATGATGAGTTTCATCTGATTTTGTTTACGCGACGGGATGATTGCAATGCATCGGGCTTTTTGCATCGAAGTAAACAATTAGTAATTAGTCATTTTGTTGGTAATATATTTCTAACTGAAACCGACTATTGATCATTCACATTATCGGTACAAAGTAAAGTAAGCAATTAAGAGACACACGCGCCGCTAACCGCCAATAACCGGAAGACAGACGCTCTAATGGCCACCTAAGAGGCCAAATATCAATTTCTAGGAGACTATTCGTGCGTGCCGCGTCGAGGATCCGGAAGTACGCTACAAAAACACAAAACTAATCAACTGAAGAAATTTAAAATTCGAACTTGTCTAATCATCGTTCCTCGAATGAGGTTATTTAAATTTAGAATTCACAATTCTTAAGACGGCTTGTTTAATTCAAAAATGTAATCGAATAGTTCTAACCCTTCGTAACTATCGCTTTCATTATCAAAATCGCCAAGTCATTTACACTAATCAATACGCATGTGTTACTTTATAATTGTTATTTTAAATAAGGGCTTAAAATTCTATTTATCTTCACACGAAATAGGGCTGTACTGTCTATAATTTCTTAGGACATTACTTTTTCTAACATCACATGTATTTATGACTTTTACTACTTAAACCAACAATACCTTTGTAATCGTTATAAAGCTAGTATAAACTACGTAATAAATAATATTTAAATAACCTAATAAGAAACACGGTCAAATAACAGATGCACGGCGACCGGTACGACACGCGACAGCCTGGTATACCGTTGAAGAGATATCATTACACTACAGACTTAACAATGAATAGACTGGGCGTAAATTAAACCTTAAAACAATATAAAAAAATTATATTTAATATATCTTACAAATTTTTATATTTATTTTTGCAGCTTGAAATTAATATTATATATATTAATTTTGTCTTATTATGTTATGGTAATATTTCACTATTCATATCTAATTATTAATAGTTCTTCATGAAGCAAGTCCAGTGTGGTATGAGTAGTCACCCTAATGACAGACGAGCACGCACAATCCGCTTACGAGATGCTATCTATTTTACAACACTACTAATCTTACAATGAAAGCAGTGTTCTCAACTATAATTTTATAACTAATTTTGCAGTCATTTATAAAATATAATATTTATTATCTTGAGAAAAATATTGTTCATTCTTCGTAATAACCGAGAAAAAACAGAATTTGCGGTCACAAAGTAAGAAGTAGGGAACATTTTCTGATATAATAAATTAGCGTAAAAATAGTCTAGTAAAAAGACAAATAAGTAAGATTTTTTAATTCTAAGTAAGATGCGAAAACATTAAACCGGCTAATTAAACAAAGAACTGTCCCACATCCATCTTTAAAGCACACCCTTAATAGTTTCAATTACATTGTTAAGTTACAATAAAACCTAGATGCGTCCCGTGGGAATATTGGTCTAGAACAATGGGGACAAAGCCTGACCCGTCTGATCTCAAGAACCGCCGTGAGTTTTAAACAATGAATGTTAAACAAAGGAAATGAAACGGGAAGAAACCGCACAAGACAAAACCAAAAGCAGCGTATAATATGACTAATGTTGTAAATGAGTTTGTTACCCTTTCACGCAACTGCTGAGCAGATTTCGATGAAACTTTACACTAATATGACTAATAGCATAACATATAGACTACAATTTCGGAATATACCATCCATGAAAGATTTAATGTAAGCAGAGACGCGGACAAAAGCTAGTGTTTGATAAAACTCAACATCATAATAATTAATAACATATTATTTGGTCTGATGTTTAAATTTTTAAATATAATACTAATCTCACAAATGTTCCATTTGAATAGAAATATTTATAAGATATTTAATTACACTCACCCCAGAAACTAAAACAAAGTCGCGTGAAAATTACTTGTATTAAGTGTTTTAAAATACAATGTATAATTTTTCCTCTAAAGCTCACATCCTAAAGGATATTTCCCCTCGTCTGTAGTTCTCACAATCAAAAAAAGATTTGTCACTTAAGTTAGGTCCGGAAGGAGAAGTTCCCAGACATACGATTATCGCCCCCGGTGTCACTTACAACCACTAAGTGACCCTCGTGTATGGTCGGATACTCTGAGCTTAAACAGTACTTATTTATTTATTCCCAGAGGTCGCGGGTTCGAATCACGTATCGATAATTTTTATTTTTATTTAAATATTTATAACCATATTTTTATATAACATATATATATATAAATAATATTTTACACATATATAAAAATATATGAAAAGAAAATCTTTATCAATTTTTTTTCTTATATTTAGTATAAAATATTATAACCATATTTTTATATTTTCAAATTAGTATTTTATGCATATGTATATTAAAATATGTATATTAATATATTGTATAAAGTATAACAGGTTGGTGTATCCGACAATGCGCAGACGCACCGACCGACAGGAAGGAAGTGTAAGTGGAGCCCGTGAGAAGGACTCACGCTCCGTGAGAAACACTTCTCACGAGGGCTATCGTAAATTTACATTATAAGATACACACAACAGACCGCAGTGCAGTCACACGTTAAGATATATTTCTATTAAAATTCACTATAGTATTTTCATAAATTATCTTTATTTCTAAACATTTACTTCTCACTTGGGTTTATCGTAAATTGATATATTGAATTTGTAAAGATACCGCAATACAACATACAGCAAGATATCTTTAAAGATAGAAAAAGATAAATTAAAAAATGAACTCATGTTTAAGGACTCCATACATTTGTGTAGACAATTATTAGAATTTATAAATTTGGTTCAAATTGGTGTAAAAAATCCCGAAAATGCCAAGCTTATGATATCACTGTAAATAAAGTTGTCATTTCGTTTTGACGATAAATCACTGATACCGTGACTCAGACAACGACATGACGAGTTCAATAAAAAAGATCACCAATCAGGACGTGCTAAAGATCAGGGTGCGTCGACCTTTGACGGGACACGCCACGAGAGACGGCGGGTTAAAAAAACACCTAATTAGTAAATTTAACATTGGTATACACTTCTAATATTATTACTAACTAAACGAAAAATTATCAACTTTATATACAAACATATATTTCTCTCTATGATATTGGATATATTTTAATTAGAATCATGAATATCCTAAGTTGGGTGTGTCTTGTTTATTATCTTACCTGCATCCATCCTTACGCTCCTGTCTTAAGCCGGGTTCACACTCCGCGACCGGACTCACCGGAAGGAATCAGGGGCTCGGGCACAATCTCGACGTCCGGACCTCACTTCCGGTAAGGCGTGACTACACCCGTGACCTGCGCACGCGTTGTTATTATGGATTGATTAGCTTTTATCATAACATAATATAATAAAATTCAATAACTCACCTCTACAATGTATCGACCAATTTTCCATATTTTCTTTAAAATAGACGCAAACACCTCCAAAGTGTAGTACGACTCTTCGAATGACAAGTCATCCGGCATCCTCTTTTATATATATCAGATATTTCTGTATGCACGCCCCCGCTAAGTATCGTTTCGGAAGCAGCGGGAGCGAAACATAAATAACATTTACAAATTAATTTGTTTACATATTACACTATATTAATAATAATCAAACTAAACACTATGCTATATTTAATTAAATAACAATATATTATAAAAATCCTGAAAAACAATCCTCAAATCGTATTAAAATGCAATCACAATTATACAACATTCTTGAAGATATACAAATAAAAGAGTGTTTATAATGTAGTATCAAATTACTCTAAAGAGAGCTCCGCAGAGTTTCTTTCTGTAGATTATGCATTATGCATTCATTGTTCTTGTAGAACCATTTGTTCTGAAGATCCGGCGCCACTCTTAAAACCAGAAAACTTTATATACTTTGAGCATTTCCCTTTGTTTTTCTTCCAAGCAATAAGGTTAAATGCAACGCTTATAATCCTTTGTATAATATGCATTCTAAGAATTCATTTGTTATTATAATTATAATTATAAATATATTATTTATATATATTTATATATATAAATGAATCATTTTAGAATTATTCATTTTTGATTATAATATAATACGTTCGAACGTTAATTATAATTTAATGTTTTAAATGTAATTTTTGAAATAACTTTCGAATGTTACATTTATTGTTATAATTTATAATATAAATAGATAATTTATATATATATATATATATATATATATATATATATATATATATATATATATATATATATATATATATGATATTATTATTTATTATCATGACGTAGGCATGCAAATGTGTTTTGATATGCCTAGTCATAGTTAATTGCTTTCCTTACGTAATTATAATTGGCGAGAAAAGTGTGTACATTAATTATTCATTAATCTGTCCCTCATTTACCATAACTCGGGAACCGCCACTTAAACTAACAAGCACTATTTTCGTCTAAGCTTATTTTTATTGATTCCTACATAATATTTCTATAAAATACTTTTTAAATCAAAAAATATATTTATTATAATCTATTTTGTTTCATTCTTTCTATTTCTTATAGAGTAATTAATTAATTTGAATTAAATAAAAATGATACTACTCTATTAAATGTGTTGAAAGTATAGTGTAAACGTACCTTAACAATGTTACAAGTGGAGAAAGGTGTGAAAATAATTTAATTATGAGAACAGAACATGAATAAAGATAGGTTCTAAGCTATGTTAACTCAGGGCTCGGAAGTACTCGACCACCCCCCGTCCCTCCACCGGGATAACAGTGGTGTTATGGACTTAAAAAAAAAAAAAAAATAAAAAATAAAAAAAATTGCGTTAGCATTGTTATATACCTATACATATAAATAAAATTAAAGTGTCTATTTATAACTTATTAATAGCTTTTCGTTAAATGCATATTATTACATTTTATATACATTTTCTCATGTATGTCTGTCTGTCTGTCTGTTCTGGTTAATCTATAAAACGACTGGATCTTTTTTAATAGGCCCAGTGGATAGATGATGTAATAGAGTAACGCTACTTCAATTTTAAAAAATATCTTCAATACGGACGAAGCCGTGGGCACAACTATGTAGTTTGAAAATATTCCAAGTTTAAGTTTACCTTGAAATAGCTGAGCGGAAAATAGTGTCTAGGTAAAGAAAGCTACCTAGTGGTACAGAGGCGTACAAAAGGCCTCTTATGAAGGTGCGTGAAAAGGGCAGACAATGTCATGTATCAAGTTCATAGGGAGGTTAACCGACCGGTCTCGTACACTCGGCGACACAATGCATATTATATTTTAATTAATAATATTATTATGTTTTAGTTTAGAATTATTTTGTTTAATATATATTAATTATAATTAATCTTATCAATAATAAATCGAATATTATATCAATAATGTGTTTGTTTTTATGTTTGTTACAAAATTCTATGTGAAATTTATGATATTAAATTCTTTTGATTCTGGTAAAAGAACGTCACTAGAGACTAAAGAACTCACTACTACGTGTCGGAAAAACAAATCAGTCTGAGGTGTAATAACCAAAACTATGGTTTAGGATCCCAGGTTTGATGCCTGATCATGGAAAATAAATATAAGATATATATCTCATTGATATCTTACGTCACTTATATTAAAATTATAAACCATACCACTTTTTTTGTAAATTTCTTATATTCAAGTGTCATTTCAGAGGATTAAAATTTGGAATACAGTTTAATATATTATAAATATAAATATGTGTGTGTGATTGTACACTATTACTTTACATTAAAAGATTTAGAAAGACACTCCAGGACTGGTACGTAACGAGATACACTGACCATAACTAGAGCGCCTCAGACTGAGACAAAGAACATTTAAACGCTATTGTTAACTTATAAATGCGTTTTTTGGATATTAAGTTTCTATAAGTTGGCAATTACTTGGTTATTTATAGCAATAATATATAAAAATCTGATATTTAAATAAAGTCCTCAACATTTTATTAATATTTTAATCTAATCATCTTAATAAACGTGAAGTAAAAAAGTACTATATAATATAAATGTAAAAGAAGTAATAATATAACCTTAGAGTTACGTAATTAGAATCTTAAACGCCTGATAGAACTGACTCTTAAGAATTATCCTGAATTAAACGAGGCTTACCGGAACAGTGGGATCAGTATTGATGCTGTCCCTTTCCCCCATTATTTTTTCTTCCACTAAAGTCTAGGCAGACTTGGGGGGTCTGTCTTACCCCTTTTGGGGGGTACTTGAAGCCCTTATCTGTTGTAAGTTTGTACAGCGTAGTGGATCGTAGGGGACCCCTTTTCTGATGCATCTTGAGTCGCATGTTGCCGTTCAAGCGAAAGATGCACTTCGACTTTTTGTGAAAATACTGATATTATAGAACATAAATTATATTTTTATAATTACATATATAATATATTAAGTGTTCAATTAATATTACATTGTATCATCAAAAATATATAACAATAATTATATAAACAAATTAATTAACAACTTATGTTGTTTAAAATGAAAACCAAACGAAGCCCATCTAGAATCTTAAATGAAATTATAATAAAAACGGGCAGGTAATACCGGTCTGTCTATCAGTACATTACTACAACCCGTACTTACGCGTGTATGGTGGTAGGTATTTTTTTTATTCCTTCCCCTTGGTCTGTCTGGTCTTCCCATTTTCGCCTTCAAAGCTACAATGCACTGATTATGGTTGGACTTAATGACTTTCTTCGATTTTTAACGTCTATGATCGTCTTAAATGAGACGTTTTTCAAACTATTATTTATATTATTTGTTCTGAAATCATTATCATATAGTTTATATTCATTTAAAATCGTAATCAATATTGTTAATCCGCCTAATATCCATACTAAATTAATATAGTATCAAATATCCACAGTTAATATGAATCGAATAAAAACCGTTTACAGCGTAAGTACGAAATCAGCGAAACTTAACGCACACAAAAATTACACTTACCATTGGAGCATAACGATCAAATCTCGAAACTACATCGAATCATCGATTCACGGTATTAAAACGAAAATAAAAAAAATATGGGCCTACTACTGAACCCTTCCCTTGTAGTTAAGATTGACAGACGGAAGGGTGGGTGGGGGTGGGGGCGAATTGAAAGAGTGGAAAAAATTATACGTCGCAACCAACGCATCTTAACTTCCGAGGTTGTGTTGGAATAGTCCGCTCCGTGCTGGTGCTCGATAATTATATACGAATCATTTTCTTAAACTCCTTACTTTTTTATTTTGAATTATTATTTTTTTATTAAAGAAAATATTATAAAGTCTATTTACGGTTAGGAAATTTAACTTTTTTTAAATCTCAAATTTATTTATTTGATAAGTATTTATATTAGAGATATATTTTTAATTACTAGTCTTAAGTAACTTAACTATAACTAGGGCGTGTCACAATTGTTTGTTATCTTTCATTCCGTTATTAATTATTTCTGAATGCTGTGGAGATGTCTTTAATATTAAAAATATTAATAAAACAAGTGTAACGATAATAATATCAAGTTGTTAATATTAAAAAAGGTAAGTTTGAAGATTGAAAAAAAAAACAACCAACCTTCCAACATAATACAGATCATGTCAAATGTTTTATATAAAATAAACCAAAAGTCATACACAGTATCAACTCCTTGCATTTTTCTAAGTATGAATTATGCCGCTCGGTGTATTCGTTAAGGGGCGTATCTATTCATTCTTTTTGTCCGCTTGGAGCAGTTAAGGAGGTCCAGAGTAAGGGAGGCCGCCCACCCCCCTCCCCCCCTGAACTTGCGACTCGAGAATATTTTTTTCTCGAGGACGCTGAAAATCGACACACTTGGCGCTAGTTTGTTCCGCTCTGCGATGATAGTTCGAGTGACTTGAATCGGGAGCGGTGGAATTTTTTTTCTGTGTAATTATTATTTTTTCTTTTCATTTATTATTTTTTCTTTACATTATTGCTATTGAGGTCTTGAGCTAGATATTTGTTTATGTATCTACAATATCTTGTATTGCAGATATCTGTCTTTTGCCTGGTTAGTAAACATGTTTTTATCAGAGTATTATAAATATTACGTAACATTTTTATAGCGCCAATAAATTAATGTCATCAATGAAAAATAGAAAATATAATAATTAAAATTATCGATAAAAAAATAAGTACATCCCTAAAAGAAGGCAAGACGGTAATGAACTGAACTCTTTGAACGCGCCTCGCCTCTCATCTTAACACTGTCTTGAGATGCGCATTTTTATTAGATCGCATAATTATACAGTGAAAATGTTATGATTCCGAGCCAGTGGGTGTGAAAAGACCATGTTTTTATAATTAATATTATATAGAAATACTAAATTTAATGAACGAGCTATAAATTTATATCTATAGTATCAGACTCCAGCACGAATAATAGCCTTATCTGATCACCCAAACAATTACAACAACCCACTTAAGACATAAGAAAATTACCATCAAAATACTTCGATAGCAGATAGCAAAGTTTCCAACGCTCAGTGTTTCGGCAACTTTGTTTAATTACAGTCTGCGCCATTTTGAAATACTAGTGAAATTTAGTACACAATATTATAGTTATAAAATAAAACTCACAAATCATTTTAACTAAAAAAAAATGTAATTTGATAGATATATGTACGTACGCGTTTTTAAAATATTTATTTTGTTTCATCATTTTTATACCAAATTAATAAAAATGTTTATATATTTTTTAATGATGGATGTCTGTCTGTGTGGGTGTGTGGATGTGTGTTAACGTTATCACTAAAGTTAGACGCTTATCTCCTTAGAACTTACAATAGCTAGACTTAGTTTCACAACAGATTAAGATTTTGTCTTCTAAGTTCAAGTTTAATTTGTTTAGGAATAGAGCTCCATTATTTCTATGTTAGGAGAATTTAAACTGTTAATACTCGTATTACAGTTTCTCCCTTCTACCGTTCGTCTCAAATTAATTACAAATTCTTCAAACAATTACAATGCGCTCATTAATATATATTATATTTGAACCTATATATAAACAAACGAATATTTCAAAAGTATAAATACGTATTACTTCCTTATTAATATAATAAGTTGCTCCAACAAACATCTGCATGTAACTTTATTTAGGTTAATTCTGATGACTCAAAGTTCGTCCCAATTCGAAGACGTGGATACAACACTAACTAGCGTTGCCATGCAGCACGGCTTAAAATACATTCTCGATAAGACCACATCTTAGGGAAATTAACCAAAATATCCTTAAGACTAATTAAAGGTGCTGATAATAATATGTTAAAACCTTGCGGTTAAACGATAAGGTCTAACATTATGCAAAATTTATTATAATAATTCATTATTACAATTTACCCAGAGACTATATATAATTAGATAGAGACATTGAGTCATGCAGAAAGTAAGACGATTTAGGATGTGGCAGAGGTTAAATCTATTACCACATCCTCCTTCCTGTTTAATGCGTTAATTGTTCTACGCGTTGATATTGCTTCTAATTGTGCACAAACGGACCAATTGGTCTTGTTCGCGTCTGTTTGTTTGTATATCTTTAAATTTCATTTTTTTTTTTTTTAAATTCTTTCTAGATTTTTTTGATTTCATCATTGCTTTTGCTTCTCAATCTTTATTTTTCTCTTCATTGCTTTTATTTTCCTGCTCTATCCAGTGTAGGTATCCTATTCCACTTGTTAAGAATTTTCTTTTTTTATTTTTCTGTGATTATGAAGATACAGGAACTCAAAAGACGCAAAACAGTTAAGTTGATACGAATGCGTGTATCAATTGGTAAAAAGGAAATATACTAAATGAGTGATTAAGACGCACTCGTTCGCTAAATCCGGCTCATCTCCATTACTCACGACAAGTGGTTAAATGTTTTGAATGTGTCGTTATAATTCTTTGATATACATTATATATTACTTATTTCATTAACACTACATAGGTCATTTAATTCGATGAACACCAATTGTGTCCCACAGAATACATCGTCCTATATCTTTCATATTTTTTGCTAGTGGTGATACTATTTCTATTAAACAACAGGTAGAGTTAATTATGCCGAGGTCACATGCATTAATACACAAGATACATAATTACTTGGTAACTCAACCGGTCGAGCAATTGGTCGTCACTTCCGTACTATAAATAACATAGGCGCGGACTAAATTAATTACATGTTTTTACACTTTCAGCAAGAAATACATTATCGCAAATAATTCGCCCAAATAGCTCGAAATATCAACATTTCGCAACGTATTTTATCGATACTAAATACTAAAATATATAATAATTTTCTTTAACTATAATAGGTGTCGTAAAACTAACAAGGCAGTGAGCCGGCCGAAGCCTCCGGAACATTATTACAGATATTACACTTATGAACAACTACCATTAAAACTGCAAGGAAACTTATCCCGTTACATATGCATGCAGTTTCGAGCCGAGTTTGAACCGGGGTCATTCATAACCCCAAAGTCCATTGAACACACGGCTGATACAAACGGAAGAATGCTTTACAAAATTGTCCTTAAATTTTGCAATATTTATTTTTGCAGTAAATAGATAAACTTATATTGTGAAAAAAATCAAGAATGAAAACTATATTAAGATCAATAAATAATAATAGTATCATTCCTCTGTATAAATCAACACACAAAACTTTAAAACAGATCTCTTTGTCTCAATGAATAACTACGTCAAACTTGAAAATAAATACAATTTGTACAATGAATACGCAAAATTGGAGAACAGTGTGTCCCGAGCATCTAGGATTCCAGGCAGACTTCCGTATACTTTGGACGATAGCCAGCAGTCTTTTTGGCCTCAAGATATCATTTGCAACTTCTATAATGCAAGCATTCCACCACCGCCGTTGCGTAATCGTCTCAGCTCTCAGAGAAATTACCCCGCAATGTTGTTCCAACACTTGACGACCGCTGTTTCAGATCCAACTTAGAAACTAAAATGTTTTAGTCCTGACTTACTTTCATCTTAATGTACATACTTTGTGCATAATGCTTATAAATTACATTATACTTTACATATATATGTAGGTCTTTATAATTACCTAATTAAACAATGTGCTTTATTTTACTATTGATTTTAATAATATTTAATATTATTATAATAATATAATATTCTAGTTTAATAAAGAATTATGAAAGAATAATCTTCAAAGCCTATGACGGGCGCACGTTGAGGACACTTGAGTGTTCAATTTAGTTATTAGGGCCCAGTTCCGCTCCTTGCGGAACTCCTACTCAATTGGTCGGTTAACGAGGAAACAATCTTGTATGCGTTGTACGCATACCGCTTACTGGATAGGATTTGTGCATACTGATTCATATCTTGTTAGCTATTGTTCTTTAGATATCTATACATAGAAATAAAACTGAAGTGTCTGTTTGTTATTCCAAATTAACAACTTTTTACTAAATACATATAAAAGTATATATAGTACACATATAAAAAAGTTGTTTTTGCAGGTGGTAGAGCCTAGCTGTAGTTATCCAACTACAGCTCGTATTGGGCTGGCTCGACCGGGGAAGGACCACCCTCTCACAGAAGACCGACGTGTAGTAACCAAATTCATTTGGTTATGTTCCGTCGGTGAGTGAGAGAATCCGGAAGCCCAACCTCCCCCCCCGCGCCAAACATGAAAGCGATGCCAAAAACAAAAATACCCCAGGAGGGTACCGGCTTTGATGAAGCCGGGGACCCCCTCCCCGAGCAAAATCGGGGAAATGATTCTCGGATTTTGCTCGGGCTGCCCGTCGTATCTGGGGCGGGCAAAGTATCGCCTTTTGTGTTGTTTGAGGGCAAACGACGAGTCAATGCAGCGGCACCCCGACCCATTCTAAATGTGGACTTTTGCAACATCCGGGGACTTCATTCCAACTTGAACGCCGTCCACTATCATCTGGAGACGGCGCAGCCGGCCTTGTTGTTTCTGACGGAGACGCAGATATCTCAACCTAGCGACACAGCGTACCTGTCATACCCCGGGTATAAACTAGAACACCATTTTATACCACACGCCGGGGTATCTGTGTTCGTAAGGGAGGATATCTGCTACCGTCGCCTTCAGGTTTTTGAAGGTCGGGACCTGTCTATACTCTGGCTACGCGTGGACATGGACGACCATGTCAGAGTCTACGCGTGCCTCTACAGGTCCCATAGTGGTAATGCAGAAACGGATCAACTCTTGGGCCATGTTCAGGCGAAGATTGACGATCTGCTTTCACAGATTCCCTCCGCCGAAGTCGTAGTCCTAGGGGACTTTAATGCGCACCATGCCGATTGGCTAGGGTCACGTGCCACCGACTACGCGGGGAGATCTGTGTTTGACTTTGCTCTGGCAAATGGTCTGTCCCAGCTGGTAAAGACACACACTCGTCTACCGGACGTGGACAGCCACACGCCCTCTTTGTTGGATCTTCTGCTGACTACACATCCAGAAAAGTACCAGATCACTGTCGAGGCTCCCTTAGGTTCCTCTGATCACTGTCTGGTACGGAGTGTAGTGCCCATTCAACGGTCGGCTCGCACAACACCTGCGACTCGACGCGTTTGGCACTACAAGTCAGCGGATTGGGATGGAATGCGGTCCTTTTTTGCATCCTACCCATGGGGGCCGATTTGTTTCCCTTCCGATGATCCTAGTGACTGCGCTGCGGCTGTAGCTGATGTGATACTACAGGGCATGGAACTATTTGTACCAAGCTCTGTGGTACCACTTGGTGGCAGATCGCGGCCTTGGTTTGATGCGTCTGTCAGGGCTGCAGCAGCTGGCAAACGGCAGGCTTATCAAGCTTGGGTCAATGCGTTAGTCACTAAGGATCCGAACTCTAGAGTTCTGAAGAGGAAATATAATCGTGCCTCCAGATTCTTCAAACGGCAAATCGCTAGAGCAAAGTTCAAGCATGTCGTCAAAATTGGGGATCAGCTGGCAAAGTACCCGCCTGGCACGCGCAAATTCTGGGCGCTTTCAAAGGCCACTCTGGGAAACTTTAGCCAGCCGTCCCTACCGCCGTTGCACATGGGGAATGACTCTCTGGCCCACACGGCAAAAGAGAAAGCCGATCTCTTGGGCACTCTTTTCGCCTCCAACTCGACTTTGGACGACCAGGGGAAGACACCGCCTAACATCCCGCGGTGTCAGAGCTCAATGCCGGAAATAGTTATTCGGCAGAAAACTATTAGGCAGTCTCTATTTTCCTTGGACGTTCATAAGTCGAGTGGGCCGGATGGCATTTCTCCATTGGTGCTACGAACGTGTGCCCCTGAGTTGACTCCAGTGCTAACGCGTTTATTTCGGTACTCCTACCTTAAAGGCGTAGTCCCGGTCACATGGAAGCGTGCCCTTGTCCATCCGATCCCTAAAAAAGGTGATAGCTCGGAACCAGCTAACTACAGACCTATCGCCATTACCTCTCTGCTCTCCAAAGTAATGGAGAGCATTATCAATAAACAGCTCCTAACCTACCTCGAGGATCACCAGTTGGTCAATGACCGGCAATATGGCTTTCGCCATGGTCGATCGGCTGGTGATCTTCTGTTGTATCTTACACACCGTTGGGCAGCTGTTATTGAAAGCAAGGGAGAGGGTCTGGCAGTTAGTCTGGATATGGCGAAAGCCTTCGATCGTGTATGGCACAAGGGGCTTCTTTCGAAGCTACCTTCCTATGGGCTTCCCGAGAGTTTATGCAAGTGGATCACCAGCTTCCTCACTGGGCGGAGCATACAGGTCGTTCTCGACGGTTTTTGCTCGGACCCCAAGCCCGTGAACGCTGGTGTACCCCAAGGCTGCGTGCTATCCCCAACTCTGTTCCTCCTGCACATCAATGATATGTTGGATATCTCCAACATACATTGTTATGCGGATGACAGTACTGGGGATGCGGTATATTCCGGCCGTGCAGGTCTCACTCGGGAAAACGTCGACGAGTGCCGAAAGAAACTTGTGTCTTCAATAGAGACCTCCCTGGGGATGGTCTCTGAGTGGGGTGAACTGAACCACGTTCAGTTCAATCCCCTAAAGACACAGGTTTGCGCGTTTACCACTAAGAAAACCCCATTTGTCGTATCACCGCTCTTCGAGAGCACTCCCCTCATTGCCTCGCCAAGTATCAGAATACTGGGTCTCGACATTTCGAGCGACTGTCAGTTTCGTGGTCATCTGGAGAGCAAGGCCAAGTTGGCCTCGATGAAATTGGGAGTGATCAATAGAGCGAGGCAGTACTTCAAACCTGGCCAAAGACTTGCGCTCTATAAGGCGCAGGTCCGGCCACACATGGAGTACTGTTCTCATCTCTGGTCCGGATCACCCCAATATCAGCTTCTACCATTTGACCGTGTACAACGGAGAGCCGTTCGAGTTGTCGGGGACCCGGTGTTCTGCGAACGGCTGGACTCTTTGGCATTGCGTAGAGACGTGGCTTCTTTGTGCGTCTTCTACCGCATTTACAACGGGGAGTGTTCCGAAGAACTATTCGATCTGATGCCTGCCGCCGAATTTCATCACCGCACAGCGCGCCATCGCCTCCAATACCATCCTTACCACCTGGATGCGTGGCGATCCTCCACTGTGCGGTTCTCAAGGACATTTCTTCCACGTACCACTCGAATGTGGAACGAACTCCCTTCGGCGGTATTTCCAGATCGGTACGACATGGGTACCTTCAAAAAAGGCGTTTATTCCTACCTACAAGGCCGGCAACACTCTTGTAAATCCTCGGATGTTGCAAGAGTTCATGGGCGGCGGTGATCACGTCCATCCGTGACCCGCCAGCTCGTTTGCCCTCCTCTTACATAAAAAAAAAAAAAAAAAAAAAAAAGTTTATTTTTTTTTGGCTGAACTACTGGACTGATTTTAACAAGACTTTTTAAAAATCATATTCCGCACAGACGAAGTCATGGGTCTAGCTAGTTTATGTATATAATAATTGAATAATGACGAGGTACATTTTGAAAAAAATAAAACAGATTAGTTTTTATCTAAATTTAAAATAACTAAATGTTTCTGTTATTCAATACTGATATTGAGGGAAGTGATGACATGTGACTGATAACATGGTATTATAGTAACAAGTTATTTACTGCTGTGTATTATATTTAAATATCATTATAAATGCAAAGTAACTATAAATGCAAAGTAACTATAAATTTATTCGTTAAATACTTATGTTATATATATAAAGCTATAATATATTTAGCTATGAAATAAAATCAAAGATATTTTGATATGTTAGTTCCCTTACATGGGATAATGATCGTTTGGGAGGAAGAGACAATTTTACCAGGGAAGGAACTGCACCAATGGAGATGTTGTTGTGACGGGTGTCTCCGAGCCCAGGATGTCTGTATTCAACCAATTGAACAGCTCATTAAATATTTCTACGTAAATAGAACGCTCTGTCGTCTAGTCTGCTACGATTTAAACAGTTATCAAAATATATTAACAGATCTTATCTCATAATGATTGACTAGCTAATTAATATCCCATAACTCATTCGACATTTTATGTTTAAGTAGCACTATCTCTAAAAACAAAAACAGTTTACTAGGAAACATTGCCCGCACGCGTGGACCACAGGGTGACGTTTAGAAAAACATAACAACTTATCGGCAGGAAACAAAAAGTGTCCTTCTTCTTAAACCGTTAAAAATTATACTGTAATTCCCTAATGAATATAAAAACTTAAGGACGGAAACATGAATAATATGTCAGATAAAACTGTGTTTTCCTTCTAAACAAAATAACTCTGTTTCTGTTTGATAAGAAGTACACCAGATGCGTGTACAATACTCGTAACTGTCGATTGCAGCCCGTGGTGCGAGCGACTGACTGGACTCACAAAAAATATACAACAGATAAAGATATTTTATAATTTTATTATCTATGTTATTTGAGATATTTTCAAAATTCATACCATAAATACCTAATTTTGAGGATAAAACTACTATTATACCATTTAGTAACAAGTATTACAATTAGAATTTGCCTAAAATAAGTATTATCACACAAGGATAAATTTATAATTACCTAATTAGGCTAAAATATTATCAAAATTATATTAATTGCACACGACTTAGTGATGTCCAAGGATATCTCTTCATCAATGGTCGATATCAATAATATATAGTATCTAAAACTATCGATATAATAAGGATGATCTTTGTATATGTATATATCTTGTAACTTGGACGTATAATAGTAATATGATACGTTTATCGGTTCTCTGTTCGGGGCAGGCCGGAGTCGGTGATAAAAAGACACAATTTCGCAACTTTGTTCATATTATTCATACTTAATTAATTAATACATATGACTATGGTTACTGACTAATAGTTTACATAAAGATGGTAGATTTATTTTTATTAAACCTCACCGGAATGTTGTACCGTAAATATATAAATTTTTTATAGTATTTAATTATCGATATCATTAATATTTTTCAATCCCTATGCCTTTACAAATTGCAAAAATCAAGATACTTCCGAAATATAATATTTTAGCAGTTTAATTATCGCATAGGTCTCTTTAACTCTTTGTATATTTCGTAACCAACAAAAAGATCCGTACCAAAGAACCTCTTGTGAAAGCAAACAATATTCAAAAAGATGCTTAACTATTCTTTCTCTTATACAATATATAAGTCTGTGATTATCTGCATTGTCCTTAAGCCCTTTGCTTTTGGGCAAAGGCGAATTATTAAACAACTGTCCACTAATGTTAGACATACATGTACAGACGCACGGTTTTCATTACGTATCGCTATAGGTTATATCTACAGAAACCTCCCATCAATCTTTAAGAGATTAATTTTAAAACATTAAAAACGATTTTCCTTTATTTCTAACGTAATATTTCTATAAGAAAATTAAGCAACCACCAAAATGGGTTCAGGGTTTCGAGAAACAATTATAATAGTAGTCGTTTT
This sequence comes from Melinaea menophilus ssp. n. AW-2005, assembly GCA_918358695.1. NCBI lineage: Eukaryota > Metazoa > Arthropoda > Insecta > Lepidoptera > Nymphalidae > Melinaea > Melinaea menophilus. Next base: position 29,351,615 of record OU911042.1, read on the forward strand.
AGTTATTTCATCTGAGTTAGTTTTTATGTTTACGTTTCTTATTTTTATATTTCGACTGGAACAGAATGTATCTTTTAGGGACAATAAATAAATAAATAAATGTATAATCTATATATAAATCTTTTGTTAATAACTCGCATGCACCAACTCTAATTAAGTCCTAGGTGGCGTGGTTCTCTCGCATGACAGTGCAGATATGGTCGTCAAATATTAGCCATATGTCACAGCGATAGAAGATAATCACCACTAATAAGTGCCTGTCTTCAGTACACGCTAGGGCGAAGTAATGGAGATCGTACATTTAGATTATATATATATAATTCACCCATATTTAAGTTTATTATATAGAATAAAAATACATAAATTTAAATTATACTTATTTAACCACATTTATGTATATTTGTTAAGTAATATTTAGAATTTGTTTTTAATATATGTGGTCGGATATTTTATTTATTTTTTAAATATATTTCTGTTAATTATATTATACGATATTATATAATCATTATATACGAAAAATCTAAAACAGTGATGGGTAGACAATATTATCGATATCGATTAAAGTCCTACACGCTTGGCGATCTTATCGTGACTTTTTATTCTGGTGATACCCGCCGATAAGGAAAATGTCCTTTTTCATAGAAGCCATAATGGCGCGGGAGACACGCCACACGTTCATAACTTATGCATGATGATTGCTCTTCACCCTTTACTGGACATTGGACGGCTTTTTTAATTTCACCATTATTAGAAATTAATATTTTTATTGAGATTAATTTTCAGATTTAAGACACTCTATTGCGTCTGAGACATCGATGTACTAAAATATTTTTTTTCAACTCGTAATGTTTTTCTTATATTATTTTAGTTATTTAAAAAAATGTGCTCCCTTTCACTTCCTAAATGTAACTAAAATGATAACTATCTTTTTGTATATATTTATTTTGTATGCAATAAAGATATAATTAAAATAAATATATAGACACGTGCAGTGCAGTAAGGAATATTTGTGTGTTCGTTCATCACGCGACAATGACTATACCTTATCACATCATCTAGAAACTTTAATGGATACCTTTAATGTTCCTGGCGGTTATTGGATGAAATATATATATATACAAAAAGTATATATATATATATATATACTTTTTGTTTAAATAATTAAAGTAATTGTACAATTTGAAGTATATAATATCAAAGTATATACAAAATAATTATTTTTTTTAATTATTATCTAAAAAATATGTTTTTTAAACTATTTGTACCCACGACTTCGTTTGCACGGAATGTTTTTTTATAATAGTAGTCTTAGTTAATCCTCATAACATAACAGCTACCCGCCAGTGAAATTTTAAAATCAGCCTACCCGTTTCAGAGATTAGCCGAAACAAACAGACAGATAAACATTTTTAAATACTTTTTATATAAGTCCCTTATATACTTTTACATTTATTTAATGAAAAGCTGTTAATTTAGAATTACAAACAGACATAATTTTATTTATATCTATAGATGAGTAGATGGTAACTAGATAAATTCCCCACTGTCTTATCAACGGTACAATTAAATGTAACCGTTACAATCTAAGTAGAACAACCCTTCAGTACTTTCGCAACACCTGCGCTGTCTTAATGACCCTGAACCATATGGTCCAACTGACCATAAGTCACCGGCAAACAATAAATGCGAGGTAATTGCGAGGGTGAAACACTTTCCCACGCATTCCAGCACTTGGGGTACAACCATGGTGCCATATGCCAGGATAACATCTCTTATGTGTGCTTCAAAATATGCAATAGGTTACAGATAAACCGACAATCAACTGTTAGATATTATATATACATAATAATTATGTCTTAATATTGTTTTTCTTTATTAATTGTCCTGTCTGTATTATTCAAAGTTCATGGGAATGATGTGAAGGCGGAAAAGAAATATTTCCGTAAAAATTAGAGGACGCCGGGTCACGCCAAATTAAACAGGGGTAGGTGATAGGGATGTGATTTGTCGATGCATTTAAATATAATTTACCTTTATATCGTTATTATAATAAAAATAAAGTATTAGTCAAATTGAATATTAAAAAGAGACACAAAAATCATATTTTAGATCTCGATTTAGTATTATATATATTATATATAGTTATTTTTAAAATATATTTAAAAAAATATTTCACAAATGTTCTATTCATATATGTAAATATATTTTTTTTATTAATGTCTGACATATATTATAATAGCTAAAAACATCGACAAGGAACAAGGGTAGGCACCCCTAGACGTGCGATATGGAAAATCAACAGGTCGTGACGAACACATGCCTGCAGACTACAGGAATTTAATATATCGCGATGGTAATTATTTTAAGTATATTTTATAACGAACGACGAAATTAACGCTCCCTTAAAAAAATGAGTTCAACCTCTCGTATCTTCACGTTTGTCAAAGGAAAACCCAAAACCCATTGGCGGAGGAGTTTTAGGTTTAATTATGATTTTTAACATGTATTGTTACCATATCCTTATATAAGTTATTCATGAAGATAATTCATTGTTTCATGCCGTAACCGGACTATTAGTATCAAACAGAGGGTGGAAAAATGTTGTATGCAAGTAGCGTTTACAAATAAGTAGTTATTTTATAAAATATCTTTTGTAATACTTATATTTATATTGAAATATAAATTCTACTCTAACTAAGCTAATTTATTGGTGTATATTTTGTGAGATGTTCCAACTTAGGTAATAGGATAGATTTTATAGGTTTTTTTATAATATTTTTTATATAATATATGATACTGCTCCACTGCAATAGTGGTTAGTTAGTTTTATATAAGTAATTACAGTACATTAGTGTACTTAGTGCTGAAAGAATTTATAAATTCTTATATTATCTTTAACAAAGTACTGTTCAAAGTTGACACTCATTCTGCTTTAAAGAACTGTAATAATACTATTTACTCCCCGACTGGGAACAGAAGATCACGTAAACAATGGTCCCAAATGGAAACAACCCACTACCTCTGGCTCAGCAGCCAGGGTCACTAACCATATACCATATTTGAATACTTACAGTAGCATAAGTTATGTGTATATGAGCAATGAGGCTGGCTCAGGCACCGTGACCGTCGCAAGCTAGTGGTCAGACATCGGAAGTATCTATTGATAGCATCTCATTGTGCGCAAATAGCCGGATGTTGCTAGAGACGCGAGATGAGCTCGTCTCCAATACACCCATGTGATATCACCATTTATTCCAGATCCTAAAATCAAAAGGACAAAGTTAGAGCACGTTTTCCTTCCTCCAAAATAATAATTAACGATAATAATTATAAGTATACGTATATTAATTAAATTTATCCTGTCTTTGAGTGTTTGTTCGTAGATGTGCAGAGAACTGAGGCTGATATTTGATTACATTACCAATTTTAATTATGATCATTATATATTTTTTTCATGCTTTTATTTTGTTCTGAAGTCATTTATGTTCTATTCGTTTAAGAGAAAAATGCATAGACAGTATTTCGCTAACGTACCTAAGCCTTTCTTTTGGCATGGTTTTTTATAGTAGACTACATTTGCATTGCAAAATAACTCTTACGTCTATAATCTTAAGAGCCCATACGTTTTCGTACGTACGTTTTCATAAACCACTTACCTTAAAATTGCACACGAAAAAAATATTAGCTTTCATTTAATAAGCAATAGAGAAGTCAGAAAAATAGGCAACCATTTTAAAAAGCCAAAGGAAGAATGGGATGATTATGAAATACCCCCTTAAATTCTGTAGTATTTTACGATTTTATTTTCATAATCAGGTTAAGTTTAAGTTAATTATATTACAAGGAATATCTTAATTTTAAAACAAACAGTATAATTATAAAGTAATATTTATAAAACCAATTTAATAAATCTAACTGGAATACATATTCTAATTAGCTTTTATCTCCTCATTGATGCTTTAAAAAATGTATTAATATTTATTATTTAATTTAATATATAAATAAAATCGTGTCGTATTTGAATGGAGTCGGGTCTAACGCTGCATGTCTCACAGAATTATTTCTGACATTTTTAGATTCATTGTCCTCCATGAATACGACGTCACGCTCCAAAAGAATTAATGCGGTTATACATACACTAGGCCTTTTGTTGTTTTCAGTACATATTTTCACATGCTCTTTCTGTAACAACCTTTAAAATACCTAGTTTTCTATGACACACTTACGTAAATGTTATTACATTCTCGTCATACGGATCTCTACTACGACTACTTTTATTATAATTTATATTAATACAAAAAGCGTTTATTTGGTCTGAGTCATAAGGGTTCGACCCGAACTCTTTAATTCGTTCATACATCGGTTGCTAGCAGTGTTAGCAGGTAACACCTAGGTAATATCGCTATCGATTTCTTGATAACTATCTCTATCAAATGCGATCGTAGGCTAAATTTGTCTACTTTTACGTAATCTATTTTCATATATGAGAATATTTAATTAGCTAATTATTTTTTTATATAACTTTTAAGTATATATATAAAAAATATAAGTATATTTAGTAATCACAATATTATTTTGTGTTAAATATAATTTTGGAAAGTTATTATCATAGCTATATTATTTGTACAGTACTATAAATGTTGTAATATATGTGTTGAAACTTATTTAATATTCTCGGAGCGTGCCTTCGTAACGTAGATGCACGCAGCACGAGCATCCGAGCAGGTGTGCTGATCGCGCTCCCCTCCCTGTTGCAGAGCGGGCGATGCGGCTCGAGTAGCGCGGTGGGGCCCAGCCCGCCGCCCGTCCGGCCAATTGGGGCCCGCCTCGCCTATGATGTCATCGGAGGAGGAGGCCGACTCACACGCGCCCTACTCGGATAAGCTACTGAAGAAACAGAAACGCGTCAGACAGCGCGTGGACGCCGGTGAGCCGCGCAATTCTTATTCTACTCTCGCGACGAACGGACCCGCGCTCGGGCGCGTCGCACACATGAGTGGCGGACTTTACGGGGCCATCTTTGAGGGTCGCCAGCACTTCGGACTCTTCGGCCCTTGCTACGCTCCGGCTGAGATGCTAAACGAATTATTGGGCCGTGCACCGAGACAGGAAGATGCCGGCGACGAAGCCTCCAGTGGCGATATGCTTCGCGATCGAGTTCTTCGCGACATCTTACAAAGTCGAAAGAAAGAATTGATGCGACTATCGCCGGACAATAACAATGTGCTTGCTAATAATAATAATGACGAACCAAAGGAAGAGAAGCGATCGCCTGAGCGGCCTATTTCTCGTGACTCCCGGAACGATCTCGACGATGCTTTATTGAATCTTGATAGTGCCGGTGATTCGCGAACGTCACCGCCTCCGGCTTCTCAAAACGAACCACTTCTTGCTCCAAAATCGGAACCGGAAGATCGCGATAGTGACGCACAACGTTCTTCCCCTAGACCTCTTGATGTGAAACGTGCTCGTGTAGAAAATATAGTGTCAACAATGCGTGCTAGTCCCGCGCCTCAACAACCACAAGTGAACGGCTGCAAGAAGAGAAAATTGTATCATCCTCAGCAACACGATGGGGCCGCAGAGCGCTATGGAACTAGCCACGGAAGTAGTGCACAAACAGTTTCAGATGAATCTGAGGAAGATGGTGATCAACCACCAATTCAACAAAAGTTAGTAGAAAAAAATGCTTTAAAAACCCAACTGAGAACTATGCAAGAACAACTTGCGGAGATGCGAGAAAAATATATACAACTATGCAACAGAATGGGTCAAGAATCAGAAACGGCTGATAATGATGGTGCTTCTAGTGATATTGAACAAAACGAAGACCCTGTTCCCAAATCGGAACCACCATCTCCTGTTAAAGAGGTACCTCCTTCAATACCTAATAATGCAGCGCCAAATATGTTTAATCAAGTCATAAACAATATGATATCCGGGAAACTGCAACCACACCCTGGATCTCATCCTCACCTACCACCTGGTTTCAATGGAACATTGCCTCTCATGCCGCATATGCAACACGGTGATCATATGCATCCACCACACACTCATCAGCACCTTAATAACGCTGCTGCGATGTACCTTAATGTCAGCCAAAAGCTATTCTTGGAACAAGAAGCGCGGATGAAAGAGGCTAGCGAACAGCAACAAATCAGTCAACAACGGAGGCCTCAATCTAATCAGCACTCGCCACAACAGAGGCAAATGGGTCCAACTCCAAAGCCCTCGTCCTCTGAATTAGCTGAACGCCTGGATGCATTACGAAGTAACTCAGGTTCAGTGGGACCTGTCTCCGGTGCTGACCTAGAAGGCTTAGCAGAGGTTCTCAAAAGCGAGATAACAGCCTCTTTAGCGAGTCTTATAGATTCGATAGTTACGCGTTTTGTACATCAACGTCGTATAATGGGAAAGCAGTCAGAAGCAGCAGCGGCAGCAGCCAAACAATTGAACAAGGACTTGATGCAAGCGGCACGTCTCATCGAGAAATCGCCAACGCCAAAGATACCCGAGCGGCCTCCGGGACTCATGCCAGGTAATCCACCCGTCCATCACCCGGGCGCGCCTAATGGCGTGCCACTAATGCCAAATAACCCGATGTTTATGAGTCATATGAATGGACCCCGTGCTTCGGGTGGTGCAGTGTTTCCAATGCACTCTGAGGCGGGCGGACCAGGCCACGGTGCTCACATGAGACCTCCAACAGGCATGTTCCAGACACCGCAGAAATCACTACAATCGCATTTTGGGTCGCTCAATGGACACTTCGATCGGGACCAAAATCAGGACCCAAGTGAGCCCCTCAGCCTTGTCATGACACCTAAGAAAAAGCGGCATAAGGTGACAGACACGCGCATTACTCCTCGGACAGTAAGTAGAATCCTAGGTGAAGGAGTCGGCCAATCGCCAGAGATAAAGTTCTCAGAGTCGCCCTCACCACGACCATTCCCGGGTGGCATGGCGCTACCGACATCCGTGGCGATACCGAATCCATCGCTGCACGAGAGTCAAGTGTTCTCTCCGTACTCGCCTTTCTTCGGGCCAGGCGGAGGATCTGTGGGTTTGGCTAGATCCCCACCCGGTCCAGAGCGAGACTCGCCTCCGCTGCCGAACTCGATGCTGCACCCAGTGCTGCTCGCGGCAGCGCACCACGGCTCGCCTGACTACATGCGCGCCCACCACCCCCACGTGCCGCACCACGCCGCCGGACCCCACCACGCGCAACACATGGACGCGCAGGACCCACACTCCGACTGCAACTCCACTGAAATGCCTTACGACGGAGTTCAGCCTACTATATCCTTTTCAAATAGAAACTATTTTTTTTTCAGACAACAATATTAATATCTGAATATCAATCTAAAAGACTTAACTCTGTTAACGATATTATAACTAAAGAATACCCACAATAGGCTATAAGTAGATACCTCATTCAGTATCCAAAGCGGCTCAAACCGAACACGCCACCGCCCACAGATATCTTATTTCTATAATGTTTAACCTTACGACTGCGCCACCTACTTCCTACCCGTAGTAGATATTATACGACTCTTGAAACCACACAAGTGTTGCGGTTTCTACGCTTTACTGTACTTGTCTATCGTCTACCTATACATGAAGGAAATAAGCGTAAACTTAATTAAACGCTGACTTATACAGCCTGCTATCTCATTATCATATATATTTTTTGCGATTTTGAACTCTAACAACAATTAAAATAAGATTTTTACTGTAAAACCATAATATTAATTATGTTATATTTGAGTAGCACTAACAGACGCCGGTATAGATATCTGCTAAGGTACATTATAAGATTAGATGCAAATGGATTAAGACCTTGTGGTGCTTCAATCGGTTTACGTAATACTAGGATATAATGAGATTTACGCAAACATTTTTCTCCATCTGGATTTCTTAGCTCAAAACATAGCTATGTTTACATTTTAAATCGTCATGATCGTAGTCTTGATTTGAGTGTTTTATGATCTTAGCTTTGATTTGATTCAATTCATCAAAACAATTACAATCCTTGACTTCATTGTACTCGTCAACTTTGACGCCGATGCACCTCCGCAAGGCCAAGCTGATGTTCTTCTGGGTGCGGTACCCTAGCTCCGCAGTCCTCAAGATGTACTTCCCCGACATCAAATTCAACAAGAACAACACAGCACAGCTTGTCAAGTGGTTCTCCAACTTCCGGTGAGTCAAATATATATATTATTTTTTTTTATCTAAAAATCCTGTACTCATAACTATACAAACTATAGCATATATTAGAAAATGTTAAATCACAACTTGATATTAACCCTAAACTATTATTTGATTATAATTCAAATCAAAGAGCTTAATACACTATTTCCTGATTAACAAACTAAGTGATAGGGTTCCGGCAGTTAGTTTAAGGAACAAATAAATGTCACAGTTTGACACGTGCTGCTTTTGACAACTTAAATTTATTTAATGTTTTTTATAAATCGAATTCCAAATTTAAAAATATTACTTTTTTAATTTTTTTAAACATCACCATGTTTATATTTTTTTTGTGCACAGTCGCCATTACAGTAATATCAGTGCTACCATACATTTATATGTCGTTACAACTCCTACTTATTACACCTAAGTCAAAGGAATACACAATGATATAATCATATTTCTTTGTTGGTTTGTTCGTAGTCTTCAATTACTGTAAACTAAAAAACAACCTTTACTTTAGAAGGTGATTAAAAACATCGCACTATATATTTATATATTTATTGGTTTAAGTTACCTCAGTATTGATTTACACTCAGCAATTTTTTTATCAAGGCATTGATAAGAGACACATGCCGTACTTATGATAACACTATACCCTTCTTGATATCTAGCCCTATTCTAATACACTTGATATAATATTATTTATACAATAAAGCCACCCTCTATATCATATAACATTATATTTATAAAAACAATTATTTAAATAATACGTGAAATTTAAAATGAAAATACAATATTCTTAATGTACCATTTCTCCCACAATTTTCATAATTTTCTCATCAATAATTGAAACCAGAATATTATATGTGTGCATATAATAATTTCATTGGAATATATCAACAAATATGACCTAAAACATATACATACATATATATATATCAAAATGATTCACGTGTCGATGTGTAACAAGCACTCGAACATAACATATTGGAGCTTTATATCTCAAGCCAGTGTTCATTATCTGGGCAGATAAGCGAAAACTTGGTAAAAGCTTTGATAACATACTTAAACAGTACCATATCTATTTTTCCTGATAATGGTAACGCGTAGACATTAATTAAATATATATAGATTTTAGAACTTGTAGTACAAAAATATATATATATATATATAAAATTCTTGGAAACACAACGTGCTCCATTAGTATTGTGCCTTAATGGGTGCATTGTGGACGGAAAACGACCATTTCCTTTCGATAAACATCTGAAAGGAAAACTGAAAGGGTGAGGGGTCAATTATAACACCAAGGTGTCCACACAAGACAGACGCGAATTGATGGCGCTTTAAACCGGCTATTAAAATGTTCATACAAACAATACTCAATCTTTTGATGTGTATTTTTGGTAAATAAAATAGTATTTTTAATTATATTTTACTATATATTTTATCGCTTTAATTGCATTTTAAGATTATGTTAACTAATGATTGTTTCAAAACAGCATAATTAATGAAAAATACGATAAATAATAAGGTTACCGATAACCTCTATCGATGGTTGAACTTTTTAATTTAATTATATCTGATAATATTTTAATAGTAACTGATAGTATAGAAGTGTTAAGGTTTGATACAAGTTACCATATATATTAAAGGTAAAGAAAACCTCACAACTGGCCACTTGTTGACGTACTCTATTTAAGGGCTCTACTGAGAAGAGGTCCTTGTCTTTTAGTCGCTTTGTCGCGCATGTAGGCACCTTCAAAAGATTTCTCTAGCTTTAAAGTGCAAGGAAAATGCCACGAAAATGTATTTCTTTGACATTTCACATATACTACGTTGAGATTAAATGTACTCAATATTAACTCTGAAATCTTGACAAAACAAACTTTCCCTTCAAGTTTATGGAAAGACAAATTCTTTCGGAGCGCGACTCAAAGAAACTCCACAGTAAACAAAGAGTCGCCGAATTAGCCACGATAGCTCTAATTAGGAACGGTGACTCGTTTAAGTTATCGCGTAATTAAGTTGCTCAAAAGTGGTCTGCGGCCGGCCCGTCAGAGAAGGCGTAAATTGTTAGAAAAGGCAACACTCCAATTAATCTTTACATACATCCAACTAGTCGCATGAGGGGCTGCACTTAGACTAACTGAGCTTCAAACCTTTTAACACGTGACGCACACAGACGACCTGGCCGCGACAGCCACCTTTATATATACTCTAAAACATCCACCATTATGTGATTTAATTACATTCACGGCGCACATCATTTAAGCCGCGATCGCACACAAACACCGATCCATTAAACCTATCGTACCAACAAAGTAATAAGTTCACAACTAATTATAATAAGTATATCAAAAAAGTGAATATTTTAATTAATTCAACTGAGAATAAAATCTCTCGTATCCAAGGACTCTCATGGTCGGAAACGGAAATGTTACCAACCTTACGTCGCAATTTCGTTATGCCTTTTTAACTTACCGTGCTAACTCGCTCCGTATATTTAGTTCAATATTTAATTTTTTTGTAATTATAAACTTAAGTGCGCAATTTAATATTGAAACACTGGTAACGTCATCCGAGTGTTATTAAAACACGGATCTAAGCACGCGGTGCGCGACTTCTAGTTATGTTTCTGGTCGTGGATACGGGGACGTGTGAAGTAACTATTGTACGGTGGTTCTAAAATTTAATTGGTTAGCTAATAGTGTAACGTGAGTCTAATTTACGTGTTAACATTTTTAATAAGGCCCGCCGAGGCTAGGGCGCCAAGTGGCCGGCCATTTAAAACCTGCCACGCTCATACGAGCACCTCCAGTAATTAATACGACCCTTTTGAGGAAGCTTATGAGTAGTTTTTCTTCTAAAAGCTGCTAATTACTCGTCACTCGAGCTCTCGCGTCTTATGAAAAGGACGTCGCCTAGATTATACAAATTAATATTAAAGTCTAAGAATAACATAAGCAATGACACTGTTCAGTAAATTTCGTGTTACTTCCGAATAAACACTCACGCAACGAAGCTCGTAATAGGTGCGGGGCGAGGCTTGATATTTACATATCATTGCGATACGCTTGTTAATATATAATATTAGCCTTTCGGTGTCCATGTCGTTAATAATGTAATTAAAAACACGCTTTCGTGGTAATCAAGACCATTGTCTAACCTACATTATTTTCATACAAAAATATTAAAACACGGAGCATTTTGAGGGATACAAAACATTTTTTCTTATCTACAATAGAAAATGCCTCTTCATTCTTAGTCCATACATATATATAAAATTGAAGTGTCTGTTTGTAATTTCAAATTAACAACACTACACTAAATGCATATGAAAGTAAGCATGATACTTACATAAAACATCTATTTTTTTCCGTCTATCTGTTTTTCCGACTAATCTCTGAAGCGGCTGAACCTATTTTATCATGACTCTCACTGACAGCTGATGTTATAAGGAGTAACTTAGGCTTAATTTATTTGAAAAGACAAACGAAGCCGTGGGCACAGCTAGTTCTAAATAAGTATCTTGAATACAATTACTATAGTATTTTTGTATAACACAACATGACATGCCAACGAAAGCATGAGTAAGGCATCCATCAGCTAATGAAAGCGTAATTAGAAAAGTGGAGTTTTCTTCCGACCGCCTACCTTATCTTGTCTTCGATGGGGCATAAGGTTTTTAATTACCACACCCTCCCCCCTCCCCCCACCCCCCACACACACTGATAGCATCGAATAATTAATCAACATATGTCGTGATAATGTTCGAATAAATCTCATCCGTATCATACGTTTGTTCACTAAATTATACATGATCTAACTTTTACAACACCGAAATGTCAATAAATGTATATTTAGGTGTGTTATTAATTAATATATCCAAAGAGGTTACATGTCAATATAGCCCTGGCGCTCCTCCGCGGTCTCGAAGGAGCGGGCGCGGCGTTCTTTCATTAGTCTCTACCTTAAAAACCTTAATACGCTTCTAATGACACAACACACGACTTTTGGGCGGGAACTCGGACGTCACGCTATTTTTATTTTCTTTTTTTTTTAAAGATAACCGGCCGGTGATAAAAATGTAATGAGCCTCTTTTGTTTATTTTTGTGGGCTCGTGTAATATTAAAACTTTTTCGTTTCGTTTTCGAATAACATTTATTTTCAAGCGTTGAATTGACATTATGTATTAGTTTGATATTTAATATTATTATAATATTCTTCATATATGAACAGAGTCTCTGATAGTATTATAATAGAATATAAACAACAATATCCTTAAGCTAACTTTATTATAAACAAAGACGTATAAAATAGCCAATTAAAATTATAAAATAATATTCCATCTATAAGTACAGTCATAGCTGTCTTGATGTGATCCAGTCGGGCTTGACCCTTCGATACTAAGTCTAACAATCGAATACTATAAGAATACTGAAGTGTTAGAGATCTTCCCCGGTTGGTCGGTGCGAGTTCATTCCCGAGTTAGATAAGGCTGCGCCAGCGCTGACTTCCGTTGTTAACGATAATGGTCAAAGACAGAAGGATACGACAAGGACAAAACATTGGAGATAACGATGTGTGAAACGAAAAACATTATTTAAATATGTGTTCCAAATTTGAATTAAATACAACACTACAATACCGTCAAAGCGCTATTTCTAATATTTCTAAGCCAGTGTGGGTAATATTCACCCGCATTGTAGGCAAAATATGATTGTTTATTGTTAAAAAAAATAATAAATAATTAAATAGAAAATCCTTATAAGTTCAAGTTAAAACTCGTGCTACGGAAATCTTAGTAATAAATGGCAATGACAAACCCCCGGGGAAATAACTTGAGTAAAACTGAAAATGCGAGCAAGCAGGCGGTTTGACGTAATGACGCCTGGCAACACTAAAGTAATTATTGTTAGACACGTGATCAACACCCTTCATATTAAAAACATATTCACGTATTAACACAAAACAAATCTATATGAAGTTCTGGTTTGAATATCGAATACGTAGTGATTACTTTTTCCTTTACTTTATTTTAAAACTTTTGTTGTAGGCCAGTATTATATGTTTATAATAAAGAGGTTTTATGTTCATTTATACTGATAGAATATTTTCTTGTTAATTTATAGTTGTGTGTTATAATTTCATCGGTTACATGCCTATAATGTTACATAAATTAGACTTTAGTTCACATGACAACATCGAAGCTGTATGCAGACGGTTCTTCACAAAGACAACCGACAAAAAAAAGTAACTTTTGAAACTGTCTCAAAACAGTAATTAGCGAACTAATCCTGAAATCAAGTAACCGCGAACGGTCAGCTTTAGGCCCTTAAACGTCCGTGTTTCAACCCTTTTTTTTCGAAATTTTAATACCGAGTATAGTTGGGGTAATAAAATCTCGGCAAGCACTCAAATGAGCTGAACTTTTGAAGCGTGGGGTACAAGACACAGGTCAGTCGGAGGGAGTCATTAGCCAGGCCCGCACTCCAGCCACTTTTTCAATATGCCTACTTTTATATATGTGTGTTTTATACTTGTGTGCAATGAAAGTTGTATGCTGAATAAAAGATCGCACGTACAGAATGATGCACGATGTATGATTATTACAAATGTAAACTTAACATCATTATTTAAATACATTTTAGACAATTGTGTGTTTTTAATATCCGCTACTAAGTGGGAATTCTTGATCCGGTTTTACTTAATTAAAATAAATTTCCTCTATCCTTCTATTTGAGGTAAATTCAACTGTACTGTAGATATTCCGTTACAAAAAGATAAGGAAAATTATTCGCGAGAAAGTTGCCGTTTGGCATAATCGTGTATTGTCTAAAGCCCGCATACTGACTGTACTTACGACATAATTGTATTTTATTATACATACATATTTGTAACGTTCTTATACTAATAAATAAAAAGCGCAAACTTAAAATAATAATAATCAATATTATAATAATGATATTTAATTAAAAGAAAAAAAGATTAACTCTGTATAATCTCAAGTCCGTCCCTGTATCGGACGGCGCAGTCTGAAAAAAAGTTTTTTCACTAACTGAAGCATTAATCCGGCCCGGTATTAGTTTACTCGCTTTTACTGTGCCTGTGTGCGTGTTGTGCGCATGTGTGCACAGCGCCGTGCGACTTTTTCACAGATAACTATACATACAGAGCCTTAACAATATTTAATTACTATATTAGCATTATTTTGTAATAACAATCACTTTGTTAAAAACTAAACCGATAACGATACTGTCATTATATATGAAGAGAATACAAAACGAAAAAAAACAAATTAAAAAAATATATATAATAAAAAAAATTAAACTTCCCAAAAAAAACATTAAACGCATAAAAAAAATTAAGTTCAAATTTCCAAAAAAAAAAAAATGTTGCAAGCTAAACTACATATACCCTGGCTTACTCTACGCTCACTCTGGCGTACTAAAGCCGGCCGGCGTCCACTCAGTACATACACCCCCATACATAATACCCCCCCCCCCCCCCCCCCATATCATTTGCGCATCAGGTTTTAATAACTATTGTATTTGGGAACGATCGAAATGAGTGTTTTGTTGAAAATATATTTTAACTATTCACAATATTATAATTGTATTGTAAAATAATATTATCAAAATTACATTAGAATAAGGATAATTATTACTTAGAAATCTTCTGAACTGCGGTTTAGTGTTGCCATGTGAAAAAATAAATTAATTAATTTTCAGTTATATCGTTATATACGTCCTTAATAATAACTTAAATTTAAGAGATTTTAGCATATATATATATACATATAAGAAAATAATGTTAAGTGTTTCAAATGTTCTTACCCTAATCACCCGCATGCGACATACATGAATAAGTATCTGTCAATACCTGAAGTCGACCTACATATATATTGTTAGGACTAACTGTACAAATATATTGCAATACAATAAATTATTTTGTATGTCTGTATATTAAAGTTATATACGAAAGACGATTGTAAATACATTAAAATCTTTAATCTGCATAATATTTATAATTCAATTAATTAATAATTACCAATTAATTCCAAGGAGATTTGATTACCAATTAATTCCATAATAATAAATATTACCAATTATTTATCTGAGAACAATTCTTTATATATTTTTGTCCAACCGAAACTGGGTTTTCTAAGCTAGTAACGGTTCTAAGAAATCGAGTTTTGTAAAGATATTTCGCACCGAACAAGTTAACAATGAAATGAGAAAAAAAAATCAACAAAGAATATGACCCCTCAAGAAACGTCTTACGAGACTTGGGAGTCTCGTAGACAGGACAAACAAATTAAATTATTTTATCCTTGTGGATAAATTATTTAATTATTTCCTGGGATAAGCGATGTATTAAATATATTACATTAGAATATACATATTATTAAAATATGCAATTTGGCACCGAAATTATTAGTAAAATTTTCCTGGAAAATATTTAATAATAGATATTGTTACAGCGATCAATGCTAGCGACAACTTCTTTATTTACATATTACAATTATTTTAAAAAGATTTGCCCCCTCTATACTTCACGAGTCTGTGTAATGCGGTTCACACGGGAATCAGACATTTCTTGAGGGGGACTGAATCCCATGTCTTAGAACATTAACAGAGATCGCTCGTCTCGTGGTTTATGAGTTGCTAAAATACAATAAAATATCACAGCAAAATATTTTGAATTAAATTATCATAAATTAATATTTTTATTGTTCTATTCTGGTATATTTTAAACGATACTATACTTTATTATTTAAACCGTCGTCATTTAATTAATTTGAAAGGACTCCCAACTTTGAGAAACTCTGCAAAAAGACCAACCGCTCAACAAAGACATTCAAGACGCTCGCCCCCAGGTATGCAAGATGCGTCTTAAGAAACACGTAGACAAAAGGCACTGCGATCAAACAGAATTAAACCTTATTTTAAAAGAAATAATATTTAAAATCAATTGAAGCTATAGATTGCATTAAATTTAAAAACTATTGTGTGAAAAATTCGCTTAAATCCCTCCCAATAAGCGATATTGCACTTTATCGCTTGTTAATAAGGTGTTATTTCATTTAACGGCATCATTACCGAAATTCGTTAAGCCAAATACGTTTACAATAGCAACAGCTGATTCCCACCGTCGCTGTGAAACTGTTAATATTTTTTATATCGAATGGATGTCAACGTTTACGCGTTGAAGGAATCATTTTATTTTTATTTATTACACTGTGTGTGAAGATATTTTATATATTGAGATACCGTTCCTTATCGGTAAATGAAATTTCTTTTTTCGCCTCACCCACTTGCCGCCCGCATCAGCACCAGTCGATACACGCGACGCTGAATGCCTACAAATTACTTTACACACATTAATCTTTACATGTTAAACACTAGCTGGGACTTCGGCTTCGTTCGTGCGGAATGTGTTTTTTTAAGTAGTCTAAACTGCTCCTTATAATATCAGCTATGCGCCAGTGAAAGTCCTGTTAAAATTGATTCTGCGTTTTTAAGATTGGCCGGAACTAACAGACAGACAGACAATAATTTTTTTTATGTAAGTACTGTTAATTGGAATTACAAATAAACCCTTAAATTTATTTATATGTATAGATTTTCTACAACGATTTTGAAAAAACAAAACAACAGCATCTAAAATCTTGGTAGGGTAAATGACCCGATAAATGACCATCATATAAAACTTACAAGTACAAGTAATTAACGTATAAGACCGATAATATTTAATTATAAAGAGCACTTAATAATAATCTGCCTCCAAGCACTGCTGTTAATGGTCACATCTGTTTATACATATCGAAGTAATGGTTCAAATCGACGACATTTGATACACCACGTGGAGATACTCAAGCGTCGATAATCACCACACACTAATGTGTAACACCAAGTGCGTACATGATTATTACATATTTACACCAATTTTGAGTACAATTTGAATCCCCCCATCCTAATTAGGAGACGCGGCTAGGTGTAGACGCGAGCTCCACGAGTACCCAGACATCACAGCGACTCTCACCAGCTAAAAAGACATCTAATTATTAAGACACTTCATTTACTTACTCAATTAGTAAGGCCGCAATCTCTCGCAGAGTGCCAATTAAAAAATAATAGAAACCCCGGCGTGTAAGAGAGAGGCACTCCTCCCTCTCGCTCGCTCGCGCAAGTGGCTTAGAGATGATCTGCGTCGATTGATGAGTCGCTATTAAGTGATTTGGATTTTTGTGGTTCTCTACTATGTTACCTATAAAGGCGTATTTTCTTTTACCTCCATCGATACGACGGCTTCCATTTATTCCTTTTACTTTTACAAAGTAAATGTATGATTTTTATAATCGCTCCAACTACCACCATATTAGGTAACGTGCAACGAATAAAAGAAACATAATGTTAGTAGTGAGTGGATTTAAAAGAGCAATTTCTGACGTAATTGAAATTCGCAAGTCGAAATAAAAAGGCGACTTAAAACCCTTCATAAAACAGCAACAATTTTTCCAAAAGTAATGCGTCACTCGACGAGATGCGAAAAACTGAATTAGCCCGTCTGAATGCAAACTCGTAAGTAATTAGCCTCGCGAGACTCTCGATCCGCTCTCGTAAGCGAAGCGGAGCGAAGATAGCGAAGCGATGCGACGCGACAAGCGGACTGAGCGAAAATGACTAATCAAATCCTCTCCGCCCTCGACGACTTTCGAGAGCTTTTTATATTTTCATTGTGCCGTCAAGTGTCACACGGCAGGTGAATTTGCCTACACGTAACGCTTCCGCGGGGCGCCCGGCGTGGTTCAGTTACCCCACACGTGCAGCGGGAGCGAATAAATAAAACCTAATAATCCCGTATAGTATTAACGTGACGTTCATTGTTACAGTGAGTTTTACTACATACAAATGGAGAAATACGCGCGACAGGCCATCAGCGAAGGTCTGAAGACGGCGGACGACCTTCACGTGGCCGGCGACTCCGAGTTGTACCGAGTGCTCAACCTCCATTACAACAGGAATAACCACATCGAAGTGAGTATCTTATAAATTATACGTATCAGGTATTATCATGTCAAAATCTGACCGAATATCTCCCGACTTCTAGGTACCCCCGAACTTCAGATACGTGGTTGAGCAGACGCTCCGAGAGTTCTTCCGGGCCATCCAGGGCGGGAAGGACGCGGAGCAGAGCTGGAAGAAGTCCATCTACAAAGTCATCTCGCGACTGGACGACCCCGTGCCGGAGTACTTCAAGTCGCCGAACTTTCTCGAACAGCTCGAGTGAGCGTTGTCCTCGACGGTCTCCCTTTCGGCAAAACTAAATTATTAAATTGGACGATCGTTTCGCACACCAAAATTTTACGACACTCGCATTTAGGCCTTCAGAATCAAAATTATTGATAAAAAAAAGTTTAATTAAATTATTAAAAAAAAAATTGAATTTGTACGTTGGACGTCGAGAGGCGTGGTCTACGCTCCACTAGGAAATTCATTAGGTTATACGAGTAAGAGAAAATTTAAGTCACCTAGAATTTTATTTCTGCACATAATATATTTCGCTATATATAATTATTATTATATTATTAAGTATTATCGTAAATGGTTTTTATAGTTATGTATATCTTAAAATCATTTATTGATTTATTATTTAAGGTATAAAACAAAATCGATTAATATATTAACTGCTTAAGTTTTGAATGTTCCGTTGTTTTTATTTTATGTTTTCATCCTTTCCTCAGTCCTGGACCTTTGAGATCGTTATGTTGGTATCCCGTATGTTTGTTTCGTTGGCGCGCGACGTCCCGGGTCGCGCGACCAGGAATTGTCAACCTTTACCTCGTCATAATTATTTTAGGAATAATTAACGTTAACCATAGTGATTAGTACAATAGAGCAGGGTTATTTTTCGATCCACAGACAAAGAATTTAAACATTATTTTTATACTGATAGCCGGTTATATGTTCGTGCAGGTTTTTCAATAGAGTAAATGTGAAACAGACACCAAATTCAAAAAAGAATTGTATACATCTTGATTTTCTATTAAATTAAACATCCTCGGTTGATATTTCGTATTTCGGCACCGTTCGGCACAAAGCGTTCAGTTCGTCCGGACCACCCGCGGCACTCGCACCGGACTTAGCATTAAGTTTATTTGTTAGATAAAATATATTCCGACATGCGTGCCCTTTACCTGTGTGCGTGCGGAGCGGGCGATGGCGTCACACACAATCTTTAGTTTTCGAAAATATACAATAATAATCCACTTCTGAAAAACTAATTATATATCAATAATCCTATTTAACCAATATTCTACTGGCGTTCGTTTTCTATACTGTTCTTATACCGTGACTCGGTCGCTCCGCGGGCGGACTCGGCGCGGCGGCTCTCACAGACATAGACACACCCACACCCAAACAGGTACAATAGTTGAAGGCAACATTCACAATAGACCAAAAACAAATTTACAGATTTAAAAAAAATTACAGTCAATTTGGAAAAAAAAAAACAAATCACACAAAACGCACTGGGCCACCTCGTCCGATCAGAAGTGCCTTCAGAAATATTTGTTTTTTTTATACGAAAAAAAAAATTAAATATAAAAAATTAATACAAAAAAAAGGGCCCTCAATAGAACTTTCCGCCCAACCGAAGCCGCCGCGACGAGTTCGCGACAAACACACACACGCGCATACAACATACAATATACATACACATACTATTATACTATAGAAGAATACTTAGTTTGATTCGTAGATATATGTAGCGCCGCGAATTCGGCCGTAGCGACCGTGAGCTACACGGACATTAACCACAGTATCAGCGATCGGAAGCGGAGTCGGGTGAGCGGCATAACTCGGTGTATTTGTTATAACATGTAGAAGCCGGCCGTCGTAATCGCAGCACGGTCACAATTTCATTTCACATCCTTCGTTACAGACAGACATATTATGTTTTAACGCTTCTTTACATAGATATACACAATAAGATAGATGTACAGAGATTTTAGGTATGTATATAGATTAAATATAAATACAAATAAAATTATCGAGTAAACTATCTTAGCGCTAATGGTGTTAATTAAGGCTCAATAGAAGGAAAATGGAAAATTTGTGAATTGATTTGCGGAATTGTACAGAATTAAGACATCCTTATTTGTATGTACGTAACCGAGCGGAGCCGACGGCCGGCCATAGTTAAGCAAGCAAGTGTAAGCATTTATCATTTAATACCTACACTCTGTTAATGTTTTATTTGTAACCATTTGAAATATTACAATAATATAAGTACCTCAGTTCAGGATGGACCAGGCGTCGACTGGAGTGATAGATTTTGATGTGATTTTGACGAAACATTTGCGACATCGACACATAATTTACACGCAGCTCCCCTCCTTTTTGTCATCGGTTTTGTGTTCGGAAATTTATCCCCCATTTAATTATAACAGCCAATCTTCAGCAATAGCCCAGTTTGATTTTCTTACTCAGTTTCCGTCGGTCTGTATCGCAGTCGCCGCAGGGGTTATTCAATAACGATATCAATTTAGTGTTACGTTTAATTGTTTTCTGTTATTGTTATTGTTTTTTTTATATTGGCGTCTTAGAGCTAAAGTTATATGAAAACATCTCAATCTCAAAGCGTATTAGATCGATTCCCGTAATCTAATCTTCGGCTCTGAAACGCCAGTTATTCGGTATACCTATTTAAAATTTGTATAGTAAGTAATGAATCCGTTATTCAGATCTCTTGATAGATTTTTTCATAATAACCTATTAATAGTTAAAGGCTACACACACATATTACAATAGAAATAAATGTATTCATTTTCCATCTAAAATATTTAACCAACATGCCGCAATTCAGATACTTGGAGCCGTTTTTTTATATATAATTTGGCAAGGTAAGAGTAAACGACAAATTATAATGTTATATATATATTTTTATGTTATTATTTTATGTATTTAAGTTACACAGCCGCAATAAGACCACAATGGATATTTTAAATTAGCGCCGATCTAAACTGTCAATGTCATTGTCAAAGTTATCGGTTGACAATTTGTTTTTTTTTAATTCGATATATTTAAAGACTCAAGTTTAAACATCGAAGTATAAGTCCAAGGTGATCATGGGGCTGACCCACAGAGTACAAAATTCGGTGTGACTTTCTCATGTTTGTAATGTTATGTATTTTAGATTATATAAATTGTCCTTTTGGCGATGTCAACTCTAATTGTTTCGATTTTGTATCTAGATGATAGTTTATTTACGTTTCATAAAATGTATGCAATGTTTTTCCTTTACACTTTTAGTATTTTTGAATCCGTCTATGAAATGAATATCTAATTATTTTCAAAATTAATTATAAACAAAAATAATAATAATAATAATGATAAAATAAAATAATAAAAAAAAACAATATATGTATGTATATATTTGGTTTCACGTCTGGGTATTATGGTTCCTAAATTTTGGAAATAGTAGTAAACTCTTTTGTGTAGCGTTTCGTTTGTGTTAGACATTAGACGTACCAAGTAGGTGTACCAACTTTTCTATACAATAAAAAAGAATCAATAAGAAATCTGAGAATTAGGTAGATATAAAATAAGTATAATTTGTTTATACTAAATTAAAATAAAATGGTCAAAATTGAGCACGGATGTACTATTAGGAACTCAAACGAATACTGCCGATGCTTGTGAGTAAGTTAGTTGCGCTGGTCGTACGAGACATGATTTGTAAAACATAACACACAGTCAGCAACACAGCGTTCATATTTTGTATATGAGACATATATTTAATTATAAATATATAATAATTTCAATATCCTTGTGGTCTTCATTCGTAACAGCGATGCACGTTCATTTCGTATTGTGTGTCTGTACGTAACTATGTGTTATGTTGTTGATATATTATTTGTAAGTCCGTGCGACGCCTTTCGTATGATATATTTGTAAATTACAGCAAACGGACGCGGTCACCGGTGATAAAATAAGACAAAATTTAATCGACAAAATTTAATAATTAATAAACGCATCTTTTATCCGTTCGGCGAAATTTCTAGACGGATAAAAGATGGCGTCGATAAGGAAATTAAAAATGAATAGGGTTTAGGCATTATTTTCGATATCCTCGCATTTCGGCTAAGTATAAGGTCCCGCGTCCGCTTGTTTTCGATATATTTAGTACAAATTTCAAGATGTTAAGGTTACGAGGCTCAAAGCTTTTCTTTGGAGGCGTCCTCGCCGCCCCCCCCCCCCCCACCCCCGCCTGCGATATGATGGGACGTGTGTAAATTTTATTCAAAAGAGTATTTTTGTATTGATATTTCTAAAGTTGGTGTAAAAATCAAAATTTCATAAATTATAGCTATGAAAAACGTGGACATTAGGTAAATTTAGAATGTTTTTTGTATTTAATTTTAAGAATAGTATCGGATATTAAAGGTTTAGGTACATTAAACATTTGTATATAAAGTTGACAGCGCGGGAAGGAGGCGGCGGCGGCCGACCGATTATATAGATAAAAAAATATATAAATAACTAAAAGATGTTTATATGGTTCTGGATGTAAAAAGATAATTAAAGGGCAATTTTTTAATGGACTTAAAAGTGGACAAAAGTAATATGTAATAATAAACGAATCCTTGGCATTTGTCGGACGCGGGTGACTATTGTAATCTGTGGGCCTGGGCAAACGTACCTCTTGTCAAAACCTACCTACATTAATATTATGGTTCTTGATAATAAAAAAATTAATAATAATGTATCACATTATCATAATGCTTATAATTTACGAGCGTGTGTCTTTGTCCCTGGGTGTTTAGAACTAACGGAAGATTAGTGTTTAGACGAATAAGAGATGTGGAAACAAAAATGATATGTATCTAAATTATATCTACTTCGATAGATTGGAAATTTAATTGGAAAAAAACTATTGGCGATTCAAAATTTTGTTAAAATTTATCAAAAAAAAAAACGATGGAAAAAAATTTAAAAAAGTAAGTTAGACGTACGTCAGCATGCGTGTTGATAACTGAGGGATGTTTTTTCGTGAATGTAACGATTAATAAAGCTAAGCTTTTATTTGAATACTGCCTTTTATTTATATTCATGTCCTTGTCTATTCGTAACTACTCGTAACTCTCTGGCTTACGTGATCATTATTTAAAGTGACAGAGTTCCAAAATCTTTTGAATTATTTTCAAATCATTTATTATATATTTTTGCCTTAAACTTTTGTGGATAAATTCCTCAAAAAGTCTACATTTTTATTAGAAAAAAAAAATACAAAATATATCCTATTATAAAAAATACTATTACGATCACTTACCATAATTTCTCATTGTTTTAAATGAAACTTACTAATAAATAAATCTAAATTGTATTCTTAATAAAAAATATCAATTAAGACTAAAAACATAAAAGTAACTGAAAGTCAAATCTTTTCTTGGAGTCACGTCACGTCAGATGAATACGGAGACTTGAGTGGTTCAGATTCAGATTAATTAAAGACATTATTAAATTGATTCGAGCATCACTCGGGAGCCTGAGGACCTCATCAGGGTAGTCTTTCGGGTGATCTGTGACCTGAGACTATAAAAAAGTATACTTATTTAAACAAGCATACGATTTGTATGAGATATTTAAAAAATCCATTTAACTAGTTGTTGCTAACGAGTTCGTATGTTTTCTCAAATCAAATTGTGATCATTAACATTTTATATTCATACATCTTTAGTTTTATTGTAATTATAACAATATTGTAGTTTCTTGTACAATAAAACAATTTTCCTGATTTTATATAAAATGTCATCAAATTAACTGTTTAATAGTAATTATTAAAATTTTGATAAACACAAAAAAAGTGTATCATATATAGTAAATACAGGATTCTTTTACAAAAAAACTATTTCAAATACTGGTTTCGTATTGTTTTTTTGTTTGTATTTAGATATTTTGAATGCCATACTATTAGTCACTTTGAGAACAGTATTATGAAAAAATAACTTAAGGTAAAATATAATTGTAAAATGAAATATAAGTTTCAAAATATTTCGAAATCTCCGAATTTATTCCGTTGTGACAAACAAGTCAAACAGAAAAAGCACTCACAACTTTTTAGACAAAATTATTTCTATATCTCCAATATTATTAAATATTTCTGATATTATAAATTTATGTTAAATATTCACAGATTTTAAGTAAATACCACGGAAAAGATAAAAATGATAAGACACAGTTGCCATCCGTAATTTAATGTATATATATTTAAAGTCTTACGCAAAATTATTAAATTAAATTTTACCTGGAATTACAATAAGAGGAAGAATTTAAGGAAAATAATTAAATTAAATTAAATTATATCAATGTTATAATATAATACAAAACTGTAATGTAGAATTAATTATAACATTTTCTTATAAGTGATAAATGTACATTAAATTAAATTAAATGTAGTTTAAAAATAAACCATCATCATCTTTTTGATTTTGGCATAAAGTTGAAAATGGCGACTAGTGTTAATTTAGAACTATCAAGACTCGTAACGATATTGTTCCTTGTCTATCTTCACAACCGTTAGTATTTTTTCAACTTAAATATTACTATGCAAAAGTTTTGTAACTGAAATGATTGGTGGATCAATTATGAATGTATATATTCAAATTATGGATTACTGTTGAGATAGATGTCATCAGTTTTCATTACTTCTAAAAAATCCTTTTTAAAATTATTGAAATTCGTGACACATATTAATTTAAATAAGCGCCATCTATTTACCACAGTCCAAACTAATACATCAGATAAAGTAGCTTGTGATTAATGGAGCGGAAAACTTTTCACAGTTTTCAATAGATAGCGTTCAACTACAATGTATTTAATTATTAAGCTTAAAATTACAAATGTCCCTAATTAAACTGTATTTACCTAATTAAATTCGGCTCAATCGAGGATTTATTATATCAATTTAGTGCTTAAGACCCCAGAATTAACTAAATATCAACCCCTCTTGCTCATAATGCTAATACTATTTCAAGTTGTCAATCAAGTATTACGATACTAGAAAATTACCAACCCCATCTTGAGACGAGGTTATAAAATATGTAAATTAACTCTAATTTGTCCGTAAAGGGCTACAACAGCGATTTTTCTAGAATGCTGATCTCGAAGAACTAATTGAACAGTGTATTTCAATCACTTAACTACGCATAAATATCGGCGACCCCTTGACAGGTGTTATTAGTTCGCAGCGTTGAGACAGCTAAATTTAACATTATTAATATTTATTATGCAGTCTCGAGTCCGTAGTTTTATAAATAAAGTATCGTATAAACCTATCATTAATAATATTTGTTATTAATATGAACATTCAAAAAAGGCGTTTGCATCATTATAGTAATATTGGGCCTACGGTAAGAGGTTTTGACTTCATAGATGGGGAAAAGTTGTAGATAAAAAATATGCGATATAACCATTTTTGTCCCGTTCCTGTAAACATTAATGTAAGGACAAGTCACTCTACACATCTTTAGTTACTTTTTGGAAGGAAGTTCGTTTCGTTTTTTCTAAAGAAAGATTTTAACATAATGAAATATTATTAAAAATTTTTTAGACATTGTGCTTAAATTGCAATGAGAATATCAATTTCGTATTTCAGCCATTCTATAGAACTAAAACTTAACTTTTTAGTGAGTATGAAAAAAAAAAATCTTAACATGAGTTATACGGTATACCCCTATAACCATAAGTTAGTATGTAAGTAAACACTGTTATAGGATCAGTAGACATTAAGGAAACCATTATGATAAGTTAACGATCTATTGTACTCTTTAGAGAAAAGTTCTCTTGTAAAACAAAATGATAAAATAAAGACAGTCTACAACTGCTATTCATGCAGTAGATAAATACCTATCCCTTCTTTTTAAAAAGCCTCGTATCCTAGCCTACATCATAACTCATGGCATCCCATCTTTATCAAATAATAAAAATTAAATCATTCATACTAATTAGACAGGCGCCGTTTATATAATAATCAAGCTTGTGACAATCTGAATAATTTTCTTTGGAACTATAATATAATTAATTAAATCAAGACGTACATGATATAAACTAATAAAACTGCATAATAAATTCTAAAACCTTCGCTTGTCAACAAGTACAATAAATAAAACATATACTTATGATCTTCTCAAACACATTTACTAACTTTATGACGTAGTAGAGCATCCTTTATCTTGTTTAATTATGTTTGAGGTGCCTAAGTACCACCGTCGACCGACAACCTGGTAATTTCACACGAAAAGAAACATATTTTTCATCAAATTCAAATAAATTGCCAGTACTGTTTCCTAGTATACAGAAAATTACCTCGGTTTTCTTCAAAACTTGTAAACATAGTAGTTGTTTTCTTGGTGGTTTCAATGGTAGTTAGAATAGAATGAAGTAGTAAGTATTTTCTTGAATATGTTGCTTATCTTCTGTTTGATGCCTACCCACTTCTGATGTATTGTACTGTTCGATGTCAGATGATTTCTTTTTTTTTATTATCCAATGCGAGCTATTAACCTCTTATAACGAAATATGTTATGAGATGAGTATATCATTACGCCGAGATTCAAGTGATCGCAATTTATGTTTGCATTTTAAATGCTACTTCTTAGTTTCATTTCATTTCATACCTTTAGTTTCATTTTCAATTTCTCAATGCGTCATGTGACCTGATGCACACTCAAAGCAACAGGAAAAAGTCCTTATATATTCTTTGGTAATACCAACGAATCGTCTTGCGTTAGCATATTCTATCTAGCATCTGAAAATTTGTCCAAAAATGCTGTACCAGTGCCACTAATCAGTTGCCTGTTTGCTGATATTTTATAGACGGCACTGAATCTATCAAGAGCCACCTTAACGGGTCCGGCTTGATGGCACAGGTTAGGTTATTGAGCTGAGCGTACGCGAAGCTCTTAACCGTTTGGGAGACCATTTTTTGTGTTTAATTGTCTCCAGAATGCGACGATATAATTAGCTAAAAATTTTCTCAGGTATGTTTGAGCCGAACGCGGATGGTATAGCGAAAACAGATTGAAGAAATGTTTAGCCATTCAAAGGTTATCAAAAAAAAAAGAAAGGAGAGAGGCTCAGCTCAATACCCGCCGCGCACGGTTGGCGGATCCTAGCATTATAAAATGCTATTAAGCGATAATATTTACACTTATAAAGTTTTTTGCGTTTTTTATGAATCAATTACTGATGTATTGGAAAATACAGTATTACCACTTCTGGTGGTAAACTATTTCTAAAATTGTTGTAAGCCCATAAAGCTGAAGGTGTAAGAAACCTAATTTATAAAATTATAAGAGTACGTTATATTAACATCATCTGATAAATTCAATAAAAAATAATCCTTGTATAATTCTTTTTATATAGATCGAAATATAAATATAGACAGATACCAGTGAAGATGCAAATAGCCAGGGTATTTCCCGACCTTTGACGAAATTATTAATGTTAATAAGAAAACAATTAATTTTTAATGATTATTATTTATTGAAGAACAGAAAATGTTAAATACATGTTTATTTATAATTACTATAAAATTACAAAAAAGTGTGATTAATAGTAATAAAAAAATAGTAATATAATTAAATATGAAAATAAACTAAATCAGTAAATTATAAACAGCGCCATCTCTCAACAGTAATAAAAATGTTTCCTGTCCACAGACATCCATACATCCATCCGAGAAAAGTGAAAACAATACAGAACGAACAAAGTTCGTTCGTGAAAATTGCTATTATTTAAATTAATTTACACAAACATTTTATTATTCAATGCATAACTCCACTGCCATCTATCTTGCCAGAGAAAATACGGCAGATAAAGACGTTTTGGAAATTTTAAATTATCAACTGCAGTAAGTAGACACAAGAAACGAATAAATCCTATTGGTAAATGGTAAGTACAAGTGCTGCCGCGTGGTGTTCATAATTTAAACTAGCGAAAGCGGGTCAGCTGTCATAAGTGTATTGTTAATTTGGATGGTATTGTGAACTCTAATTAGCAATTTTTTTAATTTTTTCAAATTGTTGGTTGAAAATCAAAGTAAAATTAAAATGGAAGATACTGTTGATAATTCGGGTGTACGTTTTTCCCCGAAAGAAAATAAAAGAAAAGCTTATTGTTGTGTTTATGGGTGTAAGAGTAAAGTAAAACAAATATTGCAAGGATTCCCGATTAATTGCTCGAAAAGTTTCTCACAACATTCTCTTAATGGTCGAAAGGGTTGTTCAGAAAGATTATGTAGGATTGATGACGAGGATGAGTGTGAAATCAAACTTTGGATAAGTCGTAA
Organism: Melinaea menophilus ssp. n. AW-2005; assembly: GCA_918358695.1. Classification (NCBI taxonomy): domain Eukaryota; kingdom Metazoa; phylum Arthropoda; class Insecta; order Lepidoptera; family Nymphalidae; genus Melinaea; species Melinaea menophilus. Next base: position 29,380,167 of record OU911042.1, read on the forward strand.
GTTCTCAGGAGAGACAGTTTCAACAGGAGGTTGCAGTGGAGCATGTCTTCCAGTTCTATGAAAAATACATTCAAAATATTGTGTAGAATAGAAAGTAAACATAACAACATGATTAAAGAATCGGAAATTTAGATGAAGTAAATGTTACGTATAAATCATGATTAAAATTGATTAAATTATTCCATAAAAATAGAAAAAAAATTGAAATTAATTGGTGAATATGTACAAAATTAATTAAATTAAAAACAAAAATTATTCATATAAACAGTGAATTGTAAAAATTGTTTATGTGAAAATTTACTTCATCAAAACTTTCATTAAAAAAAAAGAATCAATCATAAATAAATCATTCACGCTCGTACACATGCACTGATAAAGCTGATTTCAAATTCTTCGAAAAAAGTTTTTCTCTGATCGACTTCTTGACATCATCACTTAGTTCCTCATGATTTTTTTTTATATCAAAACAGCTGTGTTCACTCAAAGGCTTCGGATGATATTGTTCCAAACAAGCGTTGCGAGGTGCACTCCAAAGACATTTTCTATCTGTTGATGAAACGATTTTGAAGCCAGTCAAATCGTTACTAAAATAAAGAAAATATAATTTATTGAGCTTAGCAGTAAAAATTAAACATAAAGAAACATTTTCAATAATTTAAACGTACCGTGAACAAAATATCAAAACACCAGCACTATGTTTACATCTTTCACTTAACCCAGCTGTACAGCTGCATACTGAGGAAATAACCTTACCAGTTTTACTAATAACTGTAGTTATTTCATGAGGATCTCCTCGAGTATTAGATGATTGAATACAATAAGATAATAATTCGTATTGCTCATCATTTTCATTCAAAATTCCCGTGTAGATTAAATGATTAGAATTAACGACTTGCTCGCCTTCAATAAAGTTTCGGCTTTTCGTTGTAGAGTCCAAATGATCTAACACTTCACACATTGATAAGAACATTTTTTTTAAATTTATTTTTAACTCAAATTTTATATTTAACTTAACTTAATGTCCTTTCATTAAGTTAATAATTAATAAGACTTTAAAAACGGATTTGTTTACATACAATTTACATATGTCATTAATCAGCCGACCCGTTTTCGCTAGTTCAAGATATAGCCACCAGTTGGCGGGACCGCAACTCCCAGTTACCAATATTCCTGTGTTTACCGTTCGCACAACGGTGATCAGGAGACAACGAGACTATTCTAGTATCTCAATGAGCGTCCTGAACCGGCTCTCTATCAGTACCTATTAAATTAAGACAGCTCGTCTTTCTGGGGTATTTCAATACCTGTCATCAAGACTGGCTGCGCCCGTACCAGAATACCGACCACGCTGGAAGAGAGGTGCCAACATAGGGTCACACAGCCAACAGCCTGGACCTTCCGCTGACACCTGATCCGGCATCGTATAGAGGTTTCTTTCCCTTCCGACTAATGTCTGGTGAAATCTATGTCTACTCCTTGTCCACTGAACTTTAATCGACATTGTGTTAGGCGAATATGGAAATACAAGTCAAAAAATTAAGGTGAATGCAACAAGAAATAAAAATTTTCATTCTTTTTGATAAGGGAAAGCTCGCCCATGGTTTAATGCTGAATGTGCGAATGTAACTTCTAAGATGCCGCCACGTTTTGTGAAAAGGCATTGCGGAAGTCTTGTCGCGACCGAATCACTCTAAATGGCCATAGTGGCTCAGGGGTCCGTTTTCTCCACAACTCTATTTCTGCTATATATAAACGATCTACTCAAATACGGTATCTATGGGTACGCAGACGATATCATAACTGTAGAAAGATATCTACCGTGTTTTCGGGCCAGTAGGGATCAAGTCTGAAAGACAAGCCATGGTGCAACGTTTAAGTTACAAACTTTAGGCAGTCTCCACATAGGCCAATGCCAATCTTGGTAAATTCAACGTCACCAAAACGCAGATGTGTCTGATTACCGCCAAAAGGAGTCCATTCACCTTGGCTCCTACTTTCCAGAATGTATTTTTGGTATACAGTGACCGCCTTCAGTTGTTAGGTGTAGAGATTTCCTCGAAACTCAACTTTGATTGGTGCATTGAGTCTAAAGCTAAATCAGCTGCAACAAAGTTTTGCGTACTTGAAAAAATCCGACAGTACCTCCCACCAAAACAGCTTCTTAATTATAGAAAGTATAGTTCCGTTGGTGTGTGGAGTTCTGTAGTTGTGTTGCCTGGTGCTGCAAAATGTCATCTTGGAAATTAATATGTGACATCTGATTGTAATATTATTGATAAACAAATAAATCAAATTAATCATTAATTTAATCATCGTGTACGAATCATTTAAATTGATGATTGCTTACACTGAAAGGTAGAATAAAAAATTAATGAAATTTGAAGCTAATTCCTCTATAGACCTTGATAAACGGGTATTGAAACTGTTGTTCTCACTATTACTCAATAATATAATTATATTTCCAGCCAAACATATCTAAAAAAGTATGTCTGTATTTGTAGTTATAAAGGCACTATTACAACTAGTTAGTACCATCATCTTAAAAATGATTAATTGCAACTGTGCATTTCCCACAATGAGTGCGGCAAGATGAAATGTGAATTTTTTCTTTCTCCATTCTCTACTTATATTATATCTGTTTATCCAAGGTAGGCATCTGGAACTTATAGTTTAGTAATAATTTCATCTATTTTATTTCAAATTAACCAACAACTAGATTTCAAAAAGTATAAAATTGTAAATGGTTTCTTAACCAACTACATAGCCGGTATACTACTACCATTATGGCTTCAAAACTAATTTATAAGAGTTGAAAGAATTAACATAGTTCTAGTAAAGAAACTTTTAATATAGAAATAAAATATATTTCCTTATTTACATCATATATTTTTTATTAAAAGCGTTATGTACAACAATAGTATACAAAAATCCTACTATTACAAATAATACATCAACTACTTTTAGAGTATTTTTGATTTTCTAATTCACTAACACCAAATAACATCAACTTTATATGGGCCTTAGTTTCTGTAGCCTTATTGCACAATTCTTCTGATTTTAACTCAAAGGCTTTTATTCTTGCATCCAAGTATTTTAAAGCTTCTTCAATAGTCAGATCCAAATAAGTATTTAGTCCAATATTCATGAGTAATCTAGAAGTATCCGGGACCGAAGCTTCCATAAAGAAATTACAACCTATATTAACTTGCGACTTGAAACCGTTGGGGTGTACATTTTTATCTATAATAACTTTTATGGTGTGTTTTTGCTGTATTAAGTCAGATATCTCAGCATTTATGTGTTGCAACTTCAAATGCAATATTCGCAAGTCTTCTCTAAGGACATTGTTGATAAAATGATCGTATTTAGCAATAGTTGCGTTTACGTTTGTTTTGGCCATTATCAAATTAATTACATATATGCTTGTCCCATGGATGTAAAGGTTGATAGAAACAAGGTAGTATTCAATAGTTACTTTCGGATTAAATAAATTCACTTTAAATTAAAGACAGACAACATTTTTAGATTTTAAATCTACTTGTAGTTTATGACAGATGAAATGACAATGTTCCTTGTAACTTGACAGCAGGTATTGGCGTATTTATTTTCTTCTTGATTTATAGTTTAGTATTATATTTTATATAAAAAAATTTATATATGTATTGATTAACATTTTATTTTTGAATACACTAAAGTCTAAACTGAAATAATCTTTGCATTTTAATAAATATTAAGTACTATACTAGTGACATCTAGTGGATATAAGTCGAACCTCATAAAATAATACATTGCTAGCGTAAATGAAAGCTTAGAAAATATTGTACTAGATGGCGCAAGTCAGATCAGTATGTGTAAATTATATTAAACCAGCTGCTTAACTCATAGACAGTCCTGACTTGGGTCGTGTGATACTTTTGAATATGTCTTTAACAGAATTTTTTCGCTTTTCTTAATTGTAAACAGCATATTCAAATCTAATTTTCGAATTAATTTTTTATTTCATATAAAAGAATATTCATTTTATATAGTAAATAACATATGTTTCAAAGAAATTTTTCTTACAAACTCTAATAAACATTTTTATTCTCTTAACGATGATTAGAAAATTCCTTATGTTATGTAACAAACACTTGCGAATGGTCCCCAAATTCTTTATAACTTTAAGATAATGTGTATATTATCCATTTAGATTCTTTTGCATTTAATTTCTTTGATGAATGCCGGAATGTAAGGATTGTAATTCGGGTTGGGTGGTAGAGAATGCATTAGCATTAACTCCACATTTTGCATTCAATTAGGCAATAACGTATTATGTCATAAAAACATCGTATGACAATTGTTTTGTTAAACGAAATGTCATTATTATGAAAAAAAATATTAATGGATATTTATTATAAAAGGTGAAAATTGGACCCAAAAAAGTATCTATTGCATATGTTGGATATAAATGGATAGACAGATATACCTAAAATTGTTATAATATAAAAAAAAATACTTTTACTTTAATAATAAACCACTATTTATCTTAAACATGAAATAATTTTCCAGACACAATAAAAACCACACCAAATTGTATCAAAATCGATCTATTAGTTTTTTATAGTGATGCCTTTAAGCAGATTTTGTTTTGTATGATGTGATGTGTATTGAACGCTGCAAAAACCTACACCTAACCACAATAAGCCGTATCAAAATGCATTCAGTAATTTTGCGTGATATCCGTACAAATAATTTAAAAAACTATCTTTTATGCACTTGGTTGCACACCTATGTGTAGATAACAAATTATTACAGCGAAAAGTTTATTTGTATAACAATATATCATTACAAAATCTCGTTATATTTATTATAATTGACAAATCAATATTAAAAGTAACGATCTCTCAACCTCATCATGATCACTGATAACCGAGTTTGGTTCAGACAAGACCAGACTCTGTCAGACTGATTCCAACTTATTCTTCTTCAATTATGATCCAGGTTACTGTCATGACGCAACAGTTTGATCCATAACACTTCGATTTCTGGCAGCGTATTGTATCAGTGAACAGATCTTAATCATCGTATTTTATACCACCAGATTCCCGTCCACCACCACCACCACCAGATTCCAGACAACCTATCAGGAGCATCGCGAAACTATTTGTAGGATTATACTAATTAAATATCCCGTCGATCTATGTGTTTTTATTCGTAACTTATATTTATAATATATATAAATTATTATAATTTTTTTGTAGTTAACTAAATCCGTATATGAAATAAATTTAATTTGACTGTGTTACTTTCTGAACTCAAAATATATAAGCATTTTTATAATAGAAATTTATACACCTTTTATATTCTAATAAGATTGGATAAGGATAAAGATAAGTCCCGAAATCATCCGTCACAGTCCTGTTGGAATAAAAGATAAGAAAAAGATATGGCGGTAATTATTACAAGTAGAAAAATGTGTGATAACTAATTGGCTGTTTCATTATTTCATTTCAAATCCACAAATTACAAAGAACGTTGAAAATAATTAATTGACTCGTATTGCCAAAACTTGATGCTATTAAAAGTAATGGAGAAATACTAATTGTATGGTAAAAAATACGGAGCAAGTGTCTTCTTCGACCACACACCCGCTCCCGGACATCAATTATTTATGTACCATCTCCCAGGGACAGAGAAATCAAGCGGGCCTTCAGAACTCAATGCAATTCAGACAAAACACGAAAATAATATAAAAAAATTTTAATATCTAATTGTTGATAAGCTATTTTTACCTTTTTTATTTAAAAGAAAACATTATTTTTAAATAATTTTATCGAAAAAGTTTTTTTTAACATAAATAATACAAAGGAATAACAACCAAAATGGCGGAATGTTTCTATTTGTAGTGATATTTTAACCGAATATACTGTAAATAAATGTATAATGTCCATCTGATAACCTTTATCAGGGTGGACAAAGACGAGTGCAAGGATGTAGCAATTTATTTATACAAATACCTCTTTAAGAGTGCTTTAAAGAGAATAATTGCGTTGTCTCCGTCCCGAGAAGCCATTGCAGTTTTTACAGATCAATCGGTAACCAGTATAATAAGTTATTTAATTGAGTCGTGTGTTAATTGAGTGAGTTCGTAAAACTCATATATATAACTAACTCTCTTTTTGTTTTATTAGTACAGAAAAACTACTACTATATATATATATATATATATATATATATATATATATATATATATATATATATATTATCAATAATATTGTCTCTGTCTTTTTAACTTTATCTAACTTAAATTTTTGATATTTATTATATTTAAAATAACAAAATAATCTATTTTTTAAAACCTGTCAAGTGGGAGTTGGACTCGTCTACCGAGGTCTCCGTACAAATTTTAAGTAACTAATAGAGTCCAAAAAATAAATAAAATATACTTTGAAATATCCATAATCAGTCTTTTCATATTTCATTTGAACTAGGCTTCAATTATAAATGTCTATCCTGTAACACTATATTTTTAATGTGTAGTTAGTTTTTTTAGTTTAGTTTAGTTAGTTTTTTTAGTCCTTAGTTTTTTCCTTAAACCAATAATACAAAGGGGTGTTACTCCCCAAATATAGTTCCAGGTCAACGGGAAGTATCCTATCAATTTTGATTCGATATTGTTAAAATAAGCATTTTTTGGAAAAATATCATAAATGTGCGAAATAAAAGTAAAAAAAATATATTTTTCCTCAGCTTTAAGAAACTGTTGATCTTAGTGTATGGTTTTTATTTCAAGTATAACTCCAAACTCCCGAAATGAAGTCTGGAGAGAGACAGACGAACAAAGCTATATAAGGAACCCTTAAAACAAATGCATAGGTACAGAAGCAATCCCTGTGTCTTTCATACATAGTAATAAACAAATAATAAACAGATACGAAGTGATGTCACGTTCAAGAATCGAACCCACGACCATTGTCTCAGCCGGACCAACCACTGAACCTTGAGGTCATTTAAATTAATATTATCAAAATCTTAATCGTAATTTTGTTTTTTTTTTTATATTATTTATTTAGCTTCACGTCATATCCCTTACGGGGTAGCCAGAGACGATGGAGCGCCAAACGCTACGGTCCCTGCATACTTCTTTCGCCTCGGCCACAGTCATCAACCTCTTCATACATGCCCTCCGAGGGGTCCTCATGCTTTTTACGTGACCTTCCTCCAGTATCATAGATACTGTGTTTTCGAAGGTCACTCGAGGCCTCCCCCTGTCTCTCTTACCGCTCATTTTTTCTATACAAATCTTTTTTACCATTCTTTCATCACTCACTCGTTCGACGTGCCGTGACATCTTCGCTAGTACTTGCCATTCTGTGGATCTCTTCATTGCGGGTTCGGTCAGCTAGGCTGACACCGCATATTCTGCGAAGAGATCGCATCTCCACAGCATTCATTTTTACATTCTTCTTCTGTGTTACCCACGTTTGGCTGCCGTATAACAGCGTCGGTAGCAAAACTGCATTGTGTACAGCCAAACGTGCAGCTATACTGACGTTTCGCCGTCTCAACAATGCAGTCAAAGCACCATTGACTCTGTTACCGGCAGCAATACGCCTTTCCACATCCATTTCGTATCTTCCGTCTCAGCTAAACATACTTCCCAAATATACCACTTCATTCACTTGTTCTATTATCTTATCATTCACGTTGATGTTACATTCTGTTCTTTCTTCATTGCTTTCAAATATCAGAATGAATATTTTTTTATATCTTACCATTAATTTAAGTTATTCACTTAAACTTATTTATTATTTTCTTATTATTATATATTGTTAAGGCACAAATGAGGCTAACTGTTTATTGCATTGTTTTTTATGTATTTATTCTTAAATATAAAAAATAATTAAAAGATTGTATAATTTATTGTTTTTTATCACTTCAATATCAACAGTTTCAAATATATAATAATGTCTTCTGAGCAATGAATAAAATGAAAAAAATTTTCTGAGTCAATTCTTGCCGCCATCTTTAACAAAAGTTAAACTACTAAAGCCACTGGCGGTAATTTAGAGTGTTTTTTATTAATTTAATTTAATTTGTTAAAATAATTGAGTCGAGAATCATTTTAATAATGCAATTTTGTATTTTTATCTTTTTTCTGAGTAGCAAGACTTATTTTAATATAAATTTTAAGTAATTTTTGTATGAGGTATAAAGTTAATTTATGGGATTTTGTATAACACAAGTAGTCTACAATGAATTATATTTATATTACATACTAGCGGTGTCCACGGATTCATTCGCGCAATGATTTTTTAAAAAGTAGTCTTCCTTATAACGACAGCTATCAGCTAATGAAAGCCCTATTAAATCGGTCCAGCCTTTTCAGAGATTAACCGTAACACACAGACGATACAAAAATTTACGATTTTATATAAGGACAGCATTTTCATATGCATTGTTAAAAAGTTGTTAATTTGGAATTACAAATTTTATCTATATCTATATACAAGATATATTATAATATCTTATATACTGGAAGAGAAGAAATTCCAAATAGCAATTTTATTATAAAAATAAACCACAATGAGTAGTTACTGTTAGTTGATAGTTAATTGTTGACACTTCAGTCACTAAATGTGTTTGAGAGTGCTCTTGATCCGTGCGAGGCGTACGGGTATGTGACAATGGACGCGGGATTATATTTATGATATTTTATTATTTTAATGAAGAAAAACGTGCACGTGCGTAGAGGTTTGGGCACGTCGAACGAATGAGTGATGAAATAATGGTAAAAAAGATTTATATAGGAAAAGTGAGCGGGGAGGCCTCGAAGGATCTTCGAAAACACAGTAGGTATCAATGTTACTGGAGGAAGGTCACGTAAAAAGCATGAGGACCCCTCGGAGGTCATGTATGAAGAGGTTGATGTCTGTGGCCGAGGTGAAAGAGGTATGCAGGGAGCGTAGCGTTTGGCGCTCCGTCGTCTCTGGCTACCCCGTATGGGATATGGCGTGAAGCTAAATAAATACATATATATATAATAATTAAGTGAGTGATAAGTTTGCTGTTTCATTTTAAACCAATAATATTTTATCTTCATTCCTTGTTTGATACTATCGTTTGCTGTGACTCTGCTTGCGGTTAGGGTAAGTTAAATCTTTACTTTATTTTATTGGTGTATATTTAAATAATACAGAAAAACAGATAACGTTTTTTTTTTGCATATACATGTTTTTTCTATATCGTGAAAGATTTGAGTTACAGACAGACTTACGCTCAGATAAAAATGAGAATAGTGAAATTTGAATTAATGAATCGAAATGGGATTTTTTATGACAAAATTTAGAAAAAATTAGTTGTACATACAATTAATATATATATATATATAGTATATATTAATAATATGTCAACGACAGGTCGTGGGTTCGATCCTGGGTGACAACTGATACTTACAGTTTGATGTATAATGTACAAATGCTAAGTCAAAATAAATGTCAAAGTCATTTAAGAAAAGTCAAAATAAAAGTCTATATTTTTTAAATTTCAGTTGTTTTATTAATTTTTGTTAATTAATTCTTTTAGTAACATACAATATCTCCATTCTTTCTCTGTGATTTTTTTAGAGACACTCCATTACTGTATTTTAAATATATTTTTTACTCTACCTTAGTAGTTCGGTAGAGCATTATTATTTTTAATTTTGATATGAAAATATATTTATATTTTTTTCTTATAGTAGACATACTTTGATTATATAAATTAATAAAAGGGTAAATCTATGTATTTTAAGTAAAAATATAATGGAGTAAAAAGTTTGAGTCAAAATAATTTTTTTATAAAATTTAAATTAATCAATCAATCAATCAATCAATCAATCAATGTATAATGCATTGATTGATTGACCTTATAGATACCATATTATTTAATCATAATTATTGTACAAGATACTAGTCAAAATGATTGTGACGTAGCACACACACACACATACATACACACACACACACACACATGACACACGCACACATCACTCAAAGACGCACACAAGTAAAAAACAAGCCGTGTAATTACGATGCAAGAACATCGCACGCGATTTTATAGCAATGCAACTACGAACGGTGCATTTATTACTGTGCTATCTTGTCTTTATTATTAGTATTTTTAGCATATTAAATATATTATTAATTCTATCTGTGCATTTAAAGTATATGGAGTGGAAAAAGTAACTAAAATTAGTTTTATATATTATCATCATCATATTTTTACTTCAGTTTGTGTATGTATGAAATCTTATTCGTGTTATATCTTTGGTTAAAGATAAAAAAATAAGATCAACCCTTGATCCGATGAAGAGTTTGACTTTTATATGTTTTAATTTAGGATTTCAAACAGTTACTTAGTTTATTACTTTATACATATTCCTAAGCGTTTTTAATGTAGTTATAAAATATTAAAATAAATCTTTGATTTGGGATTGGGAAAGTTAAAATTACGAAAAGCAACGTAAAATCTACAATTTGTATTTTTTTTAAGAATAATATGTATTTAAAAGTTATATTTTACATTAAAAGGTAAGTTAGGTAGGTCGTTTAAAAGTACATAAATAGATATTTACTTGATAGATATTTAAATGAACTTTCAGTTTCCTTTTCCTGTCCTATTATAGGCGTGTTGTTTCCAGTAAATTACAAGATCTAGGAAATGCATTCTTGCATCGTGCACAGTAATAAATGCAGCGGCGCGGGGTGGGGGCGCGGGGCGGGGGGCGGGGCAGTGCAGCCGGTGCGAGGCAATCTGGCAATCAGTCGCTTGGTGACCGCTCACCGCGTCGCGTCGGGGGTGCGTTCGGTGACGCGCTTGCCTAACCGCGAAAACGGCCGGCAACGAGAGTCCAAGCATGGTGTCCGTGGGCGCGTGGAGGCGCCGCACCACCGACGAGTGCGAGGAGCGCTCGGACCCGGGCGCCTCCAGCTCGGGAGTCCCGCGGGCGCCCCCCAACTGCGCCCGCTGTAGGAACCACCGGCTCAAGATCGAGCTGAAGGGCCACAAACGTTATTGCAAGTACCGCTACTGCAACTGTGAGAAATGTCGCCTGACTGCGGACAGACAGAGGGTGATGGCGCTGCAGACGGCGCTGAGACGTGCGCAGGCACAGGACGAGGCGCGAGCTCGAGCCCTGGACACGGGGATCCAGCCTTCGGGCGTCGAGCTGGAGCGTCCCGAGCCTCCGATAGTGAAAGCGCCGAGGAGCCCGGCCGTGCCGCCGCCGGTAGACCGTCGATCCTTGGGGTCGGCGAGCTGCGACTCCATCCCCGAGTCCCCCCCCGGGATGTCTCCGTACTCGGCGCCTCAACCGTCAGCTCCGCAGCCGGCCATGCCGCCGCTGCAGCCGCCACAGCAACCCGGTGAGTACATCACTAGATAAGATAAGGTATACAAAGTCGTATTAGATATCACTTTTATATGATAATTGTGGAAGTGCCGCTTCTAAGAAAAACAATGCAATATTATTAGTTGCATTATACTTTATAATTTATAATGACTGTGGTTGGTGTTACCCACTCTGATGGTGATCGGCGGGTGTTTTGACGCGTGTGGTACAAATATGCATAGAGAATAAAAGATATACATATATATATGTACGTATAGGTATATGTTCTTACGTTAGAAGAATCTAATTAATGTATATGTATTATATTCATCTCTACTTTAAAGATACTTATTTTCAACATATATTGTTTTAGAAATAATACATTTTAATTTTATCAAAAGTACAATAAAACTTTATGTAAAAGGGAGTATTATTATTAATTTATTAATTTTAATTGTTACTTTTTGTTGGAAACTTACTATTATAGGAAAAAAACTTTTTACCGATTTAATAATTATTAAGAAACAAAATACAAAGATAAATGTGATAAAATTACTTAAGTACAAAAACAATTGATATTATCAACTGTAGTAGTTTTTTAATTACTTAATAAAATAATATTTGATTAGTCATTACACGCGGTTTTGTCCGCTTTTTTATTACAATTTTCACAAAATGTTTCTTAAAGATTAGAGTCATTGTTGTTTTATTTATTTTAATATTTCATCATAATAATTAATTGTACATACAGATTTCGTACATTATTATTATATTTTGAATATTTCAAAATCGTATAAAAATTTTGTTAAATAATTTTTTATAAAAACAAAGAAAAAATATTTTGAAATTATCTCTTAAACGTAAAAATAATAAATGTTAAAACTATACTTCGGGATTTAGATTTGAAAGTAGATGAAGATACAAAATAAATATTTATAGTAGAAAAATATAAAAATTAAAAATAATAATGTAACTAGTCTATATATTTTTTTGTTTATATTCTATATTTTATTAAATATATTACTTCATACATTACCAATATAATATGATATTTTAAACATTTCTATATAATTAGATAGTACACATAAAATAAGGTACAATATATTTATATATATATAAAACTACACTTATTTTGGAAATATTATTATGATATGAAATAAAATATTTATTATATAATATAAATTGGAAATTTATTTAAAAAATTCGATTATAAAGAAAATATACTTAAAGTGAAAATGATTGAAGAAACTATAATATAAAATGTCACATCTGTCATAATAAAGATGATTAATAAGAGAAATAGCAATAGAAATAAAATTCAATTCAATATTATATATATATATAATTATTTTCTTTATTTAATTCCTCTTCTGTACATTCATGGCTATTAAAAAATGCTTTCTTATCCTTAATTTTTATTAGATTTTTATTATAATAATAATATATTTTAGTAAAATAAGAAATCTCACCAAATACAAAATACATAAAATTAATGACTACAAAATATTTTACTGTTAAATATATATTTCTTAATCGTCCCACAGCACGTCCAGTCCGCGACGGATCAGACACAATGAAGTAAAGTCAAATCCGACTTTACGGATGTTATGAGTGACTTTGTGTTCATACAATTTGATTTAATACAAATAATTAAAGTTATTTTCTAATTTATTTAGTGTAGCGTTATTTATTAATACATGTAAAAGTGATCCTCGGATGATGTTGTGTGTTCTCAGAGCGTTTGAACACTCGTAGACTTTTTATAAGTTGTAGTCTTTTTGAGCTTATTTTAATAAGTATGGTGTAAGTCCTGACACTCCCATTTGATACACAAGTGATCAGTATTGATTGAAAGTGGAAAATATATAAATATATATGTGTATAATATATTTGTATTCACCCGTCGCTCGATGTTTTGCGTTTGTCTTGTTCACGGGAATACTTATTAAATAATATTATGTTTAATCTATTTTAAGATTTAAATTATATTTTTAGACAACGTACTTGCTCGTTTATACTAAAAAGTTATGGATAACATTATTATATTATATATATATATATATATATATATATATATATATATATATATATATATATATATATGTCACATGGTAAATAATTAAATTATATAAATACTTCCACGTCATTCGATAATAATATTATTCTTCTGATATGACTTTGACCTACCTCAAAATTCGGTTAGCAAAGTCGAGTCATGATCCGTGTACGACTTATCGAACATGTTTAAAAATTTAATAAAATATAACTTTTGACTCGTTCACATTATTCATTTATTAAAACTTATTTATAACAAATTATACAATTAGAAATGATAAAATGTGAATAAATATACATATACATAATGAAATACATAAAAAGTCTTTCTGGTGGTATGTGGGGTGGGGTGAGTGATGATTTAAATATGTATGTAGATGAATGGATTGTGAGAAAATGTCATGTGAAAAATGTATGAAAGCGACGGAATATGAACTACAAGTGAATATATTCTGGAAGTTGATATAATTTGCTAAGCAACACGATATCAAACATACATACATATATACATGTATACATGTATACAGACAGATAAGACTCAATTGAGGTAATCGAGATAAAAGACACTATATTGAAAGAAATTGCAATATTATTGTTCAATACAATGTTGTGACATGTGAATGTATGTGAATGTATGGGTTTAGTTGTTACATACAACTGACGAACGAATTTAATGATTTTTTTTATATGATTTTCTGTATCGTAATATAAATTTTTTAGTTTTTTTTTGTTTATTATCGCCTCAACACTAGTTATTACAAATATCTTTAATTGATAACATTGTCCACGGGGTCACTTAGGTCACTTGTCAGATTAATACTATTTGATAAATGCAATAATTAATTATAAAATTAACTACCCCACGAATTCAAGGTCGACGAACCTTGACGTTAAGAAGAGGACAGCTTATAACACTTATCCATCTATCTCGCTCGCTCCTAACATTATCTAGGATTGGTTTAGACGGGGTGAATTGGGGGAAGGTTATAAAAATGTGGGCCTATAGCGAGAGGGGCATTATGTGAATGTAGGTCGACTTGCCCAATGCAATATTAGTTTGAGTTTATTAGGGCAGTTATATAATTATATAATATTGATATAAATAGATAATGTTACATTAAAATTATTTAGTATGACGATATGAAGCGTTATACATACATACATTTATGTTATATAAAGTTATATAAACGGATATAAATATACAAAATATGGTATGTTCAGACCTGATCGCAGGTAATAATACCATGTGGCTTTATGGTGGTACCACCAAAACAATTTATATAATTAATATTCTGTTATAATAATAATAGTTTCCCGTACTTCGATTACATATAAGATGGCCGACACTCGATTCGCACAATTCCACGTGTAACTTTAAGTATGTGTTAAATGATTTATTCAATGGCCGTAGGTATATATATTAAATATATATATAAAAAAAACTATTTAATACATATATATATACATATATTTAATTAATTAAATATATTATGACATTATCAATTAAAATGATTTTTATATATCTTAAAAGTGTTAATTTCCAAATTAGTAGACGTCACCGGGGGTCGAAACATGTCTAATTTAAGTATAATATAATAAAAGATTAGATTGGATATCTGTATTGTATAATATATACATATATATATAATGAAATAGAATTTATAATAAAGACATACATATATCTTATCTATAAAAGAAGAAAAAGAAGAAGATTTTTTATATTTTACTAGTAGTTAATCTTATTAACTTAACTGAAGGATAACTTTATTTTATATATATTTTATATAAAACGTGTAATAAAATAATAGTATTCAAACAAAACCACACAATTATCTTGTCCCATTAACTATTCGAAATATTAAAAATACAAAAATATTATATTATTGGAATAATATATATGCTTAAGAACCTTCAATATATAGGTATCGTGAAGCGTAACCCCCAAGTCCACAATGGGGGTTACCTGTATATGTACATTAGGGGGTTCATTTATGTAATCATTTTGAGAACGATGTTATCACAGTTAATACAAATTATTATATTTATCCGACTTTCCCTACACAAATTAATTATAAACAAACAATTTGATATCATAATTTATATATATTTATAACTACTTATTAATAGCGACTTTGTTCATGTTTTATTAAGAATGTAGCGTTTAATTTATTTGTCCTCAATATAAAGTATCCTATAATCATGTTTAATTTAATCAAAATCAGTTCAGCATTTTTATTGCTAGAGTAAATGGACGGACAAACAAAAATATATTTTTTAATTGTTTTTTTTCTTTACAATGTTGTGTTTTTTAAATATTTTATGCACGGATTTTGTCTTCAACAATTTTTTTATATATTTGTAAAAGATATATGATTTATTAACTGTGTATAAAGATAAGATAACTTGACTTCCTATGGAATATAAGATAAATTAGAGATTGAAATACTTTATACGTTTTATTTTATTCATTCTGTCAAAACTATATATTTATATATCATCTATAGATTGTAAGTGTCTTTGTCATTCTATAGATCATCTATTGACTTACAATTTCAGTCAAAACCTAATTCAGGTTGTCAAATTAAACTCCGTCCAGTCAATCGTATATTCCAACTAGTTGTTCCCGCGACTTTGTTAGCGATAAATATTTTTTTAATTAAAGTTGCCAAGTTACTCCTAAAAACATGAGGTATCCGACAGTGAAAGTTCTGTCAAAATCGATCCAGCCGTTTAAGATATAAGAACAAACGGACAGAGAAAAGTTTTAAATGATATATTTTTAATGAAAAGCTTACAAACAGACAATTCAATTTCATTTATATGTATATATATATATATATATATATATGTTGGTTGTATTTCTGTTTGTTTAGTTTGAGAGCTCCAGTCAGAGATAGCATCATCAAAACTCCGCTGTATTGCTCAAGTTTTGATAGAAAACTGATAGAGGGATAACATTGGTGTTCTTTCTGCTTCTCCTGGATGCTGGGGCGATTCGTTGAGCACCCGATACACTAGGGTTGTCAACTATATTTTTTTTTATATAAAATATATATTTTTATGTATATGAAAATAATAATTTCAATATATACAAATTCTTTATCCGTGTGTTGAAGGTTCATCCATATATTGAGTTGTTCGTTTTAATAGGATTCTTGTTTTCTATAGAACAATACGTCATTAGTATGTTAATATTGACGCAAGTTTTTCTTAACCAGGGTGTTATTTTAGACTTTCTGTTCATATCATTAGTCTGTCTGTCTGTCATTAATGTCATAAACACATCACCTGTACAAAATGTTCAATGAAATATAGTGAAATTATATATCATATATTATGAAGAAAAACGCAAGTCACTTTCATAAGTATCTTATTGAAGAAAAAAATTAAATCGCTTTTAAATAAAATTATATTAAAATTAAATTCGGTGCCAACCCTGACAGACGTTTGACGGTTTACGACTTTTCCACTCGTCATTAAACCTTCCCTGTTTTGGCAAGATTTAATAGGGTTGTCGCATAAAAAATATATGTTAATTAATATTTATATTTCTGTAAAATCATCATGAATAGTTTTAAATATATAAATATTTGTAAATTTATTATGTTTTTATGTTAAATAAACATTAACGCGGTACATAACTCACCTCTGAAGTGCCGAGTGAAACATTTATCGACTAATGGAGGACTGAACGAGTTTAACAATAAATTATATACTCACAGAGGCATGCGTTCAGAACGATTTATACATGAATACAAAATGCATTACAGATAGTTATAATTTTTTTTATATATATATATATTTTAAATATAATTTGACAACCCTGATAAGTATGAATTCGTATTTCGGGCACTAGTTTTAGCGGGCAAGGTCGTAAGTTGGAGGTGACACACATACACTAGCAATAGAAATAATCTCATGATAAAGAAAGAAAGGAAAGATAAAAAAGATAGTTTACTTGTATCATCAAAATAATTTTAATACATACAGAGTCCCGCTGTTCCGTCCGTCTTTTTGCGACGGGAGCGCTTAATATGAGTTTTAATTTAGATATAACTTAGTGTTTAGATGTTTTTTATAAGAATGATATATAAATACAAAAGATAAGTTAAGTTAAACCATAATAAGTTAGGTTGGTATAAGTATAAGTGTAAGTCGCTCGGACCGCGCTCTGGAGCACTAAAAAGGGCATAAAATCTGAACATTTTTATGACTTATTTAAAAATTTCAGATCTATAAGTACATTTATTTTATTATAACCACAGACTTCCGTGTAATATATAGTAATTTGTCTTTTGGCTTTGCTTGTAATCAAAAATAAAAATCTAGTTTAAAACATTATTTGCTTATTAAATGTTATTCTTTACCATATATATATATATATATATATATATATTGCAACCGGAACTGAGTATAAGAGGATATTGTATAAAATGTTTACGTACAGACATACAGTTTGTTATAGGTATGCATGCGAAGGAGAAAATTATATAATAAAAATGGTTAAGTCGAAGCCGGCGCTCGTAAAAGTCCAAACAACAAACTGCGAACGCACACCTTGTGTTTTTACCGACCGGGATCTTTAAATTTTATACTACCAAATACCTATTGTAAACAATTCTGTCTGTAGCATACAGGGCCGGATTTGGAAGGCTGGAGGCCCTTGGGCAGTGAAAGAGTGTAGGCTCCTTTTTTCTGTGAAGTCATTCAAAAATTTATAGTAAATTGTAACTTGCGATCAGGACTTTATATATCCAACAATATTATTATGTTTGTGTATGACAGATAAAATTTTATAATTTTTTTATATTTTGTGGGCCCCTCTCAAGTGGAGGCTCCGGGCCCTCCTCTAAATCCGGCCCTGGGGACACGCTTCTAAATTAAATTTAAAAAAATAATTAATTCATCTTATAATATCTTAATTTGTGATGAATTAAAACGGTGTCAAGATCAAGTGTAATTTGTATTACAATGGCGCTGAGATCAGAGTTGTAATTGACTTCATTGTAGGTACATTTAGTTACAAATGAAATAATGTTATACAAGATTCGACAGAATCAGAACATTGTATTTATAGTTATAGTTATAGTTACACGGAAGATTCTTTCTTTAGCTTTAGCCAAAACAATACACAAATAGGGGGCCCATAAAATATATTAACGATAGGAATTCAGTTATTTTTTTAATTTCAAAATTAAATATATTATTATCATTGTAGTCCCTCCAGATATAAAATACATATAATTTATAACCACAAATAAATAAATCGCAATTAAAATAGCTTATTTTACGTCCTCGAGTCTAGATTTTACAACCGCTAATAGGACCTTCAGATACAAAGAATTAGTCTATAAATAATTATTTTATCACCGGCTACATATAAATGGATATACGGTTGGATAAAAAAAACATAGCAAATAGTTCAGGAGTTGCAAATCAACCGATATATATTGGTTATAAAAACGCAACAAGTGAAATATATAATAGCACTTGGTCGTAAGGTTGAGAATCTCTGGATTGTTTAGTGTTGTGTGTGTACTTGGGTTTATGGTCTATAAACGGTTTTTACGACCCCCAGTAATACTCATCCGCTAAAAGGGTTTGGGCTATCGTATGGGGATAATTAAAATGCACTAATAATAGGCTGTGGTGGAAAGTGCCCTAAATTAGTCAGTGGAAAAATCTTATCATCACATATACGTGTTTGAGTTACATCTCTTAAGGTTTAGCAAGTATAGATTGATTAGATGATATTTCGTTAAGTTTTATCAATTCTGAGAAGATTTTTCCATCTATAGATCTATTGGATTGTTAGATTGATTGCTTAAATCGATTTTTATTTAAAATACACTACATTTTATAGATTTAGATATTTTTTACACAGAATAAATAAAGTTTTTTATAGTTTTATGTTACCACCAATATGTTAGTAATAATATATAAAACAGTGGTTTTGTCGTGTTGTGTGTAACACAACATACATCAATCGAGGCCTGGTTGTTGGAAAACTCACTCATAACTCAACGTGTCAGTGAAACTTCTGTATGAGTTTTTTATTATTTATCCGCAGTTTTTATTACAGAACTTCGCTCGAATTAAGTTAGTGCTAGAATAACTTAGTTTCAAAGTTATCACATAAACGGGTTGGTGTGCGTTTAAAACATTTAATTTATCACACCAGCCATAAACGTCACCTGATAGGTAGGTACGTGTGCTTTAACCTGAGTTTAAAATTAAGCTGCGGTTAAAACCCGACCTATACGATCGTAAAATCAAACAAAAAAAAGGCTCTATATATTAATTATACATAAGATATAAACGGAACATTTATAGCCTATAAGTTTTACGGCCTGGATCCGTCTGGATAGATGTCAGGCCTAGACGTCGTAAACAAGTATGAAATATGATAATTGCGAAATTCTTTAATATATTACATATTTAAATATCGATGATCCCTCTGACGTTTTGTGGGGCCATAACTGTGCTTCGCGGAATCCTCCCTCTCCCTCTCGCTCGCGCTGTCGCTATCTCTCTCGCACAGCCAGACCTCTAACGTTTACAATATAAGTCAATAAACAACTTCATTAATTAATCTTATTTTGTGAATTTCGAGACAAATACACAAATACCAAATAAAATATAAATCTAAAACTTTTAAATTCCTTAAGACAGTGGGCTGGTTGGATTTATTAAAATATTGATAATAATAAAGTAAATAAAAAGCCACTGATTGGTTTCAATGAAACGTGGGATTAATTAATTAAGTCAAGTTCATTTGCAACATGCCCGCGATAAGACATATTAATTAATATTTTTACAACTCGACCACAATTACTACGGACACGCTGATTGTGGACTACCTGTGACCGGTGCTTGATTAAAACAACACACTGTATCTAATATATTACAGACGTTTACTGGGTTATTTACCCTAATGGTACAGGATGCTGTTTTTATATAGAAATGACTAAGTAGAAAATGTTTAAAATATTATTACTTTTATTATAACTGATATTTGGATAAAACAACATACTGTATATATTATAATATGTTCTACTATATTATAGTCATTTATTGGGTCATTTACCCTAGTACTGGTACAGGCTGTTGTTTTTTTATTATATTAAATATTAGTAAATAGTGATGTAGTAGGCGAGGACACATTAACAAAACTATTTTAGGGATGTAACTCATATATTTTGGTTACATTTAAATTTTAACCTTTCAAACGGAAATACGATACAGGCGTAGTCTAAATGTCAACGAGACCTAAATATATATAATCCTTACTATATAATAATGACCTAATTGACTCTGTATGCACGCGCATCACTTATCACCCACAAATCACACAATAATGTGTAATACATCAAAAAAAAGCTATTAAATCAGGCTACAAAATAGGGTAGGTGCCAACCTCATAGGTGACATTTGACCCTTCCTGGCCCGAAGGGCCGGGAAGTTCCCTTGTAATATATTAATAATATAAATTTAAATCATCAATTATTAATTTAACAACAATTAATAATATTATTAATACATTTATAAACTATTACAGTAATATATTAAGATACGTAAAGTAACATTTCTATATAGTATAATGAAAGTAAAACAATAAAATATCTTAAAAGATTTAACAAATAAATAAATTTTATAATTATGTTTTTAAATCATTTCATTTCATAACTATATATACTTGAAGATTCCTATCGCTATAGATATATATATATTTTAATTCTATCCTTCTGTCCTGATGTTATTATGATATGTACCGCGGACGCAGCCTACTTTACAATGCAAGAGTTGTGGTCATGTTTTGATTGAATTGGACAAACTCAATTTACCTTAAAATAGGTTACCAGTGGCTCGGTCACTGATTGTGGAGGGACTCGCTGTCCCCGCCGCACCCATCTGATAGCAACCTTAAGATAACACACTTAAAGTTCATTTTGCAATGACAGTTATGATTCATGGCAATTCCATTCACAAAGTTTAGATGCCGTCTCCGATACTGACACTTCTGTCAAATACTTGTTATACGTATAAATAAAATAAGTGTATGTTTGTTTGTCTAAATTAATCGCACTAAATGTGTTACTTACAAAATCATTTTTCTGTCTGTCTGTCTGTTTGGGTTGAACATGGGTGGGTGTGAAACGGCTGAGCCTATTTTAACATTACTTTCACTCGCGGAAAGCTGATGTTATAAACAGTTTGGCAGTTTTTATTTTAAAAAACATTCTACGAACGAAGTCGTTTGCAGAGTTAGTCTACAATATCTTACAATTACAAATTATATATTTGTCAATCTAAAGACAAAAAAAAAAACTTACGAGTCACGACCGAATGTTAACTAGGGGCGCCAACAAACCCTCAATTTCGACTCGCTGCGCTCGCGAAATCTCGGGTGCCGTTTGCATATTGAGCGAAGCGAGCCCAGTATATGGACTCATCGTTTCCCATTGACGTCAATGGGATATCAGTTTTTTTAGACGATATAAAAAAAAATTGAGGACATTTTTCAAATTTCTTTTTTAAAACCATCATCTAATAATGTGTGTCTTTTTGATTGCAAAGTTTCATAATTTTCCCTCTAGTAGTTTTTAAGCCAATTCGTGACAAAGAATGTAAAAAGTCTCCAGTAAAACGCTCCGCTCAAATATCTTAAAAAGTTTTACATAATAATAAATACAAATTAAAATTACTTATTTTAATATAAATTTTAATAGTTATTTGTTAATTAATTAAATTATTAGTTTATCTTAATGGCTGATGACTTTCAGTTCTGAGGTGGTACTTCAGACGGTGCTTTCGTCACCTGGCACTTGTTAATCTTATCAGAAGTGACTTTCTTATCCGGATACAACCGGTTTGAGTTTCAAGTGTTTTAAGTGTAAATGTATTGATATTGTTATATTGTTTACATGATTTGTATAACAAGTGTCCGATATTTATATAGGTATTAGTTTAAAAACAATGAAATGCATCTTTAACTGACTGTGTCCAATTTGATTATGTTTACTCAAAAAAGATAAAACAAAAATTAAAATATTCAACTTAAAGATAATAAAATACAATATTTTGTTTAACTTATTTTGATTATAATTAAAAAAGTATTAAAATCGTATCTGATGATTGATATCTTCTTATTATCATATCATTTAAGCCATCTAGATTAAATTAAAAGTGTATACACTTTTTTAACAAAAAAAAAAAAAAAAATATATATATATATATATATATATAAAAAATCAGGTAATAATTAAATGGAAAGTGTGTGCACTTTTTTGATAATTAAATGAAAAGTATGTGCACTTTTTTGATAATTAAATGAAAAGTGTGTGCACTTTTTTTTTATTAAATGAAAAGTGTGTGCATTTTTTTTTATTAAATGAAAAGTGTGTGCACTTTTTTTTATTAAATGAAAAGTGTATACACTTTTTTGACAAATATAAAATGTTATCATATAATTAGAAACACAAAATGAAAAGTGACATATACACTTGTGAGAAATGTGAAATGTTTATTAGAACATGTAATTAGAAGCAGAGCGGTATCACCAGTGAGCGGTATCTCCAGTGAGCTCACTGTTGCCCCATGAGCGACTTTTACGGGGCATTTGCATTTTATTCGTCCCCGGCGGTGAAATTAAAGTATAAACAGTCCTGGGTAATAAAATATTGTTTGCGATCGTAAAATAACGAAATAAAACTTATATAAAAAAATGATCCATTAACTTTATCGATACTGTTTGTCTAGTCCGGCATCTTGATTGTATAATAACTTAGTGATAAATATACTTGAATGTGTTGATAAATCGAATGTGTTAGTGATAAATTGAATGTGTTAGTGATATACATGTATTTTTGTTTACATATAATATTTTTACTTTATTTATCGTATTTTATTGTCATTAATATTAATGTTAACTCTTTGGGATCATATGATTGGTTAAACAATTATTTATAATATCGTAATTTACAAAGAATTTCTTTGTTCATTTCCATATATATATTTATATATATTTTTTTTCAATAATCACTTCCGTTTCCTTCTATTTACACTTCATGACTCAAAGTTCACATGTTAGTTTTTAGCTCGTTTTCAATTCCGTCATTAAACTTAACTATAAATATATAATATTAAATCTTCTAAAACGTATAATATATTAAAATCTTTTCTGTTTATTATAAATATATGTATCTGGTGATGGCGATGTTTTTGCGCGGAGTCATTTGGAACTATTTAAATTCAATGGATGTTTTGTTCCACATGGACCGCACGTATCCTTGAATAGAAATCACTGGTATATCATTAATATTGTTTTTATATTTCATATTACCCGGTATTACCCGGTAATACCGGGTATTACGAGGTGTCGAATTCGTTATAGCTTCAAAGAAGCCATTCAGCTTCCGACTCTTTGTATTAAGATTACAATATTACATGTAATATATTAATATTTTATTATAATTTTGATTTAATCTTTAGTTTTGTTAATATAAAAATGGCGATCCGGACATATGAGAGCAGGTGTCGTATAAAATTCGCTGAATCACTTATCAGTACTCATACATGTGGTATGTAATTAGAATGATGCTGACTCCGTCCTGACTCCGCGCTTACTCGCCGGGTCATATTAACGTCACATCGAGATAACTCGTTGGACCTATAAATTTAAAATATTAAACATTGCGATCACGTGCCGGAGAATTCTTTAAAATATTTATGACATGTGCACCTCACACTGGTTTTAAATACGCGATGCCTTTCTGGTGGAGTGCGGTGGCGAAATATTTTTTTGTACCGAATAATTATTTCTATATAAGCTGTCTTCATTAATAACTAGCGGACCGACCGCGGTTCTCTTCGCTAGTAAGAAATAAATTCTGCAAGGAATGTTTGATTTTTTATCTTTTGTTACATTATTATATATAGACAATATATTTTTAAATACAGTACTATGACTGGATTTAGGGATACGGGTACAGGCACGGGATAGGGTATAGATACGGGATACGGATACCGCATTTTACGAGTAAAATTAAAAAAAAACTTAACTCAAGACATACCTACATACAAACTTTCAACCTTCATTTATTTTAATATAATCCGGAACCTTCATTCCTTCATTCCTTGTAAACATCATAAAATGGATACGTATGCAAAACCTTAGTTTTTTATGATCGAGGGTTGTCTGCTGATGAGTCACTGTCAGATATTCTTTTACAACCAAATACATAACAATCTGAATCCGAGACTTGTTTGTGATCACGAAATGTCTACTCTAATATGAGAATTTATCTTAAAAGATATATAAAAGATTGATATTGTCGTGAAAAATCTTAAACTCAAGTACGGAGTTCAAAAGAACTAAAAGAAACTAATTTCGCTTCTCAGTGGCATTGTTTAAAATCATTACTAAAGTCTTCCTCGTTCACTAAATCGTTACATAACTGAAACGTTCCTAATATAAATAACTTCATTAATAATTGATTCTTCCATTTTGATTATATAAATTCTTTAACGCTAAAGTCATTTAAAATAAGACAGAAATTTTATATAATCTCATGTACTTTTAAATTATAATATATATTTATTTTTTTAATTTTGAAAATGGAACGTATTTGGAATGCGATGATAATTTTGAAATTGGAACGTCTTTATTGATTTTGTTTTGTTTTTAAAACGCAATACTTACTAGTGTAATTAAAATATAACATCGGATTACATAAGATGGATCTTAATTATCTTCTGTTAATAAAAAAATAAGTTAATTAATCGTTTAACTTCACGACTCGAGAAAAACACCCGTAGTGAGTGTACAAAGAAGCGTTTTAAAGATAAGTGGTTGTGACGCCTTTTGAATTATTAATGTTATAATAAATTTATCTTTTAAATATAATTTCGCTGTTTCTTATAAAGATAATGAAATAGAATCGACATGGCGGAGTAGAGTAGGCTGTATGTATATATATATATATTTATATATATATTTTTTCCTTGTCTGTTTGTTCCTTCTAAAATCGAACACGGCGGTACCGATTTTAACAGGACTTTCACTGGCGGATAACTGTTATAAAGCAAATTTTATTTAAAAAAAAACATTCCATGCAAACGAAGTCGTGGCAAAGCAAGTGTATACATAAAATAAAGAAACCGCAGCAATTTTTTTTTAAATATATATTTTAAAAGTAACTATTATATTTTTAATACATTTAATTATATATTTTTATTAAACATACTTCTTTACAAATAACATATCATATTAACAGTTGTGTGGGAGACATCCATACTAGCTGTTAGCGCGGCTCCGTCTGCACTTATAAGATTTTTTATTAGTCAACTTATAAATAAATTTCAAATAAATATATTTACTACATATAAAATGATTCTTAATAAAGTTAATCTCCATTTTGACTGTTTTTTAAAATGTCTAATTCAGTTTTGTATATATATATATATGTCTATATTAACCGTCAGTTTGTTCGTGTTGTTTTGTAATACATATATGGATAAACCGAGTAATATATCATTGTGTAAGCTATTTTAATGTAAATACAAAGCAATTGCTACCGTTCTGCGGTATTTTAATGGCAGGTATTATAAAGTAGTATTGATAGTTTTTGTAAAACTACCGCTCCGTCGGCAGCAATGGCGGCGGGACCGCGGCTGAATGGTAAAATATAGTGTTTTATTTCATTATTAACTACTTTATTTTGAACCGGGTAAAGTTGCGGGCACAGCTAGTGTTAATATAAAATATATAAGATTAGGTAATCGATTGCATCATGATTGTCTCCAGCCAAAACAATGCACTGACGACATCTAGCGGCGTGTTATTGTAAACAACATTTGTACTACATACTATTGTTTATTGTAATGGTCAAATAGAAAATAATATTTACAATTATATATATGTTTGTGCGTTTGAACACTCGTAGACTTTATATTTTTAATTATAAAGAATTATCTTTTTGTATGTTTGTTTGTAACGAATACTCAATAACTACTGTATTAATTTTATTAACAAATTGACAGCTACATTATTAAGGAGGCAAAAAAAAATTTTTTTCTCTTTATTTCAAAGTAGTCGCTTAAGAAACGCAATTTTTTAGTAAAATAAACAGACAGAGTCGCCAGCAACGGTTAGTGTTAGTAATTTAATATATATCAACAATATGTGTGTACTTTGTCCTTGACTTGATCAACACGCATGGTTTTTGTACAGACATACTTGTAGTGTAAAAGTTTAGGAGTTATTTAACTGTTACAAACATACATTAATATATTATTTTTGTTGCATTTTTATTTATTCCCAACTCCGCGTGGGGTGTGTAGGTGAGTTAAGTTTCTTTGATAGTTAAGTTATTTATGTAATTTATAGGTTGTGTTTATGTTATGTGTCTCACAAGTTTACATTTACCCATGTCCCACATTTATATGCAGCCCTGGTATTTTATATTTTTATATAACTATAGTTATAGTCTGAATTAACTTCAAACTTACAAAAGTTACTGGTTTCACTTATAACAATTTCATTTAAATAAATTAATTGAGTTGAACGTAAGCGAAGCTCTTAACCGTTTGGGAGATCTTTTTTGTGTTTAGTTGTCTCCAGAATGCGACGAGATAATTAGCTAAAAATTACTCATGTATCTTTGAGCTGAACGCGGATATTATAGTGAAAACAGATTAAAATAATGTTTAGCTATTCAAAAGTTATCAAGAAAAGAAAAAAGGAGAGGGGCTCAGCTCAACACCCGCACAGCACGGTTGGCGGATCCTAGTTTAATTTATAAACAAAAATACGCACAATTTTATTTATAGTTAAAGTAATGCATTCAATAATAACAAAACAGACCTTTAATATACGAGCACTGTTATTAAAGAATTTATTTAATGGACCCGTAATATCTCGATTACAAGTAATCAAATTAATAACCGATCGATTTAAATGAATCGATACATTACCTTCACATAGTGCAAGCCGAGATGACAGAGATCGCCCGCAGCATCCGTGCCAGCTGCGTATCAATGGATAATTATATCGAGTCGATAATCGATACATCTATTCGAGTCGATTCAATCGATGTCGAAATAAAGTGATATATCGATATGAAACTATAGAACTCGATTCAATAAATCGATGTATCGAGATAAAGTGAAATATCGATATGAAACTATACTAGTCGATGCAATAAATCGATGTATCGAGATAAAGTGAAATATCGATATGAAACTATATAACTCGATTCAATAAATCGATGTATCGAAATAAAGTGACATATCGTTACGTAACTATACTAGTCGATGCAATAAATCGATGTATCGAAATAAACTGAAATATGAATACAAAACTATACAACTCGATTCAATAAATCGATGTATTGTAAACAATTGATATATCGATATATAACTATACGAGTCGATTCATTAAATCGATGTATCGATATAAAGTGACATATCGTTACGTAACTATACTAGTCGATGCAATAAATCGATGTATCGAAATAAACTGAAATATGAATACAAAACTATACAACTCGATTCAATAAATCGATGTATTGTAAACAATTGATATATCGATATATAACTATACGAGTTGATTCATTAAATCGATGTATCGACATGAAGAATACAAAACCATTCAGATATGCATCTAGAGTTAGCGAACACTTGATATAACTTTCCCCGCTATCGCGGTCGCAGTGTAGTTTATAAGCAGAGAACTGTAATATTAATTGTTCAAACAAGTAAGGTCTCGTCCGTCCGTCGTTGCGAAACAAAAGCACTTACTTGGCTCCTTGCATACGTTAAAACCACAGACCGCTACTGCGACCACTCGAATGCAACTCGCATCACACTCATTTGTATTTAATATATATATAATATAATTAATTTTAAGGTTAAGGCTTTGTAGGTATTACCTAGGAATCTGATTTTATTAATATATTAATATATTCTGTTACCTTCATACACATGGATAACGTATGAAGTTACATAAAAAATGTAAAGTATTTTTAACTTATTTATTGCATGCGCAAATTAATATATATATATATAAAAATGGTCCGTTGTTTTGTCACACAATGTAGCTCAAATTTTACACGATGTACCACTCGTTACAAAGATGGTCTATCTTGTCTTATTTTATCTCATCTATATATTTTTTTATCTATGTAATGTACATTTCCCATACATACATTAAATATATCGTACATTTACATTTACGAGGCGCTGAGACGAAGACAGGCAACATAACATTGTACAGCTGTTAATACAAATAATTACAATAATAATTCCTTTATATAATTAACAATAATCAGTAATGTTTTAACTAATTAATTAATTAATAAGTCGTCAGTGCGGCGGTAGGTGGTAGGTGGTAGGTGGTAGGGGCCGCTGCGTATCCACTTTCATGGCTGCAATAAAAAGTTTTGATCCGCGTCGTCACTGCGGCAGGTATAAACTAAAACTTAACTTTATCTCCCGTTTACGACCGCCATATCTCCTTGTTCTCACATTTTATTTATTTATTAACATGTATGTTGCTATAACTTAACGATGTTTTCCGTAGTACAGATTATTATGAGACTAGTTGGTGCCCGCGATCCCTGTCGTGGTGAAGACATTTTTTCTCAGAAACTTAACATATACAGAGTACATCTTTCTTGATATATTTCTTGAGAACATAACGATTGTTAACATTACTAGGATCCGTCAACCGTGCTGTGCGGGTGTTGAGCTGAGCTCCTCTCCTTTCTTCTTATCTTGATAACTTTTGAATGGCTTAACATTTTTTCAATCTGTTTTCGCTATAACATCCGCGTCCGGTTCAAACATACATAAGAAAATTTTTATCTAATTATCTCGTCGTATTCTGGAGACAACTACACAAAAAAAGGTCTCCCAAACGGTTAAGAGCTTCGTTTACGCTCAGCTCAACATACTTGACATTAGTATCAATGAATTTTTATAAAAAAATATTTAATTTAAAAGTGAATTGAAACCTGAGAGGTAGTGAGGTCGATGGTAGGGGTCAATTAATACGCAAATTAAAGTCATTACTCACATAGTCTAAGACCCGATCATTTTAGACCCTTGTAATTTTTCATAGTAACCTATTTATGTCCCGAGTGCCGCAGGTTGTAATTCCTTTGATCGAAGGAATGTGTTTTAATTATTTTAATTATTGTCTTCGCATTATTCTCTACAGCACGTCATTATAATTTCTTGTGTGATAGAAGTATTATAGTAATTTTGTAATTACTATAATTCAACACGATTCTGATGTTGTTATAAAAAAGTCGATTAAATTAAAATTGACAAACAAGAAAAATGGAAATATACGCAATAAAAATTTATACTTACATGATTTTTTCTAAAAAATCGAGTAATTTGATTTAAATCGAGTTATTTATTCAGAATCGAATAAAACATTCCGAGATCTCGTTTCAAATTACATGATGAATAAATCATAATTATCATAAATTACCCACAGCCCAGTCCGCGAGTCGTACGAGGTACCCCATACCCCAATTAAATCCAAATTACCCCGCGCTATTACATGTAATTCCCGAACAATGTGATCGAGGCGTGGCGCTTCATGACTCGGTTGGATTTATTTAAATATTTAATAGTCCCTATCCCATTGTAATAAGGTTCAAAAGCTCTTAAGTGTTATGATCGCGCACTGGGCGGGGCACTCACTATTATTAATGATACCTAGCATACTTATATATATGTTTGTATGTCTGTATATTTGTGTAAATTATGGCTTTGAAGTCAACTTTAGGGAATTATTATTAGTGATCTAAATTCTTAACAGAACCAAATGAATTTTGTGAACTGAATTCACGTAAATACGGATTTTAAATACTTAATATACGTGTCCAATAAAATTATATATTTACATATAAATATATATTTTTTTGAAAATAGACTCTAACGTAACGAAGTCATTGAAAAAATAGGATTGCAATTTGTGCTTGAAATGAGCTGGGTTATTATTTTGGTACGTATATTGTATAAATAACTACAATATAAATAACATTTCTATTTGTAGTGGGAAGTAAAAATAAGCTAACCTTTTGTCGCAATTTTTTTATTTATTTTAAACTTGACGTTAGCTCGTATACGGACTGACTCGACCGGGGTACGATTGGTGAGAAAAATCGAAATCCCCTCCCCTCCTTCTGGTTTCTTTCAATCACCCCTCCTCAAATTTGGCAACGCATTTGCATCTTGCTTGACCTGAACTCTGACCAGGCTGATTTCTTCCAATCCATAATAAACAAATAAAATACCGCCTATAATTTGTCACATTTATGACCACATTATAATATTAAATAACGTAATATTATTTGTTGCTCAACCTTCATAAAAATATTAAAATTCGTGACTATCTCTACAATGGATACTCAATTATTTTAATGGCCGAGGACGCGCCGTGACGGAAAACAAATATTAATTTGCCGCGCTATTACGCCATTTTGAAATAAGTCACGCCTATTTTTATTGCCATCACAATGTTGCTGCAGACATGATTATAAAAAATATTTATTATCCACGCGACTAGTCAGTCATTGGTTGGCTGTTAACACGTATTTTTTATAACTAGCCATCGCCCGTGGCTTCCCACGCAAACAGATAAATCTTCCACATATTTTTGATTTTTTTTAGAAATATTTAAACAATTATCATTATTTTTAGGTCAGGCAGAGCACTACAGCTCTCATAGGACAGAATATTTAATAATTAAAATATATTTTATCTCAAACAATTGTTTAAAATAACAAAAGTATTGAGTTAAGTTTGTAAAGTGAATTTCGTTGTAATGGCCGCCAAATCGGGCGACATTTTACAATAACGAAATACATTTCCCTTGCACAATGGCGGCTCAGTGATTATCGCTTCCTGCGGCGACACGTACAGTGTTCGTTCATGCCCTATCACCGGACGTTAATACGCGATTAACCTCAATGGAGGGCTGTTTACATTTGAGAAGTGTATTGTTAATTGTGCGAGCGAGAGGGGAGATGTGTCTTTTTCAGCTTACATCCGGTTTTTAGAGGACTAGGTTTTATTCTATATTAGTTAATAAACGATTAACCTAACCGGGCTGGTTACATTTGAAATGTTATTAATTGCGTGAGCGAGAGGGAAGATACTTCTCTTTCATCTTATCCCCGGTTTGTTTATTGTAAGATACTTTTTGCGTAGAACACACTAGTCGTAGTTAGTAGGATAGTTATAGGATGCATTTGTTGATGATTTCCTTTCAATCTATACATATTAATAAAGTTCAATTGTCTTTTTGTAATTATATAACAAGCTTTCAATAAGTTCATATGAAAGGGTATACAGTACTTATATAAAAAAAAAATCTTTTTTTGTCTGTCTGTTTGTTTCAATAATCTCTAAACCGACTGCACTAAATTTTACAATACTCACTGGCATAGTTGATGTTATAAGTAACTTAAGCTACTTTTACTACGTGAGCGAAGTCGTAGGCACAGCTAGGCTATAGAGTTATTACAAATTATTCAACAAATTTCTTTTTTATTCTAATATTAATAAAATAAAAAAATGTGTATCAAGCAAATATGATTTCTATATATTATTAATATAAATATATATGTATATAATATATTTAGTAATTTCCTAACCTCATGGTGTAGCTATAAACAGACGTCCTTGCTTCGTTATGGCTTATTTATGTTATTTTCATGACTCTCATAATTCCCTCGTTAATTTTACCTACATTGTATCAAATGTTAAGATTTATTGACTGAGGTATATACTTCATGCATATTATGTATTATATATATGTGTTCATAAAATCGATTCTCATTATCGATACATCGATATATCGATACATCGATATATCGATACATCGATAGCAATAACCTCTACCTAGTCCAAAATTGTCTCTATTGATACTATTCCTTATCTCCGTTATCAGGAATGCTATAACAAATTTAATCAGAAGGTAAAAATGTAGGTCCTTATCAACTTAATGGTTCCCTCGAATTCGTTTGCACAGACTGTTTTTTTTATGTAGCCTAAGTTACTCCTTATAATATCGGCTATTTACTAGTGAAAGTCCTATTAAAATCGGTCCAGCGGTTTTAGAGATTAGCCGTAACAAATAGACAGACAAAAAAAAATTAAAGTACAATACATACTTTTATTCGCATTTAGTGAAAAGCTGTTAATTTTAAATTACAAACAGACGATTCAATTTTATATATGATAGATCCATCTCCATATAGATACTGGTAAAAGTGTCACTAAGTATGAATGTGGATTAAGAGAAGATGACAAAAGAAAGACTTGAATGGAGTGGAAAATGATACAGCCAAGACTCCACTGAGATAGACGAGGGGAAGGTATTGTCATATTGTCACCACAAAATTTTGGGATAAGTGATAAGGGCAGGTGCATAATGAGAAACCCAGTGTATACATACATTATTTTTAATATTTATTTATTTATTTATATCTTTTCCACTTTGAATCATTATCAGTGATCACTTGTGTACGTCAAAATGGAAGTGTCAGGAGGGCCTATTTCGATACCAGATTTATCGTAATAAGCCCTTCTGTAAAAGCACTGTCCAACTTAATGTTAAAGCTATGAGGGTTCCAAACGCGTCCAAGTCTGAGAAGAACCACACAACAAACTCAGCCGGATATATATTTTTTTTATATTGTGATCACTGTTTCACAAATGTCAATCTTAAAAGCTATTTTGGAACAACTAGAACCGTCGCAATATAATGAAAAAAATAATAATTATTATTACAATAATTATAATAATAGCAAAAAAAAAAAAATAATAATAATGATAACAATAATAAATGATAATAATACTACATTACTAATAAATCGATTAAAATAGTAATATGTTTTACTTTTTACTAGTAGGTTAAAACCCTTTTCGAAATTATATTTTTCAGTATAAAATAATAAATTTTCTTTTTTACCTTTCTTTGTCAATGAAACACACACAAACATAAATGGCTAAATAATGAGAATATTTTTTAATTATATTATTGGTAGATTTAACAATAAACTTTTACCACATTATAAACGGTATACCATAATTCATTTTACTGCCATGTGAAAGCAAAAATTATATATTTTATCATTTCTATCTGTTATAAAATTCAAATTAGGTGGCTGTGTAGACTATTCCTAATGTAATATTGTTTTAGTGTTACTGGCGGCCATTACGCTAATTGGAATGTGCTAGGTTTCTACAATCATCAAGTATGGATCAGCAGCACCAAATATGGCCTCCTCTGTTACATAATAAATCTAACAAATTACTTAAAAACTAAGCACTAACATAAATCTTAACAACTTTTTTGTTCCCTATTCAAATAATTTGAAATTCGAACGGATTTCCCGAACCAAACGAGCGGAAAAGCATTTACGTGCCGCGCGAGCTTAGGTAGGCGTTAGAGAAAAAAAAGCGGTTCTATATTCAAAGTTGGCACTTCGCCCAATAGCGAGCGGCGTAGGCGTAACCGAGCGTTCCGATTGGATGATCGCCCGCGCGGACTTATAAAGTTACTACGTACGTAATTTCTACTTGGTTTATTATTATTTGGTCCGCTTCTAAGATGCGTCTTTAATTTATGATCGCTTCTTGTTATTGTAGTCCGCTTTGGATTGAGGTGGAGTCCTGCGGGAGTTTCTTAGAATTACAGGCGTTTTATCATTCTGCTGCACCATGACATGCATTTTAATAACAATCTTAACATCAACCCTCTGGTCATCAGGGGGGTGGGTCATTTACTTACCTACCCTTTCTACCTTTCCTACCGGAGTATCAATTTTATTGGAGTGGTGAGTTTATATCTACAAAAACTTAATTTTCACACGGAGTCTGGTAAAACGGGATAATCTTGTAATGGATACTTATTTTTTACCGTACACCGTCAGAACCGGACAGCAAAGAGGAAACGTTCCAAACGACCAACGCAGTAATGTTGTTAGTTCACACGATCCTAATAGTCCCGCACTAATTAGATTTTTCGCTTTCAAAGATATTTTAATATTCTTTTATATTACTTGTATCATATAAAACATATAAATTATTGATCCAAGATGGTGCTTATTAAGATTATGTTAAGTTAATTTAATTGTATTGTAAATGATTCAATTTTTTTAATATAATAGTTAAAAAAAAAAAAAAATTTTTGTTTTAATATTAGGACGTGAATATCAAAATAGAACTTAATTATTAAAATAGGATATATAAGTAGGATAAGGATATAATATATCCTATAGCCAGGATAAGTAAACGCCATTGAGTAGTTCCTTATTCATCAATATTAATTTACGACAAACGGCTCCCATATCTGGTTGAATAGATAAAAAATTCGGATGACAGAACCACAGTCCCTGTAAAGCTTAAGTTTAATATCGACTGGATTTACAACTTTTGCATTATAAGCTTAGCGTATTTAAATTTATATAAATGTTATTAACACTAAACCTACCAAGTACCGGTCAAATTGACCGTTCTTAAACTTTTGCAAAACTTACACAATTTTAAACATTATAATATCGTTATCAAACTACATCACAATTCTTAGAATATGCATATAATATTTTCTACACTCTTTACTTTTAGTTATTTCCATTATTACCTGCGTTATATAATAAAATAAATTTTAATTACCGATTTTTTTTTACCGATTTGACGGCGTGCGGTAGGAACAGGTGTACAAGAATTGTCGGTAGGTTTAGTGTTAATGTGAACTAATTAAAGTATATTAATGAGTGTTAATTGTGTTTTGTCAGACGGAAAAAACCGAGTCAAAGGTAAAGCGAGATTCTTGAAATATTCCTTTACTGCCCTTTTTTTAAGACAAACTTTATAAATATGAAAACTTAAATTATAATATGTATGGGGCTATGGAAACTATTATTTCAGAATATAAATATCTCAAATATTAATCAAAGATAAAATAGATTTCAAATTTTCTTCGGTATATTCATTATTAATCGTAAGTCAGACGTACAGTATACTATAAAACATACAAAATTATGTACAATTAAAATAATATTGTCACAATAGTCCCCAGTCTACCCTTTTTTTATAACATGCCAAGCCGTCACAGCCCCGTGGGGGGCTGTTCTCTGATATACTTTCAAATAAGAAAGCAATGGGTTACATTATAAACGGAATAAACCCCATGACTTGCAGTAATAACCAAATTGGTTCAAATTAAATGTATTTTGGTTATCCATTTATATAATACGCTCTTGGTTTGGAAGTATGAACTTTCTAGACTCTTTCAAACTTACTGAGGTTTAAAAATAACTCCAATCGCTTCGAAAAAAGAATAGTATGGTCTATCTATAGCAGCAAGTCTGTTAGACCTATCTTACCTGGCACCTGGTACTCCTACCCCTTGTTAGGTATACCCGAAATATTGTCAGAAATAAACTTACCCGTTAAACTAATTATAAATTTTCTGCGTCAAAATTTTGTTTTGATTTTAACTTTAAACTCAACATCTTTCGTGTGTCCATTTATTATTAAAGTTATAGTAGTAGCAGTAGCAGTAGCAGTAGTAGTAGTAGTAGTAGTAGTAGTGTGGTATCACGAAAAAGGACATAGAATTCTACTTAGTTTTAATGTCATTTCTTATTTTATAACTTGAGAACAGTAGTTTATTTGGATGAATATGGAAAAATTAAGAAGACATGGGGGGAGAGTGTAAAATATGATATAACAAAGGAGAGTGAGAGAGAGAGATGATATATGAGATAAGAGTTTGGAATTGACGTATTGCGGTGATCACATATAATTAGGAAAAGAGAAAGTCCTCAAGCACTGTCAGGTAAAAATGATAATTTATTAAAATAATTACAATAAATATATCGTTGTATGTCAGTAGCTCTTAAAATACAATACAAACTAAATATAAATTTCACCTCATTGTTCTGCAACATTAATATTTGTAAAAGTTAAACTAAATCGCCCATTTGTAATGTTTGCGAGATACACTCGGCTGAATAACTAATTAACCACACACGGCCGCCATTTTAACATAGTATAGTATATAGTTATATGTTTTACACTTTGAATCAGTCCTTGTGTATCAAATGGGAGTGTCAGGACTTGTCTTGTCGAAATAAGCCCAAAAAAACTCCAACTTAAAAGTCTACGAGTGGTCAAACACTCTGAGAACACACAAACTCAGCTGAGTCATTTCACAAATGTTTTATTAAAAATTATTAATACAGTAAGTTGTTATTATTTAATATTAATCTCTAAACATTATTAGAAACTAAAAGTGATATACGATAATTAGTTATTAAAAATAGGCCGCCTCGGTGATTTGCACATCAAATGAACTGTAACTATTCTTGTATTATTTTTTCAAGCCGCCATCTTTAAGACGTTTTCATTTGAAACACTGCGTTATACATTTTAATTTCTCTCTACTTTTCTAACGTACTATACCATCAGAAACTGTATCTAAATTGAAATATATACTTACACATACTTGTACACACACACACATACATAGTATTAAATATTTAGTATTTTTTATGTTTATATGAAATACTCAGATTTTATATTTACCTTAGACATGTCTTTTATATCCAATACAAACATACATACAATAAAACCTTTCTCCATATAATAGTATACTTTATCAAATTATAAGTTACCGTTAAACTCAAGGATATACGATAGAACTTTTTAAATGTTAATCCAGTGTTTACTTACAAAACTTAACGAAGTAAAGTCACGGAGGTCATAAAACGAGTCGTAAAGACGCAGTGAAGTAGGATGGTGCAATGCGGTGGATTCGGACCCTCCCACATTGACTTCACTTCGACTTGACTTTGACTTGACCCATCCAATAATATGATTTATTCATAGAACATATTCGTTTTATATTACCAGAAATATGTTTATTGTTGTTACTTAATTCATATTTTACTAGCTCTGCTTGTTTGTACTGGCTTCCGCCCGCGACTTTACTGTCGTCTTTTATACAAATAACATTTTTATTAAGATCTTTCAAGTTCTTGAGTTATACAGAAAGACATACAGAGATACAAAAATAAAAAAAATATATAAAATTGGAATCAGTGCTTGATCAGACGGCTGTTTAGCATAAAAAAAAATAGATCGACAGAACTAATAGTTTTGTATAGTTGTATATACATATGTATATATTATAACAGAAAATTAAATGTAACTTCCATAAAATTTAAATTCTGTGATTTATAATAATATAAATAAACAATGTTTTAAACACAGACAAATTCGATTTATGAACGACTAGCTGCGCACTCGACTTTGCTCGCTTGTATTGTTTTTCTAATAAATAGTTAATTTTTCGTTAATTTTTTTTAGTATGTAGTTAACAAATCATCAGAGAATGACACATCCGCCGGTGAAAGTGTTGTTAAAATCGGTCCAGTCGTTACATAGGTTAGCCGGAACAGACAGACAGACAGAAATATTGATATGTTTGTCTGTCACTATACACTCTAGAACCCCTTGAAAGGAATGTAGTAATATAAATATTTATATATAGTCTTAATTAAGTTTATAATTTAGACGCTCTGTTATTTTTAAACGACAATCAGTTACAAACAAACTAAAAGATATACCAAAGTTTCTAAGAACAATTATTTATTTTATATATAATTATATACATCCGTCTATTCGTAGGTGTTGTCTGTACATCAATATTTAACATAATTCAATATAATTGAGTTTGTTATGGATTTTAATATTAAATTAAATATATTAACTAACAAAAATTACTGTTTATTCAGCCATAGTTAGTAGTAACTTGGAGTATGGTAGTGTTGTGTGGAATTCATATTATGATGTATCTCTCTCTCTCTCTCTCTCTCTCTCTCTCTCTAAAAGATTAGAAAGGGTACAGAAAAGATTCATACAGCACCTCTCATTTTATCACGGTATTCCTGTCGCTCAAAGGTTACGAGAACATATTAAAATATTTCAATCTTCCCCCACTTGTGAATCGAAGACGATCTTGTGTGTCTGTATAGGTTGGTTATGGTGTTGTTGACAGTTCGGAATGACTAGGCAAATTAAATTGTCATGCCCCTTTAAGGGTAGTAAGACCAAATTCGTTTACTCCGTTTGTGGAGAAACTTACACGCACTCGTCAGGGACGCCATTCGCCGATAGACATAGATAGATAGATAGATAGATAGAATATACTTGTGATGTATTTTAACTCTTATTATAAAGAATTCGTAAAGCGACCCGAGTGTAATGCTAATTTTGATATTTTTTCAAATGAACTGTCAAGGTTTAGAAATATGATTATTAATGATATATATATATATATATATATATATATATATATATATATATTTTGTCTTTTCCCTCTTATTGTTTTTTTTAGTTAACCCATTTTACTGTATCAAAATTTTTGTTTATTGTTGTTTTATATTTTTTTTCTTTATTGTACCTATAATTAAGACAACGCTTAGCTTGTATGTCTGTGTTGTTGGTGTTACATAAATAAAATAAATAAATAAATTAATTAATTAAATAAATCAATAATTTTCTTGTCATTAATTGAAATATGTCGTTTCCAGCGGTGTCCCTTGAATCGTTAGTGGAGAACTGCCACAAGCTGTTGGAGAAGTTCCACTACTCCTGGGAGATGATGCCGCTGGTGCTGGTGATCCTGAACTACGCGGGCAGCGACCTGGAGGAGGCCTCGCGGAAGATCGACGAAGGTATGAGCTGGCGATTACTTTCTCATGTTGTTATTTGCAAATGTGTTTTAAAAAAAAGTTGTTAATTTTAATTTTTTTTTTTTTTTTTTTATGATTAATAAGGATTAATGTGTTCAGTTTATTATTATTTAGTCATTTATTTGGCATTTATTTATGTAATATATTCTGTCTTGTTTTCTCTTCTACAATGTGATAGAGATGTACAAACATTATTTTCGTATCAAACATTGATATATTATATTTATTTTAAATTATCAGTTAATTATAAAATATATATATATATAAATAAAATACTTTATCAAAAACTACACGTGTTTAAAAAAATATATATAAAATATAAATAAAAAGAATATATAACAAATGATTTAACAACCGCACGCTCACGAAACAATCGCCATGACGCCGGCGGCCATTGCGATTCACTTGATGGTCTTTTAAAACAAAAAATATATAATTTAACAATAACAACACGCTGTTTATTGAATAAACCATTTATTTTGGTATTTATTTAAATAATATTTTTATTATAATCAACGACAGGGATTTAATCATTTTTATGGACACTATTAAAATTTTTATTACAATCGTAAATCACAAATATTGTTATAATATTCATGAAAATATTCATTATATTAATATTCGCAGCTAAATATATATTTAATATCATATTAATACCTATTTGCATGTGAATTTTATTTGCTTGGAAGGGTTGGGAGGGGAGGGGGGGGGGTGGTGACAGGTGATAAACGCAATTTATTATATTTTGCTTCCATTTTGGGATTTATTACTGTGAGAATACGAGTGTGATTCATTTAATTAACTGATAATACTTGATATTATAAAAAAATCATTTTCTCAATGAACATTAAGCATATGTTTTTTATTACAACTTCCTAATATATTCTTATGAAATCTAATGTAACTTGTACGTAACTATTATTTTTGTATACAAAAAAGTACATCTGTTTCTGTTTTTCTAAATAATTAAATTTCCAAAAAATCTAATTATATTTTATTCATTTTTTTTTTTGTTTGTTTTTTTATAAATTATGATTTTTCTATCATTAGAATAAATTTCATCAAAACGTGTAAGCCCTGTACTGTTACGTATACCTATGTAAAAATTACTTAAATATATAAATTATATATATATGTATGTTTATTTGGAAATATGTATGGATAGGCCTCAAGGGGGGAGCGGGGACGATTGTGTACAAGTAGTAACATATAGACACTAATGACTTGAATTAATATGGCTACTTAGATATTGTAGTTAATTTTGATCTTTTATGTTTAATGAATATAGAAATATTAAATGTATAAAAAAGTAGAGTAGAGTCAGACCAAGAAACTAGTTATTTTTTTCTATTTTTTTAAGTATTCTATTAAGATCGTGTTTCCATTTATTTCGAAAAAAAATAAAATATATATATATATATATATATATATACATTTTTGGATATATGTATTGGTACTTGTATGTATAATTACTCTGGTTAATATGATTTAATTGTAACAATATAATTACAAATATTTAGAAAAGAAAAACTTAAAATCGATTGGTTCAATAAAAAAAATGCAAATATACTTTAAGATGTTTATAAAAGTTTTAACGACGAAAATATGGTTATTTTTTCAATTATAAAAATATATTTCGTGTTATTAATTGGACAGTATCTACATTAGTGATGTACTATTGACATGCTATAATAAAATACATCTATAAATATATTCATATATACATATATATATATTGTGGTTAATCTCTGCGTTTGGAACCCTCGTAGCCTTATTTTAAGGTGAGGAGTTCTAAGGGCTTCTTTCGATAAGTTCGGTATGAGACCCTGATCATGAGATCACTGGTATAGGTTCAAAGTGGAAAAGATATAAATAAATAAATTAACATATATATATATATTAAACAAGCTATGTAGTATTTATTATTTACCAATCAGGGTGTGACATTATTACGAAATTTCTTGTTTCACTCATTTCCATGAAATTAATTATATATGTATATATTTACACATTTTTTGAGTTACACATCATATTTGTCAAACAATATTTTAAATTTTTGTATTATTATTAAATATGTTTCGCAATCGCGGATTAAAACCTTAATTTTCTTTTTTTATCTATAAATAAATATAAAAAATAATATACAGGTCGATTAAAAAAAAATAATAAAAAATATATATATTTTTTTCTTTTGTTTTTGTAAATGTTTGTTATTTTCTTGCCCTGCACTGCGAATGTTGATAACACATTTTGTCCACAGGGAAGATGATCATCAACGAATACGCCAGGAAACACAACCTCAACATATTCGACGGACACGAACTGAGGAACTCGACACGACAGTACGGACTTTAATACAGTAATATTAGTTGTTCCAAACACTTATACGCGGCATACACTATAACACCAAACAACACGGTTATATTAACACTAAACCTACCGACAACTCTTGTATACCTGTTCCTACCGCACGCCGTCAAATTGATCGGTAATTAAAAGTTATTTTATTATATAACGCAGGTAATAATGGAAATAACTAAAAGTAAAGAGTGAAGAAAATATTATATGCATATTCTAAGAATTGTCATGTAGTTTGATAACGATATTATAACGTTTAAAAATGTGTAAGTTTTACAAAAGTTTAAGAACGGTCATTTTGACAGGTACTTGGTAGGTTTAGTGTTAATATTAAATATACACACATTAAGAGTTGCGAAAAACAACAATTATATATATAATATATATATGCTAATTAATCAACGGTCCATCGGTTCGTTGATTATTCGCAGTATTTGATTGGTTTCCTTAAAACAGTAACAGTAAATGATTTATTGAATATGAATACTTTACTATCGTTATAATAAATAATTAAAATTACCCGTTTTCTAATTCACGTCAAATAATCGAATAAAGTAATCAATAAAAATAAAACATTCGTACAATATGTAAATAAATAGATTTTTTTTAAAACTATACATCCGTTGTTTCGCGACCTTAGAATATCCGTCGATTTCACATGAAAATAAATATAAATTGGCTAATATTTACAATTTACACACATTTATCGATGTTTATCATTGCTATAACTCGAACATCACTATGACTAGTAATTTAAAATATACATACCTTTTATCGATAACACAAGGTACACACAAATTTTTCGATAATTATCATCACTAAATCTAACATCACTATTTTTAACATTTACAAAAACATGCATTTATCGATAATTATCATCACTAAATCTTACATCACTGCGTCTAATATTTACACCACACACACATTTATAGCCAATTATCATTACTAAACCGCACATCACTACGTACCTACAAACAACAACGCACACACATTTTATCGATAACTATCATCATTAAATCGAACATCACTATAAATAGTAATTCACAAAGTACTCACAAATTTCTCGAAAATTATCAGCACTAAATTGAACATCACTATGGTTAGTAATTTACAACACACACTCACACATATTTTATCGACAATTATTATCACTAAATCGAACATTACTATGGATAGTAATTTAAAACATACACCTTTATCGACAATTATCATCACTAAATCAAACATCACTACGTCCAATATTTACACCACACAACATTTATCGACAATTATGATCACTAAACCGCACATCACTACGTACAAACAATGTACACACATTGTTTACATGATAAAAGAAATTGTTAAGTAAGCGAAAAATGTAATCCGCAACCAGTAGCGCCTTCCCGCTCGCAGCGGCCGGACGAAGAAACAAAACAGAGCAGTAGAGCACTGTACTCGCTCCACTCGTACGTGTGCTATTATTGTTTTTCTCTTTTGTAGGAAAATGCTGAGCGAAATAAATAATATAAGTGGTGTACTATCCTCATCTATGAAGTTGTTTTGCGAATGATACATTGTTATACAAGTGCGGTGTTATGTGGTGGGGGAGTGCTGTGCGATGCTGCGAATGTGCTGCGACCGTCCGGAGACGACCTGGTGAGTCTTACACCTACCTTTCATCATCTACATTATATTATCTGTAACACAATTTTATAATAGTGTTGGTGTTATAAGGATTATTTTAAACTGCCAGCCTCAATTTCTATGGTATAATATAAAAAAATACATTAAAATATTAATAATTACATTCTAAATGTCAATTAAATTAAATGAAGTATTTATATGAATATAATTAGTTGATAAAGTAACGTATACATGTAACAATGTAAATGAAATGGATACTTTGTCTCTTATCCGCCAGTTAGTGGAATAATCCAGATTATTACAACCAATAATCTGGATTCTCTTAATCCGGGATACTATTTACCTTTACTGTGTAATAATTACAAAAAAAACAAATAAATTGCATTTATTTATATAAAAGCATATATATTTAAACATTCAAGAAGATAACTTAACAATTAATGAGTTTAACGATTTTGTAACTATATATTTGTATCAGACGGACAGAAAGTACTACCAAAGCCTAATTAGTAGTAGTGGAAGAAGTAGTTGTAATTATACAAGTCTCTCAACGAATGACCAGAAATGTACTAAAAGATTTATAGGTAGTCGATAGAAAACTACGTTCGGGACGTACCTATTCATCAAAACAACATGGCTGATCAAATATGGCCGTCGATATCACTTGACGTCTTTTTTCTATTAATTATAAAATCAGCTTTATGAACTAGATTGTTCTTAGCACTCATGATGAAAGGTATTGAAGTCTACTTTCAAAATCCATTTAATATTTTTTTAATCGTATAATCCAATATGGCGGTCAAATCCCCGTCACAAGTAACTTAAAAAATCAATAAATTTTGCAGCAATATATGAGCCGTTTATTTTAAAAGTGACCTACCCCCATTTTTTTTTGCCGGTTAACATGGTTACATGTACAACTTCATGCTATATATCAGTGAAGTATTTCAGGTTGCTTATATTGAGAGCAAATACAATAATTTTTCACACATAACTTTTCGGAGTTAATTATATAACTGAGGGCATTCGTTTTTACCAAATGATAGAGATTTTGTCGTCGTAGAAATGGCATTCAAAATAATTCATTGTTCATTCCCCAACATTATAAGATTGATAAAAAGTGTCGAAGGGTAATAATTTTATTGTAAATGAAATGAGACAGGAAGATTTTGTATCAACATAATTATTAGAAGATGCAATTTTTTAAATGGTAAAGAGAATTCAGACGGAGAATCAGTAAACTCAACCATATAAAATTTTCTATAAGACATCAATGAATGAGAATGAAAATTTCAAAGTCCTGAATTTATTACCACGTAGACCGAGAAAGTTAAAAAAAAGAGAAAGAAAATATTGCATTGACATCATTGTACAAAAATATTAGATAAATTACAAAATCAAAATTTAAGGACATAATTGACCTATTACGATACACACCACAACATCACGATTTCTTCAAATCCCTCTCACACGCACATAATATAGACGAATAGTTTTTTTTTTTTGTAAGAAATCTGTTTGTAATTTTCTATATTCTGTAATA
This sequence comes from Melinaea menophilus ssp. n. AW-2005, assembly GCA_918358695.1. Classification (NCBI taxonomy): domain Eukaryota; kingdom Metazoa; phylum Arthropoda; class Insecta; order Lepidoptera; family Nymphalidae; genus Melinaea; species Melinaea menophilus. Next base: position 29,424,880 of record OU911042.1, read on the forward strand.
AATTAAAAAATGTTTTGAATCGCATAAATTATGTTTCGGAAGTGTTTTCAACATGTTAAACAAATTCAGTATTGTTTTTTTTTCAATTTGAAACATCTTAAACTTAAATGGACTTAGGCACCTTCAAATTTTATAATGAATCTCGCTGTTAATTTTGAGAGTGGCTTAACGCCATTATTGATAAGAAAACGCAATTACTTAATAATTGCCACTGTTTTAACAGGAACTTTAAATTTAACATCCTTAGATTCGCTTAAGCAAAATAAATCATTAATATCCTATACGTATATTTTTAAATTCATCGAAACGCAAAATTAAAAAAATCTCGATTTGAAAATCTGAGAGTTAGGGCACTTTCAAAATAAGCGGCTCATATGGCGGTATTTGATCACGGATCCAGAATTGGATTTGTTAAATTCAAGATGGCGAGAATTGGAATGGATTTGTAAAATTCAACATTAATTCGCCATATTGGATCCGCCATCCCCATTGGGATGCGAGGCGGGCGCCATCTTAGTGATTCCGCTCAACTGGTATCAATAACTAAAAATTTATAACCCGTTATTAGAAATTGTAAAAATCTTTAGGTTGTAAATGTTGTAAAGCGGTGTAGGCAGATTGTATTTTATTATATTCTGAGAAGTCGTAAAATTATATATATGAGTTATAAAATGATATATATTTGTACTATAACAGACAGACGGACATCACTGTTACTAACTATGTGTTAACATATGTAACATCACGGTATATGACCACGGCTAGGGTAGCCATCTTTTCTTGTAATTAAAGCACATTTTTCAAAACGTATATTTAATTAATTGTATATGTTATAAAATGTTATGACAGATAAACATTTAAAAACCGTCTTCACAATATATATTTCAATCAAAGTTCTGTATGTGTACAAGGAGTTGTTAGTTTAGTTAGTTAGTTTTGAACCTGATCATCTCAATCTATACAGCCCACATCCCATAACTAGTTCATAAGTTTTGACAAGACATGGATATTTCAAATTATTTATTTTAATAATGATTATAATAAAGCACCGGTCGATAACGATCGAACTTTGATGAAATAAAGTATTGAGTACAAACCGATAATAAAGTACGGGTGGCAACCCTAACCACAAGCCATGTGTAAAGCATTGTACCCACAATAACATGGAAAATTACTCAAAATTACCCATCAAGTTACTTAGATCTTATCAGTATTACATAAATATCGACTCTCCGTCCCAGTAATAGGATACACTTTCGCTTAAACTGCGACGGTAATAAAAGCAGTAGCTCATTTTCAATTACCGTTGGAGGTGTCGTAAAATAAGGTCTGCCAATAGACGGACGGAATGAATTATATTATATATATATTACATATATTATATATATTACAACCACAATACTGATTACCCGTATCCCGTATACTAGAATATGTTAGAACATTACAACTATTCCGTGTGTGGTCTGACATTACAATGGTTAAATATTTTTTATATATTACTTTGTATGATTGTCTGTCACACTTACGATCATTATCTGACAGACCAACATATATAAAACTGATTGTGGGTTTGTTCATTTGTGATTATATATAGTATAAATTCAATTCAACACACTAAACACTGAATATATAAAATTTAATATTAAAACAATATATATATATAAAGTATGATTTATATAACATACAAAACTAATTAGAGTCAAAATAAATAATTCACAATATACAAATTACTGAAAAGATACATAATAGTTGTAGACAAAGTCATTGCATAAAGTCTATACCAAGCTTGTCGTCAAAATACACCCTAAATTCTGAACTATTTATGTAAAACTCGATTCCAGTTTACTTATTGGAAGATCTATTTGGACAATACTTAAATATAAGTTCACAAACAATAAAATAAGTAAAAAGTACAAAACACAAAAAGATACAATTAAATTTGAGATAGTAACACAAAATTTTAAAAATCAAATCGGCACGTAACCATAAAAATCGGGCAAATCGACCTGTAACAAAGCAAGGTTAACATTAAAAATATATTAAACAATAAAAATATAATTCCTGATACTTAATATCAAATATTGCATCTAATCTAAAACTAAATCTTTTCTTTCAAATATCTCTAAAACCAATACTTGTCTAACAATAGTTCAAAAGCAAAAGAATCCCAAACTATTTCTACTCAAAAGACCACTGACAAAAGCACCTACTAATATAGACCTACTGCTCTTTCTAAGATTATATCTATATCTATATATAAATAATATTATAATAGTGCAAAACTATAGCAGAGGGTAGGAAGGTAGAGAAGCAGCGCACTTGAGTTACACTGACATTCATTGTGCACTGCGGTTTAAAGAATTGATAGTATTTTGTTCGCTAATCAGCTTAAAGCCCCACCAAGTTGGGGAGCCATCGAGGGGTCGGGTCGTCTTTACATTTTAAACAAATAATGTTATTCACGTAATTAACAGATAAATGTACTAATTATAACAACTTATTATACCATTTTACTAAAACATTTTGATATTCCATACTCGATAATTATTATTGAAGATATCATATAAGATTATCCACCCGGAAAATTGGACACGCCTGTAAAGACTTGATACGATACAGATAAAAGAAACAAATCCAATTAAAACTGAATATAATATACAACCAATTTAAAAACGTACCATTATCCTAAGTACTTAGATGCTGACAATGTTGCGTTTTTTATCTTTCTCAAACCTACCCAATCCATGAATGTTGGAGTGAGATATATTTTCGTTGTATGTTTCATTTATTTTGATAATTTTATTCAGAATAAATATAGACGTATATTTTAGGATGACTAAATAATCTATTGTTGTAATATTAAAAATGTAATTATTATGTATATTTTGGTATCGATGATAAGTATCTTTGTATTCCACTACACAATTATAAGGTGTCGAATTAATACCGGTCTCCGCTTAAACCCGCCCCGGACCGCGCCGGACCTCGCTCATTAGTTTATGTCAAACGCATTGAAGCCGCCGTAGAGACACTAGAAGTGGCATTAATTTTATATATTATATAGTAAAATAATAATATAAAATAGCATAACATTTATACAAAATTATTACACACTAGCTGTGCCTCACTACTTTGTGTGAAATATATTTTGTTTTAAATAAAATTTCTGTTAAAATTGTTGCAGCCGTTTCAGAGATTAGACGGAGCAAACAGACAGACACACAGATAAATTATAAAAAAAATATTTTTACTGTAATAACTTAATGTGCGTTTACTGAAAATTTGTTAATTTAGAATTATAAACAGATACTTCAATTTTATTTATATGTATAGATTTTGTTATAACAAAAATTTTGTGTAACTTATTATGACTATGAAACATTATAGATAACAGAATATGACGGTTTTTACACTACATATATAAAATAATTTCGTGTATAAAATATATGGCGGTACATCCAGTTACAGTCTAACTGGCAACCAGACAAGGGTTGTGTCAATGGAGATGAGAATCGATTTTAAATTAATCGACTCTTCAATGTGTTTCAATCATTTATTTAATTACATCCCGAATTAAAAGGTGCGAGTTTTCACTAAAATAATTGTTTTCAATTTGTACGTTTAATCGTGTTTACGTTCCGCGCTTAGTTACATCACAAATACATATTGTTGAGGCCTATCCATTGACGGGTATCCGTGGTTTTATATTAATAATATATACATATAAATACAGTTGAAGTGTCTGTCTGTAATTCCAAGTTAACAGCTTTTCACTTAAAAATCTAAAAGTATATACTTAGGCAAAAAAAAAATGCTCTCTGTCCGTCTGTCTGTATGTTCCGTCTGATCTCTGAAACCAGGACCAATTTTAACAAGAATTTCAGTGATAGCTGATATTATAAGTAACTTAAGCTATTTTTATCAAAAAATAAATAATTCCGTGCGAAGTCGTGGGCAGAGCTAGTGTATATTTAACATAAACGTTAGACAAGTAACCGCCATGTTTATAAAGTTCGTCCCCTGTGGTTTCCTTTCGCAATTCGCAGCCGATCGAACGCTTCACCGACAGCAGTTAAATTAAATTAGACTTTAACACGTGTGCGGTTGTGTTGAATATCGCCTGAGGCTGTAATGATATAGTTTCGGACAAACACTGCTGGTACAAATTGACCACACTCGGAAAACAATCAAGGCACAAACTTGCTCCAATTTGTGGAATTGTATTGTGGTTTGGTGACGGGACGGTTTGGTCCCGGTTTCGTGGGTTTGGTTTTATAACATTGCGGATTGCAGTCTTCTCCATAGAACTCTTCCAGTTTCTGTCCCAGTAAAGACTCTGAACTTTTATAAGTCAACGAAATCACGGATGAACGTTAAAGCTACATTAATGAAGTCTTAATGAAAGTAATAAACAAATTTAAATTCCGCAGCGTCGCATAAAAGGGAAATGCGATAAAGTCTTAACATTTTAGAACCGTTATAAAACTTTGCGATACAGAACCCTTTGTGTGACTATGCCCGATACCGTGGATTCCGCTGGATCCTATCAAAAGTTTTATTGCTGATTCCCCTTCCTGCTCTAACTCGATGCGACAGAGCGGGATGGATGTACAATCTTTTTCAAAAATTCATTGTCGTAGCTCGAGTTTTATGTCTTTCGGAGCATAGCATATTTTTATTGCGTCTGGTAGATTGAAAAGCTCCCGGATCAGTCTAGATTCTGGATATCTAAACCGGAGCGGTAGTAAAGTCACTTCGGTTAACATGTCTACTATTTTAATACTTTTACTATTATTTTGATATTACTAGTATATATATTTATTTAGTTAAAATGGCCGATATTACTTTAAGAATAACACCTTAGTCCTGAACTGATCTCCGGTTAGATGTTTATTTACCTTATGACCTTTTCACCTAAACCAAATATTACCTCCGCAATAAAAGTAAAATACAGCACTAGAAAAATTTACGTGTAATTTCAGAAAGCGATTCCTCGTAAATATATTCAGGGTTATATAATTTTATATTCAATCGTAACTTTTAGCTCATATTGGTTTGAAAATAACACACGAATTACGCAAAATAATACGAAAAGAAAAAAAATGTGATAATGAAGTATTACTTATATTACTTATTTTAATTTAGACAAACGTACAAGAGGACATTTTTTTATTATTAGACAAGTACATCCGGGTGAAGAGCGTAGTTCACGTCGAGAGCGTGTTTCGCTGGCCGACTGCCAAATTATTAATTCTACTAAGTACTGAGAGTCGATCCGAGACGACAAGATGCTGCGATCTGTTCAGCTATGACATTGTTTTATATTCTATATTAGGTCAAGTTTTTGGTCTTATTGTAAATTAAGATTATTTACATCTGTCTGTGCGTAAGAATTAAAATATATTTATAGTAAAAAATAAATAATATTAATATTATTTATAAAAGTTTAAGTAATTTGCTATTATATTTTATTATTATAAATACAAGTGACATTTTTCCTGTGGGTCTGTTTTTGTTTCCATTCCATAGCAAATTAAAGCTAAACGAATATCGATGGAATTCAACAAACCGTAATTAACGAATCTAAAGAAAAAACTATATCGTAGTTTGAATGCCACACGGAAATGTTAAGATAACAACGTGTAACTGATATTTTCTACAGAAAATAAATTAAAAATAAAATAAACTTTTCTAAATAAAAATTAAAATTCATCAACATGGACAAACACGAACCTGCGACCTCTAGAATACTGTCCAGTCGCTCTGCCTATTGAGATATCGTGTTCCTACTACATATAATTAGGGATTCCGTTACTAAGTAAGGTTCTTACTTCTAAGATTTTCAACTTCGTACAAATAGTATCTGTAAATTCTACACTAGTGAATTTGCTGGTGCTTCATATCATAAACTGACTTTTTTATTTAAAATATCTATAAAAATGTATTTCCGTATCGATGTGACATGGGTACCTTCAAAGAGGCGTACACTCCCACCTCCGAGGCCGCCGACACTTGCCATTCTCCGGATGTCGGAAGCTCGTGGGCGGAGGTGATCGCTTGTCACCTGTGACACGCACACTCGCTAGCTCTTTTCCATAAAAAAATATCTTTTTTTATTTGTTTTCTAATTTGATTAAAAACACATCTTTGAGAGAGGAGTTCAAAGTTATCTTTCTAAAGCTTTAATAATCGGTGGTGATAAAAGAAACTAATTTATCCAATTGTCTTAAGGATCTCTTACCTTTAAGGTGAGCTGAACTAGAACACTTTAGTGTAACGAAATGTGCAAACTTCGTTCCGTGTATTTTACATCCCAATACCAATAAACCCGATTCGGGAACCGATCGGATAAATCCCGGTGTCCCGGTGAGTTTATTGAAATGCGGGATCCGCTTATTTACAAACGTCAAAGTAGCCGGAATATTCTGGAGCACTTTAATTAAACTAAGGTGAGCGTCACGAGCATTAAATGTAGACGGCGGCCATTGTGAATTCCGCCAATGTTTCAGTTTCATGACTTTAGTTGGAAAACGCTGTTGGACTTTTATGAGCAATTTCGGTTCAGACGTTTTGTTATATTACCAATGCTTTTAAGGTGCACCTCGTACCTAGCATGTGGGGTTTTATTACCCACTAAGTTATGGAAAATGTGCAATAATGCTCCGACGTTAACGTTGTAAGAAATGAGCTATTCGTCTTACTCGACAGACGCGGCCATTGAAAACCGCGGAATAGTGAAAAGAATGACTCGAGCGCTCTTAAACATCGCTTCAATTTATACACTTCAACGGTCTAGCCGCCATTTTGTTATATAATGATTGATTTATGCACTATCGTGTTTACAATGTACGTATTAACAAAGGTTTTGTGACTTATATACGTAATGACTATATCGTTATTAGTAAAATGCACCTTATGAGTCCATTCGGTTTATTTTAACCGCCATTTTGTCCAGTAATTGTAGAGACTTTAAACTGTGCGAAGTCAACAGTAAACACCGGTTTATTAGAACCTATCCGAGAGGCTCGTAAAGCATTTATGATAGCAGCTCAGTGTGCGAAGGTCCTAATTGGGAGCGAACAATGTGGAAATAGTAAAAATATCTCAAGTAATCGTTAACTTTACGAGTATATTCCGCAATGACTTCATAGTTTCACCGAGTCGGTTTAATTTAAGTGTTACATGATGAGTCGGCGGCTTTATACGACTTTTAATACTTAGAAGTCTTAATCTTAATATTATTATGAGGAATCGTTTATATATTAGGTAAAGGGGGGGGGGGGGGAGGGTGTAGTCTAAATATTACCAATTCTTACTACAAGTAGGTGGGGAGGGCAGAGAATCTGATCTAAACTAAATTTTATCGTTAATTGTACTGTTTATTCTCGATTTTTAGGTAGATTCAATAGATCAATCTACCTATTGCAATCGATGCGATGACGGGACCCAGACCCCAGAGTAGGGCTGCTACGCCGTTTATGAACTGGAGATTGAGAATCCGTCGAAAAAAAAAAAATTATATATCCCTCTATATATATATGTATATATCCATCAGTCCAAATTCATCGTAGGCAAAATCTGACTTCACAAGTCGATAGGATAAATTAGTAGGACAAACGTAGCATCTCGTTTTTTTGGAAAAAATTAAAGGGGTGGCTGGGAGAGGGGGTGAAAGTGCAAACCTTTAAAAACCGAAAAAAGTCACAGAAGAAGGCAAAATTTTGCTGTCGGAAAAATCTTAGAAAATTAACAAATTAAAAGAGGAAACTTTTTTGTCTGAAAAGTTTTTTGATGCGACCCCCCGTTTAGGAAATAGGGGTGGGGAGCGGTTCCCGTCTCACCAAATATATGGAGAGTGACCCGTTATAAGACTTGTAATGACCAGTAGAATACTGCTGGCTAGTTTTTCTTTGTCGATTCGACCGACGGGAATCTACCTAACACGATCGACCCTGTCGAACGAGGTATTTTCAATATTGAAGTGACCAAAATTGTCACATCTTTGATGAATTATGATTAATATTGCCACAGTTATAAGATTTACAGGAGTAAGATAACAATTCTTTATTGATAAATAATATTTTCACAAAAAAACACTTTATTTTATAGATATGTATAATTTTTTTTAACAAGGGGGGAAGTCATTGTAATGTTAAAATAGGGGGGAGAAAGTCAAACGAGCCTCTAAAACATCTTATGTAATGACAATATATTTGTTGAAACCTGTGGACATTTAAAGATATAATATGTTATAAAATCGGCATAAAAGTATAAAATATTATTTTATAAGTTCTAATCAATAATAAAAAAAAATTGTAAATTTTGCGTAAATAAAAATTTATCAATTGTCATATATTTGTTTGTCTCACAACGAACACGTCAATTTGATTTTATTTATTTTTTTCTAATTTTTAAACTATATGTAATAATAATCGTCTTTTAAAAACAGATAAACTAAAATGATTTTTCATACAAGTTTTTTATTTAACGAACATAAAATTTTAACACCAATAAATAGCGACATCGCTGAAGAATAATTAAAAACTATAATTACTCGATCATTAATATCCTCAAAGTAATAAAGGAGTTTAGAAACTTTAAAAAACCTTCCAACTCAGTCCGTAAAACATTCGGATTTACGATCGCCCTCGGACCCTGCGCGTGACTTTTTAGCAAAATATATACTTTCATCACAAAAACTAAGTACAAACTAGTGCCGAGAAGGATTTTACGAGCCCAGGAGGTCAATAAAGTTATAGATTGCTTTCAGTAATCCAACGATTACGATGGAATTGAAATATATATAAAATTATATCCATTTCATTCTTATATATATCTATTAGAAGATAGTTCTTTAAATAAATCTTTATTCAGTATTTCTATTATAAAAATACATATGAAAAAGAACTTGAGAATATTATTTTTATAATACTAATACGTTATAAATATACTTGAAGTATTATTTAGTATGTTAAAGTGTTTTTAATGAACAATAACAAAGCTCTTATTTCATTTAGAATTGTCTGAGACCACATCGTGTATTGCGGTTAACAACGGATTCCACTGAATTTAATATTCACAATATATTATATACAGCTTTGCCCGCAACTTCGTTCGCACGAGATAAATTTTTTAAAACAAAAATTACTCCTTATAACATCAGCTATCCGCCAGTGAAAGTTGTATCAAAATGGGCCCAATCGTTTTAATGATTTGCTGGATTTTTTAAATGTAAGTACATATACTTTCATATGTATTTAGCGTAGAGCTGATATAGAATAACAAACAGACACTTTCTATTTATATGTATATATATAAATTTAGTCACACACATAAATGTTTTATACACACAATATAAATAAGTAATGTGTGTTTTGCAATAACAATACAAATTGTCCATTTAGTAATAAATTTGTCTCACCATATTTATCGACTATTTAACGTTCAAACGCTTATAAATAACTTAATAAAATATTATGTTTTATTATCTTCCGCATACTGTTAAGTATGGGATTGTTAACACGTGACGAGTCACTGCTACTCCGACTTTGAAGTCGATTCAGCAAAGTCAAGTCATAACCAAAGTCTATTAAAATTGTAATTATTAAACATGCTATTGCAAATTTGTTTTTTTTTATTCTTATTTGCCATCGTAAATATATATATATATATATATATTTTCTTTATTTTATCGTATTTATCGTCCGTCTTAGCGTTGTTCAAATACATTTATTTTAATAACTACTACTGATAACGTTGCTAATAAATAACATAAAATGTTGTCCAGTTATCGTAATTTATCTGTGAGTATGTCACCGTGTGTCTACAATGTCAGATAAATATTGTAATGTATTTATTTCATTAGTCCGCTATTAGTTTTATATACTTGATGATACCGCGACTTTCCGTGTTCATATAAAAAGTTTGGTCATTGTATGATTTGTTTCGAGAGAATTTATTTATTACAAAATGTTTTTTTCTGTATTATATTTGAATCTCCTTTGTTAATTTGACAAGACCAGTTAGTTATTATTACAAAGATTTACTCTCTTATTAAAAATATTTTCTTTAATTATTTATCACCACCCCTTATCTGAATTACTTGTGATCGTCCCAATATTATATCCACACTCATCGATAGGTCATCCCAGTGGATTGCTTTTTCACCCACTCCATCCGTGTCCCGAACCATCCCCATTCACATTTGTCTTATTACGTCTTTTAAACTATTATTTTCCACACATTTATACCACCTCTTATATAGTAACTCCTGACTTTACCTCAACAACCCCTAACATAAATTTTTAATGAACTGCACTAAGTCTAAGGATGACATCAAAACTTCAAATAACACACAAAAACTAAATCCTCAAACATCCATACAATTCTTTCTCTCATAACGTATCGACAGACAAAAAGAGCCATTATTTTTTATTATCTAATCACCAGTGGATACATTGTGCGGACGCAGACCGGGCCGCGGACCGCGCGCTGCAAATAAATATTTAATAATAAAAACACCACAGACAGACGTTATGGATTCTCAAAAACAACCCGTCTGTTTTTTGTTTTATTAATGTTATTTGTATAAATAGCTCTGCCCGCGACTTCGTCCGCAAATGGTTAGAATAAAAGCTTTGCTTATAATATCGGCTATCCGCCTTTTAAAACCTTATAGCCGTTTCAGAGATTAATCGGAACTGACAGACAGGGAATTACAAAACGAACACAATTTTTTTTATATATATAAATTTATTATTTATTTATTTATTTACCTTCACGCCATATCCCTTGCGGGGTAGCGAGAGCCGACGGAGCGCCAAACGCTAAGGTCCCTGCATACCTATTTCGCCTCGGCCACAGACATCAAATATAAATAAATATATGAAATGGAAAAATTTCCTTCATCCAAAAATTTTTAGAATTTATGTGAAAGTAAAACAATCATTTGAATATCGACTAAGCGGTAATATCAATCAAATGACATAAGTCTGTTGGAAACTTTATGTATGGATATCGCATTATTATATAATTGTCTCTTCATACATGCCCTCCGAGGGGTCCTCATGCTTTTTACCTGACCTTCCTCCAGTATCATAAATACTTTGTTTCCGAAGGTCACTCGAGGCCTCCTCCTTTCTCTCTTACCGCTCACTTTTCCTGTATAAATCCTTTTTACCATTCTTTCATCACTCATTCGTTCGACGTGCCCAAACCACCTGAGCACGTTCTTCTTCATTCTCACCGTGACATCTTCGCTAGTACCTGCCATTCTGTGGATCTCTTCATTGCGGATTCGGTCAGCTAGACTGACTCCGCATATTCTGCGAAGAGATCTCATCTCCACAGCATTCATCTTTCTTACATTCTTCTTCTGTGTTACCCACGTTTGGCTGCCGTATAACAGCGTCGGTAGCAAAACCGCATTGTGTACATCCAAACGTGCAGCTATACTGACGTTTCGCCGTCTCAACAATGCAGTCAAAGCACCATTGACTCTGTTACCGGCAGCAATACGCCTTTCCACATCCATTACGTATTTTCCGTCTCAGCTAAACCTACTTCCCAAATATACCACTTCATTCACTTGTTCTATTATCTTAACATTCACGTTGATCTTACATTCTGTTCTTTCTTCATTTCTTTCAAATATCAGAACCAGAATATAAATAATTAAGAATACATTTTTTTTTAATTTTTTATAATTCAATATTTGATAAAAGTAGATACTTTTATGTTTATGTCAATCAGATTTTATTGAGCTTGAACCCAGTACCATCACTCTTGTGACATAATCACTGCGCCAATCACCATTTTTATTTAAAGTTATTATTTTTATCATGTATTGCAATGTGAAATATTCTCTTTCTCAGTTCTCAGAGCGTTGGAACACTCCTAGACATATCATATGTTGTAGTCTTTTTGAGCTTATTTTAATAAGTATGGTGTAAGTCCTGACTGACAAGTAATGGTTTCATCCAAAGTGGAAAAGTTATAAATAAATAAATAATAATAATTGTTAAAAACATCTCTAACCGGTAGCTCGCCCGTAATTGATTCACCTCATTGCATTTATTGTTTACCAGTAACTTAGCATTTTATACAGGGTTTACTTGCCCCTTGATGATTTATTATATCCTGTCTGTCTTCTTTTAATCAAATATGCAATTATATAATAAAAAGATAGGAAAGTTCTACATTATTGTTTCGATCAAGGTGTGTGATTATTCTTAAGTTTGATATTTATTCTTTTGTCGGAAAACAATAAAACATATAAAAATACATTCTATAATATGTACACGTCCTAAAATGGTATTATAGTTTGTCTATCACAAGTTGTAAAGGAATTAAATGTTACGTTCATATTGTTGTTAATGGAAAGGTTGGGGAAAATAATGGGAGTTTTAAATAAATTATTTTATTTGAATTACCTTTTTCTTCACATAAACGTAACTTGTGTTCTCTGCCTTAGTTTGTTTACCTGCGACTTCTAGTCACATTTACGGACAATTTAAAACATATTTCACTTATTTAGAGTTTTTTACAATAATAAATGGAAGAATATAACTTGTATTGATAATTATAGGTTAGTTAAGGGTTAATTATATTCAAATTATCGGTATAATATTCTTTTGAAATGTAACAAAAGTATCGGGTCATCGTCTCCCGCCATTCAGTCATTTCAAAACGCCCGCGACACGACCAGCCAGCAAAAACCTCCAGGCACCTCACATTCACAGGATCACAGGATACGTATTAACAAAAAAATATATCACCGAAAAATGTTCCACTCACACTCACCATTAATTGCCTCGTCTATACAATATAATAAAATTATGATTAATTTTTTACGATTCACAGAACGCTTTGTGAGATGTAATCTCGCGTCCGTCCGCGTTGTGCTCGCTTCATAATAAAATCTTCAATGCGAGTTGTCGAATGCTTTTAAATCACGTCCATTTAGCGTTTAATTCAAATGTACATCTGCCCTTAACAAATTCCCGTCTCACATGCCCCGAAAGTGCCTTTGTTTTTATCAAAATTACGCGACACATATCGCGTTACGTCATTGATGTCGCAAAATACGGTTCAGTCTCGGTGTGCGACGAGCCTTAGATGTTTTCAGAGCCGCATCATTATTAAGGAATTTTTAGGGGCCCCACACCGGTTAGGGGCCTCCCGCAATAATTAAGATAACTTGCTTGTCGAGAAACTAGAAAAGGCTTGTAAGAAACATAATTAAGAGTTCTTTCCAAAAGCTACTACTCGCTATAACTAAGTTGTCATCGCTCCTATACAGCATAGTAATCTTTGTGGACGCAAACCTATGGATTTTCGCAATGTAAAGATCGTTTCCTCCAGATTTTAGATACTAAATGTCGGCGTATTTAAAGCAAGCCGTGTAATCTAAAACTGACCACAATTCGTGGTCTAAGGTTTAAATTTGATCTAGAAGAATTCCATTTTTCGGCTCTTCTAGCAAAAAACCAACTATAATACTAGCTTCGAGCCAGGTAGTTTATGCTTTGCTAGATATTCTTCTATCATAACTCTGTTATTTATTACAACAGTGTATTGCTGAGAGATGTACACAGAGATGTACTATTGATACGCTTTGGCCTAATTATTCATTACTTTTTCATTATAATTATGATTACTCCTTGTATAAGGAAATTGTTTTTCTACAATGCACTAATATCTTGAATGATTCAGGGTTCTTAAAAATGTTAATAATTATTACATTGTCGTAGCTCTGAGCTAAAATGCCCAATTTGTTTCCTTTATGTATTTCTTTAACTGATACGCAGACAATAGTTAGTAATGACAAAATTGGCACGTGTGTAAAAATCATTTCATTTTAGGAAGTCAAAAACGTTTAAAGGGGCCCCGAACCGTGCATCGCCGGGGGCCTCGACACGTTTAATCCGGCCCTGGACGCAATACATTGTAAGAATGCGTTGACCTCACGAGCCTGCTGCTATATATTTGTATACACTGCTACCTGTTTATATTTTAATACGTGAAGAATGCGTTGAGTGTAGACCGACCTTTAGTTTTTACGCTAAATGTACAGCATAACTAATTAACTAGTGACTTTAGATCGACTATTAGGCGTGGTTTAGACTATTATTTATATTATTAATAATATTATTATTACATTACTAACATTTTAAGTCTTTTTTATTTTAATATGATATTTAAAATATGCGATTTATAATAGTTGCTAATTAATATAAAATCGATAAAAGGTAGATAAACCTCTTAATTACTCCAAGTACCTCCAAGGTCAGTTGAAGACGGATGGACAGACGAACAGCGTCCCTCAGAGATCAACATCATTAATGGTAATCTTAAAGTCATTACAATAAGTATTCCTGTATTAACCAACTTGACGACTATTTTATGTGGAATACGCTTTAGTCATCAAGGTCACCCTACAATGTTGCAGGTCGTTGACCCCGCCGGCGGATCGGACCTAAATATTTACTTTGTTAATATACAAACTTCTATTGCAATGTCAAGGTCGGGCGCATTGTTGACGTTTTTTGTGGTCGGAAAGATTTTTAAAATTTGCTTGCTTTTTAATACTAGCCATCCCCGCGACTTCGTTCATTTTTAAAATAAAACTATCCTATGTTGCTAAATACAACATCAGCAAATTAAAATTAACTTTCGTCCTGCTGTTTTAAAAATTTGTCGGAACAATAGTACAGATAGATAGATAAGGAAAAATACGTATTTATAAAGGTTTATCAAAGATTTTATCGCACAATTATTTCGTATTCAAATAATTTCTTCTGTTATATAAGTCAAGTAAAGTTTTAATAATGTTAATGATTAATAAACAATTAAGTTAAAATCTCGAGTATCTCTTAATGGGTAATGAGAAGCATTTAGTGTCATGTTAAGTGTATGAATGTGAATGGAATTAGAGCCGGAGAAGGATGGCTGGAATGTATGAAAAATATAACAAAGATGTATAAAGTATGAAGAAGATAGAATTGACATATCAACTGAATTATTATTATTAATACATGAATTTGTCAACAAAACTTAATTTTATTTTATTGTAAATAATAATTTACAAATAGTCATTTGACAAATGAAATGACAAACAGTCATTAAATAATAATTATTATTAAATTTTATAGTCGTATTATCAAATGAAATAAAATGTATAACATCGTATATAATGTAATTGTATAAATTATATTGATTTGATATATCGATGACTATGTTGGAGTGAGGAATTGTATAAATTGTATAAAAAACATGTTTAAAATATAAATAATAGTTGATATACCAATGAATATAGATCATCCATTAACATGTATTTTTTTATTCATATAATAAATTGTAATTTCTGACATTTCCAGTCTAACAGGTAACCAGAGCAGATGCTCTGGTACATATGATCATTTTTAATATTCTCCATTAAAAAAACTGTTACATAACATATTTTTTTAACGTAAAAGATAACATTGTTATTGTTATAGTACATGCAAATAATCGACAGAAACAATGCAAGTGAGTCAATGAAAAAAATTGTATTAAACAACCTGTTTGGTCATTAAACATTTTTTGTACAGCCTAGTAGAACCTTTGTACTTTTGTACCTTTAATTTTGTACTTATCATATCGAGGACGCGGTACAATGTTGCGAGATTCACATTTTGTTATGTAATTAGTGTTTATAAGTTTATTTGAAATTTGTTTATTTATTTTAATCTATTTTCTATGTTTGTAAACAGATATTAAATCATAAACTTACAAACACCATCAAAACGGACAGGATTTGATTGATATCTCTCTACCATCATAGTTATCTGCAAATTTAGACAACAAAATACACTTTTTGGTTTACAAACAGACAAAATAATGTTATATATATATAAATTACCACAAAGTGATTAAACTGTACAAGTTCAAATAAAGCTCAAATCACTTATTTTATTTTCATTATTTTTCGCGGGTTATATTTTTTCATTCAAATTTAAGGCTTTTCAAAATAAAAAAGCAAAGAAATTATTTAGTTTAAATATAATATATGTCAGTGAATATAATAAAATATATTTTTTTGGAAAACCATATAGAAAACTTAAATTGTTTTATCATTTTTTTTCCGAAACACTAAAACTTAATAATAAAAATTGTCACAGTGGTAATAGTACTTCACTGGGCATACTATTCATTTGGATGTGAATTTAGGTAGCTATGGTAACCGTTGTCATCGTAACCGTTGCTATGGTATCCGTGTTATGTGTAGGTATAGCTCCTACAGGTTTAAAACTTGGCTAAATGCAAAAAGTTTAAATCCGTTGGGATAGGTATTCCGTAAAATTCGTTCTTAGTGGACGTCTACATCAGAAAAGGAGTAACTATGTAAAATTTTAAGGTAATCGGACAGATAGTTTCGTAGATTTCGTGATGAGTCAGTGAGTGGTAAATCGCTTATATATATACATATATATATATATATATAGATATAGATATAGATGTATAAAAAGCAATAACGGATGTGAGGCTTAATTTTATAATTTATTAAACTGATACACTTTTTGTTTTGTGTTTTTGTGTTGTCTTGTTTTAAACATGTAATAAGATATCGCGGGCTGTCTGTCCTCGTTACCTTTTAGGCTTTTCCCGCACGCACATGTTGGGTGGGTCGGTAGTCGTTTGTAATAAATATCAATTGAAGTGCGCGAGTCGGGTAACAGGTTCGAGTGAAGCATCCCGCACCTTCCAGAGTGTCATCGTTATTCTACTCTTTTACTTTCGCCAATCTCATAGAAATTTAAATATAAAAGGTTATGTTATATGATTATATTATTTTATAAATTTGTAACATTTTTTTCTATTATATAAAGATTTTCAACACAATATCAAATCACGCTGTCTTAATTTTATTTACATCAATAAATAGCGTGACCTCTACTTTGTATTTAGGATTATAGTTATAGTTTAGATGAGATTAAGAACAACAAGGTGATCCACACAAACTCACCTGAGTTTATTGTAATCAGTTTTACAAACGTCAGATAAGGCTGACTGTCTATCTATCCAAAAACTAAACGTACTTTACATTTAGAATAGAAACCAGTGTATTAAATATCTTATCTTATCTTTTATCTTATCTTATCTTATCTTTTATCTTATTGATAAAAGTAAAAAAAACGTAATATTGAATAAACTTTCTATTTATAACTACGGAAATCTATAGACGAGACAGAATAATGTAACATGTACTGTTTGTGAACCTTATCAGTTAAGACTGTTAAGTTATTTGTTAACAAACCACTTTGCAAATATTTGTAATTTAATTTGCCTCCGCGACTATGTAATCTCTGTTAGCACAATTGGCTTAGTGACATGCACTCACCGGGAAGAGGTTTAAATATTTACTTTAAGACAGTGAATGAGTGACGGATAACGAACCAATAAATATATCATATTCCCAATAACACACAGAATGAGATTTAGGGGGGGAGGGGGGGGGGGGGGGTAATAAGTAGAACCACAGGATTAAGTATCGTAAAATGTATAAAAAGTAAATAACAAATTTGAAGTGATCTCACCAAGTAGTAATCAGTTTAATTGCAATTAATTGATTAAATAAATTATTTTTAAATGCAAATAATTAATTAAATAATTAAATTAAATTTCACCTCTTTTTTGTTGGTTTTTTGTTACATGTCGTGTTGGTTAAGAAGTTGTGTTAAAATATCTTAATGCAAATAAAATATTCCATTAACCGGTTATAACCAGATTTATCCGAAATTATCCAAACTGATGAAACATAATGTAATATTAAATAAAACTATGTACACGAGTCCAATGTACTATTTATACACACACGTGCAAACATATATATATATGTTTGTGTTCAATTAATTTATAGTTACACATATTTAAGCTATAATAAAATATTTATTTATAAAAACTTTTTTTTATCGTTGGATGCTATTGTCTAAGTTACTGCTTATAGAATAATATATGAAGTATCAAAACATTAACACATCATCATTTTGACACCTACAGTTAGTTTAATAAACCATAAAAAATAAAACTGAAATAATGAATTCTATATCGTATAGTATTAGTTAGTATAATAGAATGTATCACACTGTCATCCACTCCGACCTTGACCGAGCGTACACGTGGCGGCGTGCGTTTCACCAGCAACACATGCATATTACAACGCTATACGTCTTTGGACTCGTACCGTTATAACCTACGTCAATGTTCATATCTTCTTATTTCATACATAATAAATGTCAATCAGTTTGTTATTTATTATTTGTTATAGACTAATGTTCTGTTTGGACTACTCTGTTTAAATCTATGTCGTGTTTAATATCTTGATTGATTAATTGACTGCTTATAATATAGTGAGTGCAGGGCCTGCCGTTGCGAGGCACAGTAGCGTCCAGTATTTGCATTATGATTATCTGTGACCTACTTGAACTTGGTTCGGATAGCCGCCATATTGTTGCAACCTGTACATTTAAAAGTTTTGATTCCTAAAAAATGTACTTTCTCTCTTCAATTTAAAGTTCTTATATATTACTAACATAATATATTAGCGTTATACATTCAGCGTGTATATATTTTATTCAAGTTATATTTAAAAAAGAACTCTAAGAGCAGGTTCTTAACTTTTTGAACTAGTATATGTTGAGCTCGCGTTACAGGCGCGTGTAAGGGTGAGGGAGCTCAGTTTTAGTAGTTAGCTATCACAATGAATTATTCTGTTCTAGTCTTACATCAGACCGCACGAGTTTTAAACATCGTGACGTTATCTCTGTCATTAAGACACATAAGTATACATATATATGTATATGTGCATTGCGGTTAGGTTTTAAATAGATTTGTAAATTACTCCATTAATATCTATAAGGCTTTAAATCGCTTACAAAACAGTAGGAAATTACCGCTATGAGAACATGCATATTATATATATCCAGAAATAATATATATTAAGATATGTTAAAGATAAATCTATTTTCAACTTAATTTAAAATGTAGATTTTTTTTATTGGCTTTTATTTTATATGTCAAGATTATGACGGATATATGACCTACAACTACTATTATGATATTTATATAAGTTTTTATCCCTTTTCGTTAAAATTACCAAAATTAATGTATTTATATATATATTACCAGTAACTTAGTTCAGTGATCTATTAGTATTAGTATTACAATGTCCACAGTCACAAAGCAGTCATGTCGTGACATAGCAGTGACCTTGATTCGAATGATATTCGAAATATCCGTCTTTGATTTCAAAACAATTGTTTTTTCAAATGTTTATAATTAATGATACAAAGATATGTGGAATCTTTTCACATTTTTTTGTCTGTCTTTCTGTCTCGTTATCAGATGTTTGAAACGAACGAAAAAAACGTGTTATTTTATGTAGTAGTACATCTGTCTTACCCAGTTTGTAATATTAATCTAATGAATTTCAATGAAGGACTGTTATATTGAACTCTAAACAGCTGTAACGTTAAAGGTTAATGACCGTTTGATTATTATTAACTCAAACATACAAACTGGACAATTTTTAATTTATTGTTAATAATAGAGAAAGTGTATGTGAGGTCCTAGGTAGGTTATAGGTAGGTCATAGGGAGGTAACATATATAGATTATATCTCACTAGTAATTTAAAATGTTAATAAATTCTTTTTAGAAAGTAAGTTTACACGTGTGGCTAAAAATAAAACGAACACATTGTTTCTGTATCTCTCGTGGACTAGACACTATACACGCAGTCTTACTGCGTGCTCATTACTTGAATTATTGTGTGCATTGGACTCCATCCAAGTGACGTATATCTTGGTTCCTGCCTATGGCGTGTCAAAATGAATATTGATTTAACATACATACATACATACATACATTTAAGTATTACGTAATGTGATCTATAGTTCTTTATTATAAAGAGTTTTTGTTTTGAGATAAAATGTATTTATTTATTATAAATATAATCAAATCAACTTTGTACACAAACAGACAAACGTTGTTTTATTATTTATTATATTTTGTTATCCGTCAATGAACAGAGAACGTTTGTTTTAAGTTACATTTAATCACAAAGTGGTTCTTTAAGTTTAAAAGATTACATTCAATTAAATTGTTTTACATTCCGTCGTAATTAATTAGATTACCTTATAAATGAACACTATTTAAATTTGTAATTTTATTATACATGTGCAGAAACGGTTACATATAGATAATAATAATATATTATACTATGATATTGTGATGACCTAGGATGGACATTAATCTGACATTACTATGAAAGTGAGAAAATTGGTAAAACTTAATTCAGTTTCGTAATAAAATAGAATAGCGTAAAAAATATTTATTTATATCGGGGTCATAAGTAGAAGCTAGTTGGATGAGACATCCGGCAGTGTGAAGAGTCTTAACAACATTGCTATTTAAAAGCAAAACTGGATCAGCTCGGAAACATGCGATGAAAAAAAGGTAAAAAATGTAAGAGGCACATTCAACGCAATGACGTCACGAGAGCCCTCACAATAGGGGACCTACGAGGCTAATTTGCGAGGAACAACTAGTGCTAGTGCTAGCGTGCTTCACTCTCCCTGTCAATAATAACTGAAGGTACGACTTTCTTGCAGGTTTCCAACGTCTGAGCTACGAGTATTATAATGTACATGGAATATTTGAGAGACAATTAAGTTTCATGTTGCACTGTTCGTTTGTTCGGTAATCTCTTAAACTATTGACGTAATGACGGAGACCAGGCTGGGTAAACAATTAACATGTCCCGCCACAATCCCCTTCCCCTCCCCCAAAAAAAAACCTTGTTGACTTTTCACTCCATAAACGAGCGAGCAAAGATGTTATCGAAAAGAATAAACTCATGAATGAATATAATTATTTGGAGATATTGTTTCCATGTCAAGGTCATCGAGTCGCTTTCCTGTGACCGTCCAGTGGTCACGACCTCAGGCTGCAGTACTTTATTATGTTATATTAGTTACAGATAAAATCGCCGGTAATAACTGGGCTCGTGTTCCCAGAGGTATTGTTCGTGTGCCGATATTAAAACCATTATCCCATCCCCGCGATGGGATATCGGTTAAATATGTAAATTTTAGATTTATGGATACGTTAAAAAATAAAAAAGTTACTATAAATCAATGGGTGTGGGTTATTGGTGCTTCTGTCTGGTTATTTACGACCGGCCTTGGATCTTTCGATGAAGGTCAAATTAGCGTCATATTTATGATGTACCAAAGTTGATATTGTGTTTTTTTTTTCGACAGCGTCGTTTTTTTTGGCGGTTATTTTTATGTTAGCTGTTTTTTCCCTTAATCTTATATCAAAATTTATATTAATTTATTTGTTTTATTATTAATATTTGAAATTATTCTTAATGAGATTTGCAACGATAGACTGTTTGCTTTGACAACTTTTAACTCTCTCTGGATACTGATAAGGGGATTATCATTTATCTCTCACTATCCAGTCACAAAGACCTCCACACTCTTGAAAGATAGAACAAAATTATTCGCCGTTAACATTCTCGGTATACATAAATCGGTCTATCTATATTGGTTTGCACTTGAAGTGTATGCATAGATATAAATACCACAGCACGTGGTCAGTTTATATTACTTATAACTTCATAGCAGTCGGTGATAGCGAAACACGCGGCGACGGCTCCACACACACGGAACGTCACATTTGAGTTATACGTGCACGGCAAATTATGATTTACGGTGCGGTGATAAGGTAAAAATATGTATAACATATTATTTGATTGTGAAATTAAAATATGCATGCACAGCGGACATTGTAGACAGTTGTTGCCATTGCCTTTCACACTTTACGACTGCACTTCCTCGTTTTGTAGATTACATTACGTCTGATACAATGTATTCGTATAGAGATTGTGTTTACTGACACTACTTGATGTCAAGATTACACCTTCAAATATAAAAATCGTCTACAATTTCACAGGTTACAATTTCGAACTGATTTTTTGTTAGAAAATGCAATGAAATGAATGCGAGTCCCTTAGAAACATTCACAATCCGATATTACATTTAAATGTCCGATTTACACTTTTAGGTCAATCGGTAATCCGATTTGTCGGTAAATCGATGTCAATGTTAAAAAATCACGATAAAAAAAGCATTCAAATATAAACAAACTACAATACTTAAAAATGAAGACACATTATAAATATTTGGAGCACAAATTAAAACAAAACGATCAATACTTAACTACAATTACGTGATCCAATTAACGACTATGTCAGTGTTACGTAATTATCTGCGGCTTCCTTACTATGTATGTATCAAATAAATCGATTCATCGTCGAAACTTAATACGCGGCGTCGTAAAAAACAATTGATAATTCACGAAGGCGCCGAAACGAAACGAAACGAATTTCGATCATAAATTGACACCTGAATTTGGAGGTTTTCTTTTATAAACTCCTCAAGCATTATTTATGCGAAGCTAAAATTAAGGTGTTGCCCCATTACCTCATACCTTACCTAATACGGGATATTAGACTCATTTATTCGCTTATATTTATCGGTTGAGTTATGGGTGGAAAGATCAAACATTTTTGATCAAAAAAATTTAAGACTAATCATTTCTTTGAAGGTTCTTTGAATTGGTATGCATTATATGTACTTATGTTTACGTGAGGGGAATATCATTGTTTTATTTATAAATTATATAAATAAATAAATAATTCTAAACTGGATAATAAATATATAAATCTAAGTCGGACAATTTGAACAAACATACTATTATATTTGGTAATACACATTGTATATATATTTAATGTTGGATGATGTTGGTTGGATGGTTGGATGAAGTAGTCCATCTAAATCCGATGCAGTAAGATTAGTGAGAAAACAACACTAGCCTTTCAGCATTGTTACAATTTTTGAGTCCTTTCCCGTCTGAGTCTCCATTTGTTTTACGGATCTTTCCTCAGTTTTAGACGCATATATATTAATATTTCCTTTTAGATTTGTTTTCGTCGACTCGTTTATTCAGTACATGTTGATTAAGATATGTTTAAAACATCAAACCAGTGTCATTACAACTCATTTATCTGCTCATTAAAGTGTATAAATGGTATTTATTACTCCAAAATACCAAATAAATATATATAAAGCTATTTTTAGATAAATAACTTACAATCTTTATAGTTTTTATATAAATTGAGTTAAACGAAACCGGACACTGGAATCGTAGGATCCTATTAATTAAATGTTAATCATAGTCACGAATATGCAGCTCGTTTGTGGGATGGATAGAGTGAGATAGCAAATATCTCTCTCTCATTAAAAATATCCTCCATCTTTGTATGGTTTTATGGTTCCCGATGACCAAAATGAAGGTCCCTTTCTCTGTCCTGCAGTAACGACCTCGTTATTATGTTATCTTATACCTATTACATTAAAATAATTTTATACAAACAGTAGCAGATAGGGTTTTTTAAATTCAATTTAACATCGTAAAACCATGAGAAATATATTAGTGTTGATTGAAACCACCACAAAACCATATTCTTTTTAATTATTCATTAAAGAAGAACTAAAAAAAATTAATACCAGATAAAAGAAATGTAAACTCGCTATGCATTTTTAAATCAGTGAAAAAACTTAAAAGATGAACAGACAAAAAAAACACATAAAGTTAAATTAAGATACAGTAATCAGGTTACTAAATACTTTAAATGGAAGAATTAAAAAAGATAAAAAAAAGTCGCCATCTTTTTTAGTTAATGATAAACAAAGGAGGCAGTGATCGTACATTTTTCAACACAACCTAAGGCTTGGTTATTTAAAATTTAAATGCAGTTTCATGTGTATTTCATTAGCCTTCCAAAAAAGCATTACCCTTGCGCTAAAGACGATACCGATTCGATATCATAACGACCGCCAAAACTGAACTAATGAAGTCATATAGAAGTATGAGATGTTTTTATTACACTGATTAACAATTTTTCTTATTATGAATATAACATTATGGAATACTAATACAGTCGTTTATTGTTAAAGAGAAAAATTATTATAATTCCTACTTTTTTAACCTAATTTGGTAGATAAATATATGAAGCTACAAAATTAGCAACTTGTATGCAGCGCCTCCAACGGTTTATGAATATTTTCATACACATTAGTACATAGTAAAAACAATATTTATAGCCTTTCATACTTACAATTACATCAAAGGGAATTTATTGTTTTTATAAGGTTTCTGTAAAGGTTACCTTAACGTTATAAACTTGTAATCCAAAGGTCTGATAATCGCGTGTTCCCGTGTCGTTGCTATCCCGTGCTACATTTTAGGAAGCGATTCCAAATAAATAGTGAGTGCTGGTAGTTAACGTTCCATATAAGGCATGACATATTTTGTTAAATACAATATTGATCTTAATCTTATAATACCAACAACACTAACTGTTAATATAATTGTATATTGTAATAAATAATAAATATCATATGACTATTGATGTTTTAAATTGCATTGCAAATGTTTTTTGTGACTTCTGCGAATGTTTTTGTCCAACGTAAACATTATAGAAAGTTTTTTGTCAAATGTAAACATGATAGAAAGTTTAATATTGTGTACATTACAGCACATTGGGTGGTCCACCAATGGCAGCTATATGAGCGATCGCTGTGCTCGCTGCTGGAGCTGCAGGCCCGCAAGCGTACGTACGGTGTGTGCTACTCGCCGCGCTACGTGCTGGCGCCGGAGTACGCACCGCACCTCCTCCCGCTGCAGCTCCCACGACACTCACCTCCTCCTGCGCACTTGTAGCGACGAGACACAGCGCCCCGACAGGTACTCTCGCCTCTCCTATATCTATTAATATACCTTCAATGATTGGAAAATCTCTCTTAAATCGTTGTGTTAATGTTGTGATACCCTCGTTGTGATACCCTCCAAGACTTGGATGCTGAAAATTCGCGAGAGATAACCAAGTTATCCATGTTCAAGTACAACAATGCACTTATTCTCCTTTATTGGGACGAGATGAATGAAAATTATTATTCATATTGTAGAATTTAAAAAACAATACATTTATTACATAAAACTTGTTTTTTATTATCGAGTTTTTATCAAAATGTTTCGTTTTGTTATAATTACGTCACTACAGACGTTTAGAAAGTCAGCAAGCAGCAAACGGCTTATTAATTCAAGTGGCTGTGTGTCACTACACACTAGTAGTGCTCGTAATATTGAATACAAGATGTAGGATGACTAAGTAGCTTAGCCCCCATATCCTACATCGGAAATTGTGTGTATCTTTATAAAATATCTTTCACTTCTAACATTATATACTCGTATATAACTTATGCATTTAATATTGTTATGTCAAACAATTTGTTATTCTGTTCTTATACTAGTACAGCCATGGTGTTTGATCGGATTATAATAATATTAATAAAATAATATATACCTAAAACGGTACATAGGAAGCAAACCTGAACATCTTAACGACGTCATCAATCCTGAAGCAGCAGGATGATAGGTAATAAAATCTTTCGGTGATAACAATAAAACGTATACCGGATAAAGGCCACTCTGCGTCAAGTTATTACCAATAAAATAGTGCAAACAATTCACATATACCCCAACAAGGACCACCGCATCCCCCAGAGTTAGTCTTAAAGTTTAAAGTAAATTTATAACGGTGACGGCTATAAATTATTTTAATCAAGACGCTATAAGTATCTCATTAGTGATGGTGGGCTTTAATGAATATTACCATAATGTGTTCATTATCCAAGATGGCGGCTGGAGGGCCGTCCCCATTACTCGAGGACTTTTAAGTATATTTTGCGCATATTTTTGGATATATCCATCTTATGGGAGATTTATGCACATTAATTAAGTCGATTACTAAATTTTGTTTATAGCTGCGTCTGTTTTGTGTATGTCCATGTCTTAATTGTATTTAATTTAATTTAATGTTTTTTATATATATACATAAATAAACGTGTTCACATGTCCTCCGTAAATGTTTTAACAGGACGATATATGCTCTGTTTGATAACTCATTGACACGAGACTAAAAATCCATTTAATTACAATTAAAAATATATGACCCGTTACTAATTACATTTCTAAATGTCTTTGATGTTCATACATACATACATACATACACACATACATAATAGATTGTATCATCAATATAATTAGTGTTAGTATGTGGAAGATTTACGATTATAATAATATCAGATAGATACATTTTGATTCTGACATCTGATTTTTCAAACTCTTATCAAAACGTCAAATTTTAACTACGGAATATGTTTTTGTATCATGACTTGTATTTCACGGAGTAAATCAGAACATCAACTTTATACCCCGATTAAATGTTATCTGGAGATTTAAAAGTCTATCCGAAGAAAAAAATGATAAACATTTAATTTTTTTACTAAAAGCTGTATGGATCATGAAATGAATTTCTTCAAAAAAAATATTTTCATGTTAATTAATTTATTCAGTGACATTTCTTACATAATTAATTTCTCGCAGGTGTTATATTAATGGAATGGAACATAATAATTGTTTCCTAGAACAGATGTCTTTTAACGTTACCTATATCTGGCAATTTTATATCTCACTATTAGCAATGGTTATTGCTAATAAATACGTGTAAGAAAAATCAGGCGTATTATTGATCAGTACAATTTTCTAGCCTATTTTAGTGCACTACACATGTCCGTATTGAAGATATTTTGATGTTCCCTCCAAAGTCTATTTTGGTGTGACACTACACTTGTGTGGTATCGAAGATGGTTCTGATGAAGTTTTCTCACATACCACGATACGCGAGACCCGTCACAAAAACATTAACTGAAGCGATTTTAGTGTCAACAGAGAATAATGGCGGACCGGAGTTGACATTCCTTTTTTTATTCCATATCCAGTGGTAGCTTGTTATTTGTCTGTTATAAAAAATACTCTCATCTCATCGGTTTAACGAAAACAAATATTTAAGTATATCCGTACTATAACATAATGTTCTAATTGAGCTGAGCGTAAGCGAAGCTCTTAATCGTTTGGGAGACCTTTTTTGTGTTTAGTTATCTCCAGAACGCGACGAGATAATTAGCTAAAAATTTTCTCATGTATGTTTGAACCGAACGCGGATGTTATAACGAAAACAGATTGAAAAAATGTTTAGCCATTCAAAAGATATAAAGTAAAGAAGAAAGGAGAGGGGTTCAGCTCAACACCCGCCGCGCACGGTTGGCGGATCCTAGTTATTAGCACTGATAACAGGATTCTATCCTTCAAGTTTGATTAATTACTTACCACTGTCTATATAAGGTACGAGAAAGTACTCTATTATTATTACACTAGTCGCTGGTCGCGATTTCACATAAGTTCAATTCACTGATGGATATATTGAGAAGATTAAATTGTCTGTAAACATGTTAGCCGTGTCATGATTTTATATTTTGTGAAGTCATGTCAAATATCAAAGAATCATGTTCATAGTTATGTATTTTTTTTTCATTAACTTTTATTACATTTATAATACGTATAAAGTATTACTTTATTTTAATTAATGTCTCTATCTCAATGTTTTTCATCTAAATTTCAGATTTTTATACCTTTTCTTTTATGCATACCTTATCCTAACAATTTCAAACGAAACTAAAGTGACGATTGATTTTATTTAAATTGTTTTAAGTGAATAAAACATTTTTATAGGAATTTAATTATTTCTGATTGCGTTGTCTTTTGATTGTGAATAGACTGATCATCGGTACAAGTTTTAAATGTTAACGAGGCTTTATTTTCTCTCTCTCTCTCTCTCTCTCTAGATGTGTTAAAATGGATCGTGATATAGGTACTCAGCCATAAATCTCTCTTCTATGTTCAAGACTTATTCGATTAAATCACTTTGCGGTTATTTCTCTCATTGTAAGAGCAGATTGATTTAACATTTTGTGAATAATGATGAAAGTTATATAAAACATTTTAATAATAGTATTTTTTGATTTACTGATATTTCTTGTAAAGTTAACAATTGCTCAAAATCTTTTGATAAGGGAGACGCATCCCGCATTGTGTCAACCCTCGAACTTTTGATAACTGGAACTCGTAGCATACATTATCGGACTCCTGTTTTTAATGCATTATTGTTGAGAGTATTAAATTATTTTTATAGTGCTGTTTTAATCACTCTTTATTATGAGTTTCTTGTGTGGCCAGGCCAGGTCGCGTTTGGAACCCTCGTAGTGTTAATTTTAAGTTGGAGAGTGTTTTCACAGAAGTGTTTATTTCCATAAGTATAGTATCAATAGTCCTAATATTCAAATTTGATACACAAGTGATCACTGCTATAGATTCAAGGTGGAAAAAATATAAATAAATAAATAAATATTGATACTAATTATCCACCATTATATAACTCAAACTATAATACATTTAATAACAAGTAAGAGAAAGCCTTAACATAGGTATCATTGGAAGCCTTTATTTTTATTATTCAGTCTCTCATTTAGTATGGACAAAGTTCAAGTAGTCTGGAAAAGTTTTGTTTCAATGGTCTAGCTAAAAAATTTTAGATTTGTTTAAACTCAGTACTGGGACCACTATGTTCAATAAAATGTTAATGATAACGTTTTAAAGTCAATCATTAACATTAACACAGATTAGCTTTGTAAATTTGATCAATAGTCAAATTCACAGATTACTTAGAAGCATTCGGCAAAATATCCCATTATCTATTAATTATGACATTGTGTTGTTATTTATAGTAATCTACTTCATTAGCTTGAATCATATTTAAGAAATGCAATCCTAGCAATACCTGTATTAGGTTATGGCGTCAATTGTAATACTTCACTTCGGGTGTTCCTCAAGGTTCTCTATTGGAGCCTTTGCCCTTCAACGCTTATATTCATAATAACCTTGAATACAAATATTCCAAAAACATGTCGATGACTTGAAATATCTTTCAGCTGTGAAATATTATTTATATGGTTACAGAAACATCTCGATGGACCTTAAGAGTATAGAGCTGATAAACTATTTGATATAAATGCAATATTAAGTAATGTTTTAACTAGAACAAACCTGTATTTTTTGATTAAGTAATAGACCGACATCAAACAATTTTAATATATGTAAATGGCAACTAAAGAATTTATATATCAAACAATAAGCCAGTAAATAGGTAGTTTTACATAAAATTGTCTTTTAAACAAGTATACGCGTTGCATCGCAGTGGTAATAAAACCACCGACTAAATATATAGCCATCCCGCATTTTCACGCTCATAAACCCGACGCTAGAAAAGGACGGGGTTTATAGGTTTCGGTACAAAAACTTTTATTGCCACTCTCGTAAATTTACAGTTCTAAAGTTGAGAAAATTTTACAATAACCATTTCTGAAACTAATTAATAAACTTTTGATATTAAGGCAGAATCACACCTGCATACAGAACAAAAAATATAGATAGCATTTTTAAAGTAAAATATGTCAATTTTGATCAGTTTAAAAATTATAAAGTACTTGTCCGAATCGCACGTTTTTCGTGTTAAAAAAAAAGTAAAAACCATATATTTTAAATAAAACTTACATATCTTCATTAACAATATTGTATTTTATATTTTTAACTTAACCTTTATATTTTAATTGCAAACGCAAGCAGAAGTTGTAAAATTAAACACACACATAAATAAAATATTGCTAATTCATTGACCTACCACAAGCGAGGACCCATTTTAAAATGGAACTCGGCTACGAGACGAGACGATCGTAAAACGAACCCTTCAGTGATGTGCCTTACAAAGCTTTCACGGCGGATATCGATAAAATTTAAGTACCTTCTTGCATATCATTTTATAAGATGATTTGATATTATTCCTTCATTTATATATACCCCTTAATAATATCAGCGCTTAACTGGCAAATTTAAAAATAAGATATTTTATTTATTTATTCGATAAACTAATTTTTAAATATCTTTTTCTCTGGTGATGTTTCAAAAATTAAAGTTATTATTCGATTTCTGTCACGCATCATAAGTATCAGAAGAAAACAATAATAAATGTTCTTATATTTAACTAATTATATATTTTTTCTCAGATTAGATTTAAAATAAAATATCGATACTATATTTTAGGTACATCCCTATTTATTTGATGCGTCTACTGCTCGTAAAACTTTTCGCGCGTAAACGTCACTGTTGACAGAAATCAGCAGCTGCCGCGCTGCGTTACAATCCTTTGTGTTGGTTCGTCTAATAACTACCTATATTGTTTCTCACTTTAAGCGCTTTAGGAGTGTAACTAATGTATCGATTGAATATTTTTGTTTATTTCAACAAAAATAATGTTTGCATGAAAGTCTACGACTTAATGTGAATTTGAATTTTATTATGAACATATAAGTGATACTTAAACTAACTAAGTTATTGTAAGTTTGATGGTCTCTTGGTATAATAGTCCAATGGCACTAACTGCTGAACTTAAGGTTTGGAGTTCGATTCCTATGAATCCTTTTATATGACCCACAGATTGTTATTTCCAGTCTGGGTGTTCTCCGGTATTTCTATTTGAAAACATCCCCCTTTCCCCCCACTCTCAAGGTGTCTACCTCAAATACGTGAGTATTAAAAATAATTAAATTCAACTGACATAAAAGATATGTCTACCAAAATAAATAATAAACAGTATTTAATTTCAAAATGGATGCCGGTAAAAGAATTAAAAAGACAAAATGGCGGCTAAAACCGTTTTTGATGTTCATGTGTCACAAATCATTAGCTTCATTAAGTCTCTTGCGATTAGTACATTTGACGTTATACAATGAATGATAAATAAATTAAAAAATATATAAAAACTTTTTGGATAAATATAAAAGGTTACTTACCATAATTTATGTATTATTTATGCGGAGGTGTATCTTGAAACGAAAACGTTTATTGCTTTATCTCTTAGAACTATTCGTATTAAAATCTAGACGGTCCCGTCTTCTGTCGTAAAACGTACCTAAATATGTCATAAAATATTATTAATATATATTTATATTTATCGCGAAACACCAGTTTGTAATGAAACTGGCCTAATAAAAGTAACATTCTTGATTGTGAGGTTTTATTTATATGTTTTTATCTTTCACGTATCGGATACAAATGAAGCGCCTTTTAAAATAACTGAACTTTAATTCGCAATACTCATTAATAATATTGTTGTTTTTAAATATTTAATTATTAAGCTGTGCGTATTTTTTGCACAGATAATATATTATCTTCGCCTTATAAAGTACCGCCGAAGGATATTCTAATATGATATATGTTCAAAAGTTAACATAATTAAACATCACGCGTCCTATAATAAAGTGTGTGATTTAAACACATAATGTGGTAGACAATTTCAAAATATCAGGAACTAATAAAAGCCTCCATATAAATATAATTTACGACCCGGGGTTGTCTGCACACCTTTAAAATTATATATATGTAAATGTCACTGTTTAATTGTCGTGTGTATAACTCACATGGTGACTGCCTTTGAAATATTATTGCACCAATTTACACTCAATATTGGTTATTTAAAGTTGACAGTTACAATGACAGCTGACATGACAACAAACTTTTGAATTGCCACATGTAAAAATATGTGTTATGAATTTTCCTACGCTTTCTCGATATGGCAACCCTCAACCAAGGTCAGTGACACGATGGTTTAGTCGGTTGAGCGACAGGATACGCCGGATAATAATACTTGTCCATTTCTAACTTATATAATGACATTTCTTTGAATACAAGAATTTATTCTGTAGTATTTATTCTATTTTAAAAAAAATGTATCATATTATTGGTGTTTTAAGTCATTTATGTTCGAGATTGTAACAGAAACTAAAAGAAAATATATTTATGTATGTAATGATTCAAATAAGCCAAACAAAATCAAAATTAAAAAAAATAGTTTGTGTTTTTATTTGTCCCTTTGATACGGCAATAAATAAGAAATTGATAGGTCGGACCTCCCGAGGGTACGCGTAATGTGTTATTAAGTAATTTGTAAAATCGATTCACTAATGTAACGACGTACGAAAATCGAATTGAAGACGATTCTACTATTATATTATCGATTTTTTTTTGCAGTCCAACACTCGCTTAGGCATTTCAAGGTCGATTGAAATTGTATTCCTATTCGGTCACACTTACATCATACTGTATGTTGTGTCTCGTTCTTTTCGAGATCTTAGCGAGAGTGGTGTGATGAATTTTTTGCTTAGGACCCACTGAGAAGCTTAATTTATTGTTTCTCACATAAATTTTGCTCCGCGAGTCCAAATGACACTCCTTTGCTAACTATAATCAATATTATATTTTTTTGGTAATCACTCGCTTTGCGTCGTTTCGTTTTGCGTTTTTTTCGAGTTGCGTCGCTGCTTAATTAGTACTAATTTTCAATGTACGTCGGTAGAGTTTCGATGTTGCCTTGTTTTGGGTTCGAGTTTGTAATTTTTTTAATAAATTTTCTTTTATTTTTTATAAAAGATGGCAACCCTTTATCAATGTCATGCCGTCAAAACTTGGGGATTCCCTTGCTAACTAAAAATCAACGCAATTTTAATACGGTTTTATTTTCACTTAGTTTTGCTAATTTTAGAGTTCAGTTCACAGTTATGTAGTGTGTTGGGCGTTTCTAAAAGAGAATAATAAATTAATATAAATTATTTTCCGGTTACAAAGAAGGTAAATACTTTTCCAATTTATTTATTGTCTGAATTATATTATTTTTGTTTTTTGAATATTCACTTTGTTCAATTTTCTTTTTTAAAAGTAGTATCTTCGTAACCCCGGAACCTATCTTCGATCTTGACATGGTTTGATATAGAAAATCTATAATCAAAATTATAGAAGGATTCCTACTAACATATTA
Organism: Melinaea menophilus ssp. n. AW-2005; assembly: GCA_918358695.1. NCBI lineage: Eukaryota > Metazoa > Arthropoda > Insecta > Lepidoptera > Nymphalidae > Melinaea > Melinaea menophilus. The sequence goes on from OU911042.1 coordinate 29,457,814, forward strand.
CCAAACCTGGGTTTGAACCTGGGACTAATAAATAGAATGATGTGTCATACCTATTTCTATTAATTGACACGCTGCTCCAAACTTCACGCGAATCTGTTTGTGTTTTTTGTGACTCAATAAATACTAAACTCATTTTGAAAGTTCATTCACCCGTCGAAAGCTACTCGTATTATCAGCGATTAACATAGCGTACTTTTTATCCTATTCTAGCAATGATTGATAGATTGGATCAATGTGCAAACAAAGTTAGGACTCAAAACAAAAAATAAACTATTTATATTATGATTAATTTATTATTATATAACAAAAATAAAAATTTTTAACAATGCGGTATAAAAATATTTCGCTAATCTCCGACCATATTTGAATGTTTATTTTGAAATTATTTTAGGAGGTGGAGCGGAGTAATGAACCCGTGCGAAGTATGAGATTATTAGATGACGCACGGACGGATCTGATCACATTATATATATATATATTTGTATAAACTTTCATTTCGTCTTTAGTTATGCAATACAAAATGATTTGAATTAAGATAACGTATAGGATTTGGAATAAATTAGATTTTTCTTTAAAGATAAAATTTATCTTTAAATTTTACCGCTTTCTTTATATCTTTGTAGCATTTTTATAAGTTTATTTGAATATAGTTAATAAATTTCAAATATTTTTAACCATCAACTTTACAGTAAGACCCCGCTTAACGCATATCTAAGTAGAGCTTAATATGAAACAGCGTTAAACGAATCCAATCATTTAAATGTCGCTTAAAACGATAAAACTAAAATTTCTTACAAATATACCAACTTCTGCCGAAGTTTGAGTGATTGGTACATAATTTAAATTCTGTAATATTCAAGTCCATAAAATTTGTAATATAATTATTATTATTTAATATTGACGGCAGTCTGGAGTCAGCGGAGTGGAATTTCTTTACCGCAAGAGGGACTATCTATACGAACTAATAATTGTTGAGATTAAAAGATTTTGATTAATAATATACAATATACAAAAGATATCTTTAATATAAATATACCTTAATTGTTTCTTGAATACTCTTCAATTAAGGGATAGTAAGTGAGATTCGAACCTGACACCTCTGGGAACTGCGTCGCTATATTGAGCTATCGTGTCAGTGAATGTATAGGTAGCATTCTTAAACCCTTAATATAAGGAAGGAAATATTCTTCAAGTTTCATTTGAAAATTTTCAAATTTTTGGTTAATTCATTGACACATATTTATAATACTTATTAAATATAATAAAAAAAAACAACATCAATAAAATATAATATTATTTTTTCTACAAAAATGTGATATTGTGCAAGTTTCCAATAACTTAAAATCAATAAATATAGACGGACGGACTTGTTTATATATATCTTAATGTATACAATAATTTTTGTAAACTCCATCCTTGGACCAAAGGCGAGTATCAATTTGTCTTCACAATGCGGTGATAAAACAAGAATGTGGAAATCCTTCTTTATTTGACATATTTGGTTAATACATAAAATCGCTACATACACACAATACATATATATATATACTTTTGTAACATCATTCACCTTATTTAAATGTTATGTTAGATTTATTTTCTTAAGAGCAACTTTCTTTTGAAATAATTATCTCTTAATAAACCTTTACCAAATCCAGATAAGTCACTGCTTTGCATATGCCCATCCATCCGCCTCTAATCATCTGCTTTCTGAACTTCTTAATTTGCAAATTGAAATACAGAAGTACGTTTGAAGTCCCCTCCTTTAAATATTTCATTCTTATCTGGAACAGCTGGACAGCAGACATATTTTCTTAACTTTTTTAATTTTTAAATGTAAGTAGATTTGAAAAATGAAATTGATACAATAATATTGTGTATTGACAACAAATTGACAATTATTTAAGTTTAAAATGCTTTGATGGTTGTCGTAAAACAAATTAATTTGAATCTTCATAACCTGATTATAAATTTGTAAATACTTTAAAGTCGAGATTTGAGAGTTCTTATTTTTCCTATTTCTTAATCTGTTAGAATCTTCATTACAGATTATATATATTAAAAATGTCAGCATATTTATTTCAAACCAAGACAGACAAACTTAACTATTGTAATGTTAACACTAAACACTCAAACCATATCCATTTTAGGCTTCATTATAACTAATCTAAGTATATTTCCAATTATATTAATATCAAGTAATGCAGTTTTTAATTAAACGAGGTAAATTAAACCAACACTTTACGATTTCACCGCCATCCTTGATACATATTACACGTAGCGCCCACTGCATTCACTATCACAGACATTAACTATTACTAACAATAAAGTTATTTAATTATAACTTCTTATAGAATACTTATCTATACTTTAATAAAATTACAGTGTATGTTTGTTAACAGGTTTTCAATAAATGAAACTATATGGTACATACATAAAAAAATATTTATTTCTGTCCTACTGTCTTGCTCATAATAATAATGAATAATCTCTGGCAAGTTGGACCGATTTTAATATAACTTTCATGTGCGGATATCTGATTTATATAAAAAATTATCCAAGCAAACAAAGCCGTGAGCACAGCTAGTATGAACATATAATATTAATATATTACTAAGTATTTTATTCGCAAATTAACAATGAAAAAGTTGTCCAATACTATAATGTTTAAACTGGTCGGTTTGTTCATAGTAGTGTGGATCTTCAGATGATTATAAAAGGAAAGTTGATGGCATTCAACTGCCGTAGAGGGGCGGACGCTTGCAACAATGTTGCAAACAATGTGGCCCAAGTGATGAGATGTTCGTATACTATACATAACACACAACAAAAAGTCGAGATTCGAACCTGCTATAATTGATATCAATCTGAACTGAGCTATCGGGTACATAATTTGACATTAAAACATCTAACGTCTTTCATTATAAAAGTTTATTAAGTGAATTCTTTGGTATAAAAAGTACATACAAATACATTGAGCCATGCGGAATCCCAAAAATGGATGCGGCAATACCGACACCGTTGGCATTCTTTAAATATAGCTTAATTATTAAAATTGATTTTTATTAAGTAAAGTAAAATTATTTTGTTCTATGTTTTTCGCTCTTAACTTCGGAGTTGATGTTTTTTTTTTGTTTGACGAAAATTTATTGTAAATATAAAATTTAAATTGTATTTATATTTATTATTATTGTGTATGTTAAAAATATTTAGTCTTAGGATTATGTATTTTTTTATAAATCCCCTTTCGAGAAACTGAATATTGTAAGTTTAATAACAGATAATGTTACATATATTATATTAGTTATTTATTATATAATGTATAGATTCATCAAGGCTAGAGACACACTGACTCAATTAGTAATGTCCTTGAGGTCGCAGGATCGAGCCCCGTCGTTGTCTATATATTTTTTTATACGTTACGTACATACAAATTTTCTGTCTGTCTGTCTGTACCGGCTAATCTCTGAAACGCGTGGACCGGACTCACTGGCGGATAGCTGTTACACTAAGTAACTAAGGATACTATAAAAAAAAAATTAAAGGTCAAAGGTCATATTTTATGGTATCGAGTTCATCGTGATAGTTTTATACTTAATATATATATATATAATATTTAACATAGTATATCAATATCTCGTGACTTGTGATAGCAAGGTGCTCACCTGGACCAAACACACAGTGGCTGGTCATCTGTCCGCTCGTCCGCTCTCGTCACGCTGCACTCTTGATTAACAACTAAATACACTATTGTATTGTAACAGTCTATTTTAGTTATATTATTTTGCAATAAAAGTTTATTGCATTATCACTGATATAATAATAACATTTTATTTGCAATTGTTATTTTTAATTAATAAAACGTGATTCTTATAAATTACTTTGTATAATGAAGGTTTTTTTAAATCTTATATAGTATTAATTTAGTTTTAAATATTACAATGTATTTTGTAATTATTTTTTTATGAATATATAAAAAATACTATAATAATCCGTCCAAAAATTTTGGTATTTTTTTAAATACAATTGCAGTGTTTCAAATTTCAGTAAAAAATATTAACGAGGTTTTTACACTTTTTTTTACTTATAAATTGTGTGTGTGTGTGTGTGTGTGTTACTCTCATTACTCTAGTTCCGCTTCTGTAAGTGTTCCGCAAATGATCTTGCACGTACGAGTACGAGTTACTTTTCAATAATAGTCGACGGTAACTGACATCTTTATCTGTTAACTGTGTCTCGTGTTGTCATAACTATCATTACACTTCATTTACTAGCTGTTTCATGTAACTTCGTCTGCTTTTCTTTGACTTACTCGAATAATTAGCCACTCATTTTTATTATAATTTTAAGTTATAGTAATCCATACATAGAAAAAAGTAATCAAAATTTTTAAAAAAACATTTGTTGTATTTAATTATCAGATTAAGCTAAATTGGTAGAGCATATGATATCCCAGATTCCATTCTTGTTAATTATAACTACAATTATTAAAAATATCTCAACATTACTAACATTTTCATATTCAAATTCAAAACAATACAATAACATTTTAAATTTAAACAAATCTTAAACCTCGTAAACCATTCCCATCTTCAAGGTAACGTCGGATACGACAAACGGCTAACAATTCTCACGTTCACGTTTTACGAGCTGACAGTTGTAACAGTTGTAACAGTTGTCACAGTTGTCAGTCCTCAGTTGTCGATCCGTCCTCGTCAAAGGAGCAGTGTTGGTTTATTGCGTCTCAGCTAATTCAGAATTTGAAAAGTTTTATACGTTTCTAACGCGCCATCCGACGCCTTTGTTGGGACACGTCTATTAAATATATTTTGAACGTACAATGTATCCTTTCATCGACTTTACGACTTCGAAGTCATCAAGTTAACTTGAGTTGATGACTTCGATTATTAGATTTCAATGGACTCACGCTCAATACAATTTAAAAAACTTTATCGATATTTACATATAAAAATAATAAAAAAAATTCATTCGTATAATCGAATTATTTACCCCTCATTTGTAATATGAATTTAATTTAATACACGTTTGATTCAAACGGGTTTGGTACGTAGGTACATGGAGACGTCAACAGTCAACACGGCTCATTCATAGTAATTAAGACACACACTACCTCCATTGTGTATGATTTACGATTAGGGGACACTCTCAGACGTGTCCCGAACTATACGTGTCCGGTCGTAAAACACAAAAAATCACCGTACACTTGGGTGGTAAAAGTTAATTTGTCGTAAAAAATGTCACATTCGTTCTTTATATTTATTATTTTTTTAATATATTAGTAGTTCTTTGTATACAACATCGTTGACATCCAGCTTTTATATTCTGGTGTACAAAAAGTTGCGCCCGCGCATCGCTAATCTGTATTCCCTCTCAATTTAGATGGGCAATAAAAATCCCCAAAAAATACATACGATTCAGACAAGATTGTACATTGACTTGAGATGTCTAAACTAAATACTAAATGTGATCGTTTGCTTTCTTATAGGACATTAATGTTCAGACCGAGGTCACAAAAACAAGATGGACGACAATGGACACTATTAAGACCTAAACATTTTGAACACAATGCCCTTAATAACAATTTAAATCACTTTGATGTTTCTTTTGTTAACATCAAACGAAATATCCAGTGTAAATTGCAACTGATGTCATTTATGTATTTATTAAAAGTTAACAAGATAAGAATATATTTAAGACTTTTAAGTGAATATTTTCAGAACGATTTTGTTCATCACGGACAGTAATATTATATATAATTTATGTATATAGGGTATAAATATTTTGATGTCAATTATAAATATATATTAAGATTTTTTTACTAAAAATGTATAATTAATAATGTTACCAATAAATTCCGCAGCTCCGGATGCAAACTAACAAACACCATCTAAATCAACTGTAACGTCAAAGGGTCTTATAAAGACGTGTACACACTGCACCCTTTTAATATATTTTGTAAATTCTTTTTTTTTTAAATAATTCTATCAATTATATTGTATTGATTTTGAAAAATATATACATTTATATGTCTTTAAAATTACATTCAAATTTCCTTAAAGTTGGATAAAACCATGTATGTTCTAGGCCTAAAACATATCCCGTATTTGTTATGAAAATACCCCCTGGTGTGGTCACGCGCGCGTGATTTTAATGTAAACATGTGCACCACGCCTAACAAAGAAATACTTATCAGATATTACCAGCTGATATCGGCGATTTAGTATTATCTAACACATAGAAGTAGGTTTGTTATTCTATATACAATGACACCGTCCGTTCGTCCGTCCGTCCATTGAGTGTATGTAGTGAGTGTGTGGTTTAACCAGGTTGAATGACTAGTTAACGGTAATGTTAGACACGCGATGCGATGTAATTATTTGGTATAATTAGTTGGTAAACCGATTAAAAATATAAAATCCTCTTAATGGCGCGGGGTTTCGCCCACACGCACGTATTTATTAATGATTTGATACCGTCTGGACTCTGGTCGTCTGTGCTTAACCGAAATACATTATATCCAGCCGCGGTGTAAATTGTCTCTGAGCACCGATAATTGTGTGTTAACGCGAGTTATTCCAAGTGTTAAACGAAGTTTCCTTGTTATAATTGTATTTAGATAAATAAGTGTCACGCTTAATGGATAATACACTTTTGGATGGTGAAGTGTCATTATTGTATTGTCTCGTAAAGTGCGTGTTTTATCGCTCCTCGTTCAGAATAGACTCCTTTGTTTGATTCACACTTAATAGTCACTAAAGGTTAATATCTTGGATTTCATTCAAATTTCTTATATACATATATATATACACATATCATGAGTACTATTTTTAAAATGTATGGCATTTTTTTATATTACATAAAAATTAAATAAATTGTTTGAAAGATTTCGGCTAAAGAGGTGATTAATTTTATCATAATAATACACATCTAATAATTTCTAAATATAATAGACATCCAGTCACTTAAACATCGTCCGAGTATAGTGAGCCATAGTGCACAGGTGTCAAGCTATACTGGTTACTGTGATAGGGGCCTGTTTAATTTGGAGTCAGTAACATGTGTATAGCTAAATTATATCATTTTGAACCTCCATATATAGATTTAACTGGCAAAAAATACCAATTAGTTGGTAAAAGGTCAGTTAAAAAGTACCATTAAATTACAATATATTACACGGAGTTATAAAAACTTTACTTTGATGAATATATTAATTAAGGACGAAAACTTTCTCGACGGACATTACATTTCCTTATTCATTATTGTACCATTATAGGTACTGAAACAAGGGTATCTTTGTCAAATTTAAATCTATAAAACGTTCTTTTGGTTTCTGTACGTCTCAAAACTCAAACATTACTGCACCGATTGAGATCAAATTTTGACACAATATACAACCAATTACAGAGATGGTTGTCATCTATCTATCTTATCTATATCTATAATTTTGTTTTGTAATAGATTCAATGCACATTATCTTACACGATGCGTAAAGACAAAGAGTTTAAAAATGGAACGTATTTGCAATGAGATAAGAATTTTGAAAATTTTTATTGATTTTGTTTTTGAATCATACACTATTTCTCACACATACAAACAGATTGTTTCATTGCGAAGTTGGCACAAGCACAGTACAGCAAGTATTATTATAAATATTGAGATTTGGATAATTATTTCACAATAAAACAGTAGATTTCTATAACAACAAAATAATAATTGAAATGACAGATAAACAGCGCCTCCAGTGTCAAAGAATGGAAACTAAAACACGTTTGAGATAAGCAACAAATTGTTTACAAAGACCGATTTTATATATATAATTTTATATTTATATTTATTCAACGTTAAATATCAGTTAATAACAATTTAAATGTTAATAATATATAGTGGTTTATTTGGTGGGTTATGGGTTAGTAAAGTGAATGCAGCGTTTACGATTATTTTATACGGCTTTTTAATGTTTAAACTATAGAATATGACCAATAACTAAACTAAATTAAGTTTCATGATCCCTAGAACCTTATGCAAAACCTGAGCTGACGTTAATTTTAATTGGTTTATTACATTTTTACGAGTAATAGTGTTTTGATGGCCTTTCTAGAACTTCCTTTACGATCAGAGCAGAACCGAGAAAACCATCAAACTTCAATTTATTATAGAATTTGTTAATAGTTATAGAAAGAGACACACATATATGTATATATTATTATTTATCAATCCATAACCAGTATAACCAGTGTGAAGTTAGAAAATATTCGTTAAATCAAATAATTTGTTACAATAAGGTTTGTTATATAGAGGTTAAGTTCCCCCCTTTCTCTCTCCCCCCCTCTTTTCCTCCCCCTAACTCTCTCTCTGTCTCTCTTCTCACTCTCTCCCTCTCCCTCTCTCCCTCTCTCATATCTCTAATTAATCACAATTTTACTAATCTTTTATAGGTTAATGAGACACATACATAAACACATTGTATTTTAATACGACTGTCTGTTCCAAATAAGTCTAAACCTGTTGAGAATTACAATATATTTATTAATGATAAAATAATCATAAATCCTAACTCTATTTGGTCCTGTTTGGTTTGTAATTTCTGAGACGGAACGTTATTTAGTTTTAAATCATAAAATTTATGTTCATAACTGCCCTTCCGAGAACTCTTTACGACTTTCCTTTCTTTACTTATTAAGTCTAGATATAACTTAGTTTCGACTTAACTTTATTGGTTTATTTGAGTTGGAATGTATCGTCGGAATTATTTTATTACAAAATCGATTCAATTTATATATTCAAAATCAATTGATACTATCTATAAATTCCAATGTATCAACACACACGACAGCTCAGTTTGTAGTGATTTGTAGACCTAGAGAGGTCTCAGGTTCAATTCCTGCTCATTTTAATTATTTTTATAGAAAATGTAAGCGTTATATATGTGTTTAAAGACACTATTGATACTTATTTTGATATCAATTCATATCAGCCTTCTTTAATCTACTAGACAAGTGGCTTTGTTAATACCACACTTGTGGTATCGTAATCCACCACAGACCACCACAACCACAGTAATCTATCACCACTCAAGCCTGTAAAAATCTCGGCCTTTATATTTATAATACTCAGTTGAGGTCCATATCACAATGTCCAAAGGTAAATACTCGTTAAGTTTTCTTTGTCGCACAAAAACTATAAATACGAACCAAATTCGTACAGTCTTTTTCTTCCATTTATAGACTACGCTGTCTAATATCTCTTCGGTCTCTCTCTCTCTCTCCCTCTCTCTCTTATCTCATTCGCTTTATTTTTAATTGACATACATTTCCAAAATTTTTAGCTTGTGACTCGCCATGAAAGAAGATACCTTAAACTTTGTTATTTTCTATTTTAAATGATTCATTGTTTTCTCGTTTCTTGAAGTTCAAATTTCAACAACTGAGGACAACTCATGATTTTCATCTCCGTTCATCATCCAACTTATTTACCCCTTGGCATCGCATTTAAATTTTACAATTTTTACAATTTGTTCTATTTATTTTAACTTATGTGTTGTTATTGTATGCAGGGCCGAATTTAGGTGATTTTTTTGTTTGTTGTGGGGCCTCCACCTCTACTGTGGAGGCCCCCACAACAAACATAAAACAATAAATAAAAAAAATCAATAAAACCGAAAAATGTTCTTTTATTTGGAACATTATTAATAATTCGAAGCCTGAACTCCGTCTCCACAACCTTATTTAAATCATTATTTTTTGTTTACCTGTAAATTATTAGGTAGACACTATATCCAAAAATTATACATTTCTTTAATAATTAAATATAAATAAATAAATAAAAATCAAAGAGATAAAATCATAAAATCTTTAAAACTCCACAACTAAGGGTGTATGCTAGAAGAGATATTGAGTAATTACTTTAGTTTTGAGATAAAATGAGTAATTATACTTTTATTAAGAATTTAATAATAGAAAAATATTAATGACTCAATTTGAAGGTAAGTTTTCTTAATGCTAATATATTGTAATTAATATAATATATATATATATACTATGATATTAAATAAACCGTGTAAGTAAGTGTACCGTGAAATAGAAATTACAAATATAATATACAATAAGAAATTATAATATATAAATAAGTTAAAATTATGTTTCTTGTTTTTTCTATTCATGTATCTTCATATATCAGCATATATCAGCGATTCCCAACATTTCGTGAAAATTATATTGAAAATTTTATGAAAATTTTATTTTTAATAATTATCTCTAGTAGGTATATGTAGTTTAAATTTAACCTTATAGTTAATAAAGAAAATATCTACTATTCTTGCATTTTACCATCTATAGACCACCACCACCACCACCAAGTTTCTAGACATTTTTAGGACTACCTATGGAGTTATTAAAGGAGGTATAATATAAATAAAAATAGTAATAAGGGGTACAGGAACGAGAAAAAGTTGGGAATCACTGAACTAGAGCGATACTTTAAATAAGGAAAATATATTAAAAATAAAAACATTGAAATTGATCGGGTATCAGTTCTTATATTTTAAATATTCATTTTATATTTATATTTAAATTAAAACGCATGATCGAATGATACATATTTATAATACATACATATAAATAAATGCATATATTATATAAAATATAAATAAAATAATAATACACTCTTTATCTAGTAACATTTAATATAATTTCTAATCAAGTGATTAGAGAAAAACAAAATCAACAATGTCGAAATTTTACAATTTATTAACATTTTATACATGATAATCTGTTTCAAATTATTTGTAACTAAAAACTAAAGCAAGTAATTATATCTCTAGCACTCGTGTTTATAAATTTGAAATAAATTACAAATTTTAATAGAAAATCATGGAAACACTAACGAACTACCAATTTCCAGAATCACAATTTGATTAATTATTTATACATGCACACACCGTATCACTCAGTGCACCGTGACGAGTGTATATCAAACAAAATATATTTATTATAAATAAAATATACATTACAAAACCTTTTTTATATTATTTGATTCTTTATTAATAATGTATGTATACATAATTAAATTATTAAAACCAATGGAAGCGTGAGAACATGACATGGCGTATAACTTAAGATATATTTGAATAGTCCTCGTTAATGGTAAAAAAAAAAAATTTCTCACCTTTCCATACCTAAATTATCTGTGAGAAAAGATATAGATTCCTTAAACAGTCTTTCAGCGTCATCTCAATGAAGATTGTACAAATTTTTCACTCACTCCATCCATGTTTTCTTAAGGCAAAATCAAAATATTCTACCACCAGTTATTAGCCATTGACCTGAGAGTTACAGAAACTAAGCGGGCTTGTCTTGTTCCTCTTTTTAATAGCCTTAAGACATAAATTGGATTTGTAATCAATCTTGAAGTAGCCTGGCAGCGCTTCATACCCAGGCATCATACTAGATATTCGGAAACACAAGTATCTTTAGCACACAAACGTTCCTTAACAATTTTTTTAAATTTATTAAAGGGTAGGTGAAGTCTGACCAGAAGTAGTCTTTAACAATCCATACTCAAGACTTTTCTCGTTAGATGCTTTTATTTCGAAAATATTACTATTATCTACTAAATAACTTTAGTTTTAAGTAAACACTACATTCTTTGTAGAAAAAAAATAATCATTACTACTCCTACTCCTTCGTTGCCCAGGGCCTCAAGATTTCCAAATCCGTCCCTGCTTTTAAATACAGATAACGTATATCCGTGAAAAGTTTTTATTTAAGGATAAAAACTAATCTCTGTTGTGACATTGTTGCATAACTCATTTCAATGAACAAATATTTATGGGATCGCTTAAAACACCGCGAGCAATCGCTCGTTACGATTAATTTACAAATATTATATTAATAATACGCTAACGAGGCGCTAAAACGATCGCAGTTCTATCTTCCCAAGCTTTAGAGAAATGATGCATTGAATTCTAGTCTTTATCTTGAGCATAGTACTGTTCAATATCGTTTGATTTAAAAATATGTAATTTATTACATAGAAATGAAACATACTTTATCCGTATACTAGGTATGTGTGTGTCTCTTGTCTACGTGTGTGTAAACAAACAAAAAAAATCTTTTTCATTACAAAATTACTCAAAATTACTCTTAAATCAATTATTGAGCGAAGCGAGCGGAGCGTTTTACTTGAGACTTTTTCACATTCTTTGTCACGAATAGGCTCGAAAACTACTTGTCGGAAAATTATGAAATTTTGCAATCAAAAAGACACACACAAGGTGATGGTTTTAAAAAAAAAAATTGAAGCAGGTCGTCAAAAAAATATATATTTTTTTAATTGTCATATCAAGAAACTGATATCCCATTGAAGTCAATGGGAAACGATAAATCATTACACTGGACTCGCTTCGCTCAATATGCAAACGGCACCTGAGATTTCACGAGCGCAGCGAGCCGAAATTGAGGGTCTGTTGACGCCCCTATTTATTTATTCACACTGGTTCTCGCCAGTGACATCGCTTGTAATCCGTTTGTACTACGTCATACACTGTTATATGACATTCACTAATATTGTTATATTTGTATAAGTACACACACATTACGTACAGACAGTACAGAATAATGTAAGACGAGTGTATAATGAAAGTAACAAAACACCTTTATGTCACGGGATTATGTAAATTCGTAAAATATTATTAAACATTAGGAGTTATTTGTGAAACATCGAACACACTAGAACAGAAAACTCCACTTGCACGTTATATCAGATGTTATGACACGCGGAGGAATCATCACCACACAATGGAGACGGAATCTTCCATAATATCTAACTTAAATGATAACAGATCCAATATAACATAACACGCTTCAAATTATATCCAGATATATGTAACAGCCGGCGACTTTGTCTGCTGCTTCATTAAATATTTTGCATATCACATTTTATTAATAACAGCGCCATCTATTGGACATTTTTTGAACTTAGAAGCAAAGAGAATTAAGATAATAACTCTTAAGTTGGATCAAAAAATAATCTAGAAAATTCTATTAAAATCGGTTCAGTGGTTTTGTCATATTATATATATATCTGTCTGTACGTACATATTATATGAATTGATATCCAATAATCAATAGTTGGCGTCGTAAAGTGGATGTTAAAAAGTTTCCCACTCAGTGCGTTACAAAGGAAATCATAAAATGTAAAGTTTATGGTATTTTCAATTTTACACAAAGAATAATATTTTATTACGATCAATATTACTGAAATTACAGTAATTTAGGTTTTGAGATGATGTACCAGAGTGATCAATAAAAGATAACACACTCGTGTAAGGAAACAGAAAAAGATAAATGTGCTATGATTAATTCAATATATATTACACTCTATGTAATTATATATATAGTATAAGGCAATATTGTTATATTATGTACTGTAAAGGAAATAATACATAGCTATTGCAATAGTTTTAGATAAATATATATATATTTTTTTGCTATCCGTCCTTTTCCTACTATTTAATGTCTTTATTATGGCTATAAAGTATTTTTATTGATTTTAAACATACTTAAATAATAGGTCTGTTACACACTGACATATATTTAATTTAATATATATTTTGTGTTAAATATAACTTTGTCCTGATTGGTTAATATTATGATAGACAGCCAATCAGAACTCACTAACAGAACTGTCAAATAATTTTGAATTTTAGACTAAAAAGTTTACTGGAATATAAAATATCAAATAGAATTAGTTAAAAAAAACGAGACTCTTACGCAACTTATTTTAAAGAATCAGTGAGATAAGGCCCTAATGAAAACAATTCCATCAGTATAACATAACATTTTATACGTGTGTGTGTGTGTGTTTACATGTGTGTGCTGACAATTAGTTTTATAGTTATTTATATCTTATATAATTCTTTAAGGCACTAATGTCTATAAAAAAATGTCCGTTTAGACATATATTGCTCGTAAATAATATATATATATATAATAAATAATATATATATCATATTGAGACCGCTATTATAATTATATATTTTTATTTATTACAAAACTTTAATTAAATTTAGTTCATTTTAGTTCAGATTAGTTCATTTACAGATAAATAAATGGTCAAGCAATGTTTTTTATAATATGTATTAATAAATGATTAATCAAGTGAGCACTGAATTATTTTTATTACACCATTAATATAAACTCAAAGTCACTGTATAAATGTTCCACTAATGCGGATAGTTACACCAACTTTAGATATATACCTTATAGATTGTAGATTGCAATCTACATCATATAGATTAGATAGAAAAGTTTTATTATTTTTAATTAAATAATGATATTCATAAATGTATTTTAATATTCATTTTGTGTTCAGGAATGCGTTAAATTTTTGCAAGACTTGTGGTTGCTACATGCGCATTATTTTACTTGTTTTAGGGTTCCGTGTCACTTGCAACGAACGGTTCCTGTATTTTTAGTATATAAAATAAATATTTTAATCATATTTAAAATAATAAGTATGTAATTGGGAATGGTGGTGCTAACGGGTTTTATGTTCTGTTATTAAAATAGACAGACTGACATTCAAATAATATATACAAATTTCATGTTTGTTTATAAACATGTCATTGACATGTCATGATTAGTAAATTATTTGCACTAGCTCTGCCCGCGACTTTACACGCGGAATGTATTTTAAAATAGAATTAACCGATGTTACTCTTTATATCGGCTATCCGAAATTAAAAGTTATATTAAAATCGATCCAGCCGTTTCATTGATCAGCCAGAACAGACAGATTCTAAAGTGTATATACTTTCATAATTTAAAAAGCTGTTAATTTGGAATTACAAACTGACACTTCAATTGTATTTATATGTACATGTGACCAAACCGGATAGCAACTTAGTTGCAGGTATAATTGTTTTTAGTTGTTATACAGGTATAACATCTGTAACATCAACTGGACTGATCAAAATATATCAATATAACATTCACTTATACATATGATAAATAAATTATACAATATGCATGTATGTATGAAAAACTTTCTGTTTTTTTGTATATATAAAAATATCTATACGAAATATTTAATATATATATTTAGTTTTTATATATTTTTTATTTTAACTGTGAATGTAATGTAAATAATTAATTTGTGGATAACTTTAAAGGGTAAAACTTAGGAAACACCTCCCCCCCCCCCTTTTTAAAGGATACCTAATTCACCCTTTCACATAACAGATTTTTTTATCTTTAAAGTTAACTAGTTTTCATTATTATACCACTTAACTAATTTACTCCAATATTAAATGTTAATTCTTCAATTTTGTAATTACTTCAAGACTATATCAAGATTAACCCAATTTATCCACACAATATGACAATACCACTTCTATCATATATATAGTGGAGATTTTTTTGACATATTCTTCACGCACTCCATAATTGACTTCTTCGGTCTGCATCTTTTGTGCTTTTTTTTACCATAGATACATAATGTCCTAATTTTTTATATATTTATAAGAATTTACGCAAATTGTGTAGATATTAATACTTGTAATGACATACCTGCAATGGGAATATGAAACAGAAATATCTTAAAAGCAAAAATATCCTAAAACTCCGCTCCAGCAGTCGGACCTTGCTGTACCAGAAGATATAAAACTATTGTTGCTGATTAATTTGTGCTAAATAATATCACAGGTCTCAAGGATCTACAGATTTAGTATCCGAAAGATTTCCATCCATCTTTTGTAATTTAAAATTGTTGCAAATGAACCAAATATACCAAAGAAAAAACATTTTTATTTTTTTGCTTGAATCTTTTTGTACTGACCCTTGGAGTGTCCCTTTTTTTATGTGTGTGTATTGTATATACTTATGTATATAGTGTTTTGTGTTGCAGGCGACGCCTACCGCCCCCCCCTCAATCTCATCGGGGAGCCTCGGTGACTGAGGCCCAGGCCGGCTCGAGACGCTGCAGTGATTTTCGGACTCCTAGTGCTTAGATCTGTATAGACGTCATGTAAATATGTGTTGGCGACACCGAAAAGAGTACCTTATTATTATAATTTTAAGGCCGTATATTACTGTTACTTTATTTTGTTTTAATTTTTGTTTTTTTTTATTATTATTATTTGTGTATTGTCTATGAACTGCATGTGGCAGAACCTCTTTTTTTGATAGTTGTGCCGCGTGACATCAATCAACTATGGCCGTCGGTTTGACAGCTGTCAGTGTCACCTGCGGCGTGAAGGGTGTATAATTCTTGTTTAGGCGAGGTTTATGATATTTTCACGCAGGCGTCGGGCGGAGCGAGCGAGACTCCGCCCTAACCTGAATCGAATTACTAAAATTACTTGTAGAATTGAAAATTAGGGCTGGCAAGTGATGTCACACAATATGTATAGTCATTGAGAAAATCTTACGATAACTCTTCATACAGAACTTTAAAAATTAAGTAAATCTTATTCCCCTCCAATAAATTAACAAACACAAACCCTATAAAAAGTTTGATATGTCTAATTACTTATATACCAGCGGTATGTAGATGTGGCAGCCCTGGAAGCGCTCCATGATATTATCTCGGCACGAATCGAACACGCCTTGATTACACATTCACTATTCTCATGCAATGCCAGATAATGGCTCCCATTGGCCGTTCCCATGAGTTCCGTCGCGTTCCATTTTCAATGTAACATTCGAAATTCAAAAATTTGTCCATAAATTGTATTCCATCCATTGTTCGTCTAGTGTAATGAGTTCCGTCTTGTGATTTGTCCATTAAAAAATATAACGACCCCTCTTAATCTCGTAGTAAATTAAATTTTAATCTAAAAATTTAATATTTTCAAAATATATGTATTTTAAATTTTCTAGATTATTCCATAAAATACGTAACGGATCCGCCCTCGCGGACACTAACATAACTAATACTTTTATTATAACAATACATTTCTAAACCTATCGTCCATGTTTTGATTTTTTTATTTTTATTTTTCATTTACATAAAATAACGTATTTTAGACGTCTCCCAATTTGGTATTTAAGTACATATATGTACTGTCGGAAAAACAAATCTCAATGAAATATAATCTCCAATATCAAATTATTTCTTTTCGATATTTATGTTCCGGGATATTTTTTGCGGCAGTACAGTAAGACGAAATAGACAAATAAAAATATATTTTTTACAGTGTGACACATTTTTTTTACTTCCACTTTAAAATAATTAAGTTATCAATTCGGATATGCAATAACAGGAGTCTAGTTAATTTTGATTCAAATTAAATTAAAAAAAAAAGGTTTTAATGACTTTATATAAAATATCGGTGCCACTTTTTACTATTGTAAAAAAAAGTTATAAAAGTGGCATTTAAATTATAATATAAAAACTATTTAAATTTGGACACCAATTAAAACCGTATTTTCTTAAAACAACCGTTACGTTTTGTGTTAACTTGCAAAACTAACAAAGATTCACAACAAATTATTCGAAATCAGAAATAAATTTTATCAAAGTAAACATAATTGTCGCAAAGAAAATAATAACATCAATATAATTCGGGCATTTTATTAAGAAATATCCATTTTGATTACCATAAAAACATGAATACACGTCGGATGTCAAATTGATTTTATTTCCCCGCCATGCGCCTGACACATGTCACTCACAATCAAGACGTTCAACGCGTCAAGCTCGTAACCACAGATAATTATTATATAAATGTCATCTGACAAGTGCGGACTTCTTGGTATTCGGTATTGTACGCATTCGTATTTATCACCTTTAATATTATATATATAATTAATATGTCAGCGATTATTTGATCGCAATGTGATAAATATTTAGCTGTCTCAAATCCCGCGGGTACGCTCGTGTCTTTTTAATATTGGAATTTATTATTTTCAATAAATTATTTATAGAATATTTTACATCGTACCTCTAGTTTAGTTGTACATTGTGAACGAATCCTAGTAACGTTTAAGATATTGTAAGTAAATGTAAGCTTAAAGCTATTATTATTTATAGTAATCTTGTATCGATAAGACTTCCGCCCATTGATAACATCACAATATAATTTAGCAATCATTTTTATTTTCACCTTTAAATGTTAAAAGTCATCCATTTTGTCTATGGTATTTCGGAAACATTCGTCCATTCATCGGGTGCTTAAGTCACAAAACTTTCTCGTATTGTAAATAAATCCTTTTTAGATAATAATATTAAGTAACAGCACATTATTTTATGCATTTTAACCAGTCCATCACAGAGGTAGCTAACAATTTATTTTATATAGATGTAAGATTAAAATTAAAATGTGGGTTGGAAGCGAAGCAATAGTGCTTATCTAGTTTGTATGACAGACATATTAACTATTCTTTTTTTTGTTATATTTTTATGATTTTTCACTGTTAATTCCGAGATATATACTATTTTAAAAATCAATCAATAAAATATAAAATTTACCTATAATTATTGAATTATAACATATGTTCTCTATGCGTCGAATCGTCTATGGCCCCATTTTATCTATTATCATTGTTTCTGTGTTATCTGTATATTATGGATAAATTATTATATTTTGTTGATTGTTTTTTTTCCTGTTTACAACCATTTTACTTTTAAATGCACCATAAAGTTTAAGTTACCTTTTATTTACGAATCTATATGTAGTTTTAGTTTGACATGTGATTGTCAATTGTGACATGTCATGTGACAGTTGACAGGTATTTTTTTAATTGACATAGACAATTTAATTCCTGTATTACCTATATCTATATATTTAAAAATAAAAAATGTACATATTTTTTAAACTTTTAATAAGGTTATCACATACATACTATGTTCTTTGTTTCCACTTGTACATCCTTTGTTACATTGTTGTATTTATATGAAATAGGTTTGAGGTTAATAATGAAACTAATGTTTATAATTTTCTTGTCAAATAAACGATTCCAATGGTCGTTGTAAGTTATTTGATATGTTTAATAACCTTCCTTACTCCCGTTATGATCAGTCTACAAAAAAAGAAAAAAAAATAAGTTAAAATAAATTAAACAATATTGTGTCTAAGTTACATTATTCGAAAGACATTACACACTAAAAATGGAAGTCCTTGCTTATAGGAGTATTTATATGAGACTCGACACAAAAATATGTGTATATATATATCATTGTGGTTAGTATTAGGCTGTATTCTAACAGCTCGTATACGACCTGAGTCGTATTAGTATCATAGATCAGAGAGGAGTGAAGAGCTGGAATCCCAAACACCTTCCTTATCTCCTTTATCTCTCTTAAAGCCACACAGTTACCATTAAATGCAACTTTTTCGCTCATAAAAAATACATAGTTATATGTTCATAGATAAATGAAGTCATACTTTGTATTTGTACTATTTGTAGTCCAAATTACTCCTTATAACATTAGCTGTCCGCCAGTGAAAGTCCTGTTAAGATCGGTCCAGGTTTCAGAGATGAGTCGGAACAAACCAACAGACAGACACCAAGTTTAAAAAGAGATTTTTTCTGTAGGTACCGAAAGTAAGGATATACTTTCACATGCATTTATTAAAAAGTTGTTAATTTAGAATTACAAACTGACACCTCATCTATATTTATATATATATATACAATAACTGACAGTCAACAGTAACCTCCTACATCGATCCGCATTTAAAACTCCAAATGATTTCAGCGGTAGACAAGTTCACGAATATAGTACCCTAAATGGACCTTGTGACTTGTGACGCAAAAATTTTTAATAAGTTATATGATTCCTTTACAGTGACTTCAAAATATTTTTTAATATCTACAGGACTTAATAATGAATTTTTGTTGTATTTCATACGATCTAAAGGTTTAAAGAAACAAAATAATATATTTTTTAGCGATGCTTTGTATTTCAAACATGTAGCATTTCAAACTTAGTAACTACAGAAAACTATATACAAAGAACATAAAATACCTTTACGACACAAAGAAAATTGAAAAAAAAAATAATTATAAACTTAAAAACTCAAATAATATCCGTATACAAAATAGATTCGTTTAACATAACTTTTTATTGATACAATTTGTAAATGCCCTAATAAGAGATCATATTTTGCACACATACATACAGTACCAGCTGTCTTTTTTTTTTTTTTTTTTTTTTTTATGGAAGAGGAGGGCAAACGAGCTGGCGGGTCACGGATGGACGTGATCACCTCCGCCCATGAACTCTTGCAACATCCGAGGATTTACAAGAGTGTTGCCGGCCTTGTAGGTAGGAGTAGACGCCTTTTTTGAAGGTACCCATGTCGTACCGATCTGGAAATACCGCCGAAGGGAGTTCGTTCCACAAGCGAGTGGAACGTGGAAAAAATGTCCTTGAGAACCGCACAGTGGAGGATCGCCACGCATCCAGGTGGTAAGGATGGTATTGGAGGCGATGGCGCGCTGTGCGGTGATGAAATTCGGCGGCAGGCATCAGATCGAATAATTCTTCGGAACACTCCCCGTTGTAAATGCGGTAGAAGACGCACAAAAAAGCAACGTCTCTACGCAATGCCAAAGAGTCCAGCCGTTCACAGAGCACCGGGTCACCGACAATCCGAGCGGCTCTCCGTTGTACGCGGTCAAATGGTAGAAGCTGATATTGGGGTGATCCGGACCAGAGATGAGAACAGTACTCCATGTGTGGCCGGACCTGCGCCTTATAGAGCGCAAGTCTTTGGCCAGGTTTGAAATACTGCCTCGCTCTATTAATCACTCCCAATTTCTTCGAGGCCAACTTGGCCTTGCTCTCCAGATGACCACGAAACTGACAATCGCTCGAAATGTCGAGGCCCAGTATTCTGATACTTGGCGAGGCAATAAGAGGAGTGCTCTCGAAGAGCGGTGATACGACAAATGGGGTTTTCTTAGTGGTAAACGCGCAAACTTGTGTCTTTAGGGGATTGAACTGAACGTGGTTCAGTTCACCCCACTCAGAGACCATCCCTAAGGAAGTCTCTATAGAAGACACAAGTTTCTTTCGGCACTCGTCGACGTTTTCCCGAGAGAGACCTGCACGGCCGGAATATACCGCATCCCCAGTGCTGTCATCCGCATAACAATGTATGTTGGAGATATCCAACATATCATTGATGTGCAGGAGGAACAGAGTTGGGGATAGCACGCAGCCTTGGGGTACACCAGCATTCACGGGCTTGGGGTCCGAGCAAAAACCGTCGAGAACGACCTGTATGCTCCGCCCAGTGAGGAAGCTGGTGATCCACTGGCATAAACTCTCGGGAAGCCCATAGGAAGGTAGCTTCGAAAGAAGCCCCTTGTGCCATACACGATCGAAGGCTTTCGCCATATCCAGACTAACTGCCAGACCCTCTCCCTTGCTTTCAATAACAGCTGCCCAACGGTGTGTAAGATACAACAGAAGATCACCAGCCGATCGACCATGGCGAAAGCCATATTGCCGGTCATTGACCAACTGGTGATCCTCGAGGTAGGTTAGGAGCTGTTTATTGATGATGCTCTCCATTACTTTGGAGAGCAGAGAGGTAATGGCGATAGGTCTGTAGTTAGCTGGATCCGAGCTATCACCTTTTTTAGGGATCGGATGGACAAAGGCACGCTTCCACGAAACCGGGACTACGCCTTTCAAGTAGGAGTACCGAAATAGACGCGTTAGCACTGGTGTCAACTCAGGGGCACATGTTCGTAGCACAACTGGAGAGATACCATCTGGCCCACTCGACTTATGAACTTCGACTATCTATGACTACGACTTCGGCGGAGGGAGTCTGTGAAAGCAGATCGTCAATCTTCGCCTGAACATGGCATAAGAGTTGATCCGTTTCTGCATTACCACTATGGGACCTGTAGAGGCACGCGTAGACTCTGACATGGTCGTCCATGTCCACGCGCAGCCAGAGTACAGACAGGTCCCGACCTTCAAAAACCTGAAGGCGACGGTAGCAGATATCCTCCCTTACGAACACAGATACCACGGCGTGTGGTATAAAATGATGTTCGAGTTTATACCCGGGGTATGATAGGTACGCTGTGTCGCTAGGGTGAGATATCTGCGTCTCCGTCAGAAACAACAAGGCCGGCTGCGCCGTCTCTAGATGATAGTGGACGGCGTTCAAGTTGGAATGAAGTCCCCGGATGTTGCAAAATTCCACATTTAGAGTGGGTCGGGGTGCCGCTGCGTTGACTCGTCGTTTGCCCTCAAAAAACACAAAAGGCGATACTTTGCCCGCCCCAGATACGACGGGCAGCCCGAGCAAAATCCGAGAATCATTTCCCCGATTTTGCTCGGGGAGGGGGTCCCCGGCTTCATCAAAGCCGGTACCCTCCTGGGGTATTTTTCTTTTAGGCATCGCTTTCATGTTTGGCGTGGGGGGAGGGGGGGGTTGGGCTTCCGGATTCTCTCACTCACCGACGAAACATAACCAAATGAATTTGGTTACTACACGTCGGTCTTCTGTGAGAGGGTGGTCCTTCCCCGGTCGAGCCAGCCCAATACGAGCTGCAGTAAGATAACTACAGCTAGGCTCTACCACCTTTTGCTAATAAAAAATAATTGACAAGTCTAATTATCTTGACAAGGGATTATAACAAGACTGCTATTTAATTATTTAATATATACAATATTTTATATATTTTGTTTTAATAACACTAAACCTACCGACAATTTTTGTATACCAGTTCCTGCCGCACGCCGTCAAATTGACCGGTAATTAAAAGTTATTTTATTATATAACGCAGGTAATAATGGAAATAACTAAAAGTAAAGAGTGTAGAAAATATTATATGCATATTCTAGGAATTGTCATGTAGTTTGATAACGATATTATAACGCTTAAAAATGTGTAAGTTTTACAAAAGTTTAAGAACGGTCAATTTGACCGGTACTTGGTAGGTTTAGTGTTAATATTACTGCACGAGGTTTGGTTAGAAAGTTGTTAGTTACAAAATAAAATATGTTAAATTGACAGCTAATTTCATTACAAAACTCCTTGATGAAAATCAATGGTCACTTTAGTATAATTATTTTTTATATTTTCCAAAATTAACTCTTCCTTGTAATAATGGACGTCTTGCGAGAAGGTTTTCGTGTTATGATTTTCGTTATCATTACGGAGGGTTAACATTCAAAGCCACTTAAGAAACTACACGCTGCTTTTGGGTCTGCTCCTACCTTAACAGTGTTTCATTGGTTCCGTTAATTTAAACACGGTGGAGAGAACCTAAACGATTAGACCCGGCCGACCACTGCAGTAACCTATGATAACGTCATCTGGGAGGAGGTTATTGAGAGAAAATAACATTACATCGGGAGATTCAGGCTTAACTAAAGATTGAACATCACGAAGATGGGCAGTTTCCACCATCCTGTATGAACATCTGAAAGGTGGAAAGGTTAGAAATGGATACCTCATTTTCTGACAGAGGAGAATAAATTCCGTCGTGTTGATTGGTGCACATTTATTCTGCAAAAGTTTGAAGGAGAATCCTCGCAAAATGTATTCTATATCCTTACAACTTCCGACTATTAGATCTATTCATTTATTTATTTATTTTATTGATATCTTTTTCACTTTGAACCAATACCAGTGATCACTTGTGTGTGTTGCGTAGGTTACTAGTTAATCGCTAAAATACAATTCATTCCCAGGCCATACCGTTGTTCATGTAATCCTTTACATTGATTTTTATCAAATTTCTTTTAATATTTATATATATTTGAACTTATTTAGTGAATATTTTGAACTTATTTAGTGACAAATGGGAATGCCTACGTATTTAGGCCCAAGAACGTCTAGAAAATTCGTTCTACTAAAATTTTTCTAATATAAATTACATATTGAACTCTGCCATTCCTGAAGCGACACGAGTCCGTAGTAAAAAAGAAAAATAAAAGGAGGTAATGCAACGCGAAAACAATTTAAATTAAAAAAACCGAACTTATTTTTCTTTGTTGCCTGTTACGAGTACCTACTTAGTGTGCAAAAGATTTACTTGTGAAGAATTGGAATTGCATTATATAAAACTATTTAAATATACAAATTCGACCAATATAATAAAAAGTACGTTGAAGTTCAATGACGATGTATTGTGCGTTTATTTTATTAAAAATCAACGTCAGGAACGTCCATCATGAATTCTGACTCTGGCGATTCTCCTATAATAACAACATCAATCTAATATTTTACCTCCTAGTAGTGTATGAAGATACTTCTCATTAATAAAATGTTGACTAATGATCTAGTGTCTCATTTTCGGCCATCTTAGATTTCCTTCCTAAGCGAAAATTTAACACTGCCGACGACGCCATTTTAGTTTTTCCACAACTATTTTTCGATCTATCGTAAGAGATTTTTTCAAATGTTTTGAAACTTGGTTCACCAGAATGTATAATTGCTTAAAGATAGGAGGGGAATATTTAAAAAATATATAAATAAATATTTACCATATTCGTAATATTTTACTAACAATTTTATAACTAATTGTCCCTCATTGATTAAAACTCCATTAAAACCTGTCAAGTTGTTGTGAAGTTTACGTTTTTAGATATTATTTTTTATTATTCTAATAGACCACAATTAAATTATAAAATAACAGAACATATTTCATCCTTTTATATAGCTTTGAAAGTTATAGATAAATAAATTTCCAGTTTAGTTTTATTGGTAAGTTTTTACGCCCTAGACCTAGACCTAGACCTAGACCTAGACCTGGGCGATGGTCGTATAATGTGAATACTTAGTGTCAGTGATCGTAAAAGTATGTTGTTTACTTAAAAGTTGTTAAAAGCTTATATACTTTTTAATATTTATAATTTTAATTTAATTATCTCTAATAGGAATTAATTAAGCCAGAATGAATTATTAAAAATGAATGAATGAATGAATTTTTACCAAATTTTTTATTTTTGTAATATTATTACTATTTAATGACAAAAAAAACATATAAATAATAAAATCACCTAATTTCCTATAATTGTAATTTGCACATTAAAATTAAATATGAGTCGGGTACTAAAAACTTAATATCAGTTACCACTTAAGAGAACAAGCAGCGCCATCTTGAGTATATTATTAAAGACATTTAAACTACTCATAAAAGCTTATTGGACTTACTGTTTATGGAAAGACCAAAGGTGAGAGACCTCATACAGACGAAAGATCTTAGAATTAAAATTAATTATTAAATTGAAAAATTATTTACTTAAAAAAATCTTTACGCGTATAATAATAAATAAATATTATTTAAACCAAACTCTAAGAATCTTTGCCGTGTTTAAAAATAGCATAATTTAAAAAAAAAAACTCTCTCTCTCTCTCTCTCTCTCTCTCTCGCTCCCTCTCTAAATCAAATTCATGTGAAACAAAATAATTTCTCCCTACATAGTATCGCAACATTTGCATTTTGATTGATCGTATTGGCTAACCATTAAAAATGGCGGATGCAAAGTAATTATTATTCGACTGAGATCTATAAAACGACGCCGACCTGTACTTAAACACGAATCATTAAACTCACTGAAATGATATAGTAAGTTCAGTTCTCAGTACTTTAAACTTTTATTTTTGTAACCAGCAGTAATCATTGGAGAAGGTAATGTGACTTCTAATTATGTATCTACTTACT
The DNA here is from genome assembly GCA_918358695.1 of Melinaea menophilus ssp. n. AW-2005. Classification (NCBI taxonomy): domain Eukaryota; kingdom Metazoa; phylum Arthropoda; class Insecta; order Lepidoptera; family Nymphalidae; genus Melinaea; species Melinaea menophilus. Next base: position 29,483,472 of record OU911042.1, read on the forward strand.
CGTACATCTGAAGGTAAATTGTTATTTACAGGCAGTGCTTATAAATTATAGGTGGTTGGTCCGTTAGTTCATACTATGTATTGTATCCTGTACATACTTTTTAATGTGAAATCTACATTTAACACTAAACCTACCAAGTAGCGGTCAAATTGACCGTTCTTAAACTTTTGTAAAACTTAGACATTTTTAAACGTTATAATATCGTTATCAAACTACATGACAATTCTTAGAATATGCATTTAATATTGTCTTCACTCTTTACTTTTAGTTATTTCCACTATTACCTGCGTTATATAATAAAATAACTTTTAATTATCGGTCAATTTGACGGCGTATGGTAGGAACAGGTATACAAGAATTGTCGGTAGGTTTAGTGTTAAATCACAGCACGTATATCATCTTCTCATTTCATAAGTCTAATATGCTGTCTTTTATCACGAAATACCTGTACCTGTTTCTATACTCTGTTGAAAAAATACGTTTTTTTTAATTTTTTTTCTTTCAACAAGACATGGAATGAACTTTCTTCGGTTTCTAATCGATACGACAAGAAAGGTGTATATTTCGACAGGCCGGCAACGCTCTTGAGATTCCACGGATATTTCAAGAGCTATTCAGTCGACCAGTTCAAACCATGGTTCCATCATGCTTCGCTGTATTGAATAAAAATTATATCAAAATCTGTAATTTTTTGCATAATACGGGAAAACATATTATGGAAAAAATTATAGAAAACAAATATGAAAATTCTTTTTACATGACACGTGAAAATAATCTGTCTGAATCCGTAAAATATTTACATGTAGCGTGAAAATAATATAAAAAGCGATGGTTCAGAGGTGCTTTATGCAAATTAATTAAAAAATGTTATCTAAAACTTAATATATACAAACGGACGTTTAGTCTATATACTATATTATATATATATATATAATAGTAGTATATTTTGTGAAGACCATTAATCGCTTCGTGTCAAAAACAGAAGGTCTCAAAACAATTTATCTGTTGTTAGGTGTCCGTTTGTCTGTTTCTTTGTTCGGGCATCACTCCAAAACTGCTAAATAGATTTCAAAAACATTTAATATGGTTATAGATTGACCGCCTAATATATAGGAGACTTTTGACCCCGGGTAATTCTCTCTATAATTACTCTGAACGATATGATTTGTACAAAATACAGGATGTAACAGTAGCAACAGCTTGTAATTAATATTTATAATAAACTATACTTTTAATTTGTGAATTGTTAATTATAAATAAAATAAACAGCTTATTATATTGCATTGCTAACAAACATTATTTTATTTAGTAAATAAATAGTCGAAAAAAACAATTCTTTGAAATAGGGAAACTTTGTGTAAGATTACGAAAAATGGATGCGGTCCTGAATTTTAATAAATCAATTACTTTGGTATATTCATTTTATTTATCAAGAGTACAGAGTATAAAATTATATTACTTACAGAATAACATTGAATTACAAAGATAAGAAGATCTCATTACTACTATTACAATTTTTTTTATCAATCAATTAATGTTGCCAGATCGGCCATTTTAAATTGCTCAAAATATCTTTTAAATTTATTTAATTTAAACTTAAATCTGTATTCTATACACTGTAAGATTTAAATAATAAGATAAGAATGATTTGTTCATTTTTAATTACTGCACTATTTAGGGTCACTAAGTATTTGTTAGTGTTAGAAGACTACACTACAGTAACAGGTGGTCACTCTCACAGATAAAACGGATAGAAAATAAAATGGCGTGTCCTTTCATTAATTTATCATCACAATTATATCAATTATAAACTATTATCACACGCGATTATTAGCCATTGCAACTTAAATGAAAACTGTATCTTCATATAAAATGTGTACCTTCATTCATTATATCCAGTGATGTTTAAATAAAATGATTACGAGTTTATCCGATTCAGAAGAAAGCAATGGAAAAATAATTTTCACTATAAAATATATACAGAACCCAATAAAAAATTTAATATAATTGAGTAGTAAAATATATAGAAGCAATTTATTTTCATTAAATCAAAGTTAGTCCAGTTAGCACGTTTGTAGTTTGGTATAGAATAAAATTATAATATATTTTGAACCATGAATAGTTCTAAGTGGTGGCGTGAACACAGAAAGAGGCAGAAGCCAAAACCAATACATGTTGTAAGACAGACGTTCAGACAAGTGTTAAGAGAATACACAAAGTCCTGCTCCGTGGCTGGAGTCAGACAGATGTGTGACTCGGATATATCTTTTACACAAAGGTAACAAATAATACTAGGATCCGCCAACCTTGCGTGACGGGTGTTGAGCTGAGCTCCTCTCCGTTCTTCTTTTGTTCATAACTTTTGAATGGCTAAATATTTTTTCAATCTGTTTTCGCTATAACATCCGCGTTCGGCTCAAACATACATGAGAAAATTTTGAGCTAATTATCTCGTCGCATTCTGGAGACAACTAAATACAAAAAAAGGTCTCCCAAAACGGTTAAGAGCTTCTTTTACGCTCAGCTCAATGATACTATAAAATCATATTTTATTGTTATAACGGCTATGCCAATATAAATATTGATATCCGATAATTGTCTGTAGCTATTGCTATCCCTAATCTAATTCTTTCTCACTCCTCTTTTTCATTTATCTTTCGTTCTCTCTCTCTCTCTCTCACTCTCTTTCTTCTTTTCACTCTCGCCAATTCTGACTACCTCCTCCTTCTACCCACTCTCTCATTACATCGCCGTAGTTCTTCCTTCCATCTCTAAACCTTCAGTCCCTCTCCCCTAAGAGTCCTCTGTAATAACTCTTATATTACAGTTTAGATTACACGCATCTGCAAATATCAACCATATTATATTATTACTTTCCACACAGGCTGATAAGAATATCCGTATTCTCGGTGATGTTTGGTGGTATATTTTACTTCCTACTGTACATGTGGTACGGGAATCTTGCGAACCCGTTGATAGTCGTCATGGAGTCCTCCAACTACCCGATATCAAATATAGAGTTCCCGGCCATAACGCTCTGCAACTTCAACAGAATAAGCAAAAGGGCGATTCAAAGATACCTCACGAAATAGTCAGTATTTTTCTATTATCATATAGTTTCTTGTATTATACAAATAATAATTGAACGAAGCGAGCGTAGCGAACCGAGCGTTCTACTGGAGACTTTTTCACATTCTTTGTCACGAATAGGCTCGAAAACTACTTGACGGAAAGTTATGAAATTTTGAAAATTTTGAAAAATGTCATGTCCATGAGGAATAATCGTCAAAAAACTGATATCCTATTGAAGTTAATGGGAAACGATGAGTCATTACACTGGGCTCGCTTCGCTCAATATGCAAACGGCACCCGACATTTCGCGAGCGCAACGAGTCGAAATTGAGGGTCTGTTGGCGCCCCTAGTTGTATTATGTATGTTCCTAGAACAAATTTAAGATTGATGAAGTATCTTAAATAGATATATTTGTAAATTTGGAAGTGATATGTATTTGCAGTCGGCAACAAGGTAACAGCGAACTTGAAACTAACAAGTTACTGAAACAAATGCAGCAGATGGGAAGATTAATTGACTTCTCGTACAACAAGTCTCTTAAATACGACTTACTATTATCATTTATTAATAATCTTGGTGAAGATATCAACACAGTAATGGAGGAGGTAACCCTTTGATTTTAAGAAACATCAACATGTTTTCTTTGATAAGATCATAGTCAAAATTTTGATTTAGTGTCTAGTAGCTTCTAGAGTTTGCTAGATATGTTGAATATAATTTTGTTTTATAATCTATACATATAAATAAATTTGGATTACTGTGGATTGGATTGGATTGAATTGGTCTGTTTATAATTCCAAATTAACAACCTTTCACTAACTGCTTATGAAAGTATGTACTTTACATAAAAATCTTTTTTTTTACTTTCTGTCTGTCTGTTGGTACTTTTGTTCCGACTAATCTCTAAAAAGGCTGAGCCGATTTTAAGAGTTTTTTTCGGTAACGAATAGCTGATGTTATAAGGAGTAAGTTAGGTTACTTTTATTTAAAGAACATTCCTCCCGAGCGATGTCGTGGGCACAGCTAGTATGTTATAAGACTGTAGCTTGTCTAATATGAACTGCCGCGTCACCTGTCGTGAGTTATTGACAATATACGTCATGTAAAGGTTATAATTTGACTAAATTAGTTAAATAATACCTTCTATTAATATATTGACAAATGTATTCATAATGTAAAAGTATATTTGTCACTCTTGTTGTCAATTCTCAGGGATTTCAACAATATTTGTTAAATCCATAAAATCCTTATATTAAAGTTACACTGGAATCATTAGAAAAATATTTGTCTATTAAAATCTACAAGAAGGATTTTGATGACATTCGGCATTTTTAAAACCGGCCAATTGTGAATCGATAAACGCGAATCGTAGGGTTCCGTAGGTGCCGATGATGGATAGACAGATAGGTAGAAGACTTGCGGACTTTTTGTAGATGTTGTTAAGATATTAAATTCTATAGTACATTATTTTGATAAATTTAGCCTATTACTCATTACCTTGTAAAGCCTACTTAGTTGTGAATGTTTTCCTTTTAAATTCGTTATATTTAATACTGTGAAATTCTTTTTTTTGGAAAAGAGCTTTCGCAAACCCACTATTTTAAAGACCCGTCTAACGATACCTACATCGCGGGGTACTCGAGGAAATATCCACCCACTGTACGTGTAGAGGATTTGCCCTGGAAAAATGTTTAAAATATTTTATCTACCACTTTCTCGGCTCGGCTGATATGTATATTCATGCCGAATTACATATTTCTGTTACTAAGGGTCTCTGAGCTAGACTGCGGACAGACGGACGGACGGTCGGACCCATCCTAGTGGACTATGGAACCCCTACTATGGACTATGGAATAGTAATATTATTCCCCCCTCCCCTCAGAAAGAAACATCCCTTTTTTTGTATTTTTACTCATTTCACGTTATTAATATTTTATTATATCACAAGTTTTTTTATCCACAACAGATTTTTTGAATTTTGTTAAGTATAATTAATATAAGAAAAGAACTGCAATTTTATTTCTAAAAAAAACTAATTTGTTTACGGTTCAATTTCACAAACATACAAAATAAATAAGTATTTTTGTTTGCATGGATACAGACAGACGAATGCGGTGTTATATAGTTATTTATTGTTAAATATTTGACATATTTCCAGCTAGCGCCATCTTGTGATGAGATGTTGGTTAAATGCGCGTGGGCCGGTGAAATACAAAACTGTACCACAATATTCGATATACAACGCACCGCACGCGGATATTGCTGTGCTTTCAACCACGTGCTGAATTACACCATAAAGAGGTGACTGACATTTATTCTTATTAAAGGAAAAGTTATAGAAATAGAAAAATAAAACAAAACAAAGAAAGAGTTATTTTATTGGAGGGAATAATAATAAGCTTTTAAAAATGTAAGGATACAAATATATATATATATATAAGATAAGAACCGATGTGACAAGTCTATAACGTCTATAAGTCTATAGCGGGTTTGATTCCGGGGTTGTACATAACAAACAACAGGACAAATAGTAACATTAGAAAAAATAAATAAAAAGAGCAGAGAAATAAATAAACTTGTAATAATTGACGCATTACATTATCCAATATAAAGCCACTATTCAACACTAGAAATAGTGACGCTAAAAGTGTCATGTATGTACACTGCACTAACTAGGGTCACTAACTTCAATCCCCACTTAACTCATAACAATACGCTAACTTGATAAATATTATTGATTATTGATACCTTATTAATGTTTTATTTCAATATACAAATAATAGAAATAATAAAAAATAATTGATTTACACTTAATTTAAATATATTAAGTCTAAGACTGTACCAGGTCTAAGGAAGAGAAGTATATGGTAAAAAGACAAAATAAACCAGGACTCCTGTACGGGTTGAACGTCATCCTGGACGCCATGGTGGAGGACTACGCCTACGCCATGTACAACATGCACGGGTTTGAGGTGACACATGTATTAAACTATGACTATATTGTACATTATACGATATATTTTTTTTTGTGTACAATTTTGCATTAAATTTTTTTACCGATTTAGTAAGATTTGGGTAATATTTTTAGACAAAAAGGGGATTTTATAAGTTTAATGTGTTTATCTGTGTATGTATTTTTGTGTCATGTCATAACTACTATACGAATGAACTGATTTATTTTTTATGAGACGTGTGTCGAGATAGTTCTTGTATGTATCGAGGACAGAGCCGTGTTCATGAAACTACTGACATGATTTCGGACACTATTATCTATACATATAAATAAAATTGAAGTGTCTGTTTGTAATTCTAGACCGATTTTAAACCGAGTTTCAATGTCGGATAGCTGAAATTATAATGAATAACTTAGGCTACCTTTATTTAAAAAAACATTCCCCGCGAACAAAGTCGTGGACGAAGCTAGTACCTAATAATTTCAAATATTTGTTAAATACGTCCAATATTGTCTCGACGACAATAATTATAATATTATTACATAATTTTAAATAAATATGACATCTAATTTGACACTTGACAGATCTCATTAACAGAATGACAGATAACACAGATTAAACTACAAAATATTGTTGTTAAAAACACATTATATTAATCAGTAAGCACTTGCTAAGTCGTTAGATATTAATGATTCGTAAATATATACAGGTTCTAATATTCGATTCGTCTAACTTCGGGGATCCCACGAGTGGGAGAATGGTGCAAAGAATCTCGCAACCGGGATACATATCGTTCTTTGAAATTAAATCTGTCAAACAAATAGCAACTCGGGAAGTACGAAAATATCCCGCTACGACTGTAAGTATTTTCTCTAAAGGTAGGACTCGTGACTGACACCGAGTTGAAACTTAGGGTCTCGTCGGCAATCTTCGGTATTCTTTGTTTAGTTTAATACTTATTTCTTTTACCCTTTTGTCATGATGTTCGTTTGCGCTAATCTTTGAAACTGCTGAACCAACTTAAAAGATAGAATAGTTTTTATCTCATATAATACTTTTGCCCATTCAGGTGTACCTGACTTTTTTATTTTTATAAATACAGGGATTAATTCACTTCTAAGTTATATAAGTTTACAATAGATGGCAGTAAAACTTTCACAATTTCCCTCTTCTTATTGATAGGTTGTGTAAATATTTAATAGATGGCGCTGTTTCGTCGTTTCACATACATGCAACAATTAACGTGCGTGTACAGGTTTTACGAAATAATATTTAATATCTTTATATAAAATATAAAAGATGATATATAATTTATGATTTGAGGCGGTAGACGGACCAATAAGTACTGTCTCAAACATTCGTGCGTGGCTACAACAATTTAGAATAATATCTATAACATTTTTTTTAGCGTAAATGTTTCTTTCACGACGAAAATAAACACAGATTCGGTGACTTGTACTCTTATAGTTACTGTATAATGGGTTGTCGGATAAAAGCAATACAGTCCCTTTGCAAATGCACGCCATTTTATTTTCCCATAACCGGCAGTGACGTTCCCATCTGCAGTATGAACGACTTGGGATGTTTAAACAAACACATAGGTAAGATACTTTTTATAAAGAATAACACACTAAGAATATGTGTCGAAATATATTTAGTGGCAATATAAACAAATTTTAAATTAAATAAAAGTCATCGCCACTCGAACCCACGATTTCTGGGAAACCGTCGCTTAAAACTTAGCTATTATGTCACTCTATATAACCTTCTTTATGTATTTATATAAAGATGAAATTTTCTTTACTCATGTACAATTTAAATGCTATTTCATTGACAATTCATAATATATTTTAAGTTGGATATTTCTCTTAAATCTTAGTATAAAAGTAAGAAATGCGAATTATTTTTCTTCTGCACAGATAAAATGACATACATATACCCCTTGAACGCTTTGAACCAAGAAGGGCTTGAAGGCGTGCACCAGGACGCTTTGCGCTGCTCCGAGTGTCTTCCGGATTGCGAACTCACCAGATACCACACGAAACACTCCAAAACAAAATTGTCACTTGTGGAGAATAACAATAAGGAGTTTGTTGAATATTTCTTGTAAGTTACATATATTATTTTGAAAACTACAAGGGATAATAAAAATATACGGTCTCTTTGAAACATATTTTAATAATAATTAAAAAATTTTCTGGATCCTTCAATTAATTTTGTAGATTACAAAATACCACAGAGCAGATTGACTTTTTTTTAATATATTTTTTTTAGTAATGGCGCAAACATGTCTAACAAAGGTCTACTCAGTATTTACCTTGCAAAAAATACTGGAGTTCTTAATCGTCTTGACATTGTGTCCTACTGGTATGAAATTATAAGTTAGTATCTTGGTTGTAAATTAACATTATTATTAACTGTAAGTTTCAGAGGAGAATACTTATATGGTCCTCAATTTTTTTTCAGGTAATATTGGTGGTTTTTGTAGTATTCTCGTTGGATTTTCTTTTATTAGCATTCTTGAATTTTTTTACTTTTTTATATTCAGATTTTCTTTTAATTTGTATCTTTATTATGTTAATAACAAATAAGACATCAAACATTATTATATCAATTACTCCACCTGTTTAATTAATTACCTATTTTGTTTCTAATTTTGGAGTTAGTAAAGTATTGACTTATGTTAGGGTCTCGTATACTGTAATATTATTTAAATTTCCCACGGTATTATATCTTTCAATTGCTATAAGCAAAAATATATTTATTATAGTTCATTTATTATTCCTTTATATAAAATATAAAAAAATATATGGTAATGTTGTAAGAAAATTATATAAGTTAATATTAAGGAGTAAAATAAAAGTTTAAATATCTACTTAAAGACGTTCCTTTGAAATGTCTGTACACTACGTTGAATCCATATTGCGCATTTATAAAGATTGTAACAATATTGGTTTCATAGTAAGGTATATTATTCATTTTTATAAATGTATTATTAACACGTAAATATGTATAACATGTAAATTGTAATGTATATATACATTTTATATGTTTTTTGTTACGTTTTATAACTTTATATAAATTATTCCCTAACTATTTCCGAGAATGCGCGTCATACAACTGTCAAAAAGGCCGTGGATAAACTGGACAAAGGTTTGTCGTCGCAATTTTGTAATGTCGCATAAAATGTCTGGTAATTCTCCAGCCGGAAAAAGCGATGGTAAGCTCCCAATATTATTTTAATTCTTGTTTGTGTTATTAACCATATTAAATAATTTAATTCTTAATTTTAGGCGATGAGCAATCCGTCCCGCCAAATCCGGTGGAATCCTTAGGATCTAGAATTCGCGACTTAGATGTAGATTCTATTCGAAGATATTTAGCACAGAAACTAGGTTTTTACGAACCATCAGAACCTTCAACGTCGGTCGATAAAGTTTTGGATGAAGTGGATTTAAATGGTATCGTTAAGTGGATGAAAAGTACAAGATGTCAAAATGTTATTACATTGTCAGGCGCGGGCATATCTACATGTAAGTTTTATTAGTTTTGTACATTTATTAAATACATAAGTATCTCTAAAGAACATGTTAACTATGTGTCGTAATATTATAATATTATCCTTATAAGGATAAGGATAATAATATAATATTTTGCTATATTTATTTTCAGCTGCTGGCATTCCTGATTTCCGAAGCCCCGAAACCGGGTTGTATCATAATCTACAGAAGTACAATCTGCCAGAACCACAGGCCATATTTGAAATAAACTTTTTCCGCCAAAATCCAAAACCATTTTTTACATTAGCAAAGGAACTTTTTCCCGGTAGTTTCAAACCTACTGTGTCACATTATTTTATCAGACTCTTATATGAAAAAGGTAATTTTATATAAGTCATACATACACACACACACCAATATATACAAAATTATAAAGCATTACTATAATTTTTATTGTGTTCTGACATAACTTCTATTATATTCTAATAATCAAATACTTCTTTGCAGGGCTTCTCCTACGTCACTACACTCAAAATATAGACACACTGGAACGGGGTGCTGGAATCCCTGAAGAAAAGTTGGTCGAGGCTCATGGTACCTTCTACACATCACATTGTATCGAGTGTCGGAAACAATATCCCCTGGAGTTTATTAAAGGTTTCGTGTGATCTATAATTCACAACTAATTTAAATTGTATAATGTATCAAATGCAATTTAATTAGTTATAAATGTGTAACAATATATTATTTTAACAGATATAATATTTGCCGACCAAATTCCTATATGCACGGAATGCCCGGGAGTTGTAAAACCCGACATAGTATTCTTTGGTGAAAGTCTCCCAGAACGATTCCAGCAATGCCTTCAAGAAGATTTCCAGAAATGTGATATGCTTATTATCATGGGTTCCTCACTCGAAGTGCAGCCATTTGCTTCATTGATTGATATGTGAGTACTGTAATATAGTAATACAGTAATTAATAAATTTGAAAACTCGTAATAAGAAATAAAAATCTTGTATCCAATTGCTGATAATTCCACCACACAACTATTAACCAATAACACACAAGGCTCTGAATTACACAAAAAAATCACATCCTTTTGACACCCTTATCAAAACACTACTTGTGTTTGCGATTAAAAGTAAATTATCATTTTATTCACTTACAAATCAATTTAAGGGTCCCGGAATGGTGTCCGCGTCTGTTAATCAACCGTGAGAAGGCTGGTATCCGTTCACCACTGCTCCGATTATGGGGCATGAGTGGGGGACTCCAACTAGACGAGGACTCAGTGAGAGACGTGGCACTGCTAGGAGACTGCGATGATGGATGCCAGGAACTGGCTGATAGACTTGGATGGGGGGTAAGTTATTTGTGATCAATATATTTATTCTTATGTTTGTGCTACTATCAATACTAGCTGTGCCCATGGCTTTGTTCGCATGCAATGTTAATTAAACAAAAGTCCTATTAAAATCATTCCAGCCATTTCAGAGATTAGGCAGACCAAACAGACAGTCAGAGACAATTTTTTTTTTATGTAACTACTGTATATGCTTTCATATGCACTTAGTGAGCTATTAATTGGGAATTAAAAACAGATACTTCTATTTCATTTATACATATAAATATCAGTCTCCATGACTTTAATTTCTATAAAACCAAACTTTACAAATAATAGATTAACTCAGATTGTATTCAGCAATAAGACAAAAAGAATTAACTATTTATGTTATTATTCCCTTTTATTTGTATTCACAATTCAACAAACCAAACCTTAATGATATGATTACCGTATTACAATAAAATTATTATCTTACACAATATACATTGTAGAATACTTTATCCTTTCCAGGAAGAGCTTCGTGAGTTAGTTATTCGAGAACATGAACGTCTAACACTAGAAGGTGGACTCTTCTCTCCACACTCACCGGTACTGGAGATACCTGGACCCAGCATCCCGGGAGACAAGCCTTGAGATGGTTAGACAGGGTTTTATATGTGGATATGCAATGTCAAAAGATATGTCAAATAAATTTCTCTCTTAATTACAAACTTCTCTCTGATTAATATATATACAATTTGTGTGTATATACTTAGTACTGTATAATTAATGCTCAGGTATAATTCATTTATATGCCTATTATGCTTCTAATAGACAATGAAAATATTATAGCAGTAATTCATATGTAATCCAAAGTAAAATCTATAAAATAATCAAAGTAACCGTAGTACCATTTAAAATAAGATTATTCTTGAAACGGCTTCATTTAATCTCCTTGACATACATTTAAATAGAAAAATATTATTAGGTAAAAAAAAAATACCATTCCTTTGAATATTTATTTTCATTCACTTTGCATTAATATTATAATTAATTTCTGTTTAATCCTTTTATTTATAAAATATGTATTTTATTTCACATTATTAAAAATTAATGAGTTTTTATTGACTGTACTGAAGCAATATAAAATGAGCATGTCTCTCCGATACTCACTTCAATTGATTTTGAAAACAATAGTGCCTTGTCATGTAATTAGTTATTTATTTTTAATTTATAATAGTTTTATTTATAACATAACCGGTTTAAGTTAAAAGAAATCTTCATTATAAGAAAACAATTTATTTGGAGTTGAATTAATATCTAAATCAATATTTTTCTATGAAATTATTTCTGAATATTGTTGACGGAGATGAATATTTTGTCTACAAAATAGAATAAATTAATGTTTTGACGATATTAGCATTAAATTATGATATATGTAGGATTTTATTAATCATAATCATTTTGTTAGAATATTTCATCACATGTTGACATTTAAAATAATTGTTGATAATATTACATTGCCATATAGCTTGAATGTACAGACGGAAAAAACATTGTGACTAATTATTTTAATATTAATTTGTTTTATATGTATTTGTGATACAATATTAAAATACTTAATATTCTGCGACTTAAATATTTAGTGTCCGATATTAAATATTGAACTTGTAATGCTAATGAAGAAGTATATAAATTAGGTTATTTTATTATCAAGAGAATATCTTCGTGTGGGTTGAAATAAAGATTTGTATTTTTTAATTACGAGTGGATTATGTAAAGCTTTATTTATTTTTACTATAAAATGTTATTTATTGTTGAATGTCCTTATTTTGGTTGTAATAAATTAAATATTTTGCCTCAACTTTTATTATTCTTCTTTCGATAAATGTCTTCTAATTAAATAAAATAGGATTTCTAATTTAGTAGAATGTTGGCAAATATATCAGAGCAGCGTTCACTGTTTTAAAAACAGCACATGTTGATTTCCCACAGGTGATGCTGTCCTGGCCAGTGGGGCTAACAGCAGACAATAAAAAAAATGTTGATTTCAAATCGACTACCAGGTTTCAATAATTTATATATATACATTTTTTAATAAAAATATCAATGTTTTTTAAGTTATTTAAACTTGCAAATAGTACATAGTTTTTTAGTTTTCAAATTAAAGAATACTGTAAAATTTTAAATTATTATCTGTATTAAAAAACGGACATTTTAGACCGCCATATTCAAAATGGTGTTTAAAGATGCATATTATGAAGTAATTAAGAGCTTTGAAATCACAGATAGTACTGTAAATAGTGCTTCAAATCGTTGCCATTTGTTAAGTATGTAGTTACAAAACTACTATGACAAAAATAACATTAATTATTATTAAGTATTGTTATTTTTAATTAGTAATAATTTGATCAACTTTTCATTTCATCTCACAAGAAAAACGTAATTATATATTTTTTGTGCGTAATAAATATATTCTCTGAAATTTCACGAATTCGAATATTCGTTACATCACTAATGCCTGTATACCAAAACAAAGCAGACATTTTTTTTTTATGTTGGACTTAAGTAATAATAAATCGGCTTCATTGTCAGTTTATCAAAGTCTAGAGAGGAATAAGGTTCAAATACAATCATTCAGTATTCAACATATGGTTAAATGAAAAATATTAAAGCAATTTAAATGCTTCTTAAATTTGTTTATCAATAACAGTACAATAAGATTCAGCAAATTAATTTGAATTTAATATTTCTTTGTAATTTAAATTCTATGTACATTGACTTGATAATATAATAAATTCATTGTTTTTATTTACCAGTTACAGCAATCATATTATCCTTTTTAATTAATTTTAAAGTGTTTGATTTACAAAACAGTTTGTGGTTAATGAATATTTTTAATGCAATTTTACAAAAATAAGTTATTCTATAATTAAAACTAAATATACATTTAATTTAATTTACAATCTACCAGATTCTGATCCGTTGTTCTTATAGTTATTGTCAAAAGGATTCAACAATCATGAGAAATTCCATCACATATTAATGTAAGATTAAAAAATAAAACTTAGTAAATACTTTTTAAACTAAATTAATGCTATTCCTTGGCATCTGTTATTCCTTCGGTACTGATGGCAAACATGGCTTCGGTCTCCGGCAAACATGGACTGTCATATATCTTACACACTCTGTTATCACCTCTCCCTTTACGCAGGTAGAGGCGTGTGGTTGAGGCATGAGCGATGATGTGACCTCCGATAGGTTTCTTAGTGTCTGCATTGAACACTCCCACCGAGTCCACTGCGGCCACTACTTGGTTTGTTATTATTACCGCTACACCAAACTGTAGGAAAAGAAATGATGCAAATCATTGTTAAAGCTGCAAACAACAATTATCAATTACAATTGTGTAAATAATCAACATGTAGATTGTTTTGTAGATACCTCAAATGGTAATTTGATAATTAATTTCTGCCAAGCCTTATATATGTAAAAGGCAATCTATATAGTATAGTATAGTTATAGTTATAGTATAGTTAAAATTGGTGTGTACCTCGTCAGCTAATCTAAGTAACATTCTCATAAACCGTCCAAGGTGTAGTTGTCTTGAGTTCAGCTCTCCTCTACCAGAGTAGTCAGTTCTATAGAGTGCCGTTGCACTGTCTACTATGAGCAAGGAATATCTGTACATGGACATGCCTGGATTTTATTATAAATGAAAAGTACCTAAATTTAGACACAGAATTTACTATGTATTATGCAAAAAGAAAGTGGGCATAATGCTAGAATATTTAAATAAAAATTATTGTAATGTATATTCATATAATATACCTTGATTCAGCCATCATAGCACAGGCTTGTACCAATAATTGTGTTTGATGGTCAGTGTTATAAGCTCTAGCGTATGCCACATTATCAAGGACCGCAGCACCCTCCATGCCGTATCTCTGAGCTACGGCTAGCAATCTTTCTGGTCGGAAAGTGCCTTCAGTGTCTATATACATACATTTGCCTTCTCCACCAGATTGCTCAATGGGAAGCTGGAAAAGTCAAGAATTTTTATTTAAATATTCATTCGGTCAACTTTTGAAGTTTAAAATTCCAGTTGTGCTGTTCTAGAAGGTAAATCTTTGAAAAAGAAAAAGCAAGAAATTACAGATATATTTTTTTAACTTATATTATCAGTTTATAAATTTTTTTGCTGTATTGACCAGTGATTCATGTTCACAATTGTTAAGAGAGAGTTTATCAGAACCCCGTTTATTAAATCAGACGAGTTACACAAATCTTAATTTGATTTTAAAAACATATGTTGTATGGTTTATTTTTTTAACATTGCCTATATATACCTGACAAGTCACTGCTAGAGTGTGACACAATTGTGTTTTTCCTGTTCTGAACTCTCCAAAAATCTCAGTGATTGAACCAGTTTCTATACCACCACCAAGTAATCTATCGAGTTCCTTTGATCCTGTAGTTAGCTGGATTATTTCAGCTCTGAAATAAAATGTTACATTAGCATATCCTTAAAAATTATTATTTTTTTGTCTGTATTATAGTGATTATTGAAGATAATGAACCTTTTCTGATGGAACTCTGTAGCTGTAGTAAATCCCATAGGAACCAACTTTGAAGCCTCCGCAAGAATTTTATCAGCTTTAGCTTCAGAAATGCCTTTTATTGTTATTAACCATTTCTTTGGAGCATATGCGACTGACTCCACGGTGTGGTATCCTGCCTCTTCTAACTTTTTTATATCCCCAGACGTTATTCCATTGCCCTGTAAAGGAAACAAAATAACAAAAATTTTCGAGATATTAGTTATTATTTCTCAACACCAATAAAAAATGAATATACTCAAACCTCCAATTTTGTAATTAGCTGCGGTCCACATTCGTCTAAATCTTCGTCTACTGACGCGGTAGTGGCAGTTGCTGTAGCAGCCATTCTAATTTAATTAATTATCACCTGGACATTAAAATACTTTAAACTGTATTCGATTTCTCTTTGTTAGAATTTGTCCATAACATTTAAACTATTTCTCCGTACATGTCAAAACAAGTCATATGAACATGTCAATTGTCAAATTTTTTAAAGATGATAAATTTTCCCTCCTTTTTCACTATATTTCAAAGAATTTTAAAGAAATAAAAAAAAGTAACTAATTAAATTTAAGTAGTAGAAATAAGTGTATAATTTTGTTTTTTGTAAAATAATAGTGTAAAAGACAGGACATTAAAAAAGTACAGCTTGTAGGTATACTGCAATTAATATATTCAAATATTATAATGCAATGATCTCTTTTGACGTAACTAAATAAAACATAACAAAACCAATTACATCGTACTATCTTCTACTGAATCCACAGCAGGTGTACAACTTTATTCTAAATAAGTTTTCTAGAGATAATTTTCGATTTCATTTATCTTTGTATAGATATTAATCATCAGATTACATCGATTTTATGTCAATCTATATTTATCGCGATCCATATCTATATTATATAACTGCAGATACAAAATCTGATCTCAATGAAAATTATTCTTCCATGTAATATAAAATAATTATTATTGTTCAAAACCTAAATTATAAGCTTTCAACAAACGTACCACAATTCATTATCTTTTTTATATAGATGAGCAAACTATAGTTAGTACTATTAGTTTGTAGCGTGAAGTACTGTGATGAAAATTAGTCACAGGAACCATCACTTTACCTTGAACTTCAATTTAAACTTACGTTAGTCAGTGATAGGATATAAATGACATTCATTCTGCATTTCCCTATACACCAACCCTGATCTTCGTTTATAAATAATCGCGAAACGTGATGGATTTGAGGACGTTCAGGACTCTGATGTTTCCTACGTTCATTAGATGATCTGGTTTAAAAGATATGGTCACATTCTCCTGGTTATTGTGCTTATTGTCGATATTTAATATGGCCAAATAAGCAGCAACAAAAATGTAAAATGTGGTAAAGCTTAGCTTTAGAAGTCTGAATGCAGCTTGCAAGGCTTGGTTCGCCTCATCTTTCGTAAGGTGATTCAGGGAAACAGTTTTCGAAAGTCATCTCCATTCACCAATGTGCTATATTAGACGTTTCAATGCATTTGTGTCTATATTTGCAAATGCCCACGGGCAAAATTTGAGATATCGTCAGGTTTACCGTCTAGTCGTTTGCCACCATTGCTGAAGGGCCAGTGCCATATTAATAAAGCCATCTTAAAGCCCTGATATGTATAAAAATCTTGTAAGCCAATATAAACACTTGACCGTAATCTGACGTCAAACCTTTTTAAAAGAATGTGAAATCATGCAGAAGTAAAAAAAATAACTCTCAAACAATGTCATGGTATTGACTTTTATGTAACGTATATCTTACTCGTATATAAGTTTATTTTCACTTATAGTCATCTTTTTAGTTACAGTGGATATAATAATACAATTATATATATAATACAATAATACTTTAATAATATGATTTGGGATCTTATAATTATATTATAAGATCCCAAATCATATTATTAAAGTTTTTATAACATTCGTAAACATAATTTTAGAAACTGACGTTCGCAATTCAATTCAATTCCTCGAATATAAAAAGTTCAAATCTTCGAGCATCCACATACTTTTTACAATTTAAATACCTATAAAAATATTGATATTTTTTGTTATCTGAACGTAATTTCAAAGTATATCATGAATACCGCGCATTATTATATGGCAATGGATAAATCTACTATGGCCAAAAAAAATATTGAAATTGCAAATATTATATTCTATTCAATGTCGGTAAATAAATCAATTATGACAGCAATATCAAATGAGGTTATAAGCTAAAAAAAAGATAGGTTTGTTCAATCATTCATCGTTTATGAATCAATAATTGAAGCTTTGATAGATATGAATAAAAATCTAATCATGTGCTCCAATTAAAGAATCGAAGGTAAAAATAATTGCTCAACTCACGCTCTAAAAGTAAAATAACAAACCATTACCATAAAATAAATTTAATCAGCAACATAATTCAAGATAATAATAATTAAAGCACATTTTTAAATTATATAAAAATCTCTGATATAAAATTTATTATTATTAATCCGCAGGAAAATTTATCAGTCTTGCACATGTTATAGACCGTCGCTTTGTCTTTTTGTCTGAATGTGACATGACAAATGTCATGTATGTTGGTTTCAACGTATTTCAGTTATGCCGTTTCTAGTATATCAATGCTTAAAGTTTCAAACCCAATAGTGCCTCAATGAAGTTTTTTTTTACTATAAATTGCTCAAAATCTATCGTTTAACTATTTTGTAAGAAATGCAAAGGGTGCATTAAATGCGTTATTATAATGCTGGCCTATTTTAAAACGAAGAGTTAAGTTCATTGTGTGTAAATTCACTGAAACTTTGTAACGTTTTGTTTATTTTGTTATTATTGAAATTTAATTATAAGTTGGAGAGTGTTATTACAGAAGAAGTTATTTCATTAAGTATGAGATCTAAATAGGCCCTCCTGCCAATCCGTTTGCCGTACACAAGTGATCACTGGTATTAATTCGAAGTGAAAAAGATAAATAAAAAAATATGAGAAAAAGAAATAATAGTTTTGTGTTTACTAAATGTATAACTTTTCGGAGCATCGTTTTTTTAAACAATATATCAATTATAATAATATAGTTATTAATGCCTAGTATACAAATTTTAAATTAATTCTTTCACTTCATTTTACTAAAATCGGGTAAATTTAAATTTAAACAGCAAATAGATTGAAATTCCAAACCTACATATAATATTAGAAATGAAGAAAAAAGGAAAAAAATAAGCGAACTGTATCGCAATATGTTTAATTAGGTAACGATAACATAATTATGTTATAAATTCAATAAAGAATTAATAAAGCAATAAATTGCAGGAATATATATATTATAATTGTAATGTCCAAATTGATTATTTCACTGGATAAAGACTACTGGTTAAACATATTAATTAGAAGAATATCATTACAATAATTAATTAAATATAGTTGACTTAAGACACCAACATAACTTATTTATATATTGAAGGCATATTTTATATATCCTGTACATAATGAGAAAATTATAATATTGAATGATTCATTGTTTAACAATTATTATATGATGTACAAATATGATGTAACTATGACGTCATGGTATGAAAAAATGTTGGTGCAATATATATATATATATATATATATATATATATACTTATGGAATCTTCTATATATATATATGTAAGCGATTTACCACACACGGATTCATCGTGAAATCTCCGAAATCTGTCCGATTAACTTAACATTTTAAAAAGTTACATCTTTGGTGATGTAGACGTCCACTAAGAACGGAATTCCTATCCCAACGGTTTTAAACAAATTTCAAGTCAATCGGCCTTATACCTACAGAGGTTTCATGATGAGTGTGTAAGATGGATGACATAGATGGACGTAAGAATTACTATAGCAACGGTTACCATAGCCTCAGTTACCATGACAACGGTTACCTTGACAACAACTAGTAGTAGTAGTTGCAATAGTATGTCCAACGAAGCGGGCGGGAATCAGCTAGTACTTACAAAATTGTGATGGAAAGTACACTAATGAAGTTCTAATGTTTATATTTATGTAATAATATCTATACCTATTTAATTATTTGCATTTATTTAATATTTATGTATAAACAGAGACATTACATTATAAGAATTAATCAGTACACATCATCACCACGTGATCTAAAGTTAATATTATTTATTTAATGTCAAGTACAATAGTTTATTTTATATTTCGACTCGCTTAAAGAGCCTAGCAATGAAACCATGCTACATTACACCATGGTAGTATCCATTGTGTAATAGTGCATGGTGAATGATTCGATTCATAATTCCAACAGGTGCAAGGCTAGACATGTCACCATACAAAGACCGACCCTGACTTTCGGCATTTTTTTTCTGACAACATAACTTCTTGTCTGACAAATAACTGTCTTGTCAGACAAACTTTAAGAAATCATAACGTTGTTTATAGTTATTTTCACACTATTAAGTGTATTAATTAGCGTCACCTCTTGTAGTTGACTAATTAGTGTATCAATATGTCACAAAGATATCTAAATAACCACAGCTAATTTCCTCATAAAAAATATTATTTTGATAAAAATAAGCTGTCACGTGTTAAGAGTTATTCATATTAAAATTTCCCATTGACATTAAGAAAAATAAAACATTGATTTTCCGTAATGTCATAATATCCTGGTAATATTATTAGGTATGATTTAATTTATAATTGTAGAGTAATACCTATTTTAATATTGCATAACAATTATATAATGAATAAAAATCAATATTTACTGTTTGTGTTTCATTTTAGATATCTGAAAATTAATATTATCATTTAGACGATAATCCATAAATCGTATCAAGGTTATAAATTGTTACCATCCAGATAAGGAATAAAACTTACTGCCGCTATTATACGTAGACACGCATTCATCTTTTAAGAATGACACTGAATGGATGGTTGTTCAAATAAAAAGATAATTAAAGATTGGAATGTCGGTTATTGAATAGTGCTGTGCTTTTTAAACTTCTCAAACGTGGCCAAGCGATTGTTTTTTTTTTATTTATGCTGCTGAATGTTCTTGTACCCACGTCTGTTCATTGTCAGTGTGACTCTCGCTGTACCAAGTGCTTCACAATTCAAATTAAATAATCAAAGTGAAAATGTGGTCAATATTGTTTTATTTGTTCGTTATATTTGAAATAGTGTTTTCGGAAGATGTATACAGAGACCCAGTTAAATATAGGAGCGATCTTTTACAAAGAGAATTAGATATGATGTTAGGCAGTGACATCGTGCTGAATGACGACGAGGAGAAGGCTAATAATATTATTATGGACCTTAAGAGAAAAGAGTTAGATTACGGTTTTGACAATCCTCAATATTTTAATTTTTCTCACAATTTCTTCGATTACAAGGATGAGGTTAAGAAGTTTAAATTATTTAAAATTATTCAAAGCATGCCCAAGGGTGCTGTTCTTCACGCTCACGACACCGGCATCCTCAGTCCCGATTACGTTTTATCATTAACATACGTTGATGATCTTCACGTTTGTTTCGAGGAAAATGACATCCAGCTCCTGTTTGCATTCGAAATACCAACAATACCTTGTTCAACGGCGTGGCAGTTGATGAAGAATGCCAGATTTTCGTCGGGTAATGTCCAAAAGTTTGACGCTTCACTGAGAAAATATTTCACAATTGTTATTCATAATCCCAATGAGGTCCACACTGACGTCAACGCGGTGTGGGCGGAGTTTCAGAAATATTTTATAAGAACAAGTCCCTTGTTTACCTTTAAACCGATCTGGCAGAAGTATTTTTATGATACCTTAAAGGCTCTAAGGGATGATAACGTTATGTACCTAGAACTAAGAAGTGTTCTGCCTCGTCTATATGATTTGTATGGAAACGTGTACGACGAAATAGATACAGCAACCACTTATAAAAATGTGTTAGATAGATTTATGTCCGATTATCCAGATTTCTATGGTGCTAAATTAATTTATGCCCCATTAAGGAATGTTGCTACAGAAACCGTCGAAAACTATATAAACATTGCGAGACGATTACAGAAGCAACTACCCGATTTCCTGGCTGGATTCGATTTGGTTGGTCAGGAGGATTTAGGAGTTCCTACCAAAAACTTTATGAATGTCCTCTCAAAATCAATGAACGAATTTGATTATTTCTTTCATGCTGGTGAAACAAATTGGTACGGAACCAGTTCGGATGAGAATATAGCTGATGCTATCGCGCTGAATACAAAGCGAATAGGCCATGCTTTCGCAATAGTGAAACATCCTGTATTATTGGAAGAGATACGAAAAAAGAATATTGCTTTAGAAGTGAACGTGGTCTCCAACGCAGTACTCAAATTGGTATCAGATATCAGGAACCACCCGTTGGCGATACTCCTGGCTAATAACATACCGGTGGTAATATCGAGTGACGATCCAGGCGTCTGGGAAGCCGAGCCATTGTCTCATGACTTTTATGTGACCTTTGTAGGAATCTCCAGCAGACACGCTGATTTGAAACTGTTAAAGAAGTTAGCTCTCAACTCTCTGTATTACAGCACTTATCCAAATAAAGATAAAATTGTCCACGAGTTCGAAATACGTTGGACGAAATTTATACATGAATTAGTTAGAGATCATTAATTTATTTTAAATTATACATATTTTTTGCTCACTTTAAATGTGTATTATTATTGTTGTTTTTGGTATTTTAACTATAGAATATTTAGGTGACATTTTTTGATTTTATTAAAGATACGAACAAATAAAATCTCACTCCGATAACGGCAAATATCTATCTGTTAATCTATTTTATTATCTTTCTATTTCGTTGACTTGTAATTTCAATTTTCAATATGATGTTATGTATATAAGATAACAAGTTAAAACTAAATACATCCAAGGGAGTACGAAAATATTTAATAACGCTGACTTGTTTTTTTTTTAATCAAACCCAATGTTAAAATATTAATATCTATAATACATCACCATTAAATAGAACGTGGTTGATGGAAAGAGTAGGAATTGTTAATTTAATTGTTTTTTTTTTTACAAATCGGTAAATTTAAATAAAATTAATAACCTAAAATACGTAACGTAACTTTTTGTTTTTGTTTAATTTGGAAAGTAATCATTCCGATGGCTGATCACAGTTCATCCTATTATAGATAACTACCTACTAGTTAAAGTTCAAAGATTAAAATAATAAGAAATAACACTAAATAGAAATGAGCAATCCACAAATCCAATTCTCTTATGTTAGTTAGGAAAACAATTAAATTTCGAATTACAATGACAGTTGATAGAAAGTTTTAAATAAATTTAAATATAGCGCCATCTTCCAATTATACCAATCCAATATATAACGTTATTGAAATGTTAGGTATAACTTATAAGTTTCCTGGGCATTATAGGTTATCTTTTTATTTGTATTATCCCTTAGGGCCCTTGACTGGGGAAAATGAGGGTTATTTGGGACTACCACAGAAGTTGCTGCCATTTTTTTTTGCTGATATTCATTAACGGTTGTTGCCGCCATTATATTGGGACGCCTAGATAACGCTTACACATTCCAACACCACCCCCGACAGAACTACCCGCAACGAGGTGCTATGAGTTGCAGGCATAGAAAAATAAAAAATCTAATGTTTTATTGAACTTAGGCACAGTATCGTTAACGAGCCGAACTTTTGCACATGTAGATCCGTGAACAAAATTGTTATTCTCCAAATACAAAATTTTATTTGTTTTATTATAATTTGAACTTTACCTTTAATATTAAGATTTTTTTCAATGTTAAAAATTATTTGATTTCAGATTAAAAAAAATAAAATTACTACTTCTGTAAAGTACTTATGATATTTAAATGGTTCATAGCAGTTTTTATCGAAGAAAAATTAATTTAAATAAAAATTTTATTGTTTAATTATAAGAATTTTATTTCAGATATATGGGTAAGATAGATTTGATTTTGACAATTGACAGTTATAAGTTTCAAATAGGAAAAACACAAATAACAATTAACAAGTACAGTTGATAACAGTTAAAGATTTTTTAAATAATTACTTTTTATTTTGACCTTATAATATATTACATGAATACGCTAAGGATATTAATAAAACTTATTTAAAATAATTAAAAGATATGGCGGAAATATCATTAAAAATTCAAAATCAATTATTTAAAGTTAAAAAAGAAACATTGTGCGAATACAGTGACTATTTTCGGGCTATGTTTAGTGGAAATTATGTAGAAAATGAACAGAAAGAAATTAGTATAGATGTAAGAGTTTTAATTTAATAATTTTATAAATATATTTTTAAATGCAAAACTTCATACATATATTCATACATATATTATGTTCTTTGCAGGTGCTAGATCCTAATATAATGAGTATTGTTATTCAGTACATGCAAATTGGTCTAATAGATTTATCAGACATGTCTCTATCCACTATTGGAGATATTGCAACAATAGCAAATTTTTTGCAAATAACTGAATTAATCAAGCAGATCGAATATACTTTAGATATACAAACATGTGAGTCTAATTGGATGGAGACCATGGCAATAGCAGAAAATGCTTCTTTTTCCAAGTTAGAGCAATATTCCGCTGCATACGGCCTCTACTCATTTCAATCTATGAAGCCGGAGTACATCCACACAATTCATAAACTGGTTTGGTATTTATCACACCCATATCTAGATTGTCCGTCTGAATTAGATGTCTTTAAGTTTGGATTTGAATGGATTTCAAAAAATGAAACTGGAGCAGATGCCTTACTCATTATCCTTGGCTGCTTAGACGTAAAAAGAATGACAAACACAGAGTTTGAGGTAATAAAGGTATTATTAAATGGTTTTGGTGATAGTTTAGCTGCTAAAGTAGTAAATTGCCTCTGTGAGTTATCAAAAACAGAGCAAGATATATCTTTAGAATTATTAGATAACAATAAAAATAAAATATTTGAAAAATTTACTGAAAGAGTATGGAATGAAATTAAAAGTATTATTACTGACAGTAAGAATCGTCTTTTAAAATATACTCCAATAGTGCCAATGTGGATATTGAAGGACTCAAAACCTGAGCTGCTACCTCATTGTATGTACACGTATTCTGATAAAGGGTTTGAGCAGTGGTTGGAGGTGGCAGAAAAGAACTTATGGGGCTGGAATATTATAGCTTGGGGCTTAACAAAACTGGTTGTTGTATGTGGGGAGCACGGAAGAGGCACTGGCATATTTATGAAAGATGTTAAAGTGTATGATATTTTAAAAAAAGAGTGGACAAGGCATGGTGTTGATCTGCCCCCGAGAAGACACAGCGGTTTAGCAATTGTTGGAGATTTTCTTTACATAGTAGGAGGAGTGGGTGGTTTTAGGTTAGTTGTTAATAATAGAAAGATTTTTTTGCTAAATTTTACATATTTTTGCTACTACTTTAATCTTAATTTCAGAGTAGTTATGGATACAGCAATTGTGTATGACTTGAAACATAGATCACATAGGAAGATAGCAAAACTACCAGATGCTATACAAAACCCAGCGGTGTGTTCTCACAAGGATAAGGTGTATGCTGCAGGACAAAAGAATATTTACCGCTATGAAGATTCGGGAACTACAGATTGTTGGAATAATATTGCAGGGACAGAGATTAGAATGAGTTGTTTGAGATCATTTAAGGAATATATTTATTGTATGCAGGGATACTTTAGTCATTTATATAGATTTAGACCAGACATGGATCAAAGATTGGAACTTATAACATACTTCTCTAATCTACCGGCAACTATGTGCAATTTAGGTGAGACTTAAAGGATTATTAGAAAATAGGAATTATGATAGACTATAGCTTTTTAACCAATCGGAGATTAACACTTATTAAATATTATAACAGAAAATTTATTTTTTGTCAAGAATTTTGAAATTTATAAAATTTTGATGAACTGAATATATATCTGTGACAAGGTTTCAAATCGATCTTTGTATAATAAACTGCAAAATTTCTATTAAAAACAATGATAAAAGGGCGGGAATTAAAGCTAATGCCCGCCATTATATTTTTCTATAAGATTTAAATGATTAAATAATGATGTATATCCATATCAATGTAATTCTTTCAGGCGATAGACTCATGGTATTTACACGCACAGTTTGTGGTCAATGTGACATTTTGGCAGTGGAGGAATATAAAGGGGAGTCAAAAGAAGAGAAACCTAAAGTGTTGTGCACACAGTCAAATACATCAATGAGAGTTAACGACGTTGCCGGTTCTTGTGCTCTAGTTATGACAATACCACCTATGTGCTCACAGCTCACACACTACCAGAGGAGATATTTAACGACATATTAAGTGTAATGGAGTAAAATAAAGGTTGTTATTCATTTACATTTATTTGGACATTAATTTACAAACACTAATTTGTTGTGTACGTACATATGTCTGTACATCAGTAAACACGTCTGTTAATACTCGAATTAACAATACATAGCATTATATGCGACTTCACTCAGACTAGCCGTCAACAATCAATATATAAATTTGCATTTCATACAATTTTTCATGCAAATAATGTCATTAAATACAATTTAATTCAAATCTGGTGTTAAACCTAACATATGTTATTTACAATAATAAAAAGCGATTATTAAACTCTTATCAACATTAAGGCCACTCATTAATCTAACATAAAGCACCGTACATATTGATCTTTGTTCACTCCTGTGATGGCACTCTGTGTTTATATGTTTATCTGTCGGCTGATACCTTAAAATACACAAAAAGCTCATTTTCATTGCAAATATACTTACACTAAATAATTGACGTTAAAATTATATAAGTTTACAATATTATAAATAAAATATTGCATATGGTTCGTGTTCTATAAAAATTTAATGAAACTGATCTTTAAATTGGTCAGTGTTGTAACTTGTGCATGTTTGTTAGTTTTTACACACTAAGTATATCAAATAAATAAGGCATGTATATAGTATAGACATAAGGCCACTCGCCAGTCCATTTATATCATCGTCATTTTCTTAAACTAAAACCGCGAAATAGAAAATAAATGAAAATAATATTTGGCAATGATACAGAAATGGAAGCACTACACTAAATCTAATTATCAATTACTATATAATATATTTGTTTTTATATAAAAAAATACCGTATCTCATACAACATTTGTGACAACCCTAAAACATTTTTTGCCAATCGTGAAGCTGCGGTAAATGTATCTAAAATATTTTTTTTTATATCTATCTGTCCGAAGTTATATTATAAACATCATTTATGACAACCCTAAAATTTTATTGCCGATCAAGAAGCAATGGTAAATGTATCCAAAATATTATATATATTATAAAATCTATCTGTGCGGAGTTATGCGATTATGTCCACCCCCCGGTGAGTTTGTGGAACAGTTCCTCGTCGAGGGTCTGGTTGGCGTCCTTGGACCTCATGGACAGGAAGATGTACCCCCCGATGAACTCGTGCACGACCTTGCAGTCCGCCGACTGCACCGAGAATATAATGTTGCCCTCCTCGAACTGCACCATCATGTGCTTTATCTCCCAGTTCACGTTCCACGCCTGGTAACATTATTAAATTATTTCAATGACTATAATACTTTTGAATAATAAATATTACTATAACATAATAATACTATGAGTGATACATCTAGCTGCATGTGCTAGAAACGGTCGTCGTTGGCTAGTATTGCGTCTGTTTCAAAAACAACAAAACGAAACCAAACAAATCGATATAAGTTCAAGATATTCGAATTTTAAAATTGTTCCAAATTGCATTTTTTTTCTTCTTTTTTTTTGTATTGTCTCTGCCGTTAGCCCCATTAGCCAAGTAGTCTATATAATATTATGTATATTATGTCATGCTACCTTCATGGTGCTGTAGCGCCAGGTCTTGATGTGGTCCCCAGTGTGAGGGTCGAGCCGCATCACGCGGTTGTTGGCTATGGAGATGATCTCGTCCTTGCGGTGCCCCATGAAGCGCACCACGAACAGCGTCTGCCCGTAGTCGGGCAGGTTCTGCCAGGTCTTGATGTACTGCAGCTTGGCCTCCAGCAGCGGCAGGTCCTTGACGTTGGCGTGGCTCTCCAACACGCGCTGCGTGAACTGGGGATGGTTTATATTAGTTATATAATCTACGAGATGAATGGACTCACGTTGACGAGCTTCGCATATATAAGTTACACTTCAATAGTAAGCCTTTCTCCAGATGAGATTTCGATGTGATCCGTTCAGTTATTCTAAGAGTGAAAAGGCGAAAACAATCACTTTCCTTTAGTTTTTTGAGGAATCTTCCCGCGATGTATTTCTCGGACTTTGACATATATATAAATTACAGTTCAATAATAAGTCTTATTCGAGATGAGATTTCTACGTGAACGGATCTGATAGTTGTTCTAAGAGTTTTAAAGCATTCACCTTCCCCTTGAGTTTCTTGAGGAACCTCCCCGCGATGTAGTTCTCGGGCTGCAAGTGGTCGAGGTGCGGCACGCTGTGCTGCTGCAGCGCTGCGGCGGGTTGGGGTCGCTGCAGAGCAAGAAGCGCGCGCACGCCGGCGGCCTCGCTCGCGAACGACGCGTCCGCTAGCGAGCGACCGCGGGACCCCAGACGACACGCCGCCACCCACTCCGCGTACTGATCCTCCTGGAGGGGATGGAAGAAGTTGATTAAACATTCACTGTACTGTTAAATAAGTCTTTCAATATTCTTCTTTCGCTAAATAAAGAGGATGTATTTAAAATATTTTTTAGAAGTATACAATAAAAAATATATGAGTTTTTTTGGCTCCTTTAGGGGTTAATCGAACATTTTATTCTGTTCTATGAAAACTTTCGATATACTTTGGATAAATAAAGGGGTTGTATTTATAATTTTTTTTTGAATATAAAATGAACAATAAAAAATAGATGATTTTTTTGGCTCCTGGGGGAGGAAAGGGTTGATTGAACATAACATTCACTGTACTATGAAATAAATCTTTTGATGTGCTTCTTTGACTTAATAAAGGGGTTTTATTTAAAAATAAATTAGTTTTTTTGGTCGGTGAGTGAACATTTGTAATGTAATGTAATAGTTACTTACGTTTTCGCATTTAAGCCACATTTCGTGCATGGTGTCCTCTGCCGGTATTTCCAATTTGATTCCGTATCTTCCGGACGCTGGGTGTGCGTCTGGGGTTACCTAAAAAAAATAGTGTTAAAAGGCCCACTTAAGATCTAGGAAAACAAAAAAAAATAAAAAAGCCAACAATTTACGAGTCAATTAGCCTCTTTACGGTACGGACTTTGTATTAAAATGCACACATGTACGCTCGTGGACCTAAGCTTCAACACATCAAATGTCCTACTAATTCCCCCCCTCCCCTCCTACCTCCGCTCCCCGGAGCTCGACGGCGTGCGAGGGCGGGTCCCCCCTGGCGGCCGCGTCCTGCGACCCGTGCACGCGCAGCACCCCGTCCCTGCACGACACCCAGCCGCGCTTGTACGCACGGAGAGTGAAGCGCTGACGACTGAGACGATATTAAGATTAGTTTAGATCCGCCTTAACGACCGTGTGAAGGGGATTAGTGTTAAACCATTGTGTGTAAGGCACTTAAATTGACAATTTTGTAGAAGTAAGGAGTACCTCATAATATTAAATTGAATAAGTGTCTGCAAAACTGATTGTGTGAGTGGGACTTCAATCGTCAATTTTGTAGAGTAAAGGTGTTAGTTAGGTGAGAAAGTGTCTGCAAAACTGTATTAAATAATGGCGCTAGGATAGCAAAAGATTACACGGTATATACAATCTTAACTTTAATTACTACATTAAGAACAAAACTATAAAACTACAAAATATCACACGGCAGTTTTCTATTGCGATAAATAAATATACCGAATTTAAAATTATTATACAATAATATATAATATTTTTGTGACCCGAAAAAAAAACAGAACTCAGATTAATATACAAACTATATTGAGCTGAACTTGATGTAAAAAAAATCTTTTTTTTTTCTACCCCTATCCTTACTTATTTGAGCAGTCATTCCTTTTTTAAGAAACATATATATCCTTTTTACAGTAAATATGATAATTAATGATTCTACATATATATATATACATTTATACATGGTGCGATTTAAATATATACATAATTAAATTTAAGTTGGGTTACTGTTTGATAAGATTTACATTTATAATAATTATTTACTGGACACTCACACTAAACAATTTTGTTAATGTGAAAGTTACATAACATTACACATACATACATACATCCAATTAAGTCTGTCACAGTTGTGATAAGGGCGCATGCATACTGTTTGGGGTAAAACAAAATTCTTACGAGATACAGTGATCGCTGTGACACGTCCTATTATCGAAAAAATAAAGATATATTCACATTAATATAAATATAAATACATAATTAAATTAATTTGTATTACGATATAATAATATGTGTATAAAGTGTGCATAGGGCGGAATGCACACTTTTATCGAAAATGACTTCTTTAATATAATTTCTGCACCTACCCTCGATATTTCAAGTATCCGGCTAGTTCTGGGACGTGTGTGATGTCGGGTCGAGCTGGTGGTCCTCCCTCCAGCTGCACCTGGAGCTCGCTGAGGGCTGCGTCTATCTCGTCCTCGGGCCCGTTAGAGACATCCTGGGAGCCGTCGCTGGCGGTCACACCTCCGCCCGCCAGGGTTTGGAGCTCAATTTGCAACTGTAAGAGATAATAAATTCTTATGTGTTCAAGTTTGAAATACAATGAAGAGCCGTTAAAGCAAAAAACCTGCAAGGCAGCGAACAGCAGCATTCCTTAAACATTATAAAATATTAAAATTTGATGAAGACCTGCAAGGCGGCGAACAGCAGCATCTCCTCCTCGGTGCAGTGCAGCTCCTGGTTGAGGAGCTGCCAGCGCGCCTGCTGGTACAGCTGGTTGAGGCGCGGCGCGTCCTGAGCGCGCGGGCTGAGGTCGAAGAACGAGTAGAACTTGAACCGCAGCTGTAGCGTGTCCCACTCGCGGACGAACTGCTCCATCACCGACAGCGACGAGTCCAGCCACCTGCGGATTTGTGGCTTGTGGCTTACTTTTTTAAATAGATTCTTAAGTTTCGTTGATTTCTTTGAGTTCTCGGGTCTAAATATTTCGGAAGTTTTTACTTAATATTTTTTTTGACTTTATAGTTTATTTGGGGATACATCATTAAGAAATATTTTAAAAATATATTAATTTTCTTATAAGATAATTGTTTTAAAAGTTATATATTATACTTATAATTATTAGGAATGATTTAAAAAGTTAACAATTGCTCCATGGACTTAATCGAATGCGATGAACTAATATATTTGCATATATTATAATATACATGTAATACTTTGACTGTTGCACAGATATTTCAATTCACAAAGAAAGTAGTAGAAAAAATTGTATCAAAGAAAATCACCATGATCTGATATTTGCAACTAGAAAACTTTTAATTACAATTGCAGTCTAGACTCACCCGACATTCATTCTTGCACGCTCCATCAGTGACTTGGGTGTGAGGAGTGATTCCCTGGATTGGCTGTCCGGTTCCAGGGGAGAGTCCGCAAGGGACAAGTCTGCGAGGGCGTCCAGGGCGTCCATTGACGCGGCTCTCGGGGGAGTGCCGCAATACCCACCATCACTTGAACCGTCGCTCTGAGTGCTGTAGATGTGACCGCCGTAGCGACGAAGAGTGCCGTTCTGGAAGAATTATTAACAAATGCCTTGTTTATGATGCATTGGAGTACCAAAATATCATCAAGTCCAACATAAGAATATTAATTTTTCAATCACAACCAAAATTTTATGGTATACCTGTTGTGATGCGACCGGTGTAGCAGACAGAGATCGCGGCGGTGGAGGCGTGGCCGGACAAGCCAATGATCTATCCAAGCTATTCGAAGATCCCCTCGTGGCTGCTATAAAAGTATTCGTGTCTGCGGCCTGAGTACCCTTAATCCGCTTGGCTTCCTTCAGGTTCTGGTAGTTCTGTTTCAGGTGGGACTGTTCGAGTGGATAACACAGAGACAGTTCTTCTGGGTGTCGAATGCCTAAAATATAAAACAGTTATTTTTACCCGGCCAAAGTTTTAACAAGTATGGATTTGTTTTAAAACTTACCAAGACTTTTGCAAAGCTGTACAACAGCACTGAACGTATCGATGGAGAAGTCGATCTTGCAGTCGATGTATCTCAAGTCTGGTAGCTGGATCCGGAGGGGTTTGTGCATGGGTGTGAAGTGAAGAGCGGCGTCCGCGTGGACTCCGTACTGGTCCAGGGTGTGCTTCGGTCTGGATAGCCATTTGTTTCGCGTCGGCCACCACAGGGCGTGGTCGGACCAGTCTTTTTTGAACTCTGAAATGAAAGAACAACGTTAGCTATTTGTCTTTATAGAGGTCTTCAACGTTTTGTTTCATTAAAGTGCGTCAACATTATTAAAAGATGTATTGTAAGAAAATCTCAATACACGCTGAACGGTATGACGCAGAGCGACTAACAAGTATAAAAAGTATCACTATCCGGTCTTAGCACTGCTGCACGGACAAAAACAAACTAGAAAGCGCTTTGTGACGTCACCACTATTAAAATATTAATAAACATGATGCCAATATAATATAATCTGTACATATAAATATAATTTAAGTGTCTGTTTGTAATTCTAAAATTAACGGCTTTTAACTAAATGCATTTGAAAGTATATACAAAATTTGTCATTTTGTTCGATTTTTGCTTGTACTATATTAATATAAAATTTTGGTATTTTGGTTTAAATATAATTTAATGTATTGGTGTGTAAGAAAAGCCCCTTTTAGTAATGAAATAAACTGTTTTGTGGCGGACGAAATAAATTAAAGAGTTAATCAGAGGATTGTTCAAATTCAACATATCTTTATTCAAGTAGGCATTTCCTCGCACTTTTAAATCGTCAATTACAACAATAAAAAGGTCAGTGTAGTCAGTCCGTGAGTGAGTTACCACCGGCTCGGAATGCTGCGCTGCTGAGAGAAGCCTGCCAGAAACTCAACGGTTGCTGTTATTAAAAGAAATTTAACAATCTTAGATGATGTACATTATAATATCAACGCTGCAAATGAGTCATCAACTTAGTTCCACATATTTCGATCCAATAAAAACTCTTGAACGTTATAATAAGATTTATTTAATAAAACACATTTGATTTTAAATTTAAAAGGAAGAAAAAGAAAATTTAAGATATCTTGTTTAATTTTATCATATACTAACACAGTTGATTTTAGTATTTATAATATAAATAATGATTTTGTTTGAACATTCTGAGGAAGATATTTCATAAAATAACTTGCGTCTTGTACGAGTCATGGCTCATTAAAAAATCTCTTCCAAAGTAATTATGTACTGTTACAAAAACATTTCAGACAGCTAATATTTTAGTATTTAAACAAATATAAATAATATTGATATATTAATATCTTTATATTTTATTATGAATAATATATTTTATTAAATCACCAGTATAAAGAAAAATATATTTATTCATTATTAGGTATAAATTAATAATATAAAATTAAAATAATAATTTTCCTTATAGACGATATAATTTTACGTTTTATACAATGTATATTATTTTTGTGCTGACTGTACCTCGGCGACATGAGTCACGCTCGGGCATTGAACTAAAATCTTAATAGTATGTGTACGTTGCGATCATTTTGTAGTAAAATATCTTCATATTATAGTTAAGTAGGTATGACTCATCTGACAGATATATTAAAACAAAAACGTACGAACGGAGCGATCAACCAACCACCAACCAACCAACAAAGGAAAGACGACGCTCAGCTGATGATGAAGTTGAGAATTAATGGTTAACAGAAAAGTCACGACGCAGCTCGCAGCCATCTAAACACTTAACTTGTCCGTCATCCGCGCCGGGGTGACCATAAAAAATTTAAGCATGCCTCTGTGATATTTATTATTTGAACTCAACGAACTTTATAAGTATTCGTTTGACATGTCCGCGTCAATAGTAATAAAAAGTAATAAATTCCATGGAATTTTCGAAATAAAGTGTTAAGGTTGCAGTGAATCTAGTTAACTAGTTGTGCCGACGGCTTCGCTCGCGAAGAATATTAGTTACTTTTTATAACATCAGCTATATCAGTGAAAGTGTTATTAAAATCGGTTCAGCCGTTTCAGAGATTATCCGGAACAAACAGACAGACAGGCAGATAGAGAAAATTTTATAATAGGATTGTTTATGTAAGTACCGTATATACTTTCATAAGCATTAAAAAAATGAGTTAATTTGAAATTATAAACAGACATGTCAATTCTATTTATATGTATAGATTACTAAGTTCAATAAGAAATAGGATGACAGGAAATTAACACCAATATTTCAAACAAACGATCCAAACTAAAAATAGACGGTCTTTTATTTTTTTAAAGATGCGTGTTATCATCCAGGGATAGCAGGGATAGGAAGTAGCTATATTGTAAATAATCTCCACACAAGTATGCAGTTATGGCGTCGGTAGCCATATTTGTAACTTGAATGTGTACCTTAGGATCCGATAGAAACTTGGTTTCTCACAATCTTATACTATATATATATATATATATATATATATATATATATATATATATATATATATATATATATGCTGTTTGTAATTCCAAATTAACAGCACTTCACTAAATGTATATGAAGTTACATAAAAAAAACATTTAATATTTTTTTCTATTTGTCTGTCTGTTCCGGCTGTTCTATAAAACGTTTGGACCGATTTTAACAGGACTTTCATTATAATAAAGACCGTATTAGATAATAGACGAAATATAACCATAGGTATATACAAGTATTTAAACAGTCTTCACGTTACTAAGTTTGTTTGTACAGTCTGTTGCACACTATAGCGTCACTATATATTGCAGTTATATACACATATAACAACATCTTTGTATATTTTCTTCGTTTCCATCACACCTATATATATTGCATTACACCTAATTCTATTAAATATCAAATTCAGAAACGTACGTACAATGTAAAAGATTATCAAAAAAATACAATTATAATATTTATTTAATTAGGACACAATTCCCCCCCCTCCCAGGGTTCACCATTATAAAGAAAAAAAATTCAGTCACCCACTTATGTTTTGCCTCATATTCTTTATTTTTTTCATTTTTCTTGTACAAACATAACAATATTTTTACCGATATATCATAAAGTCCTGATTGCAAATTTTCATTTGCTATTTGCTTCTGATTTGATCAACATTTCACTGGCAATACTTTAATATAACTTGAAGACGTGAGTTAAAAAGATTTAAAAAAACGACAGACGGTTGGTCTTTTTGGAAAATATTCATTAGGAACCTCCAGACTTCCAAATCCGACTTTGCCAGGAGATAACATAAGAGTAACATAACATAACTCACACAACGTATCAGGGTCTTTATGCAATGTTTGATAACAAACAAATGTAACTTTATAATTGTATCTTTATCAAAATTCCTATTAAGATACAAGACAGATAAGATTACGGGACAATCCAAAGACGAATGGGTTAAGTCACTTAGATATGTATCAGAGTATTTTAATTAGGACGTGTGTAATTGTATTATTCAGATATACGTTCAACTGTACCTTAAAAGGTGGCGCCAATGTCGAGGTGTGTGCTGGCCTTAACAGATATATATATATATATATATATACAATATTATTTTGAATCTTAAGTTTATTAAACGAGAGTTTAAATTACAATGTCAAAAATTCTAAATGTAATCTGTTTGATTATTCATACACATTTATCTCGGAAGCTCGTTACTTGATATCTTGTGACTTAATTCTCGGAATATGACAATCTTTTAATTATTTCTTTAAACTGTAGTTAGTGTTCTGTCCTTCCACAGTTCTCGAATCGTTCTTATAGTTTAAACGTAAATCTATCGAAGCTATTGGATGTGGAAACAGATTTCAATTCATTGTGTAATTTTTACTAATTATATATATTGTCTTCTTTATCGCTGGTTATGTGGGACAAGACGGTTTATTTCCGTCACATCCTGCGCCGGCGTCTGGAGAAATATCTCAATGATACGGACCGAACATAATTAATAGTTATTTGTGAGGAATGCAGTACCATATCTGGTTCATAATTATTCAATTCTCTAGATTCAAAACCAAAGTAAATTTAAACTAAGTTGCTATTAACATAAAAGGCAAAGTTGTCATTGGAATATTAATCTCCTGTTTCTACTTTATATAGATGTCTACAGCATCTACTTCCTGCTCTAAATTATTTTAATTTTAAGCATTGATTGATTGTTTAAAATTAATATGAAATATAATATGAATTAAAAATTATTTTTTTCAGATTGAACAATATAATTTTATTTTATTAAAATAAAGAGATAATAAATATGTATTATTTTTATTCGTGAATTCGGATATATTAATTTGTTTGAAACGTAATTAATTTTAATCTTTTATCCTTTTAAGATGCAGTCTGTGATTTTTAAATAATCTGGGTAGACTTTTATTTAAATGTTCTATGCAACTGTTTGTCTATATCATATATATATATATTTACTAACTAGAAGCAATCAAAACCTGTATCATTATCTGTCGACGTAAATATATAACCAAGTGAGTCGTTCGAAACTGGAGCGAAACATACGAGGGTACAGGAATATTCTGTTTTGATTCGAATAATTCATTTCTAGACCAGACCAAACTAATTCTCACATAGCATGCGTGTTTGCATGTGCATACTCCTTATAATTTTTAAACATTTGATAATTGCAATATATTAAGTTTTTTAATCAATCAAACCATGATTGAACCGGTAAATGCAGTCGATACCAGATTGAACCACTAAATAATGATCTACCAATTAAAAAATATCCGAAACAACCGTTTTTTTTATAGTAGTACAAATTTAGGACAAAAGGTAAAGGACCTCTGGTAAGTGGTTATCATCTGCTATTACCATATACTTACTAATACAATTTTAGGAACATTTCGTTTGAGTTAGATTTTAACAGCGTGAGGCGTTTTTTATGTTAACTGTTTAACTCTTAACCGTTTGGGAGACCTTTTTTTGTGTTTAGTTGTCTCCAGAATGCGATGAGATAATTAGCTAAAAAATTTCTCATGTATGTTTTAGCCGAACGCGGATGTTCTAGCGAAAACAGATTGAAAAAATGTTTAGCCATTCAAAAGTTATCAAGAAAAGAAAAAAAGAGAGGGGCTCAGCTCAACACCCGCCGCGCACGGTTGGCGGATCCTAGTATTAGGAATGTAAGCCGCTGATAAAATAAATTTTAAAGGTGTATGTAAAGTTTTTATTTCTTTGTAATAAAATGTTGGTATAGTAATAAAATTGCATATCGTCATATGTAATGACGCTGGTGGTGAATTGAGAAACACATTTTTATGTGACTATTAATACAAGTACTACTAGTACATGCTAAGTACCGATATGTAATGTTTGTACACACAAGAGTATAATTTTAATTATGATTTATTAAAATTAAAATAGTACTCTTGTGTGTACAGACATTACATTTCTATATCACAATAATAGGTGCCTAAAAGAAAAAAAACTTTACCAACTTTCACTACATTGATTATCCAATAAAAAAACAAACAAAAGTGAAAGGTCCAATAATAAATCGAAAAGGGCTCAATAGAATGTAAAAATGAGTTCATTATTGCGAATTACATTTACAGCTTAAAATAATCGCTTTCAATTAAAGATATCTTTTTTAATCTATAATAAGAAGTGTTGAATAACTGAACAGGTGTCCATATTTGAAGAGGTGACATAATCGCCATGTGGGTGCTGGACATCCACCTACAGCTTCCGATATCAGGTCCATACTTCACAACCAACCAGGTGATATTGATAAATATAATCTTGATTTAAAAATAAGTAGCATTAGAACCTGCGACTTCTGAATATTCGTTCCTGTCGAGTCGAGCTAAAATGCGGTCCAAGAGAATTGGTTTCTGATCCCCCTCTTCTACCCCCCAAATTTTACACGATAAATAGACAAAATTAAGTAGCTGTTTCAATCGTCCACACCTCGCCATAATTAGTATGGACTATACAAATATATTTACAAATTTCTAATAAGTTTTTTGTATAATAAATTTAATTTTGCTTTTGTAGAGCGGGTCACGTTTCAAAATCTATACATTTTTAAATATGACCTTCCCTTCCAAACCTTTGGCTGATGCCTGACTAAGCCACGGTGCCGTTACTTGCCATGACGAATTTAGCATTAAATTAATAATTTTCTTTATCGGAAGGTATGGTAATTTACTATTTATGTCAATCTGATCGGTTGTGCAACTTCGGACTCGAGCGTTCGAGGTCACTAAATATATTTCTTTAACGAGTTTGGTGCTATGATATGATTAGGGGTCTTACCACCATCTCTTAAATAAACTACAACAGTTTAACTTTGTTTTATACCATGACCTCTACAAAACAATATCGTTTAAACCCACTTAGTTATATAAAAGAACAAATTAATGTGTTCCTAGTAAAAAGAGGAAATGTGATATCAGTTCTAGTTCGCAGTTATAGCTGCATCTCTTTCACACCGCGTTACCAAATGCGTTTTACACGCCTTTAATAAAATTACGTCACCAATACTTGTTATTGAAACTTTATTAATGTAATATTGTTTTTTGGTACGAAATTGGGAAGTAAGATTGTAATAATCATAGTGGGTGATAAGGTCCCAGATTTCATAACCCGTTTTTTTCTCGTAAAACTATCATTTATATAAAAAAGAAAACATGACTAGACGTCTTAATTGTGCGTCACGAAAGTCTCCTCCCGAGTGATATATATACATTCTCATTACTCATTGTTTCATTTAGATAATGTGACCTTTAACCGACCTCCGCTATTATCTATTATATTTATCAATGCACCAGGATGAACTATTCACATCGCCTTGTATGGTTAAATCAATAATTATTGTGCCTGTGTTGCACAATGACGTCAATGATTTAGCGATTCATGACATTCTAACATAATTTAATATTGATATAGTCATCCTAAAACCCATACGCGAGTCACACATCCGATCTTTGCAAGACTTAAGTCTTCACAAGACCGATCCGATCTTTGCAAGACTTTAATGACACCATGATTGCGCAAATGGTTTTAATCAAATAAGTTTAAACTTTACGTGGGATTCGGTGCCTCAATACGTGTTTGGTGTGGGTGGTTTTAATGAATGCAATATAAAACAATGAATCGGGAAGCAAAAACAAAAAACTCATGAACATTATTTATATATAGCATACCGCGGTTACAATATTATGACCCAAATTCTTCCCCAACCTTGTACATGGATGACATAATCGGTGTATTACTAACGGAATTCGATATCTATATTTATATTATTTATCACATATAAACAAATTAATGTTAATGTTGAAGAAACATGTAATCTTATAATAGCAATGAATAAAGACGCAAGTAACATTAGTAATATAAGTATTACTCATAATAAGTCATGACGTTTCGTAATGAGTTAAAACAAATCAAACATACATGTGTTTTGAAACTAAAAACATTATTTTACTCATTCCTCATTTACAACAGGAAATTCATCTGAAATAACAGGACGAATGCTATTAGGTAGAACAATATTTTGATACAAAATTAATGAATGTTTTATTTTGTGACAAAATTTTGTCACTAAACTTGTTTGGTTTGGTTATTAGTGGATCATTTTAGATATTTTATTGGTGTTTTGAGGAATATAATTTAATATGTGGTTTTATATTTAAAATCAATAAGTGTAAATAAAAATGTATCAAGTAACACAGTTTAAAATTGTTACAGTAGAAGCGTATCTATTATAAAAGTTAAATGTTTTAAAATAACATTATTTAATGATATAGGTCTATCAATTATAACATTCTAATGTTACAATTTTAACTAACAAAGAAATAACTGAATCATTAAAATATCTCATAAGAATCCGATTAATCAAAAGAATGACTTAGTGAACTAATTAATTAAGAAGTTGCAGCTGTTTGTAACTTGAAACCCTATTTGAAATCTTTGGAGATTAAATAATTTAATTATAATTCCATTTGCATAACCCAAGTCTTATACTGATATTAATCATGCAATGTATGTATTTAGATTCTACATTCTGCCATTTTACCTGACTTCCGATAAAGCAAGCATTGTCAATAAAAGAAGCTCACCTTTACCTGTAACAAGAAAAGCAACATAAGCATAAACTATAATGGAAATAGCTATACTATCTTATGTTAGTTGTCTATAAATGGTTGACATCAATGACACTGATTCTGAAGCATAAAGCATTTATATATATATATATAAAATACAACTGTATAGGTATTTTTCGATAATCACCTAGGATTTTATGAAGGATTAAATACAAGTAAAGCATTGGGAAAAGGCTAGTGATATTAAACATGCCTTTATATAATTGATTAACATTGTAGTACTCAGCACACCCACCCACTTCCAAAAACCTAGTGGGTGAATAGTGAAAGTAGTTTTGGGGATCTGAACAAAGAATTCCAGTGGGTTGTGAGGAATGCAAAAAAATACTGTTAGGACTTAGCGAATTAACTATGCGCATTGCAGATAGGCTGAATGATCTAGATGATATCGTATTCCCTAAATACCAATAATATGACTAATCCAATCCAATCGCTTAGAAAACATGAACAAATTACAGGTTCTTTATAAGATATAATTATATATTTTATAAGCGTCATCCTTCTGCTATGCAATAAGATTTGTTGTTGACACTAAACAACTAAGATACTGTAATTTTATTGCGACATGTACATGCATATTAATACTTCATTTAATAACAGTTGATGGTTATATATAAAGGAATTTTCCTATTTCAACATTTTAATTGATCTACAAGCAATTACAATTTTTGGGTCATAAAGGTCCATTCAGATTATTGACCTCATATGATTATGATCTAAATTCGACCCTGGCATAGCGAATGGCAATTAACAATTCTAGAGCAATTATCAATTGTGGTGAGATATTCCGAAACCATCACTTAGCGTGGTCTGTTTAATTCCGATCATAAAACGCCAAAACAGTTTTACATAAAGCAAGATAAAATGAGAATTGTCTATAAAAGATCTTATATTATACAGGGTCAATAACCTTAAATCATTATATATTCGCTAATCATATCTTCAACCAGTAGATGTGTAACAAGAATCTCGGCTAAGTAAATATTTGTGAGATAAAACTTGTGTAAGTGTGAGAAAAGGTAGCGCAGAGAATGTCTTGCACGGATAAAGGATGCTTATCGTTTTTTTTTCAGATATTGCCAAAAACATTGATGTTAGCACTATTATTCTTTGCAAGAATGCACTGCAATGCAAAAAAATAACAACAATCGTATAAATAACATAGTCAGTTGCAGCGACATTCACTGTCATCATTCACTTAGCACGCTCCCGGATCGCCATCTTGGTCAATCAAGTCGTTAACCTATGACAGACACTCGTAACTAACTTCTTTACGGCCATCTGAATATATTGACGATGAAAAATAAAAGGAAATAAGTATTTCCTTTCAAACTCCGTCAGAATTTTACAAACCATATGGTCAAAAGATTCTTTAAGAATGCACAACGAAATACTTTTCTGACGTCATAGGCCCATTTATATGGTTACCAGCTGTTTAGATGCTGCGGTCATCATCGTATGCATGTA
Source organism: Melinaea menophilus ssp. n. AW-2005 (assembly GCA_918358695.1). Classification (NCBI taxonomy): domain Eukaryota; kingdom Metazoa; phylum Arthropoda; class Insecta; order Lepidoptera; family Nymphalidae; genus Melinaea; species Melinaea menophilus. The sequence continues at coordinate 29,524,698 of OU911042.1, forward strand.
TGAGAGAACCATATGTACATATATCTCATCAATCAAATCCATTACATACATATAAATAAATAAAACTAAAGGAGCTCTCTTTTATATCTTTATTACTTTATTTAATAGCAAAGTGAAACTATTAAGACAATTGAAACTTTAAGGCATTGGAACTGCTTTCTTTACCATTTAGGTGTTTAAAAAAAAAACTCCGCATAGAGTTAGTAAAGTTAAGACAGATTATAGGTCTGACTATTGTTTGATAAAGTTTTTCTTCTAAATGTTTTGCTAACAAAGTCCCACTGAACCTTGGTGTTTTATTGTCGATGATACAATTTGCAGTAAATTCACATGACGCAGACGGTATAAAGGTTACGAGATCCAAAACGAGGTTCACCGAACCATGACCCAGATTGTGTATTTGTTGAGGCAAATGAGGTGGACCAAAATTGTAATAACGATTTCTAAAGTAAAGGATGTTTTGATTGCATCATTGTTTATTAACCAGGGGTCATGAACATAAAAATGTTGCTCTTTGGATATTTCTTTGTCATTACTAATATAGAAACATTTTGTGGATGTTTGTTTAACAAATGTTGATGAAATCATGTGTTATTTTAATGTTAAACAGTACATAACGCGTGCCAATGTCACGATTAGGATTAACATTTTAAAATATTATAAAAATAGAAACGATATATTACGTCAGCGTTTGGTTATTTTTTTTTGTGGCATTAGTTGGCAAAAGATGGTCTGTATGGTGGCGTACCGTTCAAGTGATCTCCAAGAACATGTGGAATATATACGCAATATGGAATTTCCAACAATTTATTTACGATGGAACCATTTTTGCAGGGTTTGGCTCGATAGATTGTGATGTTTTTTTTGTATGGGTTGCCTAGACAGTTTAGATATCAAATTGTAGCGGTGTTTTTTTATTATTTTCTGTGCAAAAACAACAAAAAAGACCGAGTCTGCTAAACTTAGATTCAAATATACCTAAAACCGAATAAACCAAAAAACAGACGTAAAACGAATTCCCTAAAACATGACGTAAGAACGTCTGCTTTTACACTTTATAAATTACACTTAACCTAACAGAATAAAAATTATTTTAATCTTACTGATTCTCAATCATTAAATCCATAAAAATTTAGATTTATCTACATTCTTACGGTTTGACTCACGACATAGATAAAAATTTCAACTTTATGTAAAAAAGTGGGTGTCATGATTTATAAGATACCCATCGCATTCATTGCTTTAACTATGACTGATGAGGTTTATCCGCTTTTGCTAAAAGGCTTTCTATTCATATTGGATTTCGTGAATCGCAATTTTTTATCATCGACCCCATATAACCTACATACAAAATATGAACATAAGTGATTAAAACAACTTAAACCAATGCAAACTATTATAAAATATTTTGTTCATAAAATCTTCATCTACAGTCACACACAGTAATTAAACTTCCCCCCAGATGTTCTAAATCCTATATAAATCGGCGCCATGCTAACGCGGGCGCCAGCAGTGCGCTGCGCGTGCGCAGAGCGGATACATAATATATAAATAGATACTTGTCTATTTTTGTCAGGATACCGCGCCCAGAGTCGGCCATGTGCCACTAAAGACGTCTGGCTTCTCACTTGTCAATTATAATTAAATAATATGTTCAGTTACGGGACACATTGCGTAATGTATGCGTTAGTTTAAATTAGTCGAATGTGTTAAAGATTGATTTTATTTATATTTAATGTTATTTATGTCTGTCTATTTAACGAATTAGTACAGACGGCGCGGCAGTGCTCGTTCAATTGTCTATGTCCACAATGTGGAGGGAGGTCGGGGGCTAGCGGTTGTTTACAAATATTTATTTCTCAACTTATCACTGAACATTTCGCGTGGGAACCAGCACTTATCGTTTACGATCACGCTGAATTATCTTTTAGCCCTTATTACGAGAGCCGTAAAGATGTTTAAAGTAAAAATAATAGTTAGTAGTAAAAATAACTTTTCAAATAATAGTTAGTTTGAAGAGAAAAATTTAGCACTTTTATGTTAAAAAAGAGTTTCTAAAATTTGGGATAAGTTGGACATTTTGCCAACTTTTAATAGAGAAGACAAAATAAGACCATTATTTTGGACATATTTTAACGTCGTAATAACGAAGTAGTATATTAAATAGAGGATCTGACCTATTTAAAACTACTAGAAACTTAAGATATGAAATATAATGTAAAATATCAACTGAAACCATAATATTTTCATAGATATCACTGCAGTGTACATCTTCTAAATAAGTTTTATACCTATAAATACATCGTAAAAACTATAAATAGTATAAATCATAGCAAGTCATATAAAATAACACACGAGGTTAGAAATTACACACATGCGGGTAATCACGTAAATAGTTCAATATTCCCCAACCCCATCTCGACTTCACCACAATGACTTGCTTGATACAGTTAGAATTAATTTAACCAGATGAATTGATGTTGTTAATTAATATTTTGTAATTATAAAGGAAGGATAATTATTATTCAGTTTCGTAAATAATAACCGTGATGTACGCGAGGCGTTCGAATATTTTGAGTACAACGACCCGAGTCACGACCCCCTACTCCCTACTCGAGACGGCTTCTTTGCGGATTACGACAAAACCGGACCGAGGGCTAAATTTGGAACTAAGTATTTCAGGATAAACCTTCCTTTGTGCTTCGACGTTAGATTTAGAGGACGTGTTAGCTTCTACACCTTTGCTTTTTGATAAATGTTCAGAATTTTTAGGATGCGAATATTTCTCTTCAGTTTTTTCCTGTTTGGAACAGACATGGCGGCGTGTATGTATGTGTGTGTACAACTGTTTTTATGTAAATAAGACAAAAGGAGAAGCGTTTATAAAAAGAAAACCAATAATCTATACATATATATTAATTATATTGTGTATGTCATGCGAGTGTGTGTGCATATGTGTGTATGTATATGTGTGTGTGTGTGTGTGTGTGTGTGTGTGTGGATGAGTGTGCGCGCGAGTGCATGTGTATTTTTAAAAAGATATCAATAAATTATACATATATAATTAAGTATGTAACGTTGGTACATACCACCAGCACATGTTATGTAAAAATAAACATTAGACGAGCGAAGACGTAATCGACCGATATATATTTTCGGTTACAAAGTACGCATTCCGAGTCATATTCTGTTCTAGTGAAATACTGTTTAACCTTAACCCATATCCTCCAAGTTAATTATAATTTCGCGTGAAACAAACGACCGCTATGACATCATTTAAACATAATATATTACGACCTGATGTACGTATGTTATGTCCAATAATTTTCATGATACATTATTATGTATCATTATTTTAAATAAATAATAGTAATTTTTTTAGTCTTTTATAAATTTGCTTGTACAGTACACATACACACACACACACACACACGCACGCACGCACGCACGCACACACAAACACACACACGTCACGATATTCGTTTGCGCTAATATTTAAAATCACTAAACCGATTTTGATGAAATTTTGTAGATATGTATTGTAAAAGCCGACTTAAATACTTAAGATACTCTTTATACATAAAGAATTTAATTCTATAATTTTTCAATAGATGGCGTTGTTATAAATAAAAATTTTAATTGTCCTAAAATACTTAATAAAGCAGCAGACAAAGTCACCGGCGACGGCTAGTATTATATAAATAAGCAACATAAGATAATATTAACGATAACGGACGGGTTTAAAAAGGAAGTCATTAGGGACATCGACTTTTAAAAGAAAAATAACATAACAGAGGATACGTGGATTAAATGATTTAATTTAATGAAATGAGATAATGAGATATAATGATTGACCTTGACTGTTAATATAATTCAATTGGTAAAAGTATGTCTGTCTGTAATAATATATAACATATGAAAACAGTACTTATTAATGAATTAGTAATACAAAATAACTATTTAATTATTTTGGTAACATGTTTTTGTGGTTAAGAATACAGACGGATAAACATACATATTATATAAATTAACAAAATTGTTCAAATAACATATTTTTTAATAACTATTTATATAATAATAACCAAATGTAAATCATTAAAAAAAAATTTAAATTATATTTTACATTTATTCTCAACTGATATTTAAATTATCGCGAATGAAGCAAGACTGGTACAAATATAAACAGAAAAAAACACGTTTAACATATTACAAATAGTATTTTTAATATAGAAATATTAAAAAAACATATAACATACGAGCTGATTCCCGCCCGCTTTGCTGGACAAATAATAAAAAAGAATCACAAATTGTATGTGGGTTAATTGAAAATAAACACATATAATCACAAACTGTTTGTACGTAAATAGAAAATAATCACAAATAATCACAAACTATGTGGGTAAATAGAAAATAATCACAAATAATCACAAACTGTATGTGGGTTAATAGAAAATAATCCAAATAATCACCAAATGTTTGTGGGTAAATTGAAAATAATCACAAATAATCTTAAACTATATGTGGGTAAATTGAAAATAATCACAAATAATCACCAAATGTTTGTGGGTAAATTGAAAATAATTACAAATAATCTTAAACTATGTGGGTAAATAGAAAATAATCACAAATAATCACAAACTGTATGTGGGTAAATAGAAAATAATCCAAATAATCACCAAATGTTTGTGGGTAAATTGAAAATAATCACAAATAATCACCAAATGTTTGTGGTTAAATTGAACATAATCACAAACTGTAAGTGAGTTACGGAACCCTAATCCTACGAATAAACATAGTAAGAGGCCAAATAATTTTAATTTCTACTGCAATGGAATGGGAGAAGAGGGGGGTAAACTTTGCAGTTTTTTAGCTGTAACTTTGGAACGGTTTGGACCATTGCAAGATCCTTTCTTATTGCACCTATTCAATATGTCAGGAGTCTTGTGTCCAAATTTCAGCTTTCTAGGTATTACGGCTTGGGCTGTAAAGCGATGAATGAGTCAGTGAGTCAGTGAGTGTCTGTGTTTTATATATTAAGATTATTACATTACATTTATTTATTTATGTATTATCCACTTGTGTATCAAATGGGAGTGTCAAATGATATCATACTTATCGAAGTTAAGCCCTTCTGTGAGACATTCTAACTTAAAATAAGTGTGAGTGTTCAAACTCACTGCACTGAGAACCACAACACACTCCGAGTATATCTATATTGTGATCACTGTTAAATATAAAAAGTAATATTTTATTGTTAATTATTTTAAAGAAACACTGACAAAATAACCTTGTAATACAAGCGTTAAATTAATTCGACCTTCGTCAATCACTGCATTTAATAGTTGAATATTTATTTTTATTAATGACACCGGCGTTTAAAACTATTAAGTCATTTGAGACTTGATCTCACTAAATCCTACTAATATAAATTTGTGTGTGTATGTACGTTTACTCTTGGACGCAAAAACAACTGAAGAGATTTCGATGAAACTTTACAGTAGTATAGCGTAAACATCAGAACACCATATAGGTTATATTGATACGATCCTATGTAGAATTTAGAGCGAGTGAATTCGCAGACAAAAAAATGGTTTATAATAAAAAAAAAATAAAGATGAAGATTTTAATGATTTAATCCAACCAGAACGAATAAATAACACTATAACTATAATACTAAATGAAAAAATAAAACCGATTATTATTTGTTTCCATGAAATATTTACTACAGAATATCACCACGTAACACTAAAATAGTCGTTTCTTATAATACATGACGTAAGGCGCGGCGAGGCAAAAAACCAGTCCCCGACCGCCACAGTCAGTCACAGTCACAGTCGATCCTGAATCATCCGGCATAAAAGTATCATTAACACTTATTATTAATAAATGTTCATTACTTAATTCTTATATATATATTGAGCTGAGCGTAAGCGAAGCTCTTAATCGTATGTGAGACCTTTTTTTTGTGTTTAGTTGTCTCCAGAATGCGACGAGATAATTAGATAAAAATTTTTTCATGTATGTTCGAGCCGAACGCGAATGTTATAGCGAAAACAGATTGAAATAATGTTTAGCCATTCAAAAGTTATCAAGAAAAGATGAAAGGAGAGGGGCTCAGCTCAACACCCGCCGCGCACGGTTGGCGGATCCTATTATATGAATTATTATATATATTTACGAAACCAAACAAATATGTTTCTGTTTCTCAAAGCATATAAATTATAAGCGACTATAGATTGAGCCACTAATTCTAAAATAGGTATAGTTGTTTGAGTCACGTGTCGTTGTATGAATAAAGTATCGGAGCTCGTGTTACATTAGCATAACATTGGAAAACGGTAACCGAGGTTCCGTTGTTCATTAGGGCGCTTACGCACCGCATCCGATCGATATCCGACAAAATACGGATGAGAATTCATCCGTATTCTGTTTGGATAACGATAAAGAAAATAATCGCTCGTTGTAATATTACTATGTCATATCTTTTTTATTTATTTTTTGTTGTATTTTCTTTTATTTATACACAAATTATTGTTATTTAAAGGGACGTGATAATGGCGTTAATGTCTTGTTGGTCAAGTGGTTACTGACCCTGATTGCTGAACGAAGGTCGCGAGTTCGATTCCCACGCGTGACAACTTGCTGCTACAGTTGTTTGAATTACAAATTGCTGTTCCGATTTTTAATGTTCTCATGTCCGTTATTTACATTTGTAAATACCGCTACATACGCAATATTTTATAGAACTTAGTATTTAACGTGAGAACGCCAAAAATAATATATTAATTTAACCATTTTAATAAAGATTTCTTATTTAACGACACTTAGAATCGATTCCATTATTTGTACTTTTGCGTGTTAACTTGTTGCCAAAATTCATAGGTCATAAGTATATTTGTTTTCTATATATATGATAAATCCAATACTTTCTTTAAATCTTGCTAATATCCGTCTGTTTCTTAGCAGTAAGCGTTCTTGGATATCCAATTTTGATAAAGGTCTGATACTTTAAACCACATTTTCTTGGATTCAGATCGGACGCGGTGCGTAATCTCCTTTAGAATACATTGTTTTGTTAACTCAAAACACTTCTCCTTATAGTTTATTCAATTGTATTACAATACTAAATAAATAATATTAATATAATGTGTCTTTATAGATATTATCTAGACGAGTATAATATTTGTATTAAGTACAGAAATAGTCTGGTCGACCGCAATCATTATGTCATAGATATGACAACAATACATGAGATAATTAAATACAATATATATATATTTAACAATATTGTATTATAACAAGGTTTATCTTAGCACCGCTTGGTATTCCAGGCGCAGTGCAGTTATGCATTCACATTAAATTGTCTCGGTAGTAATTTATGCTAGCGTTAACGTGTTTTAAATAGCTGATAAAGTATGGAGCCAGCAAAAGTGAATATTACGGATATTTCTGTATCCAATTCTAAGGGTACTACTTGACAACAGAAATATCGAGTTTAAGTCTAGCGATCTAGATGGCTAACAGATTTTACAGAATGCGATGTTAGTATGCTAGTTGAGAACTGCACACGATAGAATTTGTTACATATAATTTGTTTTTGCTTCAATCGTCAGTAGTGTGTCAGATCCGTTGTCTTCGTATGCTTAAAGCGAAACATTTGCGCATAAGAAGCAATTAGCTGGTATATTGGAAGGAAAGGAGGCGGAATGCGGGGACCGTTAGCGTCCGGCAGCTAGCCCTACATGTTGACACTCCTGGACAACACCAGCTCACCCAATACATTATATATGTATATATATATATATAGTTGTGAATAAACTAACTTCGGCTTTGCTCGCCCAAGTTCGACATTAAGTCATAAATTCCAAGGCTTTTTCCGACCCAATATTCATCATTATATTATAGCTAAATTACACAAAATCATTATAAATTGTACTTTATATGCTATTCTGATATATCAACTGTATAACCGTAGAGTTTTATCCAAATCCGTTCAGTAGTTTTTGCGTGAAACAGTAACAAAACATACATACACCCACACGATCTTACGCAATTAATACTCGTATATTAGTATGATTTTTCAGTTACACTCCTTTTATTTGGAATCACTTTACCTATGACAGTATTGAGAGTCCTAAAATAGTGTGCTAACATAATGCTATCTACAGCTTGAGTGCTGTCATAAAGCTTTTATTGATAATATCCATTTATTTTAATACTCCATGACATACCCTCTCTCCATTCAGATAACAAGTAAAGCTTTTGCCATTATAGCGTTAACAATACAAAACTGAATCTTGTCACGTTTTTACTATACAAACTGTAATGTGGCTAAAAATAGTTTACATTTAATACACCAAATTGGGTAAACACCGCCAATGTAATGTGTTTACCTAAAAAGTATAACATTGTACAAATGAAGGGCGAAAATTTTACAAGGCTGACCTTGTCTGAGTCACTAGCAAATTTTAGAAAAATACGTATAACTTCGTAGTTTTAATGTTAAGTTGGAGAGTGTCTCTACGGAAGAGTTTATTTCGTTTAGTATGGTATCAAAATAGACACTCCCATTTGACGTACACAAGTGGTTTACGTACACACTTGGTTCAAAGTGGAAATGATATAAACAAATAAATAAATCTATACTAGGGACGCACGTCGTCTTCACTTTAATAAATTGATACAATACATCAGAGTTGAGGAACAATGAACGGACGATAACGACTATCAATGCCGGTTGAAAAGTCACCGGAAACTTTAACATGGCGAGTCTTACATGCGCGTGCGCAGCTCCAATAGCACTCCAGTACTGAATTGTGATATTTGTTTAATAACATACTAGTCTTAAACAAATACTTTATCTAATCGGAAGATTATTCAGAAATATCTTATCCGTGTGAGGTAACCTTAATATTATGCAAATAATAAAACATGGCGTCTGAAGGTTGTCTTATATTAAAACGGGGATACAATTTCTCGATTGATTATAGATACCACTATGTTTAAAGTATTTTCTACACCGCGTCGCTTTAATTCATTCCCTTTTACGCCATAAAGAGTGGTTTTTAAGTGGAGTATCCATTTAACCAGTTCAAGTACTACACAATTAAGGTATAATCATACGGGTGCTGCAAGATTTTACAACATAGTTGAATAGATCACTCAATTTCCTTTCTCTTCAATTAAGATCATGGCTTAAACCTACATTTATTACACTGATGCCACACTCCTTAGTGTCTAAGGTTTAAATCGAAATAATTACATATACATATTTAACATCTTTGACCCTTGTGGCGTTCTTAATATGGCTACGGCTGGTATTTTCGCTATATGGTAGGTCCGGCCCTGAATTATTATCGTAGAACTTTACATATATTAGAGATAAATTCTATTTTGGATAACTTATGACTTGAAGCTGATACAATAGTGTATAAATAGTAGAACTGGAAATAAAAATAAATACAAGACACTGACTGATATGCCAAACAAAAAATTTATGGTAAATTTTTATTTATTATATGTTTTGTATTGTATAGCATCTGAATAATTCATTTGAATTGGGTGGGCGAATATAGACCGCCATTTTGAAAGTATCATATAATAGTATTTGCGTAGGTTTATCTATGAATTAAATATTAACATTATAAAATTATTTTACCTCAATCAATCATCACTTTACGTAACTTAACTCAGAAGGACCAAAATTATTTATAATAATATATCTGAAGGACAAATATTAAATAAATGTCATAATAATATATTTTGAGACCGTGAAAAATGGCGGACATTTTAATCAGATCAGCTTTCATCTTGATTATATTACAGCGGGCGGTAGCTCACCCAAGACGCGCTACTAAAAAGTTGACTGGCATTACGTCCGCGAAGGACGCGTGCCTGCGTACGCGCATCTTGCATCCCGCTCGAATCCTCCACCTCTCGCTCGCACAAATTATCAACATTCTCCCCTCCTCGCGAAACAAGTACTGCTTTTATTACGATCAAACTCGTTGGAAGCCTAAATGCTATGCAGTAATGAATGCTGATAAAATGCAAATTACAAAATTCTTTGATATAGCTGTTTAACTAAAGGCGGGTATAACATTACATTATAACTAAATATATCTCTGGTACAACTTAATAATTTTTTACACTATAAATTTACAAGCACTAACTTTATATTATTTTATTATTATATTTTTTAAACCCCTCCCGAATGATAAATAAGAAATAGTGCTGGATGAGTTACACAGATGTAGAAATATCCAACACAAAGTACACCCATACTTAGAATAATAATCTGTGGGTTACATAAAAAAATTGTGAGGGAATTGAATCCCCTACTATTGGTTTTGGCCGAGTGTATCCAAAATTGCTAACATTTTGTGATAAAATTATCCTTTTATCATTTATTTGAAAGTTTTTGTAATAAATAATAAATCCGATAGAATTGAGTGTTGTAGAAAAATTATTAGTCATAACTATTCAATTAAATTGCTTTTGTCATTAATAACACACAAATATATTATATGTCCATATAAATAATATTAAATATTTAAAATAAATAAGGTTGTAATAACATTTTGATAAATACTTTAACGTTGTGTAAAATGTACATGTTGCAAGTCGCTTAAAAATATAGAAACGTCAGTTACTTAACAAAACAAAGTCATGCATATAAAAATAAACAGTAGAAAGTACTAAATCAAAAGACTGGTATTTTACTTAATTGATTAATATATTTACTTTAATTGCTTACAAGTTAAAACAATTGTAAAATATGTACAAATAGCATTAGCATAATTAGTCATTAAAAATAATAAATATAATTTCATATTGTGTTTGTATTAGTGGCAAAAATAACTAGTGCCCTAATCTTTGCCTGGCAACAGAGGAGTGTTCAACAAAGACACTTCTGTAAATGTAACACTATTTACTCTATCACAAGATATGAATAGAGGTATTTGTCCAGTTGGGAACATTACGGGCATGGTATTACTAATATGACGCAGTACGAATGAAAAGTTTTATTGAAGGTTTTGTCGGCAAGTTCATAATGATGGCATTATGAACTCATTGATTAATTAATAACTTACCAAAACTTTCGGTGAGTTTTAGCATAACTCCGCCGATATGCATATCTCCTTTTACGACCATCGTGCGCTTCTCGTTCAAGTCTGTAACGTAAATCGTGAGGTTCCATGATCCGTCACCAACTATTTCACCGTCCGCGAGCATTTTTAATAAATTTTAGGTCACTTGGCACTAAAATTATCACTTCCGAAGGAGCATCGCGCTTTGAACCAATAATTATCTGAACCACGAGCGTCCTTTACACCGAATAACATGCATATAAATAATTAAAGGATCGGTCTTAGCAGGTATGAGTCGAGAGCTTCCGAAGTCAGCTGTCAGATTACTGCGCCAGGCGCCTGAGTTTGAGAGTTGGGGGGGGGAGGTGTATCGATAGAAAATCGATTATTCAATAATGTATGAAAAATTCGGTTAGATTTTCGATTTGGCTTTATAGTGACTGTTTGGACAAGAACTTTGCACAGTACATACATCTTTCTAATTTAAATTGTTTTTTTTACGTATTTCCAACTCATTTGTTAAAAATAATGCCTAGTTCCACCTTATAAATAAATAAAACAAAATATACGTAAATATACTGAAAGATTTAATATGCGGACATAAATTATTGAATTTTTAACGGTCATCTCTACACATTTTCGTAAATTTAGAATCTAGCATTATGGTTTTCTTTATTATTGAAAGTAGTAAACGACTGTGATATAAATCGATTCAGTGGTTAATATTATTCTCTGTGAGTAATGTGCTTCATACGCCATACAGAGACATTAGCCTCAGAAATACAATATTCTATTAGTCTAGTTAATTATGTTAAAAAAAAGAAACTAAATTAACTAGTATAGGGAAAATATATCCGACATATTGCGAGAGATTTGACAGCACTTTTTAGGCCCGGCTGATGCCAACCCTCTGATTACTAAAGTTTCCTCTATCTTTCGGATAAGTGATGAGAGGAGACATAGTAGTAGAGTAGAGTAGTATTTATTTCTTTTGTCCTTACAGCACTCTCGGTACGATTTGGGATTATTCTGAATTACTACTTCAAGACAAATAGATAATAAGTTGATATTAACTAATACAATTTAAATTCCACAAGTTGATCGTTATGATAATAATTCAATATCGATATTGCAATCGATTAAAATGCTTGCATTTATATTGTTAAAATTAAGCAATTAAAAGTAATAAATAAAATAATGATTTATTTCTTATTTGCTTCTAAAAGTAATAATTTGATTGGAATGATACTTATTAGAGCAGTTTATTTGCAATCCCATATAGGGATGCTATTTGAGACAGCGCTTGGTTAATGGGATATAATAATAGCTCTACGTGGTTTGGTAGCTGTCAACTGTCAGTCACTTTTATTATTATGACATTACTGGATACACGACTTTTAACTACAAATGACAGGATATTAATCCATAATATATACTAATGTAAGTGTATGTTAAAAATCATAAATATTGATTATCAAAATATTGTTTTTTGATACGACATAGTAGCCTTTTAAATGTTGTAACTTGTTCAAAGATATGCATACGAGTAATAACAAAAAGTTGTCTACAGTGGATATGAGAGCGAAATCTAAAATAAAAGGTTTGGAATGAAATTTTTTTATCAAAATAAAAAAAAAACTAAACATTTTTTTACTTTCTTATATTTTATTAACATAATTTTCAGTATGTTCCACTCCAGAGCGGCGAATAGAATCACCAACATTAGATAATGATTCAATTTGTGATTCAGACACAGCAAGTCCTATACAGTTTCTGTGTACGCAAGATGATGCGGATGTTTTTTATAATTTCTACACACCAAAAGCAGAAGGTGAAAAGACGCAATTTAAAACTACTCCAGTAAGCAGAAAGACTAAAAAAACTGTCAGATTACAAATAGATAAACAATTACCAAAGCGAAAGATTATAAAGCCATCTCAACAAAGAAATAAGCTGCTTCAAGAGTTAAGAGAGCTTAATCAAAATGTGCATGAACTCGTAAAAAAATCTTCAACAGATTCAAATGAAAACCAGCAGTCAGAAGAAGATATGTTTAGTGACACCAGCGACATTTCACCAAGAAGTGGTATTATGTTAAGGAAACGATGTTTAAGAAAAAATGTTCTAAGTTCAAAATTTATAAAAGGTGAACCAGAATGTGGATTAGAATCAGATGATTCTATAAATGAATGTTTGATACAAGTGAGTCAAGCTGTTGAAGACAAATTGAATTCTGAAAGAAAAATTGCAAAACGTCAATGTTTTGATACTTTAAATCAAAAAGTCCTTAGAACAGCCCGAGATGATGACATGGATCAAGATTCAATGGATGATATACTGAGTAATATAAAGTTAGAATCGCCACATTTAAAGAAATTGAAATGTGATTCTACTCGGTATCATAATGATTCCTTTGATAGTTTGTTAGAAAATTTAAATGATAGTACTTTCGATAGGCTTTCTCAAGTGCCACTCAAAAATGCTGTAAAGACAAGAGACCTTGCAAAAGTGAATTTGGAAGAACCGAAGAATGACAGTATGTTTTTTAATAGTTTTGTAAGGCACAACTCCATGCCGGTATCTCCAAGTACAAACAACAAACCATCGACCAGTGGAATGACATTTGGAAGATATAAATCAATGCCCTTTAACAAAAGTAGCGAAGATATTCATGGTAGGTATTTGTTATCTTTGGTTATATCTTATCATCATCTAAGATAGCATTTTCAATATAGTTTATAATTACTTATTAACTTTACATATTTGAATCAAATGTTGAAAACTATCTTAAGATGGCATGATTATTAAAACAGCCTAACAGGTCTAACATTGTTTAAAAAAGAAATATATTTTTATTTTAATTACAATAACATTTAATTTAATAGATATGTTATGTTTAACCAAACTGAAAAACTTTATTTTGTCATTTTAGATACTTCTCAGATAAGGTATACCCAAGATGAAATAAGTAAAAAACGTCAACAAGCAAGAGAAAAACTTCTCGCAAAAGGAATGTTGAGATCATCAAAACAACAGTTATCATCGCAAACACAATCCTCAAATAACAACATTCAGTTGCATGTTGACGATACACAAAATACTTTAAAGTCAAAGAAATGTAATACAAGCCAAAAATCTGATTCTGATACTGATATGAAATTGATAATTGAGAAGAAAAGACAGGAAGCGTTAATGAAACTAAGAAAAAGACAAGCTCAATGTAGATGATGTGGCAATTATAAATATAACAGTGAATGTTTGAAAATAATTATTCTAGCATAACATAATCAAATTCATTTTAATTATTGTTTCATTACTGTAATGGATATTTCATTATCGTTAGTTCCTATTTAAAGATCATTAATTTTATTTTTATATGTATTCATTCAAAATGATATAATAAATAAATTGTAATTCATCCTATTCCAATTTAATGTAGAAAAATGGGTATTGTATAAAAACAATTAATAATCTTGTGCCATATGTATGTTTTATCATGATTACAGTTTTTATTAATAATATTTTGTTACTTTTTTACCACAAGAAATGATATATCTATTGAGTTTATTTGCATAGCGAGAAGTCAAAACTTATTCCTTGAGAAATAACAAGAATACAGTGTGCTGTGAGTAGTGGACCAATGGAATGTAGATGATAATTGTTACAGGTGGTTTTTTTACAAAACCACTATTTTGTTGTCCTAACTTAAGTAATTTCCAATTATTCCAATTATTTTTTATATCTAAGAATTTCTGTGCTATAAGAGTTAATGTAACATGAGTTTTAGTTAAAATTATAAAAAGTGCCATGGGTTATTTGGTAATAATTAATGAAAACCTTGATTTAAAAAACATCAGCTCATACATTGGTCGTAAAACGTTCAGTTGTACTAAAACTTTAATTGCTACGTTTGGGGGTTTTATTTATGATCCTTATTGACCGACCTTGTCGCAATTTCGTTATTGTACTTTAAATTGAATCATGTATAATTTTGAGTTTTATAAAACAAAGAGGCCTTTTTTAACAAAAAAATATGGTAATACTTATGTTATTCAAAAATTATGTTAATATGTGAGTTCTGTACACGTAATAAATAATATTTTGAAAAAGTATTTATTTTAGAGATTTGAGCTCATCAGAATTTACATTTTTTTTAAGAATAAATTATGTGATAATGAACTATTTTAAATAATAACATTATCGTCAGTCTATGATAACATCCAAATCCAAATCATAAGCTTAGATTTCTAATTAAATCTATATATTTAAACGTGGCAAATTAAATCAAAGGTCTGCTAATTATATAAGTACTTAAATGCGACGGTAACTATTTGGAAAATAGGTATGAAAGTATTTAAAAAAATATTATTTAATTACAATTTTCGTTCTCTTATACCTTCTTCTATTGCATAAATATAAGACACTGACATTTATTTATTTCAAATGTCAATGTCTTTCATATTGGCATGAGAGACAATGACATTCAAATTTGTCTTCTTTCATTCATTTCATTCAAATATTTTGGTCAATATCAATTGAAAACCTGAAAAGCTAAGTTGTAAATGTTTTTTTTATGACCTTAAACTATTATCAAGACTGAGTGTTGATATACGATCAGAACCACTTATAGTTTAATCATGGCTTTCAATTATATTCGCCAGCTTACAAGAACCGTTAGTGGTGTACAAGTAAAAAAAGCCTCTTTTAGAGCAATAAGTACAAGTTTACCGACCAGGATTGGTATGATACCTATAGTGGTGGAACAGACCGGTAGAGGAGAACGAGCATACGATATTTATTCTAGGTTACTTCGAGAACGTATAATTTGTTTGATGGGTCCGATAAATGATGATATCAGTTCCCTGGTTGTTGCTCAATTATTATTTCTTCAATCTGAATCTAGTAAAAAGCCTGTGCATCTATATATAAATTCTCCTGGCGGCAATGTCACAGCTGGTCTTGGTATTTATGACACAATGCAGTACATAACTCCGCCTGTGGCCACTTGGTGTGTTGGACAAGCCTGCAGTATGGCATCTCTTCTGTTGGCCGCTGGAGCCTCGGGAATGCGTCATGCACTTCCAAATTCCAGAATAATGATCCACCAGCCTTCTGGTGGTGTGCGAGGTCAAGCAACAGATATTCAGATACAAGCCGAAGAAATTTTAAAGTTGAAAGCTCAAATAAATCATTTATATGTCCGTCACACCGGTCTTCCGTATGAACGAGTGCAATCATCAATGGAACGAGACAATTTCATGTCACCGGTAGAGGCAAAAAATTTTGGCTTGATTGATAATGTTTTGGAACACCCTCCGTCTCATGCAGTGGAAAGTGAGTGTACAGCTCCAGCCCCGGGCAGCAACACAACGACTTAATGTAATAAAATTATATCAAAATAAAAGTACTTGTTATGATGTCATAAATATATAAAAGTTATATTTACAAATTTTTATTATTCCTATTTTATTGAATAAATAGTTATATTTAAATTTCAACATATTTATTTTGAAAATTTGTAATTTTTTTTAAAATTGTATAATTCTCTTGTCTCTTATAATTCTTTAAAATTTTTCAGTGATAAATTTTATTTTTTTATAATTCAATTTGTTTCAATACTTTTTTATGACAATAAATGTGTGTGACCTTTTTAATCCATGGATAGAAATATGATACATTGGTATAAACTGGTAATGCGGGATATACACTCATTTTATATGATAGAATGCCAAGTAATTGATAATCTTTTGTTATCAGACCACTTCCAGAATCACCCCTGAAATAAAAAAAATAATTATAGAATAAGAAAAATGCAAATCTTAACATCTTAAATTATTTTTACACTTACTAACAATACATAAAATATAAAATTCTGTATATATTTTATTACGGGTTTGGGAGAGGTGCAAGCGGTCAGTCCATCTGTTGGTAAGAGGTGCTGTCAGTCAGTGGAGTATTCCACAAAACGGAGATAATAAATGAGATAATAGATGGAGGCTACTAGGACACTTAGGATCGAACGAAGGATTTTGGTCATCCAGCTAACACCCCGTACGAAATGTAGATAAAATAAAATAACTACGCAAAATTTTCTGTGAGACTGGTGCTATGTCAAATGAGTCAGGCTGGATATGAGTTGCAGTCAGTGACTACAGTTAGTTTTGAACTGTTTAATCTTATGGATAATGAAACTTTTTATACTTACATTGATGGCGTTGGATTCGATGATTTCATGCTGCCAGCACAAAACATACCTGGCTCAACACGAACTTTCTTACATCCCACGTTAAAAACTTTTTGGGTTATAAGTTTTAACAATTCTGTTCCTTCTGAAGTTTCTTCCTATAATTTGCCTTCCTATATTATTATTTGGGTTGTTATTAAATTAAGATTCAAGTAAAACAAACAAAAGGTACTTACATTAATTATGCCCCATCCGACTAAACTGCCCGTAACGCCACGAGGAAAGCTGCTTTTTATAATAATCCGCTTAATATGTGAACCTAGGGGCAGGTCTCTTTGTAAAACTATTAAGGCGATATCATTTTTAACAGATTTCGCAACTTTAAATTTCTTGTGTATTATTGTTTTAGATGCCACTCTAGATACAGGTGACTGAAAAAACAATACGGCAGTAAACATTTTTTTAATGTGTATTTTACTCGATCGCATATAGGTAATTTTGGTGGCTATGTATCATAAATTAATTTAGTTATGTAGAGCCTTGTATGGTACAGCCCTGATGATATGACTGCAGCTCGTTTACTGCGTAGTACCACCCCTTAAAATAGGGTACAATTATATAGCATCGATATGTATTTGATACTATCACTATATTTCGTTAGAAGGAATAAGGGAGCCGCAAGCCCGGAAGCACTTTATTCTTCCTATGTCCTAATGCTGTGCAAACAAACCTCAAGCATACATGCCACCCAATCAAATAGAAAATATCTTACCTTTCGTATGTCTTCATGACCAGCAAATGCTACTGTTTTAAAGTGATCTTCATTTTCAAAACAATGTGCAGCTGATAATAAAAATTTTTGATTTAAAACTGATGAACCGCAAATGTGAGACGCATCATTTTTTATTATTTGTAAAAGTACAGCATGTGCGTAGTCACGAATAAATACATATTCTCCACCAACAATCTTTCCTTCTATAGTACTTATATTTAGACATCGTGCGAAATCAAAATTTAACCACAGAGGTATTAAAAAAATCACCAAAAACTTAAATAAATACATGGAATACGTTCGTAACAATGATTCGGTGATCAATATTTTTAATCATTTAACTTTTTAATCACTTTTATGCTCGTAAAGATTACGATTTGCTTATTAGTTCGATAGAAGTTGATCATCGGATTATGAGTTTCATTATAGGTTGTTGATACACGTACTTACTGATTTAATGATGTGGATAACAAGATTCAGCCATTTAATTGATGGATGGATAGTCATTACCACATTTAAAGTTCATTTTTGGGTGTCTATTTCAGTCATAATTATTAGGTACAGGATCTGAAATTGTCTCATGTCTGATATTGTAAATCTCAACGATGTTGGCTTGTGAAAGGCATGAAATATGCAAAATAAGGTCATTAAGAAAAATATATAGGTTGTTACATTCAAGAAGTATGCTCATGAGTGTGGAGTCCTTTCATAATCTGTGAAAGGCTCGAGGGTTTGGGGTATTAGCGCATGCGTGGTCACTGGGTCGATATATGGTGACGTCAGTGGAAGTTGAGCTTCAGTCAGCCGCCGGTTGCCACAGAGTGATGATGTGGTTGCAATGTTTGGCTGCGACGGTGCTGGTTGCCGCGGCCGCTTCGGAGGTCTTCACGAACTCCTTTCTCGTACGCTTCAAGAGGTCTCTCGGCCACGAGGAGGTCCACGATCTCGCGTTGCAGCACGGTTTCGACAACCTAGGCTCGGTAAGGCCACGTGATTATACGTAAACATAAGCATAGTCGTGTCATATTTATGATCGTAATGTGATTTTGAGTGGATATTACCAAATTCTATATTTAATATGGATTTTATGTTAAACGTTTGATTTACTTTAAGTTGTATAAGCAGATATTTAAGTAAACATTGTTTTACAGAACTTACGAGTGCTCATTAAGAAGAGAGAAGTTTTAAAGGATGTCAGCTTGAATGACTATTGTTTTAAAATACCTCCACTTTATTTAGATTCTAGACGGCAATTAGCAGACAATTAGCATTCTAAAAATTAATGAACCTCTTACCGAAATAGTTAATTGTGTTGGGACCATTTAGCATATCTATTTTTGTCATCGTTAGATGTTATTTTAATGGCTAAAAGCTACTACTACGTTTTAATTTCTAAATATTAATCGCGATGTCTTTATAATAAATTTGTCGTTATTTTAAATACTTTCAAAATATAAGGTTATATATTTTTAACAAAAGCATCAGTTTTTAATAACACTGTCTTGTTAAGTAACAGATTTGTTATTGTATGATGGTCAATCTAATGTTTAATAAATAGACAAATTCTGAAAGTCTACTTTATACGTGTGTAATATATATTTTGATACTAATACATCATTTGATTTATCTAATATGTCTATACATTTTTATATAATTGAATCAATGTTTTAGTTATTGTTTAATTGTGATGAATTTGAAATTAAACAATCATTTTATAAATATAGAAATAATCTCCTAAAAAAATATAGGACTTTTTCACGTTATTGTTACAAAAATCTGTTTAAAAACACCATAATTTAATATTCAAAAATGGGATCTGTATTTTTAGATATATACAAACGTGGTATACCTCCCAATTGCACACATGGCTTAACCACGCTTAACAATACTACCGATTACTGATACCATAGATAAGTAACATACCCCTGACATTGATAAAAGTACATTGAAACAGACATGCGGGCTGGTTCAATGTACGACATACCGTAAGTAACCTAATGTATGTTTGAATAATTTTCATTTCTTAAAAAAATCTTGAAACATGTTTTGTTTAATGATAAACTATAACATAATAAACAAAGTCATAAAATCAGTAAAGAAGCCGTAATATCATTATTGTCAATTATCCATAGACTATCAGAAGATTTCCTTTAAACCTTACTCAAACACATACTACATCGCCATCGCGTGCTTCAAAGTTGCTTTTGAAATCAACGTATATTTTCAGCTTGCCTGAATGTGACGTCATAAACGTCATTAAAATCTATCAGATCATACAATAATCAGCCTATCATTTTGACTTCTTATCTTAGTGACATCACAAACGTCATTTACGTTGGTTTCAACGTATTTTAGTTATGGCGTCTCTAGTATGTATGCTCCAGCTTTAGCCGTTACCATGTACAATATATGACGTTACTAAGCAAGTTTTGCGTGGTAGTCAAAACTTTAGCGATGTTTTTATAAGAAAAGAAAGTTGTTGCTTTCAGACGAAGTCTCAATTATTGTTATTATAGTTGGATACGAAGATAAAACTTATTGCTATACAGAGTATTAATCACACCGATCTCTTTATGGATACATTCTACTACGTCTTTGTCATATATAATAGCTAGATTTACAACGGAAAAGCTGGAAATAAAACTAAATAGCTATAGATCGTACCGTGGTCACTGGGTTAACTTTATTTTTGACCTAAATAACATCGCCATTCCGTGTTCCAGAGAGAGTTGTAATTTTAGATGGTCGTGGTGATTTAAATTGATTTTGATCAAGCTGATATTTTTGTACTCGTTTACAAATACTTAAATTGATATAGTCGAAAATCTATGTTGAAATAATAATAACTTTAAAAATAGACGCTTTTGGTTTTAGAAGACGTATATGTATAATAATAAAATGTATGTTTTTAGAAACACCATTTTCATTTGGTAGAATCAAATTTAGCGAGAGTTCATTGAAGATCAGGGCACTTTTATTATAATTTCTACCTATTTTTGTTAATTTATTTATATTCAATACCTACATGTACCATGATTGGTTCATCAGGATCAATATTAATATCAATAGGAGTAATAATCACTTAAAGTACCTTACATTACTACTAAGTAGTTCAATGAAATTTCTTAAAAAACAATTTGAATCAAAAACGTAAAAGGCATGTAGGCCTGTTTTTTTAAAGCAGATACAAATGTTATTAAAATAACATAACATAATTACTAAAATTAAAGTTTAAAATATTTGTTGTAACCCAAATCTTTTTTTTGAGAACTCCTTTTAGTAATTTTTACTATATTAATGTTTGCAGCGTCATGTAACTAACATTTACTAAAGTTACAGTAGGTATTAGCACCACAACTATAAACTAGAGAATTATAAAAATGTTTAATGATGATTAGTTCGTGGTCTGGAGATTTAATAGTTTACAATAAATGTCAAATAGGTAAGTCCTGTAGTGTTCGCTAATATACCAAATTTTAACAGAAATGTTTTTATTTTTTTATTTTTCAATTCTTTATTTATTCTTGGGAAAAAAATATAACAGGCTTTTTTTTAATTTGACAGACGTGATTTTGTTCAGTTTTTCCTATAAAGTTTTACTACACTCTATTATATAAGTTAAGTTTTTAGTTTTTTTTTACATTTACATTTCCACTTTACAGTTTTGCAAATATGGACACATTAAGTTTTATATAATTTTGTATAAAACAAAGTGAAAAAATAATCTGAATTACCGAATAATAATAATTATAATTGCCGAAAGGAATGATATATAAATTTGAGCGACAAATTTGATGACAAAACCTTGAAGGACTAACTAAATGTCCTCACATAAATTTGTCTAAAAGGCCCATTTCATTATCCAATTTTAAGGGCACTATTTCTTTCTAATAACAGCTATCTAATAGCCTCTTCACAATCCGTTATTAGTTTGCTAGTTGACCTAGCGCTCGGTAAATCGGATAATGAAATAGGTACTTAACAATGCATCACATTGCTATTTCTAACCGTTATACATACTATGTATACTTACCTCTTGATCCAATAAAATCTATAAGTTTAATTAAAATCGATAAAGCAAAAAAGGCATATAATACCTATTATTGTTGGTTATAATAATGCAATATAGAAAGTAATCTAATTAATCACCACAGTGTTGACAAATTGGGTCTGATGATAGCCAATTGTAAACAATTACTAAAATTGATAAATTGAGGTTATTATTACTTTTATTATAATAACATTATAATTTATAAAAAAACATTTCTTTATTGTCATTTCGTCTATCTATCTATATGTATATAAACTTTTTCTGACAGATTGACATTGACATTGACATTTTAATTTGTCTAAAAAAAATAAACCATATTTTCATTTGTAGACAAATAATAAAATAAATTATTACGGGGCAGGAATTAATATCATAAAAATTTGATATCATAGTCCAAACTGTTGGGATAACTTTATAGCTTGTAATGAAGGTTCCTTCTGCTAAATAAGCACTTATTAAGAGGCGAAGTGGTTTCAGTTAGTAATATTACTCGAGCAAGTTAATATGTATGTTTTGTGCTTGGATTATATAACATGTTTTATGTAAAGGTTAAAAGGTTACCTTTGGAAATTAATTCTCTTGCGGCACGCTAGGCATTCCTTTGTCATTCAGCGTCTCATATACATACAGGACATGTTATATGTGTAAATTATATACATATTTTTAAACAAAGAAAATATGCACTTAGCCCGTATTTTATCTTCTTTGCTTTACACATTATATAAAGTCTACGTAATTATATTTGAAATTCCAGTGGACATGCGTTGAAGAAAAGATATTTTGAGTTAAAAATATAATTAATTGTTTTCGTGTTTATTGTAACATACACACAACAAAATCAAATGTCTTTTAATACTCTATCCGGGACTGATGTTAACTAATCTACCGATTTTACAGCCCTAAGGATACTTTATCAAAAACAAGGAAATACCGGTTGTGAGTTACGTTACTTAAGTTATGTAGCGTACAAAATTGTCTCGAAAAAGGAAATAATCATAATAAGCAATATATAAAAAGTAAAAATGTTTGTTAGTACGCAGTCCATTTTCATGTCGCGTTGAGAGCAGCTGGCCAGTGTGACTAAGTGGCCTGGTCTAGTTAGCTTTTGGAAATCGATTGATACATCTGTTAATGTTCGCCCCGGTCTCCTATATATATAGATTTTTGTTTTTTGTGACGCAGTGGTCCAGGGAAGGCCCAATAATTTTGTTATTTATCCCTACTACATTTATCTCAACACAACAATTTAAGAATGATATTTGTGTGGCATTATTAGTTACTCTTACTTTGTATCTATGTCTTTACTTTGTATCTTGTTATTTTTACTGTACACACTAGTATTATTATGAGAATTGGTATGATTCTCATAAAATTATTAAGATGCACTGAATATTACACATCTCCAATTAGAGAATAAACAAATTATTTAAAAACACCACTTGCTTTTATCTCCATTATTAGTGATCGTATAAAATGTCTCAATGTATCAACTCATTAGACTTTTTCTTCTTATCCATGTTATTTTTAGGGACTCAATCCATTTTTTCTCCAAAGACTATTCACATAGAATTTCTTTGCCTCTCTTCGCATTATGGGAGTTACAAAAACACTTCTAAACGGTTAAATAATTATGTAAAATAATAATAGATATTGTAACCTCGTAAAATTTGATTATTATATGAAAATACTAGCTGTGCAAGTTACTTATAACATTAGTTATCCGCAAGTGAAAGTCCAGGTAAAATCGGTTCAGTCGTTTCAGAGATTCGGAACAAAGAGATAGATGAACAGGCAAAAAAAAAATGTAGTAAGAAGCAGTTCGTTAAAAAAAAAAATGAAATTACAAACATATTTCATTTCAGATATCACAATTTCATTTATTTATTTATATGTACAAATAAATGTATTTGCGAAGTAGCAAGTCTCTACTGATATGACGTTTAATTAACAGATAGATAGTGTATTGAATTGGAATATTGCGTCGATCCGGGATAATTGGGATACGGTCAGGAGAAATACGTGTGCGGCTTATGATATATCTGTCAGTCTGTTTGATAAAATCATTGAGGATGGCTGTTAAGATCATTTAATTTAAATTTAAATTTAACTGTTATTTACCATTTAAATTTAAATTAAAATGGTAAATTACATTTAAATTTAAATTTATGTATCAACGTGACTATTTATGCGACTTGATTGCATTAATAATATAATTTTTCTTAGATATTTCTGAAAGATATATTTTTATTTGTAATGATATAGTTGTACACCTACCTTTATTCCAGTGTTATCATTACAAATAGATCGAATATCTGATCTAAACGAAAGTAATATATTTATTTAGGATTCTTTATGTTCTCCCAATCTTACAAACGAAACTGTTTTTGTAAGGAATAAAATATTGAGTTCAGATAAATCACAATCAAATTAATTTGTAAGTATTTGATTATTATTATTATTAATATTAAAATATTAAGCGATCGGTGAAGTCGTTTAACAGCTGTCCCTAGAAGCCTCGGTGTCAGTTCGATTGTTTTTTTCTAAACTGTAGCGACTATTTTGATTCCCTTTTAGGACAATTACAAGAATTGATGCCACAAGGTTTATAGCAAATGAAATATATAAATAGATTAAAAATACAATAATAAGACGCGCAAACAAAGAAAAACATATCAAGTGATATCCAAAACCAGCTACCATTCAATTGGTACATAAACTAGTGAACACTGGAGAAGCCTTAAATTTGCATAAAGTATTATAGTTAAAAATATTAAAATAAGAAGAGCTGGATGTTTGCAAGTCTATTTTAAGTCGCCTGTACATGGTTGTGTCTAGAACTGTCTGACGCAATTCGCAATTCGTTCTTGAAATAATACACTATCTAGAAAGTTCTTAAAAGTTCTTTTCATAGAGAAAAGTCATGGTATATGTGTATTCAATGTTAGCGATAAATATATTTAATATAAATGATTAAAATATAAATTGTAATGGTTTATTTGCGGAGCGC
This sequence comes from Melinaea menophilus ssp. n. AW-2005, assembly GCA_918358695.1. Lineage (NCBI taxonomy): Eukaryota > Metazoa > Arthropoda > Insecta > Lepidoptera > Nymphalidae > Melinaea > Melinaea menophilus. The sequence goes on from OU911042.1 coordinate 29,549,802, forward strand.
TTATCGTCAATACAGTATTGATCCTTGTCCAGTTATTATATTTGTTTCCAGGCGTTAATGTAGATGAAAATTTGCGTTATAGTTTATAATATGAATTATTATTAATATAACACATAATATGCGTGCCAAAAAGTATTAATTTGGACTATAGTTACACTATAGTCTATATACTATAAACATTAATCAAATTAAGCTCATTTGGTTAAAAATTGTAATTTAAAATCCTTTAAAATATCCGTATTGAAAGATAGTAATTAGAATAAAAGAATACTAAAATTATAAAAAAATACTCAGTTATATTAATTAGTTCTTTAAGTTTATTTATAGCTTCTTTTATTCTGTTTATATTCAATTACTTATTAATTGGATTCTAGTTCATTCAAAAACTAAATTAATTGAGATAGAAATGTAGACGAACTGTTTATCAATAGGAGTATCCAATAGTTAGTAATCCAGTAGTTAATCTGAAGTCTGGTTAAATAAATCTTGCCTTTTTGAATATTTCTCATCAAACAAAACAAATTTAAATTTAAAACATAATAACTAGTTTTCAAAGTTGTCAAATATTATGTTGCATTGGCATTTAAGGTTACTATTGTTGATATATTTATCTCCCTGATATGACGTCACAAAGTTAAAACATTAATAACAGTTGAGATAGTTTGTGTTATAAAGTTGTTCTGATAACGAAAAGTACACAAACCGAAGTAGCTAAATATTTATACGTAAGTAACAATATATTGAAACAATTCTTTTGCAGCTAGTAACATTATAATTGTGAAATATATAGAATGGTACATTTATCGAGACGAATGACATGATAGCTCAAATGACGGAGGGACGTCACGATTTAACAGAGGTCGGAGGTTCGAGTCCTGATCAATGAATTTTCCATTCTATCCTTAATTTTTTTTCAGTTAGTTAGGTTTATTATATAAATTAGCAAAATTATATTTGATGTATTATAAGATTAAACAATTGGATCAAAACTTTGCTTAGTTGGTAGTGTAAACTAATTTACTTTGTCCTAGATTCCGCATAGTGTTCTGGGAAGTGTAGATGTAAGCAAACTTTCTAAAAGCTTTGGGGGGAGGGCACTTACGTCAACATCCCTATTTCATCCCTGTAATGTGGCTTTGCACGAGCTAATGTTAGTGTAATTAGAGGCTTTATATAAATGATGTAAAACATAATAAATTGATTTAATTTAGGTTTTTCTCTATAGCCGAGTCCCGCTTAAGTAAAGGTCGTCTGATTTAATTTTATATGTATAAATTTAATTTTTATAAACTTATTTTTTTTAATTTCACCCCTTATATGTCGTGTAAAACATAACATAATATTGTCTTTATAAAAATATCTGTGTGTCAAACTTTGACAATCAAAGTTTCATCCTCCATTTTGGAGAGAATTTGGTATAAAAATACTTTTAGTATTTACTAAAATTGTACCTACTTACTAATTACTTACTTGCATACTTCATATCAACTTATAGTCCTAATTTTTAACCTCAACAGTGAAGGCCGATTTGCAGTAAAAATAAATAGACCATGGTATAATTTTTGTTAAAATCATTATTTTCAGCTATGAAAGCATAATCTATGCTTTACGATAATATGAAATGTTTTTGACTTTGTGTAATTAAAGGCACTGTTATTTCTTTGAACTTTTGTTATATGAAATTATTATAAATAATATATTAGTCATAGATTATCAGATTTATGTTAAGTGAAATTATAAACGAACTTAATGGCGTAATTTTTATAATAATTTTCATTTAAGAAACTTTAATTTAAACCCAACGTTTCAAATGCTTTGTCATTAAGTCAGTTAATAATGAATATGTTTAAAATATTTTTTATGTCATATATACGTTTTAAATTTTTTGAAAAGGATTTAAAAAACTCTAAAACATATACATATCTCTATACATATATGTACATAATTATAAATTTAAGAGTATTAGTCAAAGCCTCAGATACCAGTAAAGAGGCTTACGTAGGTGCCTTCAAAACATTATGTTATTTAGAACTTCTCCGTGATAGTAACAATCATTTTATATTTCTTGAAATATTATATATTATTATAATTTTATTGAATACAAATCAAACACCCTCGCACATACAATGCAACGTACAACCAGAAAATACAATCGAACTCGAAACATAAATTAGACATCTGTCGTTCAGATAATAATATTTTTGTGAATTAGAAAGAGTACGAGTACTTTTGTAAAAAAAAATCAAAATTATCAATGAATTTGGTATAACATCAATATTAATAAACTTATCATATAAACAAACTGATTGACGCCGCTCCTCTCAAACATGTAATATGTTAAACATGTTAAGCTCATTATTAATACAGATTCCGCTCAATCTATTTTCAGGTATCTTAAAATACAATTATGCGTTATTATAAATACAGTGACGTCATTGGGATGTCACAGAACTGACCTTCCCTGCTGTCTCTTGTAATAAATTGGCGTGGGGTTAAAATGGAGACCTGATTAGAATACCTAAATGTGCCCACATGTTATATTAATATGTGTAGTATTCCGCATTTAATTTTAAGATTTATATTTTATAATTCAAAATTAAAAGTATCCTATCCAAGAAATATATCTTTAAAGTATTTTATATAAGAATATAGTAAAAACTTACTGTATTGTAATAAAATTTTGAGTATTCTTTACTTAATATTATAATATCATGGATTTTGTCTAGACATATACAAAAGTGAAAACAGACATAAAACTAATGCTTATACCAACATTACAAATTCAAATAATTCAAGATGTGTTTTGAATAATATTATCAAGTCTATGTTGGCAATTATTAAGGCATTTTAAAAGTTAAATAATTTTTTATGACTTTTGGTCGAAAATTTAAAAAGTAGGTTAATTCAATTACTTAAGAATTTTAAATAATTTACTTAATTATCATAATAATATATAAAAAAATCACACTATTTGAAATAATTTTATCTACTTCATTATTATAATTAAGACATTAGTATTAAGATTGCTCTGTAACTTAAAAGTTATCGTAACTTTTAAAAAATTGCATTTCACCACAGTGTAGTTTTAAACTAAATGAATAATTTAAAAGCATCTTCAGAACGCTCTATGCATTTAGTATCAACTTAATGAATTGCAAATATGATGGACTGCATTCTTAAAGAACTTTATAAAATAACAAGCGTTATTAATAAAAATGTCATTGAATATATATTTTTCAATGATATGTGAGACTATATGGTATATTGTGATATTCAGTTTGCAGTTTGTATTTGATTTTCTGTCAATTCACAAAGCCGGACACGCACCAAACGTGCTCGTGTCACCACAAAACGCATTATCGAGAAACACTATTTCAATATACAATAACGAATATCAATTATTTACTATTTAATATTTTTTATTATATTTTTGTATAGAAACATCTTAATAGAAATATTTATAGATAGCAATACCGTATCCGATGCCGTCATGTTGGCACTAAAAACTTTATCGTCCATTTTGTACTTTGCGCTTTTACTCTCGCTCGTGAAATCTGGCTTAGCGTTTATTACGGACTTAATCTATAAAATAAAAAAAAAATGATTTCACGCCAATATAAGAAGCCTATTACGATTATATTTATTAATAAAATCATTGTGTTCTTGGGTTTGTCGACTTTTCGTTTCTTTTCAAGTTCAAGCTTTTTGTTGGTAATATTTTCAAGTATTCTCGTAAAGTCTCAAAGAAAATTCCAAACAAGTTTTGGAAATTTCTTCCCCATCCTTGGAATCGGATACGAAATTTTCTTTTATTATAATCTAAGTCAAATTATGAATAAAAGAAACTTTGACTGAATTATAAGCATTGTGTAATATATATATTGTATATATATAAATTCTCTTAACTTTAGAAAAGCAATTGAAATTTTCCAACAATGTTGTACAAGTTCAATATAAATTGAGGAAATTAAGTTTCTTGTGACGATAAAACTTTACAGAGTTTTCATCTTCTTAGCTTTTGGGACCGGTATTGGAAAAAAGACAAATAGACGTGCTTGAAATAAGGAGCGGTCGTTATTATTATTATTATTAAGATATTATTAGCGATTAATATATTTTTTATACCTAGCCGTGGTCATGACATTGTAAAAGTAGGCTAAATTACTCCTTGTAACACCAGCCATCTGACAGTGAATGTTCTGATAAAATCAAACAGACAATCGGAAAATTTTAAAACACATTTTTTATGTTAGTTCCATATATACTTTCATATGCATGTAGTGAAAGCTGTAAATTTGGAATAACAAACAGACACTTCAACTTTATTTATATGTATATACAATGTATATATGTATATTATACATATATGTATGTATATATATATATATATATATATATATACGAGTATATATAGGTTTTACAATGAAATACGAATAGTAATAAATATAAATCGATGGGTATTTCGATTTTCGATAACAGTTTTGCTTACTTTTTCATCTTAAATTTTTAAATATATCATTAATAATAATCTTTAATACACTGTGACAAGATGGAAAATTTATAACAAAAATTCCCGCAACTATTGAGCTCAAATTTTGACACGTACAAACAACCCTTTTCAGAGATGGTTGTTATCTATCTTATTTTACTTTATCTTACGCAATACTAGCTAACAACTATTCCTCACACCTACAAACAGAATGTGTCATATATGTATATATATATATATATATATATATTTCTGTTTCTATTATAAAGGCCATTGGGATGAAGCACATGTAGAGAGGTAATATCGGCGAAGTTTGTTAATGAAAACCCTTTTACTCAATATTGAAACACGTGCAGCTCTTACTGTTAAGCACTCTACACACTGACAAGCAATACATTAAATATATATACACCTTTAACATCCAGTATTAGATGAACTATTTTGGTACTTAGTTAATAAAATTAAATCTATTACAAATTTAGCCATGACCTGTCTCTATTTCTATTCTGACTAATATTATATATGCAAATGTGAGTTTGTTTGTCATTGCTGGCTACTCTTCCATACCCAATTACTCATCCGATTGTCTTAAATGTACATACACGTTGGGTTACACATATTTATTTACATTTTTATGGGATAGAAAAAATATTATTAATGGCAATATCTCATAGCTAGTGTTTGCAAAAACTGTATGTATATAAAAGAGAAAAAAAATAATTTAAATTTAAATTAAGAATAGTTTAAATAAGAAAAAATGTATAGCAATGTAAAATGTCGTGTTGTGCTTTTTAAATGATCTTTTGACACCATGCACCCCACGCTTTATTTATATTTTTTTAGTTTGGGTTTTATAAAATATATTTTTTTAAAGTTTTTTTTTAAACTATTACATTTTCGTGTTGATGTCGCCTTCTTCGGATAAGTTACCGACATCGCATGAAATCAAAATTTCGGGTAACGAACCTAAAAACTGCCTATTCCTTTTGCGTTAATTCTGAAGGTCCTAGATGAGGATACCCGGACGATTTTCATGTTATTTTATTGTCATCGGTCCTTCACAAGTATGGAAAGTTTCAAATTAATCCGAGATCTTGAAGTACCTTAAAATCATGTTCAAAGTTTCCGTTACGTACAAACATACGACTGATACTAAAAAAGCCTGTTAAAAACTCTCTGACTGACCTAACTGACAAGGGCTAACATAGGTATTTAATGTTGATTTCGTTTTAGACGAAGAATGGAATTTTGAGAAATTCTATTTGTGAGAGCTTAAAATAGGGCGAGAGTAAGGTAAGATAAGAATTTAATTAAGATATAATCAATTAACTTTACCCTGTAAATTAGGGAAGAGAACTCCTGGTGGACAGGCAGTCTTGGATCGGTTCTGTGGGACGAGGTACACAAAATGTTAGAGTTATGAAGGCAATGCTGTCATTATAGAAAATCAAATTTCAATTTCACGTGATGATTTCCACGCAATGTAAATTATGGTAACTGTTTTGGCATAAGTAAATTAATATTTAGGAATAATAAATAATTTTCTATGAAAAATATTTTTTGAACTATCCCCTAAATCTTTTGTTAAATGAATTTCTCTTTTTTACCTGATTACAATTTCGTTTCAGCACTTTCAGTATTCGTAAATTGTTAAGAAAGTAATTGTTTTTCACTTAGTTGGAGTTTGTTTGGGTGTTAGGTGTAGGAATTTGTAAGAATCTGCGTTACTAAGACACAGTCAAATAATATAATATTAAAAATAAATATTTCCTTAAATATATATTACATATTTATTATTATTTAGTAAAAGCTCAGATAGAATTTAGTTATTTATCAAGATAATCAAAACATGTACTTTGTTTGAAATATTATTTTGTGGCGTATATTTTTTTTTATAAATACGCAAAGTATTATTATATATTCTTTATACTCTAATACATAAGATACAAAAAGAAATAATTTATTGTTATACTTTTTGTCGTATTTTTGCTCATCTTTTTCGTTTATCATCCGCCATTCGTGAAAAAAACCTGAAAATGGGAAACAAATTCAAATTATTTTCAGATTTCTCGTTATTCTCATAAATAATACATTTGCTTTTCTCAAAAATATAGGTATGTTTGTTTCTTTTGTTTGTAAATTCAGATAATAAATATTTTAGTATTAAATTTATTAATATTTTTATGTAGGAATTGAAAACATGTATGTTTTATATATAATATATATTATGTTCCAAAAATATCTTTTTCATCATATTATTTTCCACGTCAACGTCAAGGGACGTCACGTCTGCGACCTCTGTCCTTTGTCACCAGCTGACACCTGACTCTGAACTTGAAATATAATACTCTGTATTATTAGTCTACGGTCATTTATTAAATAATTATTAAATAAATTACAATTATATAAATTTAGTTTAATAATTAAATTTAATATGTATAAATTTTAGTTTTCAAATCATTTTTATACCTCTTCGTTCGCGTTGAATATCTTTTTTGAAATACGAGTAAAAGTAGCCTAAGTTACTTCTTATAAAATCAGCTATTCTCAGTGAAAGTCCTATTAAAATCGGTACAGGCATTTCAGAGATTAGCTGGAACAAACAGAGATACAGACGGAGTAATTTTTCTATGTAAGTGTCGTACACATACATTGATATGCAATTAGTGAAACGCTGGTATCTTAAAATTATAAATGTGTCTGTGGGTTAATTTAATTTTACTTATATATATAGATAAGGATCAGCGAGTATAACATCTATTATTATGTAAAACGTTTCGAATTAAATTTCAAATTAGTTCCCAGAAATTATATTAAAGGGAACGGGTTGTGTTATATATAAATAAACCCGCTCTGTTATTCAATCTCTGCTGGAAAGGGCTGAAACGTGAAAAGATTCCTTTCCCAATACATTTTATGTCAGCTTAAATAAAAGTAAAAGAAAATGGCGTTTCTCTCGTGTTTCTAAGACTGTAATTGGATCATGTAATCCCTGACAGTAATCATTCAAGTTGAGGGACAAAATGATATCTCGTGACCATGTCATTATAATCTTCTTTTGGCTTTACTTTTATAAATTTTATACAAAAATATTCAGTTGTAATTTCTTATTTTCCTTTCTTATTGAATTTGAATAAATATGAAATTCACATTTGTGTAACTCAAAATTGTAAATTCTATACAATTATTATTTTCATTTACTTACCTTCACATTTATGGTAGTATTATAAAAAAATATTTTAAGATATCGAATATTTAGACTGGAGGAATGTGCGCTGTGCGTTGGTCAGTCAGGGGAACAATTATCTTCATATTGGGCTCAAGGGACTCCCCCTTTCTTTTCACTAGTACTTTTTAACATAGGTATGAAAAACCAGTGCGCTTAAAAAAAAAAGTTGAATGTATAACATGTTTCTATCGTCTGTGCTACGCTTACAAAACATTTCATTTTTATTTATGTAACTAGTCCGGCCATGGATATCGTTAAAGTTTGAAAATTCCAAAATTCAAATTCACTCGCGTTGTTAAAAAATCTACAAACTTCGCAAATTTTTCGATGTTTTATTTCGTGGTCAGTAATAAATTATAATATGGAGTGTGCTAAAGGAAACAACAAAATAATGATTGGCTTGCATAGCATGGCATTGCATGATTGAAAACTCATGAGGTAAGAATAAAATTATCACAAGTATGAAGATTCTGGTAAGCACTTTGTTGAGTATAATAAGACAAGACCTACATCTCGGTGCTTATTATTAATTCACAGGGCATTCAATAATTACAGGTAAAAAATTGGATCGATTCAAATATCTTCTGGCCTGATAGAACAAAACTATCGTCTTTTAGTACTTAAATTCATAGGTTCGTAGACAGGCTAAGGCTTTGAATTTGGCGGTTTAAAATATAATAACTTTTTATACAAAATATTTTTCTTTTCTAACAGACCGATCTAGGTGAATAATTTTTCATAATGTCTTAATGCCATAATGAAACTATTGAATGAAATGCGAATGATTAACTTTAAGCAATGATTTCATTGAAATACTGAATTAATTGATTATTATCTTCATTTCAGTATAATTTCATTTCGTCTATTTATACTTACACAAAAACAATAAAAAAATAACGAAAGAAACACATACTTCAAAAAATATAACTCTGAATGCCATCCTTTCTATCTTTTTTAAATCTTTAAAGGTAACTTTATCTGTAATGTCATATGAAAGCGGTTGGAAGTAATGAAATAAATTGAACGTGAAGGGATAAACGAATCACGTGCTTTTCCGCTCTGTTGCTCTTTCGATTTCAATTTAATTTTCAGTACATGTAGTTTTATGTTTTATCTTTTTTATTGTGTGTGCTTAAGATATTATTCTTTTGTTAATAATAAACGATATTGCTTAGCAAAATATTTACAAAAAAAACAAGAACATAATTGAGATAAAAACAATTGCTTGATTATTAAGAAGCAATTTTCCCTTAGAAAAGTTTGTTCTTCTACTGAGGCAGATCTGATTTTCATAAAATATTTATTTGAAGTCTAGAATGAATGACAGAACGTTCTTGGAGTATTCGGAGTATCTAAGACATTAGATTGTGTTTAGCGTACGCAATGATTTGTAAATTATGCTACTATTGCGGTTGCAGATATCTCAAATTTTCAATTTCTTAGATAGAATATAATTTAGAGGAATGAGGCTTCTATTTATGTAGGGGTCTCTCGAGTTAATCTTAGGCCCATTTTTCTTTCTTGTTTATATAACTGATCTGCTTACTTTTGAAGACAAATATTATGAGATAGTATTATTTTCTGTTGATATTTCTTTCATTTTTAAATAATATTTGATAATAACAATTCATATTTATTAATTTATAATAATAATGAACTATTTGAATCGAAAACCCTCTGCCAATATTGGCTGAGATCCTGTAATTAATTCCAATGGGGGGGAAAAGTGGAGAGGACTGTTTTTATATATATGAAACAAATAAATAAATATACATTACTTATAACACCCCTCGATTTCGAGTTGGGGCTTAGAAAGCAGTTCTATAAATTATCAAATAATTACTCAGAATCAGTTAGTAACGACCCAATCATTCTTGTATCATTCATCTTAATTTTAAGGCTAGTGGGTCGAATAAATCCCTATTGTTAAGACTTTCTAATTTCGTATTCAGGTCGTGTAAAAATATTCGTCAAAATAACGTTACCAAGAGATTTGATGAAGCTTAGTATTGGCTATAAAGCAAAAAATACCTTAGCACTCGGTAATAAAGATTGTTTTTATTTTTGCAAGATTGTGGTAATAAAGTTGAGTAACGCGGAAATGTAGGTCTATATCGAGAACGTCGTCTGCTTTCGCGCCTACGTTTACTGTTTATTCTCCCTTTAGGCCTTATATAAAGTCAAGGCATGAAATTGCTATTTGAAATAAGGATATAAACGGAGGTTTAAACTGTTGTTACATTTTAATATTTACGTAACACTGGCTCTTATTCTCAGCTTTGATAGCTAAAAGAGCTTATTCGTACACTTCGCTGAGTTTTAATAATTAGAAGTCATCGTTTACTTTTTATTATAATAATATAAAGGTTCTTTATCAAAAAGCTTAGATAACATCTTAAAAATCTTTTAAGGTTTTGTAAAGAGGCTTTAGTCGGGTAGAAAAAAATAAGAGCAAATAAGTGTAAACTTAAAAGGTAATTCCCAAGGAAAGACCATTTAACTATTATGTTTTTAAAGAAAATAAGGAACTACTGAGTTTCGTTGAACCCGAAAGGTTTTACAGACAACAAATACCATTTTCAGATAAAATACAAGTACAACCGGGTAAATAAATATGTGTTGTGTTTAAAAGAAATTGGAAAATGAATTTCCATCCTAAGTTTGAATAACATCTATATATGTGCAAGTGCATATATAATAGTAATGCACTGGACACTGGTGCGTAATGTGATCATCTGTCCGTGACGGCCCGACTATATTTAACTGTAACACACAGTTCACTATAACTTTATATATAGGTATTTATGTTCATTATATATATGTTAAGTATTCCTGAAATTGATGTTAATGATACATATATTGTAATTTTGCCAACATGCCAAGAAGAAAAGTCAAGAAAAGAGAATATTACAAGAATTAATCATGTAATATTTATTATATATGAATTATGAATAAATGATAAGTTAAAAGAGTTTCCATGGTGGTTCTTGATGGTTCGTCTCCATGGATATATACTTTGAATATTTCATTATTACAAGTCAACCGTTGAAAAAAAAATCAGTGTCGGAATTTAAATAATATAAGTGATTATATTTCACGTAAAGCTATCCTTGATTAATTTATAATTGGCATAGTGACGAAACGGATTTCCAGAGGTAGCAGGTTCCTGAGTTTCGTTCCTGTTGATAAATTTTCCACTGTTTGTTGAAATTTAATTAATACTTGTTTACTTACCTCTTTACGAATTTCATATAAGTTTGTGTCTGATTAACATAGTTGGAACTTTGAAAGGCGTTAGCAGTTCTCGCCAACTTCGCTCTCACAGAGAAAATTGAGTTTGTTTCTTCTTTGTTGTTATTCCGAAGTGCCGGAACCATTTTGAAGTTAGATATGTAGCTAGAAAATATTCTTCTATCTTTTTTAAACAACTCCTATGCTAGTAGTATTATTTTATATTAGTCAGACTGATTTTCGTTTATTTTGACGTCGGTGCGATGTATATAATTAAAAAATATATGTTACTTTACATTATTCCAATGGAATAAAAGAGATATTGTTATTTGAACGGAAGTATCGGGAAATAAGGCCACATTTCCCTCTAGAAAGGAATGCACACATCTATTCAAACATTTTATTTGTTACAATATTCTGTAAACGATACTGTTACACGATCGGAATCTCGGCATTTGCATTCGATAGAGATCTTTTTCTGCCGTTGAAAATAATTTTGTTATACAAATTTAGATATTCTATTTCAACCAACGTAAACTTTTTTCTGTTAACTGGGATGAAAAGAATGTAAGAAGAGCCCTAAGTATGAATACGGCTATAATAGATGAGGGTGACGGAAGAGGAAAAAGTGCGTGAAGAATTAGGCGGTGAACCAGAAAGTCGCTATTGTTACGATGAAAGAAGAGCATGGAGCAGATTATCATTTACCCACCATATAATTGAGATGGGACCAGAATATCAATATTAAGTTTTATTAGTAGAATTTATATTCTCATTTGTACAGAACAGATTAGAAATCGAGATGAGTGTGATTAGATTAGTCATCTTGACGACTTCATTTATTCAACAAAACATTATACTGTAATAAATATTCTTTTAAATAACTTTATTCAGATTAATCGATCTGAAGAAAACAATAGTATATGATGCCTAAATCGTTATTCATATTCCGTCTTTTCTTGTACAGGTTCTCGGTTCTGATACCGAATGGCATTTCGCGCACCGCGGTCTGCCGCCAGCGCGTCCGCGGAGGTCCATCGCACACGCGCGCCTCCTGAAGAGACACCCGCTTGTGAGTTAACTTATATTTTATATCTTTCTTGTTGTTTGTCTGTTTTTAATGTACCCTCTTAGAAATGCCTGACCAGAGTCTGATGTTTCATAAATGCTATATATTGAAATAAAAACATTGCTATTGAATATATAACATTTGCTTTGTTTCTTTGATGTCATGGAATTTAATAAAGTATCATGATACATACGAGTATACCATCATTCACAACGCTTCCTTGTATAGGGAAAGACATCAGTACTAAATTCACTCATATTCTATTAACGATGAGGTTCATATGATGAGGATTAAAACATTGCAGTAGTACCAAAAAACTAAAATCACGGAGACTTTGTCCGTCATTACATTCACAGGACTATTATAAGTGACACAATCGACAAACCGCGTAAATGTGATAACAACAAGCAAAAAATATGTAATTACAAAGAAATCATACGGAGTAAATACTATTACTAAATGTATTATAGTTCAGAGATATTTTTTCTGTAATAAACTGCTATAAAATCTTATAACAAATAAGAAAATTATGTTTAAAGAACTCTTTCTTTAATGTCCCATGAAATAAAATACATTGCTGCAATAACAACTTGACCAGTTAGACCTATACCACTTTGTAAGGTTACGATGCCTTCAAACGTTTTATAGTCAGTCTGTTTAAATAAACCTTTCAAGGTAAGTAATGTTACAAAGAGGAAAGATTTGTATTTTTGTATGTACGTATGTATGTTTGTAACGAATTGACTCAAAAACGAGTGCGTCCATTTCAAAAATTCTTTCACTCTTTGATTAATACATTATCTCTGTTTATAAGTAATATTAAGTACTAAAAAAAAGTCCTTACTAAAACTACAACAATGTAATCCAAGGTGTAAAAAAATTGTCATAAAAGATTTTATTAGATACATTCTCCTGCATTTACTCTACCTTTTCCCAATAAAAAAAATGTTCACACATGCGAAGCCAGGATGCGCCGCTAGTCGTATATACATTATGTAAAATTAATGTGTAGGTGTCTGTAATTTATTTTTCTCCTTCACTGATTCGCTTACCCTCTGAATTATTCAGATATCAACCTATAGAATATGATTATTTCGGTAAACATATTAATTTTAATGAGATTATTCCTTAGTCTTGTTTATGGCTTCTAACCTTGTCAAAACGTCTTATTTCAGACGTTAGACATTTTATTTAAGGAACTCTTAAGATTTTTATATTATACTAACAGTACTTGAGCTAGAACTTACCGGTTCAAAATAGATATTCCGTTGTGATCGTGTTTGTGAGCTTCTGTTATTCAAATGATGTATAATTAATATCTATTAATGTTTTGTATCAAAATTTAAATAGAACTTTGTAGGAAAAAAATATTTGCAAAGATGATTTTAAAATGTATTTTAATTAAATTTTCCTGATAATAACTATTACCGACATTTACAATTATACATTTTCTTTTTTTCGAATATTCGTATTTTTAATGACCTGTTTTATATCAATTTATTTTCCGTAATTCTATTTATATCTGGGGTGTGTCTGTTTGACGAAGCCCTTATGACGGGGATGTACATTACAAGTGATTGAATTATTTTCCAATTGAAGCAATTACTTCATGGAATCCTACAAACGGTAGATTAAATAAATGAATTATCTAACAGTGTTTTATTACTTTATTTATTCTTTATATTGTATATATTATATTATATCTATCAGGTACACACGGCGGTCCAGCAGACCGGTTTCAAGCGGGTCAAACGTGGTTTCCGTCCACTCCGTTTACCCGAAACAGCACCAGCGCCAGCTGAGCCTCGCGACCCTTATTTCCCCCTCCAATGGTATTTGAAGAACACCGGCCAAAATGGGGGTAAACCTAAACTTGACTTGAACGTTGAGGCCGCGTGGGCCCAAGGGTACACTGGGGTAAATGTGACCACTGCTATTATGGACGATGGTGAGTTTTACCAGATTTTGCTTCGCCTAATTTTATCATATTTGCATTATGAAAATAGTTTATTAATATGAATTTTAATTGTTAATAATTATAACGAATAATCAATACGAATCCAATCGATGAAGACGTTTATATATTAAATTATAAAATCATCAAGGCTGGTAATGACGTGGTAGAGCGGTGGGAAAGAAGTGAAGGTGTTGATAAAATAAAATTCATACTACATTTATAAAAAAAAGAATAAAAGAACTTATTATTAAATTTTAATTTGACTGTAAAAATGTTAAAACTTTTACAACTCTAATATTTAAATATAATTGATTCATTAAACAAAGTGTAACTTTCAAATACTTGTTCTAAAAGCAAATTGTGAAAGCAATTTGTAAAATGAAAGTTATAATTCGAGCACATTTAAATAAGGGATGAAAAGAACAAGTTTTTCTAAGGCTCATTCAAGTTATAATAATAAAGATAATAAGTTCATTAAAATATATATTTTTTGCAGGAGTCGATTATATGCATCCCGATCTGAAATATAACTATGTGAGTACATTCATTAATTACATTAAAAGTATATAATGTAAATGAAAATGTAACTTATATGAATTCTGTATTCTAATATTAACTGTTAAAAACATTATTCGTAACAAACTCGCTGCCGAATTTTAATGAAAATGATTTATTCATCAGTAAAAGGTATTATTATGAAAAGGTGTTGTAAGTTGGTGTTGGGGAGAATTGTTATTTCAGAAACATCGCAACGAACAAAGGAAAATATAATTGACCGTTTAATTATCTGTTTGATATTATATTTAATAAACTTTATTGTTTTGAAGATTTATGAGATTTTATATTATATTAATTTATTTTTTAACTACCTGTTGCTTGTGGCTCCACCTGGACATAAATTGTTACTTTTTTACATTTATTAGCTTCACATAATGACATTTTAAAAGTTTTCTTTATGTAAAAGTTAATCTTTATGTAAAATTTATATACAAACGTGTCAGATAGCCAAACAGTCCCTCTGTCTCTGTCAGTAATATATTATTAGTAAAAATTAAATAGACATGTTATATATTTCCTACTATTCTCTTTATTCCATAGAAAATGTCTTAGAAAATTAAATTGCTGACAGCCATTTTATACTATTTCCTATTTTTGGTATACGAGTCTTTTAATTTTTATGTAGAAATATAAAGGTATTTAGCGTTCAAACATTTAACTTATAATATAAAATCTTTTAGAACAATAACATTAATTGTAAGCAATTAACAAACAACAGCTGTAATAAAACTTTGGTGTAATTAAATTCATCCCAACCTATTTAGCATAACTCGTAAATTCAATTTTGATAGGACTCTTTAAAGTGCTTCTGTATCAAAGAAAAAAATATATACATAATATATTTTTATGATGTATTTTTTATGTCATAATAATGTCACTTAGGTCATTATTACGTCA
Organism: Melinaea menophilus ssp. n. AW-2005; assembly: GCA_918358695.1. Lineage (NCBI taxonomy): Eukaryota > Metazoa > Arthropoda > Insecta > Lepidoptera > Nymphalidae > Melinaea > Melinaea menophilus. Next base: position 29,565,232 of record OU911042.1, read on the forward strand.
CGCTTACTTGCATATTCTGTAGGAAATCTACTCTAGCTGTTATCAGGTCACCGCTAACACCCCGTGACATGAATAGCGTTAGACGTATATCCGTAATGGTGGTTTTATGTAAAGTTAATTTAATATAACAATGTGTGATCAGCTCTCTATTCATGGTAAGAGCTTTTTCTTATTCTGAATAGGTTCTTAAGGGGTGTATTTTATGGGTCGATATATTCCCGATTCTATATTTGTATAAAGATTTTTCTTTAGACATATATATATATGATATATGATTTTATTTTATAATATTTGTTTCAGAATGCCGAAGCCTCATATGACTTCAGTAGCAACGATCCATTCCCTTACCCGCGGTATACCGACGACTGGTTCAACAGGTAACACAGGCTGCTATAAATGGGAGTTATGCTCAATTAAATATTAATACTAACCGAGATTAATATCCAATCCTGCTTCAATTCAAATTAATAATACAAAGTGTTTACAATTCATTACCTTTATACTAACTTTTGATCGCGGTGCCGCTTGCGTTTAAATTATTATTTTTAATACCTGATAATCAGCTACATGTAACTTTCACTAAAGTTTCATATAATTGACCTGTGGTTTGAGTTTGTAAGCGTTCATCAGATCAATATTATTATTTCGCTTATGTAAAATGTAATTCTAGGGAACATGTTATTCTATTACCAACTAAACAAAATTAGGCTTAAACTTACTTTGAGCTTTATATATTAAACTATAATTCCACAACTTTACAATTTCTAAATAAGTCTACCAACGTAACCATTTGTTTAGTAACTTTACTTACTTAGATATAACTTATATGTATATTAAATAAATATTAAAACCTGCTTCATTATAAGTACAGAGTTAGAGGCTTAGAGTAAATATAACATGAAGGTTAACTAATTTTACATTTAACTTATTATTTAATTGAACATTTATTTTATGACTTTTAATTACTATCAATGCTTAATTGGAATACATTTTGATGTTAATTTTAATTGTCTCAAATCATTTCAAAATTTAGAATGAGATTCATTAATAATAAAACCTTATAATTTGTTTGTTTGTATGTGTTAATGTTTCTCATTTATATCTTTTTTTATCTATATATATATTTTGTACAGATATATTTTATTTTAGTCATAATATAGTTTTAGTTAAAGACTTTATTAATTATGATTTACTTTTACTATCTTTTATATATAAAGACGTAAAATAAGTAATAGTCTACAATTTAAATACTTTTTTTAATTTAAAAAGACAAAAATAGATGCGAACACCAACATTCTACGAACAGATGTTAACAGCTATGTTTGGGTCAAATTCGGCTATTATATGTTTTATTATTAATTTATATAGAGAATAGAACAAGGAAGCAGTTATTTTTCATGATTGTTCACGAAAAAGATTTGGATTAAAAACCTATCTTTTAGACAAATATGACTTAATTCCTTATCAATATAGACTAGGGATAGTGTCTGCCAGTGTGACACATGCCTTGTTATAGTCTATGGTAAAAGAATTATTAAAATAGATTCAATAATTTCTGGCTTTTTCGATTATAGATATCGAAAGAAATATTTATTTGTCTGTGTGAGTGCTTTAAATTAATTATCAAAATAAATTAAATTAAACCAAACAATATTGAAATATATCGGAGTATTTTTTTAATATTATAGTGATATATTATATTTTTTAAGATTTTTAATAATACTCTTATTACAGATTGTTCTACAGTAAGTGTAAAATCTAATTTATTAAATGGTGCTTTTTTTAATTCATACAATTTTTTCAATTATAATTTCTAATACCACCATAAATAATTTATAATTTGATATTCAGTCATCATCGATCTGTTCATTTCTTTATTGCTATCTCTCTCCCTCTTTAATTTGGTCTCAAATTCCATCAGAACTTCCCGATCTAAGTTAATTGACATTTGGAATGTCCCAGATCATTTGATTCTGTAATTATTAATAATATATTTAATAATCTTATATGTATATTTAATATAGGCTTTAATGTATCTTAGAAGATAACCCTAAAGTAAACTAATTTAGTATTAATTATCTAACCAAATTGGTCTGCCGCCGTCTGAAATTATCTTGAAAACAAATTTTTACACAACGGTAATTACTATTTCAGAACTATAATTTAATGTAGCGTCTATCAACTTAGTAAATATAACTAAGACTATGTATTTTAATTAATTAGTTTATAAACAAACATTTATTACAGTACGTCATCTTCTTGCCCTTATCCCAATTTTGGGGTCGGCTTAGTATGGTTTTTCTTCCATACTCTCCTGTTACTCGTCATCTCTGTACACACTCCCTTCTTCTCCATATCGTTTTTCACGGAGTCCGTTCATCTTTTCTTCGGTCGTCCTCTACCTGTCCATCCCTCCATTACCATACCCAGCACTCTTTTGATTTCATGCCTTTTATTTCTCCTCATATCATACCCATACCATGACAGACCTCTAATTTTGTCACTGTCGCTACTACCAAGGTTCCCCTTATATATTAATTTCTTATTCTATCTTGTCAGCCCACACATCCATCTTAACAGTTATCTTTCATAAATATTTTTCAATTTAAATATTATTTCAAGATGCCAGTAGTAAACAACATTTATTTTAACAAATCAAAATTTAATTGCCGATATAAACAATGTTCACTGTTGTTAATTAATGACAACATGAGTACAAATTTGGGTGTTTTATCATAGTAAATTGATAACAATTATGAAGCTGGTAGCTCGTAGCACGCTCGTAACCTCGTTACCCCAGGGCGATAAGGTCAAAATGTACGCCATGTTTTTGGACGCTTAATAAATAAACGAAGATGAATTGTTATGGTAATTAGAATAGCTTTAACAGATGCTTTAACGAATAATAATTTGTTTTCTCAATTAACTCTGTTTATATTCCACAATTAACATAATAAATATAATCTCGTTTATGGTATCTGTGATTCATTTTAATTAAAATAATATACCGTCAGAATGAAATCGTTAACATGTTTCGTAGTAGGTCACATTTTTTAGGTTGGGTTATACGTCATACCAAAAGTGTGCAACAAACGTCAATAACTATAAACACAAGTAATATCTATACGAATAAGACTTATCGGATAAAATTAGCAATTATTAAATTGTAATTTAAGTTGTCTTTTAAATGGGGGGTAAATAAACATAGTGAATGTTTGACAGTCACGGCACGAGGTGCGCCGGGGAGGTCGCTGCGGCGCGGGATAATGGCGTCTGTGGTGTCGGTGTTGCATACCACTCGAAAGTGGCAGGTGAGTTTACTTTTATACTACACAGTACTTTTTTATATTATATAAATATATTCAACACATGCAAATACAACTAGCACGTGATATTGTCGTTAGTACAGTTATGTATATGGTTCAGCATGTAACTATTTTAAAGTTTAAGTAAGTTTAATAGAAAGATAGAACATTATAGACTGTATTGTGCATGTGTGCGTTTGTATGTGTGTGTGTATTTATTGTTTGCGTATTAAAATTTCTTAACGAGCAATCAGGGATTGTACTACCATAAACTACACTACTTGCGAAAGTATATAACCTAAAGATTAAGATTACATGTAACATATATCCAATCCAATCTAATCCATCCAAAATAATTACGTAATTCTTAGCCATCTCATCCCTAAATAACTCGCTCCACTGACTGATATGATTAATTCGTTTTCATAAACGTATCTCAAACTCACCTCAATTTCGTTATATATATAATCCGATGTAACATAAAACATCAGGGTTTTGTAATTGTATGTAATTTTATTACAATTACAATAATTGCTTTTGGTAAAGTTTCAGTTTAAAATATAGTTATTACATTTTATTCCCTGAATAAAGCAATAAACTAGTAACAATTATAATATTAATATACTTACAATTTATTTTCTTAAGGGTTATATAGATCCATTTAAAACAAATTCACCATAAATGGAAGGTAGTAGTTGTAGTTACTTGGTTGAAGCTCATATAAGATACTTCTAATAAGGCGTAGTAGAAACAGAAAGGCAGAACATCATAAAGTACCTATTTCAGTTAGATTTTGTACGATAAAAGGGAGCTGTACGCGTATTTCTATCAATTTTTTGCAAATTATATGCAAATTTAACTTTTTGCAAAATTTCATGGATAATATTTAACATTTGGTAGAAAATATTTACCCTTTTTATTTAATTTAATATATCTTAAATGTAAATCGTTTTGTAAGCTTCAGATAAAATTACTCCCGTAATTTCAAAGATGATTATTATAACCTCCCGTCTGCTCCCTATCCTGTTAACGATATAACCGATAAAAGAATTTCAAAGATTAATACGAACAGACACAAAATTATATAGATTATTTCTCTCATAATTGGCTACATTAAAAAAACATGAGAATTCTGTATCACCCTTAAAAATATTTTAGCGTTTTACATAAATAATAAGGGACCTTAATATAGATTATTATTAACACACTTTTTAATCAATTCCGAGAATGGCAATAATCTTCCATCCAACGTGACAGATACGGACTTAAAATATTAAATATTATTATTCTAAATAAAATATATTTCTATATTAACCGTGACCCATACGGAGGTGTAATATTTTGAGACATATAAAATTACAGTTACCGTGACTTTCCCGGAGCTGCACAATCCTGCCATTAAACGTTGCCCGTATATGTCACTGAGGTGTGCATTAAGTGGTTAATTAGACAATCTTTTAAGTTTTTCTATTTAAATGTAAGAATAATTTTAACATTATGGACCGAATTTACTTCTATAGTTACTTTCTATTTCCATGTCAAGATTTTGTCTGAATCTATTGTAATAAAAGAAATCCATAAAGTTATAGTGCTATTTAAATTGTAAATAAATATAAAACAAATAATTAATCAGACGTGTAGCTCGTCGTGTGTATTGGAGCTTAAACTTAAGATGAAAGAGTTAGGTAAGTTAAGTTCTCAGTTTTTATATTTAGGAGACATAATGCTTTCTTTCGCGCTCCTGACTCAGAGGACTCGTTAAAATATAACAAATATACACAACACAAACGTTTGAAACATAAAACTCGGTATATTTTCTCAAAGGATTTACACTTGGGAGTTGTTTTTAGTGATTTGAATATTTATGAGATATTCAATACACAATATAAAATATACACGATCTTTGTTATATGTGAAGGCTTTTCTATTCCAATTTACATACATTTATATATATATATACGCAAACGAACATCATATATATAAATGTATATGATGTTCGTTTGCGCTAATTCTTAAAACCACTGAACCGATTTCAATGAATATCTATTGTTTGGTCCAACTAGACCAAAGATAGGATAGTTTATATTTCTATTAATGTTTGTTTTTATTGTTTATTTGAGATTTTAACTTCTATAAGTTTGCAATAGATGGCGGTGTTAATAATAAAAATTAATGTCAAATAATGTATGAAGCAGCAGACGAAGTCGCTGCCAGCAGCTAGTTAATATTTCTGTGTTCATAAATATTTATCTTAATTAGAAAGGTCAAACAACATGATAAATATATGAAGGGTTGAAGGTAAAATATTAATCAAACATCCACAGTAAATAAATGTTACCTTTTTTATTCGTTTCCATTGTATTTTAAATGTCTGATTTGACTTTATATAATATTAAATATTGAATAAGTTATGTAAACATATTAATAAAATTGAAGTGTCTGTTTGTAATTTTAAATATACGGTACTTACGTAAAAGGATAATTAAAATTCTTGTCTGTCAGTTTGTTTCGGTTATCCCTGAAACGTTTGGACCTATTTGAACAGGACTTTCACTGCGGGCAGCTGATACAGAGCCCTGGGTATAAGGACTTAGTATTTATCAAATAATCGTTACACCTTGGTCGTGCTTGGTCAGGGTTTTCAAATTAAGTTATAAGCAATGCCTTCCCTAAATATAACTTTATACTCCTTACTCTCAGTCCATCCGTTAATTTTCTTTAAAGTCATTTAATTTCGTTCAGAAACATGTAATAAGACCGCAGGAATAAATTAATCAACCTTGTTTCATAAAAATATGTTTGTTTGTTTGTTTATAGAAATTTTGTACATGTAGGTAGGTAGGTTAATACTAAATAAAGTAGATTAAAGAAAACAGATTTATAATAAAAAATATAAATATGACTTAATTAAACTAACTTTAACTCGTGGATTTTCATGTATTACCTTTGAGCATCTACATAGTAGAATTCACGATTTGAAACCACCATTGCCATTGACAACGTGACGTCATAGTTCAAATAAAAAAAGTGAAATACCATGTATTACACATATTAGATAATGTCGTAAATTGTGTATATTTAATATAAATAGTCTACTCAATGAATTAAATAAATTGATTAATTAATACGGAAATTTTTAATTATAATTTATTATTTCAATGTGACGTCACAAATATAATTAATGTTGGTTTCAACTTATTTTCGTTAATAAATGGTTGCTCGATATTAATACCAACTAAATAACAATCTCCGTGTTGTACGATTATGTTCGAATGATGAATGGTTGTGCGTGATTTGTGGCTTTTAAAATTTTGGTCAATTCGGTCTGTGATTGGTTGGCTTTCAGATCAATTTTCAATCTACCAATCACTGTTACGGTTAACTTAATATAAACTTAATTTGTTGAACTTGTTGATGTAATTCAGTGAAGCTAAGAATTTAATTTTATTGGCAGTTAAGTTTAAGGTTTTTCTCAGAAGCTGAGATTCAGGCGTGAACGCTAAGCTGCTTACTGTATTAGGTAAATTCTGAACATGATGACAAATGAAAAAAGTCTAATATGAGACTTTTTCCTTTATTCATTTATGAGCAATTACGATATAAATTAACTCCAGTGAATAAGATGGACTTTATTTATTAGAAAGAAATTATATATAATGTGTTAATAAAATATTTGTTGATGTATTTCTATGATACGAACAATTTAGAACAAGTCACTTGTCAATAGCCTCGGGGAAGAAAACAATATTTACTATTGAGATATAGTATCAAACTATTAATACCAAGAGATATAGTTATTGACGGTAATCGTAACATAGTTACCATCCACGAGAGGTAAGCCATCGGTAATTATTGCTGAAGTGGCTTTGCAATACGGAATTACGGGAGGCATATTCAATTAAACTCTGTTAATTGTTTACAGAGATTGTTCAAATATGGTTGAATTATTTTGATCAAATTTTGTGGCTTCCACTGTATTGAGGCATGAAGTATGGCTTCGTACTGAAATGGTTAATAGTAGCATTGTTTGATTTAACGAGTTTGTCGCTCTTATATTTATTTTTCAAAAAGAAAAAATAACGTAAAAAATTATAGTATTGAACATAACATCGAATGATTTTAATTTATAATTACCAAAAACATTATCAAAGGTAGATAACTTCAATGTGTTTACTGTCTTGTCTGTTTGTAATATAGTATTTTAATCTACCAGGTATCAGGATGCTGGACCAGCCGTACATGACGGATTTGATAGAAGCTAACTCCATGGGTCATGAACCCCATAAGATCCATATTTACAGCGCCTCCTGGGGTCCCACGGATGATGGTAGGACTGTCGACGGGCCCAGGAACGCTACGATGAGAGCAATAGTCAGGGGAGTGAATGAGGTTAGTGATACAATTATTTCATACATACCTAGTAATAGGGACGTCCTGTCTGTGTATAACCTTTATTAGTTGTATTGAATGGTGTAACATCATTTAGTGTGATACAGTGATAAATATTGTGATGTGATCGATTATGTGATATTATGTGATATATATCGATGTATTTGTATCACACCTTAATATATACATCAAATTATAGAATATTAATATATTAGACTTGGATAATTGTGTCCTTCGTATATACAATCGATTCAAGTGTGTAGGAAGTAATGGAAGCGAATCTATCATTTCAATTGAGTAAACGTAGTGACGATTACTTACGTCTCTAGGTATGGTAGAGACTCAATAGTAGAGACCATGAACTTTTAAATTAATTTTTTTCCTTATAGAAGCTGAAAACTTAACAATCTATTTTTAAAGTTTTTTCATATACACAATTTAATTTCTTAAATTATTTTGACACTTAAAAAATCTGGCACGAAAATCAAAGTTCATAAGTACTACATTCCACAAATTATCTGAGGCTCAAATTAGATCATATTTAACCTCATCTTTCATCCTAAAAAGTAAATCAAAGTCACCTTTAGCTCTAATTGCATATGTTCCAAAATGTAAATATGTAGAGTTATAATGGAGTCTTATCACGTACTGATATCAAAGCCTCCGCATTGCGTCTCTCGTCTAGTTTAACTTTATTTTTATACATAAAATATTACATTACATAAAATAATTTCGCGAAAATATTATTTCATTTTTATATTTCTTTTCTACTTAATATCTGTTAAACATGAATGGTAATTAAACATTTTATTATATATATTGTTATTAATATTTTTTTTACTTTTAATCTTTATTATCTATAAAAGTACGAAGAGACAACTTTATGCTACAGAACTTTCTTACAAACTGAATAAAGTAATTCAACAATATTCATTTATTTATTTATGTATATCTTTCCCTCTTTGTATCAACTAAACCAGTGATCACTTGTGTTCGTCAAATGGAAATGTCAAATAAGCCCACTCTAAAGACACTCACCATCTTAAAATTAAGGCTTCGAACGTGGTCAGGTCTGAGAAGAATCACACAACAAATTCAGGCGGGTTTTTCTTTATTGTGAAAATTACAAAATAAAAGTAGATAACAAAAATTTATAACAAATTTACAATATATATATAATACTTACTCCTATTATAATTATGTTGTATATAATGCATTAAAAAGATGAGATTAATGAATGGCAATATTAATTAAATTGAAGTGATATTAATATAACCATGTTTATTTTGCCGCAAGTGTATGTTTGTACCCGATAAGTTCACATATCGTATGGGGCAGTAAAATTAATTGGCGGTCGTTCGTTTAACGACATCACCTATTTAATAACGATTATCTGAATTGGTATTTCAATAATATTGTATTCCAAATGTATATATCTAAACTGAAAGAGAAACGAGAAAGACTTCTCACCTAAACCATATGAGAACTTGATTTAAGAAAATATTTAAAGACTATTAAGGGAAGATTGACTATAAACAATGATATATTTATTATATAAAAAAATCTTTTTGAATTTCTCTAATGAACTTTCACTAGTAAAGTTTTTTGTAAATTATTTACAGGGAAATCCATCTTTATATATATGTATTTTAGATAATGTGATTATCGTATGTTCTTGATATCAAGGAAGTATTTTAAGGTTAAAGATAAATAAAATAATTGTGAAGTAGTTCTTTACACTACTTCACAATTATTTTATTTATCTTTAAGTAGTTATTAAAACTTCCAGAGCCAAAATTCCAACAATCCTAGTACAGTGGTCCTTTTATGTCCATGGATCTGTACGATATGTCAGCACTTTCTAAACGATCCTATCTCTGAGTTACTCATTCTTAAAGTATTATAACAATATTAAAGATTTTTATGCACTAAATGAATATCCATAACGAGGAATTTTGTTATCTTAATAAATAAAGGCAGTACTAAATTATTCTGTTTTCTATTTTATTGGTTATTTCTGCATAGTATTCAGATAATCTTCAGGTAGTCTTTTAGAAAAAGTGTCCTTGAACGAGAGTATAATAAATTGAAAAGTAGACAGTTATTAGAAGATTAGATTATATGATGCTTGTAAATAAAAGAAATATAAAGTAACATCAGAGCAAATCTAAAAATTCTTCCATTAAGCAAAAAGATATGAATTAATAACATGTTATGGTTGTATGAACATGTTGCTTAAATTCAAGAGATGCACGGAATGTTGAATAAAAAATAAAAGTATAGCTTGAAGAAAATTAGATGTGAAAAAAGAAGTTAGTGTCAAGATAATAAATAAAAAGTGGAAATGGAGTGTTTCTTTTAGTCCATGTTATTTTTAATAATATTTGTTATAGTTATTTTTGAGTTATAGTACATACTTAGATCGATCATGTAAAAACTTTTTTCTCAATATTAATCTAAACTAGAATTGCCAATTTTACTTTATGTATCGTTGCTGTTTTCAGAAAAATCAAAAAAATCATAACGTTTTAAATAGGGCTTTATTTTTTTAAACTGGTGCGGAATCACCAAATAATCTCCGTGTAATAAGCCACAGCAGGTTTTACAAACATTTAAATAACACAATATAATCCGGGCTTTGCATAACAATCTGCGGAACACACAAAATATTGTATCGTAATTGAATCAAATTCACTGACCTTCGTCTCAGCAGTCGGCACCTCTGTGCCAATAGGCAATAGATCACCATTCTACTTGAAAACTTCAATCTGGTAGACATTTACCACACCGTTAGGCGGTATATAATATTCAAACTAAATATTCTAGTCTGGTAATGGATATTCTATCAATCTATCCGATACTTTTTTATGAGAAAAGTGACGAAGTTACATTTTATAGCTTTTGTGTCTAGACGAATATATTTCGATCTGGATAGGTGGGGTAGATAGGTTTGTTTGCGCAAGGAAATTACTTTCTCCGGTCCACCACGCTCCGTCTAAACACACATTCTCTCCGCATATAGACATGCCACTTTGAAGTGAACGAATGAATGAAAATACAAATGTATTGTATTTAAGATTCTTTGAGTGTGTAGGTTCTTATGAATTTATGAATGCACTAGATGAATGAACTGGATGATGAATACTCGGCTCGGATGAAATGTGACTCACAATACAACCTTTTACAACATGTATGTAGATATATTTGTAGGTATCGGTTATTAAGAAATATCATTATTATTTGATCTGTGACTTCACTGATAAGTGTGCATTGTCCTTAACCAACTTGAGATAGCATCCGGTGTCAGTGACGTTAGAGTGGCCAATTTGGCGACTGCGATTTGCCGGTCGGCACCGTTAGAATTTAACAAAATACTGACAATCCGAATTTTGTGGATATTTGTTTTCGAGTAGAAATCATTATTTTTTTTACTTATTACTCGGGTAAGGTTTCAATCGTGTCTACAGTGCCCCTTGATGAAATTTTTAATATAGATAATTCTAAAACCAATCGGAATTGTATAATTTATCTGAAATAAATTAAATGTGTAGCCATTAATATATTTCTCTTTATATTGTCTACAAGTGCGTGTCGAAAGTAAATATTAATTAACTTTGAAATGTCAAAGTTGAAACAAAAATTAGCAAAAGTTTTAAAAGAGAAAAGAACGCTTCCAATTAAACGAAATGAACAGGAAATTAAAAAAGCAATTTCTTTGACCGATGTTAAATGAATTATTAGTTTAAAAATATTGCGACCTTTCAGTGAAGGGATGTCTCTGAGGAATGAAGAATTAAACTTCTCGTTTTTATTTCATTATCTTAGTCGAGAAATGAAAGAGGTTTTAAAGTATTTTTATCGTATTTTGCCTTAAAATTATAAAAGTCATTTCAAAGTATACGGTTACCACAATTATGTGGACGTTTATAAAATACTAATACAAAATATATGCCCAATATTTTGCTATATTGTGTTATTAAAAATATTTTTAACAGACATACCTTCATTATAAGAATAATCAAGTGGACCGTCCTTGTCTTATTTGAATATATCTTCTGTTATTCATTTGGATTAAAAGAATATCGTTAATTTAATCTTTTAAAATATTATGAAGCAATAAATCGTAAGTTTCAAAGAAATATAAAATTAAACAGATATGCCATATAATAAACCCTTTTTATAAAAATAAGGATAAATTCAGGAATACAAATATATTATTATTATAACAAATAATAAAAGTATTAATATCATTTTCCCCGAGAGCACAGACTCATCATTTCCTAAGGTTACAGATTTCCCACGGGTGTATGGTTAAGGCCTCGGCTTTTGAGGGTTATGACGAGGAAACATTTCAATTATTACACATAAAGAGTAATCGTGGTAATAAGTATCACATTTTTTATTACTTTTAATGAAAGGGATTGATGTTGAGTTAAAACACATAAAAAGTCTTAATCAGAATTTATGGTAATATTATATTAGTTGAGTGTAATTGAAGCGATCGTAAATTAACTAAAATTTACTTTTTCTGTATATCTACGATTGGGATAGTTTGATAAAATTTACTTTGCTGTGGACTCCAAGCTTTGGTATAAATCATTGTATCTTATACTATTGAGAATTATTTATAACTTTAATTCAAATATAATTTAAACAGAGTAAACTTATCTCTTCTATTTGAAACATAGTAAATGTAATAGAAAGTTTAATACAAATTCGCAAATGGACTTAAATTGTTAACTTGTTTGAGGTCTGTTCAATTATAAAGTTTAAAGGTTCTGTGTAACGTGTGGTTGGAACGCGGACCTCGAGTATGCTATAGAATATGTTTTGGATGAAAAAGGTTTTATTTATATTAGGAGAAAGTTAGCAAATAACTTTAGGGTGGTTGGAATTGTAAAATATGTTTGTTTAACTTGTGATTATATATATTTTGGTAAACAAATGTACTGTTTATTTTTTCATAATGTTTATATTTTATACAAATCCTTAAAGGTTTAAATTTTTTAATAAAATGATACTCTTATTTACTTACGTATCGTATTAGTTAGATATAGAGGAAAATTTGTGTCAACACTTTATTCTCTTTTTAGTATTTAATAACTTTACAAATCCAAGTTTTTATTAAAAGAGTGGTCTTCATAATCCGTGCAAACGCTTTCGAAACAACAAATAGATAAAGATACAAATAGAAAACAATGATAAATTTTGCCTAACTTGGTAAAATTAATGACAGGGTCGCAACGGTCTGGGCAACATCTACGTGTGGGCGAGCGGCGACGGGGGAGAAGATGACGACTGCAACTGCGACGGTTATGCAGCATCCATGTGGACCGTATCCATCAACAGGTATATAAGATAAAAATAACATATCTACAAGGAATATACCTTATAAAATAATAATGAATATCCCAGTGCAATAAACGACGGTCAAAACGCACACTACGACGAGTCATGTTCATCAACTCTGGCGAGTACGTTCAGTAATGGGGCGCGGGATCCGAGTACAGGGGTTGCTACCACCGACTTGTACGGGAAGTGTACCGCGACTCACTCGGGCACGTCAGCCGCTGCACCCGAAGCAGCCGGTGTCTTCGCGCTGGCTTTACATGCTAAGTAAGTATAGTTTTAACCACTGACAAACATTGGTACAACTTATATACTTATGTTGGTCCTAACCTAGGGTTTCTTTTAGTTTAAATGTTACTTGATGGTTAGATTTACTGATTAAAGCTGAAGGTTTTCAGCTATACTCCTTATGATGGTTTTAATCAATATTTATTAAAGTGAAACTTCTTTAGAGGTGTTTAATAATTGTTGGTAGGAAAAATTATTATGTTTCCATTTCACCGATTTTACAATGTATTTGTTACTACGAGTGTGACGTGTTTTCCTTAGCAAGCACTAAAGGCATACACATTGTTTGATAACTACTTTTTTTCGATTAATAAAACAAAGTCAAAGTTATGTGTGTATTGTGAAAGTGTAATTAATGTATTTAAAAACAAAATAACAAATAATAAAATATTTAATTACAGCCCCAACCTGACCTGGCGCGATATTCAACATCTGACGGTTTTGACATCGAAGAGAAACTCATTATATGACGCAAAGGTAAGGCAATGAGGTATAAGTGTAATAATAAATATATTTTTCATTAAAAAACGCTCATATCTTTTATGATTATGATATTACTGAACAGCTATGAAGAACTATCACACTTTCCTAGTCGTCATCAACGCTATATTGATGACGTACAGACAACACCCACCCACCCACTTGTCGCTTTTTAACATTGTTCTCTAATATTTTTTATCTGGATGTAAATAAAGTATTATTGATCTGTGTAGATAAATAGGAAATATAAAATGGAATGAATAAGCGTTAACAAAAATATTTTATATATAAAATATAATAACAAAAACTATAAAAAAACCTGTTAATATTTAAAAAAAAACAAAAGAGTATTGTGTTTTTACACCATGTTGACTTTTGCCTACGCCACTGGTGTCATGATGGGACAACTGGAATTTTGCCTCACTTAGGACAATCCCATTTGACAATCTAAACCGATGTTTTTATTCCATAAGTCTCGGGGAAAAATTACACAAATTTTACTGCCAGTCTCATTATCTCTAAAACGTCAATGGAGTCGTGCTTCACGTAATAGCTGAGAAATAAACTATGTTAACAAATATAATTGACATCAAATATTAAAATTGATATAGCAAGGGAGTGAACGACTTTTTTTGACACCTGTTTGAAAATTAGCAACTAAAACTGACGCCTGTCACTTCTGCGGCTCATGACATGCTAGGCGTGTTTACTTCGCCCACAGTGCTGGCACGCGAGTACGGCTATACATTAATAGCAACAAAGTCTACTAATACTATAAACATATTTTTCGTTTCGTTTGGCTACAAATAAATAATTATATAAACTAACAACCTACATCCAGTACAGCTGATAGATTCTCTTACTCTTTCTGATTTCTTTAAATAGAACAATGGTGTCCAATACATTTTACATCAAACATTGTTAGCTCGTTTCTCCGCTTGACAATAATTTGATTGGTAATAATTTTGTTTTTATCTTTCTGGCCTTCCTCTAATATCAAATATCAGATTCGTTAGAAATGTTTTTAAGAAAAGTGTCAATAATTCATGATTGAAGCTGTAAATAAGATTTTGGGAATTATTATTGATATTATTATTGTTAAGCTTATAAGAGGTTCAAATAATCTTCGACTTGTTCAAATGAATATTAGATATTGATACAAGTATACAAAAAATACGTTTTCAAATAAATATAAAAAAGATATTAATTTCATAAAGTTATTAAATTAATAAAAAGTATATTTCATACAACCTAAAAATAAATATTGGTACATAACATCCAATATACCTGTCGCACTCCAGGGTCGGTTCCACTGGACCATGAATGGGGTGGGGTTGGAGTTCAATCATCTCTTTGGGTTCGGTGTGTTGGACGCCGGTGCCATGACGGCGCTGGCCGCCAACTGGCGCTCCGTGCCGCCGCGGTACCACTGCGAGGCGGGCTCCGTTAATACTCATACGTGAGTCGTGTGCTGTTTTATTTATAACTAGCTTTTCCAGCGACTCCTATGACTCCACTTATTGTAACCATTATTTAAAATTCCGACTAAGCCTTTTATTGTTAATTGTATTTTATGTATAGCCCTACCCGATTTTTGTGTTTTTCGTGAATATGGTAGAATTTTTAACAATGTTAAACAATAATTATTATTTTTCAAAATTCATTAACACTACTTTAAATTTTGGTGATAATTTATAGCTGGTATACATTATATAATATGATATTGTACATTATATAATATGATATTTCCAATCTCAATAAAATGAACTATATTGTCAAATCTCTCCATTTCAGCGAGATTCCATCAGAAGGCAGCATCACGCTGCAGATAGAGACGCCGGCGTGCGCGGGCTCCCCCAGCGAGGTGAGGTACTTGGAGCACGTGCAGGCCGTGGTGAGCGCTAACGCCACCCGCCGCGGGGACCTCGAGCTGTTCCTTACCAGCCCCATGGGGACCAAGTACGACTCATACTCTTTGACTTTGATCTAGGGATGGAAGGGTAGCTACGTATGCAAATTAAATACTTAATACGAACGTGTAATCGTTTCATCTCTTATTTTAACCGGAATTGAAAAAGCGACTTTGGGAACTGTGCATTTTCTCTGCCTACTAAGCTATCTCGTCATTGTTTGTCTAACGAATTTACTGTTATGTAATTATGTTTTTCCGGAAGATTAAGTTTTCTTTTTCAGGTCAATGATCCTGAGCCGGCGTGCGAATGACGATGATAGCCGCGATGGTTTCACCAAGTGGCCCTTCATGACCACCCACACGTGGGGCGAGTATCCGCAAGGAGTCTGGACTTTGGAGGTTTGTTGGTTTAAAGTCTGATAATATGAACTATGATACAAACCTAATGCAACATTATATTAACTAAAATGTTTTGGTGAGGTGAGAAGGAAATTGGTAAATTTTGAGTAGTTCAACTGATTTCATTCATTCATCGATTGATCAACCGAAACAACATATCTAGACATTATTTACTTCCTTTCAACGGGCTGGCCTTAGTAGTTTTCCAATTCACTCTATTTTATTTCCATGCTTCTATAAAAGCCATACACACAAATAAGGTTACACGGTACATACCAGTAGTCTGTACAAGTTCATTAAACAAAAATCTAAATCCAGTCATAGTAGTGACGGTATATAATTTATTACACTAAAAGAGTTACAATCCTTAAAATATTCACACAGTGTATTAAGCAATTATGTATATAATCCAGCACAAAAAAATAAATATATACACAGTCTCACCTAATGATTACCGTTCATAATTCATAACTAAAAACAGTTACAACGTAGAAAAGGTTGCAGTTTGTGAAGCTACAGATACTCTATATAGAACAGAGGTGACAGTACAATAAAAAAAAAACTAAAAGTTTATTCTAAATATATAAGTACATAGTCTGTACAAATACGAAAATGATAAACTGTACTAAAAATAAATAATAGAGAATTGAAGAGATGGTTGAAGAAATATATAAGTACAAAAAGTACAATGTACGGTAACGGTGTAGGCGCGTCTGTCGGGGGAGGGCGGCGCGAGCGCGGCGGCAGGGTGGCTGCGCGGGTGGTCGCTGGTGCTGCACGGGACCCGCGCGCCGCCCTACGCGCTGCTGCAGCCGCAGGACCCGCACTCCAAGCTGGCCGTCGTCAAGAAGGCGCACGAGGATAACGCTATCAACGACTAGACGCGCTCCCGAGAGGGTTTCCGATCACCTTCTTAATTCATCATTTCAATTATTTTACCGCTCATTTCTTTTTCTACAAGAAAGCTTTGGTTTAAAGATATTCAGGTTGTTTTTTTTTTTAACTTGAACTATCTTAATTAAAATTTTCGTGTTTTTTTATGTACTTTATTGTATTTTGAATGTTTTTCATTAAAACCCTCTCAATAAACTTAAAAAATTGACTAACTTCCAAAGAAAGATACTTATTAATATTCTTTCAAGTTATTTCGAATTTAAATCCTATATATCCGCTAGAACCTAAATGTTATTAATATGTCTATTTAATGTAACCCGTTGCATTCAAAACTGTTTCATTTAAATTTTATTACGTACAAGGTTGGTGTATGTTATAAAATATATAAAAAAATGTTCTTAATAATATTGTTTAATAATTTTTAAAACATACGCAGGGGCCATTATGAATATTATTTACAAAAAAAAAATTGATGCAAACAAAAAAAAAAAAACTTACAATTGAATTCAAAGCGCCTTTATAATATTTTTTCAGACTTTTTTCTAGTCTATATAGAAATGCATTTATTACTAGTCACTTAACACAAATATTTATATTTAATTTATAATAAATTTTGTTCACCTTCTTTGAAGCACTTATCATACTATCTGAAACATATCAAAGATAAAAAATTTCCACAAATATATATAACATTAGAAGAGATTTAATGAACCTTATATAAGCGGAAGCTGAACAAGATTTAAACAAAAAAAAAATTTTTAATTTTTGTTTATTAATTTATAAAAATATTGTAAACTTCAAACGCCCTTGGTTATCCCAGCTAATTGAAGGGCGTTTGAACTTCCCTATCCTACATATGAGAGTATGTATATAGAACATTTTCAAATAATATCGTTTTAAAGTAAGATATAACATTTTAATATGGAGTTAAGGCTCTTTATATTTTCATAATACCTTCACTTTTGTTGATTCAATAGTATAATCTATAGTTTTGTAACGTGCATAAATAATACTAAATAGTCTAAGAAAATCATATAAAGAGAAAATTATGTATTACTATTATAGAAAATATAATGTGATTTGGTGTTGTATTTGAATTAAACGAAGTTTTTGTAACTGACCATCCTTTCCCTTTCGTATTTGTGAACAGTTTCTCAGACAAAAAAGCATTCTATTACGTCCATACATTTTAATAAACATTTAACATCGAGCTATTCAAGATTTAAGCTTATTACACGCTTTTATAAGCTGTTTCTTTTATACGTAACGGATTCTTTGAACACGATTCTGATATTCACGATGTCGGATTAGTTTAAAACTGCATGCGTAAAGACCATGACAATTCATTAATATTAAAAAACTAAAAACACACGCATCCATAATATGTCAAATAACTTTAAAAAACACACTCTTTGATATTGCAATACATATTTTTAAATTTTATTCTTCTATTTAAGTTTATTTTTTCGTTTGGATTTTATGAAAGCGTGTTTTGTCACTTTTTTTAATATTTTTTTTTATTAAAAGTAATGATAGCTTTTTTGGACTAGAATATTTCCAAACTGCATGCTTTTAATACATTCCACTCAAGGCTTGTTAATTTAGATACATTTATCTACGTGACAAGTGTCACGGTATACTTTACGTGGGCACAGCTAGTGCCTAACTAGGATCCGTCAACCGTGCGCGGCGGATGTTGTGCTGAGCCCCTCTCCTTTCTTTTTTTCTTGATAACTTTTGAATGGCTAAACATTTTTTCAATCTGTTTTCGCTATAACATCCGCGTTCGGCTCAAACATACATGAGAAAATTTTTAGCTAATTATCTCGTCACATTCTGGACACAACTAAACACAAAAAAAGGTCTCCCAAACGGTTAAGAGCTTCGCTTACGCTCAGCTCAATAAAACACAAGATTATAAATAAAACTTTATTTCATTAAAAAATATTATAACAAATGTAATTTATCCTAGTATTAACAACTTATAACAGAAATCCGAAGATACCTTAACTAGGTAACTAATAAGATCAATTAAAATTTAAAGTGTTTTCTACAATAGTATTCGAAGCTTAAGTCTTTTACAAAATCTTGTTTCTTATAGGCCACAAAGTGATAACATATCTGACAGTATAAATCCTATCGTATATATGTCTGTTAGATGTGCTTGTAACTTAAAAACCACGGGTCGAATATAAATAATGCATTAAGCATGGAAGTAGATAAAAGGTTTTAGTACCGATAGATAACCTAGCATAATAGCAGTAACAATTAATATTCCTATAGGAAGGAAAGTCGCGGCGCAGTGCTATGCATTGATAAATACTATCGTGCCCACTTGGTACGGGAGAACATTCCTTAAACAACCTTCATTACCCATAGAAAAAACTAGCAGGAAGTTATAATGAAATATAATTGTCACCAATAGTTTTTTTACGCAGAAACTGTAAGTAAAATAAATTTAACATTTCATACTTTCGTAGAACAACACTTACTAAAATATACTGGACAGCGAACAGTCTTATATATAAGTACCTAGTCTTATATTAAATATCAACACTATATACAAACATTATGCAATAAGGCACTCGTAATTACAACCATATCTGATACTTGTGTTTTTATTCCTAAACAGTAACAGGAAGGTATAAGACGGAGTTTTAAAAGATCCTTTCGAAAGTAGTATTAAAAAAAATCGATAGGGTGACAATTTTGGTGAGTAAAAGGTGGTGGTATAGGTACCAACCTCATTCAATATACCTAAGTCTTGTGGAATAACAATCTAAAACCGTTAACTTTTAAAATTTACAAAATTAAACTGTCACCTGCGCTTGTTGTTTATAAATAAATTAAAATAACCTCTAGATTTAAATAATGCCAAAATTTCTGAAACTATAAGTGTTGTAGGACTTCTCATCTGCCTTCGCTACAGTTTCAAATTATACACATTTTTGTCGCACTAAAATAATCCAATCATCTTGATACGTTTATTATTTTGTAAATAATGTTATAATTTAACGTAATGTATAAAATTATCATAAATTATTATCAAAATCATTATAATTTTTCCGTTTTTGTCAATTATAAATTAATATAATATTTGAATTGTAAAGCGAAAATAAATTATCTTTGTCATGATTTCATTATCAAGTTAAACACCCATTTCATTGTATGGTCGGCTATTTTGGACGTCGACACTTCGTTCGGAAATCCCGTTAAGGCCATTTGTCGGCCCACGGGAGCTTAATTGTCAGAGATCTGAAAATATAGAGTTTAGATTATATTATTTCTTCTACATAATGCACTATGAATGACAATAATCGAAATATAACACATTAATAACAACGTAACTTTTTAGTTATACCACGATTTAAAATCTTATAAAATCCAACACAGATGGAGGGAAGAAGAGTAGGGATAGGGGATTATAGTGTTATAATTGTTATATCAAAAATTTTGTGTTTTTTTTTTTTTTTTTTTTTTACGTTAGAGTAGGGCAAACGAGCTTGCGGGTTGGTATGTGATCACCGCCGCCCATGAACTCTTGCAACATCCGAGGATACACAAGAGCGTTGCCGGCCTTGGAGAAAGGAATATATGCCTTTTTTGAAGGTACCCATGTCGTATCAATCTGGAAATACCGCCGAAGGAAGTTCGTTCCACATTTGAGTGGTACGTGGGAAAAAAGTCCTTGAAAACCGCACAGTTGAAGATCGCCACGCGTCCAGGTGGTATGGATGATAAAGGAGGCGATGGCGAGCTGTGCGGTAGTGAAATTCGGCGGTAGGCATCAGATCGAATAGTTCTTCGGAACACTCCCCGTTGTAAATGCGGTAGAAGACGCACAAAGAAGCCACGTCTCTACGCAATGCCAGAGAGTCCAGCCGGTCACAGAGCACCGGGTTCCCGACAATCCGAGCGGCTCTCCGTTGTACGCGGTCAAATGGTAGAAGCTGATATTGGGGTGATCCGGACCAGAGATGAGAACAGTACTCCATGTGTGGCCGGACCTGCGCCTTATAGAGCGCAAGTCTTTGGCCAGGACTGAAGTACTGCCTCGCTCTATTAATCACTCCCAATTTCTTCGAGGCCAACTTGGCCTTGCTCTCCAGATGACCACGAAACTGACAATCGCTGGAAATGTCGAGACCCAGTATTCTGATACTTGGCGAGGCAATGAGGGGAGTGCTCTCGAAGAGCGGTGATACGACAAATGGGGTTTTTTTTAGCGGTAAACGCGCAAAATTGTGTCTTTAGGGGATTGAACTGAACGTGGTTCAGTTCACCCCACTCAGAGATCATCTCCAAGGAAGTCTCTATAGAAGACACAAGTTTCTTTCGGCACTCGTCGACGTTTTCCCGAGAGAGACCTGCACGGCCGGAATATACCGCATCCCCAGTGCTGTCATCCGCATAACAATGTATGTTGGAGATATCCAACATATCATTGATGTGCAGGAGGAACAGAGTTGGGGATAGCACGCAGCCTTGGGGTACACCAGCGTTCACGGGCTTGGGGTCCGAGCAAAAACCGTCGAGAACGACCTGTATGCTCCGCCCAGTGAGAAAACTGGTGATCCACTTGCATAAACTCTCGGGAAGCCCATAGGAAGGTAGCTTCGAAAGAAGCCCCTTGTGTCATACACGATCAAAGGCTTTTGCCATATCCAGACTAACTGCCAGACCTTCTCCCTTGCTTTCAATAACCACTGCCCAACGGTGCGTAAGGTATAACAGAAGATCACCAGCTGATTGACCATGGCGAAAGCCATACTGCCGGTCATTGATCAACTGGTGATCCTCTAGGTACGTTAGGAGCTGTCGGTTTATGATAATCTCCATTATTTTGGAGAGAAGGGAGGTAATGGCGATAGGTCTGTAGTTAGCTGGGTCCGAGCTATCACCTTTTTTAGGGATCGGATGGACAAGGGCACGCTTCCATGAGACCGGGACTACGCCTTTAAGGTACTGGAGTCAACTCAGGGGCACACGTTCGTAGCACTAATGGAGAAATGCCATCCGGCCCACTCGACTTATGAACGTCCAAGGAAAATAGAGACTGCCTGATAGTTTTTTGCCGAAAAACTATTTCCGGCATTGAACTCTGACACCGCGGGATGATAGGTGGTGTCTTCCCTTGGTCGTCCAAAGTCGAGTTGGAGGCGAAAAGAGTGCCCAAGAGATCGGCTTTCTCTTTTGCCGTGTGGGCCAGAGAGTCATTCCCCATGTGCAACGGCGGTAGGGAAGGCTGGCTAAAGTTGCCCAGAGTGGCCTTGGAAAGCGCCCAGAATTTGCGCGTGCCAGGCGGGTACTTTGCCAGCTGATCCCCAATTTTGACGACATGCTTGAACTTTGCTCTAGCGATTTGCCGTTTGAAGAATCTGGAGGCACGGTTGTATTTCCTCTTCAAAACTCTAGAGTTCGGATCCTTAGTGACTAACGTATTAGCCCAAGCTTGATAAGCCTGCCGTTTGCCAGCTGCTGCAGCCCTGACAGACGCATCAAACCAAGGCCGCGACCTGCCGCCAAGTGGTACCACAGAGCTTGGTACAAATAGTTCCATGCCCTGAAGTATCACATCAGCTACAGCCGCAGCGCAGTCACTAGGATCATTGGAAGGGAAACAAATCGGCCCCCATGGGTAGGATGCAAAAAAGGACCGCATTCCATCCCAATCCGCTGACTTGTAGTGCCAAACGCGTCGAGTCGCAGGTCTTGTGCGAGCAGGACGACGAAGGGCACTACACTCCGTACCAGACAGTGATCAGAGGAACCTAAGGGAGCCTCGACAGTGATCTGGTACTTTTCTGGATGTGTAGTCAGCAGAAGATCCAACAAAGAGAGCGTGTGGCTGTCCACGTCCGGTAGACGAGTGTGCGTCTTTACCAGCTGGGACAGACCATTTGCCAGAGCAAAGTCAAACACAGATCTCCCCGCGTAGTCGGTGGCACGTGACCCTAGCCAATCGGTATGGTGCGCATTGAAGTCCCCGAGGACTACGACTTCGGCGGAGGGAGTCTGTGAAAGCAGATCGTCAATCTTCGCCTGAACATGGCCCTGGTATGAACATGGTAGAGGCACGCGTAGACTCTGACATGGTCGTCCATGTCCACGCGCAGCCAGAGTACAGACAGGTCCCGACCTTCAAAAACCTGAAGGCGACGGTAGCAGATATCCTCCCTTACGAACACAGATACCCCGGCGTGTGGTATAAAATGATGTTCTAGTTTATACCCGGGGTATGATAGGTACGCTGTGTCGCTAGGTTGAGATATCTGCGTCTCCGTCAAAAACAACAAGGCCGGCTGCGCCGTCTCAAGGTGGTAGTGGACGGCGTTTAGGTTCGAGTGAAACCCCCGGATGTTGCAAAAGTCCACATCTAGAGTGGAGCGGGGTGCCGCTGTTTGCCGTCGTTTGCCCTCAGAAAACACAAAGTGCGATGCTTTGCCCGCCCCAGATACGACGGGCAGCCCGAGCAAAATCCGAGGATCATTCCCCCGATTTTGCTCGGGGAGGGGGTCCCCGGCTTCATCAAAGCCGGTACCCTCCTGGGGTATACTTTTTGGAGGCATCGCTATCATGTTTGGCAGGGGGGGGGGGAGGGTTGGGCTTCCGGATTCTCTCACTCGCCGACGGAACATAACCAAATGAATTTGGTTACTACACGTCGGTCTTCTGTGAGAGGGTGGTCCTTCCCCGGTCGAGCCAGCCCAATACGAGCTGCAGTCAGAAAACTACAGCTAGGCTCTACCACCTTGGAATCCTTGTGTGGAATTAAGACGCCTAGTGAAGTATTACTTTAAATAAAAAAATTTCATACCCATAGTTTCTTGTTGCAATTCTAGTTTGTAGGCTGGATTGTCATATGGCGGTAGAGACGACTCTCGGGGTGCTGATGGCACAGCTGAAACGATACCATCTAGTAAGTGAACTACAACCAAAGTTATATGTGTTTTGATAGATGGTTAGATGGTTACACAAAGTTGCTTCAAAATTTAATTTGACTTATACTGACACTGATCTTGTATCGCATCCAACAAGTTTACATCTATATTATTTATTACGAACACCAAGCTAAAGACAACATCAAAATTTGGACCTTGTACAGTAGTATTTGGTAATTCACAAAGTACTCACACGTAATTGGAACGGAGCGTGGTCGATGTCTTCGAACTACTACAAGTAGAAGTAGTACAGTTGTCAGAGCTGCCAACGCCGCTATCACTCCTACAACTACAAGAGCTCCGTAGTAGTCTCCTTTATGACGACCTGCTACGGATGACGCTTCTACCACATCTGGAAGTAAACAAGCATGTTTAACGGTATTGTTGTAACTTACATGTTCTCATTTCTCCGTGTGATACTTACTATCAATGGGCTCCGCGGAATCCAGAGGCTTGGTATGAATTTCCAATACATTACTAGTTTTCACTTTTCCATTGGTAAGGAAAAGCTCCAACCAGACTCGACATCTACAATAATAAATAAAAAAATATATTAAGTTAAAGAAAACATCTACTGTTAATAAAAGTTGACATCTAACCTAAATTACCAAGTATTTTTTTAGATTTTATCTAATTAAAAAAAAATATCCTAAGAAACTACGGTCAAAACAATTTGACATTCAAAATGAGAATTAAAGTACAAAACCATAACGTGAGCTCCCTCACTTCGAATCGGGCTCCAGTCCGGTGAGTGTGATAGTGGAGGGGGAGTCCCTGGCGGCGAGCTTCAAGGCATCGTGTTCCTTCCCGGCGGCAGTGCAGGCGTGTGCCGCGCGGTACACCCGCACCCAGCGCTCCGCAGGCTGCGGCACTCCGCGCCAGACCAGCTCGGCAGCCTCCGAGCCCACCACGCGTGCCTCCAATGCTATCGACCAGTTGTAGGGATCTGGCAAATATGAGTTTAAGTTACATTTAGTTACATAGACAATGAAGAATTACAAATCACAGGACTCGAATAAGCAACCTCTGGCAGGTTCTTCTACAATTTTTTTATTCAGATATTGTGGCCAGTATCAAATATAAAGTCAAAAATGATTGAAACAATTAAAATGTTAAATACTCTACCTATAAATGGAGCAGTAGTAAATTCCACCTTTCCAGGGTCTATCAGCTCGGTGGTTCCTTTGGGTGGTGGTATCAGCACCAGCGACGCCTCATATCGACTCCCCGGCCGCAGCTCTCGCAACTCGGCATGAGATCTACTGTGATGCAGCAACTCCGTCATGCTGTATATCGGAGTACCAGTTGGACGGTATCTAAAAATAGCAAAAACAATCTCATATGATTATGAAATAAAAAAAATATAATTATAAAAAATAACGTAATATTTGTGTAGCCATTACAAATATTAAGAACGTACCATTTAAATCTTAACTATTGCTAACTTATATTTTTTTATATTATTTTATTTATTTATTCTCCGTAAGTTCGTTCATATCAACGTTTTTTTCTTACCTTACTTGGATACCGTCGATAAGTTGTAACTCGTCTTCACTGAAATGCCGCCAGCTTACTTGAGCGGTGGTATCGTTTACTTCTAGTACAGTCAATTTAGCATCTATTTCTCTACGTTTTTCTTCCAGAGGTAATACCTACGAAGATAAAATAAAGATTTGATTGAAATAATATTATGATTTTACAAAATATTAGCTACGTTTTCTAAGATTTTATTATAAGATCAATCAAAATACTTACAGGAGTTAAATCTTGAGTGCGTACTGTGTAAATTTCACTTTCTGGTTCCATTTTCAGATTATGCAAATACAATTTCCCTCTAATCTTGTAAGTAGTGGAAGGTTTTAAACCAGTTAGACGAAATTCTAAACGCGGCGTCGTTAAAATTTCATCAGCTGGAGCAAACACTTGAGAGTTCCATTGTGATACATCTTCCTCCCTATTAAACAAAGAAATATATAAAATCTAATAGACATTGTCTCCGTCCACATAATGTCGTATATATATAAAACGTTAAAATTATAAAGGTGTGTAAAGATATAGTAACGCAGTTGTGTATCTCAGAGGTTACAGGTTCGAGTCTGGCCCGTGCTGATGAATTTCTCATTACATGTTTATTTAAAAATATAAATAAACATAACACGGTAGACGTGTTTTACTATTTCAAGTATAAACGTCATCAGCGTGACTATCTTTTTTGTTTAATTATAATATTGTATATAATTGTAACTTACGCCGTGTCAGTATATCTCAAATCAACGCTGCCTCGAAGACCGACCAGGACTGACGAAAGACCGAACAGCATTTTAATACTGGTCGGTGAATCTCCTTGTAATGAGAGAACTGATAGCTTTTTATTGTCATTATCAAATCCTGGCACCGGGAATCCTAGAGGCAATCCAGATGTGCCAAATGGTGTTTGATAATCCGGTCGATGAATGTTATTTTGATCATAATCAGGAATATCTTCATGTGGATATTGGTTTTCCGGAGGCACTGTTGGAAGAAAGGAAGGCGGTTGCCCCTTTGGAGGAATTTGTCCTATAAAAGAAGTTTCAATTAATTATCTCACAAATAATAATTTAAAACAAAGTGTATTTTTTTGAGTTAGTAAATAAAGTAATAATTAGTATGAAAAAGCGGAGCATAAAAGATTTTGCGGTTAATTCGTCACTTCAAACGGGTAAGAAGTCGATCAGTACTAAAGAAAGTCTGTGGGTCAGAAAAATTAAGGTATTCAGGCCATACAATAAGATTAATTCCATGGCAAGGTCACTGACCTGCCGCGGTTGAACCGTGGCTTTTATCCGCCGAACGTCCAAGATTTCTATTTACTTCTGATTCTACTTCCATTTGGTTGAGAAGGTGTTCTAAGTCGAGAGACGAATATGTTTTGCTTGGAATTCTTGGAATATTTTTCGCGTTAGGAATATATGTGGATTTTATTTCGGGCTTAGCGTTGGGAATAGGTCTCAGTAAAACAGTCTCGTAAGGGTTTGGTTCTTTTTTCAAAATATGAGGAGCAAGATTTTTATTCCATATAGCAGGATTCATATTTGTCTTACCATTACTTTTCATAACAGTCACTTTCTTACTATCAGAGGTATAATTTTGTCTGTTATAGTCATTTATATTGGTGTAGTATATTATAGGATTGGGCAGATAGGGATTAGACAACGTATTGTTAATTCGAGATGAAACTTCAAAGTATGATTGAGTTGGACGTGCAGGTTCGTGGATAGTTTTCATTTCTTCATATTTGGTGAAAGTTTTACCTAAATTTTTTTTATCATATACAGGTATAAACATATTAAAGTTGTCTGTTTGTGATAAAGGAACTTTTTTAACAGGGGTGTTATCATACATTTGCTTCACAAAGTCATCGTGACGACTAAAACTATTTATTTTATGAGCATTATTATGTTTTTCTTGATCAATAATGTCGTGCATTTTACCATCTGATATAATGACGTTAATAGGCTTTCGATGAGAATTTATGCCGTGGTCTACTGCTGCGTAAAGGTTTTTAAGGTGGTTGGATATTAGAGGTCCTTTAGAGTGGGAGGACCCATCCCAACCAATATGGTTAGTGACCAGAGGAGGTTCGGGGTGAATAGTTTTAAACGGACTATTAAAATCTTCTGGAGTAAACACAGTTATATTTTTTCCTAAAACATGTTTCGTTTTATCTGACATTAATTTGAAGGTTTCATTGTTTTTTGTATTTGGCGTTAAAGTTTTAAGGAGTTTAGGAAAGTTAGTTTTGATTGAAATTGGATGATTGTAAAAATCTGTTTCCGTAGTCATAAGTGGTTTGGGTAAGTAAGATGATGTAAGGGATGGTTCCAGTGTCATGGGCGTCACATAGTTCACTATAGTCTGTTCGTGTGTTGGCAAGCCATAAGTCTGAAAAGTCGATGCATTGATGTTTCCAACTGTAAGCAATAATGTATTATGATATAATTAATTATCATGCATATGTTTATAGGTTTGTATGTATAATTAATTATTGCAGCCTTAAAGGGTTGATGATGTGGCATTGTGGCATGATGAGGGTTATCGTGACTGATTTCGTTTAAGTATTAAAAAAAAGTTTTATTTCATATTGATGAAATGGCATTTAATTTGTAGTTTAATAAATAAAATAAAAATACTCACCATGAGGAACACAACCCCATTGTTTACAGCAATCTTCATCAGATATATTGACAGGCGCCGGTCTATGCATAGGAGGACACCTTAGAGATTGCGGTGGTAATGAAGGGAGTGGATTGCAAGCCTCCTGACAGTCAACCACGCTGTTTTCGCAGAAACAACGCTGCTCACAACCCGATACAGAGAGCGGTACTTCACTCCAGTTTGGAATACTATAAATTAATAAAAAAATTATATATCGAATATTTTATCATCACCGTTGACTGAGATAAAATAATTATGTCTGGGGTCAAAGGCATATATGACAAAGAACGCTTCCCCTAAGCAGTATTCGCAAACGAAAAAGTTTCTATAACTTACTAATGCCCCTTGTAGTGGCAAGTGCCATCGCTTAAGCAACGTGCAGTCCGCGGGCAGCAGTTAGGCGGTTGGGGTGGCGGGCTCTGCTCCCACTCTACACAGCTCCTCGATACCAGCTCTAATCCCACATGTGACGGACAGACTAACGGCGCGCACTCCCGGGTGCCGTCGCCGGTGCATTCGCAAACTTCCGAGCACTGTATTTTGAATTCTTCACCTGTTTGATTCAAAATGTAAATTATATTAAACGTTTATTTATATTACCAAGATAACACTGACTCCGACCGGTATTAGTCACTTAAGAGGAGTTGGTTACAGAAACGTATTATTCGATTTTCTCTATAATATTATTTCAATTTTACTGATTGACATTATGTACTGTAGAAGTAGATGAGAAAATAGATTTTCAAATTCTTATCTTAATTTTATTATTATGCGAAATCTCACGTACCGACACCATAAAATCGTCCGTCATAAAAGCAACCAATCTTTGTTTGATTAAATCCCTCTTCAACTGGGACTTCATTGCCGTCGTCAAGAGCTGTTATGGTAAAATTAAACTTTGTGCCCGTTTCTTTAGTTTTTAATATATAATCCTTTCCTCCTTCTAGGTTCAATATTAAATTGGAATACTTCAATTCTACATCAGTGTATGTTTTTCCTGCATCACTGCTAAGTAAAAGATGAATAGGATCTTCACTGTTATTCATATGCATAAGGTTAACCTGTACACTATTGTTTTGTAACACTCTAATGGATCCAATGGGTTCAGCTAGAACTAATGGCCTCATTGTTGAAAGAGGCAAGTTGATCAAATCGTGCAATTCTTTTGGTATCTAAAAACAAACAATCGGAGTATTGTAGTACTTTTATCTGATGTAATCAACATTTAAACTACTTTTTCATTTGAAAAATCGTTTAGGCTTAATATTAGAGAAATATTATTTATTAAGATTGTTCTTAGTGACGAAAAATATATGTGAACTTACTGCCGTGGTAGTTGACGTAGAACTAGTCAAGTTTTCAGGAGGTTCTTCGTGTACATCTTGAGACACATCACAGACTTGAACTTCACAACATTCATCATTGGGGTCCTGAACGTTGATGCATTTTTCCGAATGTTGTAAACGTTCACATCTATATTTAATATATCTATTAATATTTGTATTACTTGCCTATCCAAATAGATATGAAATTCTGAAGTTAGGACTTTGTAATTATAATATTTACTATTTGATTACCTTGGTTTGCACGTGACGACTGAGTTTGGCTCGCAGGTGCACGTTTGTTCACATCCAATATTCCATTTAGCACCAACTGTATGGCTGTCATTACCATACCGACATACGTCTAAACTTGTTGGTTTTGTTTCTGAAATGTGGAAAATGTAATTAGCCAAGAAAGAATTAAACTAATAAATTAAACGGGCATTAAAAAAAGTTAACTGACCTCCATTACCAGTAGCACAGGTAACAATGGAACAGCACTCGTCAACCGGAGACTCAAAACACAAAGGATCATCTAGTCTTCTCCCACGTCGTATATAGGGGTGCTTGCATCTTGGCGAACAATCGAAACTTCCTCCAGGTGAACATTCGCAGGATTCCTCACAACCACGATCAATCCTTTCACCAATCTATAATTTGAATATAATTTTATATATTTATTATTAAGTTATTTTATATATATATAGAACTACTTGAAAATTGTAGTCAGGAAAAATACCTTATACGTCACTTCATTGTCCTTGCAAGTTTCAATTTCCTCAGATCTATCCACAGTTAATAATGGATTGAATGGTGCTTGCAAATTAGAGTAGAACTTATCTGATATTTGTTTATTCTTCGGTTCATTGGTTATCAATCTTGGAGGTTCATCTTCATCGTCTCCATCTAAATTTACATCACTTAGATCTCCTAACAGCTTCTTTGGTCCTTTAGTTTGATTGTGCAAGGCATTAGCAAAGTTTTGTAAATCATCTACATTTAAATTTAGAAGTC
The DNA here is from genome assembly GCA_918358695.1 of Melinaea menophilus ssp. n. AW-2005. Taxonomy (NCBI): domain Eukaryota; kingdom Metazoa; phylum Arthropoda; class Insecta; order Lepidoptera; family Nymphalidae; genus Melinaea; species Melinaea menophilus. The sequence continues at coordinate 29,595,719 of OU911042.1, forward strand.
TTGGCTTCGGTTTAGCCAACCTATCTTTGATTACATTAGACTCAGTGGTAGTGATTTCTTCTGTTTTATTATCATTATTAATTTCTTCAATTGTAGGCGTAGATCTTGTTGGGGCTACTGTTGTAGTCGACGTGGTTGTAGTTGTGGTAACTTCGATAATTGAAGGCGCTATTGCAGGTAGTGCCTGCTGCATTACCTGCGTTGGATCATCATCTTCACCAGTTAATTTACCTGTACCAAAATCATTACTAATTTAATCTTTATTTATAAAAATAATCGTATTCAGCAAGAAATATGATCATATAAAATGTATTAGTTGTCAACAGAAATGTTTAAATATGTAGAACGTGTAACAGATCATCAAACAGAAAATGCATCCAATCATTGCTGGCACATAAACCAACCATAACCATTGTTTTAATGTGTGTAATTGTATAATTCAGCGAAAGAATAGTCTTGGTCAATCGCGTTGGTCCGTTATCGAAATTGATATAACTGTCAATATAATTGACATTAAATAATAAAAATGTTAAAGTTTAATCTTTGAAACATTATTCTGATCGATGCTGAATAAATATTTTATTGTCTTCTATATAATATTGAGAGTTACTTTATTTATTTATGTGCCTACATATGTGTCATATGAGGTGTCTTTAACCTTTGAGAATTAATTCAGTATAAAAATATAATAAACCAACGACACATATTTCTATTGGTATGCTGGATAACCTTGCTCTTTACAAATAAATTATCTCACGGAACTGTGATGTTCTCTGGATGTCTTCATCACGATTTAATACCAAGATTAATAATGTGCGTTTTAATAAATAATATATATGAATCATCATTTTATAAACATTTAGTCACACTTATTTATAAAAATAGACAAAAGTCTGTATATCTAACAAGTGGTTTATATTATATAGTTTATATAGTTTGAATATGTACTTATGCATGTATGCGTATTTTTGTTAATTTGTATAGTTGTTTATGCTTCCTTTTTACTTTCACTTATATTTTCTACGAAAGGTTTGAGTCGTTGTTTACCCATCAACTGATCGTACCTATCTAAAGACTAAGCATCGGTTTCTGGATGAAAAATTAAAGTAAAAATTACTTGTAAGCATTGTTCAAAGTTGGGATTGGTTGCTTATTACTACATTAACAAATCAGTAAGGCTTCATAAGTAATTTGAGGAGACTAAGTAATAATCGTTCTCCACGACAGCAGGTGTAAGTACTTATAATCCATCTATTTTGTTAGAGGCGACCTTAATTAGTTTTACGAAGTGGGTCGTAAAGGACGTAAAGCCCAAACTGCACCGACCGGTTGATCTCTACTTACGATACTCGTATAACCGTTCACAATGCGATATTGACCGACATACAACCAACCTAATAACATCGACCTTTCTAATACATAATAAGTTATATAGATTCGTTCTATAAGATGTATTGATTCATGACTTTGTGAAGATATTTCATGTTCTTAAACTTTCATTATTATTTTATTCAAATTATATAAAGGAAATAGCAAATTAGTAGTCCGACAATTTTTACTAATAACGGTAAGTAAACGTTTAACAACGGATATTTAAGCTAATTTAATTAACAATAAGATATTTGTAATTGTTTAATAATCATTTTATAATGACTTGGAGTGGATTAAATTATATTCGAGATTTAATTAGTAGAAATCCTGGCACTCTATTTCCGTAGCCGTAGACATAAATAATATCTAATATTGAGGAAATATTTTAGACTACTACTATATACGGTATGCATTAGCTAAAATTATCATAAAACTATATTGAGTTTAATGAAGAGCTTTCAAATTTATTAAATCGACTTCGTTTATGGAAGGTTGTTAAAACTAAAAATGTTTTGACAGCAATGCCAAAAGTTGTATGAGTTGTGATTGGCTGTGTCATCCACCAATCAGGAAGGTTAACCGAACCCCATGTTAACTTTTGACTTAACACCTGTTATTTTTTTTATCAACCAGCTTTCGAGAAATCAACAGGTAACGGTTTTTCAATTATAGTAAACATAAATTATCCTCAATATTTAATTTTATAAAAAATAAAATGAAATTTCTATCAATATTAATTTAAATTTGACCTAAAAGAACAATTTTAAAAATGTGAACATCCTGCTACCTTAAATACCAGTGAGTAATTCGTTAGCGTCGAGGTAGTGTTGCGTAAACGTCCGGTTCGTGCGTGATCGAGCTGACTGCTTCTACAAGGAAATCCGTAGATCTCTAGTCGACATGTGCACATCCGTAGAGAATCCTTATAATCAGGATGCAATCTTATTTGCGAAGGATTTTAACGCTATTATGTTATTACGTTTATGCTACTATGTTTTCATATAATTAGTGTCACATTATTTATATAAAGTAGCCGTGTTTTTAAAATCAACTTGGGTAGAAATTTCTAAAAGATTTGTCCTTTATCCTATGATGTTTTTTGAATTGTGTAATAAAATTATGTTTAAATATATATGCCATTAACACTTTCGCTGCCACCAGATTTTCAGAAATTGAGCCCTGTGTGCTGTTTCAATTTTTCATATAAACGTTTGCATAAAGGCATTTAAATAAACGGAAAAATAGTAAAAAAAATGTTGAGCCAATTAAATACTATAAAAAATTGACTTTTAATTGCTCCGTACATGCTACGGCCCTGGGGTGAAACGCGGGGTGAAACTTGCGTCTCCGTACACGCTACGGAGCTGGCAGTGAAAGTGTTAAATACGAAATGTTAAAATTTGGCTGTCATTTCATTTCAGGGAGCATTCGTAATTGCAAACACATTCAAATATGAAAATGCATTCATACTTTCACTATCCCATGATTGATTAAATCGGTCAATCGCTTTTACTCCGTTTAATGGAACAAGGTTGAAACACAATGGGGTTATGACGTTGATATATGGTCTTTGTCTGTTGATTTTGGAAAATAAACCTTAGATTAACGTATTAAGAACGAAAATAAAGATTACTTTTTGTAAACCTATTTGTTTGAAGCGTAACTATTGTATCATTAGATACTTCGCAAATAATTGTTTTTTAATATAATCTTACATGGCAGTGTTTTTTCTGTTGGTAGTGTAGAAATATGTTAATTTTGCTATTAATTTTATCTTTATAATTATAGTGCTAGCCAAGAAATTGTAATGAAAACGTATCGCAGACGTCCCGCCGTCGCCGTCACGCTCGGAGTATGGTTATGTCAACGACTTTGTTACGTACACGCTTACCGCTTATAATAATTGTTGATCAATTGTTTTGTGTTGAAGCTAAAAAGAAAAGACCTGTTATATTACGTGTTGTTTTTGTGTTTTGTTGAACCAAATATTTAATATAAAGAATTGTATAATATTACTACTTGTAGATTCAAGTGTTCGAATTTGTCGTGCAATTTTCAGGATATAAATCAAAAATTATATAATATTTCAAGAAGAAGAGAAGAATTTTATTTCAACCAAATAAGAACCTGGCTTGTTTTGTTAATAGAATAGATATGAAGTGCTATTAAAAGCACTTTATTTCTAATTTTATTATTTATAATTAAACAATAGTGACCGATGGTCGCTCGATCCTCCGATAATAATTATTTACCTATAATTATTGATCATAAATGATTGATTGGCGTTTTACAAAATACTTTAAACTGACTGTATAATATTTTATAATGTAAAATATTATAAAAATATTGCACTAGAATGATACAAATTTCTTATCGGTTATCATAAACCAAAACCACCCAGCGTCGGGTTCTGCGATTAAAGTTCGTACCTGCCTCCTAAAAACTAATAAAGCGTTTAAACAAGAACAAAAAATATCACGGAATGTTGATCTTATTTTTAAAAAGCTGCGATGAACTCACGATCCCTCCGGTTCTGATGATTTAGTTTTTTTTTGTTTAAAGACCATTCGCAATAGTGTAGATATTCCTAATGTTAAATAGTTTAAAATGCCTTCTACTGAAAATTATTTTTAACATTATTTATAGAGAAAAATGTTATTATAAAACTTAATAATAATAATAATAATATATGCATCTATACCTCTTCTTCAGTACATCCTAAGGTTGGTTGGTGGAGAATATCTTCTTAGCAGTAACCTCACTTTTTTTTTAATTTGTGCTATAAAGTTTTTAAGAATATATAAAACTTGATACATTTTTTATATTAAAGATAAGCTATATATATCAAAAAAGTAAGTAAATGTTAGGTTAACATATGAGTCATTCATTTAAATAAAATATACCAACCATATATATATTTACGATTATATTTCCAAACCGGTCTGTCTGTTATAAAAGCGGTTTCGTCATAACTGAAGTATGTAGATAATGTATTATGAGAAATCATTCTCGATTGCAAATCTAACGACATATTAATACAATCCACGTTTTCTGACTCTCTCTATTTACTTTTACACAAATAAGAGGATTTAATTCGATTTTAATGTAGAATGAATATTTTATTCGTGCCATCAGTCGTCAAAAGTAATTTATGTTAAGTCGTATCCATATTATTCAAACGTATATCAACTCGCACCATGTATTTTCTACGCCTATTCGGAGTCACTGGGCGAAACTGTTAGGCCAATAAAAAATAGACTACATCTTCTGTAATGCGAATAAATTGACGATAATCTTAGGCTAAGGTTATTTATCTTCCAAAATATTTAGCTATGAATTATATTAACTATTTAATATATAAAGAAATTTTAGATATATGTATGAGGATGTATGATTATTTAATAACAGCCACGATAATACTATAACAGGTATACTTTGTGTGAAAAACATATTTGAAGTTGTATTCACATGTTTATGTACAAGCCCGTTTAGTCCAGTAAAAAGTTTTATACTATGAATATTGAAATGCTTTCCTCCAACTTAGGGAGGACATTTAAAAATATAATAAGAATAACACATTTTTGAAATGGTTTTTAAGAAAATTACAAACTTTATTTATGGGATTCAACTGTCTTTTTCGTGACGGTCACCCCCTACTCATGTTCAAGAACAGAGCAACTCGTTAACATCGCGACAACTACGTTAAACAATCGTAAGCTGGATAAAAACCAGAAGCACGTTAAATCCTTAAAAAGTGTTATTAATACTTACTTAGTTCTGTATCACAATCAGTGTATTCATGGTTACAGTCGACGGTGTAGGCGGCCCCGCCGGCGACGACCAACGCGCAAAGAAGCGCCACTGCGCATGCGCCGCGCGCCATCACCGACCCATCTGCGCACAGGTGATAATATCTGATGATTAATGACATTCAGATTTAATTAGATAACTGAATTTATACTGAACTATATAATCAAGCGATCCGATCAACCTGCTACTAAATTAAAATTGCATGCCTTTCTAAGTTATCACTGTCAATGAACTTTGGATTGTTTGTGATTTCAATCTTGCATTGTAGATCGATTATTAATCTCAAACGTTGATATTTCTTATTTTACTAATGATTATTAGTTTATAAATGTGTCATACGTTTAACATTATAATGTTTTGCTGAGCTCATGCTGTTTCGTTTCTCCGAGGCGTGAAAGTGCGGAACAGTTACAGGGGTATGTAGGACACCTGCACTACCATAGTTACTGTTGCGGCGTGGGAGATTTTAAATTATCCGCTTTTTATTTAACATCGTAACATAAAATAGTAATTTTAAACTGGTTAGTAACGTTCTTTTATATTTATATACAGTTACATATAAATCAAGTGTTAGTAATTTACATTAAAATAATAATATCATGGCAACACTGCTGTTTGGATGTTGGTAAGACTGAGAAATGAAATTGTATTTGAAATTCAAATAGTAGTAAATAAACCTAATAATTTAATTTAAGGTAAAAGAAATTGACAAATGACAATATTTGCATCTGTATGAGTTTTAAGTGCTAATGAGACATTCAAATTATAATATATATAAATTAAAAAAAAATCTATTATCACAATTAAGGCCTGTTTACAAAACCGTATCAAAATGTCACTTTCGTAGGAGGCTGAGTACAATATGCTTAACGAATTGTATAAAGTGAAATCGAAATTATATCATCTAAATATGACATCATCTATACAAACAATTGTGTCAATACATATAATTTATATGAATATGTATTTGACATCTTAAATTAATAGCGTCATATTAGTTAAAATATGATATACTTGATAGTACTATATTTATTGTTATATTTGCTTTTGTATTATAATGGGGTGAGACAGACCTGACCTGGTAATACTCTAATCCTCAATCCATGTTCCCTTGTTAAATCTTTTGGTTTTGCCGATGGTTTAATAAAAATAACTTATTTACTGTCAAATTAACCTTTTTTTATTAGTTAATTGCGTGATAGACTTTCAGCTCTGGACATGTCTAATTATTTTTACTTTAAGCTTTCCAAAGATCGATTCACATTTGAGAATCGATCAAGGCTTTCATTTATTATAAAAAACTTACTTTCAACCACTCTGATTTTTTAGCTTAGAATTTTCTATAACAATTGAAGTTCCTAGCCACAAGCATCTAAAACTACAAAAGGGATATATGCTAAAAAAAATGTAAGTAACCAAGCAATATAATAATTTAAATGGTTAATCGAGTCATTCATTATATACGCTGTGTTTATTAAATTTATTTGAATTCATAATTGGTGTCAGTTTTATATTCCTACAATTGAATGTTGTTTTTATTATTACTGTGGTATTAATTATATATTATATTGTGTTTTATTACTAAATTACTAAGAAAATGAAGGTTTAGTATATTTTTTAAGGTCAAACTTTACTTTACAAATACCTAATATGTGGAAAAAAAGATATTCTTAGAGTCAAGAGTTGTTGAATTCATCATCACTTTTCTACTTTATTACGAATTATTTTTCAAGTTCACACAAAAGATCGTAAAAGAACAAAAAGAATGTGAAAGTTGTTAATCTGTTAATGAATAGTTTACCAAAAGATATTATAAATTCTTTTTACTTTTACATATTAAGTACTCTTCATTCGTGTTACTTGTAAAAGTGACAGATTTCTATATAGAAAGTTGCTATATAGAGGAAAGCATAATTCTAAGAGTACACATGTTAAAGAGTAAATTAGATTTTGAGATCAATATATTATTATGAAATGAGGTAGATTTAAGGTGATTTAGAAATAATAAACAATAGATACATATTTTTAGACTGTTAAATCAGTTTAGGTTAAAAAAAGTTTTTTTTAAAGAAAGTTAAAATGACTCCATATAAGAACATCAGTGTTACCACTTTGCGGTGTCAACACGGACAATGTTGCCATTCTTATTAAATGAGGTCGATTTCTTTAACTTAATCTTACAAACTGCCATGAGGTAGGAATGTTGTTTTTTAAGATATTTAAAGGAAGATGTGGCTTGAATATCGATATTACCAAATTTTTATAATTTCTTTTAACATAGATATTTATTTATATATAGTAGTAGTAATTATGAAACAAGGATTCTTACAAACACTACGAAACGGTACGAAATACAGGTTGTTACTAATATTTATAAATTTACTAGTATGTTGCAAACAGCTACTTACTCAAATTTTTTATCACTAGTAATGTTTTTTTTTCATTAATCTATTTTCGTTCGTTGATGTTTTCAAAGACAAAAATATATAAACCTAAAATTATACAAAAGGGTCTACTTTTATCCAATCCTAAAATATATCTGGCAGTTCTCCACAACAACAATTAAATAAGCAATTGTTGAAACCCCATTACAATCGTGGCGGTGTTGGCACGCTGAGAACGCGCATGTTCCCACGTAAACAGAACCGAGGCTTTTCTCAATCGGTCACCATAAATTTCGTAACCTATTGTGACTTGATCAAGCAATCTGATTGGCGAATCAAACTAACTGTTGTGGTTATCCAAATATTTAATATTATTACAAAACGAAATATTTACATTCAAGGTAATATAGTCTTTGCGTCAATTGTGCTATATAATATGAGTAAGTGATATGAAAGTTTGATATCTTAATTATGTTTCAATATTACAATATTTACTTTTATGTACTATTTCTGTATTGACTGAGAAATCCGTTTAAGTTGGTATACAATTGAGTGTCAATGAGTAACATTTATCCTTGCAATGCAGTTAGTATTTGAACAATTTGAAAATGTTATGTTTTTTAAACGACTTGATGATTTGGTTTTATTATAAGATATGCAACAAACATTGGAGTCTGCAACCAATGTATTTTTATCCATAACTACCATAGGTAAAACCCAAATTCCGATGTATCTAGCTCGAGCTATAAAATAACACCTACTAAAGCGCTGTTCACACACGTTTATATAACGTTTCATTGTACACATCAAGAACGCCAGTTGCATTCAAATATCGTGTAAATGACCTAAATCGTCTTTGTTTTGATATGTAAAGATTTTTGAAGTAAACAACGTGTTTATAGAACTCTTTATAGACCTTATCAAAATAATAAGTCAATTCTGACCGATTTTAACAGATATTTAATGTATACATAAATATAAAAGAAATTACTATAGGGAATTAATTTAACCAGTAGGTAACTCAGACAATATTCATATGCAAATATATATTTAGCATTCTGTATCATATCTATGAAAGATATTGTAAAATTTTAAGACTCATATTTTAGGATGACTGTTAATATATTCATGGAATATTATTTTAGAACATGAAATATTAATTATGCATTGTTGTTTAACAATTGAGAAATAACAAAAATAACGGTGAAATATTAAACCCTCAAAATTGAAAGGCTTCAAACACAACGGTCAGGAAATACAATAACTGTTGTTTAAAACACGCCATAGAATCTAATAATGGCTTGAATCCAATTCACCATTGTGTGGTTTGCCATAAACACGTTTGTGATATGTTAAAAATATAATATTGAATTGTGTTTATTTATGCAGCCTTTATAAGAATTTGTATGGGTTTTTGTATAAAATAAATATAAAAAAAAGAATATATAAAATGTTTTTAAATATTAAATATATTTATTGTATTCCACAAACAAAATGGCGAATTATGTACTAAATATTTTTTGTCATTTATTTATTTGGGACATATTTAAGTATATCAAAAAGATCACTGTCATTAAATTTAAGAGTCGTATATACTTGAAAGGTTCTTATCGATTGCAGCATTATGCAAATCAATATAGACTAACCAATAATTATTTGAACTAAGGATATCATAAAGAAAAGTCTGGATATCCGCTTTAATTATTTCCTGTAATAAGACGCTAGTTAACCTATTAAAATAACATTAACTAAATAAAATAGCTTAGGAAAAGAAAATCTGTAATCTGCTATTTCCTAACAAATATTTCATTGCAACTTTATATTACCAAGTGTGGGGTCGTAGATGGGCTTATGAGTAAGTATGGTATCAAAACAGACTCTTGCCATTCCAATTTGATGTCCACAAATGATCAGTATTTATACAAAGTGGAAAAGATATAAATAAATATTATTGATATTTCTATAAATGGATAATTTGGTAATTTATAATCAATTCTTATTTAGATTCCCTTTACGATAATGTCCTTGAAAGTTGAGTTAATATGTGAAGCGTGGGGTCTAGTCTGTTGAGGTCAGACGACTCGCCTCACAAATAATTTTATGTTAAAGACCTCTCGTTCGGAACATTGTTAAATCTTTCGAAAAAAATTAGTAATAATATTCATAATTATATGTATATTACATCTATAACGTATATCGTATTTTTAGAACATGTATCTATTATTATTAATATAAAAATAATAAGTATTTTTCATGGTATTAAATTGTTAAGATACTACGTATTCTTGTTTCACGATATAATAAAAGAATTGTTCAACTGTTTAAACAGTTGTGGTAATTATGACAGTCAAATAAATATGTAAGAAATAGTTTACTTTATCTACTTTTTATGTATAATATTATTTGTATAGCTTTGTAAATATATATTATTAAATTTGTGTGCTGTGTTTTATTGTAAAACTTGTAACTAGCATGTGGATTTCGCTATTGGAATATTGATTAGGCGGTGGTAAGATTTAAGTTTATTAATGATGCTAAGTGTTAGTTAAAACTGGTGCTGCTGGAATGATGATGATGTTAGAATGGTGCCGCAACTGGGTATCTCATGATAAAACTATATTAAAATGTCGAAATAGATATTATTAGAGAAAAAAAAAATAGATACATTGATATTTGAATAAACGAGTAAAACCACGGGAAGTGAATAGTTAAATATAAACAGTTATAATTAACACTGGAACACATTAAGTAAAATATATTGTAACGAGCTATGCCATTTAAATAGCAATACTATATTTAAAATAATCTGTTGCACGCAATATAACATACCAAGACTAACAGTTTTTTGAATGTAAACACATTATGTAAACCGCATACCGGCACAGAATTTGTTACATGGTCACATAGCTCTTAAGTATATAAACATAGGGTATATATTATTATATGATAAACCCTGCAATTCTTGGACAGATGTACCGTTAGCATGAAGTATTTATATTTCATATATAAAGACTTGTCCTGACTGATCAATGCACAGTTTGAATGGCTGTTAGAATGTTACTATAGGTTTCTTTTACTCACTAAGGGATACAAGTAAATTGTACGAAAAACCATCGGTTCTGGAGAAGCCTTTAGCTTATAATATAAAATTAATGTCCATTTTTATTAAGATATTTATTGTGATAATAAAAATTGATTTATGTTTTATTAGTTGTAATTTATTAGATGATACATGTAACATGTAAGACATATCTGTTTTCATCGCGGAGTGCGGTTTTTACTGGAATATCTGGTTTAAAATCAGTTCAAGCATTTGAGTATATATTTTTATTGCGGTAAACTTTACATTTTACATATTACTAGTCATTGCCGGCGACTTTGTCTAGTCTTTTTCTCTCCTAACTTGTTATACTCTATGTTAAGCCATCTATTATCTGAAATTTATAGAAACCTATATTATTTTCGTCTCATTGTAATTTTAGTCCCAAATATTTTTTTCCTTTTATCGTGAGAATTAGATTTGCGACATAAAAGACAGACAAACAGATAAACACAAAATTTATATAAAATAAAGACTGTTATAGAGTTCGGTCTCAAAATTATTTAAAGGTACACATTTTGATTTGTCACTGTGTAAAGATAATTTTTAAATAAAATGAAATAAAGAATATGTTTTGCATTTATTATACTGAAGTGTTTGTTAATATATTGTAGTAACTCCAGCATTCGTTGAACTCTATCACATGCACGCAAGCGTTTCGCTAGATATTAATGTTATTTGCAAAATTTTTCGAATTTTTAAAAAATTGATAACTTTTTTTTTTAAATATTAATTTTCATACAATATAAGTTGAGTTGATTATTATTTCTATGATTTAGAAGACTTAAACAGTTTTTTTTATATTGGTTTAAAATTATTTTATAAAACTCACACAGATGTAGAATCAGTGTACGTGTTAACCTTTTATGTTTGTGTAATAAGTAAAAAAGCATGAATCCGTCGAGATGCCAATTGTGAAGCTTCCTTTCTAACACCACACTTATAATAAAAACATACCGGTATTAATCAGGAAATCCACAAAAAATCTATTAAATCACCAAACAGCACATTCACTGTACACACAGTACAAATCCTACGAAGTTTTGGTCGGAATTAAGGTTATTGACACGTAACCGTTAAGACGTAGCGCCTTCGAGACGCGGAGCGTGGTACTGACTGCGAGTGGCCGGTCTCAGATTTCTCCAAGTAACGAAAGCGAGCCTTCAAGCCTTTCTTTGATTTGTGACGAAACGCATCCACTACTCGATACCCTACTATTAATTCACGATAGCCACTTATTTTGTGAATTATCTTACTAGATTTAGAGTCGATTTATTCATTCTGAGATAAGATTTGAACAGACTAAATTATTTTGTTAGTGAAGTAAATTAACATTTTTATTTAAGATGTATTTTAAAAAGGATAATACATACAAGATTCGATATGTAAAGTCTAACTAGTAAATGAATCTAATCTGTTAAGGGCCAGGAAAGCCAGATATCACCAAAATATATCAAATAAAGTCTGAGTAAATTAAATATTTCTAATCTCTTTCATTCATTCCTATTCCTGGAAGGCCTTAACACAACAAGGTTTTATCAAGTTCATGAGTTTACAACGACTATTTAGTTATTGTACCTCAGTTATTGTATATTATTTAGTATGATCCGATAAATATAAAGTTTAATAATAAAATTCACCTTTAGTAGGGGTTGTCCAAAGCTTTCTTTTGATTCATAATACGTCTAATGACGCCGGTCAGGATGCAACTAAATCGGTCAAGGTACATGACACTAAAACGCGTAACTTGTAAGTACTGACTCAAAAGACGACCTTACTCTGTAAATGGAACAATCCTTTTGGGTTAGTTGCGACATAGCTCGTCGATACGGTGCGTGTTGAATCTTATTTAAATTCTATTTAGTGACATTCCAAGCATTATTTTAGGTTATATCTTTATATATTTAAAATCGAGGAGTGTGGTCAGTTTAATGTTTTATAAAATAATAGAATAATCTACATTTATAATTATCCTATATGTTAAATCAGACAAACATTATATGTAACAGCAGAGTTAAGTACAATCAACACTGAAGCAAAGTAACAGCCTTCCTTTTTATCTTACTTCGATGCTCGCTTTAAGGCTGTTTTGAATCTCGGATTGTAGATCGAATATTATTATTAATTTATGGCCCTAACTCTTAAGATAAATGTCACCTTTTAATAAGCCATCTCTTTTTATTGTTCTTAATAATTGCTTACGAAATAATTACTTGGTTTAGTCGGATAAATGTGATGTACAGTGGCTTTAGAATATATTCTGATGTAACATATTTATTGTAACGCCTTACGATTCTTGCAACTGTTTTAGAGTTTTGAAAATCTGTAACTTGATCTTTTACACTGAGCCTAAAGATTAAAGGCACTTCATAAAGCTAAAAGAGCTTATTGTTGTAATTACGTGAACCAGGAGTTTTATTTTTATCTTAAAAATTTGTTAGGTATTACAGTGTTTAGGTGTTATCAGTACGAATGTATTGTAATCTGCAATTTATTAGATAACTTTCAATTGGTATTAATATTAATTTTACATTTAATATTTTCAGTGTCAAACTTGGTAGCTGTAACTTATATAAACACATTAATGAAATAGATCTAGAATGCAAGCTATATCTTGACGTATTCGAGCATAAATCGCTTGTAATCTTCACAGACTAATTTAGAGTTTCAAAACTAAATTGATTGAAAAAGCAAAACAAGACATGCCTCGCATACCGTTCTCTATTTGTTCAAATGGTTTACAGTTTCAAATTCTTTCGAACACAATCACAGGATGTATGTATGCAAACGTTTCTTTTGTTCTTCAAAGTCAGAAACATACCCTATCTTCCCCCTTCTAATTCATATTAGTTAGTAAAAAACAGCATTTGAAACTAAATTGATAGATTTAACTAAAAGTATAATAATCAATACGAAAACTAATCGTAAATATCTAAGTTAGAGTATCTAGTTAGTTAGATAGTTACCATGAAGTTTTTTGCCCATTCTTCTATACGAACCTACTTTTTGGAACTATGCATCTAAATTGTGGGATGTACTCCTATTTGAAATTAAAAACTTTGGCATTGAATATTGTGCTTTATTTTTTTGGATAGTCACTAGCTACAATCGTCTCTTCTTTCAAAATTACGCAAGTACAATCCTAATCGTTTAATGCGGATAAAATGTTGTTAATCACTTACTCACGCAGATTTATCAGTTTAGGGACGCTTTAGCAATAATGTTTTTTGAATTAAATGCTCTTGTACAACACTTAATAGCAACTCTCGTAACAGGTGGTAGGATTAGGGCAAAAGGCACATTTTTCAAACAGGTCTTTGGACGAGGATGGCATCAATGCTTGTTATTGTGTGTAGTCAGGTAAAAATCTGTGCGGTGTATCAAAACGTAAATCTGTCTACGCTAAAAAATTAACCATCTCGGAAAACAAACTGGGAGACTTGAATAGCTTGTTGGACAGCCACGATTTCCCATTTTTATAAATCTTTATATAATTCTTTAAAGTGATTGTATATAATAATGTTTATCAAAGATATAAAACCTATTTAATAATAAATAAACATTTCTATAATGTTGATAAGAAGTTAATGTTTCTAAAACTTGATAAGAAATGTTATAATGCAGATAAAAGGTTTGTAACAATTTTTTCCGCAATGTTGATAACTAATAAAAGAATTAGTATTTTAAAAGGAGTTTTATTTCTTTTGTCAATGTTGACCTTTAACATTATATGAACTCGTCCTGAATTAAAATTATTATTATTATTAAAACGGCAAAGCTGAACAATGACGCAACTGGATATAGGGGTGAAATTAAGACAATGAAATCTTAACCACTACGAATAAAAATGGAAACCAGCTTTCCAAAAATAAACGAGATACCGATTTTCCTGGGCGATTACTCTTTCTTTTATTCAAGTTTAAAATACTAAAAGTTCGTTTTTTTGCTCTCCTTCACAAATTCAATTATTGCAGTGGAGTCAGTGAATTCAATGAAGTCAGATTTGAACAAGTCTAGGTATCGGTATAGAGTCAAGTGTACAAAATATTACATTTATAAACATTTAGCGGTCAGGAAGCTTCCTGCCAGGTTACCTCATAATTTTACTGAGGCTTAAAGACTGTCGTGATTGGTGCCATGAAATGGTTCAAATGATCTAACAAAGATGACTCAAATGCTGTGTTCGACATAGGTATTTACGGGTGATGAAATCTGGATTTACTGTTACGATCGGGAAACAAAAAGACAGTCTGTTTAGTATTGGAGGAGGAATTGCCAACTAAAGTGAAGAGGGGTCGAAATGTAGGATGTTGGCTTCGTTATTCGGAAGGACAGGTCATTAGGCGACTATTGGTTTAGAGTATCCGAAATGGTTATTTCAGAGTGGTATACTAAAAATTGTTTGCCACTTGTTTTGGACACGTTCGAAAAAAACGATCTCGCAGAAGGATCCTTCACCACGACAACGCATCATTGCACACTAAGTGAACGATCGATTTTTTGGCGATGACAGACGTGGAATTACTAACTCACCTGTCCTATAGTCCCCTCGCACTTTATAATTTTTATTTATTCCCGAAAATAAATGACAAACTTTAAAACACCGTCGATGAGATCTCTAAGGACGTGTTGAAAATGCTTTCTCTTTTGCTGCTTTTTTCAGTGGTTCCATCGGATGCAGCGATGTATTTATGTATGTACACTATTTTGATAAAATGTAATGATACTTATAATTTCCTAATTTGCTCAGTTTTTTATTTTCTAAGAATTTGCTAATGGAAAAACAAGAAATGTAAATAGGTTTACAAATAGATGCATATATAACATTGTTTCATAAACATATTTTATATTTTTGACTCTGAACAACAAGTCAACACCAAAAACATCCATTAATGTTTGTTTTATTCTATTTATAGCCCATCTATTTTCTGTTTTCCGTAAATATTGTGTTGATTTAAATATGTAACCTATGTCAATTATTTGGTGTTGGCGCAAAACGCAGATCGTTCCACGTTATTCTACTTTTTTACCATATATTTTTAACTCCATCCGTCTTGTCAAACGTCCTTTTGCGTAACGAGAATACACCACATTATTTCTCTTCTTTTCTATCACCCCCAAGTGCCAAGACCAAAGTATAAAAATTTAAATTCACACATTAGTGGGTGAATTAATTAATAATCCAAATCTATTTTTGTATTTAATGTTAAAATAAGAAAATTTTTCAGTAACAGGTTCCATTATATTTACCCGCTAAAAAACCTCTTTCAAAAGTCGAAATCCATTTAGTAGTTTTTGTGATAGTGAACAAACAAATATACTAAAAACTATTGTTTTCAACTGTGTCATAAACTGACCGAATTGTTTATTTCTTGCATAATTTTAAAAAAGTTTACAATTTTAGTTGCAGCTTTAATAATTTCATTATTAAGTAGGATTTTTTTTTGTTTAATCCTTGCACACCAATAGTTGTTTATAAATTGTCCCGTACAATTGTCAAATAGCAAGTCATACCTTATTTTCTTACATGCAGTGCAAGGACGAACAAAAAATCTTAGATCTCGCACGATATATATATATATATATATATATGTTCGATTATTTCTAATTCACTGTGATGATGTAGATCTGGTCTGGATCCAGGTTCTGTGCTGGAGATGCAATTTTGTTTTGACACCGGCCCCAACTGATAAATACTTACTGTACAATATAGAGTATTCATTTTACCGATACCGGAGCTTTGATGGATTTGTCCCTTAACAGTCATGAGGTACTTGTAGGCAACAGCAACAATATGTTCCTTACACAACCAATTACATATCTATAATTTGCTCTGATGTGCGTTATATTGTTAAGTTATGATAAAAATGTTTTCGTGAAATTAAAAGTCACAGTTTTAAACTGATTTACAAAAAAACTTCATACAGTAAAAAAGGATAAATTCTAGTAAATATTTGAATTAGCTACATTTCAATAAAATAAAACTTACTGTAAATTTCGACTGCTATTTGAGACATCAACAAGGGAGCATACTTTGTAATACCTTAATACCTTGGTAAAAAAAAATAATTTTAAAAGAAGTAGATAGAAAAACTTACTTTTAAATATTTAATCTAATAAAGATTCGTCTCAATGGTTATATTGGTATTAAGACAAAAGATCCTCCCTATTACCTGATACTAAAAGATTGCTTATATTGTCTATTAGTAGAAGATATTCTAACAGAATATTTACTGGTTATTTTCAAGCATTTTTAAATCTCTCAAGAATACTATTATTATACTGACACTTGTTACATTCCTCTGTTCTCAGTTTTAATTACTATGCAACTAAAGGTATTTTCTTCTAGGACCTGTTAATTGAGGAACATCTTTACTTACACCATATTTGTACTTAACAGATTAAACCTTCTCGGATTGAGTGTGATTCTCTTCACGCTCATTACGGCGGGACCTGTGAAAACTAATTAGATTAGATAAAATTAGAAACCATATCACTTAATTCCTGTCACAAACATATTTGTCACTAATTCTAACCTAGACAAAAGCATAAACATTCTTATAAAAGTAAAAAATAAATACAAATACAAAGCATATTTGATAAATATTCTCATAACTTAAGTAGGTGTTGTTGTGTTGTAAATTAAATGTTGTTATAAGTCACAATACGTATTAAAATAGATTTTTTGTTTTCTATCAAAAAATAATTTTAAGATAATTTCCAATAACATTGCATTTTATGTTTAACAGAAAGGGTACTTTGTCAAAAACATTCAAGTCAAGAATAACATGGAAAACTGAATCCAATGCAAATAAATTATGCTATAACAATTCTAGTATTGACGGTATGAATGTGAATTATTGCTAATACTGAACAAAAGGGGGGTTTATTTACTTACTAATGTGTTACATAAATAGGTAGCTGTACTACATAGACAATAGACATTACGATAGCAGTGATTAATATTCCGAATTAACAAATATATTGAGCAAGTTTCTTAGTGAAGAAGTAAGGGTAAAACGGTAAAAAAGAGCTATATTTACCAAAATTAATATTGAAAACAAAGTGATAAGTGTATGGAGTGCAATCTTAAAACCATAATACTCATAGCGAATAATTAGTGCCTACGCAATTTTTTCTGAGGCTGTTTGTTACTTTCGTTCAATCTACTGGCTGCATCACACCGTTCCCTTAGAAGTCGTTACTTGCCACCTTCCCTCAATTAAGCGAAGGGGGTGATGACCCTTGCGTTATGCTCGTGATTTCTGGCTCTAGTTGTTCGTACCATACATCGCTCACTAAATATATTGACGTTTGTGAAACAGTGATCACGATAAAAAAAACCCCGGCTGAGTTTGTTGTGTGGTTCTTCTCAGACCAGGGCTCGTTTGGAACCCTCGTAGCCTTATTTCAAGTAGGAGAGTGTCTTTATATAGAAGGGCTTATTTTGATACATACGATATCAAAATAGCCTCTCCTGTCACTTCCATTTGACGTACACAAGCGATCACTGGTATGGATTCAAAGTGGAAAATATATAAATAAATAAATAAACATAGTATTTCATATAATAAGATTTTGACAGTCGCTTGAGTCCATTCTTTCTCTTCTAGTTCAGGAGCCAGGTGTAATTTTGGTCTATTATTTCTTCATCTGTAATAATGCATGGTTTATATAAGGACTTTGTATGTACATGAAGCTGAACGGTAGTGACATCCAAGGTGGGAAGGCAGCAGATATCCATTTCCGGGTAACTGGAATAATTTTTAAATTTCTGTTACTTTAGTGCAATATATATTATACTTTTCAAATCAAATCAGGAGCTACATTATGGTCCCCTTAAACAGTGAATTAAACGATATTTTTTTATTATATTTATTTTCATACTTAATAGTTTTGAATTTCACATAACTTTTGAAGTTATTAATAATAATTGTAGAACCAAAATATTGACAATTAATAGCAGACTTATTAATGCTTTATTGATGATTTTTGCTTATAAATTGCTAGTGTTTCATGTAATACTAGGGTTAAATTTTAAATGATATATAAGTAAGATATCTAAAATATTTTGAAGTCTTTTAATATCCTCAGACCATTAAGGAATGGTAGTTAGGTCAATGAGAGTTGATTTTCTAAGAGTATAAAATATCATTAACAAAAATATCACAAAGACATGACTGCAGCTATATATAGCTGGCAAAAAAGCTGAAAAAAATATATATTCCAGCTTATTTGCCCTCCTCTTATATAAAAAAAAAATACTGCAGTAACTGAGTCACCTGAGTCCTTGAATAGTTGTGTAATAGTAAGTTGATACAAACCAAGATGAAACTTTATAAATCAGACTTTGAAGTTTATCTATATTCATCATATATCCACCGATGACATTAATATGTCAGCAACCCCAAAATATTGAAATAAGGGCTGGTAATGAATCTTATACTCATGTGTTTGGTTCACCACTGCATAAGCTGTGCTGATACTCTGAATTTCAAGAAAAAATATTAAAAAACATTTGCTTAATAAGGTAAAAACAATATGTTGAAATACAAAACAAAAAATCAAGTAAATAAAAATATTTCCTAGTAATTTTGGTCCTGGTAAGAAATACTATGTAGAGATACTACAGATCTACCTACAGTATCTTTACCTCATATTGCCTCATTTATATTCAACATAGCCAGACAACCTGTTGGAAAATATTGCTTATATTCATTAGCTTACCACCAATTCAGACCAGGTAACAACAACCATGAACCATGTTTTAACATAACCATGCTTTTATGAGCATGTTTATCAGACCAAGTTTATCAAATTAGGATAGGAAAAAAGCTTATTTTATTATGTGACCAGTTTGAATATTAAATACATTTACTAAATTTGTGAGGACATATAAAAAAGTAAAAGCACTTACCTACAGAATCTCCAATATCATTCATTGTAATATTATTAGACTTTACATTAAGACCAACCAAATGGGCAGTGAAAGATTATATTTATTCACTTTGACAGCTGTGGAAAAAAAAATTTGAAATTATTGCAAAATTTGTGACATCAACATGAAATTATTTTTTGTTAAAATATAGCACACTATTAAACAGAAACATTGAAACAAAATCATTTTTAACTCCATGACTTGATGAGATATCCAATAAACCAAATATTTGCTATTTAACAATATTGATACAATTTTAATAAAAAAAACTTCTTTCGAGGGTATATTGATCAAAACAAAAAATATATTTATTTCAGTGTGGGGTACAACAAATAACCAATTTACCTTAAAATTTAAATATTGCAACTGGTAGAATAAAAAGATGGTATAACTATTGTGCAAATTGCCTTCTCTGGAAAGTGTTGAACAGTTTCAAACTACGGTATGACATAAGAGTTATCTTGCAACAAAATGGATTCTTCCGTCGCTTAGTCCAACTTTAACCCCAATTCCTGAAATATTATAAAAATCTTATCAGATGATTAAATAACTTTAATTAACTCTAAGACTTCAATTTTCTTAAAAGGAACAATTAATGTTCTAAGTTTTTAAAAATGGATCATAGCTTCTTATTACAATAGGTGGACAATGTATTATACACATCCTGGTAACCGTCACTATCAATTACCTGGTAGAATAAAACAAGAAGTTTACCTTCGCAACTCAAAACAAATAGTAAATTTTTTCTACTTTTCAAATATTCCAAAATAAATTGTGGGTAACTTTAAGACCTCAATTTATAGTCTTCTTCATTTTGTCTTAACTTAAGCTGTATTCTTTTTTATTTAATGTGAAAAATTCACAGCCACAGAAAGCTTATCGATTTATACTTGGATAGTAAGTGACAACAGCGACCATTGTTGAGTAGTATAAAAATCAGCTGCGATTTCTATAAAATAAGTAGTCGTGTCCTGTGGGTTAGTTTTTTCCATAAAATCCACTCGCCTGGCAGAGTGCAGAAGATGTGTCAGCCGGACCAAATTATTCTTTACACTTCATGTACAACAGAATTTGATCGCCTTTGATAATAAATTATCTACGATATATATGAAAACTGTAGCTAATAACACCAAACTTTTCAGCTATTAAAAGAAGCAATAGAGATTTGAAGTAAATACTAAATATTTATATATATTTTCCACTTTGAATCCATACCAGTGATCACTTGTTGTGTTTGAATTTAATATTATTTTGAATTTGATTGAAATAAATGAATACGTCAAATTTCCATAACAAATAATATATTTTGACAGACTTTATTTTCAATGTCAAGTGACATTTAAAGCAAACGAATGTAAGACCACAGATCTCACAGTTAAATTACCGATCAATAATATAAAGTGATACTTTCATGACTGTCTTACTGGTAAATTCGTAAGATTGACACAATATTAATACCTCATAACTCGTTAAAGTATAAAACTTCTATCCATACATTTGAAAGCATACCTCAATATTCGACATAAAGAATATATTAGATGTAATTAATTCTTTATTGAAGATTAATGTTAAATGTTAAATGATATGAACAAATAATGTAATGTGTGTAAGGTAATGAAAATGAATTTAATTGATATGTTAGTAAAAAAAACGTAATAAAAACACGGTTACCTCTATTACTAACGTGTTAATTTCAGATTTTCATTTATTTCATCTTCTTGTGCCATCACAGAAACCATCGGAACTCTAAGAGAACACTTAAGAGTGACCAAAAGATATATCATCTCAAAATCGAATGATGATACTGTAACATCTCTCCCAAAAGATAAAATTGCCACAGAGCGGGAGTCACGACTTCAACTCCATAAACAATTTATGATAGGTGCTCAAACAAATAAAGCAGGGCTAGGATCAAATAGGAAAGAACAAGACATAGAAATAATAAAATCATTTATTCGTCAAGATGAAAGCGATAATACCAGTTGCACGCGATGAGCCTAAAATTGCAAAATGAATAGGTGACCATAGGCGATTTTTGTATTCCACTAGCTTTAAAATGACGCACCCTGCTTCATGATTGGTCCCCAGCATTATTAATATTTTATCTTAATGCATTCCAAATGACTTTCCCAGATCAAAGTAACTTAGTAAGATGGGGCAAAGCCACCGAAAAATCTTGCAACATCTGTGGGGAGGTAGTAGGAACCGCAAAACACTTGCTAGTAGGGTGTAGGGTACTACTAAATAGAGGTAAATACTCGCGTCGCCACGATAA
The DNA here is from genome assembly GCA_918358695.1 of Melinaea menophilus ssp. n. AW-2005. Taxonomy (NCBI): domain Eukaryota; kingdom Metazoa; phylum Arthropoda; class Insecta; order Lepidoptera; family Nymphalidae; genus Melinaea; species Melinaea menophilus. The sequence continues at coordinate 29,617,597 of OU911042.1, forward strand.
AGTATTAGAAATCATACGAGAAGCGGTTAGTCTTTCTGTAGCACGAGCGCAGAAGGGTATAACAACCACAAAAATATCAGTAGAGTTTGTAAAAGCAGGTTCGTCCAAAAAATCTAAACTAAAACCTTATTCCATCTTGGACACGTCTCCTGATTGGACTCTCATAATGGACACGTATGAAAGGCAATACAAAATCCCCGGGGATGTTTGTGTTTCATCATCTAGGCTTATTCCTGTACTCAAAACAACTAAGGCGCTTTATACTTGTGGAGCTTACTGTACGCTGGGAAACAAACATACCGAAAGATCATACATGTAAGCTTAACAAGTATTACGAACTATGTAACGAATTGATCTGAAATAAATTTACAGTTAAATTGTGCGCTGTAGAAGTAGCAGCGAGAGGTATAACAGCAAAATCTCGCTACAACTTATTTAAAGATCTTGGCCTTTCTAGAACGATCATCAGTGCATTTCTAGAACGTATTTCAAAGGCGGCTTTAGTAGGTTCTTACAATATTTGGATAGGCAGGGAGAGGAGTCAGAACAGTGAAGGTGAGCGTGTATGCGCATAGTAAAGGGGCCCCTTAAACATACACCTGGGTCGCAAGTCCCAGGCATTTTTTGTGCTCCTCTTCTGGCAACGCAATGGCCCAGCACCCGCATGGTGAATCTATGGAATGCTAAGAAGGTTCGTCTCGTCTCCGTCTCCTGATATTGTGAAAATTCTTCTCTTTTTTTTTTAACTTAAAAACGTTTCCGTAGAGTGATTTACTTTGGTCCAATTTGTTTTGCTGCTTTTCTTTGGCTGGTACCCTTTAAATTAGTCTAGAAGCTTGTATTGATTTGTAACGGCAATTCTTTCTGAAGCTTTTATGTGGTATCTTCGAGGCATTTTTAATATCTAGGTAAACCCTGAAACAAATTGTGGCTTCATTAACATAAAGAGACGGTAAAACAAAGTTATGAGGGGTACACGATAAGCATCTGCGTACACTTAACTCAAACTCAAAGAAAGTATGGAGCTAAATATAAATCTTCCATACGCTCGGTAATAGTCAAATGTTTGTTTACCGGGCTTACAATGAAACCTGTGTTTGTAGCAGAAAAAGAACTGGCCATAAACGTAGTGTTCTTACGAAAAAGACGAAAAAAGCAGTAATTGAAAGAATTCGGAGAAATCCTGTCCGAAAGCAAAAGATTTTACCACGGGAGATTAAGATAGGACCTAGAATCATATCGCGTATTTTAAAAGATGACTTGGGATTTGCAGCCTATAAGAAATGCACTGGTCATTTCTTAACTGATAACTTAGAAAGAATAGGGTGGTACTGTCAAAACAACTACTTAAGCGGTACGCAAAGGGAGGTCACAGAAATAATTTGCATACGGATGTTTAAAAAAATACAATTAAACAATATTTTAGCAAACCAAATGACCGTATTTGTTATGTAAAAAGAAAGCCTCTTTAGAGCTTTTAGTTCCAATTAATTCAGCAAGACTCGGCGCCTGATCATAAAGCTCGATCCACCCAATCTTGGTTAGAAACGAACGTTCCGGATTTCATAACAGCTGAAGACTGTCATTTAATCCGTATCTTAATACACTGGATTATGATGTATTTTACACCAGTTTTAAAGAATAAGACATGCTCTAAATACCATGATAATTTGGAGTCATTAAAACAATCCTTATGACTGGCAGCGAAAAATTTTCCCATAGTAAGAGTACGTGCTGCTAGTGATAAGTGGCATGAACATTAAAAGTATGTATTGCAGCCAATTGAGACCACTTCGAATACGCTTTATATATTTTGAATGGTTTGATATTAATGTATTAATAAACTGTAATAGTAATAAATGTTACGAAGAATAAAAAAAATATTTTATTTTTAACAATATTTATGATGAGACCAAGTATTGATAATTGATATTCACAATCCCAAATCCTTTTTTAATAAAAGGTTGTCTTTTTTTTTTTGTTGTAAAAATCCGTTACGGATACCCTCCGACCAGAAAGGTGATGGCCGGAGGGTTATGTGGGACTACCCGACAGCATAGAGGACGCTGACATTTTTAAGGTTACAAACGAAAAAACCAACGGTTGCCCTCAACGCCTTAATGGGACACCACGGGATCGCTTGCGCACTCACCATGACGCCCCGGAAAAGTTACAATCATGTGGGGATCGAACGCGCGACTCGACTTTTACAACGCCGTTTACAACGCCAATGTGTAACCGTTTCACCAAACTGTCTCACAATAAAAGGTTGTGCTGCGGCGACCGTCAATTTAATATTGAACATAACCAGGGTTTTTTAACTATCCTCTATTATACCGATATTTTTAATTGATAATAATCGCTGCCTGATCGCTGAGTATAGAAAATATAGTCCAATTATACAGTATAGGACCACTAGACCACATAAATATTAAGATTAAGATTGAAAGTAAACAATGTAATATAAATACCTCGTTCGACAGGGTCGATCGTGTTAGGTAGATTCCCGTCGGTCGGATCGACATAGAAAAACTAGCCAGCAGTATTCTACTGGTCATTACGAGTCTTATGACGGGTCACTCTGCATATATTTGGTGAGCGGGGAACCACCCCCCACCCCTATTTCCTAAACGGGGTGTCGTATCAAAAAACTTTTCAGACAAAAAAGTTTCCTCTTTTAATTTGTTAATTTTCTAAGATTTTTCCGACGCCAAAATTTTGCCTTCTTCTGTGACTTTTTTCGGTTTTTAACTTTCAACCTCCCCTCCCTCCAACCCCCCGACCGATTCCCCCTGTTCAAGAACTTAACCTTCATTTTGTCCTTAAGAATGTGTATACCAAGTTTGAAAATCCTCCGTCAATATTTGCGACCTGTAGCGTGTCCCAAAGGTTTGCACTTTCACCCTCTCTTTCAGCCCCCCCTTTCATTTTTTCCAAAAAAACTAGATGCTACGTTTGTCCTACTAATTTATTCTATCGACCTGTGAAGTCAGATTTTGCTTGCGTTGAATTTGGACTGATGGATCATATATACATATATATATATATATATATATATATAGAGGGATATATAAAAATTTTTTTTTCGACGGATTCTCAATCTCCAGTTCATAAACGGCGTAGCGCCCCTACTCTGGGGTCTGGGTCCCGTCATCGCATCGATTGCAATAGGTAGATTCATCTATGGAATCTACCTAAAAAAAACTTTTTTTTATCTCTCTTATAAAATTTTGTTCATATTTTTACAACAATGTTTACTTTGTATATTACTTTGTACAAAAACATGTCAGTAAATGAACTGCTTTAGTTTCAAGTATCGATATCTCATATCTTACGTGACTGAGCGAAATGAGTTTTGTATGTATTCTATTTGCTTACTGAAATCAGAACTAATATGTTTAGAAAAATACATTACTATGGAAAATGTACATTACCTTATCATGTTTTATGGTATGTGTTACATTTAATAAAATAAATTCCTTTTTAGAGATTTTTCTGTCACAAAATATTTTAATATGTCAAAAATATTCTATATTAATATTTTCTTAAGATTTCCATTACATTATATTATAAAAGGAAAGATCGTGGTTAAAGACGAAACATTAACCTGATTGCAGAGCAAATATTTTCTTCGTGTAATATACACCTTTTCTTTATATATTTTTTATATACAGCCTTTAATTCATAAGTAACTATTGAAATGTTCAAGGGCAAAGTGACTTAAGAATTAAGTATTCAGGGGCAAACATTTACTCACATATATGTCAATTCTTTCACTGTACTGCTACACTCATAAAAAGTATTGAGTTTCTAAATGTTTTTACTTTAAGGTTCTTACTTTCTTGAAAATATGCAACAAAATTATAACGGTTCATAACTGTTATGTAGTAAAAGCTGGTAAAGTTGCCAAAAATCTACTTAAGAAAATTAATAGAGGTTTTTATAGTATAGTAATATATACTTTAAATTACTGTTATTTTAATGTTAATAAAACCCTTAAATTCGTTTTAACTGTGAAACATCATAGAAATATTAGTACCGTGATTCTAGTCTAGTTCCTCTTCTACTACGCATTACTTGAATTCTAATTTGTCCTCACACATCAATTTTTGACTTCAGCATATATTTTATTCGGTAGAATATTTTTAACAAAGTAACAATAGTCAGTCAGGCGATAGTAACGAATCTCTGGTTTACCAAAGTATACGTATTTTTAAAAAACATGGCACCCATATTTGTATAATAATACGTACATACAAAATATAAAATATTTTTAAGCCTTCAAAACATATTGGAAAATTCCCAGGAAGCTTTAACTCCCTTCCCAATAGCGAATCCCACCCATCCTGTCAACGCCAACACAACTAATACTGTCAAAGCCAGCTCCACTAACAACATTAGAAATCACAAAAATATTCACTGAGAGATTTGACGTTTTCCAAATATTAATAAAGCTTTTGGGGATTCGCATGTTTCATATTTAAACCTCAATTATATTTTTAATATTAAAGTGTCAATTATATTTTTAAGATGAAATTAGATGTCAAGCCAATTATATATAGAACAATGTTTTTCATATAATATTTTATTAAAAACAGATGAATCTCAAGCTCACTTTCAAATAGTCTTCTAAGGGTACTATTGTCGTTAGCACCTGTACTAATGAACAACTAATATAAGAGATGTAACTTCTCTTTTTATTGGGTTTAAGATTTTTTCATTATCAAATAATAATTACCCCATGGATTAATTTCCGCTTGTTCGGAAACTTTGTGGCAGCATCTAATTTAATAAGTATATTAATTCTTTATTCAATTACAAATTAGGTTAATGAAATAAATATTGTCAAAGCTGTTGATAATAATAACTAGCCGTAGGGCTCGCTTCGCTCGCCGTTTTTTTTTATTTTTTAAATTTGGCGACCTTATTAACCTTACAGCGTCGCCAAAACATAACCCTGGCATCGTTAGGCTATAAGCTTTAATTTGATACCTTGTTTATAAAAATCGGATAAGCGGTTTAGGAGGAGTAGTGCAAGAAAGATAAAAAGTAATCGATTTTATATGGTAAGATAATAATGTAGATTGAGTTGAATTTATAGATATTTATATACTTAAACAAAAATAATTCAATAGTCGGCTTTTTTACATGCGGTTGAATATTAAAATAAAAATATTTAATAATAAATTATGAAAAAAATAACATTTATGGTAATTTAAATATCTACTTGTTTGGAAAAATATTGTAGAAAAATATTAACAGGCAATTGAGATTTTAGTTAAAATTGTAGGAGCTTACACTTCGGTTGAGGGAAAAAGATTTAGTTAAGACTAGAATCGATTACCGAGTTGTTTATTGAAGTCGGTCATGAAGTAGTGTCATAGCTTAATGACTTGAGATTTTCAACACTTGCCTTGCACATAACTGTTAAATTTATGGAAGTTATTTAACTAAATTAATGTTTTTATTTTGTTTAACGTTTAACGTCTTAATTAATTGGATAATGATTCGTTGTCTGTAATGAATAATGAGTAAGAAGGCAAATTTATATACTTTTTGTATAAAATTATCAAAACAGAATGACAAACGAGTTCGATGACAGCAGCTAGTTATATATACTGCAATGAACAATTAGTAATAACAAAGTTTTCCGAAACCATTGGATTTTTGCATTATTAATTATTTTAGTTTTTTTTTTCTTATTAGACCATATCCTCTATACCACATTTATTCATTTTATTTTAGCATAATATGAATCCTATATAAAATCCTCAGTAACAAAAGCATATGCAATGATATATTGGAAGCAATAAAATAGATGAGAAATACCGTTCACGCAGTACAAATAATATTCAAAAACAAATACTTCTCAACGGTTCACTTTGTATATTATGATATATGCAGCTTATAATTTTTTCATAACAAATGTATTTAACTAATTTCATAATATTATAATATTATAACCAAAGGATTAAATTATTCTATTAATATTTCAAATTGTGGTGTGGTTCAAGGACCAAACTTTGTACGATATTTTCTTTTATAACAGAATATATATTAAATAACTGTTATTACTGTGTTAATTATAATAAAAATTTAATAAAAAACTTTAAATAGTTTTGAAGTATTAACTGTTAAGCACGTGGACTGGCATCTTTTCTAAATCATTCAATTGGTTTTCGGAATTGAATTACATTAGGATTGAAATTATATTATTTTAAAACAAGTTCTGCTTTAACTGATTAGGAATTTGTATATTACTTACAAGAACATATGAGTTTCATAAAAAGTTAACAATTATATTTTATCATATATTCCCATAATATATTAAATCACAATTTTGGTAACATTAATGTTTTTTCATACCTGATTTATATATTTTCGGAAGATAGCTGCGAGTCGCGAGTGCAAATTCAATAAGCTAATAAATAGCAAGGCTTCTATCCCGGGGGAATGAGTACAAGATTATTGATATGATGAAAGTCTGGTACAGAAAATTACATGCGGACGAAGATGGCGATATACTCGTACTGCATTTTTTCTACGGTTTTTATTTTAATCATGTTACATCTAACAATAAAAAAAAATGTGTTATTATTATTATCAGTTTACGACCGGAAGGAAATAAACATGTTGACTTCAATCGATTCTATGATTGCTTTATATTTATTTTCTTCAAATATAATGTTATATATGGTAGGTAACATGTAACGGTAAACCACATATCAAGGGCGAGTAGTTCCTGGGCCGAAACAAAGAAATGTAGGCATTTCGGTCGATCTTATGATCTGTCGACTCGGCTCACGTACGGAATTTATTAGCCTTACTAAAACAGAACACATTTTCTTCAAGCTTTTCTGAGAAGTTATTCGGAAAATATTGTAGTTTAAAAACGTTTCCTTATCAATTACTTCACTTTTTTAAGTATAATATTAATGTTTTAGGATAGCTGTTTCTTTAGATATCTTTTATATATCTTTGCACGGGTTATAGCAGATATAAATTATATGCAAAGCGAGGTTCTTGTAATGAAGTTTAACAGCAACAATTGTTATCATATCGTGTCGTGCGTGTCGTATCGCAGCGTGTTCTGTCGTGTCGTCACCGTTACAAACGAAAAAACCAACGGTTGCCCTCAACGCCTTAATGGGACACCACGGGATCGCTTGCGCACTCACCATGACGCCCCGGAAAAGTTACAATCATGTGGGGATCGAACGCGCGACTCGACTTTTACAACGCCGTTTACAACGCCAATGTGTAACCGTTTCACCAAACTTTCTGACAATAAAAGGTTGTGCTGCGGCGACCGTCAATTTAATATTGAACATAACCAGGGTTTTTTAACTATCCTCTATTATACCGATATTTTTAATTGATAATAATCGCTGCCTGATCGCTGAGTATAGAAAATATAGTCCAATTATACAGTATAGGACCACTAGACCACATAAATATTAAGATTAAGATTGAAAGTAAACAATGTAATATAAATACCTCGTTCGACAGGGTCGATCGTGTTAGGTAGATTCCCGTCGGTCGGATCGACATAGAAAAACTAGCCAGCAGTATTCTACTGGTCATTACGAGTCTTATGACGGGTCACTCTGCATATATTTGGTGAGCGGGGAACCACCCCCCACCCCTATTTCCTAAACGGGGTGTCGTATCAAAAAACTTTTCAGACAAAAAAGTTTCCTCTTTTAATTTGTTAATTTTCTAAGATTTTTCCGACGCCAAAATTTTGCCTTCTTCTGTGACTTTTTTCGGTTTTTAACTTTCAACCTCCCCTCCCTCCAACCCCCCGACCGATTCCCCCCGTTCAAGAACTTAACCTTCATTTTGTCCTTAAGAATGTGTATACCAAGTTTGAAAATCCTCCGTCAATATTTGCGACCTGTAGCGTGTCCCAAAGGTTTGCACTTTCACCCTCTCTTTCAGCCCCCCCTTTCATTTTTTCCAAAAAAACTAGATGCTACGTTTGTCCTACTAATTTATCCTATCGACCTGTGAAGTCAGATTTTGCTTGCGTTGAATTTGGACTGATGGATCATATATACATATATATATATATATATATATAGAGGGATATATAAAAATTTTTTTTTCGACGGATTCTCAATCTCCAGTTCATAAACGGCGTAGCGCCCCTACTCTGGGGTCTGGGTCCCGTCATCGCATCGATTGCAATAGGTAGATTCATCTATGGAATCTACCTAAAAAAAACTTTTTTTTATCTCTCTTATAAAATTTTGTTCATATTTTTACAACAATGTTTACTTTGTGTATTACTTTGTACAAAAACATGTCAGTAAATGAACTGCTTTAGTTTCAAGTCTCGATATCTCATATCTTACGTGACTGAGCGAAATGAGTTTTGTATGTATTCTATTTGCTTATTGAAATCAGAACTAATATGTTTAGAAAAATACATTACTATGGAAAATGTACATTACCTTATCATGTTTTATGGTATGTGTTACATTTAATAAAATAAATTCCTTTTTAGAGATTTTTCTGTCACAAAATATTTTAATATGTCAAAAATATTCTATATTAATATTTTCTTAAGATTTCCATTACATTATATTATAAAAGGAAAGATCGTGGTTAAAGACGAAACATTAACCTGATTGCAGAGCAAATATTTTCTTCGTGTAATGTACACCTTTTCTTTATATATTTTTTATATACAGCCTTTAATTCATAAGTAACTATTGAAATGTTCAAGGGCAAAGTGACTTAAGAATTAAGTATTCAGGGACAAACATTTACTCACATATATGTCAATTCTTTCACTGTACTGCTACACTCATAAAAAGTATTGAGTTTCTAGCTGTTTTTACTTCAAAGTCACTTTCTTGAAAACATGCAACAAAATTCATATATGTAGTAAAAGCTGCTAAAGTTGCCAAAAATCTACTTAAGAAAATTAATAGAGTTGTTTATAGTATAGTAATATATACTTTAAATTACTGTTATTTTAATGTTAATAAAACCCTTAAATTCGTTTTAATTGTGAAACATCATAGAAATATTAGTACCGTGATTCTAGTCTAGTTCCTCTTCTACTACGCATTACTTGAATTCTAATTTGTCCTCACATATCAATTTTTGACTTCAGCATATATTTTATTCTGTAGAATATTTCTGACAAAGTAACAATAGTCTTATATATTATTAGTCAGTCAGGCGATAGTAACGAATCTCTGGTTTACCAAAGTATACGTATTTTTAAAAAACATGGCACCCATATTTGTATAAAAATACGTACATACAAAATATAAAATATTTTTAAGCCTTCAAAACATATTGGAAAATTCCCAGGAAGCTTTAACTCCCTTCCCAATAGCGAATCCCACCCATCCTGTCAACGCCAACACAACTAATACTGTCAAAGCCAGCTCCACTAACAACATTAGAAATCACAAAAATATTCACTGAGAGATTTGACGTTTTCCAAATATTAATAAAGCTTTTGGGGATTCGCATATTTCATATTTAAACCTCAATTATATTTTTAATATTAAAGTGTCAATTATATTTTTAAGATGAAATTAGATGTCAAGCCAATTATATATAGAACAATGTTTTTCATATAATATTTTATTAAAAATAGATGAATCTCAAGCTCACTTTCAAATAATCTTCTAAGGGTACTATTGTCGTTAGCACCTGTACTAATGAACAACTAATATAAGAGATGTAACTTCTCTTTTTATTGGGTTTAAGATTTTTTCATTATCAAATAATAATTACCCCATGGATTAATTTCCGCTTGTTCGGAAACTTTGTGGCAGCATCTAATTTAATAAGTATATTAATTCTTTATTCAATTACAAATTAGGTTAATGAAATAAATATTGTCAAAGCTGTTGATAATAATAACTAGCCGTAGGGCTCGCTTCGCTCGCCGTTTTTTTTTATTTTTTAAATTTGGTGACCTTATTAACCTTACAGCGTCGCCAAAACATAACCCTGGCATCGTTAGACTATAAGCTTTAATTTGATACCTTGTTTATAAAAATCGGATAAGCGGTTTAGGAGGAGTAGTGCAAGAAAGATAAAAAGTAATCGATTTTATATGGTAAGATAATAATGTAGATTGAGTTGAATTTATAGATATTTATATACTTAAACAAAAATAATTCAATAGTCGGCTTTTTTACATGCGGTTGAATATTAAAATAAAAATATTTAATAATAAATTATGAAAAAAATAACATTTATGGTAATTTAAATATCTACTTGTTTGGAAAAATATTGTAGAAAAATATTAACAGGCAATTGAGATTTTAGTTAAAATTGTAGGAGCTTACACTTCGGTTGAGGGAAAAAGATTTAGTTAAGACTGGAATCGAGTACCGAGTTGTTTATTGAAGTCGGTCATGAAGTAGTGTCATAGCTTAATGACTTGAGATTTTCAACACTTGCCTTGCACATAACTGTTAAATTTATGGAAGTTATTTAACTAAATTAATGTTTTTATTTTGTTTAACGTTTAACGTCTTAATTAATTGGATAATGATTCGTTGTCTGTAATGAATAATGAGTAAGAAGGCAAATTTATATACTTTTTGTATAAAATTATCAAAACAGAATGACAAACGAGTTCGATGACAGCAGCTAGTTATATATACTGCAATGAACAATTAGTAATAACAAAGTTTTCCGAAACCATTGGATTTTTGCATTATTAATTATTTTAGTTTTTTTTTTCTTATTAGACCATATCCTCTATACCACATTTATTCATTTTATTTTAGCATAATATGAATCCTATATAAAATCCTCAATATCGAAAGCATATGCAATGATATATTGGAAGCAATAAAATAGATGAGAAATACCGTTCACGCAGTACAAATAATATTCAAAAACAAATACTTCTCAACGGTTCACTTTGTATATTATGATATATGCAGCTTATAATTTTTTCATAACAAATTTATTTAACTAATTTCATAATATTATAATATTATAACCAAAGGATTAAATTATTCTATTAATATTTCAAATTTTGGTGTGGTTCAAGGACCAAACTTTGTACGATATTTTCTTTTATAACAGAATATATATTAAATAACTGTTATTACTGTGTTAATTATAATAAAAATTTAATAAAAAACTTTAAATAGTTTTGAAGTATTAACTGTTAATCACGTGAACTGGCATTTTTTCTAAATCATTAAATTGGTTTTCGGAATTGAATTACATAAGGATTGAAATTATATTATTTTAAAACAAGTTCTGCTTTAACTGATTAGGAATTTGTATATTACTTACAAGAACATATGAGTTTCATAAAAAGTTAACAATTATATTTTATCATATATTCCCATAATATATTAAATCACAATTTTGGTAACATTAATGTTTTTTCATACCTGATTTATATATTTTCGGAAGATAGCTGCGAGTCGCGAGTGCAAATTCAATAAGCTAATAAATAGCAAGGCTTCTATCCCGGGGGAATGAGTACAAGATTATTGATATGATGAAAGTCTGGTACAGAAAATTACACGCGGACGAAGATGGCGATATACTCGTACTGCATTTTTTCTACGGTTTTTATTTTAATCATGTTACATCTAACAATAAAAAAAAATGTGTTATTATTATTATCAGTTTACGACCGGAAGGAAATAAACATGTTGACTTCAATCGATTCTATGATTGCTTTATATTTATTTTCTTCAAATATAATGTTATATATGGTAGGTAACATGTAACGGTAAACCACATATCAAGGGCGAGTAGTTCCTGGGCCGAAACAAAGAAATGTAGGCATTTCGGTCGATCTTATGATCTGTCGACTCGGCTCACGTACGGAATTTATTAGCCTTACTAAAACAGAACACATTTTCTTCAAGCTTTTCTGAGAAGTTATTCGGAAAATATTGTAGTTTAAAAACGTTTCGTTATCAATTACTTCACTTTTTTAAGTATAATATTAATGTTTTAGGATAGCTGTTTCTTTAGATATCTTTTATATATTTTTGCACGGGTTATAGCAGATATAAATTATATGCAAAGCGAGGTTCTTGTTATGAAGTTTAACAACAACAATTGTTATCATATCGTGTCGTGCGTGTCGTATCGCAGCGTGTTCTGTCGTGTCGTGACCTGTCGTGTCGTATCGTATAGTATCGTATCATATAGGCAATTGTACGACTTCTTCTTCTTTTGCATCACAGACCATTTACAAAGTTATTGGCAGTTGTAGGTGTCTCTGATGGAAAAAAAAGCAAAACCGCTAAACTAGCACAATATTCTAAGTGTTATTTATTAGAAGTTATTTAAGACGAAATGAAAAGTTTAAATTTAACTTTAATGCAGGAGATCTTACTGATATAACTATGATTATTATTTTATTACGAGGGAACTTCCCGGCCCGAAGGGCCGGAAAGGGTCAAATGTCACGTATAAGGTTGGCACCCACCCTATTTTGTAGCCTGATTCAATAGCTTTTTTTTGATGTATTACACATTATTGTGTGATTTGTCGGTGATAAGTGATGCGCGTGCATACAGAGTCAATTAGGTCATTATTATATAGTAAGGATTATTTAAAAAACTATAAGATATTTATTCTTATTTAAAGAAAGATGCATTTTACAATATAGTTTGTAAGCTTAGAGAGTTTAGATCTCAGACGCTGGAGATTTTTTACTCCTAAATAAACAATAAATAAATTCATTTTAATGCCCTTCTTGTAGTTTTCTTAAATTATAGTTTAGCTCTTTTCTTAACTGTTTATAGATAAACTAGATCGTTTTGCAATATACCTCAAGGAGCTCTTCACATTACTTCTCTATTTTGGTCTCTTTCAACTTTCACATTAAATAATTTTAGTTTTAAGTAACAATACATATGTACCAACATGAAAACTATGTTATAGACAATCTATGTATTTAGGACAATGAGTGTGTGAAAATGCTCTGAAAACTAATTCAATTTTTTCAATTTCAATTCAACATTCTTAACTAATAATAACAAATGTCAATTTCCTATAATTATAATAGTATGGCTCAGGGCATTACCCAAATAAAATGTAAAACAATAACTATTAGAATGTGATGGTAATCCTATTATTGAATGTTAAAATCAACTCAACGTATAATAGATAGAGTCAAAATATTGCGTTCTCTGAAGCCTTCATCCAGGCTGATAAAAATGAAATTATTATTAATTGGAAGAATCGTTTTCTCAACGATCTCAAATATTTCTCTGTTATAAGTTGAGTTGATTTATATATATATATATATATATATATATTTGTTTGTTACGCTTTCACGCGAAAACTACTTAACTGATCATTATGAAACTTTGTACACATTTTTTTTGGAGTTATTAGATGTAACATAGGGTATTTTTTATTCAATAAACTTCATTGTGTGTAGTAATTTTTAAAAATTGTCAATCCCAGCAAAGCAATAAAATATATTTATCGTAATGATTCATTTCTATCGCAATGATCTCTAATACTTATTTAATGACTCAAATGCGAGCGAAGCAACGGGTAAAAGCTAGTAAGAATAAGAGAAAGAATGTTATGGAATTGAGATTAATGTCATCTAAGAATGTTTTAACACTGTATATAATATAAACACGATTGTAATTATATATTAACGACATCCTGTTAGCTATTTTAAGTATTCCACAAAGATGAGTTTGAATCTTCAACATATAAGATATAAAGACAAAATATCTCTCAGTGTATACTTTAAGTTCTTGATATTTAGACAACTACAACAAGAATTGAGTACCTACTATTATAATATATATACATATACACTGTACAGTCACGTGCAATGAAAAGTATACACGGGCAGATTTTCAAATAAATATTCACTCTGAAAATTTCAAAAATAAGTAGCCACTGAACAATTCATACTATATAACTACCAGAGCTTCTCACAATAATGTATACATTTTTGAAATTTTTTTGAAATTTTCAGAGTGAATATTTATTTGAAAATCTGCCCGTGTATACTTTTCATTGACGTGACTGTACCCTGTATTTATATTGGTGTATTATCGGAACGCAAATAAAATTCACTTAAAAATAAATAATACTTTTATTGTTGTCAAGGCTACATCAGCTCAGTTTACACTTTTGTCGTAGTGCGACCGGTGGTCGACAGGTAGCGTACGATCGTATGCTCTGCTTTGAAACAAATGCAGTGCTCTAATGAAGCAACCGAGGAATTATGTTTTTATTTTAAAACTAGATGTTCCGGTGACTTTGTTCGTTCGGAATATTGTTTTTAAATAAAAGTATCTTACATTACACCTTACAACATCATCTATCCGCCAAAACTCCTGTTAAAATCGGTGCACCAGTTTCAGAGATTAGCAAGAACAAACAGACAGACAGGCAGAAAAAAAATTGTTTTATATAAGTACCGTATATACTCGTAGTTTCACATGCATTTAGTGAAAGCTGTAAATTAATTACAAACACACACTTCAATTTTATTGATATGTGCAGATTAAAATATCCACTTGTCACAGAATGTAATATTTTTTAGTTCAAGACTAAAACTGATACTTGAATAATTGCTATAGATTTTGTTTTATTTACTTATTCATTTTGAAGAGATATAGCATAAGATTGTAGTTTTATATTTTGGGGCCCACGTCTCTTATTATAACTAAATACAATTATTTTATTGTTTGTTACTGATTCTGTATCAAATAATAGATATATATGTCTCTTTCAACATAGTGTATAATCTATCTTTGTACTTCTGGTGAACTCGATGTCATCGTAAAGAGCTCGGAAAAGTCGAACTCAATTCAATTCACATGTTCTTTACGATTGCTTTGGAGGAGTTCTTTGAATGAATATTGTCCGAAGCGAAATAAGTTTCATGGGTTAGCAATGTTCAGTTGTATTCGACAAATAATTATATATTTAATCAAATGCCGTATTACCGTTCTTTTTCGACATACCTATATAGTACAATTTGCATTACATTAACGTAAATGATATAAATATAGTGTTATACGTTCATTTATATATTTGTAGGTAGTTTAAAATTACTTTTAATTTTCTGACTACTTTTGATTTTAAAATAGCAATATTAAGAACAACATCAGTGATAATGCAATAAAAAAAAAATATAGTATTTTTCTTGAAAACTTTATAATGATCAACTTTTTAGCTTTCCTATAAATATTATTAAGGAAAATTGAGGATAGCTAATGGTCATGTTATATCAGAAACATACACTGATGAATTCTGGCATCGACTTTGCAGACAAAAATCATGAATGTAGATTTGTAAATGTAATGGAAAACGTATGCGAGGTAAAACGGAACGAGTGGCTGCAGCTCGTTACTACTACATGATGTATGGTGTATATGTCTGCGTGGGTACTTACACGAGTTTATCTTTATTGCATGTTTCAACCCAACATAACACGATCGTATAATACTACCTTCAGGGGAAATCAACATTTTAAAATGTGGATATATTGGGTTGGGGAATACTATCCTCGCAGAACAGTAATAGTTTTACAGACACTAATAATATTGTGAGTCAACCGAAGGTCTCTTAATTAAACTAGAGCGCATTTAAAATATGTGACTTCGGTTCATACTTTGCTTTATCACATATGATTACATGGAGATGTGTGATCATATTTCGTAAGGCTATTATCGCAAAAAGCTTAACTGGCTTCCTTTTAGGCACCGACGTCGACAATGTTGCAATACGACATCTATACTTATAATAAATCTGTAGAGAGGTCAATTCTGTACATGAAATATATTTACAAAATAAGTAGCAGGGGGTGATTAGTGTTCGATACTGATGCCAAAAATGCAGTTAAAAAAATTTTTGTCTGTCTGTCTGTCTGTCTGTCTGTTTGTATGTTATTTATAGAAAAAAAAACTACTCGACGGATTTTAACGAAACTTAGTACAATTATTCTTTATACTCCTGGGCAGGTAATAGTATACTTTTCATCACACTACAATGAATAGGAGCAGAGCAGTGAAAGGAAATGTTGAGAAAATGGGAGAAGTTGCTTGATTTTTTAAGCTTCCGTCGCGTGTGCAGCCTTAATGGTTAGAGCTACATAGAAACTATGTATAACGGAAATATTCTACATAAAAATACACGAAAAATATTCCAAGACAGCATATATCTACCTTTTATAGTTAACTCACAATAACACGCATAACTCTCGATAGCTTAGCAGTTCGGAGATTTCTTATTATATTTGTTTACTTTTACGTTTATAAAACCAATAATGCTCACCATCATTCCTAATTAAAAAAAAAATAAACATTAGCACCAATTCAATAAAAAAAGAATCATTGAAATCGGTATAGAAACACCAAACTTATACTTACTTACATGAAATACGCCAACAAGACATCGCGCGTGAATAGTGAATCAAGCTATAAGGATTATTTTTGCGTAACGGTTGCCGCGCTCGACGGGGCTCGCGGCGGCAGAGTATAAAAGGGGCGGGAGGCGAGCGCAAGCGTCATTCAATATTTGGCTGTTGATGCGTTCAGAGTGTTGAACTTTATTGACAGACAATAATTGTTATTTTATAAACCGTGCTTATCAGCGCGACTTTTTGTCTTTAAATAGTTTATTTTAATTTCTTTTGTTGTTATTTTCTAAATTAGTTTTAGTTTTGTTTAAATTCTTAACTATTAATAGTTCCTATTTTATTTCTTTTTAAGTAGATTTAGATTCGATTTTTAGATTAGATAATAGATAGATAGATTAGATTATTGTTAGATTTTTAGTTACTGATAGGTTAGTTTTGGGCATTTTATGTTTAGTTTTTTTTTGTATTGAGTAGATAAAAGCGTAGGTAGGTACTTTTATTAATTATAGTATTCATAGGTATTTTTTATTTATTTTTAAGTGAAGTAGGTATAGGTAGATATTGCCTACTATCTACCTATACTGCACACGTGTTTTAGCTTTATTTTCATTTCTTTTTTTTTTGTACCTAAGTTGTAGGTAGGTAGGTACTTAGTTTAATTCTATTAGAATATTAGGTATTTAAGTTTAAATAGGCACTTAGATTTATATTTTTTTATTATATAGCAGCTGTACTTAGAACATCTAAGGTTTTTTTTGTATTAGCATAGGTACTTTGATTAATTACAGTAGTTGTAGGTATTTCTTATTATTCATTTTTAAGTGAAGTAGGTAAGTGTAGATAGTATTGCACACGCATTAAGTATAGCTTTATTTTCATTTTTTATTCTTTTGTAATTTGTAGGTACCTACGTACATATTTATAATTCGATTAGAATATTATTTTAGTTTTAATAGGCACTTAGATTTATATTCTATTTATTATATACTTAGCTATAGTTAGGACCTCTGACGTAAGTTTTTTGTTGGGTAACTAAATAGAATTTAAGTTACCGTCGATTAAAAATAAAATAAACGATGCCACCTAAAAAACGACCATCTTTATCTCGAACTTCGAGTCAAGCTAGGAGAATGAGAATGACGCGTTCTCAAGAATCGGAAGAGGAAAGAGCACATCGGTTAAACTCTATGAGAGTTAGTGCCTCAACATCTCGAGCTAATGAAAGCTCTCCAGAAAGAGAGATGCGATTAGCAGCTGAAAGAGCGAGACGAGCTACAACACGGGCTTCTCAAAGCTCTTCTCAACGAGAGCTAAGGCGTTCCATTGACCGGGAACAACATGCGTTATCCCGAGAAGCTGAAACTGCTTTACAACGAGAATTGCGACTCACAGCTGACCGCGAACGGCATACATTATCTCGCGAGTCTGAAACCTTCACTGAGAGGGAATTACGGCTTACAGCTGACCGCGAACGTCATATTTTATCTCGCGAGTCCGAAACCTTCACTGAGAGGGAATTACGGCTTACAGCTGACCACGAACGTCATATTTTATCTCGCGAGTCCGAAACCTTCACTGAGAGGGAATTACGGCTTACAGCTGATCGCGAACGTCATATTTTGTCTCGAGAATCTGAAACTTTTACTCAATATCAAGACCGTTTGACAAATGATAGGGCGCACCATAACATGATTCGATCTCTTGAAGATGAACATGAGCATGAACAACGACTAGACTCGGGACGCGATTATTACAATTCTTTGAGACAAGAACAATTGATTACTTTATCTAATGAAAGATTAAGAATTGAAAATATTCGGTCGCTTGAAACAGAAGAACAGCGAGAGGCCCGTCTTACTGCAGATAGATTTCGACATGGTCTTAATGACTTAGATATACACGTGGTAGATCAATCTACAAATTCGGTGGCGTGGTCCGATAAATATAAAAGTGGGTTTGCTTATAACCTCACAATTGATTACAGATCATCTTCTGAAATAGGCGATATGAACGTAGTATGTTCCTTTTGTAATGCTTCGAAGTGGAGGAAGGAGTCTGCTGGTTTCTGTTGTTCTGGAGGTAAAATAAATTTGCCTTCGTTCGAAGACCCACCGGAACCTTTAAAATCACTACTTTTAGGGGAACATTTGCAATCCAAACAGTTTTTAGATAATATTCGCACTTATAATAGTGCATTCCAAATGACATCCTTTGGTGCTAAACAAATCTCAGAAGGCCCTTTCATGCCTACTTTTAAGGTACAAGGTCAGGTTTACCATTTGATACCCTTTTGCCTGAAGAACAACCTAAATTTCTTCAAATATATTTTGTATCCGATTACAACGAACAGTCGAATATAAGAAATCAATATTTTCCGAATTTAAATACTGAACTCATTTCACAACTTCAGAACATGTTACATCAGGTTAATTCGTACGTATGCAGTTTTAAATCGGCATTAGAAGCCCTTTCTCAAGATGGTAATAACAATTATAAAATTGTTATAAATGCCGATAAGCGTCCAACTCAGGAACACCCTGGGCGTCATAACGTTCCATCCACGAATGAAGTTGCTGTAGTACTGGTCGACCAGGAATGTGATAGGCGTGATATCGTTATACGTTCCAGAGACAATCGTTTGCAACGTATTTTCGAAACCCACAGGGCTTACGACAGTTTGCAATATCCTATGATATAATGTCGAGGGGAAGATGGTTATAATTTCGCTGTATACCAAACCGATCCGCGCACAGGCGCACCTAATTATAATAAAAAGGTGTCATGCCTTCAATTTTATTGTTACCACCTGCAAGTGAGACGGAATAGATTGGTATACTTTCAACGTTTTCGTGGCTTATTTAATCAGTTTATTGTTGACATGTACGCAAAAATTGAAACCGAAAGATTAGTTTATATACGATCTAATCAAAGGCAGCTGCGCGCTGAAGAATACGTGCACCTTCGCGATGCCATGCAGCAAGATAACGATACTGTGAATATGGGTCGTTTAGTTATTTTACCCTCTTCTTTTACTGGTGGTCCACGCTACATGCATGAACGTACTCAAGACGCTTTTTGTTACGTAAGAAAATATGGACGTCCCGACTTATTTGTTACTGTAACTACCAATCCCAAGTGGGATTAAATCACTCGGGAGCTTCTTGAGGGTCAGGCACCGCATGACCGCCATGATATTATTGCAAGAGTGTTTCATTTAAAATTAAAATCAATGATAGATCTTCTTACCAAAGATAACATTTTTGGAGAAGTATTGTGTTATATGTATAGTGTTGAGTGGCAAAAACGCGGCTTACCTCACGCACATATCTTGCTTTGGTTAAAAGATAAGGTTCGACCTAATGATGTAGACAGATTAATCAGTGCTGAAATTCCAGATCCGACTGCAGATCCCCTGTTATACGACATTGTTAAAACTCATATGATACATGGTCCATGTGGTGCATTTAACGCAAATGCTCCTTGCATGCAAGACGGTCGTTGCACTAAAAGGTATCCAAAAGCATTAGTGGATGAAACTGTAACAGGACATGATGGATACCCATTATATCGTCGCCGTTCAAGAGACAATGGTGGTTTTACTGTTGAAAAGCGAATGTCTGGACAACAGGTTACTTTAGATAATAGGTGGGTCGTTCCGTATTCGCCTGTATTGTCCAGAGCATTTCAAGCTCACATAAATGTAGAAATGTGTAATAGTGTAGAGTCAATTAAATATATTTGTAAGTACATTAACAAGGGCAGTGACCAAGCTACGTTTGCGTTAAGAAATGAACATGATGAAGTTACTAGATTTCAGTCAGGCAGATATATCAGCTCTTCAGAAGCTGTGTGGCGGATCTTAAGTTTTAATATTCACGAAAGATATCCACCTGTGACCCATCTGGATGTTCATCTGGAAGGCGGTCAACGTATATATTTTAACGCCGAAAATGTTACAGAACGATTAGAGAACCCTAGACAAACAACTTTATTGGCATTCTTTCGACTTTGCCAAACTGATAATTTCGCAAAGTCTCTTTTGTATGAAGAAGTTCCATCGTATTATACCTACGATAAACAACGAGGTGTCTTTAACCGTAGACGCCGAGGCAGGCCTGTAGATGGCGAGACAGGTATTTTCAAAGAACATGTTCTTGGTAGAGTGTATACTGTTCATCCTAACAACGCAGAGTGTTTTTATTTGAGATTATTATTACATACAGTGCGAGGACCAACATCATTTATAGATTTGAGAAAAGTAGACGATGTTGTTTATCCAACTTATCATGCAGCTTGCCAAGCGCGTCATTTGCTTGAAAATGATCAACATTGGGATGACGCTTTAGCAGAATCCTGTGTTAGTGATAATCCACGACGGTTACGCCATTTATTTGTAACATTACTCACATTTTGTAATTTATCTGATCCTGTCCAATTATGGGAAAAATATAAAGAAAAATTTGCAGAAGACTTTCTTCGGAATTTATCTCACAATAATGAAGGCGCAACTAATGATAATTTTCGAGATCTGGCTATAAATCAGTGCTTATTAGCTCTTCAGGAAGACTTAACAGCAGTAGGCGGTAAATCACTTTGTGAATATGGTTTGCCAACGCCAACCTCAGTCGGAGAGGTTACCAATAGGGAATATTCCGCAGAGATTGGTTACAACCCAATGGAACTGCTGGTAACATTAGAAAACGGTGTCCCAATGATGACTGCAGAACAACGCTTAGTCTATGATCGCGTGTGCGAGAGTGTGCAGAATAATTTAGGAACAATATGGTTTTTAGATGCACCTGGAGGAACTGGGAAAACTTTTTTGACTAAATTAATATTAGCTTATGTTCGAAATCAGCGTAAAATCGCTCTTGCCGTGGCTTCATCAGGTATAGCTGCAACATTGCTACCAGGAGGTAAGACTGCTCACACTATGTTTAAAATACCAATTAATTTAGATCGCACGGAAAGTCCAACCTGTAGTATTTCAAGAAATAGCGACAAAGCTAAGGTATTGCGTGAGTGTAATTTAATCGTATGGGATGAATGTACGATGGCCCATCGAAAAGGAGTAGAAGCAGTAGACAGAACTCTAAGGGACATAAGACAAAATGATCGACCAATGGGCGGTATTACGGTTTTATTTTGTGGTGATTTCCGACAAACCTTACCGGTAATACCACGGGGAACCCGAGCTGATGAGATTAGGGCTTGCCTGAAAAGCTCTTATTTGTGGCGTGATATACAATCGGTGCATTTGACTATAAATATGCGAGTGAGAACTGGAGACAACGCAGATAATCGTGAATTTTCTGATACATTATTGAAGATTGGTGAAGGTACCTATCCACAACTACACCAAGGAAAACTTATTCTGACACCTGAGTTATGTTGTATAGTGCAATCCCAACAACATCTTATATCTTCGGTTTACGGTGACATAACAATTATATTAAATAGGGACAATTCTTGGCTTTGCGAAAGGTCCATTTTGACTCCTCGCAATGACCAGGCATCTGAAATTAATAATAAAATACTGTCTAATATACAGGGAGAAAGCAAAGTTTATAGTTCAATAAATAGAATGGTTGATGAACAAGAAGCCACTAATTACCCGATAGAATTTTTAAATTCTTTAAGTATACCTGGACTACCTTCTCATATAATTTGTTTAAAAATTGGCATACCGATAATTCTGCTCCGAAATTTAAGACCACCTCAACTTTGCAATGGAACTCGGCTAAAAGTAACCCAGTTGCAACAAAATGTAATCGAGGCTCAAATTTTAACAGGTTGCGGTGCAGGAGAAACTGTCTTTATTCCCAGAATTCCCATAATACCAAATAATTTTCCATTCCAATTTAAAAGAACGCAATTCCCAGTATCGGTGTGCTATGCCATGACTATCAATAAAGCTCAAGGGCAGACTTTTCGTGTTGCTGGAGTAGATCTCGGTGTTAGCTGTTTCTCGCATGGTCAATTATACGTCGCTCTTTCCCGGGTTAGCAATTCTAGGAATCTTTACGTTCACGTGCCGGACGGGTCGACTCTTAACATAGTCTACCCAGAAGCTTTGCGCTGAAACATTTTAATTTGATCTAAAAATATTAGCAATATATTATCTTAATAAAAAACAAGGAGTTACACGCTGACCGAGTCGTGGGTATAGCGTGGGTATATTATAATATTCTGCGGTTACTTATATTTTTCAACAGTTTTGTGGATTGGCATATTATATTACTATTGCCCTTCTAAAATACGAAAGTGAATCTGCCTGTTACGTCAAAACTATGAGGGAGGACATCTGCTAATTTTTTTTCGAAAAACGACGGAAACGCGGACGAAGTCGCGGGCAAAAGCTAGTATATATTATAATCAAAGGATTAGATTATTCTATTAATATTTGAAATTGTAGGGTGGTTGGAGGAACAAACTTTGTACGATATTTTCTTTTAAAACAATATTTAATAGCTGTTTGGTGTTAATTATAATAAAATTTTTATAAAAAGACTTTAAATAGTTTTGAAGTATTAACTGTTAATCACGTGAACTGGCATTTTTTCTAAATCATTAAATTGGTTTTCGGAATTGAATTACATAAGGATTGAAATTATATTATTTTAAAACAAGTTCTGCTTTAACTGATTAGGAATTTGTATATTACTTACAAGAACATATGAGTTTCATAAAAAGTTAACAATTATATTTTATCATATATTCCCATAATATATTAAATCACAATTTTGGTAACATTAATGTTTTTTCATACCTGATTTATATATTTTCGGAAGATAGCTGCGAGTCGCGAGTGCAAATTCAATAAGCTAATAAATAGCAAGGCTTCTATCCCGGGGGAATGAGTACAAGATTATTGATATGATGAAAGTCTGGTACAGAAAATTACACGCGGACGAAGATGGCGATATACTCGTACTGCATTTTTTCTACAGTTTTTATTTTAATCTGGTTATATCTAACAATAAAAAAAAATGTATTATTATTATTATCAGTTTACGACCGGAAGGAAATAAACATGTTGACTTCAATCGATTCAATGATTGCTTTATATTTATTTTCAAATATAATGTTATTTATGCTTCAAATATAATGTTATATATGGTAGGTAACATGTAACGGTAAACCACATATCAAGGGCGAGTAGTTCCTGGGCCGAAACAAAGAAATGTGGGCATTTCGGTCGATCTTATGATCTGTCGACTCGGCTCACGTACGGAATTTATTAGCCTTACTAAAACAGAACACATTTTCTGCAAGCTTTTCTGAGAAGTTATTCGGAAAATATTGTGTTTAAAAACGTTTTGTTATCAATTACTTCACTTTTCAAAGTATAATAATAATGTTTTAGGATAGCTGTTTCTTTAGATATCTTTAATTGGTAATAGCACGGGTTATAGCAGATATAAATTATATGCAATGCGAGGTTCTTGTTATGAAGTGTAACAGCAACAATTGTTATCATATCGTGTCGTGCGTGTCGTATCGCAGCGTGTCCTGTCGTGTCTTATCGTATCATATAGGCGATTGTACGACTTCTTTCTTTTGCATCACACACCTTTTACAAATTGTTATTGGCAATTTTAGGTGTCTCTGATGGAAAAAAGCAAAACTAGCACAATATTCTAAGACAAAATTTATTTAAGGCAAAATGAAAAGTTTAAATTTAACTTTAATGCAGGAGATCTTACTGATATAACTGTGATTATTATATTATTATTTTTTAAAAAAGCTATAAGATATTTATTCTTATTTAAAGAAAGCTGCTATATGCATTTTACAATATAGTTTGTAAGCTTAGAGAGTTTAGATCTCAGACGCTGGAGATTTTTTACTCCTTATAAACAAATTCACTTTATCGCCTTTCTTGTACTTTTCTTAATTTATAGTTTAGCTCTTTTCTTAACTGCTTATAGATAAACTAGATCGTTTTGCAATATACCTCAAGGAGTTCTTCACGTTACTTCTCTATTTTGATCTCTTTCAACTTTCACATTAAATAACTTTATTTTATAATAAAGTTTTAAATAATAATACATAGGTACCAACATTAAAACTATGTTATATACAAGCTATGTATTTAGGACAATGAGTGTGTGAAAATGCCCTGAAAACTAATTCAATAATATTCTTACCCATTAATAACATGTCAATTTCCTATAATTAGTATGGCTCAGAGCATTACACAAATAAAATGTAAAACAGTAACTATTAGAATCTGATGGTAATCCTATTATTGATTGTGAAATAAGAATAAGAGAAAGAAGAGCTTCAAAAATAGAAAATACAATTTTTGAATTGGATTGAAAATATTGCATAAAGGTCAAAATAGATCAAATAGCACCCGTTGACTTACATATAACTGAATAGTTGTTTATTTACGATTGTGGGTAGCGTATCTAGTTCCCAAAGGAATTGATAGTCAATATTCACGTTTTATTCTCTTTTTTCCTTTAGTTTTCTGACGACGTGTGAATTGTGAATGTACAAATGTGGTTTTAGCGTCCACAGATTTTCGTTTCTGTATTAATTTTATGACAATATTTATTATCTAGAAACTATGTTAAATAAATATCATTATCGAAGCAGACTTCAAATTTTAAATAGCTAATGTTTATTACATCATGATATAATTGTAATATTTTTTAATATCATTGTTTATACACGAGTACTAAATAAGGAAAAAATGCCAAGAATATTCATACTGTCTTGTTCAACAAAAGATAAAACTATGAGTAAAATATTCGATTATTGCATTTTACCTCTGAAAAGTTGTCATTATATTTTAGTTCGTGAACACTGACAGAGTAAAGCTATAGTGAATGTTATGGAATTGAGATTAATGTCATTTAACAATGTTTTAACATTGTATATAATATGAACACGATTGTAATTGTATATTAATGACATCGTGTTTGCTGTTTTAAGTATTTCACAAAGATGAGTTTGACTCTTCAACATGGAGATAAAATATCTCACAGTGTATACTTTAAGTTCTTCATATTTAGACAACTACAATAAGAATTGAGTACCTACTATTATAATATATATATATATATATTGTTAGCTGCTACAAGACACCGTTAGCAACACCCCCTCCATCAAATATACAAAGCGAAGCGTACGGCGCGCACGCACAGGCTTTTTTGAGACTTTGGGTCGAACAGACGTATTGCGTTAGGGATTACTGAATATTATTTTTGTCCATTGTTTTAATTATTTTTGTTAATTGTTAGACAATGTGTTAATCATTAGATTAAATATTTGATTGTGAATATTTGTTAAAATAAATAGTTGTAGGCAATAGCAGTATTTCTGTTTTTAAATTAACTTAAACCACTTCTGCTTGCTAAAATCAGAAGTGGGATTCGAACACTGCTCACGGTTTGCATTTTGTGTTAATTTTTTTTCATATCCATAGTGGTGTATCGTAAGGCCTTTTCGTAAGGTTCAAATTTCACTTTCACTTTGGTAAGTGTTCATTATTCTTTTGAAACAAAGACGAGCTACGCTTACATTGTAACGTCCTATTGTCTATTTTGAATAACGTTCGTCCTATTGTCAATTTTAAATACCGTTATTTCATATAGTGAGACGATTTGAAATTTGTTTTATAAATAAAAAGATATCTTCGTGTTGCGTGACAAATGAAAGTTAATCTTATTTTGTTATGACTTACTTCGTTTTTGTACCTTTTTCGTTCCGAGTGTGAATATTATTGTTTTAAAGTGAAAACATACTAGTTATCCTAGTGAAACTCAAGGTCTCAAAGGGCATCTTTGGCGTTGTGATTGTTTTACATCTAGATTTTAACATGGATCGACCCTCTCGATCCAAATCTCGTGGAGATCAAAGATTGTATCGAGAAAGGTCAGCGAATCGTTCCCGCGGGCCGTCTTCAGGTCGTACTCCCTCACTTCCACCTAGGACAAGGTATCGTACCCGCAGTCGTAGCCATAACAGAACCAGTGGTCGCTGCCATGCGCGTGATCGTGAACAGGACCGCAGCCGCAGCCCGCATCGCAATCATAGCCATAATCGCTACACGGAACAGAGCCGCAGTCGTAATCGTGAGTATAGTGACCACCAGTCTTGGCGTTCAATCATGACCCGTCTCCACGCCTTAGAATCAAACGCACCTTCCTCACATGTACCTGATCACCCGCCATCTACTAGGCCTATCTATGAGAACGGTACTGAGCAGATCGTAGAAGCTATCCATTCACTAAAAACCGTAAGTACACAGAGCTACTATGTATCAAATTTCGATCCTAACGTTCACGATGTGGAGTCATGGTTTGATAAGGTTGATAGGGCGAGGTTAATTAATCGTTGGGAGGATCACGAGTGCCTAGCTCGCATAGGTAAGTGTCTGAAGGGTGATGCCAAATTATGGTTAGACGAATGGGTCACCAGTGACCGCACTTGGTCCAACTTCAAGAAAGACTTCAAGTGCCTTTGTATCAAAAAGATAGACGTAGCTAACATTCTGTATGAAGTTATGTCTACAAACTCTAATACGTTTAGGACTTATGCGGAATATGCACGTAGATCATTGTTACGTCTACGCATCGTTAAGGGGTTGAGTGAGGAACTTATTAGGGCAATAGTGTTACATGGTATCAAAGACCCACATGTTAAGGCTACCGCAACAAATGCGAATCTTTCTCCTAATGATCTGGTGAACTACCTATCGACGTTTGTGAAGCCTGAAGCTCCAAGAACTTCAACGCAGAATCGCTCAGCTCTACCCACTACTTTCAATAGATACCAAGGTAACAAAACCTCTTTTTCAAAACCTAACTCAACTGTTAAATGTTTTTTGTGCAACCGACATGGCCATAAACAGGCCAACTGTCCTCAAAGGGTGAAAGCTTCTGCCGCTGTCACGACTAGTACCACCGCGGCTGATCTGACAGTAAGTAAACCATCTGGTAAGCCTGGGAACAATAATATTTGCGCCTATTGTAAAAAACCAGGTCACCACATCAAAGACTGCTTTGCAAAAGATCGTGCTGACCTTAATAGAAGCAAGGTTAACTTTTGCTCGCACGTGCAGACACAGAAACGGAGAAACGTCGTGGTTGGTGTCATCGATGGCATAGCGGTAGATATTTTAATTGATAGTGGTGCTATTGATGTGTCCCTTATTTCGTCATTGTGTCATTGATCATCTTTCTTGTACGAAGAAGCCTATTAGCCGACAAATTAAAGGTGTAGGTGAGTCTATCACGAATATTGATTTTTATGTATCACTAATTGTACAGCTCGAAGACATCTCTTTGGATGTAGATTTTTGGTGGTTCCTAGTGAAAGAATGAACGCGCCCGTTATCATAGGAACGGACGATTTAAATCGCGATGGTGTGATTTACATTAGAAGTAAAGATTCGCAGCACATCATACGCAAGCCTGTAATGACTGAAGTATTTACTGTAGATTTCGTTAAATCGCAACCAGCTATCAATACCACGTTAACTGGTTCCGACCTTATTGAACTCAACACAATATTGGACAAATTCTCAGACAACATGATTACGGGAACGGCTACGTCTACTGTTACAACAGGTTCTATGCATATTCGATTAACCAGTGATGTTCCAGTATATTACAGACCTTACAAGATGTCGTTCGACGAAAAACTAAAGGTACGTACCATTATTCAAGACCTTCTCTCTAAGGGTATTGTACGCGAATCTGAGTCTCCTTATTCAAGTCCTGTGCTTCTGGTTAAAAAGAAGGATGGCTCCGACCGCCTATGTGTAGACTTTCGGGCACTTAATAGGATCACGGTGAAGGATCGATATCCCCTGCCCTTAATTGATGATCATATT
Organism: Melinaea menophilus ssp. n. AW-2005; assembly: GCA_918358695.1. Lineage (NCBI taxonomy): Eukaryota > Metazoa > Arthropoda > Insecta > Lepidoptera > Nymphalidae > Melinaea > Melinaea menophilus. The sequence continues at coordinate 29,645,799 of OU911042.1, forward strand.
GACCGTTTAGGCAAGGGTAAGTTCTTTACCTCTCTGGACATGGCTACTGGTTTCCATCAGATCAAGCTGGATGAAGACTCAATTCCCCTCACCGGGTTCGTTACGCCCGAAGCTCATTACGAGTATGTAAAAATGCCATACGGTTTAGCCAATGCTCCTATCGTTTATCAACGAATAATAACAAAAACCCTGCAGAAACTGATAACAGACGGTAAAGTCTTAGTATACATAGATGACTGCCTTATTTTATCTCCTTCTATACAGGAAGGTCTGTTGGCTTTACGCGAGGTTCTGTCTACTTTAACCAAGGCAGGATTTTCCTTGAATTTAAATAAGTGTTCTTTCCTATGTACAGAAATCGAGTACTTAGGCCGTGTTATCTCCAATGGTCAGGTAAAACCATCTACTGGTAAGATACAAGCCCTTGTAAATACAAACCCACCTCGAAACGTCAAACAAGTGAGGCAGTTTTTGGGATTGGCTGGGTACTTTCGAAAGTACGTACCCAACTACTCCACTAGAACAGCCTGCATAGCTCGGTTGATTGGAAAAAATGTGGATTTCAATTGGGGTACCGAACAGGAGACTGGGGTACTGGGGGACTGGGGTACGCCAAGAGATAATACGAGTTTTAGCTAATACACCTGTTCTAGCTATATTTGACCCGGAACTACCAACCGAAGTACGTACTGATGCAAGTAGTCTCGGCTTTGGTGCCATTCTCCAGCAAACTCATAAGGATGGTAATCGTCGTGTTGTTGCCTATTTTAGCCAGGTCACGAAAGGAGCTGAACCTAACTACCATTCTTATGAGCTCGAAACGTTAGCTGTAGTTCAGGCTCTTAAACATTTCCGCCACTATTTAATTGGTTTAAAATTTGATGTCATCACGGATTGTAATGCCCTTAAGGCTACTCAGAATAAAAGAGATTTGTTACCGCGTGTGGCAAGGTGGTGGATATATTTACAGGATTTTAATTTTAGTCTGATTTACAGAAAAGGAGCCTTGTTGCCGCACGCGGACTATTTAAGTCGTAATCCCTGTATTGTAAATAATATAGAGAAGCCTCGAAATTGGGCACAGATAGCTCAAGCAGGAGACGAGGAGGTTCAGACGATGATCCAATCCTTGGAAAATGGTCATTTAGATCCAACTAGGTATTTAAAACAAAATGATTTGTTGTACTACAGATACAAACCCATTGGTGAAGAGGCCAGGCTTCTTTGCTACATACCGAAAGGTCATCGTTTGAGCCTCCTACGTGTTTTTCACGATGAGCATGGTCACATTGGCGCAGATAAAGTTACAGATTTAATACTAAAACACTTTTGGTTTCCTAGTCTAAGGTCTTTTGTTAAAAAGTACGTTTCGTATTGTGTCACATGTATCGCCCACAAGCGTGTGCCCCGCGCACCTTTACAGCCCGTTAGTTCTTGGGAAAAATCGGATATCCCATTTGAAACTCTACATGCTGATGTGTTGGGACCTTTACTTTTATCAAAGGGCTATAAATATGTCATGCTAGTGATCGATTCATTCACGAAATTCTGTTTACTTGCGCCTATTTATCGACAAGATCTTGATGAGTTAAAAAGAGTCCGTAAAATAGTATTGTCGTTATTTGGTACTCCGAACTTGATTGTAACAGATAGGGGACGCATGTTCGAGTCGACAGGATTTACTTCATGGATGCAGGGGCTGGGTGTACAACTTCATCATGTTACACCAGAAATGCATCATGCCAATGGACAAGTTGAACGTTACATTCGCACGGTACTCAACATGCTTCGCATCGTAGCCAATCATCGGAAGACTGAGTGGGCTGATGAGTTGTGGCAGTTGCAACTCATTCTGAACTTAACAAAACAAAAGACAACGCAGACCTCTGCCTTAAATCTCCTGATTGGTCATGAGAGCGCCACTCCTGCGATCCGGACGTTGGTACGCGACATTTCCACTACTGTATTGTAATAATTGACGATTCAAAAGTGCGTGTAAATGCCTACTTGAATAAAGATATTTTGAATTTGAATTTTTTGAATTTGAAAACTTCAGAGTCTCCAAATCGTGAGTCCAGGCGGGAAATCTTGAGACAAAGGACGGCCGAACGGCTGTCGAGAAATCAGCTACAGCAGGATGCTACCGTTAATAGAGAACGTAGCTCCCCTCGTGTATTCCAGAAGGGGGACTTGGTATTCGTTATCAAGTACTCGCAATCTCAAGGAAAACTAGATGCTGGTATGCGAGGTCCTTATAAAGTCATCAATACTCTTCCAAACCATAGATACGAGTTGAAATTACTCGCTGGGGCCTATGGAAAGACTACATATGCAGCTGCCCAATTCCTGGTCCCATGGAAAGGAGAATGGACCCCTGACACCTGCGCTGCATTTTTCGAAGGTACTTATGTTATTTATCTTTTAAAGAAGATATCCTGTTTATGTATTCATGTTGTATTGAATACCCTGTTATGTATCCATGTTGTGTTGGATACCTTATGTGTCTTCCATGTTGTATTGGAGATACCCTGTTTATGTATTCATGTTGTATTGAATACCCTGTTATGTATCCATGTTGTGTTGGATACCTTATGTGTCTTCCATGTTGTATTGGAGATACCCTGTTTATGTATTCATGTTGTATTGAATACCCTGTTATGTATCCAAGTTGTGTTGGATACCTTATGTGTCTTCCATGTTGTATTGGAGATACCCTGTTTATGTATTCATGTTGTATTGAATACCCTGTTATGTATCCATGTTGTGTTGGATACCTTATGTGTCTTCCATGTTGTATTGGAGATACCCTGTTTATGTATTCATGTTGTATTGAATACCCTGTTATGTATCCATGTTGTGTTGGATACCTTATGTGTCTTCCATGTTGTATTGGAGATACCCTGTTTATGTATTCATGTTGTATTGAATACCCTGTTATGTATCCATGTTGTGTTGGATACCTTATGTGTCTTCCATGTTGTATTGGAGATACCCTGTTTATGTATTCATGTTGTATTGAATACCCTGTTATGTATCCATGTTGTGTTGGATACCTTATGTGTCTTCCATGTTGTATTGGAGATACCCTGTTTATGTATTCATGTTGTATTGAATACCCTGTTATGTATTCATGTTGTATTGAATACCCTGTTATGTATCCATGTTGTATTGGATACCTTGTGTGGTGTAGATTTTCAGTATCGGCCAGTACTGAGAACTGCTGGTTAAACGTAAGTGCCCAGTGTATCATAACCTTACTTTTGTACCTATGTGAATATGTGCATGATGAACTCTCCTTACCCTATTTAGAATTAACAAAACTAACACTCTTAACTGTGCCTGACCTAAACGGTTGGTTTAGGTGATTACTATTAACACTAGTTGTGTACATTTTGAATTTAGATATGACTAATGACGAGGAGCCCTCGAGACCAGACCCAACGCCGGGCCCTTCGTGTCTATCTGGTCTGCCTAGACTGTTTTCCGACTCCGAAGATGACGGGCCTGTCGGGGACGACAGGATATCAGGAGAGGCCGTGTTAGCTGCTACAAGACACCGTTAGCAACACCCCCTCCATCAAATATACAAAGCGAAGCGTACGGCGCGCACGCACAGGCTTTTTTGAGACTTTGGGTCGAACAGACGTATTGCGTTAGGGATTACTGAATATTATTTTTGTCCATTGTTTTAATTATTTTTGTTAATTGTTAGACAATGTGTTAATCATTAGATTAAATATTTGATTGTGAATATTTGTTAAAATAAATAGTTGTAGGCAATAGCAGTATTTCTGTTTTTAAATTAACTTAAACCACTTCTGCTTCCTAAAAATATATATACTGTACCCTGTATTTATATTGGTGTATTATCGGAACTCAAATAAATTTCACTTAAAAATAAATAATACTTTTATTGTTGTCAGGGCTACATCAGTTCAGTTAACATTTTAGTCGTAGTGCGACCGGTGGTCGACATTTAGCGTACGATCGTATGCTCTGCTTTGAAACAAATGTAGTGAACCAAGGAATTATGTTTTTATTTTAAAACTAGATGTTCCGGTGACTTTGTTCGCTCGGAATATTGTTTTTAAATATAAGTATCCTATATTACACCTTATAACATCATCTATCCGCCAAAAATTTTGTTAAAATCGGTGCACCCGTTTCACAGATTAGCAGGAATAAACAGACAGACAGGCAGAGAAAAAAATATACATTTTTATATAAGTACCGTATATAGTTTCATATGCATTTAGTGAAAGCTGTAAATTAATTACAAACACACACTTCAATTTTATTGATATGTGCAGATTAAAATATCCACTTGTCACAGAATGTAATATTTTTTAGTTCAAGATTAAAACTGATACTTGAATAATTGCTATAGATTTTGTTTTATTTACTAATTCATTTTGAAGAGAAATAGCATAAGATTGTAGTTTTATATTTTGGGGCCCACGTCTCTTATTATAACTAAATACAATTATTTTATTGTTTGTTAATGATTCTGTATCAAATAATAGATATAGATCTCTGTTTCAACATAGTGTATAATCTATCTTGGTACTTCTGGTGAACTCGATGTCATCGTAAAGAGCTCGGAAAAGTCGAACTCAATTGAATTCACATGTTCTTTACGATTGCTTTGGAGGAGTTCTTTAAATAAATATAGTCCGAAGCGAAATAAGTTTCATGGGTTAGCAATGTTCAGTTGTATTCGACAAATAATTATATATTTAATCAAATGCCGTATTACCGTTCTTATTCGACATTTAAATACCAAAGGCTGTTAGATGAATTAAATATATATGTGAAAGTGTAAAACTTAAACACGCAGACACTCACTTGCACTGAACACATAGGGAATATCTCTTCTCATTTTTGTCCCTAATTTAAGGCCTCCAATGTAATATAACATACTCTTACAATATTTTATATTTCTATCGAACACCCGAGATTGTGTAAAAATAAACATTCATTTAATTATTAAAGCTTTCCTTATTACATATATAATTTTTTGTATTATTAGCAGTCATTTGTGATCATATTATTTGAGAACATTCAACAGAATAATTAAATACTCAACAACAATTGTAATCAATATAATAAGTTAAATAACGACTTCATAAAAAACGAATACAATAATGTTATAACATTTAAACAGTTCTATCGAAAAGTATAACAGCGTTAATATAAAATATAACCTATTCATAATTCCCGCCCTTATCCCAATTATTCGTTGTCACCGCAATATGTCAATTCCTTCACTCTTAAATCATACGTCATCTCATTGGAGACTTGCTTCTTTTACATATTTCACTACATCCATATTTTTCCGACATTCCTTTTTCCTACATCTACATGTGTACTTAAAGTATTTATATCAAATAACATTAACGTAAATCTTATAAATATAGTGTTATACGTTCATTTATATATTTGTAGGTACTTTAAAATTACTTTTAATTTTCTGACTACTTTTGATTGTATAATAGCAATATTAAGAACAACATCAGTAATAATGCAATAAAAATAATAATAGTCTTTTTCTTTAAAACTTTATAATGATCAACTTTTTAGCTTAATATTATTTTAAGTAAAATTGAGGATAGCTAATGGTCATGTTACATCAGAAACATACACTGATGAATTCTGGCATCGACTTTGCAGACAAAAATCATGAATGTAGATTTGTAAATGTAATGGAAAAAGTATGCGAGGTAAAACGGAACGAGTGGCTGCAGCTCGTTATTACTACATGATGTATGGTGTATATGTCTGCGTGGGTACTTACACGAGTTTATCTTTATTGCATGTTTCAACCCAACATAACACGATCGTATAATACTACCTTCAGGGGAAATCAACATTTTAAAATGTAGATATATTGGGTTGGGGAATACTATCCTCACAGAACAGTAATAGTTTTACAGACAGGTCTCTTAATTAAACTAGAGCGCATTTAAAACCTGTGACTTCGGTTCATACTTTGCTTTATCAAATATGATTACATGGAGATGTGTGATCATATTTCGTAAGGCTAATATCGTAAAAAGCTTAACTGGCTTCCTTTTAGGCACCGAAATCGACAATGTTGCAATACGACGCTCTCAAACTGACGGTTTTCAAATAGTGAGTTAAATAACATTATCTACTTCTGTAAAACACCTAAAAACTCCAATTATACGTGTAATGAAATTACATTTTATTAATTGAAATTTGCTGCGCTTCGCGTGTGTCTATGTTGTCTGTGGATAGTTGATAGAAGGCTCATCGGTCGAAATGACGTGTGATTCAATGGCGGATGATGTTTAGATTGTTTTATGCAGAAAGAAGGAATTATTATAAAAAATTATAATTGACACAGAATTAAGGAAGCGATATTAGTGAACTTTAATTGTCGTTTCTTGGATTTTCAGAGTAATTCTCAACAATAATCTTTCTACTACTATCTCTTCTTAAGTATAACACATACATCAAGATAAATATATCAAATAGGTTAAGTAAATTACCTGTCCATAAATCTTTATTTTTGTCGTTTTGAAAATATTTACGTGTATTGAAAATAGAATATCAAGTGCCCGATTTGTTGATATTTTGCGTCACCTGGTCCTTTTCGTCACCTGTGGAATCTATTTTCTCTCTAATTCGGGTGAACCAAATGTCATCGTAAAGAGCACGGAAAAATCGAACACAATTCAGTTTGCAATGTTCCTTATGATTGCTTTGGAGGCGAAGCTTTTAAAATGAATTTAGTTAGATGTAAAACAGTTTTTTTATGTTTAAAATTGTGTATAAAATAGTGATTTGAATTATGTTTTTACTTATTTGTTCAACTGATACGGTATCACAGGGTCTCGGGTGCAAATCCTGCTGTATTGATATTTTTTATAATTTAATTTTTAATTCGCCAGTCTGTACATTACCAATTGGTTACCAACTGAAGGATTCCTTTGAAAAATCGCATCGTAATCGTAACGCGTAAGTTCTGATAATGGGCTTAAATTATAATTTAAATCTAATTAATTAGTTTTTAAGTCAATATCGGTTACATTTTAGCGTACTAATCGTGAACCCAAAGAATCATTTATTATCTCAGTATCGGGGTGGTCGATGCAATCTCAGACTATTAAAAGGTCAGTGACAAAAGCGAGGTGTTTTATTGTTTAGTGGTGTACGATGAAACAATTACTTATTACAAATACTTTTGTTATCGCGGCAACGGCGGTTTTCACATTATAGGAGTTATTGAAACCTCTTACAATGTACTAGCTTTGACTACAACTTCGATCCGGCGAGTTATTTAGTTTTTATACCGGACCTAACTAACATTATTAATCTTATTTGCAAGAGTGTGAAATTATTTGTATTAATAATTGTGTTTTAAAATATGTAATATTTTGTAGCTTGAGCACTTGTAATGGTATATCATTTGTACGACTTCAATAATTAGCTTAGATAATCCGTCAAAAAAAGTAAAGTTATAAAAAATTCAATATTAAATTGGTGATAGCCTCGAGGTAAATTCTGATTAGCATCGCTAGAATGGCCTTTGTAAATAATTATCAAGAGTTTTGTTTTGAAATTTCGTATATATAATATTAGTTAAGATTTGTGACTAAAGTAAAGTTAAAGCTTTTGGAAAAGATAATTTGTTAGGAATTTGATACGAAATTTATAAATGATAACCATATTTTAATTATAATAATAATCAGAGACAATACATTGTTAATCAACATAACTTGAGGGCCTTATTTCCTTTGAAACATCATACATCTCAATAAACAAGTTTAAATTATCCTAACCATAAATAAATTAAATATTATTTAGATATATGACTTTTAAGAAAAGTTACTTTGCATCGCCTAAAACATAACTGACGGAATATAATAACCCCATATAACCCTAAAGTAATCGTTCATCCCTTATAGACTAATATGTATCAAGAATATTCCTATTTGTTATAAAGATATGTGATATTTTGAAAACGTAAATGGAGATATCTTGGAGACGATACACTGTCGAAAGAGATAAATATAGGACCTGTGCTTGAATTAATAAGTATTGATATTCAAATGTATATAATATTCCATGTTTTTTTATGGGAGTCTAAGATAGGTTACTTTTGTTAGAGTACACCATTTTTACGTTACCAAGCAGATAAACATTGTAGCGTGCTAGAAATAAGTAATATATAAATGTTTATTTTTTATATATATTTAGATATCTTTAAGTGAATATACTTTTATCAAGACAATGTCTTACTTTTAGATTTATTATTATAAAAGTAAACAATATTATTCGCTTTCTTCTTTGGTACATGTAATTATTTAAGTTTTATTTATTCTACACTATGTATTTAACTCGGGTTGGACGTGAAGAGAACGAAGACGTACTTCATCTAATAGAGATTGGTCTTCCCTGGCTATTTATATAAACGACGTGATTGCTCTAAATACTATGTTGTTTTCCAACTGACAACCAAACAGAACTATTTTATAAATTATACATGTATTTTATTTGGCATAGCCAATAACCCTTTTTTCTTAAATAGAAGCCGATACCATTTTTACTTCAAAGTACAATTCCTTTAATAGTGCCAATTAAATTCTATTAACTTCTCATTTAACTCATACTATTTTAAGAGTTATCGATTATTTTGAGTAGAATATAATGTTAATTTATTTCTAAAATTATAATACATTGTTGCCAACATAGAAATGATAGTAAAAGAAAGAAGAAGAATTAATACATTGTGTGTCTACTAACTCTATACATTGAAGCTTACCAAGTTTCATGTAAAGATAGACGACCAAATATATTGCACGCTTCGCAGTAATAGTATTTTAAATTGTAAAACATCTTCTTTTTGAACACTAACAAGAAGTAAATACGTCGTTACCATCACGTCGTATCTGGGTTGCTGACAAATTATCTTTGTTTCATCACTATGTCCCACTCACTAAAATATTGTCGTAATAAAAAATTAAACACAATAGTCGGTAACTCTTTAAAATTCTTCAATCTTATAAACTATTAATAATTTCTTAGCAACAAACATACATATAGGAACATTTCGTAGAGACGAAATTTAGAATGATTGCTATTTTAGAGTGCAATAAATTTCACAAGTGAGGAGACGGGTCGCGGCGAAGGATCGAACGTAATACCTACATTTATTCCTTTCAAAATTGCTTTTACAAATAAGGGAATTTCACAAAATATTCAGAACTTTTCCTTTAAACAACAACAAAATTATTTTACAGAGGAAATATGCATAATAATTATGACATAATCAAACAAAATATTCAGATTATTAAAAATAGGACCTTGATATAAGTGATAAAAATTTAGATTACTCAGTTCTTTTAATCAGTAAGATTCCATTTATGTTACATACATATGATCATTTATATGTATTTATATACTCATGTTTATATGTACAGATATATAATATAATCTGTAAATTCTATGAAAATATAAATATAAAATATATTAAAGTTAAAGTTTCAAACTTTTGTAGTGTAATATTTGATTATTTTATAAAACCAAAAATGCAAAGCATTCAAAAAAATATTAATTCCACCATATATGTACTACCGGTGGTCTGCGAGTGACGTTTCATTGCGGTCTCTTCTTTTAAACCAACGCAGAGCTCTAATGGAGAGTGTGGGTAAGCGGGTATTCGTGTATTTTGTTCAACACACATAAATCTACACATGGAAGTACTATATCATTAGAAATGTGTACTAAATTAAATAAATATTAAATTTTTGTGCTAAATATATTTATATTATAGTTTGTTTATAATCGACATTTTACATTTTGTAACTACTACGAGGGTCAAACTGAAAGTTCTTAGAAAATCAAAAACTAAGCATTCTAGCAAGTTATTAGTTTTATTGTAACTTTTCAAAATAGCGTCCATTTACATCAATACATCGCTGCATTCGATGGAACCATTGAGAAAAGCACCTTGCCCACTCGGCCTTAGGGGTCTCTTCGACGGCGTTTTGAAACGCAGCCACTGCTTCTTCGGCGTCTATAAAACGTTTTCCTCGAAGTTTTTCTTTTATTTTCGGAAATAAATAAAAATTGCAGGGTGCGAGGTCGGGGCTATACGGCGGGTGACCCAGTAATTCCACGTCTGAGGTCACCAAATAGTCGATCGTTTGCCTGGCGGTGTGCGACGAGGCATTGTCGGGATGAAGGAGGATCCTGCTGCGAGGTCGTTTCTCTCGAACTTTTTCCAAGACAAGTGGCAAACAATTATTAGTATACCACTCTGCATTAACCGTTTTCTGATCCTCTAAGACTACTGTCGCGTAATGACCTGTCTTTCCGAAGAACGAGGCCACCATCTTTTTTCCAACACTTCGACCTCTCTTCACTTCAGTTGGCAACTCTTCGGAAGGAAACACCCACTGAGCAGACTGTCTTTTGGTTTCCGGATCATAACAGTAAATCCAGCTTTCGTCACCCGTTAGTATGTCGAACACAGCATTTGAGTCACCTCCGTTAAATTTTTGGATCATTTCTCGGCACCAATCAACACGGCGGAGTTTTTGAGCCTCGGTCAAATTATGCGGTATCCAGCGGGCACAAAGCTTCCTGACCGCTAAATGTTCATGGAGGATTTTGTGCACTTGACTCATACCTATGCCTAGACTTGTCCGAATCTGCTGATAGGTCACTCTTTTGTCAGTCTCTATCATACGCCGCACAACACTGATGTTATCTTCAGTCGTCGCTGTAGAAGGCCGTCCCTCACGCAAATCATCGGTGAGATTAGTTCGACCACGTTTGAATTCATTAAACCAGTTGTAAACTGTGGCACGAGATGGGGCTTCATCGTGGAAAGCCAATCGAAGTCTATCATAACTTTCTTGTTGACTTAAATGACATCGAAAGTCATAAAAAATCATTGCACGAAAATTTTCTCGGCTTAAATTCATTCTGACGTGCACAGACAATTTTCAATTTGCCGCCAAATCGTAAAACAAATGACAAATGAATGAAATGTACACTCAATAATATTGGTAAAGAGTTCTATTTTCAAAATTTAAACTATTTTTTTTAATATAATGCTTTTAAGTGGCCAGTTCTAAAAACTTTCAGTTTGGCCCTCGTAGTGAGGAACACAATGTACAGTTTAAAAAATTGAATCAGTATTGGACTCCAAAATATTTGTCAATTTTATTTTATTTATTTTAAAACTTTACGGTACAACAAAAAATTATACAAGTGACGGACTTAACGCTAAAGCATTCTCTACCAGTCAACCGAAAAAAAAATTGCAGAAAAATAAACGAGGGGTACAATAGAAGACAAATACACAACTTATGGATATAACAATTAAAACATACAATATATATATATATATATATATATATAAAAAGATACATACATATACATACATATATGTATAGGGCGATAGTAAGACGATGATGTATATATAAAAATAAGGATAATATTATGCCAATAGATAAATATTGGTATAAATATCACTACACAATAATAATAATTATGAAAATTTAGAAGAATGGTTATGTCATTTTCTGGTGAAGATATATACGGATACGCTTTTTGAATACAAGTTTATTCGGGGCACGTCGAAGCACATCAGGGAGGCCGTTCCAGAGTTTAATAGCGTGTACTGTGAAAGAGTTAGAAAGAAAACCTGTATGGTGGTATACCACTAAAACTATCAAATTTAGAGAGCCCATATTTGCTGCCAATAACAATTGCCTGACATTTATTAGGATTTACTTTAATGCCAAATTTTAAACACCAATCAAGAATGTGGTGCAGGTCATTGTTAATGGCAGAAATGGCTGAATCAATGCATTCCAGCTTTGCATGAGCATATATTTGCAGATCGTCAGCATACAGATAGTAAGAGGAATAAAGATTAGTAGTGATGTGAAATTAATGAATAACGAAAACAGAAGTCGGGAGAGAATACCACCTTGCGGGACCCCAGCAGCCAAGTTGCACCAGTCAGACAAAGTATTGTTAATGCAAACAGCCTGCTGGCGGTCCCGAAGGTATGAAGAGAACTAATTTAGCTCTTTGGGCGAAATATTTAAGTGAGTAGTAAGAAGATTATTCTTCAAAACAAAATTAGAGAGTTGTTTTTGGATAATAGCTTCAAGAACTTATGATAGGTATGGGAGTATAGGAATAGGACGGAATTCATTACAAGTCGTGGGATTGGGAGTATGGAATTGGGGTATTGGAAGGATACGGGCTCTTCTCCAGATATTAGAAGAAAATCCGTAAGATAAAGAAAAGTTAATAATATAGGTTAAGGAAGGCAGAATTATTACATTTTATTATTATTTATTATTATTGAAGTATATTCTATTATTTATTATTATTATTTATTTATACTCTACTATTACTAGTATTTTTAATTAAGTTAATTTTCGTTAGTTACTAACGTCTATTTTGTGCACCTACTACAGAATCTCACCAACACCACGGGTCGACTGGTAGAGAATGTCAAGAGGCATTAAGTCCGCCCTTTGTATTTCTTAGTTTCAGGTTTATACAATAAAGTTTAAATAAATAAATAAATTACATCCAGCAATGTCACAATCATAAATCGGCTCATCATATATCGTCAATGTCAAATCATATATCGTCATCGCCAACAGCATTGGATTTAATTGACAGCATAGTTCTTTTAATTTCGTCCTTAGAAACTTAAGAAAAGGAAAATGAGTCAGTTTTAGAGTTTTACAAGGAAGATATAAATTAAATAGTTTGAGATTTTACATTACTGTTAAACGTAAGGACTGAAGAAAAATGACGATTTAAGTTGTTCGATGAGAAGGAAGACAGACCAGAGACTTTGGTAGACTGAGTAACACCCAATGTTCCAAAAAACTTCCATGTAACTGCTGCATAAGAGCTTAATATTTTATTATGAATGAATTGCCGTTTGGCAGCTCTTACCAACTGTTTGCAACGATTTCTGACAGCTTTGTAATGGCTCCAGTTGACTCCGATTCAATTTAAATTTACGAAAGCTTTGTTACGTTTATGCGTTGCTGATCGTATCTCTTCGTTAATCCACGGCGATGGTGAGTGTTTCATTTTAACAGTTATTACAGGTGAATGCTTGTCATAGAGACATCAAATATTCTTATTTAAAGCAACAATCATGCTATCAATGTCTGTCATACTATGAATGGCATCCCAGTCGACAAAGGAGGCATCAGTTAAAAGACGATCTATATTTAATTTAGAAAAACTCCGCAAGTGCAGCACTGGATGTTTAAATTTAGGAGACTTAAGGTTATAGGAGAGAAATAATAAATCATGATTAGAAAATTCAGGAGTTGATTCAGGACCGTGTGTTATAACTTTGTCACAACAAGAGGTAGCAATCAAATTGATCCTGGTATCGGGAACCGTAAGATTAAGATGAGTAGCATTTGAAGGAAGGATATTTAAACTGTTTGAACTGAGAATAGATTTTAATTTTAGAGAAGAAGGAGAATCTTATAAAAGGTTTGTGTTAAAGTGACCCATAACTATCTGATGTATATGCTCGGAGCTTCCTATTTAGAGAGCTGACTCTAAGTCAAAAAAATAGCTAGTAGAAAGAGGACAGTACACAACACCGAGAACAGCGTTGACTCCTTTAAGGCTTATTTCCAGAAACAGAAATTCCGTCGTAGCAGCATATGAACTTAATGAAGGACATAAAATTTTATAAGGTATATCAGATCTGAGATATATTGTGACTCCACCACCTCGTTTGTCAGAACGGTCGCAACGAATTCAGTGAAAACCAGGCAACGAATAAGTGTTGGAGCCTATCACAAGAATAGCATGTATTTTATTGTAAGAAAAGGTGTTAAGTAGATCTGAATAATGTCGAGGTATGCTTTGTGCGTTGATGTGGCAACAATTAAAGGAATGAAGATGAGATGATAATTTAGAGGACAACTTTTCAAGGAGAGATGTTGAAGTATCCGTAGACTCTAACGAATAGTAGGAATCTGAATCAGATACAGAATCGAAGGATTGGCAAACAGACATAGTAAGTGCGTAGTAATATAAATATATGAAACAATATTATATAAAATACAAATAAATTTAAATATTTTCAAATACGACAATACAAAATAAATCTAATAACGAAATAAATAATATTATACTAATAAACCAACACAGGTTGTGTTGGTTTGGCCATTGAATAAAAGTATTTTGACTTCTAATATAACAAGAAATAAGGAAAATAAAAACAGAATCACTTCAACAATAATGAGTCATATCTTATCTACTATAGTTAATGAACAGATATTATTAACGGCTATTCATATATCAGTTCATGCAAAAAAAATCTGATTAGAGTACATACTGTTAGCTGATAGGGGAATATCAGGATGAATGCACTTGTATGTGAAGTGGAACAGGTATATTTTAAGTAAAACTTAAACAAGCTTGTTTTAATACTAATTTCCATAAATTTGTAATAAACTGTTTTTTCTATGTTCTCAGGAAATACTTGTTTATTACATGTATATTATTTATACTTTTACAACCGTCAAAAAAGACTTGGTAGTCATCTGTCAATTCTAATAGTAATGTAATATTACTATCATTGTAGTTCCTTCTTTTATAACTTATTTGAGATAAACTCGTCAAGACCAATTTAACATTTCTTCCAAATGATAAAATGTCTTGTTCAATGTTAGTAATCTAAAGTAAACTATTTAACTTTTAACTACATTTATTTTAAAATATATATTTTTAAAATAAATGTTATATATAATATTTATGTAAGTATACATAAACTTAAATATATATTTATGTATAGGATTAAAAACCGTATCATATTTTTACTGAATATTTGATGCCAGTCTGAAAGGAACATTGGGCGAACAGCATTCATATTTAATTGAATGCAATTCCAGTTGATAGAAGCGATGGAAATTTAATAATTATCAAATAAAAACCTTCGTCTGGAGGTATCGATTATATTTTTATACATATTATTAACTATTCCATAAATATATATTATATATAAAATATAAAAAGTTTTTACACAATAAAGCCATGTAATATAAATTTCTGTACAAAATCATCAATATCGCAAGCGTATGCAATGATATATTGAAAGCAATATAATACATGAGAAATTCCATTCACGAGGTACAAATGTTATTAACAGATTTACTGTATCCGTAGAGGATCGGTATATGACACATTCAGCTTATAATGTACAAAATAACAAAAAGTAAAATTCATTGACAGATGGAAAATAAGAAGTCATAATATTATTAATGAAAGATCAGAATGCTTTATTAACTTAACTTACTTTAGCTTCACGCCATATCCCTCGCGGGGTAGCCAGAGACGACAGAGCGCCAAACGCTACGGTCCCTGCTTACCTCTTTCACCTCGGCCACAGACATCAACCTCTTCATACATGCCCTCCGGGGGGTCCTCATGCTTTTTACGAGACCTTCCTCCAGTATCATAGATACTGAGTTTTTGAAGGTCACTTGAGGCCTCCCCCTGTCTCTCTTACCGCTTACTTTTACTGTACATATCTTTTTTACCATTCTTTCACATCCATTTCGTATCTTCCGTCTCTGCTAAACATACTTCCCAAATAAACCACTTCATTCACTTGTTCTATTATCTTATCATTTACGTTGATCTTACATTCTGTTCTTTCTTCATTTCTTTCAAATATCAGAACCCTCGTCTTATTTACATTCAGGTTTAGACCATTAATTTCACACCCATCTTTTAGAGTGGTGACCAATGTCTGCAAATTGCTGCAATGAGCACTGTATCATCTGCATATAGCAAGCAATTGACCTTAAGGTCACTTTCACTCCCATGTCTCTGTCTTTCACGCCTTGGAGACAACTATCCAAATACAAATTGAACAACCAAGCTGACATAGCGCAACTTTGCTTAACACCCGATTGGATGTCAAACCAGGGCGACATGTCAGCTCCTACTCGCACACAGGCTGAGTGATCTCTGTAAAGAGATTTTACAGCCTGTAGCAAGGGTCCGCTTCCATTGTATCGTATTGTATTGTATCGGGGCAGTATCATCCATAATTTCTTTCTCACAACCCTGTCAAACGACTTTTCCAAATCCACAAAAGCACAGAAAACCTTTTGGTTTAGGGCCAAAAACTTTTCCGTGATCATGCGGAGGGAAAAGATCTGATCTATACACCTTCTTCCAGGTCTAAAACCTCTTTGGGCCTTTTCTAAATCACTGAATTGGTTTTTATAATTGGATTACATTAGAACTGAAACTATAGTGAATTATTATTTTTAAATCATGTTCTGCTTAAACTTGTTAGAAATTTGTACATTATTTATAATAACGAATGGGGTTCATAAAACGTCAGAATATCATTGAACCAAATATCGAATGTCTCTCCCATAATATATCAAATCCCAATTTTAGTAACAGTAAAGTATTTCCATACCTGATTTTGAGATACCTTTTTGGAAGATAGCTGCATGTCGCGAGCACAAATTCAATAAGCCAAGAGCAGGGCTTCTAGGCTCCCGCGGGGGTATGAGTACAAAATTATTGTTGCTATGACGAAAACTACATGCAGTCTAAAAAAGCAATATATTATTTTATTTTATAATATTTACTTTAATCTGGTCGTTTCTTACATTAAGCGACACAGTTATACATTTTTATTTTTAGTATTAATATATAAATAAAACCTAACCAACTAAACCTAAAATAAAATTAATTAAAAAAATAATTATATTTTATTTGCAATGACTTCAATTGATTCAATAATTACCTTATATTTTTTGTTAATTCCAAATATAATGTTGTATACAGGTAACCAGGTAACCTTTTGTCGAGGGCGCATACTCTTTGGTCCGAAACAAAGAAATGTAGGCATTTCGTTTGATCCTTTGATCCGCCGCCTCGTCTCACGTACGATATTTATTAGCCTTTCTAACACAGAACACATTTTCTGCAAGCTCGTCTTACAAGTATTTTCAGAAAAGCCTGTGGAATAAAATGTTTTGTTATCAATTACTCGACTTCTTTTAAAGTTTATTAGTATTAAGCTATTTATATATATTTTTTTACTAGAATTATTTTATATAGCTTTTTCTTTGGATATTACTAACATTGTCGGCTTTATTTAGATTGAAGGTTAATTTGATTAAATTGATTGATTACAAATTGATTATTGTTTGATAAATTGATGCAATATTTTTTACTTTATATTAACAAACAGTTAAAACATTTTTAATTTAATTTAATTTTAAAAATAAGTTCTCAAGACTTTAATTTATTAGTGTTAAACTGTTACCGATGAATTGATATTTCAGATGCACCGTCGGCATTATGTTATTAGATGGATATTTCGTGCTACGACGGAGCCTGCACTGTGGAGGGACTTGCCGTCGAGTCACGCAGCAGACAGTGCTACCTCATTAGGAACTCTCATACGTTACGTTTATTGACGACTAGAGCAGATATTGAAGATTTCGTTTTACATTTTAGTTTATTGGCTCGACTAGACGTCCACGTGATGTTTGAAGAATGATCTAATAACGAAGTCGATCCGCTATATAATATAATCACAAATAATAAATTGATGATATTGTGTTCGCTGTTTTAAATATTTCACGAATAATGGTCGGATCTGCAACATTGAGTTTACGCTCATTTATACAAAATTGAAACAAAAATTATGTACTCATTGACCGTTACTTCAGGTATATTTTAAAAATAAAATGTTTTGAATGACTTTAAAAACTTTTTAGATAAACTTGAACTTATTAAAAAATAAAACTAATTTATAATTTAATAAGTGTTACTACTCGGTATAGATGTAAATGTGAACGCTGCCGGCGCGGAGACGAACAAACGGATATTACCTCTCCACCAACATATAACTAGTATCGACATTATGTATTAGAAAAAATATTATATTATAAGAACTAAGGATATTATTACCTGTACCGTTTATGTTGCTAATTAAACTATTAATACACTTGTATGATAGCGTTAAAATATATTTACATAGGTAATATTGGAATGCGTATTTGATAATATTTATATATTTAATCGAATACTAAATACTGTTGTTTCTCAACAAATATACATTATATATAAATATTATACCATAGGCTGTAGGATGAATTAAGTACATATCCAAAAATAATACGAATAAAGTTGTAGACGGTTTAATTTCCTACAAATAATATTTGATAATATTTTCTGTACTGTTGGTAGTTTATGAGATATAGTCCGAATACTCCAGAATGAAGGCAGACGCACAAGGGTGGCAGTCCCAAAACTTGAACTTAAGGTTATACTATACTATAAACACAGCAATAAAATAAATTTGGGTCATCTAAAATACTCAACCCTAAATTTAATTTTTGAATGGACTTGTCAGGTGATGTATACGTATATGTGAAACTTAGAAAGTACTCATCTGCGAATATTTTTTTCAGCGTAACAATGTATAATATCTCACCTCTATCACTATTTTATTGTCTCCAACGCATCGTAGCATACTTTGCAAATATTCTATATGAAATTGGAAGAGTACTATCGAATATTTGACAATTTGTATCTTTATACAATCTATACAATAAACTAACGGCATAATAAATGAACGAATACAATAATGAAACGTATTTAAGATAGATATTTCTAAAGAATATCTATCAAATTTAGTATCCCTGCCCTTATCTCAAATATTCATTGTCACCTCAATATGTCAATTCCTTGCACACTCTTCTATCATAAGTCATCTTAGTGCAGACGTTCTTCTTTTGATTATATCTAATATTTCTAGCAATGGCTTTGCAGGCAAAAATAACGAATTTAAATATATCAATATAATGGAAAATATATGTGAGGTAAAGTAGAACGAGTGGTTGCAGTTCGCCACGAGTACATGATATATCGTCTATATGTCTGCGTAGACACAGACTAGACGAAATCGATTTTTTACATGTTAGACTGTTTGTACGTATCCAATGTGACATAGTTTTTATAGGAGATTTAATAAATAGGATCCAATTTAATTGATTGATATGTGGGGTAGTTCGATTATTAACTCGATTGTTACTTATTATTATAGTTTAGATTTTAGATTTAACCTGCTCAGGATGAACAATACAACGTTTAGAAATCATATTATTTTATTAATATGATGATTATTGTAAAGTCAAATGTTCTCCAAAGTGATAATTATCGTGAAGTAGGCAGTAGGCATGAAAGTTTTTAATTTTATTATATTATAATAATCATTAACTTTTATACGACAGTAAGTATACTGAGTGGTAAAAAGTTTGAAACGACGTACCTTAATAGAATATACGTAATTTTAATAAAGAAGTAGAAAAATCCTTGGTGCAACCTTACTATTAACTAATTCCTAGATGGTTACTTGTTTTCATCTTCAAAAGTTTTAAATCACCAAACACCATTATTTGCAGTTATCTCGCAGTCATGAACTTTTATTACGCTATTATTCGTAAATACAACTACACAGTTAAATAAATATCTTAATGATGGTTTACTAATATACAGGTACCAAAGAACAATCAAGCAGTATTGCAACTTTACTTTCTTAACAACTTTAAAGGATTTATTTATGAATATTTTGTTCAAGGACAAATAAATTTTACATCTAACTTATTAATAAGATGTGTGATATTTATTTACTATTAATAATGTTTTTTTAATTTTTTAATATTTTTTTATTACTTGCTTGGAAATAAAAAAATATATAAATTGCATATTATATTTTAATTTCAGTAATTATAAACTATGATAGAATCCAGTGACCTACAATGTATTTATAGAGAGACAGACAGAAACCTTTTATTACGTACAGATATTAAAGTATATCAAAACATTATAAACTTTTGTTGCAAAATTAATACGTTTTTATTGTACTCGAGATATTGTTAAAAATATCTTCAAAGGCTCAAAAAGTAATAAGAACAGGTCAGTGAAGAGTATTACTCGAAGCGGAGCGGGTTCGTTCAAAATACTTAGCATTAATTAACTGTATAAGGTGTGTTCGAGACTTGGCAGACGTTTTATACTGGATATATCTATTTTATATTATCTTAGTTTACGTTAATTGTTTAAGATCTTTTATTTTATTTAAAATTATTATTTTACTTAAACCGCTTAAGTAGCATACATAGTATAAATGATTGTCTATTATCTATGCAGGACCTAAAATAAAGTAAACAACTCATAAACGTGGGAACAATTCCTGCGGAATTCTGCATACATTTTTTATATATAAAATTATATCATAGAAGTTAGATAGTTTAATATAATTGATGGTTACATCTTGTCTACGTTAGATCATTATATTTGAAAAAAAATAGTAGCTTAAATTTATATGGTTAATAATAACCAACACGTCACTAAAGTCCTTATTTCAAAGTGTGTGTGAGGTTATCTTTACAGCACGACTCACCCCAACAACACGCTCGTACCTTCAAGGGAAATCAACATTTTAAAATGTGGATATATTGCTTTGGGGAATACTATCTTCACAGAAATGTAATAGTTTTACAGACAGTTTAATAAAATTGTGACTAAATATCTAAAATTCGTGCTTTCTTGTGCAGTTTTACATGGTTTGGTATACTAAGTGTGACATAGTCATCTTTACATTCATTCATATATTAAATATTATCTGTCCAATGTGACTTTGTGACTAATTATATAACTTCACCTATAGTTGCTTCGTAACTTAGAATTATACGCACCTGTATGTAACATGATTTTAATATGAAATTGATAAATATGATAGATATATCAGAAGAAAGAAGAAACTAGTCTTTTTACTACCGACCAATCTTAAGTATAACGCAAATGTGTAAGTAAAACTAATACTATATTAGGATCCGCCAACCGTAAGCGGCGGGTGTTGAGCTGAGCCCCTCTCCTTTCATCTTTTTTTGATAACTTTGGAATGGTTAAACATTTTTTCAATCTGTTTTCGCTATAACGTCCGCGTTCGGCTCAAACATACATGAGAAAATTTTTAGCTAATTATCTCGTCGCATTCTGGAGACAACTAAACACAAGAAAAGGTCTCCTAAACGGTTAAGAGCTTCGCTTACGCTCAGCTCAATTATACTATAATAAATTTGTAACTGCTACAATATTTTATAATTAGAGTTCATTTTCCGTATTCAGCGGTCAGGCTTCGTTTATATTTTACTGCATTTAAAAACGCCGAATATGTAATGTATTTCGTCATATAAAAGCGATGGTGGTTTAATGGATTGTCTGCAGAAACCTTCGCCAACCCTGTCTATGGTCAATATTAAATTGATGGGGGCCGCAGGTCAACCTCTGATTAAAAGTGGATTTACGTTTTGTAAATATTTATCATTTATCAATATACTATAAAATTTTGTTGCATCACTTGATGTAGATACCTATACCAAGTGTCAATAAGAAAATCAATAAATAGAAAGGTAAGTTAAAAAGAAAACGGACGATGCGCTAAAAAGGTGAAATTACTGAAAATATATATGAGAATGAGAAAATGAGAAAAGTGTCATTTTACTGTCCATAAATCTTTATTTGTCCGGTTTAAAAATATATTTTACTGAAAACAGAATCTCAAGTACCTGACTACTTCATCTGGCCTTATTTGGTCTCCCGATATCTATATATTATTATTAATGCTCAGAAAAATGTAAAGATTGGGAAATTTCTCTTCTCAATCATTACATTAAATTCGTTCCTCAACCTATCACGCGCGGTGGCAATAGATACTTATCCAATCGATACTTATTCAACAGTTTATGTTGTAAGATACTCTTTAGCTGTGTGATATTGTAATAACATACATTACAGAGAGTTGTCATTTGATGAATGTTTGACCGACCTACCTCTAACGGAGAATCAAAAGAAAAATAATTTATTCGAAGTAATTCGTTTATCACAGAAATATATATTTTTAACATTATTATTAAATTTAATAATACACATTTAGCACACAGTAAATAGTAAATGATAAAGATATATTTATTACGTAACAATCTGTTAGTATTGATGACTATATAATGATATACATTAAAAATATATTATTGTCTCAGGGAATTATTTAAATTAAATATCGAAGTCTTTTCATAAAATATTTTATTGCTCTTAATTTTTTATGTATGTATGTATCTAACAGAACGCAGGACTATTTCATTATTTTCGTATCCATGCCCACTCGTGGTTTTGTTTTACATTCGTTAACAAACGCTTCACGTATTTTTAGTCGCGACGCGGAGCAAATGAATGTTTCGTTTGTGGATGAAGTAGGTACAGACTCCAGAGTAGTGACCAGCTCTTTGTACCTGTTATTAAAGCTTTTGTGAATCACACTCCAAATATATTCCACAACGTTGATTGCTATTCATAGTGATTTTTATTATTGTTCATGAAACCAGAGTTCCCTTTCTTTTCGTAAAGAATAATGAAATATTTATTATATAAAATACATATAAATTTTGATTATAATAAAATAAAAAAAACTGTTAGTATTGATTGTGTACCACAAATATTAGTATATACATTAACTATGTTAGGTAAGGTATGAATCATTCTTATTGAATTGACACATATATTGGAGCCCACAATGAATTACAATTTTTTTAACTATACATTAACAAACGAATAAATCTTTCTAATGTAAATATATTGAGCATAAAATTTAAATGTTTATTATTAATTTTGTTCATATATCAATCTACATAATACTTTTTTGTGTAGATTTATGTACTCGTATATTGACCAAAAGACACCATAAGTCTCATTAGAGCTCTGCTTTGCTTTATAAAAGAGAGACCGCAACGAAACGTCACTGTGAAATTAATAATTGTTTAAATGCTTTGGATTTTTTATTCAAAAAAAGTATCAAAAATGTACATTAACTTTGAAAGTCGAAATATTCTATACCCGTAGAAAAATAAGTTGATCGAATTAAAGGAATTATCCTTGATCCAGAGTATTGATGTTCTCTTTTTATTGTTTCGATAACTAGATGTTGCGATAACTCATTAAATATATATTTTTTTCTTATAGTGTAAATGATAATTTTAATCTACATTAAATGCATAACGTATTTAATTGAATAAAGATTAATACTGTATTGTTAAAAATAGGCTCTTAAATAATCCATCATTTTATTGTATTGTGTAAAATCAAAAAATGGTTATTGTGGGTTATCCTTGGAAGATAGACATGTACCATCGAGGACTTTTTTGTACATCTATTAAAGACCTATAATCCCACCATATATTGTTTTGTTGTAACTTTAAAAGGTTTTGACAGCGTTTTCGAGGAAAAATCGCGAATTTTTTCCGACATGTTGAACTAATATCGCCGTAATATCGTCAGTATTTTCAAAGCCTAGACTTATTATACACTAAAACCTTCCTACTAAGTCCTTAAAACATTATGTAAATTCGTTCAGTACTCTTCAAGTTTATCGCGAACAGACTGACAGACAGACGTGGCGGGGGACTTTGTTTTATAATACCATATATAATGATAGTGATGTGTATGTGTATATGTATTTATGTCTGTGGGTTTTATTTGCTGTATTATATCTATAATTTATTGAATGCCATTTAAAAGATATACTTCATGTTCAATATACTTTTTTTGTTATCATTTATTGTGTATTGTAAATGTACCGCACTGTGTTGTACACAGTCTCACACCAAAAGTAACTGGGAGAGATTTCTAAAAAAAATTAAGTAATCCTTTGTACTACATTGTTTAATATTTTATGTAATTGTGAATTCTAAAGATAAATAAATAGATAAATGAATGAATGATGAATGAATGAATGAATGAAAAAAATAATATTGAACTTACAAAATAATGAACTGTTATAAGCTGTTTGGGGGCAGTAGTAGTAATTGAGAATATTATATATAAAATAGTTATCTCGTGATGGGATATTTTAATAATACAGAAATTGCTCTGTTACTATGAATAATGTAAGTACTGATTTTATTCTCTACATATTTGTATAAAAGTTGGCTTTATTGCAAATGTTATATGCAGTCTTAGTTTAAACATCTCTTAGGATAAACCAAAACTTATAGCTTTGTGATTTTACTCAGTAAAATCTACTTTCCTTTTGTTCCACAGAAAGTTATATATGAGAGCACGCGATTAAATTTTTGTCGCTGCGACAAGTTAAACTAAGATATTTATTGTCTGTAATATTACAATCGTTCGTTTTCTTTATAAGCTATCTAGTTATTGTTATATATATTGACATTCGCTCTACGAGCAACAACATATTTTATAATAAAATAGTTTATTGATAAACTAATACAAAAAAATACTTAATTATTTACAGAAGTACATACATTGTTTCTTTTTCAAAAAAAGACATTTAATAACCCCATGACAGCTAGCTTTTATCCTAAATTATACATTTGCTCCACAGTATTTGAAATCTAAATTTCATTTACTAAGGAAGATACGATTTTCTACTTCTTTCTTCGTCATATCTTAGTGTATATATACTTAAACTTAGTTCACATCATACTATATTTTTATGTACCTTTTTACAGAAAAACGACTATTCTATTGTTCGAAAAGTTTTCTATAAGCAGTTTCTTAACAAAAATGTCCGCAAACACATTTTCGACAAGACATTCATTCAAGACGACAGACGTATATATTCATAACTAAGTAGATAATTGTTTTTAAATTATTATAGAGGAAGAGTAGATAAAGTGCTCAATATGATAACACTATCACACGGACCTCGTACACAAGTCCGACCACAGTAAACATTGACTCGCAGCTAACTCATTGAAGTGTGTGTACTTTGGATATTTATACTCTGGCCATAACAAACTTCGTACAGAGTTTTTTAAATGAACATATTAACTAATTATAAACTATTTTCCGACGTCATTATGTTATATTATTATTATACATAATATTTTAAAGGGTTTCATGTTGAACAAAGACTAAATTTCGGGCATAGCTGACCTACGCGGCTTTGCCCGAATGAAGTTTGTGGAAAAGCTAACAGTATATGGCGTCATCTATTTTTCAAATATTAACTTTGAGATCTTTCTTAGAGATAAGGTATTTTCCCGGAATTTATTTATGCACTAAGTCTTATTCAAAACTATGGTCTTAACCTTTTATTCATACTACGAGTATATTAAAATAAAAACGGTTAAAAAGAAAATGTTCATGATTGAATGATATCTGCGCAACGAAATTACCATTTTTGATTGTGTTCAGACAAAAAACTATCTACCTTATACATCTACTGCTGCTGTTAATTTGGAATTACAAACATATACTTTAATTATATTTTCGTGTAGATTAACAGTTTTTAGCAACAAACATATCTCTACAAAAATATAGTATGTGTTCTATTTGAAATTCCAATATAATTTAAATAGGGGCGACGGATCGCGTCGAGGGATAACATAAAATATCTTTATTTATTTTATTCGTTTCGAAATAACTTTTGCAATTTAGAGGCTTTCACAAAATATCCAATAATTTTCCTTGAAAAATGTCTGCTCTGTCGCGGTACCTTGTGAAGCATCAAAATTAAACAGAAGAATACTATGTTTTTAATAAATAGTAAATGGCTATGTTTTTATAAATAAAATATACAGACTAATAAAAACAGAACTCAGATAGAAATGAATTAAGATGATTCAATTATTTTAATTTGTTCTTTAGCAAACTGCCCCAAAAAAAGAATTTGTTTATTATCAATATGATATATCTATTTTATAATGGTATTATTTTCTATGTTAACAACATATTCAATTAGGTAATAAATATATTTTATATAAAAGCATTTATAAAAATATATAATTTTTCTTAATATTTAATCAAATACATTTCTATCAATTTATGAACATAATGATATTATTAAGTATAATGATTAATAATATTTTAAAGTTTTAAACTCTGAAAGTCAAAACATTGTGTAATATAACCAATATTAAACAATGTGTCCATTTTTAAACATAAAATTCCAAAGCTTTTAAAGAATTATTATTTTCACCGTACCTGTACCACCGGTGGTAGGCGAGTGGCGTTTCATTTTTGTCTCTGCTTTTTATAATAACGTAGAGCTCTAATGAAGTGTACAGGGATTCGCGTCCTTTGTTCAATATATATAAATCTACTCATAAAGTACTATATATATGGAAATAAATACAATATTAATAAAAGATATTTAAAATGAGTTTAGTAAAATATTAGAAATAGGACAAATGTGTTTGTAAATAAACAATACACTCTGTAACCACTAAACTAAAAACATTTACATTTCAAATATAAAATAGTTTTTAGACAAAAAATTCTGAGGTTAAAGTCCAAAGGGCTCTGAGGAAAACGTGTTTCCTTGATACTATGATTCATTGTGCAATTGGTAAAAGTTACTTATTTATGGAAAGCTTGTAATATTTCTACACATATCAGTAATGGCCAATACAACTTATAATTTAAAATATCAGAGGCATCATCATGTGTCCAATATACTTATCAGTTAGCAAAAATTAGTCATACCTATCGGTTAATGAACAGACATTTTCAACGACTATTACTTTACTTGTCAATTCATGGATCAAAATCTTGATTGGAGTACATACTGCGGGCTACCAGGGGAATACCAGGACGAATGCACTCGTATGTGAAGTGGATCGGATATATTTTATATTGTAATTTACTTCCTTTTAAAAACTCAAAAACATTTGTTTTGTTTCCATTCAAAATGAAAATAAAAACAAATAAATGTATAGAATTGCTTTTGCATCAGTGGCTACTTGATATATATTCTTTGCGGAACAATACTGAACAATACTTACATGATATTATTTTTTTCAAATGACTTAAATTGGAACTTAGACTCTAAGATAATTAATTTAGAATTTCAATACATCAATTATTTGTAATGTTTAATGTTCAACATAATATTTACTATGGTTAGTATGATATCACTGAATTAAGGTATTTTAAAAGTTTATTACAAGTGATATTATTTATGTATATTTTACCTTCATTAATGTGAAATTACAATTTTTATAAGATTTTATTGTTACCGCTCAGTAAAAATGTTGCTTTATGAGAGAGAGCAGTAAAATTCATACATGTGGAACCTTCTATGCTTGGATAACGAAAGAAATTATCTTTGTTTAGGACTCGCAATATCAATCAAACCTACCTTCGTGAATAAACAAACAATTCGAAGCAAATAAGAAAATATTTCATATTGACCCTAGAAATATAACTCGGTAGGTATTTTCTTATAAAAGCATTAACAAACACATAATAATTGTACTTATTTAGTTGAAAATACTCGAATACATTTGATAATGAATTTGAAATTAAATAAAGAATGCAGGGGTAGCTGGAAGAGATGTCCTTCAAGCTATAAGCCATCCCATGTACATAATATATAGTTTAAGTGTATATGTAAAAATGAGATACAGAAATAAACAAATAAATAAAAAAATTGGAGATATTGTTTTACTCCATAATACAAACGCAAATGTACAATAAGGCCTATTATCAAGTTGATAGTTTACAATTGCGATCTTGAAATGTATGCATTTACGTCACAGTTATGAGTGTAATGCTTAAGCAACCCAATGTCATGGTATCAAAAGATAACTGTTTAATATTTGTTTATCATCTGAGATTAAATTATCTTCAATTAAGTATTATATTTAATATGTAAGCCGTACTTTTTCCTGTTAAATATAGAATAAAAAAAATATTAACCGGAGCAGGATTTAAACAAGCTTTCTATTCATTGAATGATCATAATAGAACAGGAATAATTTCGGAGGTTTTAGCTGTTGAGGATATTTATGAATATTAATATTACAAACGGATTATGTGTTTCTAATCATTGCAAATAATAAAATGTTATTGCAATTAATTCTATCTTTTCTAAATTAATTTTTCATACAAATATGTCTATTATTATACTATTCGAGCCGTCTCAGAGAACACAATTTTGTAAGATTCTTGGTTCTTATTCAAATAATTCACACAAGGGATTTTCTATATTATTTTTAATAATATCCATCAAACCTTCCTTTCATTCGTAAAATCTAACCGTCCGCTCATGCGGATACCAGTCATTCTCCACTATTAAAAATGGTTCTTACTGAATGAAAAATGCTTTTGAAAATAAAATTAATGAACGATACTGAAAAATTCAAATTAATATCTCTGGAATTTAAAATTATTAAATATAAAAAAGTTTTAGACTGTCAGAATTTTTAATTACTCTTCATGTCAAAAAAATCTTTTTCACTTCACTCTTTATCAGATTGAAAAACACGGGAATTTTTCGGTCGTTTAAAATTGAGAATGTGTAATGAATATTATAAATAATAAATAAACGAGGACGTATACGTAAAGTTTGCATATAATTAGTAATTTATCATTATATAGATATGCATTTTTATCTTTTACATCCTTTAAAATATATTATAAATATTTCATTACAATTTCAAACCTTCTAGAGGGTAATGGCAGCCAATGTAATAAATAAAATCCGTGCCCGCAGGGGGACACGCGTGGGTATACCTCGTGTGTAACTCATTTAAAATATAACTCACTACCTAAGAATAATACATGATGCCGTTGTTTACATCAAAAATTTTCAAGCAAAAAGCGGTTTTAATTTTTTTTCTCGGAAAGGGTATCTTTTTTGGAAATACTTTTGGTACTTAAATTTAGAGTAAAAAATAACCTTTGTATTAAAAATATTTGCGAGGAGGGAATTTTTACCAGAAAAAAGTTATGATTTTTTTTCCAAAAATTTTTTTACCCCTACTCCTAAGTTATTGAAGTTAGGTTTTCGGTTTATCTACATTAGTTATAGGTATTTATCAAAGACATCATATAATATGAACGCGATTGATCTCCTTTGTATAGGGACAAAGTTATGGTCGAAAATCTGAAATCAGAAAAAGTGAGGCCCTAGCGCCCCCTGTGACCGGATTTCTCTGGTTAACGAACTTGACCTTCATTTTTGTATGGTTGATTTTTGTGCAAAGTTTGAAAGGCCGCTATCGTGCTGACAAAAGTCGAATCTGGACGCAAGCACGCATATATATATATAAACTTTTTGACCAATGGTCATTTCGGTCATTGAGGAAAGAAAAAAAAAGTTGTTTATAAAAATATTAGTTACCCAAAGCTACTTTTTAAGCTATTGTAATTTAGTTCTATTAAAAGAAAAAATTCTCGCTTAAATATATTGTTGTCTTCTCGATTTTATATTTAAACATTTATATACTTAAAATAGAATACAATTTTTTTTATGAATTTTTCGTCTCAAACAGTCAGAATACAATTATTATAACCGAGAAGAAAACTTTTATTATTAATTTTATAAACACTTAACTAATTTTAATAAATATGTAATATGAGTACATTTTATTTTATACTGAAATATATTTAATAATGCATATATATATATATATATATATATATATATATATATATATATATATATATATATATATATATATATATATATATATGTATTATGACTTTTCTGTAAGTTCATTATCTTATTGTATAGTGTAATAAGAATGGTTCGTATCCAGGCCCCAAGGAACAAGGATCACGGAGGTTGCCTTTACTTAGGATCCGGTTTATATAAAAAAATATTATATACGCACACAAATAAAGTACCAATATCATAAAATAGTCACATTGTTTATTCTGAATATTTTACATTTCCATACTTATCTTTTGGGTAGACCTCGAAGAATTCGGTCTGCCCATTCATTTGTACCCGACCACAGTGTTTCGTGTAGAACATGCTAGGTGGACAAAATTATTTTATGTTATATAACAAGGCTTTTACTATTTTACATATAGGTAGTCATGTTTTTGTAATAAAAAACGAAAAATTGGTATAAAAACAGAAAATATATTCAAAAATATTATACAAACAACAAAAATAAAATTAAAAATACTAAATTAACCTAATAATCATCATCAGAGTCTTCTGATGAATCTTTTATAGTGTAATCTTCATCATTTTGTGGCATTGTGCGACAATATGATGACGATTCCGGCCTTGATTCTACTATGCTAGGGCTTAGAATTAACTTTAAAACTTCTGTACATATTTTTTCCGGTTTTTTTCGGGGAATCTCTCGAAGAATATTGATCAAAGGATCAGATGTTATAACTAACATAGACAGTAAGTCTCTATTCGTGGCAACACGCGAGCACTTGCGGGTGTTGTACTCCCTAAATCTGCGGCAATCTTTGTTACGTGCTTCCTGAGCCTCTTCGGAAAGCTGCCCAATCGGAAGCAATGCTGCTTTGATGACCTCTGTACTGTGAATTAATATTTTATGTACAGTAGCAGGCATACAGTACCACGAATAGAGTCTAAGATAATGTCTTCTGGTTTCGAGACAACATTTATTGAATTCCGCTAAGTTTATTTCGAATCCAGAAGACAATGTCCTCAAAATAACATCAAATTGTTTGATAATTGTAACATCTAACCCTGTGATGTGAGCACTCATCTCAGCATTCTTAAAAAAGCGACGGGCTGTGTTTCCATCATTTGAAGAACCAAATCCTGGCTTTGGTTTATCAACAATAAGCCCCATCTCGTTCTTAAATTTCAACTTGATTTCTTCGGAACGAACTTTGATATCTGCTTTGTCTTCGTCGCTTCTAGCCTGCCATTTCTTTATATTCAACTTGTAGCTGATATGTAAAAGGCATTCAAAGCAACGAATCCAAGCATGAAGTGTAGATAAACCAAAGCCAAAATGTTCTTGATTGCTGTTGAACTTCGCGGGATCATCGTTCATTGTTTTGGGGGTGGCGCCACAGATGCAACACTTTTGAGATGAACGAGTTTCTGTTAATGCGTTGCATACTTTTCCGTCTGTCATTGTCAGTAAAAGTTCGTGTTTCACAGAGATTTGAGAATCATCAAATTTGATAAGTGTTGGGAGAAGACGTTAACTTCTTCCAACAATCTGTTTGTCTCCGCTAACGTGAAGTCGTTCGTTTCTTTAGCAAATATAAATTTGATTGGGCGACAATACATTGTTGATGAAGGCCGAGGATTTTGCCAAATAATTTTGGACCCATCATATAACTTAAGGGGAACCAAAGAAAATACAAAAAGAAACTCGTCCGTATCTTCAGTGTTTTCAAATCTCTGTTTGTATGTGCTGTGCCTAGAACTTCCATCACATCCCCATTTACTAACAAGTGTAAACGATGAACTTGTTGGGAGGACACTGCTGATAACTTCATTCTGTGCTAATATTAGACGTTCCACTGTTTTATTTAATAAGGCTTGCAAATTTATTTCAGCACGAGTTTCTGTTATAGCAATGTGCTCCCCTGCAGGGTGACAGACCTGTTTGGACTTTCTTAAACTAAAATATGACGGAAATACATTATGTCCCGCCTTCATGGACCACTTTCTTGTTTGTTTGTATGCATGCGTTGTTGATTTAGAATCTATATAGTAAGCTAAGGCTTCGTCACTACTTAACTGCCTAGGAATAACAGAACTGGTATTTTTAGACTTCTTAATATTATCTGGGTTCTCACTAATGTCTCTAATCACGTTGGCAATTTTTCTTTGGCCTGTTGAACGCACAGCAATTTCGGCAGCAGTCACTAATTCACTGACACTTCGCGATTCTACGAGATCCACAACGCGACGTTTCTTCGTCTTAAACGATGATTCTTCGAAATCTTTGCGAGGTCTTCCTGCAGGAGTCACAGCCCCACTCGATGTCGAAGGTTGTGACGCAGGAGAACTCGCGGTGAACTGTATGTCTGCTTCATCCAGCCACGTCTTGTTTTTAATTAAAAAACGCTCCTTCGACTTTCCTGAAGCCAACCATTTGGTACCAATCTTATTTGAAAAGTTGGATATTTTCAAATTTATTTCTTTTCGGCTACTTTCAGTAATGTCACCAAAGTGAAATTTTGAAGAAAGGTAGACATATACACGCGAATTTTTTTCATTCTTCGTGTGTTTCAACCATTCTTCGAAAAAGTCTATCCTTGAAATGGAGTAAACGTGTTCTGAAAAAAAAAAGAAAAAAACATGTTGTACTCAAGTGTGCTAAATAATATGTGTATTTTTATATAGAATAAAGTTATTCCTATGATATATCTAAGAATTAGCCCGGATAGAGGTGAATGTCTGTAAATTTAGCTCTGTCAAAGTTTTTTTTTGAAAAAATATACGCTAAAATATGTAATGTATGTTAAAATTACACTAAAAATACATTTCAATAGATTTTGTTTTAAATAAATACTTATTAAAAATCCGTGTCCGCAGGAGGACACGCGTGGGTAGACCTCGTATGTAACTTGTTTAAAATATAACACACTACCTAAGAATAACACATGATGCCGTTGTTTACATCAAAATTTTCAAGAAAAAAGCATTTTTTTTTTTCTCGGCAAAGGTATATTTTTTGGAAATACTTTTGGTACTTAAATTTAGAGTGAAAAATAACCTTTCTATTAAAAATATTTGCGAGGAGGGAATATTTACCAGAAAAAAGTTGTCGTGATTTTACCTATCTTAAATTTTCAAGCTAAAAGTGGTTTTGGGTAGACCTCGAAGAATTCGGTCTGCCCATTCATTTGTACCCGACTTTCGAATTTTGGAAAAATTTCTTCACAGGAGGTCTTCTTATGACCCCCTGAGTCCGAAATGACCATTGGTCAAAAAGTTTATATATATATATTGTTTATGCGTGCGTGCGTCCAGATTCGACTTTTGTCAGCACGATAGCGGCCGCAGTTTCGCTCGGATCGCTTTTAAACTTTGCACAAAAATCAACCATTCAAAAATGAAGGTCAAGTTCGTTAACCAGAGAAATCCGGCCACAGGGGGCGCTAGGGCCTCACTTTTTCTGATTTCAGTTTTTCGACCATAACTTTTTCCCTATACAAAAAAGATCATTTGCGTTTATATCATATAATGTCTTTGATGAATACCTATAACTAATGTAGATAAACCGAAAACATAACTTCAATAACTTAGGGGTGGGGATAAAAAAACCGAAAATTTTTGGAAGAAAAATCATAACTTTTTTCTGGTAAACATTCTTACATCACAAGTATTTTTAATAGAAAGGTTATTTTTTACTGTAAATTTTTAGTATCAAAAGTTTTTCCGTAAAAGGTACCGTTTCCGAGAAAAAAAATAAAAACCACTTTTAGCTTGAAAATTTAAGATAGGTAAAACGACGGCAACTTTTTTCTGGTAAAAATTCCCTCCTCGCAAATATTTTTAATAGAAAGGTTATTTTTTACTCTAAATTTAAGTACCAAAAGCATTTCCAAAAAAGATACCTTTTCCGAGAAAAAAAATTAGAACCGCTTTTTGCTTGAAAATTTTTGATGTAAACAACGGCATCACGTGTTATTCTTAATGAGTTATATTTTAAAAGAGTTACACACGAGGTCTACCCACGCGTGTCCCCCTGCGGGCACGGATTTTTTTTATTTATAACTTTATAGAAAATAATTATTAAATAAGAATGTCATAAAATAACCAAATGATGTACATATTTCTTAAAATGAATACATTTTTCATGAATATTAAAATTTCGCATGTTTCAGATATATATTTTTTGAAATATATATATTAATTTATTAGAGCCAGATGACGTTCTAAAAGAATAGAATAGTTCATTTATTTACATAAATGTATTATACATTTAGATTTTTCATAAATCTGTCTAATAAAGGCAAGTAATGCCAATTCAGTGACTTCTCTAACATTAGTAACAAATATTTAATATTCTTTATAAATATGCTAAAGCGGATTGAACTAAGTTCGATAATTCACTTTTTTATCAATGATAATAATAAGTGTTATATATTTACAATATTTACAGTTGTATCACAATTCACGTGTCCCCGATATCACACCACGTGAGTGCTCCTTATTATATTTCACCACACTATTAAAGCGTATTGAGTAATTACTGCTTAACTTATTTTTTTATTGCTGTTTTTTTACTTTTTCAGTACTTACAATTTTAGAACCTTTTATTTGATAATAATATTTAGATAGATTACATAAATAACATGACTGTTTGATGTTAACACTAAATAAATATTAATAGATATATAGCTTAGTAACAAATTAACATTCTAAAATGAATTATAGTAGGTGGCGCCTCTGTTGTATACTATCTTGAAATTGAAGTACTTATTCATATAAATTCTTACTTGTTTGATATTTAAATTACTCTACACAAATATTACTAACAATATATTTTTTGAGACCAACTTGCAACCAGTGTGACTTGATTTATCCTGAAAATCGTTATATGAGTATTTAATCTTGACCCTGTTCGAGACGTGGAATAAGCTACATTGTGTGAAATATGAGTAGAATACACCTACCTAAATATTTAAGTTAGAAGTTATATGATTTTAATTGATATGTTAATAAACTTTTATAATTTTTTATTGTACCGTGTAACCTTCTAGTACATTAAGAATATTTAAAATTCAGTACCTTGATCATTAGTTTAGTATAATAAATCAACCAGGACAAAGACATTGTGACTGTATTGGGTAGACCTCGAAGAATTCGGTCTGCCCATTCATTTGTACCCGACTTTCGAATTTTGGAAAAATTTCTTCACAGGAGGTCTTCTTATGACCCCCTGAGTCCGAAATGACCATTGGTCAAAAAGTTTATATATATATGCGTGCGTGCGTCCAGATTCGACTTTTGTCAGCACGATAGCGGCCGCAGTTTCGCTCGGATCGCTTTCAAACTTTGCACGAAAATCAACCATCCAAAAATGAAGGTCAAGTTCGTTAACCAGAGAAATCCGGCCACAGGGGGCGCTAGGGCCTCACTTTTTCTGATTTCAGTTTTTCGACCATAACTTTGTCCCTATACAAAGAAAATCAATCGCGTTCATATCATATGATGTCTTTGATGAATACCTATAACTAATGTAGATAAACCGAAAACCTAACTTCAATAACTTAGGAGTGGGGGTAAAAAAACCAAAAATTTTTGGAAAAAAAATCATAACTTTTATCTGGTAAGCATTGTTACATTACAAGTATTTTTAATAGAAAGGTTATTTTTTATTCTAAATTTAGGTACCAAAAGTTTTTCCGTAACAGGTACCGTTTTTGAGCAATAAAATAAAAACCACTTTTAGCTTGAAAATCTAAGATAGGTAAAACCACGACAACTTTTTTCTGGTAAACATTCCCTCCTCGCAAATATTTTTAATAGGAAAGTTATTTTTTACTCCAAATTTAAGTACCAAAAATATTTCCAAAAAAGATACCTTTTCCAAGAAAAAAAAAATTGCTTTTTTCTTGAAAATTTTTGATGTAAACAACGGCATCATGTGTTATTCTTAGGTAGTAAGTTATATTTTAAAGGAGTTACACACGAGGTCTACCCACGCGTGTCCCCCTGCGGGCACGGATTTTGTGTATATTATTTAGTCACTTTGCCAATGCAAGAATACCTTGAAATGACATACAACATGTAATACTAGTAAAAATCATTTATAATAATAATAAATTATTTTGTAAGCTAGTGAAATAAAGCTATATCAATAATCTGATCTCATAGAATCCAATGCATCCACAACTCCTTCCGTGTTGATGTAATTCATTCATTTTTATTTGTCTCGATGTAAGGACTATAAATATTTATGAAATAATTATTGAAAACGGATAAAGAGTCTTAAGCTTTACAATACACAGACAAATTTAAATTAAACAGTTTCTCTTTCACTGCTTTTATTGAAGTAAGTTATTTTAACATACATATATATATATATATATATATATATATATATATATATATATATATATATATATATATATAACTATTTCATTTGTTGCGTATATACATCCACTCGAGTTTTTGTTTTACATTCTTTAACAATCGCTTCACGTATTTTCATTAGCTTCGCGGAGATAATAAATGTTTCGCTTGTCTGATGAAGTAGGTACAGCTCCAGAGTACTGACCAGCTCTTTGTACCTGTTATTAAAGCTTTTGTGAACCACACTCCAAATATTTTTACATCGTTGATTGCTATTCATAGTGATTTTTATTTTTGTACAAGGATCTAGAGTTCTCTTTATTTTAGTGAAGAATAATGAAATATTATTATAAAAAACACAGAAATGAATTTAGACCAAAATAAAAGTAATAAAACTGTTAGTATTATTACATTACATATATTATTATATATCATACATTTAAGTATAATGTAACATTTTAATTAAATAAATGGAAATGTCTACAACTTTATTACTAAATGTTTTTACACTCTAGTTATGTTAAACTTATTTAAATCTAAACTATGTATAATTAAAATTTTATTTCCTTTAAATTTGTAAAATCAAATATAAATGCGATTAAATAAACAATGCGAGACAAAACGGATTGAGGTGTTGCAGCAAGCTACCGAGCTTCTCGTAAGAATGTAAAATGTAGAAGTGCCCAAATTAGTGTATGTTCGATTTGCTTATATATAAGTACTTAATAGAAGTGTTATATTTAGAGTTTGGATTAAGACAATATATGATAAGTAAATATATTCTTAAACAAACTTGTTAACTACATGATACCAAGCATACAGCATTCTTGGGATCACTTTACACAACATTCGCTTTGATAGCATTCTGCGAAATTCGACTGTCGACTTAAAATGTTTCAATACAAGTTACATTTAGTTTTTTAGTTACATATCAATATATAATTTAGGAATATTTAAAGTTTATTGTAGTTATTACTGCCAATAGAGAACAAAAAATACCCAGAATAATTAATTAAGATAAACTTATTTTACTTGACTAATTAGATATATTATAAAAGTTACAAAAATTAATACATATTGTTTTAAATAATAATTATTGATTGATTGTAATCAAATCCGTTACTGCTTTTAATTATAAAAATTTTTAAGTATTATTATTTATTTGAATAATAGCGCTTTTCATTACAATGTGTTTTTGTATCACATTATTATACTATTTTATAATGAGGTGATAGTTGTTATCACATTGTTATAAGTAACATCGGTTATTTGCGGTTTAGCTGTTTTCCAGCACTCCATTCACAACAACTAAAGGAGGGTATTATGAGACATAAGTTTCACCAGGAAAGAAAACGGTAATAAGACGCATTGCCATTGTTTGCTTAGTAATTATTTTAATAAATATTTCTCATATCTCATATATTGTGACGGTATATATCTAACAATTGTTACTTGAATATACATAGTTATTATAATAGTCAGAAAAATGGTTGAAAATATAATTGTAAAATAGGTAAATTTATTTTGTGAAATGAAAAACCAATAATTTAAAAATAGTAATGTAAGTTGATTAAGATATAATCTTAAATACCGTCAGAAATCGAGAAAACTTTTTGGAAATGTGTAAATAACAATGAATTTGAATTTGAAAGGTTATATTTTATTTTTACGTCTTATCAGTCTTCCGATTCCCGATACTGACGTACTTAACGATAAAACGACAATATGTTTATGTTTTTACTCTATATAAATGATAAATTATTTGTAAGGGCATAATATATGAAGGATTATATTAAAAATATTTTTTATCAATAATATTACAAAAATATATATATTAAATTAATATAACCGCAGTCTATTTGCATGTTATGCTTACACAATTTGAACAGAATATCAATCACGAACCTTTTTTATCCCTTTTTAATTTAAGATCCTAAAAGGGTCGCTGAGTATGATGATATATATAACAATGTATGTCGTTGATAAAAAAATCAACGGCTAAGTACTTTTATATTTTTCATGTCACTACGGGCATTTACAGCAGAATAAGTTTATCAGAACTAATAGTTACTTTTCTAGACACAGTAAAAAATGTTAGTCAAAAAGACCGAATTTTAAATCGTGGAATAAAATATGATTCTGGAAATATTTTAAGATTCCTCATCTTCCTTATTCTCTACTGAATGACTTTATAAAACAAAATTAGCCGATCTGTCAGTCAATCATGTATTGAAAGTACCTGTTTTAAATTGCAGGCTACTACTTGATTCCACACGAATTAAATTTAATACTTATATATTACTACTTTCTTGAATCCAATATC
This sequence comes from Melinaea menophilus ssp. n. AW-2005, assembly GCA_918358695.1. Lineage (NCBI taxonomy): Eukaryota > Metazoa > Arthropoda > Insecta > Lepidoptera > Nymphalidae > Melinaea > Melinaea menophilus. Next base: position 29,683,982 of record OU911042.1, read on the forward strand.
AGTAAAGCCAATCCTTGTGCAAACTGTAATATTTTGTCTAGTTATCTGTACAAAGATTTTTGAAGTATTGACCATAATTTTACCTTAACACTTAATATGCACAACTGTGTGGACCAGTAGGTAGGTAGTACACACACACACAATCACACACACGCACGCACGCACACACGCACGAACGCACGCACGCACGCACGCATGCACGCACGCACGCACGCACGCACGCACGCACACACACACACAAGTAATACAGTAGGTAAAATAATTTGAGATATTTATATATTGCACAATACAATATTTATGCCTAAAAGTAATGGCTATAAACAGCTGTTAATAATGACTATTGACTTAGTTGCCACCAATTTACTTTGATACTATTTTACAAATGTTGGTGGGCTTGTGAAAAAATTGTGTTTTAAAGTAAATTATTTGGCTCATTGTTTAAATTATTGCTAAATATTCATAAAAAGTTTTTTTAATTCCTAATTCGACAAATTTCCTTTGTGAGAAGATGAACTTAGGTACGGAAACAAACAAAATATTCACAAATAGTATTTTTATTACAGAAATAGAGCCTTTCTTTAAATATAAGTATATTCTGTCAAATAGATATAAAAATATTGTTTACCCCGGCTTCGCTTACGCTTAGTTCGATATTTATTGGTAATTTCCAACTTTGATTGCGACTTTATAGACCTCTCTTATATTTTTTCTCTCCTATCCCTCAGTGCGACGGATTGCCTTGAGCATAACATAACAGAATAATTGTGGTTCCATACGGCTTACCTATTTTTATATAATATTTTATTTACATGTATGCAGTGAGTATAACTGTGCGTCCTTTTAAGGTACCAAAACATTTCTTCATTATTGTTTTACCACTATGACGCGCCTTCAAAATATTGAAGATGTAGTCTACACTAAACTTATTTTCGAAGCCTTTATGAGTTTTTGAACAGTCGACATGTCATATTATATTATTTATATTGGTATATTATTATTATATTGTTAATAAAAAGATTCAATAGCAAAAAGAAAAACACAATATAGCTACAATATTAGAGTGAATATATGGTGTTCCCAAGTCAATTCTAGTTGTAGTGTAAGATTGATATCATTAAAGAACTTTTTATTATTAAATTTTCAGTATTTTTAAACCCACTATTTAATACTATAATAACTTATTTAAACAATTTTAAAACGATAAATTTAATTTACAAGAAATGTAACATATATTAAATCGGTAAAATATATTATCAAATACTTTTTATCTAAAGTAAACTATTTAACTTTGTACTACACTCGTCTTAAGAGTTTCGTTTTAAAACGTTGTTAAGCAAAAGCTGTTCGATTTTATATTTCTTTGTGATGGCATCGAGTTTACGTAAAACTTGAGAATATAGATTGGATGTTACTTTTAGACATATTATGTATCTTTAAAGATATAGATATAGACTATAGAATGTAATAAAGTAAAAAGATGAAATAAATATTGGAGTACGGGTAATTTTATTGTAACAATATTCATCCCTAAGTGTTAGAAAAAATCACTTCATATCTTTTAGTTGAGAGAAATATAACGCTTAATCACGGCGAAAGCCTGACCGTTACTCAACTGTAAAAATCATTACCTTTATAGATAAGTATGAGTTTGAATTTCATTGAGCTGAGTGTAAGCGATGCTCCTAACCGTTTGGGAATCAATTTTATGTCGCTACATCACATAAAAACCACTCAGTCGATCTTCATCAAAATTTGCATTGCTGTAGCTCTTGTTGACGGGCTTCTACAGAAAAAACTGATTAGTAAAATCTTGATTTAGTCAAAAGTTATGGTCGAAAAACTGAATCCCCATAGACTTAATTGTTCTCGCTCGCGCTTACCGATCGTCTTCCTCAAAATGAGCTGAGTCGCTTAATCAAATGAAAACTACTGAAGCGATTTTAGTCAAATTTGACACGAATATAGAACTAAGAACTAACTAATAAATAAGTATCTACAGAAAAAAACAATGAAAATAGCTTGATTAAATTAAAATTTATAAAGTAAAAACCAAGAGACTCTTGATTGTGTCGCTCGTAGTGTAACCTTTCATGGTGACAAACTTTTTCAATTAATATTTTTTTATTGTTATTAAATATTTATTTCCTTTTATTCTTTTCTAATGGATTTTCCGGCGCTCAGCTCAATTCCCGCCACGCACGGTGGGTGGATCCTAGTATATAATGTATTTTATAGGTTTCCTTGTTACACTTAAATGAAACTTGTATTTAAATAATACCAGCAAATTATTATTTTATGTTAGCTGTCAGATAGACACTCTGATTTATATTGGCCTTAGTAAGATAAAAGTAAACAATATTGTATTCATGTACTTAGACAATATTTAAGATACTTATATAAAGTTTTAATTAATTTAACTGTTCTTTAATAATAATCCTTCAATTCGCGTAAACACATTTATTGATTTGGAAAAATATACACAAATTTAAAATTTACCATACAATAATACAGCATAGTACTCGTATGTTTAAGAAATATTAAGGGATATCAGTCAAACAGTCGTATTAATTAAATGCGATACCAGCATATGAAAAGAACGCGAATTAAATAATTGTCTAATTATAATCTTAATCTCGGAGCAGACAATACTTTTGTTTATAAATCGATTCCTACGACAAGATTGACCATATTATTAGTATTTTTCATAAATTATGTCTTATATATTTAGAGTTATAGAACTGGATTGATTATAATGTAAATATTTTACTATATTATTCGGATAAATAAGTGTCTAACTACTATTTTGCATTTGATATCATTTAAATAAATTTAGGTTTCTATACTATATTCACTAAAACTTAAAACACTCCCATGTGGTAAAGAATACAGTGCTCAGGCATTACGTCGTATTTTATACCTTTATTTGCTTCTTCAGTATCGACGACGTAATTGGATTTCCTTCATGACTCTGGTATTTGTAATCCAATACTTATTTACACGTTCTTTGCATGATCTTGTTAAGTAAGATAAATATATATTTATTCACGTGTTATTAGATCGTATCTATAAAAATAAAAACATAACATCCGATTAATCTTGGGATAATGAATAAAGTGCTCGATCTGATAATGAACCTTGATGAATAATATCTATTATTAATTTAATTTTTTTACAGTTCATACTAAAATTATTAAATATATATAATTATTACAAATTGACCGAACAACCGAAATAAAAATATTGTTGTTCGACAGGGTCGATCGTTTTAGGTAGACTCCCCTCGGTCGGATCGACAAAGAAAAACTAGCCAGCAGTATTCTACTGGTCATTACGAGTCTTATGACGGATCACTCTGCATATATTGGGTGAGCGGGGAACCACCCCCCCACCCCTATTTCCTAAACGGGGGGTAGCATCAAAAAAACTTTTCGGACAAAAAAGTTTCCTCTTTTAATTTGTTAATTTTCTAAGATTTTTCCGACACTAAAATTTTGCCTTCTTCTGTGACTTTTTTTGGTTTTTAACTTTCAACCCCCCCAACCCTCCAACCTCCCGACCGATTTCCCCCGTTCAAGAACTTAACCTTCATTTTGTCCTTAAGAATTGTATACCAAGTTTGAAAATCCTCCGTCAATATTTGCGACCTGTAGCGTGTCCCAAAGGTTTGCACTTTCACCCCCTCTCCCAGCCCCCCTTTGATATTTACCAAAAAAACGAGATGCTACGTTAGTCCTACTAATTTATCTTATCGATCTGAGATTTTGCCTACGATGAATTTGGACTGATGGATCATATATACATATATATATAGAGGGATATATAAATTTTTTTTTCGACGGATTCTCAATCTCCAGTTCATAAACGGCGTAGTGCCCCTACTCTGGGGTCTGGGTCCCGTCATTGCATCGATTGCAATAGGTAGATTCATCTTTGGAATCTACCTAAAATCATATTTCCTAAATTACACTGTAACGAAATAAAGGCGATTCAACTTGTCGTATATAAAAAGTAAAATATGTAAATTTATCACACAAAGATATCGGAATATATATCCTGTACAAAATCCTCAATATCGGAAGCGTATGCAATATGATATATGGGAGGCAATAAAATAGATGAGAAATTCCATTCACGCGGGTATAAATAATGTTCAAAAACTCATACTCGTAGAGACTTAACGGTTCACTTTGTACATATATATTGACAAATTTAGCTTATAATTTAATTAAAAACAAAATGAAATTCATAAATTTTTAAGATTAACATAAAATAATAATTTTATTTTTTTAAATATCGTAAGGGACCCTTCATATTTTAATGTGGCTAAGGGAAAATACTTTGTAAGATTTGTTCTTTTAAAACATAATTAATATTAAATAGCACCCAGCCATTTTGTAAACATTCTGTAGTCTAATAAAATAATAGAATATAAAATATTATTCTAAAGTAGAGTGCACTGAGAAGTTCACTGCAGTTAATATATTATGACAGATTTACAGAAAACTTGAATTTAACGTAAGTTAAGCTATTTAAGACTAAATAAAGACTAAATAAAAAAATAAGTGAAAATATTTTGTTAAGAGCCTAAGAATAAGAAATAATTTTTATTTAAAAAAAAGCTATGGTATGGGTATAAATTTTACTTTATAACTTTAATGTGTATATATATTAAACACACATTAATTAGTTTGAAGTGACATGTGACAGTGAATTAAACAAAATTAATTAGTGACGTCACGGTTTAAGCAAAAAGAACGATACTCGTTTACCGCATTGACACATATAAGATAATGTAGTAAATGCCAATATATGTTTTAAAGGAAATTTAATTTGAAATTATTATTATAAATAGTTTATTCTATTCCAGTTTTGAAAACAAAAATATTAATTTATCTTTTGACAAATGTCATGTAGGTTTCAACGTAGTTTCGTCCAGTAATCTATAGTATTCACATAGTATACTTGAAGGTTTAAAATAATTACTACGAGATTATAATTCTGTTATTGGTTGTTAAGATAAGAATAGGAATTTTGCAAATAGAACGTTCTATTTTTAAATTAGAGTCCAAAATAGAACATAGGTAAAAATAGGTCACATAGCACCAGTTGGCTTTAGCCTACATAAGTAAGTTACGTTCGTCTGTGGGTACACTGGTATCACTGGTTCAGAATAAAAAAACAAACTTTTTTTAAGCTAACATATTTATCAAATTCGCAGAAATAAACGTGGAAATGAATTAATGAGCATATTTTCTTATTCATTTATAAAAAAAGATTCATTGGAGTAGACACTGATGCTCAACATTGCAATATCAGACTGAATGTATTCACATGTGAGATGCAGTCAAAGCTCATCCCTAGTGGATTAATTTAACTTTCGATTGAAAAAAATAAACAAAACATCAACACAACTTCAAAGAAATAGTTACAATGCAAAAAGTTTTATCGGACTTGCGACCAAACCATGATAAATAGAAAATGGATTTAGAATTTGTTAATAAACTACAAAATTAACCTTTTAAAAACTTTAAGTGTGTTTATAACTCTGCGACTGGCGCTGACTACAATCAAAAACCGTAATAAACATTACCTTTTTGCAACTCTTATTTATCCCGTATTTAATTTCTTTTAATTATTTCTGATATGATTGATATAAAAGAAACATAAAGCTTTTGAATTATAAATTTCTTAGCATTTAGATACATCAATATAAAAAATATTTAAAAATAACATGGGCTTATAGAGATTATGACAGAAAAGATGATACTTTTCTGTCTTAAGTAAAATCTACAATATGAATGAAAGTGGTGTTAACATGTTAGCAAAAAATAACCCCAAAGTATAATATCTATAAAAGGATAGAAGCTAGTAGAAAAAATTGTTTTTGCTGCTAGTTTGTGCAATGAGTGCAACTGGTTTTTTTACCACCTACTTTCATATTCCCTCGACAGAAAATGCCAGGATATTTATTAAACACTACGTCTATCCCAATTCATAGATCAGTGATGCAAATTTTATTCTTAAATAGTCCGCGATGGCAAGCCTAGTTTGCTATTAGAAACCGATGAGGCAGGCTATTGTGTTATATTTTCTTTGCTTAAGGTTTCCATTCCAATACGCGTCGAGTCTTCTGCTATTTTTTCATCTATATGACTTTCTTCTATGTCGCTCTGCACGTCAGCTTCTATTTCATGATCTTCTAATTCATTATCAGAGTCCTTACTGGTGGGTCCATCATCATTTTTTAAATTTTTAGTGGTCAGAATACGGTCTTCGTCTAAATACCTACTCCCCCTTATCGTTTTTTATTAACTATATCTATAGAATATATATAATAAAAACAATAACAATCCCATACCTAGTATAAAAATGCGGAAAAACAATATAAATTATTTTTTATATAATAAAAGCCTTTCTTGCAACTATTTTTCTTATAAATACATCGTATAGTCAAATATTGTCATTGGACAGGGATTCTTACGAATTAAATTGTTGTTAATTTTTCTTCATGTTTCGCATATGAAAAGAGCCTTAAAAAGAATTTATTAAGACAATTAGCTTTAAATTAATTTATATGAATTATATAAATTAATTTATAATTTACTTAGCACGTCATAAATATTAATAGAAAATTCGTATTTGTTAACAAATTACTTTAGAATCTTGTACAAGGAAGTATGACACTAAATAAAAAGTGAAGTTGACAAAATAAATTAATGTATATCAGGAAATTTTAATACATATATCCACCAAGTACAGCGCATCAGTGTTTTATTTCAAAATATGATAATAATTTTTACCTTTTAATTATATTTGTTATAAAATAATATATTGTAACAGAAAATAATAAATAAATAAGTTGTATTAAAAAAAGAAAAAAGTTAACCTTTTTTGATATATATTGATTCCGCGAAAACATATGAACGTCAATATTTCGTTGGATCTTATTATCTATCCTGTCACCTCATGTTCTAAATTTATTAGCTACTCTAAAAAAAGAAAACGTTTTCTTTTTCTCATAGATCACTTTGTTCTCAAAGTATTAAAGTATTAAAGTTTGCAAGTAACGGCAATGTCATTAATTATTTGAATATTCTATGCAACAACAAAAAAATATAGGTATTATTGGCATAAAGTGGGTGTTATAAGAAAAAATACTTCCGTGCAAAACCATCAATTGTAAATATATACAAGATAAGAGATAATTACGGCTAATTTACAGAAAGGATGTAGTGAGAAGTTTTTTGCACCACATTTTCTATTTCAATATAATGTGTAATATATTTTCCCCTTCTTCGGGTGAACTCGATAGCATCGTAAAGAGCACGGAAAAGACGAACACAATTCAGTTAACAAAGATTGCTTTGAAGGCGGAACTTTCGAACTCTATGTAGTTCAAAATATAGGTAGATGTAGGTTTTTAATGTTTAAAGTTACAATTGCATACAAACAAAATAATTTCAGTTGGTGTAATTTTATTTTAAACTTAGACTTCATCCCAGACATAGTAGGTTTAAATCCATCTCGTGCATATATGATGCATGTAATTTGGTATATGACGTAGGCGTGACGTATATAGGGTGTCTCGTTCCTATGTGAGGGTATGTACTGATTTCGGTATCGCCTTAATTATGCATTGAATTACTATCTGTACTTATAGAGCAATTAGTTAATAAATTATGAATAACTATTTTTTAATAATTTTTTACTCTTATAATTTTAGTCACACATTAAAATTTTTATGATGTTTGTCAGTGATTAGGTTGATTAATTACCTGTTGATAGGAAATTCATAAGACTTTAATAGTCTGTGACATTTCGTACTATTATTTCGTATAGGAGGCACAAGGAGGTTTTAGACTTGGAAGAGGGTGTGTGATCAGACTTTTTCCCTCCGCATGATCACGGAGAAGTTTTTGGCCAAAAACCAAAAGGTTTTGTGTGGTTTTGTGGATTTGGAAAAGGCCCCGGTACAATGTGAGCGGACCCTTGCTATAGGCTGTAAAGTCTCATTACAGAGATCACTTAGCCTGTGTGCGAGTAGGAGCTGGCATGTCACCCTGTTTTGACATCCAATCGGGTGTTAAGCAAGATTGCGCTATGTCAGCTTAGTTGTTCAATTAGTAGTTGTATAGTTGTCCCCAAGGCGTGAAAGACAGTGACATGGGAGTGAAAGTAGGTGACCTTAAGGTCAATTGCTTGCTATATGCAGATGATGCAGTGCTCATTGCATCATCAGAATGCGATTTGCAGGCATTGGTCACCACTCTGAAAGATGGGTGTGAAAATAATGGTCTAAACCTAAATGCAGATAAGACGAAGGTTCTGATATTTGAAAGAAATGAAGAAAGAACAGAATGTAAGATTAATGTGAATGGTAAGATAATAGAACAAGTGAATAAAGCGGTATATTTGGGAAGTATGTTTAGCAGAGATGGAAGATACAAAATGGATGTGGAAAGGCGTATTGCTGCCAGTAACAGAATCAACGGTGCTTTGGCTGCATTGTTGAGACGTTGAAACGTCAGCATAGCTGCACGTTTGGCTGTACACAATGCGGTTTTGAGACCGACGCTATTTTACGGCAGCCAAACATAGGTAAAACATAAGAAGAATGTAAGAAAGATGAATGCTATGGAGATGAGATCTCTTCGCAGAATATGTGGAGTCAGTCTAGCTGACCAAATCCACAATGAAGAGATCCACAGAATGGCAGGTACTAGCGAAGATGTCACGGTGAGAATGTAAAAGAACGTGCTCAGGTGGTTTGGGCACGTCGAACGAATGATTGATGAAAGAATGGTAAAAAGGATTCAAATAGGAAAAGTGAGCGGTAAGAGAGACAGAGGGAGGCCTCGACGGACCTTCGAAAATACAGTATCTATGATACTGGAGGAAAGTCACGTAAAAAGCATGAGAACCCCCCGGAGAGCATGTTCGAAGAGGTTGATGTTTGAGGCCGAGGTGAAAGAGGTATGCAGGGACCGCAGCGGTTGGTGCTCCGTCGTCTTTGGCTACTCCGCAAGAGATATGGAGTGAAGATAAATAAATAAATAAATAACAATATAACGTTACATAAAAGTGTTTACTAACATAAAAAGATTTTATTAACCTTATCTAAAAAATAAATTGAAGGCTTTTCATACACTAATAACATGTAAAAAAATACTTGCAAAAATTATGAAGATCCTAACACCATATATTATTTAAAAATGTTTCATAATAAAAAAAACAGGCATCATATTTAATTCAGTATGTTTGTCAATTACGTAAAAACAGACGTGGAACTGAATGAACGATCATCGGGCTGATATTTATCACTTTATAAAAAAGTAATTCATTGGCGCGTCAGTATCTACTGATACTTATCATTGCAATAGCAAACTGAATGTATTCACTCATGAGGTGCAGTCAAACCTTATCGCTAGTGGATTAAACATTTAGTCTGAAAACAAGTAAATATAAAACAAATACTACTGTTACAGTACAGTTAATTCTCTCGTTTTCCAGACTAAAATATGATACCTATTAAAATAATTTATAATTTGTTTGTTAAAATACAGAAAAGTAGACACTTTTCTGTATTATGATTCAGTAAATCGCGCTAGTTGTAAACAAAAACCAAGGCAAGCGTTTACATTTTCAAAATCGTATTTACTAAATGCCTATGAATTCATTATATTGTTTTTCATTTTAAGTATCTGATAAGAGTCTTAAAAAGATTTTATTAAACTAAGTTAGCTTACTAGCCGTTATGCTTATTTCGTAATAAGTAAATATGAAATATCATCTTTACGAGTAATAAATTATTCATAATCATATACTGTAAACAAAATTGGAAATTTTATCTTTGAGTTTAGGTAAACTTCTTTTGAATCTTGAGTTGACTGCGATTCTTTAAATATATATATAATCTCGTTATAAAAACATTTCCAGTAGCCAAAAAGTTAATTTATGTTAGATGATGAATTCATTGTTTTAAAGACAAATTAAGTTTTTAATTTTAAGAAATCGTTTGTTATTTAACTTATAATAAATATTAAATAGTTACAATTTAAATCATGATAACACAACAAAAATAATTAGAAAGGTTATAATTTAATTCTATTTACATTAAGCAATGGTTTGAATTTTGAAATCAATACAATATTTATCAAAAAATAAAAATAAAACCTACCATAAATAAAATATCCCAAACATTCAAATAATAATGAATTTCATAGTAAAAGTACTCCCGGTGGTCGGAGAGTGCCATTTCATGTCGGTCTCTGCTTTTTCAATCAACGCAGAGCTTTAATGAAGCGTATGGGGATTCTTGTCTTTTGTTTTATAAAGCGGTAAAAATATATACTTAATTACTATTGTACTATTTTTAACAACACAATACATTAATTTTATCGAGTGAGATAAAAAGGTTTGTATTATAAAAACACATACTTTATAACTTATTGAACTTATTGTCCACGTATCTAATTTAATATTCCTTCTTATACAAATTCATTTGTGGTGAAAGAAAGAAAGAAAGAAATAATAAATAATATTGAATCATGTATTGACTTCATTCAAAATTAAATAATATTCCTGTGAGGTTTCACCGTCAATGTAATAGTTATAATTTGTAATGTTAGATTAGGTGATATTTTTATTTTACCTACAATAATGGCGATATTTAAGTAATTTTGTTGTTACTGCTCCCTAACTAAGTTGTATTGTTACAGAGAGATCAGTATATTTCGTACGTTTTCTTGAATAATGAAACAATTTTTTTTGTATAGAACTCACCTTTTCCAACAAACTTTCAGTTGTAAATAAACAGAAAATCCTTCAGTAAATAACAAAGCGGTCGATAATTAAAAAGTTGGTCACATTTTCTTGTACCTGTACACTCTACATACAGACTACATCGTGTATTCGCAGTGAGCTGCAACCACTCGTTCCGCTTTGCTTTGCTTTCGATTTTTCATCGTATTTACAGATTTCTATACACGATTTTTGAATTCATAACAACCTTTTGATCAATTCAGGCAGTATTTAGCTATCAAAATATAAATATCCAGGTACACTACACTAGTATGTAAGTAAAAGTGTGATCCGTTTTATTAGAATACATTTTGTAAATGTTTTAAAATAAGCCTACATTATGGAAGTTTTAATATAGCATATAGCATTATTTTAAACTGAAGACGTAGATTAGTAGTTTAATTTCAAACTATTTTGAGTTCTTAATATTGAAACGGTATAACTTTTTCCTAATCACAAAAATACAATATATCAAAATAAAAAATAATATATTTTGTACACATGTAGAATATCATAATATAATTATAGGGACTTTTCAAGATACATCCTGCTTAAAAGCTAATATAAAAAAAATACTCTTACCAATTTAATTGTAACTTAATAATAACATAATTTATGTAAATATAACGCTTATTTTACTATTTCACTTTATAGTTATATTAAAATCAGAAAATAAGCCGAAAGTACTTTAAATACCTGTAAATTGCATAACTAACCCATTGTTATCGAGACACTCGTATTTGCTATACCTCGTTAATTACTAGGTGTTGGCAGATTAAATAACATTTGTTATCTTAGCGTATTTAAATTGTTATTAAGAATCCAAATCCAAAATTCTAAATATTGTCAATGCGAGTAGTATTTGAACCGTAGTTCTACCAGAGTAGTGAACTCTAAATCATATTACAGTTAAATATAACTTATTATAGTTGTTTTTAACTGTTGTCGGCTTTTAAAATGCTTGCTCACAAAGAAACGTTTTTATTAAAATATATAGTCTTTTGAAGATGAAAATCATAGGATTGTTTCAGTATTTTGATATGAATTATAATGTTGAATATTATTTATAATAAATAAAAGAACTCTACATAAATCTAGCTTATTTTACTTACTTTTACACTAGATCTTCTTTTTCATATACTTTTCACACGATAAAAATATAAAATTTGTATTTTTTTTTAATATTGAGTATCGTTTTACAATATAAATTATAAGAAAGCGTTGTGCAGCAATTCAAAAAAATCTATTTTTTTTGAATTTTTTTATTTACTAATTTTGTTTTTTTAAATAGTTTTTATTATTTTATTAAATGAAAATCGTTTGGACTCCCGCAAGCAAAGCGCCAACGAAGCGCTATCAGCGCTGCAAGGGACAGTTTGATAGTGATTCATTAGTGCTTTTTCTACCAGGTTTCAGTAAATACTCGTATATTTTCATAGTGTTTCATTTCTCGTAGTTGGGAATGTTGTAAAATTATACTTTATACTAGTGTACACGAATGGTGAATAAAACCACAATAAAGCTTTAAATATATTTTTAATATCGCTTTAATATAAACTACATGATGAATTGATAAACTATATGTAATAGTTAAACGTAACATATTTATCATATGTATATCCGCTTACAAATAATATCTGTATACCTGGCCTACCTTTTATAATAGTTCCAGTTCATTCAATAAAATATGTTTTTATTTAGTATACTTATTACATAAACTAGTAATCTATACCAATTTGGAATATGGCGTATGATGTATTTAAAATATATTATATAATATTTTGCATTTTATTTAAGCTTCCTTTAGAAGTTTGAAATGGAACCTAATATAGCAAACTATAAATCATCTTACACACGTGGTATAAATCATATGAGGGTAGAGGCGGCCAATGTAATAAAAGTGTCCGTATCCCCGCCACGAGCACCCTGAGTATGCAGTATGTACCCAATATACGATATTTTAGTCAAATCTGTTCCTCAATTTTGAAATGGGCTGTTTTTGTAAGTATTTTACCAAAATAATCTGCCCCTTAATTTATCATAAATCGTCTTATTGAATTGTTTAAATAATTCTTTGCCATATTATAGTTCAGACGTTTTATAAAGGCTGAAATACATTTTTAAAAGTTTTATAATGAATTTTAATTGAAATCATATATTTAAGAATAGTTGGGCTATAAACCCGTATCTGTCACCCGTATCTATTTGTCGTCACCTTAATTATATAAATCTGTTGAGGGGTTGGAAAGCTAAGGTAATAAAGAATACTACAAACAAACAAGATACGCGCGAAATATATAACCCTCTACTTACAATCGGGTAATAAAATATATTCATAAAAGCCAATTCCGATTCTAATCAAAGGTTGTTCTGTGGCGTCCATCAATTTAATATTAAAAGTAGTCTGGGTTCGATGACGGAGGTATTTCCCGACGATCCATTAAACCCGATAGAATAGAGTACAATAAAATATGAATGCTGTCTCTCCTTTGAATAGATAAAATATACTCTTATTATAAAATATTATAGCAGCTACTACTGTACCAATGCTTAACTTATTTTTTAAAGACCTAAATATTTTTATACTGCACAAGTTCCTTGCTTTAAAGTAATCTTATTAAAAAAAAATTATAACGTTAAAATAAACTGATATGACATATATTATCAGAACCAATACTAATTTTATTATGCAAATATAATATGAACATAATTCATGACGCTCAGTCACGAATGTTATGAGATATTGATACTTGGAATGATATCAGTTCGTGAGATGTCTCTACCTATAAATACAGAATATAAACATATTTTTTACATTAATAATGTAAACTATCCCTATTGTGTTATTTTTTTATATTAATTGCCTTAAATGTGTTAAAAATTAAGTCCAAATTTGATTACTCACGTATGACATTAAATATAATCTCTAAAAAAAGTATTCTCTGCCAGATGTCAGAATTTGTTTATAGCAATAAAATCGTGCCTAGTTAACAATATGTATCATCAAATGTAAATAAAGAAGTTCTATTTTTCTAAAAGGTCTTTATGATATTGTATTTTTTCTGATGACACTTCGCTTATTTTAAAATTTTAACGTGATAAGACTAATTATGACGAAGTAAACAATACCCTGTCAAGTGTTCTTCATTAGTTCAAAATTAAAAGTTGCCTTAAATGCTAAGCAAATTAAATGCATAAAGATTACACTTCCTTATTCCTAAAAAGTAAAAAATGTAGAAACCCAACACATTCGAGATTCGAGAACATTCGAGAGTTTTTAGTGAATCTAAATTTGTGGAACTTAAGTTGTTGCCTCATTTGCATGGGTGATATTATAATGTATACATATAACACAAATAGTTTTTATTTAAAAAGATTTAAAAGTGCGTGTTCATATCTACTTGAATAAAGACATTTTAAATTTTAAATATATATTTCAACGTAGCGTAATATTGCGGGTGAACTCGAAGGTGTCGTAAAGAGCACATCAAAGTCGAACATAAATTTATATTTAATATATAATTTCTTTACGATTGCTTTGGAGGCGAAGCTCTTGAAATGAATGAGACGTACGGTATCCCAACGGTGATAGTGAAAGTTCGGTCCGTATTGATGTTTTTTGATTCTGTATTAATAAAAAAAATAGCTTTTTAAGTTAGTATTATTATAATTGAGACTAATCTGAGCCTTTTATATTATTATGAAATTCTTTGATAACTAAGAGCCGGATTTATTTGATAAACTCGATTAATAAATACTAGATATAAAAATTACATGAATATTTGATGATAAAAATAATATTTATTATTACGATGTGCGTCATACATAACCAGGAATAACATTTATGCTTGCTGTCATAGTAAATAAGTAATTGTAATAATCTTATATACGACTATACACCCGGATCTGAGCATATAAACACGTTCAGTAAGTTCCTAGATTGAAATGTAATATTTCTTTATATTTTGTAATATTACATTCAAAAATAGTCTCACACACCCTCAACAAAAGTATTTAGGCATATAGCACATACAACTTTTTTATTAAAAACCTAAAGAATTGCTGTTCACAAATTGAACACACAAACAACTATCAAAGCTTGGTGTGTTTGCACACTGACTTACACATTACACACAACAACATATACCTACTCTTAGCGAGCTGTAAGTACTCGTTCTGCTTTGCCTCACATTTGATGTTCCCTCCTTTGCATAGATTTTCAACCTTGTTTTTTTGTTGTAAAACAACGTATCGTTCTGTACCAAAGTATTCATTTTGATAAAATGAGTATTGAGCTGCAGCCTATTTGAAATTTTTCATGTATTTTACATAAAAAGGTTTCTAAAAAAATGTGTAATATCTACTAAGTCACTAAGTTACTCGTTAAGGATGCAGAGGTACAAATTTAATAGTGTTGAACTTTGTGTATGTTGGAATAGCTTGTAAGTGAGTACGTAATGAAAGTGTTATTATTTAGAGTTTGGATTAAGGTAACAAGGTAAAGGTATGATAAGTAAATATATTCTTAATTTAGTTTTTTAGGTAGATTCCATAGATGAATCTACCTATTGCAATCGATGCGATGACGGGACCCAGACCCCAGAGTAGGGGCGCTACGCCGTTTATGAACTGGAGATTGAGAATCCGTCGAAGAAAAAAATGTATATATCCCTCTATATATATATGTATTTATGATCCATCAGTCCAAATTCATCGGAGGCAAAATCTGACTTCACAGGTCGATAGGATAAATTAGTAGAACAAACGTAGCATCTCGTTTTTTTGGAAAAAGTGAAAGGGGGGCTGGGAGGGGGGGCGAAAGTGCTAACCTTTGGGAACGCTACAGGTCGCAAATATTGACGGAGGATTTTCAAACTTGGTAACTTGGTATACACATTCTTGAAGATAAAATGAAGGTTAAGTTCTTGAACGGGGGAAATCGGTAGGGGGGGTTGAAGGGTTGGGGGGGTCGCAAGTTAAAAACCGAAAAAAGCCACAGAAGAAGGCAAAATTTTTGTGTCCGAAAAATCTTAGAAAATTAACAAATTAACAGAGGAAACTTTTTTGTTCGAAAAGTTTTTTGATGCGATCCCCCGTTTAGGAAATAGGGGCGGGGGGTGGTTCCTCGCTCACCCAATATATGCAGAATGACCAGTCATAAGACTCGTAATGACCAGTAGAATATTACTGGCTAGTTTTTCTATGTCGATCCGAGCGACGGGAATCTACCTAACACGATCGACCCGGTCGAACGAGGTATTTTAATTTAAATTTTTTTATACAAGCTTATTAACTCTATGATACCAAATATACAGTATTCTTGGGATCACTTCATACAACATTCGATTTGATTGCATTCTGCGAAATGCGATTGTCGACTTCGAATTGTTCCAATACAAGAGACATTGAGTTTGCATGTCAAAACATAATTCAGGATTATTAAAAGTTTAATGTAGTTATTACTAACAAGATATAATTAAAATTTTATCACAACAATTAATTAAGATAAACTTATTTTACTTAACTAATTAGCTAGATTACACAATAACACATTTATACATAATCTTTGAAATAATAATTAGTGATTTTAGTAGTTGTAAGTTGTCTTGGATGTTTAAGTATGATAATATCATAATTTAAAAATGGCGGCTTATGATTAGACGACAGATGTTTCATTTACAAAACAAATTAATAAGTGTTTCACAATGTTAACAGGTAAAATTGATATAGTAAGTAAACAAATCGGCGATAGTCTATGAAACAATAATCGTAACATTTTCAGGTTCGGAAATTGTTTCATCGTCAGCATTCAATTAACGAATTTCACACAGTTTGTTTCATACATTGAGCGACGCCAACTTCAAAAAGATATTATCGCGAGGAGGGTTTTGTGAATCTATTTAATATGATTCCTGTTTATTTCATTGATTGCGTACCAGATAAATTATTCCCCTTATTTGTTTTTTGTAAAGAAAACTCACATTCGTTACATGTTTAACAGTAAACATTAATTAATTTTTCAATATTAAAGTGTTTAATAGATATAGGGCTGGCAATATATTATTTTAGTTAAAAACTCAACGCATTGTGTTAGTTTTAAATTCATATTCAAAATAAATATATTATTAGGAACATATTTTATTACAAGGAAGATTATTCATGTGCAGTTTATATTATTAGTAATAAGTTATAATCAACTATGACTTTGCAGAACTGATAACAGGAGATTATAAAATAGACACTTCGACGTATAACATAACGATTATTACTTTATATTAAATATCTTCTTTTATAACCCATGTTAGTCGAATTTATATTGACAAGGTTTAATAAAACTGAATTTTATTTATTTGTAGTACATGACCTGTAGGTGTATGAGAAAGAAAGATAGAGAGGGATTAAAATTAAAGTTTACCGGAAAAATAAATGTAGGTTCTAATCGTATCTTATTAATCTAATCTAGTAAGATTAACTGATTTTTAATCAAGTGTTAAACGTCTGCTTCTCCTCAAGTTACTCGGACATTAAAACATATTTTTGGTACAGTTATAAAATCAACAGCAGTCTTATATCTTATATATATGTCAACTATTTCGATGTGAGTACATTAATAATTATAAAATTGTAAAAATAATGTTTTTGTTAAAGAGAATAATTTATATATATTATCAAAATAAAAGAGCCTGCAACTCAAAATAATTTAAACTGTAATAATTCAGTAGCTTTAGCAATTTATTAAGAAATTATCGGGAACTCTGACGTGGTGTGATATAAAATTATTCTCAGGGGTATCTAACTAATAAATCTAAGTGAACCTGAAGGCTATTTCAATTATGGTAAATATTATATAATGTATTATTAATGGCGGAGGTCAACATATCGGTTCTTGTTGCAATGGCGAGAAGCTCACACTCAAATAACTCTTCGGAACATTCCCCGTTGTAAATGCGATTGAAGACGCATAAATAGGCTACGTCTCTACGCAATACCAGAGAGTCCAACCATTTGCAGGGCACCGAGACGCTTACAATTCGGAAGGCTCTCCGTTGTATCCGCATAACAATGTTTGATGTTTGAATCCGACATATCACTGATGTGCAGGAGGAATAGAGTTCGATAGCACGCAGCCTTGGAGTGCGCAGCCTGTGATATTTAGAATAGTAGGTTACGATAAAGGTTTTTTGTATAAATTTTTTATCTATAAAAAATTATATTGGCAACACACTTATTAATTTAACAAATTAGTAAAAAGTTTAAAATATTTAATTCTTTTTCTGGCACATGTTACACGATTATTATCGTCAACTGTAGACAAACAGTCTTTAGATTTATTATTACTAAATAATTTATCACTTGATCAAAGTTGATAAACGAAAGTAATTTAATTTAATAAATGAAATTATAATTGAAATAAATATAAACTAACAAGTTACACCAACAAAGCTTTCGGATATTCTTCAATACATTCTCAGATTCCAATGTGATATGTTTAAAAATATTGCACCGACTTTTAATTAATTAATCAATTTAGTTAACCATTCTTCTACGCATGGGAATATAATATATATCATAAAAATATTTCAATAAAATGACTTCCAAATTAGTTTTATATTATAACAAACATTTTGATTACTTAATTTTGTAGAGATTGAATTTCGACCTCACAGTTGTACAGCTTCTCAGTTGAGTAGGTATACGATATCGAATATATTCATTGAAAATATAAACAAATCCTTATCGAAAGTTCTATTTTAATATATAATATTTAAAAAAGTTGCGTTTTTGTGAAACATCAAATAAAAAAACGTATTATAAACGTTTCATAAATACACGCAATATGAGTAATACGTTTCTCTTATATACGTAAATATGATATATATATATATATATAAATATATATTTACTCTATTTCCTATTGTTCCATTTTACGTGTTTTTTTATCTTCATAAATTAATGAAATGAGTTTTCACCTTTCCAAAATATATTGCAATTCTAATAGCCAATTGAAAAGTCAACAAGTTGGTTTATATTTATAATATTACATAAGAAATATCTGTTTTCAAAACCCGCATGTGTTGTTTTTTAAATTGTGTAAACTATAAAAAAACGAGTTCATAACTACAATTTAAAATGTGGTTAAGAGATATTTGAGCTATTCTATAAGATGACATAATAAACGTACCTGCATCATATTGAAGTATTATAGTTATGAAAGCATTCCACGTCTAAATTAAGGAATATTAGGATAAAACATATAATGGACACATATTGTATTATTTATCTACAGGGTGCTCGTAACGGTAGATGTAGAAACACTTTTTCTCATATGGTTCACTCTCTAGATGGGTAATAACTGTTTTTATTTCTTTAAAGTTTAAGCGAGCTGCAAAATACTATATAATATATTTTTAATATAACACTGATTTCATAATTTCAAAATGGTATAATTATTTGTTTATGTATTCGACGTGTGATAAGACGAAAATACATTTTATTGAATTAACTGCTACAGACTGCTATGAAGTTTGGAGTTAAGATTTATTATATTGATTGACGTTATATAGATGTTACGAGTATATTTGGAACTTTGATGCAGTTATTAATCTTCTTTATATAAAAGCATATGATGCGTGTAATACGATAAAATATACTACTATACTAATTAAAATATACTATAGTCAGAAATGTGATGTTAAAAAATATATAAATAGTTCATATTGGTTATCTAATTAACCATTTTTAAACTTAAATAATTTTATTGTATTTACAAATATGAGTAAAGAAGTTGAATAGTTGAAATTATACGTAAATATTATCCGTAAGAACATTTTACCTGTTTGATAAGAGCTTTTTAAAAATAACTGGACGGTTTTTTATTGTAATGAAACGAAATAAAATTGTTCCTTACAGCGCTGATTGCGCTTTGTTGTTGCGTCGCTGGCGGTTGTTTAAACAATGTTCTGTTAATAAAATACTTTTAAAACTTCGCAGTGACTTCTTTATTTCTTCACAAAGCCTTCTTAAAATATATATTTAAGAAGTTTATATCTATAGTAATATTATAAAGAGGTCGGATGTTTATTTGTTTGTTTGTATCAAATAGGCTACTGAATCGATTTTAGTCATTTTATCACTAATAGAAAGCTACGTTATCAGGAAGTAACATAGGCTTTAATTGATTGTTAGTAAAATAAGATATGTTTAAAACACGTTATATAAAACAAAAAGTAAAAAATTGGGTTTTGCTTAAATGGTTAAAGATAGGACATTATGATGTACTTATGAATTTTAGGACAAAAAAGTTCTGCAAGGAAATTCGAGAGGAGCTGTATCTATCTCTAATAACTAAGCCAAAAAAAATGCGTTTTTATATAAAAAATAAATAAATAAATAACTACTGCATTTTTTGGATTAATTCCTTATTAAATGAATGTATTACATGGATAACATCAAGTAGATATTTTTATGTCTTTACATCATTAAAATTAGTTAATTCTTTGCGCAAATATCACTTAATTATAAAAATTTAATTGCAACTATCATGAATATAATAATGCCATACACGAACCGCTTCCTCGAGCCACGATGTTCACTTCAACTTTATTTTCAATATCTTGAAAGTAAAGTTAACTCTGTTATTTTCTAATGTTTTATGAACTGTTACGCCCCCAAAGCGGCATATCGACCTAGCCAGTAATGCTACCATTTCACATTAATTACAGTTTGTTGTTATTTTAGACAATACCTGCGGAGCGTTTGTAAGTAAGAACTGTTAGATTAAAGTCATATAAGATAAATGAATACACTTTGAAATATACTGTATAATAAGTAATAATAAATAAAGAGGCTTTTTTTATTAGTCACCTAATATGTTAGATCCTTATCTATATCAATTTAATGAAATGCAGTTGCCTTGATTCTTTATCTTTTTCTTATTTTGTTTCAATGATTGTTGTATTTTACATTTTTTTTTGCTATTTTGTGAAAACCAATTAATAAAAGTAATAAGATGTCAATAATTAACAAATTTTTCTCGGGCATACTTACAGCTTCTTATACTTAACGTACTCGTACTTACGGTTCGTGTGGATGGATAATTATTATCTTACGGATTTTGTAACACAATGTATTTTAATTTAAACTTTTATTATTTATCATTTATAATAAGTTATTTTTTTCATTTTGATAAAATTTTTTGAAACATTTTTTA
The DNA here is from genome assembly GCA_918358695.1 of Melinaea menophilus ssp. n. AW-2005. Taxonomy (NCBI): domain Eukaryota; kingdom Metazoa; phylum Arthropoda; class Insecta; order Lepidoptera; family Nymphalidae; genus Melinaea; species Melinaea menophilus. The sequence goes on from OU911042.1 coordinate 29,704,992, forward strand.
TTATTAGTATAACGTATCTCACATTAACAACAAAAAAATCATGTTTTCCTTTACATCCACAATTTTTACATCTTGTGAATTCTTTCTTTTTTATATATTCAGGTAAATGGTCGACATTATGAAACTACATATCAGTTAATGTACTTAATTTATCAAGATATCGTCATAGTTTTGATGTATTAGTTGGCTTTAAATTTTTTATTAGCAATACATGTTTGAGAAAATAGTTACAGAATAAATAATGTCCTGACTCCCATGTATTATTTTAAAAAGTAAAATAACTTAAGCAACAAATGCCCATATCTTATAACATTATTGTAATTTTTTTGTATACCTTCTTATTAAATTTTGATGTAATGGCGTTACCATCATTAAAATCTTTTTTTGACTTAGGCTAAAATCTGTTTTGATTGCTATATCAGTCCTAAATATTTAATTACTATGTATATTAAAATATCATAACTTGCACGTTATCTACGGTCTGAAACAGCTTGTACGATTTCGTCGTCTGACAAGTAAATTGCATTTTATAAAATGTAGAGGAAATTATTATAAACTTGTTAGAACACATACTCTTAGTAGCCTAAAATGAAATAAATATGGTGCATTTTATCATGGTTTTATTTCGCATGTACTGTATATATTAATTACCTATTTAAAACTATTTTTCATTGAAATTTACCTACAAAACCATTGCATTTTTTAAAAATTGTCCTTTATATGAACAAAAGAATATCTATTATTAAGAAAAAAATACTTTAACAAAATAATTATATAAAGTGAAATCAAATATAAATATACACTTGTTTATTTTTGAAGACCAATGTCTAGTGTATTTTTTATAGTTATTTATTAAAAACAGCCGTCAAATAGTCTTAATATAAAGTCATAAAGTTATGTAACATGTATTATTAATAAACCTCCAGCCACTAGTTATTTTACATTAATTAATTATTCACAAAAGCCATTAATTATTCTTCTTTAAATTCTTTTTATAATAAAAAATATATTGTATATTTTTTTATTTTATAAAAAGAATTAAAATACAATATCGTTGAACGTAACAATAGACATCGCTTGTGGCGCAGTTTTTCTTGTCGCTGAAATACTAATTATATAATATATAAATTATTTGATGCCAGTTGTAGTTAAAGTATAGTGTAGTTATTTATGAAAAAAGTCATCATCATTTATCAAACGTATCTAATTATAGATATGAATAATAATACACTATTTTGATAACAAATATATTGTAATAATAAAAAAATATAATAAATATTGTATTAAATTTTACAATAAATTTAAAATTTTAATATGCTTAACATATTTAAATGTTTATGCCTCTAAATTATATAAGATGACATTAGAAATATAGAATGTACAATTAACAAAAAAATTATCTACACGAGCAGGAATCTAACATGAAGCAACTTGAAATATTATCCCGTTGCTTGCGATTTAACTTGTCGCGTCGCTTCTTCCATATCCGGTGAGCATATGAGTCAAACTGAAGAAGACGTAATTTACCCGCGACGGATCCAACCCTCCAGGTTCGGCATTATCTCAATGATGTAAGCAATGCACTTCAACGGTTGTCAGAGATGCAGCTTCGTCCTTCCCACTGGCGGATACGCAAAGAGTTCCTAATTCCGTCTGGATATTCATTTTACGTTGGATGTAGAGGAGAACGCCCTAAAAGTATGACACGAGCATCTCGTAAACGGTCACGGATCATGCTACTCTCGCATAGAGGCGACAGATTCACCCCGCAGTATCCCAATAATTAGACAGTAGTCTGTGCAACTTCTATATCTTCTTCATCCGAGGCACTGAGTGGCCACTAAACTTCAGCGGCTATACCAAGGGAGGCCAAAATAAATCTGGAACAGCCCCAATTGGACCTAAAGATTACATACATGAATTAACGAGCTGGGAGATCGTAAATAAAATGTCATATATTATAATCATGCAACCTGTACATAAATTTTCACTCAGACGTTCCGGAATACATTAGATAATAATCAATAGATAAGCATTAAGTTTAAAAAAAAATTAAGATGATTGTACGATTATGAAATATATAGCATGCTTTTTTCGCTTATTTTTTTTAACTTTATTTTTAGTGCTTTTCATATTGAGGCTCCCTAGAAGTTGTTAAAACAAGTAGGTAGCATGTGCTCAGTAACACACTTAAACAATTAAGTTTTTATATTTTAATTAAATTGAAATTGTACATTACTTCCATACTTTTATTTTTTTTAATAGTTATTTATTTATTTAGCTTCACGCCATATCCCTTGCGGAGTAGCCAGAGACGACGGAGCGCCAAACGCTACGGTCCCTGCATACCTCTTTCGCCTCGGCCACAGATATTAATTCAAACTTCTACATACATGCCCTCCGGGGGTTCTTCATGCTTTTTAAATGTAAAATTGTAATTTTCTGATTATACATATTCTAAAGTCTAAGATATTCTCATGACAATAGACATTAGACCATGGTGTTTTGCTATAGATTTTGCTAGTAACCGTCACTTACGAACTTCGAGACAGTTGCATAAGGATTTAACGTCAATCAATTTAAAGATGCTTTGATTGCTGATTACTATCAGCGGTTTATAAAAATTACATTGCTTTAATATTTAATTTATGTTGAACATCATGTAAATAAATTTCGCGTACCTTGGAATATTTATTTACCGTAATGGTTTATATCACGAGGAAATAAAATCGGTGAGTTTCACAATTTGAAAACGATTCAATAATTTTCACTACATATTATTTGTCTCCCCACTTTTTGAACGCGAACATTTTTACAATTATTTTATATTCACATCTTGTTTTCATTAAATCAATTACGTCATTAAAGTTACCTAGGAGCAATAATCCTTAGTGTTTGACTTGCTTTGCTGGAATTTTTTAATATATATGTTAGGCCCAAAGACCGAAAACGCTCATTGGACGGAAAAAACGGTCACAACGCGTTCTGGCTGTCTTCAAATGCGCAGAATGCGTTTTGGCTGTTATGAAACGCTCGAAACGCGTTCTGGTAATTGTCGAACGGCCAAAACGCGTTTTGTCATTCGTCAAGCGCTCAGAACGCGATCTTATTGTTTTGATTATCTTAATCTTAAAAATAATTATGATATAGTTTAAAGGCTTTTATAACAAAATTCACTACCTATTTTTAATTTTTCGCGTAGGTATGTCCTCCGTTAAGAACCTTAATGATCTTTTAACACAGTGAAAAATATCTTCTTAGCGATTGACGGAAACTCCGGTGAGATCTCTTTTAAAGACTCTTTTTAACAGAACATGTTAGATTGTAATTACACAGTATATAATTGCTACCGTTAAAAAAAAACAAAAAAATAAATTTAATAATGATTATTATGTTCGTACTGTAGAACAAATGTATAACATTATAAAACAATTTTAAATATAAATTCAAAAGTTATCTTTAAATTATTGATATATTGACCAATTTGAAAGAAAAGAGAGAGAAAAATTACCACTGACTCTTGTGATCTCATGTAAAAGATTGTGTAAAAGTATACACAACACTTTCTATTTCATGTATATATATATGTATCTTACGTAACTAATATTATAAATTCCACTAATGATCATATTATATATACACATTAGTTCAAAAAAGTTAATGGAAATTCAAAATTTACCCACAAAACGGTAAGTAAGAGAAATAAAATATCGTTAATGATTCGCTAAGTTAATTGTTATTTTATATATAAATAATCAAGTTTTTGAGAATACAGTTTTGAAGACTGGGCTCGAAAAGACCCTAACGTAAACTGATTTTAACATTATTGTGTGTATATTTTTATAAATTATGTTGCATTTATTTATTGATATTGTAGTCAGAGAGATCAAAATATATTTGATTTTATATTTTAAGAAATACGACACATTTTAATACCGTCTACATGTTTTACTCGTTTTTTAAACTAGTTAGTTATTTTAATATGTTTACATATTTACCGTAACACACAAACAATGAACTTATATATGTATATATTAAATTACTTTACACTTTTTAGGGTACCGTAATCGACTAGGAATCCCTATATTACGACAGAGAGACGGACACACATGACGACAATATATATTGTCATCATGTGTGTCCGTCTCTCTGTAACCTTATTCAAAGACTTTTAGCCCTAGATAGCTAAAACTTGACACGAGCATGTATGATAATACTCGGCATCGCTAATGCAGGTAAATACGGTACCTACATTAGCCATGCCGACAAAACCGTTGATTTATTTTTCTCGAGTACTCCTCTTGATAGGCAGGAATTCTAAAAATATGGTAGGATTATATAAAATATGTTAAATTTAATGGATTTGTTTGTTGAATATTAAGCATTAATATGTATTACTTTTTAGGTTCAAGTGTTCATTCCCTCTGCCAGCTAAATAGTTGATTTTGGAGTTATACAATAGTCGACGAGTGTATATATCTATAAACCTCCTTATCCATTATGGACAACTACGGAACCCTACATTGCGCGTGCCCGGATGCATTTGTTACGCCACCTGTTTTATAAGTATTATAATATAATTATTATGACTACATATAATTATTATAATAGTCAGAATCAGAATCAGTATGATGGTATAAACAACAATGATAATAGAAATCTGTTTTTATTCATCGTTTCTTTTCATTTTCTTTTATTTGATGAAGGTATTTTACAGCAGAGTGTATTTATCAGATATTCAGTACATTATTTACTATTCTGGACACAATAACTAATGTCAAAAGTCCGAGCAGATTACATGCTCAATGCCAATTCTGTAATCAATTGTGAAATAAATAAATGTGATATCTAAATCTTAATTATTCTATACATTGAAATCTCATTCATACACATTTAACGTTCTTTCAATATTTAAAATCTGACGGTACTATTTCATGCCCCACGAATTATTAGGTAGATTCCATAGATGAATCTACCTATTGCAATCGATGCGATGACGGGACCCAGACCCCGGAGTAGGGGCGCTACGCCGTTTATGAACTGGAGATTGAGAATCCGTCGAAAAAAAAAATTTATATATCCCTCTATATATATATGTATGTATATATGATCCATCAGTCCAAATTCATAGCAGCCAAAATCTGATTTCACAGGTCGATAGGATAAATTAGTAGGACAAACGTAGCATCTAGTTTTTTTGGAAAAAATGAAAGGGGGGGCTGGAAGGGGGGGGTGAAAGTGCAAACCTTTGGGACACGCTGCAGGTCGCAAATATTGACGGAGGATTTTCAAACTCGGTATACACATTCTTAAGGACAAAATGAAGGTTAAGTTCTTGAACGGGGGAAATTGGTCGGGGGGTTGGGGGGCTGGGGGTGTTGAAAGTTAATAACCAAAAAAAGCCACAGAAGAAGGCAAAATTTTTTAGTCGGAAAAATCTTATAAAATTAACAAATTAAAAGAGGAAACTTTTTTGTACGAAAAGTTTTTTGATGCGACCCCCCGTTTAGGAGATAGGGGTGGGTGGTGGTTCCCCCCTCACTCAATATATGCCGAGTGACCCGTCATAAGGCTCGTAATGACTAGTAGAATACTGCTGGCTAAGTTTTCTTTGCCGATCCGACCACCGCCCCCCCCCCCTCTCAACTAAAGCAAATCATGTTACCTTCGAATATTGCATATCGAGAATCGCGCGGCGGAATCTACCTAACACGATCGACCCTGTCGAACGAGATATTTTTTCTTTATATTATTATTTTTTTACCTCTAAAATATTGCTCAGCCAATCCTTGTGCAAATTATAAAATACTCGACGATCTTTAAAAATTTATCTTTCTCAAAGTTTTGATCATAACTTTATTTTTTCAGTTACGTTTCAACATTTACATAAAAAAATTCGAAAAACCATACGGTAAGCAGCATTGTACGAAAGTGTAGAACTTTAAATATTTGGCAAATGGATATATTTACATTGATTATTACAAAATTTTACAGTATTAACGTTTTTCATTAAATAGATATTTTTCCTTGATTTGGCATTTACAGATGGAGTACAAAGAGTTGTAAATATATTGGTGGGTTAAACTATTTAAGACTTAGGTATAACATTAGATAAAAAACTCCAGTGGAACCCCCATATCTCAACACTCGCAGCCAAACTCAGCTCCGCCGTCTTTTCAATTAGAAAAGTTAGACATTTAACGGACGTTAATACGGCTCGACTTGTTTATTTTAGTTATTTTCATAGCATTTAATCTTACGGTATTTTATTAATTCTATATTTATTTTACAAAAAAGAGCTGTGCGGGCTATTTATAATTTAAAAGCTAGAGATTCTCTGAGAGATGTTTTTAAAGAAATAATACGTATTCTTACAGTCGCTTCGCAATATATATTTAATAACATATTATATATACGTCAACATTTAAATAGTTATATAAAAAACAGTGACAGACACGCGATAAATACGAGAAATAAAAACAAACTTGTAACGCCAAAATTTCATCTTAAAAAAGTTAATAAATCCTTCATGGGTTTGGGTATACGCATATATAATAAAGTTCCACAAGATATTTTAGACCTTCCTTTTCTTGGTTTTAAATATAAAATTAAAAGTTTATTTAAAAAAAAATCCTATTACAACGTTCAAGAGTTTTTAGTGGATTGAAATATGTAGAATTTAAGTTGTTGAATCATTTGCAGGATTTATATTATAATGTACATCACCTAAGATTGTTATATTTCTTTTAAAAAGAGCAACTGTTGAGTTTCTGGCCGGCTCTTCTCAACAAAGCAGCATTTCTCGGTGGTAGACCATAACATCAGGTCGCCGGCAAGGTTACCACCCATCGGACAAAGTCGTGTCGCAAAGCGACCTAGTCGTGTTCCGGCACGTTGTTCGATGAAGCCGTCTATATGGGAAATGGGTCTGAACAGTTGCGTTGCGTTGGCGAACCGGTTTGGCGTTGAGTTGGTGCTTATTGTGTCGGGTGTCTAGTCGAGGAGGGTAGCGGGATCCGAAGCGACGGCTTTCCGCTGGCCGCCCGCAGATAGTTGGGGGCCCAATTAGTGGGTCAGCCACCCACGAAAGGCTGCCCCGCCAGCTGCGAAAAATCCCAGGGTTGCTCCATCGTGCTGGTTGGCGACCAGATGAGGAGGCCCGGTGGCGATCCCTGGGGGGGTTCGGGCGTCCCCGCAGTCTCCAGACTAGCCTCCCAGTGGCATGATATCACCAATATTGACGTCGGGTTCGATACGTACCGCCTCGTTCAACTGCCATTTCTCATCCTATTCACTCTTATTTTTAATTTTTTTAATGAAAAAGGCCAATAAAAAGATCAAGTTTTCACAGCGGTTGCACTCCTCCTCATTCAAAGTGCAGCTCACTAATATCAGGGGTTTGCACTCTAATCTCCAACCTGTCCACCACCACCTAGAGACAGAGCAACCGCACTTGCTCTTTTTGACGGAGACGCAGATACAATGTCCTTTGAGCACTGCGTACCTGGATTATCCCGGCTACTCGTTAGAGCACAACTTTCGCTCGCGTGCCGGGGTCTGTGTGTACGCGCGGAACGACCTCTGTATCCTGCGTCTCCGTCACCTTGAAGACCCCACTTTTTCTTCCCTATGGGTTTTAGTAGACACAGGAAACGAAAAAATCCTGTATTCCTGTGTTTACCGTTCGCACAGCGGTGACCAGGAGACAACTAAATTATTTGAGCATCTCGGTGAGGCTGCTGATTTGGCTCTACATCAGTATCCTTCAGCGCAGCTCGTCTTTCTGGGGGACTTTAATGCCTGTCATCAGGACTGGCTGTTCCCGTACCAGAAGACCGACCATGCTGGAAGAGAAGCGCGGAATTTTGCGTTGTCCTTCGATCTCTTTCAGCTGGTGAGGCAAGCGACAAGGGTACCAGATGTAGTAGGCCATACAGCCAATTGCCTGGACCTTCTGCTGACAACTGATCCGGACAGGTATAGTGTTGAGGTCACCTCCCCCTTGGGAACCTCCGATCACTGTCTGATGAAATCTGTGTTTACATATTCCCCACCTGTTTTCAAACCACATGGTGTTAGGCGAGTATGGAAATACAAGTCAGCAGATTGGGATGAGATGCGTCACTTTTTTGCATCTTATCCTTGGCGGCAGGTCTGCTTCTCTTCTTTGGATCCGTCGAGTTGCGCGGGCGCTATAACCGATGTGGTGCATCAGGCAATGGAGTATTTCATTCCTTTTACTGACGTACCCATCGGTGGCAAAGCTCGCCCATGGTTTAATGCCGAATGTGGTCGTGCTGAAGACCGCAAACATTCGGCATACCTCATTTGGGCTGATGCTCGAAGCCGCAAAGCTCCGTATGTACGTTCAAAGAAGAGAGCCTTTAACAAAGCTGCCAAGTCCTATAAAAAGGCATTACGGAAGGCTCGACGCGATCGAATCGCTAAGAATGGCGAAAAGCTCTCTGTCAGACCTACTGGCAGTCGAGCTTTCTGGTCTCTTGCCAAAGCGATCGAGTCGAACTTCTGCCAACCCTCACTGCCTGCTCTGCTGAAGCCGGATGGATCTTTGGCCTATACAGCGACAGAGAAAGCGAACGTATTTGCTTCTCTGTTTGCTGATAATTCGCATCTAGACACTGGCAATGCTTCTCCAGCACATCTTCCTCACTGCGGTATTTCGATGCCGGAAATCCGCATCACTAACAAAGAGGTATGGAGAGTATTGTGTCGTCTTGATGTGAATAAAGCCAGTGGTCCTGATGGTATACCAGCCATTCTGCTGAAGACGTGCGCAGCTGAGTTGTCTCCTGTATTGACACGTCTGTATCGCCTCTCGTTCAAGACTGGAATAGCGCCGAAATCCTGGAAGCTTGCAAACGTGCAACCAGTGCCCAAAAAAGGCAGCCGTGCTGATCCTGCCAATTATAGACCAATTTCAATCACCTCCATACTCTGCAAGATTATGGAGCGTGTATTGAACACGCGCCTTCTAGCGTACCTTGAAGGTAACGATCTCCTCAGTGACCGACAGTACGGGTTTCGCCGAAATAGGTCCACTGGGGACCTTTTAGTGTATGCTACGCACGTTTTAGGCGAGGCCATCGAGAAGAACGGAGAAGCGGTCGCCGTCTCTCTGGACGTCTCGAAGGCATTTGACAGGGTCTGGCATGCGAGCCTTATAAGCAAGCTTTCAGCGTACGGCATATCTCCTGGACTGATCGGCTGGGTAACGGACTTTCTCAACCAGAGATCTCTCCGAGTAGTTGTCGACGGGTCTTCCTCGGAACCCTTGACAATTAATGCCGGAGTGCCTCAGGGGTCCGTTCTTTCTGCAACTCTTTTCCTGCTGCACATCAACGATCTGCTGAAGCCCGGTATCTATGGGTATGCAGACGACAGCACAGTTGTAGAAAGATACCTGCCGAGTAGTTGGGCTAGTAGAGATCAAGTACAGTCAGAAAGAGAAGCCATGGTGCAACGTTTGGGTGACAAACTTCAGGCAGTCTCCGCATGGGGCAATGCCAATCTTGTCAAATTCAACGCCACCAAAACGCAGACGTGTCTGTTCACCGCCAAAAGGAGCCCTTTCACCTTGGCTCCTACTTTCCAGAGTGTATCTTTGGAATACAGTGACCGGCTTCAGTTGTTAGGCTTAGAGATTTCCTCGAACCTCAACTTTGGTCGGTGTATTGAGTCCAGAGCAAGAGCAGCTGCAGGGAAGCTTGCCGTTCTTGCGAAGGTCCGTCAGTACTTTACACCGGGACAGCTTCTTGTATTATACAAAGCACAGATCCGGTCGTGTGTAGAGTACTGTGGTCACATATTCGCTGGTGCCGCAAAGTCTCATCTTGCGGTTCTGGACTCAATTGAGAGGCGAGCAAAGAGGCTTATAGGCGATCCCGAATTGGTAGAAGCCAACCTCCACAGCCTTGAACACAGGCGTAGAATTGCTAGCCTCTCAGTATTCTATAGGATACATTTTGGTGAGTGTGCGCTGGAATTACACGACTTAATTCCTCCGTCCCCCTTCCATCACAGGACGTCTCGACGCACGGCAGGTATCCATCCTTACGTTGTAGACATTCCCCCTGTCCGAACGAAGCGCTTTGCTTCGTCTTTTTTAATTCGCACAGCGAAGGACTGGAACAGCTTGCCTGCGTCGATTTTTCCGTCCGAATACAATGTGGGCGTCTTCAAGAGAAGAGTGAATAGGTTACTAAGTTAATGCGCTTTACCATCTAAGACTACATTTCCACTTTCGATCAGGTGGAATGTAGTCAAGCATTAACCTAGAAAGTATAAAAAAACAAACAAAAAAAATTCCGAACCGGTGGTAGCTTACTTACGGACTGACTATACTGACCTTTTTTGTATTGTAATAACACAGGCACACAAAAAAAAAACATCATGAACCATTTATAAACCATAAAGCATTTGAATTTCTAATATAAGAGCTAAGAGTAACCTCAAACTAGTTTGATAAGCATATCATTTACTGTAAATCGTTAAAATTTCTTCATACATCTTGATTTTATACAAAATTGAAACTACCCCCACCCCGTAAGGGGTGGTTGGGGGTAGTATTGAGTAAAAGAGGTATCAAATTCACTTTTGGTTGTCATTTTCAGTTCCAGCATCCCAAAAAACGTAGAAATACACATCTATCTTTTTTTTTATATAAAAATTGAAATTTTCACCCCTTAAGAGGTAGTAAGGGGGTGCTAGCGGGAAAACGGGCAATTAAAATTAGTTTTTATTGTCATATTCGGTTTCAGCGATCCCAAAAACCTAAGAATAATGGGGTCTCCTCTCTGGTTCATGACTTTTTTTTTTATGTGCCTGTGTAATTGACGATTCCGATAAAAATCCTATTTTATTTAAAGTTTTCTTTGAACAATAAAGTAATGGCAATGAACAGTTGATAATAACGATCATTAACGTAGTTGCCACTAAATTCTTTTAATATTCATTGCTAAAATTTTAGCGGCGTGGTAAATGTTATTTTAATAGAGTGAAACATGTGGCTCAATGTATAAACTATTGCTTCACTATAAATTTAAGTTTAGGTTTGTTTTATTTACATAAAAATACGTAAAATACCTTTTATTTCCCAGTCCCGTAAATAAATTTCATACGTGGGAAGATACGAACAGAATATTTATTGTCCCTTATTTTAGTTCAAGAAGATATTCGTCCAAATTTTTTTTTAGCGTAAAGTTCGGAATAGAAATAAATAAGTGCGATACTTTCGTTAACTGATAAAAATGTTCTGTTATACTTATATATAAAAAAAAATTTGCCCCCTGGCTTCGCTTATGCTTAGTTCGATAATGATTGGTAAATTTCAATTTTGGTCGCGACTTTTTCGACCTACTTACCTTACCTTATATTGGTTTGCTAAACTAACCCTCAATGCAAACGATCGCCCTAAGCACAGGTTAGAAATGTAGAATAATTTATAAATTAGGCCATCAAATTCTCTTATAATAATAATAAGTCAAAAGGTTTTTAAAGGATATATATTTTAATTTATTAATTTCAGAATAAAATGCAATAAACTTAGAACGTCATTTAAAAAAGAAAGTCATTGAATTTTTTATTCAATTTTACTTTTATTTCAATTTCATTGTTATTTTACAAAACCCCACTAATAGTAGTAATAATAAGTTTATTACAATCAAGAAACTAGCTCCGTCGTTATTACAGTGTCTTTTACGTTACCTTAAGTACTATCGTCGCATGTAACCCTTATTAATGAAACAAAATTTCTCAAAGCCTTTTAATAAAAGTATCTTTCAAATACAAGCTTAGTGAATATTAAAACAAAAAGCGTTCGTAGTAAGTCCTTACAAAATATAAATATGTGCAATTTTCATGATTGACAAACCCAAACAAACCAGTCATTACTATAATGTACAATGCCAGTACTTATATGTTAAACAGTATTTATTTAACAAGAATTAAGAAATTTGAAATGCGACTGCCCTTACAATAAAAATTAAAGAGGTTATATAAAATTAATATGCATGTACTCGTATATAAAAAAACCCGTTTCATGATGTTGATTTGCGCTAATCTTTAAAACCACTCACCACCGCTGATTTCAATGAAATTTTGTAGATATTGCTTAGTTACTTACTTACTTAAATTATAGTTTATATCTCGAATAATAATCTTGTAAGTGTGAGGTTTTTTAATGCACTCCTAAGTTCTATAGATTTCATTTGCGTGTGACCCAGACCCCAGAGTAGGGGCGCTACGCCGTTTATGAACTGGAGATTGAGAATCCGTCGAAAAAAAAAATGTATATATCCCTCTATATATATATGTATATATGATCCATCAGTGGAAATTCATCGTAGGCGAAATCTGACTTCACAGGTCACCTTCAATGTCAACCTTTGGGACACGCTACAGATCGCAAATATTGACGGAGGATTTTCAAACTCGGTATACACATTTTTAAGGACAAAATGAAGGTTAAGTTCTTGAACGGGGGAAATCGGTCGGGGGTTGGAGGACTGGGGCGGTTGAAAGTTAAAAACCGAAAAAAGTCACAGAAGAAGGCAAAATTTGGCCGCCGGGAAAATCTTATAAAATTAACAAATTAAAAGAGGAAACTTTTTTGTACGAAAAGTTTTTTGATGCGACCCCCCGTTTCGAAGATAGGGGTGGGTGGTTGTTCCCCCCTCACCCAATATATGCCAAGTGACCCGTCATAAGACTCGTAATGACTAGTCTGCTGGCTAATTTTTTTTTGTCGATCCGACCACCGCCCCCACAACTAAAGTAAATCATTCATTCTAATCATTGTTACTTTCGAATATTGCATATCGAGAATCGCGTGACGGGAATCTACCTAACACGATCGACCCTGTCAAACGAGGTTTTTTTTTCATGTGATAATATGAATCCTTATATAAATTGAGTATTTCTTCGTTGAGATAATTGCATATGATATATGAGGTAGATAGTGTTTTATCTGAACATCATCAGAAATGGTGATTTCGTTGCGCAGATATCATTCAATCATGAACATTTTCTTTTTATTTTTAACGTCGCGCTAAAATTGCGATAACATTGCTCTAAACAAATCTTATATAAAATTAAATATATAACGTTGAAATAAGATTGTACATCATACATTACGAAATAAAACAAGTATTAGTTCTTATATGAAATATTGATACTTGGAACTATACCAGTCCGTGTACTGAGATGTCTCTATACATATTACTTATTACATACAGATAGTAAACTTTGTTTTGTAAAAATAGGATTACAATTCGAGACTGAAATTCAATAAAATAATTAATCTTTTATAAATTTATTTCATCAATTTACTTCGAAATTGTTCGAAGGATTTTAATATTTTGAAGCGTTATTTAATTTATTTTAATTAACTCGTATTGGTATATCTATACTTATAATAAATCTGTAGAGAGGTCAATTCTGTACATGAAATATATTTACAAAATAAGTAGCAGGGGGTGATTAGTGTTCGATACTGATGCCAAAAATGCAGTTAAAAAAATTTTTGTCTGTCTGTCTGTCTGTCTGTCTGTTTGTATGTTATTTATAGAAAAAAAAACTACTCGACGGATTTTAACGAAACTTAGTACAATTATTCTTTATACTCCTGGGCAGGTAATAGTATACTTTTCATCACACTACAATGAATAGGAGCAGAGCAGTGAAAGGAAATGTTGAGAAAATGGGAGAAGTTGCTTGATTTTTTAAGCTTCCGTCGCGTGTGCAGCCTTAATGGTTAGAGCTACATAGAAACTATGTATAACGGAAATATTTTACATAAAAATACACGAAAAATATTCCAAGACAGCATATATCTACCTTTTATAGTTAACTCACAATAACACGCATAACTCTCGATAGCTTAGCAGTTCGGAGATTTCTTATTATATTTGTTTACTTTTACGTTTATAAAACCAATAATGCTCACCATCATTCCTAATTTAAAAAAAAATAAACATTAGCACCAATTCAATAAAAAAAGAATCATTGAAATCGGTATAGAAACACCAAACTTATACTTACTTACATGAAATACGCCAACAAGACATCGCGCGTGAATAGTGAATCAAGCTATAAGGATTATTTTTGCGTAACGGTTGCCGCGCTCGACGGGGCTCGCGGCGGCAGAGTATAAAAGGGGCGGGAGGCGAGCGCAAGCGTCATTCAATATTTGGCTGTTGATGCGTTCAGAGTGTTGAACTTTATTGACAGACAATAATTGTTATTTTATAAACCGTGCTTATCAGCGCGACTTTTTGTCTTTAAATAGTTTATTTTAATTTCTTTTGTTGTTATTTTCTAAATTAGTTTTAGTTTTGTTTAAATTCTTAACTATTAATAGTTCCTATTTTATTTCTTTTTAAGTAGATTTAGATTCGATTTTTAGATTAGATAATAGATAGATAGATTAGATTATTGTTAGATTTTTAGTTACTGATAGGTTAGTTTTGGGCATTTTATGTTTAGTTTTTTTTGTATTGAGTAGATAAAAGCGTAGGTACTTTTATTAATTATAGTATTCATAGGTATTTTTTATTTATTTTTAAGTGAAGTAGGTATAGGTAGATATTGCCTACTATCTACCTATACTGCACACGTGTTTTAGCTTTATTTTCATTTCTTTTTTTTTTGTACCTTAGTTGTAGGTAGGTAGGTACATATTTCTTAGTTTAATTCTATTAGAATATTAGGTATTTAAGTTTAAATAGGCACTTAGATTTATATTTTTTTATTATATAGCAGCTGTACTTAGAACATCTCAGGTTTTTTTTGTATTAGCATAGGTACTTTGATTAATTACAGTAGTTGTAGGTATTTCTTATTATTCATTTTTAAGTGAAGTAGGTAAGTGTAGATAGTATTGCACACGCATTAAGTATAGCTTTATTTTCATTTTTTATTCTTTTGTAATTTGTAGGTACCTACGTACATATTTATAATTCGATTAGAATATTATTTTAGTTTTAATAGGCACTTAGATTTATATTCTATTTATTATATACTTAGCTATAGTTAGGACCTCTGACGTAAGTTTTTTGTTGGGTAACTAAATAGAATTTAAGTTACCGTCGATTAAAAATAAAATAAACGATGCCACCTAAAAAACGACCATCTTTATCTCGAACTTCGAGTCAAGCTAGGAGAATGAGAATGACGCGTTCTCAAGAATCGGAAGAGGAAAGAGCACATCGGTTAAACTCTATGAGAGTTAGTGCCTCAACATCTCGAGCTAATGAAAGCTCTCCAGAAAGAGAGATGCGATTAGCAGCTGAAAGAGCGAGACGAGCTACAACACGGGCTTCTCAAAGCTCTTCTCAACGAGAGCTAAGGCGTTCCATTGACCGGGAACAACATGCGTTATCCCGAGAAGCTGAAACTGCTTTACAACGAGAATTGCGACTCACAGCTGACCGCGAACGGCATACATTATCTCGCGAGTCTGAAACCTTCACTGAGAGGGAATTACGGCTTACAGCTGACCGCGAACGTCATATTTTATCTCGCGAGTCCGAAACCTTCACTGAGAGGGAATTACGGCTTACAGCTGACCACGAACGTCATATTTTATCTCGCGAGTCCGAAACCTTCACTGAGAGGGAATTACGGCTTACAGCTGATCGCGAACGTCATATTTTGTCTCGAGAATCTGAAACTTTTACTCAATATCAAGACCGTTTGACAAATGATAGGGCGCACCATAACATGATTCGATCTCTTGAAGATGAACATGAGCATGAACAACGACTAGAGTCGGGACGCGATTATTACAATTCTTTGAGACAAGAACAATTGATTACTTTATCTAATGAAAGATTAAGAATTGAAAATATTCGGTCGCTTGAAACAGAAGAACAGCGAGAGGCCCGTCTTACTGCAGATAGATTTCGACATGGTCTTAATGACTTAGATATACACGTGGTAGATCAATCTACAAATTCGGTGGCGTGGTCCGATAAATATAAAAGTGGGTTTGCTTATAACCTCACAATTGATTACAGATCATCTTCTGAAATAGGCGATATGAACGTAGTATGTTCCTTTTGTAATGCTTCGAAGTGGAGGAAGGAGCCTGCTGGTTTCTGTTGTTCTGGAGGTAAAATAAATTTGCCTTCGTTCGAAGACCCACCGGAACCTTTAAAATCACTACTTTTAGGGGAACATTTGCAATCCAAACAGTTTTTAGATAATATTCGCACTTATAATAGTGCATTCCAAATGACATCCTTTGGTGCTAAACAAATCTCAGAAGGCCCTTTCATGCCTACTTTTAAGGTACAAGGTCAGGTTTACCATTTGATAGGGTCCCTTTTGCCTGAAGAACAACCTAAATTTCTTCAAATATATTTTGTATCCGATTACAACGAACAGTCGAATATAAGAAATCAATATTTTCCGAATTTAAATACTGAACTCATTTCACAACTTCAGAACATGTTACATCAGGTTAATTCGTACGTATGCAGTTTTAAATCGGCATTAGAAGCCCTTTCTCAAGATGGTAATAACAATTATAAAATTGTTATAAATGCCGATAAGCGTCCAACTCAGGAACACCCTGGGCGTCATAACGTTTCATCCACGAATGAAGTTGCTGTAGTACTGGTCGACCAGGAATGTGATAGGCGTGATATCGTTATACGTTCCAGAGACAATCGTTTGCAACGTATTTTCGAAACCCACAGGGCTTACGACAGTTTGCAATATCCTATGATATACTGTCGAGGGGAAGATGGTTATAATTTCGCTGTATACCAAACCGATCCGCGCACAGGCGCACCTAATTATAATAAAAAGGTGTCATGCCTTCAATTTTATTGTTACCACCTGCAAGTGAGACGGAATAGATTGGTATACTTTCAACGTTTTCGTGGCTTATTTAATCAGTTTATTGTTGACATGTACGCAAAAATTGAAACCGAAAGATTAGTTTATATACGATCTAATCAAAGGCAGCTGCGCGCTGAAGAATACGTGCACCTTCGCGATGCCATGCAGCAAGATAACGATACTGTGAATATGGGTCGTTTAGTTATTTTACCCTCTTCTTTTACTGGTGGTCCACGCTACATGCATGAACGTACTCAAGACGCTTTTTGTTACGTAAGAAAATATGGACGTCCCGACTTATTTGTTACTGTAACTACCAATCCCAAGTGGGATGAAATCACTCGGGAGCTTCTTGAGGGTCAGGCACCGCATGACCGCCATGATATTATTGCAAGAGTGTTTCATTTAAAATTAAAATCAATGATAGATCTTCTTACCAAAGATAACATTTTTGGAGAAGTATTGTGTTATATGTATAGTGTTGAGTGGCAAAAACGCGGCTTACCTCACGCACATATCTTGCTTTGGTTAAAAGATAAGGTTCGACCTAATGATGTAGACAGATTAATCAGTGCTGAAATTCCAGATCCGACTGCAGATCCCCTGTTATACGACATTGTTAAAACTCATATGATACATGGTCCATGTGGTGCATTTAACGCAAATGCTCCTTGCATGCAAGACGGTCGTTGCACTAAAAGGTATCCAAAAGCATTAGTGGATGAAACTGTAACAGGACATGATGGATACCCATTATATCGTCGCCGTTCAAGAGACAATGGTGGTTTTACTGTTGAAAAGCGAATGTCTGGACAACAGGTTACTTTAGATAATAGGTGGGTCGTTCCGTATTCGCCTGTATTGTCCAGAGCATTTCAAGCTCACATAAATGTAGAAATGTGTAATAGTGTAGAGTCAATTAAATATATTTGTAAGTACATTAACAAGGGCAGTGACCAAGCTACGTTTGCGTTAAGAAATGAACATGATGAAGTTACTAGATTTCAGTCAGGCAGATATATCAGCTCTTCAGAAGCTGTGTGGCGGATCTTAAGTTTTAATATTCACGAAAGATATCCACCTGTGACCCATCTGGATGTTCATCTGGAAGGCGGTCAACGTATATATTTTAACGCCGAAAATGTTACAGAACGATTAGAGAACCCTAGACAAACAACTTTATTGGCATTCTTTCGACTTTGCCAAACTGATAATTTCGCAAAGTCTCTTTTGTATGAAGAAGTTCCATCGTATTATACCTACGATAAACAACGAGGTGTCTTTAACCGTAGACGCCGAGGCAGGCCTGTAGATGGCGAGACAGGTATTTTCAAAGAACATGTTCTTGGTAGAGTGTATACTGTTCATCCTAACAACGCAGAGTGTTTTTATTTGAGATTATTATTACATACAGTGCGAGGACCAACATCATTTATAGATTTGAGAAAAGTAGACGATGTTGTTTATCCAACTTATCATGCAGCTTGCCAAGCGCGTCATTTGCTTGAAAATGATCAACATTGGGATGACGCTTTAGCAGAATCCTGTGTTAGTGATAATCCACGACGGTTACGCCATTTATTTGTAACATTACTCACATTTTGTAATTTATCTGATCCTGTCCAATTATGGGAAAAATATAAAGAAAAATTTGCAGAAGACTTTCTTCGGAATTTATCTCACAATAATGAAGGCGCAACTAATGATAATTTTCGAGATCTGGCTATAAATCAGTGCTTATTAGCTCTTCAGGAAGACTTAACAGCAGTAGGCGGTAAATCACTTTGTGAATATGGTTTGCCAACGCCAACCTCAGTCGGAGAGGTTACCAATAGGGAATATTCCGCAGAGATTGGTTACAACCCAATGGAACTGCTGGTAACATTAGAAAACGGTGTCCCAATGATGACTGCAGAACAACGCTTAGTCTATGATCGCGTGTGCGAGAGTGTGCAGAATAATTTAGGAACAATATGGTTTTTAGATGCACCTGGAGGAACTGGGAAAACTTTTTTGACTAAATTAATATTAGCTTATGTTCGAAATCAGCGTAAAATCGCTCTTGCCGTGGCTTCATCAGGTATAGCTGCAACATTGCTACCAGGAGGTAAGACTGCTCACACTATGTTTAAAATACCAATTAATTTAGATCGCACGGAAAGTCCAACCTGTAGTATTTCAAGAAATAGCGACAAAGCTAAGGTATTGCGTGAGTGTAATTTAATCGTATGGGATGAATGTACGATGGCCCATCGAAAAGGAGTAGAAGCAGTAGACAGAACTCTAAGGGACATAAGACAAAATGATCGACCAATGGGCGGTATTACGGTTTTATTTTGTGGTGATTTCCGACAAACCTTACCGGTAATACCACGGGGAACCCGAGCTGATGAGATTAGGGCTTGCCTGAAAAGCTCTTATTTGTGGCGTGATATACAATCGGTGCATTTGACTATAAATATGCGAGTGAGAACTGGAGACAACGCAGATAATCGTGAATTTTCTGATACATTATTGAAGATTGGTGAAGGTACCTATCCACAACTACACCAAGGAAAACTTATTCTGACACCTGAGTTATGTTGTATAGTGCAATCCCAACAACATCTTATATCTTCGGTTTACGGTGACATAACAATTATATTAAATAGGGACAATTCTTGGCTTTGCGAAAGGTCCATTTTGACTCCTCGCAATGACCAGGCATCTGAAATTAATAATAAAATACTGTCTAATATACAGGGAGAAAGCAAAGTTTATAGTTCAATAAATAGAATGGTTGATGAACAAGAAGCCACTAATTACCCGATAGAATTTTTAAATTCTTTAAGTATGCCTGGACTACCTTCTCATATAATTTGTTTAAAAATTGGCATACCGATAATTCTGCTCCGAAATTTAAGACCACCTCAACTTTGCAATGGAACTCGGCTAAAAGTAACCCAGTTGCAACAAAATGTAATCGAGGCTCAAATTTTAACAGGTTGCGGTGCAGGAGAAACTGTCTTTATTCCCAGAATTCCCATAATACCAAATAATTTTCCATTCCAATTTAAAAGAACGCAATTCCCAGTATCGGTGTGCTATGCCATGACTATCAATAAAGCTCAAGGGCAGACTTTTCGTGTTGCTGGAGTAGATCTCGGTGTTAGCTGTTTCTCGCATGGTCAAATATACGTCGCTCTTTCCCGGGTTAGCAATTCTAGGAATCTTTACGTTCACGTGCCGGACGGGTCGACTCTTAACATAGTCTACCCAGAAGCTTTGCGCTGAAACATTTTAATTTGATCTAAAAATATTAGCAATATATTATCTTAATAAAAAACAAGGAGTTACACGCTGACCGAGTCGTGGGTATAGCGTGGGTATATTATAATATTCTGCGGTTACTTATATTTTTCAACAGTTTTGTGGATTGGCATATTATATTACTATTGCCCTTCTAAAATACGAAAGTGAATCTGCCTGTTACGTCAAAACTATGAGGGAGGACATCTGCTAATTTTTTTTCGAAAAACGACGGAAACGCGGACGAAGTCGCGGGCAAAAGCTAGTTATAAAATAATTCAGCTTTCAATGAAAATGTGTGCCGCTGCAATGATAGTACTCTCATCTGTGCTTTCTGTGAAAGAAAGCACTGGTGAACCTCTAAGAATTAAAAAAATAATGACAGTGTTTTTTAACAAATCAAAAATAATTCAAATAATGTACATTAGACAATGAAAAAATTTGTGCTGCAATCATGTTAATAGTTCGTCTTCACCCGGTTTCATTCACGCGCGTCGTGCGTCGGCGCGTCTGTCCTTAAGGGGGTATTCTAGTCTAGAAATTTGAAAAAATCTAAAATTTTTTTTTTTCAAAACTCGATACTTAAACGTATTCAAAAATATCTCCCTAAAAGGATTTTTCAAAATTCGAATTATTTTCGAAGTTACAACTATTTTAGTGGCGCGACAGCTAGACTGGTTTGAGCGGACGACTATAACAATAGGCAAGTACACGCTCGGGCTACCTGAGTATGACTAACTCTCCCTTTTTCTTAGAAATGATATTTCCCATTATAGTACATTTAGCCCCTTTCTAAAAATATCTTTATTTAATTTGCTTTTAGTTTGAGTTAGTTTCATTTTAACCTCGAAGCTGTTAAGACGTACGAAAAAGTGAAAAATTCTTTGTGAACTCTTTTAATTTAAATTTCAAGTGAGTATTTTGTTAGTGTTTTTAATATGGATCGAAAAAGTAGTAGAAACAGCAAATATCGTCCAGACAGATCAAGAAAACGGAGGTTTACTGGAAATCAACATATTCTGGAAGAAGATTTATGCTCGTTATGAGGAGAGAACTGCTGAAAACAGTCAATATGAAGTAGAGGAAGGTCCAATGTATGAAGCTGGGATAGCAGATTAACAGAACGTAAGTTATATGTACTATTCTATCAGTTATGCTGCCAGAAACTTTAACGTAAAACTTTAAACGTGTTTTTCTCGAAACTACTTTTTTTGATACGGTGATGCAGATATCTCAGGTTCTAATTAGCCGATTTACTTGAAATTTACCATGAATATTCTTCAATTATCTCGCTTTTGCACTAACCAATAAAAATTAAAAATTTTTAATTTGTAATATTTTTAAAAAATTGGAGGAAGTTGAAAAATGAGTAAAAAAATCGACCACTATTTTCAAACAGCCGCCATTTTGTGAAAAAAATTTTTTTTTAAAGTTTTGTTGGTTTGCGCGATAATGACATTTGTACTGATCAATAATTAGGCATTTTTTTTTTTCAGATGGATACAAGGGGAGAAATCCTTTTCACGAGGACACGGCCTTTTTTTTTTTTCTCTACTTCAAGGGACTTATATCTTTTTGAAAAATTTTTTTTTTTTATTAAATGTATTTTTTTATATTCTTGAAATATCAATAAACCAATCATATAAAATTGGATAGTAAAAATATTAACTGCTTCTTTTATATTAATTGCCAAAAAACGCTCAAAATTCGGACCTCTAGACTAGAATACCCCCTTAAGTAAAAGAGTATCATGAAAATATGAATTCAATATAAATGCATAATATTTTTGACAAACTAATATATTTTGTCGCAACCAAAAATACTTCTTTTTATTACATAGGAAATACGATTGTTAATTTTTAAACCATCAGAAATATTGATAATAAATATTAGATTAATGTTATATAATTTCTTAATAAATTATGACAAAAGAAAGAATTTAAGTACGAAGCTAAGTACTATATAATGGTGAGTTAACCTATAAGGAGTTCAAAAATATATTTAAAAAAGAACGATATGAACAGAGACTGACGATCAATAAACAAAAATTTCTCGCCAGTTGACTAGATTCTATAGTTCTGAAATAATATGCTGGAATAGGAAAGTATAATACTAGAAGAAAATTAAAAATAGTCCGGAGTAATAATGTACATATGTTATATACTAGGTATACAGTACTATACCATAAGATGGTTAAATTTTTATATATATCATGAAAAAAATAATACACGTGGTAAGATAATGTCAAAAATAGTTAATCTTTAAATATATAAGAAAAAGAGTTAAAATATTTTGAGCTCCCATTGTTATTAATATAGTATAGTTATTTTCTTATTTGGACTCCCGAGGATTCAGTTCACAGCCTACCAATTAAAAATCAACCTTCGCCAACAATAAATTACAATGGTATCGTATTTTACAGTACTTTACAGTAAACCAAACTGAAAAAAGTAATATTTAATGAATATGTATTATTTATTGTCGCGTTCTTGATGCTGTTACATATTTTATTCTGCAGAAATAGTCGTCAAGATAACAAATTCTTATAGACCTTTATTCCCTCGGGCGCTAAGATGGAACCTTTGGTTTATTAAATTTGTATGAACGGACGTATTTTTATAAAAATATGCCATCCCGTATAGTAAATATAATAATAAATTTAAGTCCTTTTGACATATTGGCTAACTTTTCAAAAGAGAGTTTGCTATTTACCGTCTCGCCCTCTAATACTGTCACCAGCAAGTCCCCGCCAGCAAGACTGTCACCAATACAAATAAAAATAAATAGGCAATAAAAGAGTTATCGTAAGCATAATTTTAATAAAAATTGCTTATTTACGAGTATTAAACTTATTACCCATACATATAATTAAATTACTTTTTATTCTATGTATTTATTAACGTGGAAAAATGAGTTCATTAAACATATTTTTTGTAAGGTTATTGGTAATAGTAACCATGAATGCATATAAGTTCGACTTGAAAGGTGTTCATGTTAGTTTAATTAATATATCAGAATAATTCTCTACAAATATTATATAATCTTTATAGAGAAATACAATTCAATAGTTTTAGTAGATTTCTTCAGATTTGAAGATTGTAATATAAAAATTTAAACTATTTAATATTTTGTCACACTCACTTTAAATCATCGCACAGCTCCAAACCATCTTGACCTAAAAAGATACAATTATTAATAATTAATTGTCATTAACTTTTTATACACTTACTATTTCAGCTCACTGATAATAAAATGTGGTTCAAGAGCAGGCGTGTTTGCTAAAATGTTCACGTAAAAATCATCTTTCAATTTATTGAATTGTACTTGACTCTGTTCATTAATTCTTCATCTTTTGTAGAATTTAAACTAAAATATAACAAAAATATAATTTATTGTATTTTTTTTAAAGAGCAAAAAGCCAACATCACGAGGTGTTCCCAGGCGGTCACCCATCCAAGTACTGACCTCGCCCGACGTTGCTTAACTTCGGTGATCGGACGAGAACCGGTGTATTCAACGTGGTATGGACGTTGGCAAATGCGCATACAAATTTAACAAACATTAGAAGCCATATTATGTTATATTTAATATTACGTGATAACACATTAAAAAAACACAACTTAAACGAAATTATGAAAAAACATCCAATTAAAAATTTGCTGTTGCTCAAATATCTGCTTGTAACATGCCAGTTTTACATTTTATTTTGAAATTCATTATAATTGCATTAATTTAAGAAGTAGGTACGATTAGTGCTTATAACACATTCAATTACTGAGTCTTATTAATAAATATTATACTACAGCCTTTAAATATAACTAAGCCTAAAAAAAAAAGAAAAACATTATAATATGGACAAATATATGAAATAGTGACCACATATATAATCTGGGTACCGGTGGAATCACAGAAAACGCACATTCCAAGAGAAATTCGCGTTTGTGCTTTCTAGTTAGAACTGTTTATCTTAAAATACCCAGTGATAGTGTTTAAGTACCTTTGATAATTTTGAAACTTTAAACATCTTTATAGGACTAAAGAGTTTTACTGTACAACGGGGTTTGTAAGATGGGTAAGACTTTAACTTATAAGACTCCCAGGAAAAAGCAATAAATAATACTAAACGAGCATAAATTTAAACCACAATCAAGTAATTTCATTAATAATGAGAGGATATGGTGTTATCAAGATTTAACAACAAAAGGAAAAACACAATATCTATGATATTAGAACGAATATATGCTGCACCCAAGTCAGTTTAGTAGTGTAAAATTGTTATCGTAGTAGCACCTAATAAATAAATATTTTTTAAGCAAATTTCATCACCAAATATGTAACATATATCAAAATAATAAAACGCATTATCAAAAACAATTAGTCTAAATTAAACTGTTCCACTTTGAACTACATTCATTTTAAAAGCTTCATCCCTAAAAATAAGAAACATTGTTAAACGAATGCTGTACCTAAAGCTTGAGGAATATAAATTCGATGTTACTTTTAGATATTTATAGATATGTAGTTATGCAATGAAAAATTATATAGCAATTATATATTATTATTATATATTAGTATTATCTTATTGATGAACTACTCGTATCTGTTCCCACGACTTCGTTCGCGCGGAATATTCTTTAAAATAAAAATAGCCTAAGTTGCTCCTTACTGTATCAGTTATTCGCCAGTGAAAGTGCTCTGAAAATCTATCCAGCCATTTCAGAGATTTGCCGGAAGAAACAAACAGACAAAAAAAAAATCCGTGCCCGCGGGGGACACGCGTGGGTAGACCTCGTGTGTAACTCGTTTAAAATATAACTCACTACCTAAGAATAACACATGATGAGTAAAAAATAACCTTTCTATTAAAAATACTTGTGATGGAGGAATGTTTACCAGAAAAAAGTTAGGAATTTTTTTCCAAAAATTTTCGGTTTTTTTACCCCCACCCCTAAGTTATTGAAGTTAGGTTTTCGGTTTATCTACATTAGTTATAGGTATTTATCAAAGACATCATATAATATAAACGCGATTGATCTACTTTGTATAGGGAAAAAGTTATGGTCGAAAAACTGAAATCAGAAAAAGTGAGGCCCTAGCGCCCTCTGTGGCCGGATTTCTCTGGTTAACGAACTTGACCTTCATTTTTGGATGGTTGA
Source organism: Melinaea menophilus ssp. n. AW-2005 (assembly GCA_918358695.1). NCBI lineage: Eukaryota > Metazoa > Arthropoda > Insecta > Lepidoptera > Nymphalidae > Melinaea > Melinaea menophilus. The sequence goes on from OU911042.1 coordinate 29,730,299, forward strand.
TTTTTGTGCAAAGTTTGAAAGCGATTCGAGCTAAACTGCGGCCGCTATCGTGCTGACAAAAGTCGAATCTGGACGCACGCACGCATATATATATATATATGAATGAATGTAAAATGTATATATATATATATATATATATATATATATATATATATATATATATATATATATATATATATATATATACATTTTGACCAATGGTCATTTCGGACCCAAGGGGTCATAAGAAGACTTCCTGTGAAGAAATTTTTCCAAAATTCGAAAGTCGGGTACAAGTGAATGGGCAGACCGAATTCTTCGAGGTCTACCCAATAGGTTGATTTCTTTATGTTAGTATGGTATATACTTTCATATGCATTTAGTAAAAAGCCGTTTATTTGAAATTCCAAACGTATCCTTAAATTTTATTTATATATATAGATTTTCGTAACTCATGTTTACCAGGGAATAGTAAAAGTTTTATTACTTAAAATACAAAGACTACATAATTTAAATGAAAAGTATAATATAAAAATATTGTTTTATAACTTTAGTTTCCACGTCTCGTTAATAAACGACATACAGTCAATTTGTTAAATAATCTATTTTCACTTTACTACGGTGGCATTGAATGTCGTTGTAAAGAACAAGGAAAAGTCTAACACAATTTATTTAACAATGTTCCTTACGATTGCTTTTGAGGCGGTGTTCTTGAAATAAATGTACGGATATTTTAAACTGAAATAGGTTTTTCAGCTTGTTGGTATTGAATTTCGTATGTAGTAAAAATTATATATGTAATCGAATACATACATATTTATTATTTTTTCTTGATACCTTTGTTTAAACATAGAGGCCTCGAATCCTGTAAATAATGATTGAGGCGGTGATTAAAAATAATAAATGGCAGCACTGTTAGGAGTTGAGATTGGCTTCAACTTTATTCATGTTATTACGACAGCAACCAATCAAATAAGTTAAGTTTCCTTCTATCAACTTTTATTCAGCTTTATTCAGGATAAGACTAGAAATTTAACGTCATTCCCTAGAACGTAATAATTATTTAGTAATCCACATTTAATCCAAGACCTACTATAATAACGAACGAATAAGTCTTATTCTTTAATAAAAAACACAACATAGTCGGTTGATGAGGAGTTTATTTTTTACCCAGATGTGCAACATGTGTAATCACTGTAATTGAAACAAAAGGTTCATTAAACTGTACCAAAACTTTAAGTTATGAAGGTTATGCTTATTTTATAAAGGTTTAGTTATATTACATATTTAAGAATATTTATCTGCCCAATTATTAAATACTTAACAACTGGTACATCGAAATATCCTTATAATGTTATTAGTGAAGTAACGACATAACTAATGTAGTCACAAAATTTAAGGTCACAAAATTTTGTGTCAAAAACTGTGTGTGCGTAGATACAGACTAGACAAAATAAAATTTTAGGGCGTTAGGGCAATTTGTAGAAATCTTTTGCTTTTAATTTATTTTTAACTAAACTCATTGAAAACGAACGTTCTCATAACTTCAACTATATTGTTACTAAATAATTAACAGTTGGAATCTGAGTTATGATCATTTCCTCATAATGGTTGATATAAGTTAAATACACTATTCTAAGGTATGAGATTATTGATATATAAAAAGTATTATGATTTGTGTCATTTTTCGTGGTAAAACCATAATGATTGATGGTTATGGATAATGAAATAAAAATTAAGACTAATTTCAACTTTGTGTATGTATGTTAAGTAACAGACTCTGTAAAATAATACACCATACTCGTACTCATACGTAAGTTGAACAAAGGAGTGGAAAAATGCTCGTTTCAACCTGACTATTATATGGACGCTCGCCGCTTAATTGTTTTAAAATGTAAAAATATAGAATCGTTCTGAATAGCGGTACGTGGATTCATTTAAACCTTAAACACGCTTGGTTTGAATGCACAGCGCATTATGTGCTGTTGATTTAAACCAAGATGATGCAGAGTAAGACTGGCCGCCGGAATAAAGATTAATATGAACATTATTTATTTTATATAAATGTTCTCAAATAAGAAAATACAATAGTTATAATCATATGACATATATCATATGACATTTTCCTTTCCTTTCCACAATTGTCAAAGGCACTCCTTAATTATTAGATGGCATGTTTTCAAATATCACTATTTATAAATATTGTTTCTGTTATAAACTTTTGTGACTGAACTGAATTAAATAAAGTTGTACAAATAAACAAAAAATTTATTTATATTATGCTTTACTAAAGTATAGACACATTTATATATTTTCGTCTTTGATGGTATTAATACCCATGACCACTGGTAGGAGTAGCTTCAGGAGGGCTAATTTTAATACCATACTTATCGCAATGAATCCTTTTGTAAAGACATTTTATTAAACAACAAAATAACTCTCTAAATAACCGAATGTGGTAAATTATATTTATAAAAGGATGTATGATATTTATTTACTGCTAGCTCCAACCCGAATAGCAAATATAAAAGTAATTTAAGGAATATATTTTTAACGAATTTTCTTTTATTTTTAATTCGTCTAAATTATTTGTTCAACAAACAAACACTGCAATCTCATTATATATAATAAATATCAAGTGTAATCCGACATTAATTTCAGCTATTTTCTTTATTTCATGTTTCGAACCAACATCACATATTAACATATACATATCTCTTACTATCAAGGGAAATAAATTTTTAAAAAGTTCAACTATATCCGACATATTGAATTGAGGAATACGATCTTCATATATAAATAATAACTTTTCAGACAATTTAATATGGTTATGATTGTTGATGAAATGTTTACAATTCTACTCTTCTGTCTTAAACCTATTTTATTTCAAGAGTGATTCAGACATATCAGACAAATCAATAGGTGGAATTAGAAAATATTTTTTTAGAATTCTTTCTTTCTTACTGAACCCTGTGTTTTTAATTCCTATGCTGACTTTGGGAGTATTCATTAGTGTTTAATAACCAATTATATGTTTTAAAAGAATATTGATATGTCAGGAAGTTATTTAGTGATAAAGTATTATATTTTTAGGAAAATTGACATGAATGTGATTTGTTTTTATATATTTATGTGATATTCATGATTTGTTTAACAATAATCTCCCAGATTAAAGTAAGTTAGTAAGATTGGGCAAAGTCACCGAAAACTCTTGCAACATCTGTGGGGAGGCAGTAGGAACCGCGAAACACTTGCTAGTAGGGTGTAGGGTACTTTTAAATAGAGGTAAATACTCGCGTCACCACGATAACGTATTAAAAATCGTACGAGAAACGGTTAGTCTTTCTGTAGCAAGAGCGCAGAAGGGTATAAGAACCACCAAAATATCAGTAGAGTTGGTAAAGGCAGATTCGGCCAAAAACCTTATTCCATCTTGGATGCGTCTCCTGATTGGACTCTCATGATGGACACGTATGAAATTTATAGTTAATTTGTACGCTGTAGAAGTAGGAGCGAGAGGTATAACAGCAAAATATCTCTACAACTTATTTAAGGATCTCGGCTTTTCTAGAACGATCATCAGTTCATTTCTGGAACGTATTTCAGAGGCGGCTTTAGTAGGTTCTTACGATATTTGGTTAAGTAGGGTGAGGAGCGTGTGAAAGTGAGCGTGTATGCGCATAGTAAAGAGGCCCCTGAAACCTACATCTGGGTCGCAAGTCCCAGGCATTGTTTGCGCTCCTCTTCTTGCAACGTGATGGGCCCGGCACCCGCACGGTGAATCCATGGAATGCTAAGAAGCTTCGTCTCTGTATGTCCTTATATCATTTAAAAAAAACGGAAAGGCGGTAAAAGGATTTTTATAAAAGCTCGAACCGGAAACTATCGTCGATAGTTTCCGGTTTTGATCGACAAATGTTCTTTGAACGCCGCCTTGTTTGGAAACAAAATCTATCAAAATTAGTACAAAATGTTATTATTATATATTATTTAATAAACATTAAATAAGTTATCCAATGAAAGACGATTTCTTTTAACGATTTCCTTTAATAATTTTATTTAATAAACTTTAATATATCATGACGCTGTTGCACAATGTCAGCACACTTATCACAAACCATTTGCAATATATTCGATTGAATTTTTATAATCGCCTTCAGAAAAAAAAACATTAATTTTAACTATAATATCAGCAACGGTTATTGGATTTGGAAATTCAGATTGCCATGCAATTACTCGCAGTTGGGCAAATCCTTTTGGAATGGTTTCATTTTACATTCGCTTAACAATAACTTTTATGTTAAGATTTTATAGAATCGTTACCTTCGAGTTCAACAAAACTAGGGGTAGAATTGTATAACTTTTGTACCTTCAACCAGTAACAAAGAAACTCACTTTCAACCAGTCAGGAGAATTAAATTACTGTACATTATTAAGTAATTCAAAGGTAATAAATAATTGAAATCAATACCTTTCTCAATATTCAATACGTTTTCTTCTTGATCACTTGATTTGACAAATAGATAAAACTGATCCTGCTCTGAAAAAAAAAAAAATTTCAATGTTTCATGTAAAAAAAGTATCTTTTTATGTAAAAATGTAACAATACTTTCTATTTTACTTAGCTTATCATCGCGCTGTCATTTTGCCTCGCCTCGAGCTGAGCTTTGATTAATGCTGCTGCGGCCCAAAAAATCATTGGATGAGGAACGGGCGTGGGTAGTCATATTTTTCGCACGATATACTGGATTAATTATAAAAATATAATACTTTTAAATCTTTTAATATAATACTCTTTAATCTAATGAAAATGTTCAAGAATTTAGATTCTAATTTTAAATGCGATTTTCAATGTTCGGAAACTGAACTGCGTTGTGCAAGCACATCATCCATCGCCACCATCGGCTATATTAGACCGAAAGGACGCCGTTTTCGAGCCAAAAAGTGATGTACTGTACAGGAAACGGAAGAGCCTCTCTCTGTTTATAGCTTAGAGAAAGTTACAGTCAAAACTTATTAGAGCATAGACTTTAAGCATATAATATATCATTTATATTTTAATGATATTACCGTAATATTTTGTCGTAAAGTAATAATTAAAATAGTCAATGTAAAATCAATGAATTTAAGATTTAAATGATTTTTTTATTTATAGTTATTGTAATTACATTTTACGGACACTCATACAATAATTAATTAGTTTTATTATTACTGTTCTGTAAATAAGTAATTTTATTCGAGAAAACTTGTGCTTGGATAGAGAAAGATATTATCTTGCTTGTGCCTGGATAATGAAAGAGATTATCTTTTCTTAGATAAATTAAAAATTATTCTTATTTTTACTCGTAGATAAATTAAGAATTCCTCGCTAAATAACAAATTCATCAATATATAAAAAAAATATCACATTTATTTTATACTTTCATATACACACACTACACCGTGTATTCGTAGCAAGCTGCGAATAATAACTCTGCTTCGCTTAGTTTTGGATATTCCATCCTATTCACAGATTTTTATCCGCGATTTTTGCTTTCAAAACAACATTTTGTGGAATTAATCCGGAAGTTTTTAGCTTAAAAAAGTATTGAGTACAGTATTGAGGGCGAATATCAAACGTCTAACTACAGCATACATATAAAAACATTTACAATAACTAAATACAAATATTAAATCATGTGTACAATAAAATAAATACAATAAAAAATGTTACTGCAAAACAACAGAAGTTATATAAATAGAATGTTTGTTTTACTATTTCACTTTACAGTTAGACGAAATTCACAGAATGGGTAGGAAAGATATAAAATACTTTACTTGTAAATTGCCTAAACGACCCATTGTTAGCGAGAAACGCGTAGTACTATGCCTCGTTAATTACGAGGTGTTGGCAGATTAAATAACATTTGTGAGCTGGAATGCTTTATATATTAAAATTGCAATTATAAAGACTATAATAACTCTTAGTCAAATTCGGGTACCACAAAATATGTAAAACTTTTTTTAGTCTTTGTAACAATGAAAATCATAGGAGTGTTTCGGTATTTCTTAAATGAATATTTATGATGAATGTTATTAATAACAACTTAAGGAGCTTATATAAATCTAGTTCATTTATTAGGTAGATTCCATAGATGAATCTACCTATTGCAAACGATGCGATGACGGGACCCAGACCCCAGAGTAGAGGCGCTACGCCATTTATGAACTGGAGATTGAGAATCCGTTGAAAAAAAAAATTATATATCCCTCTATATATATATGTATATATGATCCATCAGTCCAAATTCATCGTAGGCGAAATCGGACTTCACAGGTCGATAGGATAAAATAGTAGGACAAACGTAACATCTTGTTTTTTTGAAAAAAGTGAAAGAGGGGGCTGGGAGGGGGGGTGAAAGTGCAAACCCTTGGGACACGCTACAGGTCGCAAATATTGACCTAATGGAGAATATTCAAACTCGGTATACACATTCTTAAAGACAAAATGAAGGTTAAGTTCTTGAACGGGGGAAATCGATCGGGGGGTTGGGAGGCTGGGGGGGTTGAAAGTTAAAAACCGAAAAAAGTTAAAGAAGAAGGCAAAATTTTGTAGTCGGAAAAATCTTAGAAAATTAACAAATTAAAAGAGAAAACTTTTTTGTACGAAAAGTTTTTTGATGCGACCCCCCGTTTAGGAGATAGGGGTGGGTGGTGGTTCCCTCCTCACCCAATATATGCCTAGTGACCCGTCATAAGACTAAGTAATGACTAGTAGAATACTGCTGGCTAATTTTTCTTCGTCGATCCGACCACCGCCCCCCCTCCACAACTAAAGTAAATCTTTCATTCTAATCATTATTACCTTCGAATATTGCATATCGAGAATCGCGTGAAGGGAATCTACCTAACATGATCGACCCTGTCGAACGAGGTATTTTTTTTTATATATATTCCCAATTTTTATTTTTCGTACGAATAGATACTTCAGATTAGCTTTCAATTTTTCAAATATGTTTTCCTTAATTTATTTTTCAAAATACATTTTAAAATGTCGTTCTGAAGAAATAAAAAAAACAAGTCACTGCGAAGTTAGTATTTTATTAACTTGACGTCATTTGGACACCTGCCAGCGACAAACGAACGAAGCGCTATAAGCGCTGCAAAGGACGGTTTGATAGCGTTTCATTACTATAAAAATCGTGTATTTCACGGTGTATATTTAAATTTTAAATACTTTTCTACCAGTGAAATGTTTCAGTAAATATATTTAGTATAACTGTATCATTTCTCGTAGTTGTGATTACACTAAAATTATACTTTATGATAGTAATTAAGAATAGTTAATAAAACCACAATAAAGCTTTGAATTTAACTTTATTACTTTTTTAAAATGTAAATTAGCAGTAAATAATATGAGTATAATGATTTTAATTGTACTTCATAATACTATGTTTTAGTTCATTCAATAAAATATGTTTCTAGGCTTTCATATATTATTAATAAACAAATAATCTACACCAATTAGAAAATATGGCGAATGTTGTATTAAAAATATGTTATATAATATTTTTCTTATTATTTAAATTTCTTTTTAGAAGCTTGAAATAAAACGTAATATAGCAAAGTACATATAAATTATTTTAGATATGTAATATAAAGCACACAGAGACGGCCTGAGAGCATCCTGTAGGTATAACTATACCATACTCGTATGTACTAAATATATTATATTTCATACAATCTGTTCTTCAACCTCATAATGTTTTTTTCAAATATATCTTACCAAAATATTGACTCTTAGTTTATCATAAATCATCCTATTGATTTGTTTAAGAACTCCTTCGCCATGCTATATTTTCAGTTAAGACTTTTTTAGAAAGGTACTAAAATACATTAATAAAAGATATAAAATGAGTAATTATTCTTGATCAGTCAACAATAATAAAAAAGAGCAAATAATAAAAATCAATTTCATGGAGTATGGAAAAAATAAATACATGTAATATAATAATAAAAAACAAAAAAATATATGAGTTTTTTATGAGCCTGTACATTTTAGAAAGGTCAGAAATCATAACGATAACTTAATAGGTTATAAACGGAAAATAGAAAGAAATATATAGATCTCTTTTTATGCAACAGGAGAGCAAACAAAACAGAGCTCCGGGTTTCCGACCATCCGAACCGCAGTCCGTTGTAATCGGTCAAGCAGTAGAAGCTGATATTGGGGTGATCCAGACCAGATATAAGAACTGTGTGGCCGTATCTGCGCCTTATCGAGTGTAAGTCTATGGTCAAGCCTGAAATACTACTTCGCTCTATCAATCACTCTAAATTACATCGAGGCCAACTTGGCATTGCTCTTCAGATAGCCACAAAACTGACAATCGCTCGAAATGTGGAGACTCAGTATTTTGATAATTGGCAAAGTATTGAGAGGAGTGCTTACAAAGAACGGTGATACGACAAATGGGGTTTCACCCCACTCAGAGACCATCCCTAGGAAGATCTTTATAGATGACACAAGTTTCCTCGGAACTCGTCGACGATTTTCCAAAAGAGCTCCGCACGGCCAGATTATACCACGTCCGAACTGCTTTCATCCGCGTTACAATGTATTTTGGAAATATCCAACATATCATTGATGTGCAGAAGGAACTGAGTTAGAGCTAGCACTGCCTGCTAGAGGTACACCAGCATTCACGGGCTTGGGGTTCGACCATTGAGAGCATGTGAAAGCTGGTGATCTCCTTGCATAAACTCTCGGGAAGCCCATAAGAACGTAGGTTCGAAAGACGCCTCTTGTGCCATACACGATCGATGGCTTTTGTCATATCCAGGCAGTTTGTAGCACCAATGAAGAAATTCCATGCGGTACAGTCAACTTATTAACGTCCAATGAAAATAAAGACTGTCAGAGAGCCATTCCCCATTTGCAATAGTAGTAGGGATGGCTGATAAAAGTTGCCCAGACTGATCTTAAAAAACGCTAAGTGAGCCAGATTGCCAGTTGTTCCCAAATAATGAAGACATGCTAGAACTTTGCTCTAACGATTTGCCGTTTGAAGATTCTAGAGGCGTAGTTACATTTCCTCTGCAGAGCTTCGGAGTCCATAACATATTTTAAATAATACCAGACATAGTTTATTTAATGTAACTAAAATATTTATTTTAAATAATTTCATATTACTCATTTTCATAGCATATTGATTAATGAAAAATATTACCAAAGTCAAATCCGCTTCTAATCAAAGATTGACATGCGACGACCTTCAATCTAATATGGAACATAGACAGTGTTGGATGGCAGAGGTTTTTTCAATCGATCCATTAAGCCCCGGGCACTTTTGGATAATAGAAAGGAGTGCAATAAAATATAAAGTTATGTGATTTACATTACGAAATGTTATTACGCAAATAGAATATGTACAAAACTCATTTCGCTCCGTCACGTATGATATGGGATATTGATACTTGGAACTAAACCAGTTCGTATATTGAGATGTCTCTTTACGAGTACATATTAATACAAAATCTCTCTGTGCATATTAGTAAGAATATAATCAACAATTTTAATGAAGGAATTCTTCCTTTCGTGTATTTCAGGTAACGATATTTCAGACGATTTCAAAGCTGAATAATTCAAATATCGGCTTTCGAAACAAAAATCACTAATGTAGATTTGAGAATGTAATGGAACATTCATTTTAAAGTACTGGCAGTGACTGCAGCTTTTTACGAGTACATGATGTATCATATATCACATAAACATGTATGTATATGTAGCTACAGGCTAGAAGTTATTAACTTTTCTCACGTTGAAAACCTATTTGCACATATTTAATGTGACTTCGTTTATTTTAATGAGAATCATTTTGACTTAATAAGAATTCAGACCTATAACTTCATTAACTTCATTAGCTTGGTCTGCACTTCCTTAAAGAAATCATATTATGTTATAAATATTTCCTAATAATTTAAACTGCCCTTATTATTGTGTAATTTATTTATTTTATTTTATTCGTCTTAAATTTGTTAATGATACAATGATGTAATCACATGACATTTTCTTTATTATGACTTAATTATCAGAGGCAGTTCTTAATTAGTACCTGGCATGTTTCCAAACTGAAGTATTTACAGACAGACCACTACTAGTGATATTTTGTGATAGTGTAAAATAGAATAAAATAAGATATTTTACGGTTCTGTACTCAAGAAGAAGCAAGGTCATTATAAATAACCACTATAGACTTTTGATAAACTTTATTGTTTTTTATTATTTAAGAAGAAAACACCTCTTCAAATAACTGTATGTTGTTAATTATATATCAAATTTCATAAATCATAAACGTGTAATTCTTGCTTATTGTTTAATTTTGATTATATTTACGATGGTGTAATCATACTGGTCAAAAAGTCTATTCTTAGAGGTGGTATATACTGTCTGGGATAGACTATTATGAATTTGGAGTATTAAAAGGATATATGAGAAATAACTGAAAATAAGTTTGTATAATTTCAATAATATATTTTAAAATTAAATCTCTTCAACTCAATAAGTATAATTACTAATTCAATAGCAACATAGTTGCAACCGGAATAGTTTTTTATTAAACTATCCGAATATAGCTTTTGTTAAATTACTTAAACTATTTGTTTATTTAACAAGGTGAATATTTAATAAGAGAATTGACTTAAACATATATTAACAAACTTTGCAATTTGTATATTACTCTTTAGTAAAATTAGTTTTTACATATTAAACAAAACGTTATATATAAATCAAAATATCAAAAAATCAATCGTCTGCTCCAAATGTACACCGTCCTTATTTTAGGGTATAATTTATATTGCACCGTTCGAATTCACATCACATACTAGTGTCTATTTTCTACTTGCAGGGGAATACAATTTCAAAATGTGGAAGGATATCCGATATATTGGATTGTTGATTACGATCTTCACAAATAAAAAATAGATAATTGCTTTACTGAAAGTTTTATCTATACTATAATACTTCTCTACGGTTATTTGGTTACATGGGCATGCTCCTATCGCTACAGTAGGATCCAGATCCAAACAGGAATGGTTAATACATTATATATATTTTTATACGAACATTACTTTAGTAAATACAATGTAGTAACAAAAACATCTTTTGGAATTTTTCTGTATTTAATTAAAAATACAACTACCGTTGGCGAAGCTCTGAAACGTTTCTAAATCTTGCCCCGTTTTTAGAACGGGTCATTAGACTAGTAATATTATAAAGCGTTGCGTTGGGGACCGCCAATAACACGCTATGCTCCGAACGGCGGAAGGTGGAGGACAGAGCTACAAATAGCTACGTGGAATGTAAGAGGAGAAATGGAACAGAAGATGAATCAATTATTAGATGTGATGGATGACAAAGATCTGGATGTTATTTGGTGTCTTAAACCAAGAGAAAAGGCGATGATACGACCGATTTGCTTGGCAACCGGGTTGCTTTCTGGGCTGGAGTTCCAGAGGGTAAGCGAGGTTGCCAAGGTGTAGGCGTGTTATTGTCCTCTCGAATGGTTAATACAATGGTAGAATACAAGGCTTTCAACCCGAGGCTTCTTTGGGTTCGCTTTAAGCTGGGGATAACAAGAGTATTCTTGTTAGTCGTTTATGCGCCAGTATCCTCAGTTTCAGTGAGCGAACTCGAGGAGTTTTGGGAGATTGTCAGGGATGTTCTAAGTAGTGTCAGAGGTAATGAAAAGTTCACAGTATGTAATATTAATGGATGGGTTGGAACCGCACGAAGTGGTTACGAAAGCGTATAAGGCAAGTATGGTAATAACAGAGTGAATGAGGCTGAAAAGCTTATTTTTGAATTTTGTAAGGAAGAAAAATTGTTTGTGGTAAAAACGATGTTTAATCACAAACAAATTCACTTGTACACATGGGAGCGAGAGGAAGAAAGAAGTATGATTGATTTATTTCTAGTGGATCAGCGTTTTCGAAGTGAAGTTATGGACAGGCGAATGTTTAGGGGTGCTGATTTGGGAGCGGACCATTATCTAGTCGTTGCTAGAATAAGAGGTCTGTTTGCAGGTTGGCGCAGCCGCACGACGTATCCAAACTTGGAATTATCGCATAAGAAGCTGAAATCTTCAAGATCCACCGATCATAGAGGAATATCAAAAAAGGGTTTCCAAGAAGCTTGAAAGCTGTGATCCTGGAATTGAAAGTGTTGAAGTATGCTGCCAGAACCTTAGGAATGGTATGGTGAAAGTAGCGACAGAAGTATGTGGTAAAAGGAAAAGAGGTTTTTGTAAAAAGCGCGATGAATGGTGGGATGAACAAGTGTAAGATGCTGTAGAGTTAAAGAAGAAAGCATGGCTGGATTATAAAACCTCGGGTACTGATAAAAGTTTCAGAGAGATAAGAAAAAGAGAGTACAAGCTACAAAAGCATAAAACGAAAGCTCTTATAGAGATGAAGCTTGAAAATTCTGAGAGAGAAAGGGATGAAAGGTTGATTAACAACTTCTGGGATAACACGAAGCTTTTCTGGCGAGAAGTTAGTGATTCCCGGGGTTGTTCGGTAACCTGTAGAATGAAAGGGGTGCTTTCGAAGAGCGGTGAAATTTTAACCAAGCAAGCCCACGTTTTGCAGCGGTGGGCAGAATTCTACAAGGAGACGTATGAATGTGAGGACGCCTCGGCCTTTAGTACCAGTGAAATGCTGAGTCCAGATGTAGCCGATGGTGAAATCAGTTTGGAAGAAGTAGAGAGCGCGATTCGAAGTCTGAATTGTGGTAAGGCTGCGGGAGCAGATAAAGTTACTACCGAGATGATCAAATATGATGAGCCACGCGTCTTGAACTTTTTCTGGTTTTTGTACAATTTTTGATAGAAATCGGGGAGGTACCAGACGATTGGCGAGGTGCAGTCATCGTACCTTTGTATAAAAGCAATAGTGCAAGCTATCAAATTGATTAGCTGTGGCGGTAAATTTTATGCTAAAATATTAGCGAGAAGAATGCAAGAAAGTTCTGAAAGGCCATTGTGGGAAACGCAAGGAGGTTTCAGACCTGGAAAAGGGTGTATAGATCAGATCTTTGCCCTCCGCAAGATCACGGAGAAGTTTTTGGCCCTAAACCAAAAGGTTTTCTGTGCTTTTGTGGATTTGGAAAAGACGTTTGACAGGGTTGTGAGAAAGCAATTATGGGAGATACTGCCCTGATACAATGTGACCGGACCCTTGCTACAGGCTGTAAAGTCTCTTTACAGAGATCACTCAACCTTTGTGCGAGTAGGAGCTGACATGTCGCTTTGGTTTGACATCCAATCGGGTTAAACAAGGTTGCGCTATGTCAGCTTGGTTGTTCAATTTGTATTTGGATAGTTTGGATAGTGACATGGGAATGAAAGTAGGTGATCTTAAGGTCAATTCCTTGCTGATATTGCAGTTGTTAGTAATTGAACAACACATTCCAACAGTGATCAGAGACAAGTTGTGTAAAGAAGTCTTAGTTAAAACGCTCTAGATTCCTCAAATGTATGTGTTCATTATTTTTTTAAAAGAACTACTTCACGAGTATTATCAGATTTATGTACACTAGTACTTAATGTGAAAAAATGGAAAGAATACTCATACTGGCTTGTTAAACAAAACATAAAACTATGAGTAAAATTTCTACTAAAAAATAAATAAAAGTTGTATAGCTTACAAGGCTGCATCAATTCAGTTTACATTTCCGTCGTAGTGTGACCGTTGGTCAACAGGTAGCGTATGATCGTATGCGCTGCTTTGAAACAAACGAGTTGTACTAATGAAGCAACAGAGGAATTATTTATCTTTTTTATACCTTTTGTGCCCACGACTTCGTTCGCGCGAAAGATATTTAATTTTAAATAAAAGTAGCCGAAGTTACTCTTTATGACATCAGCTGTCCGCCAAAGTCCTGTTAAAATCGGTCCACATGTTTCAGAGATTAGCCGGAACAAATAGACAGACAGGCAGATAAAAATATTTTTTTAATATTTAAGTACCGTATATAGTTTCATTTGTAATTCTCAAATAATAACTTTCACAAAGTGAGAGAAAGCTGTATTTGGGAATTACACATACTTAAATTTTATTTATATGTGCAGATATACATATACACTTGTCACAGAATATAATATTTTAGGTAGATTCCATAGATGAATCTACCTATTGCAATCGATGCGATGACGGGACCCAGACCCCAGAGTAGGGGCGCTACGCCGTTTATGAACTGGAGATTTAGAATCCGTTGAAAAAAAAAATTATATATCCCTCTATATATATATATGTATATATGATCCATCAGTCCAAATTCGAGTCCGAAAAGTTTTTTAATGCGACCCCCCGTTTAGGAGATAGGAGTGGTGGGTGGTTCCCCGCTCACCCAATATATGCAGAGTGACCCGTCATAAGACTCGTAATGACCAGTGAAATACTGCTGGCTAGTTTTTCTTTGTCGATCCGATCGACGGGAATCTACCTAACACGATCGACCCTGTCGAACGAGGTATTTTAGTTCAAAAACAAAACTGATATTCGAATAACTACAGATTTGGTTTTATTTATTAATTCATTATGAATAGCAACAGCATAAGATTATAGTTTTATGGTTTGGGGCCCACCTCTCATATTAAAACCAAATTATATTATTTTATTGTTACTGCTTCTGTATCTAATAACAGACATATTTCTGTTTCGATATAGCCTTTAATCTATTCTCTTTACTTCTGGTGAACTCGATGTCATCGTAAAGAGCACGGAAAGTCATACTCAATTCAATTCACATGTTCTTTACGATTGCTTTGGAAGAAGAGTTCTTTAAATGAATCTAGTTCGAAGTGAAATATGTTTTCTAAGTTAGTAATATTAAGTATATATTTAATCGAATATCTTATTGCCGTTATTATTCGTCATATAAATAGTCTACCAAAGCCTGTTAGATTAATTAAGTATATATGTGAAACTTAAAAATTATGAAACGCAGACGCTTACTGGAGCCGAACACATCTCTGTCACTATTTTATGACCTCTAATGTAACATAACATATGCTTCCAATATTTTATATTACTATCGAATACCTTAGAGATTGTATGAAAATAAACTTTCATTTATTTGTAGAAGCTTTCCTTAATACATAAGTTTTTTTCATTATTAGCAGTCATTTGTGAACATTCAACCGAAAATTGTACTCAATATAATTTGTTAAATAACGACTTCATAAACAACGAATATAATAATACGAGGGAACTTCCCGGCCCGAAGGGCCGGAAAGGGTCAAATGTCACGTATAAGGTTGGCACCCACCCTTTTTTGTAGCCTGATTCAATAGCTTTTTTTTGATGTATTACACATTATTGTGTGATTTGTGGGTAATAAGTGATGCGCGTGCATACAGAGTCAATTAGGTCATTATTATATAGTAAGGAAGTAAGGATTATATAGATCATCTCAGTAGAGACATGCTTTTTTTTTGCATATTTGCACTATATCCATATTTTTTCGATATTCCTTTTTCCTTATAAAAAAACACATGTGTATTTACAATATTTATATCAAATTACATTAACGTAAATGATATAAATATGAAGTGTTTATATGCTCATTTATATATTTGTAGGTAGTTTAAAATTATTTTTTTTATTTTCTTAGTACTTTTGATTTTAAAATAGCAATATTAAGAACAATATCAGTAATAATGCAATTAAAAAAAAATTAATAGTCATTATTTTTAAAAAACTTTATTATAATCAACTTTTTAGCTTTCCAGTAAATATCATTAGGGTAAAATAAGGATAGCTAATGTTGATGATGTTATATAAGAAACATACGCTTTTTTTTTTTTTTTTATGGAATAGGAGGGCAAACGAGCTGGCGGGTCACAGATGATTTGTGATCACCGCCGCCCATGAACTCTTGCAACATCCGAGGATTTACAGGAGCGTTGCCGGCCTTGAAGGTGGGAGTAAACGCCTTTTTTGAAGATACTCATGTCGTACCGACCTGGAATACCGCCGAAGGGAGTTCGTTCCACATTCGAGTGGTACGAGGAAAAAATGTACTTGAGAACCACAGTGGTGGATCGCCACGCATCCAAGTGGTAGGATGGTATTGGAGGCGATGGCGCGCTGTGCGGTGATGGAATTCGGCGGTAGGCATCAGATCGAATAGCTCTTCGGAACACTCCCCGTGGTAAATGCGGTAGAAGACGCACAGAGATGCAACGTCTCTACGCATGTCCAGCCGTTCACAGAGCACCGGGTCCCCGATAATCTGAACGGCTCTCCGTTGTACGCGGTCAAATGGTAGAAGCTGATATTGGGGTGATCCGGACCAGAGATGAGAACAGTACTCCATGTGTGGCCGGACTTGCGCTTTATAAAGCGCAAGTCTTTGGCCAGGATTGAAGTACTGCCTTGCTCTATTGATCACGCCCAATTTCATCGAGGCCAACTTGGCCTTGCTCTCCAGATGACCACGAAACCGACAGTCACTCGAAATGTCGAGACCCAGTATTTTGATACTTGGCGAGGCAATAAGGGGAGTGCTCTCTAAGAAGGGTGATACGACAAATGGGGTTTTCTTAGTGGTAAACGCGCAAACCTGTGTCTTCTGGGGATTGAACTGAACGTGGTTCAGTTCTCCCCACTCAGAAACTATCCCTAAGGAAGTCTCTATAGAAGACACAAGTTTCTTTCGGCAGTCGTCGACGTTTTCCCGAGAGAGACCTGCACGGCCGGAATATACCGCATCCCCAGTACTGTCATCCGCATAACAATGTATGTCGGAGATATCCAACATATCATTGATGTGCAGGAGGAACAGAGTTGGGGATAGCACGCAGCCTTGGGGTACACCAGCTTTCACGGGCTTGGGGTCCGAGCAAAAACCGTCGAGAACGACCTGTATGCTCCGCCCAGTGAGGAAGCTGGTGATCCACTTTCATAAACTCTCGGGAAGCCCATAGGAAGGTAGCTTCGAAAGAAGCCCCTTGTGCCATACACGATCGAAGGCTTTCACCATATCCAGACCAACTGCCAGACCCTCTCCCTTGCTTTCAATAACAGCTGCCCAACGGTGCGTAAGATATAAAAGAAGATCACCAGCCGATCGACCATGGTGAAAGCCATATTGCCGGTCATTGACCAACTGGTGATCCTCGAGGAAGGTTAGGAGCTGCTTATTGATGATACTCTCCATTACTTTGGAGAGAAGAGAGGTAATGGCGATAAGTCTGTAGTTAGCTGGGTCCGAGCTATCACCTTTTTTAGGGATCGGATGGACAAGGGCACGCTTCCATGAGACCGGGACTACGCCTTTAAGGTAGGAGTACCGAAATAGACGCGTTAGCACTGGTGTCAATTCAGGGGCACATGTTCGTAGCACAACTGAAGAGATACCATCTGGCCCACTCGACTTATAAACTTCCAAGGAAAGGAGGGCTTTTCGGATGAGTTTTTGCCGAAAAACTATTTCCGGCATTAAGCTCGGACACCGCGGGATGATAGGCAGTGTCTTCCCCTGGTCGTCCAAAGTCGAGTTTGAGGCAAAAAGAGTGCCCAAGAGATCGGCTTTCTCTTTTGCCGTGTAGGCCAGAGAGTTGTTCCCAGTGTGCAATGGCGGTAGGGATGACTGACAAAAGTTTCCCAGTGTGGCTTTAGACAGCGCCCAGAACTTGCGCGTGCCAGGCGGGTACTTTGCCAGCTGATCCCCAATATTGACGACATGCTTGAACTTTGCTCTAGCAATTTCCGTTTGAAGAATCTGGAGGCACGATTATATTTCCTCTTCAGAACTCTAGAGTTCGGATCCTTAGTGACTAAATCATTAGCCCAAGCTTGATAAGCCTGCCGTTTGCCAGCTGCTGCAGCCCTGACAGACGCATCAAACCAAGGCCGCGATCTGCCACCAAGTGGCACCACAGAGCTTGGTACAAATAGTTCCATGCCCTGAAGTATCACATCAGCTACAGCCGCAGCGCAGTCACTAGGATCATTGGAAGAGAAACAAATCGGCCCCATGGGTAGGATGCAAAAAAGGACCGCATTCCATCCCAATCCGCTGACTTGTAGTGCCAAACGCGTCGAGTCGCAGGTGTTGTGCGAGCCGACCGTTGAATGGGCACTACACTCAGTACCAAGCAATGATCAGAGGACCCTAAGGGAGCCTCTACAGTGACTTGGTACTTTCCGGGATGTGTAGTCAGCAGAAGATCCAACAAAGAGGGCATATGGCTGTCCACGTCCGGTAGACGAGTGTGCGTCTTTACCAGCTGGGATAGACCATTTGCCAGAGCAAAGTCAAACACAGATCTCCCTGCGTAGTCGGTGGCACGTGACCCTAGCCAATCGGCATGGTGCGCATTGAAGTCCACGAGGACTACGACTTCGGTGGAGGGAATCTGTGAAAGTAGATCGTCAATCTTCGCCTGAACATGGCCCAAGAGTTGAACCGTTTCTGCATTACCACTATGGGACCTGTAGAGGCACGCGTAGACTCTGACATGGTCGTCCATGTCCACGCGCAGTCAGAGTACAGACAGGTCCCGACCTTCAAAAACCTGAAGGCGACGGTAGCAGATATCCTCCTTTACGAACACAGATACCCCGGCGTGTGGTATAAAATGGTGTTCTAATCCGAGAATCATTTCCCCGATTTTGCTCGGGGAGGGGGTCCCCGGCTTCATCAAAGCCGGTACCCTCCAGGGGTATTTTTCTTTTCGGCATCGCTTTCATGTTTGGCGGAGGGGGGGGGGGGGGTTGGGCTTCCGGATCTTCTCACTCACCGACGGAACATAACCAAATAAGTTTGATTACTACGCGTCGGTCTTCTGTGAGAGGGTGGTCCTTCCCCGGTCGAGCCAGCCAAATACGAAATATGTATTGCGTTTCCCGATGAGGTTCGTTACTGTGAGTTACCTGGAAGAGATCACTTTAGTGTTAAGGTTGCCTATTGTTTTATTGATTTTATATTCCCTAGGTATTATTTGTGTATGCAATAAAGTTATTTAAAACAAATTAAAATAGAATTGTGTCTAAGTATCAAAAATTTTACTTTTATGTCATATCTCTATGTATGTATGTAACTAGAATAACTTCACCTACAGTTGATATGTAGCTTAGAATTCATCACATACCATATAGTTACGTATCTAACATAATTTTAACATGAAGTTTAAAAATATTATAGATGTATCAGAAATATAATTTTATAATTAAGAAACAAACTAGTCTTTCTACTACCGTCTCATCTTAAGTATGACACAAACACCACGTTAAATATATCAAATGTTAAGTTAATTTATTGACTATAAATATTTATATATAAGTTTTGGAAATATATTTACGTGTATTGAAACTAGAATATCAAGAGCTCGATTCGTTGAGATTTTTCGTCATCCAACTTTGTTAGGTCGCCTATTATGAAATGCGAAAGAAAATGTTAGTAATGAGTGTTCTTTACAACCGTATTTATCCATACATTTAACAATTTATGTTGTAAAGTTACTGACTAACAATAAGCTATTGATATTATATTTTGTTATATAACTAAGGGTAGTCATTTAATGAATATTTTACTGACCTACCGCTGGCGTTATTATAAAAGAATAATAGTATACTTCGAAGTAATTTAGTGTGACAGAAATATATCTTATAATATGACTTATTTTAAAAAGTACCAACACATTTTTAGCACATCATAGGAAATGATAAAAATATATTACGTAGAAATTTGTGGATATTAATTTGTATTTAATTTAAATTATAATTAGTAACGTATACAAACAAAAAAATTATTAAATATTAATTTTACAGTAGAATGAACGTGATTATATTTATGTTTATACATAACACTCGAGACGATTCGTGATGCAACTGAGTGTGTGTGATGGTGTTATGAAGTAGAATCAGATTCCAGAGCACTGACCATGTTTTGGACCCACAGTTGTTATTAAAACTTTTCAAAACGTCTGCCACGCTTCTTTTTTTTTTCTATTTAGTGTGTATTTTGTTATGACTTATCATTTATCGTTTATCTCTTGTATATATATTTACTTATGATACGTTATAAATAAGGCTATATCAAAAACTTGTTTTTATTTAAAAAAACATAACATATATATCCCTTTCAAAACGGTGTGGAATCTATTTTCTCTGTAATTCGGTTGAACCCAATGTCATCGTAAAGAGCACGGAAAAGTCGAAGTCGAACACAATTCAGTTTGCAATGTTCCTTACGATTGCTTTGGATGCGAAACTTTTAAAATGAATCTGATACGAATTGAAATAGTTTTTTTTTTGTTAAAAATTGTGTAGAAAATAATATAAATATAAATTATAAATATAAATAGTGTTTTCATTTATTTATTCAACTGATACGGTATCACAGGGTCTCAGGTGGCAGTATTTGCACCTGAGACCTTGTATTGATATTTATTATAATTTAATTTTTAATTCGCCAGTCTGTTTTAATTAATAGGTTTTAACTGCAGGATTCTTTTGAAAAATCGCTTTAATTTTACTTTGTAACGCGTTATCCAAGTAACCTATCATGAGAGTAAGTTCTGATAATGGGCCTGAATTATAATTGAAATGTAATTAATTAATTTTCAAGTCAATATCGGTCACATTTTGGAACTAACATACTACTACTAATCGTGAACCCAAAGAATCGGTTATTATAACGTAATATGGGGGTATTGAACGCAATCTCTGACTATTAATAGGTCATAGTGCCAATCAGTTTCCCTAACAAAGTATATGAACTCGATACATAAACCCTTAAATCTTAAGAGTACTTTAATTTTTGCAAAGGTTTTAAAACTACGCTTTCCTATCCTATTTAAATTTAAATAACAAGGCGTAAAGTTACAACTAAGGCGTCTTGCAATGGTTTCCTTAATGATACTACAAACAGCCCCAGTATTAATAAGTGAATCATTGAGCACACGCTTGATGCATACTTTAGTTTTTCTGTTTCTATTTTTCTGTTGTAACAATTTTATCATCGGTTGTAGGTTTCGTCCTGCAAAAAGATTCGGTATGTTCGAACCTTTTACGATATGTACAAAATCTTTTATTACCCTCACCTAACTTTAGTACACCGTTATTATCTTTATAAAAACATTTGGTCTTATTATGCCCTAATTTGCCACAAGTAAAACATTTTACATATTTTGATCGATAATCCAATTTAAAACGTTTTTAAAAAATGAGTCCTTTAAGTCCCTGCCGCTATGCTCTAACAAGCGTTTTTGTATACGAAGTAAGTAATGCTGAGTTCGGAGGTAGTTTTAACACTGCTATTAAAAGATGCCATTTTTACGTTTTCATCTAAAACACTGCCACTAACTATTTCGATTAACTAATTAACTAAAACTTATTTTTGTGCTAGTTAATAATCGTAATTTTTCCCTCGCATATTCACAACTGGAGTCCGCCGTATCGGAAGTATAAAGAACTGCTTTTAAAGTTTTTCCGAGATATTCTTTTTCTCGGGATACAGAGCCATCAATTCTGTACATAAATTTTCTCACGACCTACCCTCTTCAGGGTCCTAAGATTGGAACCATAACAAATGCAAAACCTTTCAAGGCGTTACCTAATTTTGCGGCAGTTGCAATACTGCTCCAGTCGAATTTTTGAGACAGGACCTGGATATTGACACACCATGACTCCGTGCCTAGGTCACTCGTCAGATTAAAAAGGGGCAGTTCTACGTCATTGTCGACTACTGCCTACAGCATCTTTGATAGCCCAAAACAGGTCTTATACGGCAGACATATCTAAAACAAATACCTCGTTCGACAGGGTCGATCGTGTTAGGTAGATTCCCGTCGGTCGGATCGACAAAAAAAAACTAGCCAGCAGTATTCCACTGGTCATAACGAGTCTTATGACGGATCATTCTGCATAAATTGGGTGAGTGGGGAACCACCCACCACTCCTATCTCCTAAACGGGGGGTCGCATCAAAAAACTTTTCAGACAAAAAAGTTTCCTCTTTTACTTTGTTAATTTTCTAAGATATTTCCGACAGTACAATTTTGCCTTCCTCTGTGACTTTTTTCGGTTTTTAACTTTCAACCCCCCCAGCCCCTCAACCCCCCGACCGATTTCCCCCGTTCAAGAACTTAACCTTCATTTTGTCTTTAAGAATGTGTATGCCGAGTTTGAAAATCCTCCGTCAATATTTGCGACCTGTAGCGTGTCCCAAAGGTTTGCACTTTCACCCCCCCTCCCAGCCCTCCCTTTCACTTTTTCCAAAAAAACGAGATGCTACGTTTGTCCTACTAATTTATCCTATCGATCTGTGAAGTCAGATTTTGCCTACGATGAACTTGGACTGATGGATCATATATACATATATATATAGAGGGATATATAAAATTTTTTTCGATGGATTTTCAATCTCTAGTTCATAAACGGCGTAGCGCCCCTTCTCTGGGGTCTGGGTCCCGTCATCGCATCGATTGCAATAGGTAGATTCATCTATGGAATCTACCTAAAATATGTATTAAAAAAAGGCAATGATCCCATTTCTGATGTTAGATATTAGAGACTACAAATAATGATGGCTAAAAAATTAAGAAAATCTATTTTCAAGTTATAAAACATTATCTAGTAAATAGAAGATATATAAAATAACGTTTGTTGAATCTGCTTAAAAATAAAGAAGTCAATATCAAATAATGTATTTAATGTCTACAAAATCAATCTACAAATAATTTATAAAAGAATAAAAAAACAACACATTTACACATGAAAACAAACATATTATAAATAATGAAAGTATAAAAGTTCTTACTTTGCCAGCACAGCCAGTAGGGATGTAATAATCCCAAACGGGTGCGTGTAGCCGTATTTATACAATTTTAACAGCGACAGAGGCGTCAGTGGCTATTTATGGCGTCTTGTCATAATCATGACTTTATATTTAATAATTATAATTAATTTCTTAAATAAAAGTAATTTCTTAAATGTATTTGTTACATTCATTTCAACACATTTATGTTTAACATCATTTAGTTATTAAATTATAATACTTTAATATCGTAAAGATGGCTTCTGCCAATTTGTCAAATCAATACTACTTAAATATAATGTGTTTGGTTATAACAATTGGTATAAGTAATTATAAATTCTTAAATCTAATTAATACATCAATAATTAACTTTTACATACTTATTATGGATGAAATTACTTAATTGAGTAAATAGTAATATTATTACATTACCAACATATTAAATTATCACATCATAAAAAATCAATAAATATGTAGGCAATATTACAATAATATAACACACGAATGCTTATACGCTAAAGCGTGTGCTCATAGCGAACTACAACCAATGGCCGTTTTGACTCGCATTATATTTTCTATCTCTTTAATTTTCGCCATGTTTTTGATGTACAGCGTCGTATCGTTTAATACGAAGTGTTCAGTTCTATAAAGTAGGTATTGAACCAGACTGCTGCTATCTTACTCATATCATTCGAAAATGTTGCTGAATATATATTTGTTTTGAGGAGTCCAACGACTTGGCGGTTATTGCAATGAAGGTGTGTCAAGTCATTTATTTTCTTGATTGCGGACGTAATTATAAAGCATTGTTTATAATTAAGAAAATTATATTTTTAATATTTTCTTATAGTATTATTGCTATATTTTTATTTAAATTTTTGTTTTAAATTATTCTTGTAAATACAATATTTGATATTTAAAGGACATTTATTCCTTCCTTTGTGACATTGCTTTCCTACCTGTAACGGTTATATAATTATATTATTTTTGGTTATATATTATAAAATTAAACACAAAAAAATTCGGTAACTCTTTAACATTTAACATTCTCATATCTTATAAAATATTAACAGTTTTTTAGGAACAAACATACATATAAGAATATTCCGTAGAGGCGAAATGTAGAATATGTTCTATTTTAGAGTTCAATAAATTCCACAAGTGAGGAGACGGGTCGCGTCGAAGGATCAAAGGTAATACCTACATATTTATTCGTTTCCAAGTTGCTTTTACAAATAAGAGAATTTCACAAAATATTCAAAACTTTTTCTTTACAAAATATCAAAATTATTTAAAACATGAAGGTTTGATTTATTAAAGATAAAAGATATGACATAATCAAACAAAATATTCAGATTATTAAAAATATAACCTTGAGATAAATGATAAAAATTGATTTTACTCAATTCTTTTAATCAAAAAGATTCTATTTATGTTTAATACATCTGATCATTTGGATGTATTTATGTATTCATATGATATGATGTATATATGTACAGATAAATATAATATTCTGTATATTTAATGAAAACATACATGTAAAAATAAGACTATTAAACTTAAAGTTTCAAACTTTCAAAGATAATGCGCATAAAATAAAACCAAAAATGCAAATTATTCAAAAAATTTATAATTCCACCGTACGTGTACTAGAGGTGGTCGGCGAGTGGTGTTTCATTGCGGTCTTTCCTTTTAAACCAACGCAGAGCTCTAATGAAGCGTATGGGTAAGCGGGGATTCATTCATTTTGTTCAACACTCATAAATTTAAATTTTGTGCCTATTTTATTTATATTATAGTTTGTTCATAATCGATATACTTTACAACTACTAATGATTATTGTCGATATATTTTATAACTACAATGTACAGTTAAAAAATTTTAATCCGTAGTGGACTTCAATATACTTGTCAATTCAACAAAAACGAGTCATACCTTATTTACCATAGTTAATGAACAGATATTCTCAACAGCTGTTCGTTTATCAGTTCATGCAAAAAAATCTGATTAGAGTACATACTGTTAGCTGATAGGGGAATATCAGGATGAATGCACTTGTATGTGAAGTGGAACACATTTTTTTAAGTAAAACTTAAACTAGCTTGTTTTAATATTAATTTCCATAGATTTGTAATAAAGTGTTTTTCTATGTTCTCAGAAAATAAATGTCTTTGTTTATACTTTTGCAAATTCATTAAATATCATAGACATCAGTACTTTTAAAGAAACAATATCCACATTTACTCGTGATACAAATTCAACACCAACCATCACAAAGACTTGGTAGTCAATCCTAGTAGTAGTTCCTCCTTATATAACTTATTTGAGACCAAATGATAAAATGTCTTGTTCAATATAAAACGCATTTAAGATAAATGTTTGTAAATAATTTAAGTTCCATAATATAACTTAAATATAAAATATCTATCAGATTTAGCATCCCTGCCCTTAGCCCAATTATTCGTAGTCACGGCAATAAGTAGCTCCCGGGACATTCTTCTATCATACGTCATCTCAGCTGAGATTTTCTTCCTTTAATATTATTTTAGCACTAAACTTACGTTACTGTTAAAATTACGAATATACTATTAAGAAAATATCATCCATATTTTCTTAATAGTATATTCGTTTAACAAAGAATTAAAATCCTCGCTGCTGCCTGAATATTAACTGGTACCTCGTTAGTTATTTGTTTTTATATGCAATTATATTAATCGCTATCAATATAAGGTGGTGAAAGGTGACTCGCCTTAATCATAAAGTAGCAGTTGAGTTGATTTAACAGTCCACAATATGATGCAGAATAAAGTTACTCGTCGCTGGCACATATATTACATATTTGACTTATTTATTATTAATCATCTTAATACTATAAAAATCTAACACTATTGACAAAGGCCTACTCACAAGTACTTCATACATTTCCAAACACCATTATTTGCAGTTATCTCGCAGTAATGAGCTTTTATTACACTCTATTAAGTACAGCTACATAGTTAAATAAAATATATTATGGTTTACTAAAGTTAAGGTACCAAAGAAAAATCAACCAGTACTATAGTTTTACCCCCATACGTCACCCACATGCTTTTTAAGAACTCAAAAAGAGTTATTTATAAATATTTCGTTCAAGAACAAGTTAACTTTTCAAATAACTGAATTTAGTAAATTTTATATCTAATTTATTAATAGGATATGTGTGATATATACTTACTATTAAAATGAAAGTTTCAATCTTTATTTTGCTTTGAAATAAAATAATGTATAAATTGCATATTATATTTTAATTTCAGTAATTATAACCTATGAGACGAAGCTTCTTAGCATTCCATAGATTCATCGTGCGGGTGCCGGGCCCATCGCGTTGCAAGAAGAGGAGCGCAAACAATGCCTGGGACATGCGACCCAGGTTTAGGTTTAAGGGGTCCCTTTACTATGCGCATACACACTCACCTTCATTGTTCACGCTTCTCTCCCTATTTAACCAAATATCGTAAGAACCTACTAAAGCCGCCTTTGAAATATGTTCCAGATACGAGTAAGAACTGATGATCATTCTAGAAAGTTGTAGAGAGATTTTGCTGTTATACCTCTCGCTCCTACTTCTACAGCGTACAAATTAAATTTATTCTTGATTAGTTCGTTACATAGTTCGTAATACTTGTTAAGCTTAAATGTATGATCTTTGGGTATGATCTTTAAGTTCCTTTCCCAGGATACAGTAAGCTCCACAAGTATAACGCGCCTTAGTTGTTTTGAGTACAGGAATAAGTCTGGCCTAGATGACGAAACACAAACATCCCCGGGGATTTTGTATTGCCTTTCATACGTGTCCAATCAGGAGACGCGTTCAAGATGGATTAAGGTTATAGTCCAGATTTTTTGGACGAACCTGCCTTTACGAACTTTACTGATATTTTGGTGGTTGTTATACCCTTCGGCGCTCTTGCTACAGAAAGACTAAGCGGTTCTCGTACGATTTCTAATACTTTAATATCCAGTTACCTAGAATGTATTTATAGTGAGGCAGTAATTATATTATCTTAAATTTTTTTATTTGTTTTAATAATAACCAACACGTATACAAAGTCCTTATTTCAAAGTGTGTGTGAGGTTATCTTTACAGCACGACTCAACCCAACAGCACACTCGTACCTTCAGGGGAAATCAACATTTAAAATGTGGATATATTACGTTGGGGAATACTATCTTCCAAGAAAAGTAATAGTTTTACCAACAGTTTAATTTTCTTGTGACTACAATTTTGTGATCTCAAATTTTATTGTCAAAAATATTTTTTATTTCAGGTGTGATCTCTAAGACTAATGGCCAGAATTACAATAATATCATTCTTTGTTTTTTTTACGTCTCAATATTTTTTTCATTTCAAAACTGATTTTTTTTCTTTTAAAATAATTTGATATGTTCAAATTAGTTAATATATTCTTTCATATCATTATTCTCCGGTCGTTATCTACCTCCAGGTAACGTCACACCATGTTTTTCATTTTCCATTCACATCACTTTTTCACTTCTGAGTTCATATATGATTCAAAAATAATTGTAGATTTTAGTAACGTGAAAAAATCAGGACAGGGTTGGTAGACTCAGTGTGACATATTCGTATTATCTGCCCAATCTGACTTTTGTAACTCATTATATGACTTTAACAAAATTGAGAAATATGATAGATATATCAGACACATATATATTAAATTAAGAAGTCTTTTTACTATTGACTAATCTTAAGTATAACGCAAAACGAGTAAGAAAAATACCATATGACACAAATATCAAATAGGAAAAGTGTCAATTTACTGTCCATAAGTCTTTGTATTTGAAGCTTAAAATTATATTATTGTGTAGTGAAATTATAATCTCAAGAGCCGGACTCTTTTGATATTTTGTCTTGTTTGGTCTGCGGATATCTATACATTACTATTGATGCTAAGATAAATGTAATGAATGAGAGATTTTCCTTTACAAACGTTACATTTTTTTATGTAAGAGGAGGGCAAACGAGCTGGCGGGTCACACATGGTTTGTGATCACCGCCGCCCATGAACTCTTGTAACATCCGAGGATTCACAAGAGCGTTGCCGGCCTAGGCCTAGGTGAGAGTAAACGCCTTTTTTGAAGGTATGGATTTGGAAATACTGCCGAAGGAAGTTCGTTCCACATTCAAGTGGTACGTGGAAAAAATGTCCTTGAGAGCCACACAGTGGAGGATTGCCACGCATCCAGGTGGTACGGATCTTACTAGAGGCGATGGCGCGCTGTATGGTGATGAAATTCGGCGGTAGGCATCAGATCGAATAGCTCATCGGAACACTCTCTGTAACAACTGCGGTAGAAGACGCACAGAGATGCAACGTCTCTACGCAATGCCAAAGAATCCAGCCGTTCACAGAGCACTGGGTTCCCGACAATTAATTTCTATTTATAAAATAAATATATTGAGCACAAAATTTAAATATTTATTATTAATTTTGTTCCTATTTCTATGTACTGTGCTTGCTTGCTATTCCAAAGGTCTGCTTCAGTTCAAATTTAATTTTGTTGCGTTACATTTACCAGGAGTCACGCGAAAAATTAGTATTTTTAAAGGAAAAGTTTTCGATATTTTGTGAAATTGCCTTATTTGTAAAAGAAATTTCGGAACGAATAAATGTAGGTATTACGTTTGATCCTTCGACGCGACCTCTCCTCGTCTCTTCACATGTGGAATTTATTACCCTCTAAAATAGAATACATTCTACATTTCGTCTATAAAAATGTTGCCGTGACTCTATATATTTGTTGCTGAAAAACTGTTAATATAATCTGTTAGTGAATCAAACACAGTGATAAAACCAATATATATATATCTTATCTTGAAAGTTACGATTTAAAAGGCTTATTAGATTTTAAAACTTGTTAGTACTCAAAAAGAGGAGATATTACAACTTCGAATACTATGATTGCTATACGAGCAATGTGTTTGATCGTCTTATATCATATAATATGCTATCTCATAAGCTGTGTGTATGATTGTAGTACAGAAAGAACGCGCGACAAAATAACAATATCAATTTTTCTTCTTTGTTCTAATAGTATATCTATTTTACTAGCAGCAGTGAATTATTTAACAAAAAAGAAGATTACATTTTATTTAGAGTTGGTAAAATCAGGTACGAACTCTTTAAGATATTGTTTTTGATATATTATAGTAAAAATTATACGAAGGGGTGATTTACTATAGTCCAATAAAAATCGACATAAAAACATAATACAGGCGTTTTATTTATTTATCATTATAAACTTATATTTACTTAGACCAAACACCTCATTACTAAAGACAGCCAGACCATTTCCTTTTAATTGAAGTACGTGTACCTTGTGTGTAATGTTTGAACTAAATAGAATAAATAGTACGATAAAATAAATAATAGCAATATGTACCACAGATGAAAGAAGATAATAAATAATTTTCTACATATATATGTGTATATATATTAATTACATTCATTGTTTTTAGGATTATTAGTTCCTGTTGGTAAGATGGATGGTGTATGATAACAAATAAAATTCTCAAGTTACGTCGATTAATTAACCGAAAGACGAATGCTGAGCGTAGCGTAATCTTTGAATTATTTGAATTTTTATGTCGAGCCGTTTTTTTGATTGGGCGAAAAACCCAAAATGGCGGCGTATTTTAGTTTTGTTTTTGGCATAGCAGGAGCAATAGCCGTCTTTTTGCTTGGGCTATAAAATTCAAAATGGCGGATTTCTGATTCGTACCACAAAAACGGACTTTGCGGCAGCTTAAATCAGTCTGAAATTTCGTCTAAGTATTCTTTGTCGAAAGGTGTTTTTTCTTATTTCAAAATCCAAAATGGCGGCCATAGATAATTATCAAAAATTTTAAAATTGAATAACTCTGTTGTTATTTGGTGGAGACAAATTTCGTTTAGTAGTTATGTACCTACATACATTCATAGGTATACTTACTCCTTTTTGGAAAAGGCACTTGAAAAGCACACTGTAGGTAGGTACCTACCACAATTCATTTTCTCTTGCCAGCAGGCAACATATACGAGTAAGTTTCGGGTTTGTTACATAGAAGTGATGATTTGTGACGGGTTTGTTAAAGACATGAGTCAGCAACAATGTTCGTTATTCACCGGCGGTGGAGGTCCAGTGTACGAAGGTTGCTGGTATGGCGCTCATACTTGGTTCACGGGTGAAATATCGTAACCACTGCATCTCGTGAAATCCACTATAAATAATTTCCTAGCATTGTCTCATTTCCTAATGTACTGAGGTCTACTGTTCACAGAACGACTAGTAATATTTTGTATATAATTATTATTTTAATTAAAATATGGCTCTCATTTATAAATTTCAATATTTCTGTAGATACTAAGATAATATTAATCGCTTTATATATTTTAAATAAATGATAGTGTTATTAAAAAAGAATGCAAAGTAACAGTAAATATTTCAGATACATTAAATATAAGGCAAAGACAATTTTAGCAGTCTATATGTATCTTACCGTCATAAGAATTTTCTTTATTACAATAAGTATACTAAATGGTTCTAAACTATAGTCAGTGGTGATAACAATAATAATCTTCATCGGTTCTCAATCGACCAAACCCACACAGATATCAATAGTTACTATTAATACACCCATATGGTATCATCGAGTAACATTCAGTAGACTAATAAGTTTACTACTTATTTACTAATCTATAAGATGTTACAATTATACTTCACGAAATTCATCAGTTTCATCTAGACTCAATTTGCAACAAAAAATTAAAATTTTATAACCGTTACATGTAGGAGGAAATTTGCAAAGGAAACAATTGATGTCCTCTAAATATCAAATATTGTAATTACTAATATAAGCGTAATATTTAAAACAAAATTTGTAATAAGTTAAAAATTATAATACTATAAGAAAATGTTAAATATTAATTTTCTTAATTATAAAGAATACTTTTCAATTACATCCACAATCAAGCATAATAATAATATAGCAGCAGTCGGGTTCAGTACCTACTTTACTAAATACTTCGATTAAATTATACGATGCTGTACAACCAAAAACATGGCAAAATTTCTATGAAAGAGAGAAAATAAAATGCGCGGCAAAGCGAGTGGTTGTAGATCGTTATGAGCACACGTTTTAGCGTATAAGCGTGTGTGCGTAGTTACGGAGCCAGCTATGATTATTTTGGTGTGTGTAAATTGTAAAAATCATATGCTCTGGTGTCTGGTGTTTTAAAGTAAAATGCGGCTGATTATTCTAGAAGTAGCTATATGTATCTTTAAGATTGGATGTTACATATTTTTTCACGCAGTATTGAAGTTTATCTTATAGGTATTTATTAAAAAAATTTATTTGACACTTGTTTTATTTTATCCAAAATTAGTAGAGGTTTTAATAGTTGTTCATATAGAACGTTAACGATCAGTAAACTAAACAATTTTGATAATATAGTATGAATAATTTTTAACGCAGACCGAATTTGAACCTCAGACCTCTGTGATACCATACAAGCTTAATAAATAAGTTAAGTTTAGTTAACATTATTATAATTTTAAATATTAAAAAACCATTACACATCGAACTACTTTCTTTTCAAAAGTTTCGCCTCCAAGCAATAGTAAAGTACATTGTTAACTGAATTGTGTTCGACATTCCGTGCTTTTTACGACGACATTCGAGTTCACCCGACATTCGAGTTCATCCGAAGTACAGAGAAAATAAATTACACACTGTGTTCAAACAGAAATATATATTAGGCCATGTTTTTAAGAAAAAGTTTTAACTTTCTATTAAAAAGTATTATTTATAACTGGGTTTTAAATTCCTTAGCCTTCGTTAACTATTTGTTATTAATATTTAAAACGATTTTTTGCCAAGAAATGATGACTTATGTATGATTCATCAATTTTGAAGCGTCAGTAGTTATTTTAAACTTTAAGTTCGGGTCAGACTTTATACATCTTCAATAAAACAAACTGCTGTATTTAAAAGATAAACATATTATTCCTTAGAAAACTTTTAGACTAAATTTTGTTTTTGTCTGTGAATCTTATACCTGGTTTATAAAGGAACTATTAATAAATCTAGTTTGTTAATAAGAGCTGTAAATTTAATGATAGCAAAGTATATGAATAAAAACAACTACATTGTTCTTACTTACTAACTTTAATTAATATCTTGTCAAAAATAAAGACATTTACGAGAATATAGAGAATATAAGAAACATTTTCTTATCTTAGAGAGTCTAATAAATTCCGATGTGAGGTGACAGGATGGATAATAGATGGACCCAAAGAAACACTTTCGTTCACATGTTTATCCCCAGCCAGAAGTAGTAGTCCTTTGTTATAACACCAGTATTACCTTACTGCATTCTGATAATATTAATGATGATGATAAGACAAGAGAATTATAATACCTAAAAATAGGTATTATAAAAACAATAGTTTAAAATTATTTGATTTTTCTGACTTTAAAAGATGTCTAAGAGTATTTATGATTCCTTGTTTATATTAATGTGATAATAGTATGAAATTTATACATTCTATAACAGCACAACCACCATTCCAATAGTAGATAATGTTTTGATTACAAATGAAATTGTATTATAAATAAATGGTTTTATTTTAAATTCTTTAAATGATTTATGTCCCTCTTCGCACAGCAGTATCAATGTTTGCATTTGATTTGATAAGTCTGGGGTTTGATAATCGGTTGTCACTTATATTTGTTATGGTCTAAAACAAGTTCCTGAAGGATTAATAAAAGCAAACGCATGATGTTTCTACTGGTTTGTGTTTGGAGAGCGTGTTATTGCAGAAGGTGAAGCTATTTTCAATAACTAAAACAATTCCTTTTGCTCGTTTCAGATATTAGGGGTATTCTCATTTTGCTTAAAATCGTTGTGACTTAACTACGGAAAGTATTTTTTTATTTAAACAGTTTTGTGTACTCCTAGAGAGTTATTATTCGTTGTATTCTCAATTTTGTTTTCTATAAGAGCGTGTCGCTTATTGGTGAACGTATTAAGCTTTGAACGTTTAAGTTTTGATCTACATACTATCAAGGTTATTGTGTGTACATCAAGAAAGAAACGACAAGATTTAAATATAGTATAAAGTTATCATTCGCTTACTTATTACTTTAAAAAATATATACAATATTATGCGTCTCTAAAATAATTTTTAGTATATATATAATAGAGAATAATATATTTTCGACGAAAACTTTCAGCAAGTCGGCACCTGAAATTCTATTTTCAGTACAATATATTTTTAAGTCGGACAAACAAAGATTTTTGGACAGTAAAATTACAATAGGAAAACCGGATTAATATTTATCTCATATAGTATTAGTTTTACTTGCACGTTTGCATTATACTTATGATTAGTCGGTAGTAAAAAGACTAGCTTGCTTTTTAATTTAAAATATATGTTTCTGATATATCTATTATATTTATCAATTTCATATTAAAATCATGTTAGATACAGATGTGTATAATTCTAAATTACGAAGCAACTATAGGTGGAGTTATATAATTAGTCACATTGTGAAGATAACATTTAATATAAATACCAATGCATATACAGATGAATTTGTCGCACTGAGTGTACCAAACCGTGTAATACTGAATAAGAAACCACTTGAACTGTAACGATTACCAGTCGTGTGTGACATCGGGAACATAATTCTCACGTTACCAAAATCAACATATATATTTTTTATTATATATGAACTGAGACGTGATAAGAGTGATGTGAGTGTAAGATGAAAACAGGGTGTGACGTCACCTGGAGGTTGATAAGGACCGGAAAACGAAGATATGAAAGAGTATATCAACGAATTCAACATATTAAGTTATTTTAATACAAACAAAATCAGCATCGAAATAAAAAAACATGGAGAAGTAAAATAACAAAGAATTATAATATTCCAATTCTGTCCATTGGTCTTAAATATAACGCATGAAATAATAAATAATTGGGATATAAAAAGCAAAATTTTAGATACACAGTAACAATATTATTAAACTGTCTGTAAAACTATTACTGTTCTCGGAGGATAGTATCCCCCAACGCAATATATCCACATTTTAAATGTTGATTTCCCCTGAAAGTACGAGCGTGCTGTTGGTTTGAGTGATGCTGTAAAGATAAACTCACACACACTTTCAAATAAGGAATTTGTATACGTGTTGGTTATTTCTTAATCATATAAAAGAATTTAAGCTAATATTGTTGTGTGACATTACAAGGTCACTGTTACTTATTAGGTACTAACACTAGATATTAAGCTTTATTTGAAAATTACTAACACTTGTTGGACCTTTTGTTGTCCGATGAACAAAGATTTTTATTTTTTTATTATAATTTTTTTTTGTTGTTCTTAAAATATAATAATCATGTAACCACCAATTTCATTAGACTATCTAACTTCTGTGATATAACTGTCTATATAATAAAAATGTGTGCAGAATTCCGCAGCAATTTCTTATACGTTTCTAAGTTGTTTACTTAATTTTAAATCATGCTTAGAAAATAGACATTAATTTATACTACCTATGCTTCTTAAGAAGTTTAAGTAAAATAATAATTTTAAATAAAATAAAAGATCTTAAACAATTAACGTAAACTAAGATAATATAAAATAGATATTTCCAGTATAAAACGTCTGCCAAGTCTCGAACACGCCTTGTACAGTAAATTAATGCTAAGTATTTTAAACGACTGACCCGTTCTTATTACTTTTTGGATCTTTGGAGATATTTTAAACAATATCTTGACTACAATAAAAACGTATTAATTTTGCAACAACAGCTTATAATGTTTTGATATAACACTTTACTATCTGTACATAATAAAAGGTTTCTCTCTGTCTCTCTATAAATACATGCAGGTCACTGGATACTGTCATAGTTTATAATTACTGAAATTAAAATATAATATGCAATTTATATATTTTTTTATTTCCAAGCAAGTTAAAAAAAGATAAAAAAAAATAGAAATTGTTATTTATAGTAAATAAATATCACACATCTTATTTATAAGTTAGATGTAAAATTTATTTGTCCTTGAACAAAATATTAATAAATTAATCCTTTAGAGTTGTTAAGAAAGTAAAGTTGCAATACTGCTTGATTGTTCTTTGGTACCTGTATATTAGTAAATCGTAATACATTTATTTACCTGTGTAGTTGTACTAAATAGAGTTTTAAAAATACATTACTGCGAGACAAATATAAATAATGGTGTTTGGTGATTTAAAACTTCTTTGTTAAAATTACGTATATACTATTACGGTACGTCGTTTCAAAGTTTCAGCCACTCAATGTACTTACTTTGGTGTAAAAGCTAATGGTTATTACAACAAAACACAAACTTCTCAACGAAGTAAATACCGAGTGACGAAAGCGAATCCACTGACAAAACTCCTGATATGAATTTTGCGACGAAAAAAACCACGAACATTTTTATTCACAAACGTAAACAAACACAAAAAATGTGAATGTGTTCGGAACGTTGCCAAACAAACAAACAAACAAACAAAAAAACAAACAAAAAAAAATACAAACAAAAAATGTGAATGTGTTCGGAACGTTACTAAATTGCCTTGATCAATCTAATAAAATAAAATCAAAAATGCAATTTGTGCAACGTTTCGAGCACATTCACATTTTTTGTTTGTATTTTTTTTGTTTGTTTGTTTGTTTGGCAACGTTCCGAACACATTCACATTTTTTGTGTTTGTTTACGTTTGTGAATAAAAATGTTCGTGGTTTTTTTCGTCGCAAAATTCATATCAGGAGTTTTGTCAGTGGATTCGCTTTCGTCACTCGGTATTTACTTCGTTGAGAAGTTTTTGTTTTGATTTCAATAGTTTTGTAAAAGGACTGGAAACAAAATGCTGTGCGATTATTTTTCATGCAAATATATACTCATTTATTTGACCAACACATGGAACTATCTATAATGACATGAGGGACTCTCGTAGGGCCTTTAAAA
Organism: Melinaea menophilus ssp. n. AW-2005; assembly: GCA_918358695.1. Taxonomy (NCBI): domain Eukaryota; kingdom Metazoa; phylum Arthropoda; class Insecta; order Lepidoptera; family Nymphalidae; genus Melinaea; species Melinaea menophilus. Next base: position 29,766,122 of record OU911042.1, read on the forward strand.
ACAAACTTAAATGGTGCCAAGACAATTCAGAACAGATTAAAATGGACATACTGGCTACGTCATATAGAAACAAACATTTTGGAAAATTCTGGCAACAAACAGACAAACTGAATACAAGATCGAATATTCCGGCTGAAGTAGGGGGAGTGAGCGGTTGCCGTAACATAGCAAATATGTTTAAAACACAATCTACAGTGGATCCCTGTGAGTTCAATTTCGCCGAGGCTGGCAGGGGGGATATTATAAATAATGGGGAAAGCTTTGTACGTTTCACGTCTAGCGAAGTAGTAGATACAATAATGGGTATGAAGCGTGGAAAGTCGCCTGGACATGATGGCCTGAGTGTTGAGCATTTGCGACACGCTGGTGTGCACCTTCCTAGAGTCCTAGTTTTGTTGTACAATATTTGTATAAGCCACGGCTTTCTGCCGGACTCGATGACAAGGACAATAGTCGTGCCTATAATCAAGAATAGGGCGGGGGATGCGGCGGACAGAACCAACTACAGACCGATATCTCTTGCTACCATCATAGCCAAAGTGCTTGACGGCTTGCTTGATACTCAACTTAGCAGAACAATTAACATACACGATGCGCAGTTCGGTTTTAGATCAGAGCTGTCAACTGAGAGCGCAGTATTGTGTCTCAAGCAAGCTGTAAGGTACTACACGGATAGAAAGACCCATGTGTTTGCGTGTTTTTTGGATCTGTCGAAGGCATTTGACCTCGTATCCTATAAAATTTTATGGCAGAAGCTTGAAAAGGATAGCAGTTTAAGACCGGAGTTGATATCACTATTAAAGTACTGGTATGGTGCCCAAAGTAATGTGGTAAGATGGGGTGATGCACTTAGTGAACCATATAAATTAGGGTGTGGAGTAAGACAGGGGGGCCTGACGTCACCCAGATTGTTCAATTTTTACATAAACGGGCTCATAAAGAGGCTTAGCGGGGCAGGCGTCGGTTGTTCGATAGATGGCGTAATGATGAACAATTTTAGTTACGCAGACGATATGGTTCTGTTGAGCCAGTCGGTCAGTGGTCTTCGAAGACTGATAAAAATCTGTGAGGAATATGCAAAGGAGAATGGACTGAGGTATAACGCTAAAAAGAGCGAAATTTTAATTTTTCGAGGAATAAACAAACAGTTAAATTTCATTCCTAAAATACATCTGTGTGGAACTTCTCTGAAACTAGTATCTGAATTTAAATACCTTGGTCATATTGTGAATGAACGCCTGGGTGATGATAGTGATATCGAGCGGGAGCGCAGGGCTCTGTCGGTTAGAGGCAATATGTTGGCCCGTAGGTTTGCACGGTGTTCGACACAGGTAAAATTAATATTATTTAAAGCCTATTGCCAGTCCTTTTACACGTGCAGTCTATGGGAGAACTATACGCGGCGGACATATAGCGCACTGCGTGTTCAGTACAATAATGTGCTGAGGGCTTTGTTGAGGAAGCCTCGATACTGCAGTGCATCGGCAATGTTTGCGGAGGCTCGTGTATACGACTTCTATGCGATAATATGAAAGCGGACCGCGTCCGCAATGACAAGATTACTGAACAGCTCCAACAGTCTTCTCAGCATATTGGCGTTAAAGCTCGACGCTCCCCTCTGGAGGTCCTGGGATAGTGTACACGTAGCATCGAAGCGTAGCGTATACTGACTGTAGGAGTATAGCGTTGAGTTATTTGTAGAATTAAAAAAAAAAATAAAAATTAGAACGATGATTTCCATGAATTTTATTTTATAAAATTTCTTTAATAGTATTTTATGATTTTAATTATATTTGATTTGAATTTAATTTATATTTATTTGAATTGAATTTATATTTCATTTTAATAATTTTATGAATTTTGTGCATTTTATTAATTTTATTTTTCTGTATAATTTGAGATTGTTATGTTGAATACTAACTACGAGTACTATTATAACATTAGTTACTTAAGTTAAAATGTTACTAACACTTATGGATGAATTATCTGAAATAAATTGATTTATTATTATTATTATTATTCTTATTTGGAATAGTTGCCTGTGACAAAATGAGAGTGTTTTGGCTCAGAGGATGAGCGTTGTAATGACAAAGACGAGACCTCGAGTTCGATTCCCACAGGTGCCCGATTTTTTTTTCATTTGATTTTTTCAGTTTCCATTTATTTTTTTAATTCATTGCTTCAAAACAGAATTTCTTCAGAATTCGGATTTTTTTCTGTAAATTTTGTTTTATTGTTACAGACGGCAATGCGTTAGTGAGTTTATTCACTGTGCAACTAGCATTGAATTTTAACCGTGTTGTGAGTACGATTCTGGCTTTAAAAGTCATTTTTTAGCAATTTTTGGTCATTTTTCATGATTTTTTGAACTTCTCACGGCCATATCTCGAAATAACGAGTTTTTCCAGATATATGCTATATACCAAATTTTAGCTCTAATTTGGGGCTACGAATGAGGAAATTTTCGAAAAAATCGTTGGCGCCGTTTTCGAGAAAATGGCCGATCTGTCCCCGGCCAGTTGGCCATTTTTTGCCTTTTGACCAAAAATGTCACGCCAACAAATGTTTTTGCCATTAAAATGGACATTATTCAAAAGATAAGCTTAAGACCTTTCCAATGCTGCCCAATTTGTCAATGTACGTCAACTGGTTGGGCCACAGTCCCTGTACGAAAAATGGCCATTTTTGGCCTTTCGAGGACTGGCCACGGCCAACATGGCGGCCAAATCGAAATATCGTAGAACAAAAAAGTCGTTAGTTTTTGATGTACTTCAATCCCTGAAAGTTTGAACAAAATCAGTTGAAACTACGAATATACCCACACACAGACAAAGTAATCATCGATGGAGGCGCCAGTCAAAATTTTCAAAATGTCATATCTCATCAACCGGTGGTCGGATTTTGGCGTTTTTGGGCTTGTTGAAAAGGTCTCGACGAGGACCTTTAGGAAAATCTTTTTCAAGGTGGAAATAAGTGATTTTATACTGGTGCGGAGCCAAAAACTAAATTTTAGTCTCATTTTTCAAACGGCCGTAGAGGTGAGGCGGTAGGTATATTGCTAAGTGTAAATGCATTTTCTGGGTCTATGGGCCAAGGGCTTTCTAAAAATACCACACTCATACCAGAAAGTCTCGTGTATAAAAAAATCGATATTGCGCGTATATATACAGAGTTAGACTTTCAGCACTATGGGTGCTTTCGTCACTCTGAGCTAGCTAACGCCCGCTTTGATATAAAAACTTTAATGCTTACTGCCTACCTCACGGTAATTATCACTTTGGATAACATGTGACAAATAATTTTGTTTCGACTTTACAATAATCATCATATTTATAAAATAATATGATTTCTTTATGTTGTATTAATCATCCTGAGCAAATGGTTAAATCTCAAATGTTAACTGTTATAATAAGTAATAATCCAGTTAATAATCGAGCTACGTCACATATTAATCAATAAAGTTGCATCCTATTTATGGAGAAACTATGTCACATTGGATACGTACAAACAGTTCTTACATGCAAAAGATCGATTTCATCTAGTCTGTACCTACGCAGACATATAGACGACACATCAAGAACTCGTAGCGAGCTGCAGCCGCCCGTTCTGCTTTACCTACGCAACTACGTTCTGCTTTACATACGCAAATTTACGTTCGTTATTTTTGCCTGCAAAGCCGTTGTCTGAATTAATCATTGTATATCGGCGAAATATTCTTAATGTACCTTAATAATATTAACAGGTAGTTTAAAATTTTGATTATTATAAAGTTAAGTAAAGTAAAGTAAAATTTGTATGGTATTATTACTGATGTTGTTATTGTTACTGGCTTTTTAAATTTGAATTTTTGAGATAAGGGCAGGGATACTAAATATGATAGATATTCTTTAGAAACATCTAACTTAAATATTTTTTATTACTATATTCATTCATTTATTATGCCGTTACTTTATTTTATAGATTGTTTACAAAAACAAGTACATTTTTTACAATCTTTCAGTGATAGAAGTGAGATATTCCACATATTTGTACTGAAAATAATATTTGTAGATGAGTACTTTCAAACTTTCACGTATACATCACCTGACAAGTCCAATGAAAAATTAAATTTAGGGTAGCGTTTTTAAGAGGACGCAATTTTGTTTTTTTTGGTGTGTAGGGGGTTAATATAAGCTTGAGTTCAAGTTTATGGTATTGCCACCCTTGTCCGTCTGCCTTCATTTTAGAGTTTTCACACTATATCTCGTAAACTACCAACAGTACAGAAAATATTATCAAATATTATTTGCACATTTACATTTATACTGAGTTATAACACTTATTAAATTGCAAGTAAATTTTATTTTCAAATATATTGTTGTATTTAAATCATCTTGTAATTATTGTTTTATACATATACATTTATGTAACTGATGAGAAGTAAATTTTTAAATTGCTCTAAAGTCTAAAGTATTATATTTATTTATTTTCATTTATTTATATACTTTCTACTTTGAATCCATACCAGTGATCACTTGTGTACGTAAAATGGAAATGACAGGAGGGCCTATTTTGATATCGTATGTATCAAAATAAGCCCTTCTGTAAAGACACTCCAACTTAAAATAAGGCTACGAGGGCTTCAAACGCGCGCTGGTGTCAGGAGAACCACTATTTTTTATTGTGATCACTGTTTCACAAACGTCAATATATTTAGTGAGAAATATATTGACGTTACCTTGATCCAATTACTTGTGCTGTTGTATGTATTCTTCTCTCGGACTGTACTGTTAATCTGAGATGCAGCCGAAAATAAATTTTTGTTTATTTTTTTATTACGACAATGTGTTTATATGTATATATTCATTTAAATAGCTATTACAGTATTGGTTACATGTACGATATTGCAAACAAAACTACAACAGTAGTGTTACTATTTAATTCATTTATTTTTGTCAAACTAAAATGTTTTGTATATTTTAACGGCACTAGATACACTATGGATGAGCTTTGAGTGCATTTCACACTGAATGTGTTGTCTGCTATTGCACTGATGAGCATCAGGGTATACTCCGATGAATTACTTTTTTTGTGAATTGCTAAATGAAAATTCTGATACTGCTGCATTTTTTAATTAAAACATATATTGGATAAAATTTTATATTTTTGCCATGAAATATTTGAAAATATTTTTGGTTTTTAGATGCTTGAAAAAGATAACTAGATACACATAATATTCCTAACTTCAACATAACATTTACTTAAATTTTATTAACAATAAATTATAAAATGAGACAGCATATTTCTTATACTTTATTACTGTATATTTATTTACATTTACTTTAAACGTGTCTCACAAAGTCCATATTGTTATTAATTAAGACAATTCAAATTTTATATACCTTTTATAGCACTAATGTCTGAGAGAAAAATGTTCCGCAGGCGCAAGTGCCATTCCTATGTTTAATAAAACGCTTACTTAAAGTGAGCTCCTCGACGACCGTCGTACTGTTAAGAACTGCATACACTGTTAAATGACCTCTTATTATTACCATTAAATGCAGACAGATTTGTAGCTTAAAACAAATAAACATCACACTGAATATTCTGTAAGATACATACAAAATGCTTAAATATCCTTGGCCTGAAACGATATCCTGAGGGGTTAATAAAAGCGAGCGGATGATGTCTCTACTGGTTTGTGTTTAGGCGCGTGTTATTGCAGAAGATGAAGCTATTTTCAATATCTAAAACAATTTTGCCCGTTTCAGTCACTAATGGTATTTTCATTTCGCTTAAAGTCGTTGTGACTTTAATACGGAGAGTATTGTTTTATTTAAATATATTTATTTAGCAAAATATATATAACTAAAAATAACTGTATAGACATTGTAATTAAAAGTTGATTCAAGTTTGTTTACATTATATATGTACCTGTATTTCCTTTTTTCACGTCAATATTAATCTAATTTCTCATTTAAAACAACAACATCCCTGTAAGTATTCTATTTAAAGTACAATACAATATGCTAGAATACGGTAGTACAAAATATTCACTTGCTCACAACATCGTGTACTCGTAGAGAGTTATTATTAGTAGTATTCGCAATTTTGTTTTGGAAAAGAGCTTGCTTTTATTGACTTAAGTGTTAAGTTTTGAACTTATGAGTTTTGAATTACATACTGTCGAGGCTATTGTGATATGTGATAAAAAGTGAAAAGATTTAAATATAATATAATCTAATCATTTCTCTTAAAAAGTTAAAATATTAAAAAGTTTCAACCTTAAAAAGATTTCACTTGTGTATAAAGTATCATTCACTTACTACTTTTAAAAACATATACAATATTATAAACATTTAATGCATACGGATTGTTTGATATTTTAAACATATTGAATATTTTTAAATTTGCAAAATACAACTTGTTAAATACCGAACACCATGTGCATATTCGGTACTTGATTTTGGTCTTGTCACTTGGGTACACTAGTAGGGTTGGGACAAATGAAACCACAACTGTATACTGATCTCTAGCTCGGAAGCTCTAAACAAAACAAGACGACCTTTTATTTGGATTTTGAAGACTCTTAACTTAATTAATTCTTACAAATGATACCGTGATCTAGATTACCACTAACGACATCTATTATGACAAACATACATCTCTTGTAGTTACATATAATTTTTACTGGATTGATTTAGATCGTTAACATACCGCCCACCAAGGACAATACTGAGGGAATGTCCTTTTCTTTCTTTGAACTTAACGAACTAAAACATTTGGAACTATTGCAGCATGTTTGCTACACATATTCAATAAAATTATAATAAAGAAGAACTATTTTAAATATCATCAATCTGTATAGTGTTAATATAATATGCCTCGAAATATCTTATAAACAATTTGATTTACTTTTATAACAATATTTGATCTTGTATTATACATGTAATAACTTAAACTATGTAAACTATTGTTTTATATAAAAAAAAACTTAACTTATGTGAATTAAAAATATAACATAAAAAAGTAAAATAAAAATACAGGTAAAATACATAATTTTGAGGTCGGTCTTTTTACCGTCTAGGACTTAGTACGCAATGTGACTACATGAGTGATATATCATTACTAGGATGTTTGGTTTATTAAATTAATGAAAATTTCTCAATTCTGCAACGAACTTTAATTATGTCCTTATCATCCAGGTACGAATAAAGTGCATTTAACGTACTTGTTTTGAATGGTAAATAACCTGTATTTCTTAATTGGAAATAATCATCTAATATATATTTTCTGATCATCATTCTGAAGCTGCATCTAGTTCTATTTTTTGTAAATAAGGATGAGTAAATTTGTTACGCTTTAAAAATCGTCTGCAAAAAGCAACGACTCTGACTAATTTTTGTAATGCAGAATATCGCTCGAATATGGAATGATCTGGGATTACAGTATCGTGTGATTTTGGTGATTCCTCTAAGTCGATATTCAAGTTATTTGGCCTCTCATAAACTATAATATTATTTCTTAGAAATTATGCTCATGTGAACCATAAAGTATCAGGTATTAATGCACTGGGTAAAATTTCTCGTGAGGTGCAGTCTGCTGGATTGTCATTTGTGTTTACATGAAACCATTGTGAGGCTTTCATGTTGGTTAATATATGTGAGGTGCGATAGGCCACAAACGTCTTCCATCTGCTTGGATGTCTATTACGCCAAGACAACACAACCGTGGCATCGTTCCTAGCTTTGATTTTATTCTCAGAAATATTAAGTAAATCTGAAGTTTCTATCAGAAGGTTGGATAATAAAACTGCTCCACACAACTCTAAGCGCGGTATACTAATTTGTTTAACTGGAGCTACTCTGGTTTTGGGAACTAACAGTGAGATATGGACTTTACTTCTGTTATCCACAAACCGCAAGTAAATCACAGCTGAATAAGCTGTTTTGGAGGCATCACTGAAACCATGCAGCTCAACATTGTTGTTTGATATTGTGCCAAGCCAACGAGGTATGCGAACTTTACTAAGTAGTGACAAGTCCTTGCGGTAAGTACTCCACTCTTTTAATAATTCACTGCTCAGATTTTCATCCCAAGTAACACCTGCAAGCCATAATATTTGGATGAATGTTTTTGCTAAAACCACACTAGGGGCTAACCATCCTAGTGGATCAAACAATTGTGCTATGTCCGAAATAATTATTCTTTTAGTTACAGGTGCTGTGGACATCAATGAAATATTAACTGCATGTTGGAAGATATCTTCATCGCGGTTCCAGGTAAGACCCAGGATTTTCATTGTATTATATAATTTAATTTCTGAACCTTTATCTTCTTCGTTTGTTATTGTATATCTTTCATTATTTTGTATATTAAAATCTCTTCTTTTTATTTCTTTGTCTTTATTAATTTGATTTGTTCGTTCTATTATTTCATTGTTATTCAATGCATATATTCCTTTTAACTTTTTGTTCTTTGATTTTCTTTTTTCTAGTGATTGAAATCTTGTTTTAGCTATACTACGTAAATCTTCATACTTGCAAGCAGAATCTTCATTTCGAAAAGGTAACCGAACAATGTATCTGCCATCATTATCCTTTTTTGTTGATTCAGTATAAAACTCATCGCACTTCTTTTCTTTTGGTGTTAATATCTTTCCTGAACTATTTTGCTCTTCAATTTCCCAAAATTTTCTTAACAATTCATTCTCTCTTATTTGTGCATGCATTACATTTATATCATTTAATTTACTAATCGAACTTTCATTTTTTACAGGATCAACTGTTCCCGACAGGACCCATCCTAAAGTCGTGCTCTGTGCTATTAAAGTACCTGATGGACTTTTTAGTATGCCTTCTTTGATGATGCAGCTGTAAATATCAGCGCCTAATAGCATATCTATTTTGTTGGGTATATTGAACATTGGATCTGCAAGACATAGACTATCAGTAACTAACCCGTCAAAATTGCTTAAACTTAAACCTCGCTCAGGCAAATACGAAGTGATCTTACTTAAAACGTAAGCATTTAAAGAAATCTTAAACTCGGGATCAATACAAGATTGGATATTAATTTCTACCATGTAATTTGTAGTGGTATATTTATTATCTCCTAAACCTGAAACAAGACCTTGAATAGGTATCTTTTTCAAGTTGAGGTACTGAACTGTGGCCTCTGTGATAAAACATGCCTGCGAACCCTGATCTAATAAAGTACGCACCGTTTGGTATTCGCCTGTCTTTGATTCGGCTTTTATTAGTGCTGTGGCTAATAAAACCGGTCTGCGTTTACATACCTTGCCTGTAGACAAGCATGAAACTAGCTGGTCAGCACTAGCTACGGTGCTAGTATATTCAGCAGTTGTCTTTGGTGCAGTATATTGACTTGGATGCTCCAAATCACTTTTCAAATGCAACAAAGAGTGATGACGCTTTTGACAAACTCTACAGTTGGTATTATTTCTGCAAGTTATAACGGTGTGATTACTACCTAAACAATTAAAACATATTTTATTTTTTGCTACAAACTCACGTCTTATTTCAATGGGTTGCTTAGCAAACTTCTTGCAAAAACATAATTTATGATTTTCAGAACAGAATTCACATTTCTTATATGATGCATTAGTGGCCATCATAGCTTTGTGTATATAACTATTGTTTATCTGGTGAACTGGACCCTTTTTTGACTCTAAACATTCTAAAGCGCGAAAACGGTTCTCGATAAAAACTTTAAATTGTTCATAGGTAGGTAATTCATTACTGGAATTATTACTGCTGCTGCTGAACTCCCACTGTTTACGCGTTTCTGGATCTAATTTAAATGAAGCTATATGTATGATAATAACATCCCATGTACTCACATTTATGCCTAAGTTTGATAATGCATACAAACAGTCACTAGTGGTATCTAAAAGATCCTTCATTAATGTAGCCGATTCTATTTGCATACGTTTTTGAGCAAATAACCTCTTTGAAATACAATTAGTAAGATACTTTTTATTACTGTAACGCTTTTCTAATTGATCCCAGCATTGCATGTAATTGGCCTCAGTTATTGGAGTATGCCGTATCAATTGTTCTGCTTCACCAGTAAGATGACTTTTTAAGTAATGAAGTTTTTGGACATTATCTAGCGAATCATTTTTATGAACTAGTGATACAAAAAGATCTCGAAAAGTAGTCCATTCTGAATAATTACCAGAAAATAAAGGTATGGCAATCTTTGGCAATTTTACTAATAAATTTGAAGCCTTAAATGAACTACTAGAAGAACCATCACTATGTGGTTCCGGTTGCTTCACAACTTTAATTTTATTAAGCGTTGTTTTCAATAAACTTTTATAAGTTATGTAAGTATCTTCGGTTGTATCGTTAATTTCTATTACCTTTGGATCTATAGCATCTATTTCAAAGTTTTCATAAATTCGTGTATTTGTGTCTTTAAATGAAACCCAATCTTTTTCTAACAATTCATGTTTTGTCTCAATATATTCTACCGTTAACCTATCTTTTGAACTCTTTTTGAAATTTGCTAATCCCTTAATGATCACGTTTTGATAATTTTTTAATACATTAATTAAACCTTCCATATTTAAAATATATTCAATTGCAACACTGTTAAAATTCAAACTTTTTAAGAATCTAAAAAGAGATACATATGTGGTTCAGAATATTCTATTAATAAAACCAAACTACAAACTAGTATATAAAGGCAACTGTAAAATTACAACCATACAAAAAAATTACATAAAATATTCTAAGTCCTAATCAGCTGTTTAAAATTTTACAAGTGTCTAAAAACAACTTTAACTCTGACGGAAATCGGGCATAGATTCCCCGTTCCACCGTTTTTTTACAAACTATTCTAAGTCTAAACTACTCTAAATTAACATGCACAATAATTAACACCGTACAATATTTAAAAGTAAAATTTTCTAAGTCTAAAAAACTAGTTAAAATTCTACAAGTCCAAAGTATTTTTAAAATCTTTTAAGTTAACATCTCCATATAAATAAAGTTCAAAATTGTATGCAATAATTGTCTTTAATTTTAGAAATTAAAATGTACTCACAGTTGCACTTCACTCACTAAGTTTTTTTGAACCTTGCAAATGTGGCGCTCCCTGGTGGCTTCACGTTGAACTGTTTGAGTTTTCGGAAATGATGTCCTGGCTTGCCACTGACGTCACATTGACCTTGATCACCTTCCGTTTTGAACTGGATGTGTAGGTGGCGCCCCCTGACGGCACTTCACTTGAACTTCGATATTTTCGCCCACTGAACGCAGATGGCGTTGTCGACGCGATTAACGTGAAACTCTTGCTGCAGCGATCCACTGCGAGTAACACGGATGAACTGGATAATTCTATCCAGGCTCGATGGACCAATGTTAAATACCGAACACCATGTGCATATTCGGTACTTGATTTTGGTCTTGTCACTTGGGTACACCAGTAGGGTTGGGACAAATGAAACCACAACTGTATATTGATCTCTAGCTCGGAAGCTCTAAACAAAACAAGACGACCTTTTATTTGGATTTTGAAGACTCTTAACTTAATTAATTCTTACAAATGATACCGTGATCTAGATTACCACTAACGACATCTATTATGACAAACATACATCTCTTGTAGTTACATATAATTTTTACTGGATTGATTTAGATCGTTAACACAACTTATAGAGTGTTCCGACCCAATTGAACTCAGACATTAATGGATAAGGCGACTCACCATCTCCCTGTATTGATAGTGTTTTATTCTGTCTGTATTGATACATTTGCAAATAAAAACAAATAACCAAAAACCAAAAAGAGTTTACTACTCAGTATATATAAAAGTTAATGGTTATTACAATATAAAAACTTTAATGCCTACTGCCTACCTCACGATAATTATCACATTGGAGAACGTGTGACAAATAATTATGTTTTCACTTTACAATAATCCTCATATTTATAAAATAATGTGACTTCTTTATATTGTATTGATCATCCTGAGCAGATGGTTAAATCTCAAACCTAAACTATAATAATAAGTAACAATCGAGTTAATAATCGAACTACGTTAAATATTAATCAATTGAGGTGGATCCTATTTATATAAAAACTATGTCACATTGGATACGTACAAGCAGTTCCAATATGCAAAAAATCGTTTTCGTCTAGTCTGTGTATATAGATACATCATGTACTCGTAGCGAGCTGCAACCACTCGCTCTGCATTCTTTATTTTTGGCTGAAAAGCCATTGCCATAAATAATAAGTGTATATTTGAGAAATATTATTTTTGTAGCTTAATGATATTTACAGGTAGGTTAATATTTGATTACAGTAAAGTTAAGTAAAGTAAAGTTAAATTTGTGTGGTATTATTACTGATGTTGTTATTGTTACTGCCGTGTTAAGTTTGAATTTTAACCAAGAAAGCAAACACGTCATATCCAGACAATTAAAAGTTAGTTTAAATTATCTACATATATAAACGAAGGTGTTATATTATATATTTAAATTATTTCCTTCAGATATGCAAAAGAAGCAAGTCTCCACTGAGATGACGTATGATAGAAAAGTGTGACGGGAGTAGACATATTGCGGTGACTACAAATAATTAAGATAAGGGCAGGGGTACTAAATTTGATAGATATTCTTTAGAAATATCTATCTTTAATACTTTTAATTACTATATTCATTCATTTATTATGCCGTTAGTTTATTTTATAGATTGTATAAAAATACAAGTTTATTTTATACAACCTCTCGAGATAGAGGTGAGATATTCCACATATTTCTACTGAAAATAATATTCGTATATGAGTACTTTTAGAGTTTCACATCGCAAATTACCAACAGTACATAAAATATTATCAAATATTATTTGTAGGAAATTGAATTGTCTACAAACTTATTCCTATTATTTTGAATATGTACTTAATTCATCTTACAGCTTGAGGTATAATATTTACATAAAATGTTTATATTTTGAAAAACAACTGCTTTTAGTATTCGATTAAATATATGATTATTATCAAATACACATTACAATATTACCTCTGTAAATATATTTTAACGCAATCATACCAGTGTAATAAAAGTTGAATTTTGTCACACAAACTTCATTGAACAATATCCTTAGTTCTTATTATATAATATTTTTTTCTGAGATACATAATGTCGATACTAGTCAGCTGTTGGTGGAGAGATAATATCCGCTTGTTCGTCTCCGCGCCGGCAGCGTTCACATTTACATTTATACCGAGTTAGGACTTTTATTAAATTCGAACTAAGTTATATTTTTAAATATATTGTTGTAATTAAATCATCTTGTATTATTATTATTATTATTCAATAGACATCACGTGGGCGAGTCGGTGTTTAATCGAGCAAATGAAATGAAATGTAAACTGAAATTTTTAATACCTGCACTAGTCTTCAATAAATGTATCGTATGACAGTTCCTAGTGGGGTAGTAGGCAACGTGGGTTCGAAGGTAAGTATCCGTTCTTTAGTACTCCTCTACAATGTATGCTCCGTCGTAGCACGAAATATCCATCTGATGGCGTAATCGCGATGGTGCTTAAATATCAATTCATCTTTAACAGTTCATTATTAATAAATTCAAGTTTTGAGGAATCATTTTAGAAATTAAATCTAATCAACACAAAAAAAATAACAGTTTACTATTAATATGTGATATTTAATGACATGTATATAATAATCGTTAACATATATTGTACATATGGAAATGTTTTTAACAGTTTGGTAGTATAAGGTAAAGTACTAAAATATTTTATCAATTTATCGAACAATAATCTAACTTCAATTATCTTATTTCACTTTGTTTCGAATACAATTAGAATACATTTCTAATCTAAACAAGATAATAATATTAGAAATATCGAAAGAAAAAGCTATATATTACTATAACAATTCTATTAAAGAGCTATATATAAATAACTTAATACTGGTATACTTTAAAAGGCGTCTAGTAATTGATAACAAAACATTTTATTCGACAGGCTTTTCCGAAAATACTTCTACGAGCTTGCAGAAAATGTGTTCTGTTTTAGAAAGGCTAATACATTCCGTACGTGAGCCGAGGCGGCGGATCAGAGGATCAAAAGAAATGCCTACATTCTTTGTTTCAGACCAGTGAGTACTCGCCCTAGATATGTGATCACCCTAGATAACATTATTCTTAGAATAAACAAAAATATAAAACAATTATTAAAATAATTGAAGACATTGCCAATAAGAAAATATATTTTCTTTCCGGTCGTGTACTCAGAATATAAATGTATAAATGTGTCACCTAAAGTAAGAACAGGTTAAAGTAAATATTATAAAAGTATATAATATATCGCTTTCTTCGTCTGCATGTAGTTTTCTGAAAATGTTCATTAGAGCAACAATAATCATACTCATACTACCGCGGGAGCCTAGAAGCCCTGCTATTGGCTTTTTAAATTTGTGCTCGCGACTCGCAGCTACCTTCCAAAAATATATCATAAGTTCAGACATAGAAATACTTTAATGTTACTAAAATTGTAGTTAATTATTTTATGGAAGAGAGGTTATTCGACATTTGATACAATGTTATTTTAAACGTTTTATGCAACTCATTCGTTCTTATAAATAATGTACTTGGGAATTATAAATAATGTAAATTCTGACAAGTTTTAATAATATTCTGACTTCTTATTTTCCATTTCCAATTAATAAATTACGTTTTGTTATTATGTACATTATAAGCTGATTGTGTCATACATAGATCCTCTACGGATACAGTAAGTCTTTGTATATTATTTGTACCCGCGTGAATGGAATATCTCATCTATTATATTGCTTCCAATATATCATTGCATACGTTTCCGGTATTGAGAATTTTGTATAGAACTTTTTATATTTTATATAAAACCATATTTATGGAATAGTTAATAATATAATCAATCATCTTGTAATCTCAACTTTTATCATTAATATCCAGGTTCTATTTTAGGTAGATTTCATAGGTGAATCTACTACCTATTGCAATCGATGCGATGATAGGACCCAGACCCCAGAGTAAGGGCGCTACGCCGTTTATGAACTGGAGATTGAGAATCCGTCGGAAAAAAAATTATATATCCCGATATATATATATATATATGTATATATGATCCATCAGTCCAAATTAATCGTAGGCGAAATCTGAAATTCACAGGTCGATAGGATAAATTAGTAGGACAAACGTGACATCTCGTTTTTTTTGGAAAAATTGAAAGGGGGGGCTGGGAGAGGGGGTGAAAGTGCAAACATTTGAGACATGCTACAGGTCGCTAATATTGACGGAGGATTTTCAAACTCGGTATACACATTCTTAAAGACAAAATGAAGGTTAAGTTCTTGAATGGGGGAAATCGGTCGGGGGATTGGGAAGGGGGGGGGGGTTTGAAAGTTAAAAACCGAAAAAAGTCACAGAAGGAGGCAAAATTTTGATGTAGGAAAAATCTTAGAAAATTAACAAATTAAAAGAGAAAACTTTTTTGTTCGAAAAGTTTTTTGATGAGACCCCTCGTTTAGGAGATAGGGGTGGGGAGTGGTTCCCCCCTCACCCAATATATGCCGAGTGACTCGTCATAAGACTCGTAATGACCAGTAGAATACTGGTGGCTTGTTTTTCTTTGTCGATCCGACCACTGCCCCCCCCACAACTAAAGTAAATCATTCTTTCTAATCATTGTTACCTTAGCATATTGCATATCGAGAATCGCGTGACGGGAATCTACCTAACACGATCGACCCTGTCGAACGAGGTATTTAATAATCGGAATATTTTGTCATATTTATTATGCATATTTGATGTGTAACTTTTATTATTTTGATGTTTTTTAAAGGAAAAATTCTGAATATTTTGTGAAATTCCCTTATTTGTAAAATATATATATTTATATATATATATATATATATATATATGGTAATAGATTGAAGAATGTTAAAGAGTAACTGAGTATTTTGGTGTTAATCTTTTTATTACCACAATCTATTTATATGTATATATTAATTTATATCATTATTACAGCATTGATCTGAGGTACCATATTTTAAACTAAACTACAACAGTAGCGTTACTATTTTAATTATTTATTTTTATCGAAATTAAAATGTTTTGTGTATTGTAACGTTAGTAGATCCACCATGATGAGCTTTGGCTGCACTTTACACGTAAATGTGGTCAGTCTGCTATTGCATTGATAAGCATCAGTGTACACTACAGTAAATATTGGATAAAATTTTATATTTTTGCTATGAAATATTTATAAATATAACTAGATACTCATAATATTCCTAACTTCAACATAACATTTTCTTAAATTTTATTAACAATAAATTATAAAATGAGACAGCATATTTCTTATACTTTATTACTGTATATTTATTTACACTTACTTTAATCGTGTCTCAGAAAGTCCATATTGTTATTAATTAAGACAATTCAAATTTTATATACCTTTTATAGCATTAATGTCTGAGAGAAAAGTGTTCCGCAGGCGCAAGTGCCATTCCTATGTTTAATTAAACGCTTACTTAAAGTGAGCTCCTCGACGACCGTCGTACTGTTAACTACCGCATAAACTGTTAAATGACCTCTTCTTATAACCATGAAATGCAGAAAGAATTGTAGCTTAAAATAAATAGACATCACACTGAACATTCTGTAAGTTACATACAAAATGCTCAAATATCCTAAGGGATTGATAAACGCGAGCTCATGATTTCTACTGGTTTGTGTTTAGGCGCATGTTATTGAAGAAGTTGAAGCTATTTTCAATAACTAAAACAATTCCTTTTGTTCATTTCAAACATTAAGGGTAATCTAATTTTGCTCATAAATCATTGTGACTTTACTACTGTTTTGTTTAAATATATTTATTTAACAAAATATATATAACTAAGAATAAGTGTATAAACATTGAAATTAAAAGTTGATTCAAGTTTGATTAGTTTATATATGTATTTCCTTTATTCATGTAAGTGTTAATCTAATTTCTCATTTAAAACAACAACATCCCTGTAAGTATTCTATACAATACAATGTGCTAGAATACAGTCGCACATAATATTAACTCTGACACTACTTCGTGTACTCGCAGAGAGTTATAATTCGTAGTATTCGCAATTTAGTTTTCTAAAAGAGCGTGTTGTTTATTGACGGAAGTGTTAAGCTTCGAACGTACAAGTTTTAAACTACATACTTTTGAGGTTATTGTGTGTACCTACCTACCTACCTACATGGAGGAAGAAGCTAAAAGAATTAACCGAGACAATTTTATTTATTTATTTCTGTTTATGACATTTATATTTTACAATATAACATACTTCTAAACGCAAATCTTATCTAAAAGATTGTCGAGTTTTAAAATTAAAATTTCAAAACAGCTGTATTTCTTAACCTATCAATTATAAAGTATTTTCTTAATTTAACACCATCATATGATTCACAAAAATGGTAATTCATAGCAAAATATACACAAAATAAAATAAATAAAAATGGCAAACACGCTTTGGATGTGATGTAAGCATGCCATGTAAGAGCTTTTATATTTGCATTGCTTGACATTGTTTATTTTAGTTTTTAATGCCAATAAATTATTTTTTTACTATTTTTTTACTAAAGCACAGAAGTCAATATGAAAAGATCTCGCTATTTATAATTTTAGAGTTTTTCATATGTTCACATTTTACTCAAATTTTGATTTGACATATAAATATACTAAAATATATCCAATCGCATGTACGTAAATATATCCAATGCGATAACAGCATATTTTTATAATAGTGATAATTCAATAAAAACAAAAATTATGCAATTCTGCACAGTTTTACCATCTCTTTCTTTTATAAAATATCTATTATTTAAAACCTGTTTTAACTGGAAATTAATAAATATCCAAAAAAATCTTACTCGAGATACTGTAAAAGTAGTCTCGTTTTGGATCCATACGCCTGGAAGCTACTTTTTTCTTTTATTTTGCTGTATGTGGTAAATGAAAAGTTTGTTTACGAAAAAAAAAAGAAAGCTTCTGTAAATAAGCACATTTATTGTAAAGTGTAATAAATATGGTTCGTACGGAGAGCCCACGGGATAAGATTCACACTCAATGCCTTTACTTAGGATCCAGATTAAATCAAATAATACTACACACGCGCACAAATTAAGATCCAATATCACAAAGAAAAATACGCGCTAGACAGTGTTTATTCTGAACAATCCGACTTGTTAAATATAATATTGGCTTGATATTTACTTTTAGTAGAAAAGTATAAATATAAAGTATAAATTACTACTTTAATTAATTTTAATTGAAGTAGTACTACAATTAACCCCCTATATTCGTAACTACATACACATTGTTATTGATTATGACAACAATTACATTTACAAAATAATTGCTGTAAGCATGTGTTATATAATTGTAATATTACCTACTGTAATGTAATAATATTACTATTTACTCAACTAATTATTTTCATCCATAATAAGTATGTAAAAGTTAATTATTAATGTATTAATTAGATTTTAGAATTTATATTAATTATAACAATTGTTATTATTAAAAACATTATACTTAAGTAGTAAAAATTATTGGCTTGCAGATTGACAGAAGCCATCTTTATGATATTCAAGTATTATATTAGGGTAACAAAATGATGTTAAACATAAATGTGTTGAAATGAATGTAATCAATACAAATAAGAATTTATTATCCTTCAAAATAACTATTTTGTTATTATTTAACTTTTAAAGATATATAAAATCTTGATTATGACAAGACGCCATAAACAGCAGCTAGCGCCTCTGTCGCTGTTAATTGTATAAATACGGCTACAGGCCCCCGTTTGGGATTATTATATCCCTACTAGAGTGCTGGAAAGTTAAGTAATATGTTTATTTTCATGTGTAAATGTTTTGTTTTTATATTCTTTTATAAATGATTGATTTTTAGAAATTGGACCATCAATTGATATTGACTTCTCTATTTTTAAACAGGTCCGACGAACGTTCTCTTGTATATTTTCTATTTACTAGACAGTGTTTTATACATTGAAAATAGATTTTCTTAATGCTTTAGAAATCATTATTTGTAGAGTCTCTAATATTGTAACACATACAATTTATTTCTTATTTTTTATGTATCTTCTTCACCTACAAGCCTTTTTTTTAAATTTTATGTAAGAGGAGGGCAAAAGAGCTGGCGGATCACAGAGTATACGTAATCACCGCCGCCCATGAACTCTTGTATAATCCGAATATTCACAAGAGCGCTTCCGGCCTTGGAGGTACGAGTAAACGCCTTTTTGAAGGTACCGATGTTATACCGATCTGGAAATACCACCGAAGAGAGTTTGTTCCACATTCGAGGAAGAAAGGTCCTTTAGAATCGCACAGTTAAAGATCGCCACGCATCTAGGTAGTACAGATGATATTAATAGCTCATTGGACAATTACCCATGAAAAATGCGGTAGAAGACACACAGAAAAGCAACGTCTCTATATAATACCAAAGTATCCAACTGTTCGCAGAGCACCGGGTTCCCGACAATCCGAACGGCTCTCCGTTGTACGCGGTCAAATAGTAAAAGCTGATATTGGGGTGATCCGGACCACAGATAAGAACAGTACTCCATGTGTCGGCTACACACCTGCGTATTATAGAGCGCAAGTCTTTGGCTAGCCTTGAAATACTGCCTATTGATCACTCCCAATTTTATCGAGGCCAATTTGGCCTTGCTAATCAGATTACCACAAAACTGACAATCACTCGAAATATTGAGACCCAGTATTCTGATCCTTAGCGAGGCATTGAGAGGAGTGCTGCTCCTGAAGAGCGGTGATACGACAAATGGAGTTTTCTTAGTGGTAAACGCGCAAACTTGTATCTTCAGGGGATTGTACTGAACGGTGTTCAGTTCACCCCACTCAGAGACCATTCCTAGGGCGGTCTCTATAGAAGACACAAGTTTCTTTCGGCACTCGTAGACGTTTTCCCGAGTGAGACCTGCACGGCCGGAATACTGTCATCCGCATAACAATGTATGTTGGAGATATCTAACATATCATTGATGTGTAGGAGCAACAGAATTGGGGATAGCACGCAGCCTTGGGGTACACCATGGCAAAAGCCGTATTGCCGTTCCTTGTCCAACTGATGATCCGTGAGGTACGTTAGAATCTGTTTGATGATGATTATGATGCTCTACATTACTTTGAAGAGAAGAGAGGTAATGGCGATAGGTCTGTAGTTAGCTCAGTCCGAGCTGTCACCTTTTTTAGGGATCGAATCGGAAAAGAGGTCTTATCGGATGCTTTTTTGTCGAAAAACTATTTCTGGTATTAAGCTCTCACACCGCGAGATAATAGGCAGTGTCTTCCCCTGGTCGTCCAAAGTCGAGTATGGCGGCAAAAATATCGGCTTTCTCTTTCGCTGTGTGTAATGGCGGTAGGGATGGCTGGCAAAAGTTTCCCAGAGTGGCTTTGGAAAGCGCCTAGAACTTGGGCATGCCAGGAGGGTACATTTGGCTAATTTTGACAAAATACTTGGACTTTGCTTTAGCAATTTGCTACTTGAAGTATCTGGGGGCACGATTATATTTCCTCTTCAGAAGTCTAGAGTTCGGATCCTTAGTGACTAACGTATTAGCCCAAGCTTGATACGACTGCTGTTTGTCAGTTACTGCAGCCCTGACAGACGCATGAAACCAAGGCAGCGAACTGCAACTAAGTGGTACCACAGAGTTTGGTGCAAATAATTTCATCCCCAGTAGTCACATCAGCTGCAGCCGCAGCTCTGTCACTGGGATCATTGGAAGGGAAATAAACCGGTTCCCATGGGTAGGACGCCAAAAAGCCCGCGTTCCATTCCAATCCGTTGACTTGATATCTCAATCGCGTCGGGTCGCAGGTCTTATGCGAACCGGAAGATGAGTGGGCCCTACACTACGTCCCAAGCAATTATCCCTAAGAGAGCCCCGATAGTGATCTGAAAGTCACAGTCATCAGAAAATCCAACAAAGAGTGCATATGGCTGTTCACGTCCGTTAGACGAGTGTGCGCCTTATTCCGGATTCTCTTACTGATCGACGAAACTTAACCAAATGAATTTGCTTACTACACGTCGATCTTCCGTGGAAAGGTGGTCCTTTCCTGGTCGAGCCAGTCTAATACGAGCTGCAGTCAAATAAATACTAGCTAGGCTCAACCACTTGGTAAGTTGTTCCCTTATGTACCAGCCTTATGTACTAACCTTATAAAGGCTAGTACGCATTATTCGTAACGCCTAAAATATATTCTAAAAAAAGTTAATCCTTCATGAGAATGCACATATATAATAAAAATCCACAAGATATTTCAGACCTTCCCTTTCTTAAATTTAAAACGAACATAAAAATTGGGTTATAAAATAATTTTATAGCATACAAGAGTTTTTTAGTTCATCGAAATGAACTTAGAACTTAGGTTGTTGACTCATTTGCAGGATTGATATCATAGTATATACATCAAACATTGTTAAATTGCATTTAAAAAGAGCCACTATTGAGTTTCTGGCCGGCTCTTTTCAGTCGAGTAACATTCCGAGCCGGTGGTAACTTACTCACAAACTGTCTACACTAACTTTTTTATTGTAATAATTTACGATTCAAAAGTGTAAATGCCTATTTGAATAAAGATATTTTTAATTAAAACTTATATACTCATTTTATGTTAAGCCTGTACTTCTCTTATGAACTCGCCTAATCCAACCCTGCCAGAGCATAGTATCAATGTATCAGAATGAATTCGTTCGCAAAAGGTGTTCGTTTTGAATAAATGTATATGGTAGAGGACATCACTTATGTTTATTTTATGTATCTATATACTGTGTGCTAATACTTAAAAGAAATTGAAATAATGCATTTAGCAAATTAAGCAACAACATAAATATTAATAACATTTATTTAATTACATAGCCACACAGAATATACAATTTATAATATATTACTTATAATGATAAGTAAAGATATATAAATTTAACAATTACTGTTTGAGTAATAAAACTTGCAAAGTGTAAGGAAAACAATATTGTTTGTCATAGTACCTGAAGATACCATTATGCAATTAAAAGTACATAAAATTTTGTTTTTTGTCACGCAGAAGCAGACAAGTACAGAAATAAAGACATTCTGAATTATTATTTTTCGTATAAATAAATTCGCTTCATAAAATTAAAATTTTAATTTATAAAAATATTGCCTTAAAACAAAAACTTTAAAAAGTTATTTTCTCTTGCATTTTACTTACATACATTGCGATATTTTTCTTTTCTATTGTGTGGATCCATCTTTATAATGGTAGGTTATAATCGTTTTTTATACATATGTTACTGATACTTGATATGATTTGTTTTTTAGTTATTACTTCAATATATCAATTCTTTGCTTTCAGGACGACTATAAATTAAATTATTGAGGCGGGTAGCAATTTTTTTTTAGTATACCGGGACTTAGTTGAGAAAAAATTAAAAACTTTATTTTATATTAAACGTATCACTAATAAATACGTATTAATTATTTTTATTGAAATATCGAATACTTTATAAATTATTATTGATTTAACTTGTAAAATAATAGAGTTTATATTTTATAAGTGCTTGCAATAAATGTAGATTAGGTGTGGAAATTGTTAAATTATTATTATTAAAATAATTTCTTCTTTTCATATATATTTCCCTACACTGACGTTAATTAAATTGAAGTGAATTCGACTAGTTTCAACCAATTCGCAGCCTTTAATCATCAATTCAGCGTACGAATCGTTATATGAAGTGAAAATGAAACTTCTACTTACTAAGAAGAGAACAAAATTCACTAAAAGATAGAAAGGCTTCAAATGCTCGCTCTCGGAAACGAACTGTTATATATATCATATGTATATAATAGTGCCTAATCATCCCTAATCCACTTGCCTAGTCAGCCCTTATAATCCTTCATTATAAATCATGTAAGACAATAGTTCAGTTCGATTCCATCTCTCGTGCGTGACACTTGCCCTTCTTAATTCAGTCCCAGTTATTCTAAATAAAGTGTTTTAATTAAATATTCTTTTTTTAAAAAGGGCTTTATCAAAATCCCTATAACAGAACGCTATAACATAATTAAATTCGGGGTAATTTTATTCAAACCATTTTACACTTGAAGATAAAGTAACGACAAAAAACACTAGAGAGAAAAGATATCAAATTTCATCTCTTATGACACGCTGCTATTAATTAAATTATCGGTCAATTCCGTCCAGGACCTTGTTTTTACTAAGTGGAGACTTGTTTCTTTGCTGTATTATTTTTACAATCTATCAAAGTTTTTATCGGGACCTTCTTGTCTTATAAATATATAATCATACATGTTTATTAATGATTACTTTAATTTTTTTTTATCACAGGTGCTACTTTCATACTTACATATACTTATACCGTGTTCGTCACACCACACATCGATATTAATATTTGTATTTCAATAACATATACACGTGTATTTATTATATTTAAAGTCAACAAGTCAAGTCAGTCAAAGACATTCTGATCAACATGATATCATATCACCAATGTGGACTAATGATGATGACAGGAAGACTGAAGAATAATATAAAACAATTGAAATCTTTTACTTTATGTACCTCAACACGAATCTTTAAAGGTTTTATATAAAATTAAATAAGGGAAGCGATGAAAGTCCAACCTCTTTTAATACATTAATTAAAACATTTTTTTAGAGTATTATATCAGTCATAATTGATTTGTAAAACAAAAAACATTAGTTTTCATTTTAAGAATTCCACTTATATGCCAGTTGGTTTTCAAACACTCCGTTCAAAATGCAACATTAATAATTTCACTTTGAATAATGAACAAAATATAAGTGAAATAACACAAAGACTTTGAAAATTAATAGTATCTTTTAACCTAATCGATGAATACATATATACTTATATTAACTATCATTGTATACTTTCCTTAACAACTAGTTTTTGGCGGGTAGCCTAATTAATAAAGCGACGGGACGGTATCCCACACACCACATGTTTGAGTCCCACCCGAGTTAATGACTTTTTCATTTTATATTTGTTTATAATTGAAGTATTAACCTTCGATATATATAAACTTATTAATGTAAAAAGACTGAAAACTGTAGTAGTAACTAAATTAAATACCGGTCACAGTAGTCTTTCCTACAAAAACTTTATTTTTATTACAGAACACAAGTATATTTTTAGAATAAATATGTAAAGTATGTCTGACTTTAGGAGTCTAAGAATTGTTATTGATAATTATATCTTGTAGTTATAGTAATGAAGTATATTTTTTTGTAATAATTGAATACTATTTTAATACGTCTCTTGTTGTGAATATCAAATAGATATTTTATGCAAATATAATTATAGTTTCGATAATTTACGTTAATCGTGTTGCACCTCATTATCGCGTTTGATTATCACAAGCGGATTATATAAAATTAAATTATTTGAAGATACATTACGTTTAACAAATTTTAATAATTTTATTTTAGTACTTTGCTGATCATGTTGTGAAAATGTTAATATAAACTTTAATATGGATGTCAGGGAGTAATAATATTTTTCTCATTTATATACAATGTATTTTTTTAATTTACTTTTTTGAACTGTCTTCAGATCGACGTCACAGGTTCGTTTTTAATAAATTGTATTCATTCCACAGATCATATAGATACAAATATAATTATCATTTATTCTCACATTATAGTTACTATAAATTTTACCGATCTCTTAAAAACGTCAAATTAAAAAACTGCGCGTTTCGTAATTTGAACATGAAAATTTAGTTTTTCCCACAAAAACAATATGTTACAATTTTTTCCAAGTTATATATTATCAGGCTCACTGGCAGGCAAAATTTGGATAGCAAATAAGATTTTTAAACAATTATTTAACACAATATGACCAGTATGACACAAAATCCATACGATTTACCTTACCTTCGACACGACATCATTACGAGTATAAAATATTTTTTAAAAACCTAATGACTTAAAGACATGTTAACCTATTTCAAATAATAAAACCAGCAAATTCCTTAATAACGTATACAGGGTTCAGAAACGTTCTGTGTTTGTACCGCAGCGAAATAGGAGTGCAGTTCGTTCATTTTTAGTTCTAAAAAGTGTAAAAAAAGATTACATTAAAATAATTTAATTCATAGCTAAAATAATGAAAAAGTGTCACTATTCAAAATTCTAAAATTAAACAATAAAAAATTAAAATTTATTATTTTACTACTTAATTTGTGTTTTTATAACCAAGATTCGAATCTTTATACAGTGTAAATTCTTAATGTTATCAAAGCGGGCGTCAGCTAGCTCCGAGTGACGAAAGCACCCATAGTGCTGAAAATCTAACTCGGGTATATATACGCGCAATATCGAACTTTTTATACAGGAGATCTTCTGGTATGAGTGTGGTATTTTTAGAAGGCCCTTGGCCCATAGACCCAGAAAATGCATTTACACTTAGCAATATACCCACCGCCTCCACCTCTACGGCCGTTTGAAAAATGAGACTAAAATTTAGTTTTTGGCTCCGCACCAGTATAAAATCACTTATTTCCACCTGAAGGTTCTCGTCGAGACCTTTCCAACAAGCCCAAAAACCCCATAATCCGACCACCGGTTGATGAGATATGACATTTTGAAAATTTTGACTGGCGCCTCCATCGAAGATTTCTTGAAAGTACTTTGTCTGTTTGTGTATATGTTCGTAGTTTCAACCGATTTTGTTCAAACTTTCAGAGTTTGAAGTACATCAAAAACTAAGACTTTTGTGTTCTACGACTTTTCGATTTGGCCACCATGTTGGCGGTGGCCAGCCCTCGAAAGGCCAAGAATGGCCATTTTTCGGAGAGGCACTGTGGCCAAACCAGTTCACGTACATTGACAAATTGGGCATCATTGAAAAGGTCTTAAGCTCATCTTTTTAATGATATCCATTTTGATGGCAAAAACATTTATTAGCGTGACATTTTTGGTCAAAAACCAAAAAATGGCTGACTGGCCATTTTCTCGAAAACGGCACCAACGATTTTTTCCAAAATTTCCATATGTAGCCCCAAATTAGAGATAAAAGAGAGAGAGAGAGAGAGATAAATTTTGGTATATAGCATTTATCTGGGAAAACTCGTTATTTCGAGAAATGGCCGTAAGAAGTTCAAAAAATCATGAAAAATTACCAAAAATGGCCAAAAATTAATTTTAAAGCCAGAATCGTACTCACAACACGGTTAAAATTCAATTGACATCGAAAAAGAATATATTCCATAAGATACCAATTCCCACTCATGTGTATTTCTAACAAACACCAACTTTACGGTGCTCATTAGCACCGTAAATTATGCGATTTGATGAAAATTTAAAATTTGAAATTTTCACCAAAATTTGATTAGTCTTCTAGTATAAAATCGATGGTCTCTCCTTGTTCGATACGATATAACTCATCCACTGAGCCATCTAGACTTATTCTGTGAGAGGCTATTGTTTCATTTAAATTGAGACAAATGGGTATTGTAGTGAGTAGATTCTTGAATGTCGGATTTTTTCCCGCTAATTTTTTTTATTTTTCAATTGTTCAATGGATATTGGTTTCAAAATTGTTTTTTTTCAGCATTCGTAATTTTTTTTTTCTGTACATTTTGTTTTGTTTCTGACGTCGGCAAAATTTTCATGATAATTTAACTAGTTGCATAGTGAATAAACTTACAGAAAAAAATCCGAATGCTGAAGAAAATCTGTTTTGAAGCAATGAGTTAAAAAAATAAATGGAAACTGAAAAAATCTATTAAAAAAAAATCGGGCATCTGTGGGAATCGAACCCGAGGTCTTGTCTTTGTCATTACAACGCTCATCCTCTGAGCCAAAACACTCTCATTTTGTCAGAGGCAACAATTCCATATAAATATATATATATATAGCATATATTTGTATATATTTGCATGAAAAATAATCGCACAGCATTTTGTTTCCAATCCTTTTACAAAACTATTGATAACAAAACAAAAACTTCTCAACGAAGTAAATACCGAGTTACAAAAGCGAATTCACTGACACAAAACTCCTGATATGAATTTTGCGACGAAAAAAACCAACACACATTCACATTTTTTGTGTTTGTTTACGTTTGTGAATAAAAATGTTCGTGGTTTTTTTCGTCGCAAAATTCATATCAGGAGTTTTGTGTCAGTGGATTCGCTTTCGTAACTCGGTATTTACTTCGCTGAGAAGTTTTTGTTTTGATATAAGGTTACACGATACGATAATAAAACAAAAAATGGTTTAAATGTCTAGTAAACTCAAATGACTTTTAAAAGCAAATATGATTTAGGTTTTAAGTATATAGCCTTATCTGTTCATGATAAACGTGAATTTTATGTTTAAAATGATATACAGTGTACGTGGGTGTAATCTATTTCGCACTATGTAGTTTATTGCACGTCTCAGATAGAGTTAAGATTAAATACTCATGTGGTGTTATTTGCAGGGTAAATTAAGTTGTACTTTGTTGATGTTAAAGTTTTATATTTATCCTGATGAAACACGTTTTAATCTCAATATTCCCAAAAGATCGAGACCTGCTTAAGTGAAATCGGGAGAAATGAAATAAACATAAATAAAGAAATATAGATGGTGTTAATACTAAGAATAAACTGGATGATTACAATAAAATCGCTTAAATCTGTATAAAAAAAACTGTTATAATTATATTTTTTTATCTCAATCACAATATACCTTATACACGCGGTCACATTTTTGACAATAACTTTATATTTCTTATATTGCTTTTAACGATGATGCCTTTGCTTGTGTCATCAACAAATATATTCGAAAGAGAAAATATATTACATTAAATGTATATTTATTGATGGGTGAAATTTCCTTCCCGTTCAAATATGATTGGTAATCGTGTGGAGTCTTGCATGGTTGACTAGACACGATGTGACATGTTCATCTTTTCTTTATTTACTACATTTCAGTCTATATATGTGTTATGTTTACTATTTATTATTACTTATTCTTTATTGTACCTACAGATAGTACAAAAACAAGAAAATTGGAAGTACAACAGACGACTTTATCGCCGGACGTCAATTTCTTTGTGATATACGAGTGTGATACTGGAAGCTAGTAACTGAATGTTACAAGCTTTAGTTACATTTACAGGTTTTTGCTAGCTGCGTTGTTTATATTTTTTTTAAAATATTGATAGGAAATATTGTTATATTTTTTATGTATTATAAAATGTATATATAACATTATATTATTGCCATATAAATTTTCAAGCGATCAACAACTCTGCAAACAAGAGAGCAAGAGAC
Organism: Melinaea menophilus ssp. n. AW-2005; assembly: GCA_918358695.1. NCBI lineage: Eukaryota > Metazoa > Arthropoda > Insecta > Lepidoptera > Nymphalidae > Melinaea > Melinaea menophilus. The sequence continues at coordinate 29,794,514 of OU911042.1, forward strand.
ACAATAAAAAAGGTAGGTCTAGTTATAAAAAGCCTTATACTTTCGATCCGTACCAGAAACTTAAATTACAATTTTTACATACTATTTGTGCCTCCTCTGTTATTGGGGAGGACAGGAAATGAAACATACCAATATCTAAACAATTTAATCCAAGGTCATAAACTATTTTTTTCCTTAATATTACACTGCGATTAAATAGCTTAAAGTTAGTTTCTAAAATACTATTGTTTGACAATAACAAGGTTGATCGAAGTATTACTGAATCAGAGTTGAGATCACAGAGTAGGACTTTTTACATTGTACGAGTATATCTAATGCATAATTTGAACTTGTGCGTAACTTTTACCCATTTATCCACTGTATTCTTTTCCATACCTTTTAAATATAAATTACAAAAATTTAATAACCCCAAAAATAAAAATAACTTAAATTATCCCAACTTCTAATGTTAATACTGTTGTTAACCATATTTTTTTTTGTATTAAATTAATCAAAACAAAAACTTCTCAACGAAGTAAGTACCGAGTGACGAAAGCGAATCCACTGACAAAACTCCTGATATGAATTTTGCGACGAAAAAAACCACGAACATTTTTATTCACAAACGTAAACAAACACAAAAAATGTGAATGTGCTCGAAACGTCGCACAAATTGCATTTTTGTTTTTATTTTTGATTGATCAAGGCAATTTGGTAACGTTCCGAACACATTCACATTTTTTGTTTGTTTGTTTGTTTGGCAACGTTCCGAACACATTCACTTTTTTTGTGTTTGTTTACGTTTGTGAATAAAAATGTTCGTGGTTTTTTTCGTCGCAAAATTCATATCAGGAGTTTTGTCAGTGGATTCGCTTTCGTCACTCGGTATTTACTTCGTTGAGAAGTTTTTGTTTTGATATCAATAGTTTTGTAAAAGGATTGGAAACAAAATGCTGTGCGATTATTTTTCATGCAAATATATACTCATTTATTTGACCAACACATGGAATTATCTATAATGACATGAGGGACTCTCCTAGGGCCTTTAAAAACAAACTTAAATGGTGCCAAGACAATTCAGAACAGATTAAAATGGACATACTGGCTACGTCATATAGAAACAAACATTTTGGAAAATTCTGGCAACAAACAGACAAACTGAATACAAGATCGAATATTCCGGCTGAAGTAGGGGGAGTGAGCGGTTGCCGTAACATAGCAAATATGTTTAAAACACAATTTACAGTGGATCCCTGTGAGATCAATTTTGCCGAGGCTGGCAGGGGGGATATCATAAATAATGGGGAAAGCTTTGTACGTTTCACGTCTAGCGAAGTAGTAGATACAATAATGGGTATGAAGCGTGGAAAGTCGCCTGGACATGATTGCCTGAGTGTTGAGCATCTGCGACACGCTGGTGTGCACCTTCCTAGAGTCCTAGTTTTGTTGTACAATATTTGTATAAGCCATGGCTTTCTGCCGGACTCGATGACAAGGACAATAGTCGTGCCTATAATCAAGAATAGGGCGGGGGATGTGGCGGACAGAACCAACTACAGACCGATATCTCTTGCTACCATCATAGCCAAAGTGCTTGACGGCTTGCTTGATACTCAACTTAGCAGAACAATTAACATACACGATGCGCAGTTCGGTTTTAGATCAGAGCTGTCAACTGAGAGCGCAGTATTGTGTCTCAAGCAAGCTGTAAGGTATTACACGGATAGAAAGACCCATGTGTTTGCGTGTTTTTTGGATCTGTCGAAGGCATTTGACCTCGTATCCTATAAAATTTTATGGCAGAAGCTTGAAAAGCAGTTTAAGACCGGAGTTGATATCACTATTAAAGTACTGGTATGGTGCCCAAAGTAATGTGGTAAGATGGGGTGATGCACTTAGTGAACCATATAAATTAGGGTGTGGAGTAAGACAGGGGGGCCTGACGTCACCCAGATTGTTCAATCTTTACATAAACGGGCTCATAGAGAGGCTTAGCGGGGCAGACGTCGGTTGTTCGATAGATGGCGTATTGATGAACAATTTTAGTTACGCAGACGATATGGTTCTGTTGAGCCCGTCGGTCAGTGGTCTTCGAAGACTGATAAAAATCTGTGAGGAATATGCAAAGGAGAATGGACTGAAGTATAACGCTAAAAAGAGCGAAATTTTAATTTTTCGAGGAATAAACAAACAGTTAAATTTCATTCCTAAAATACATCTGTGTGGAACTTCTCTGAAACTAGTATCTGAATTTAAATACCTTGGTCATATTGTGAATGAACGCCTGGGTGATGGTAGTGATATCGAGCGGGAGCGCAGGGCTCTGTCGGTTAGAGGCAATATGTTGGCCCGTAGGTTTGCACGGTGTTCGACACATGTAAAATTAATATTATTTAAAGCTTATTGCCAGTCCTTTTACACGTGAGCCAGCCTATGGGAGAACTATACGCGGCGGACATATAGCGCACTGCGTGTTCAGTACAACAATGTGCTGAGGGCTTTGTTGAGGAAGCCTCGATACTGCAGTGCATCGGCAATGTTTGCGGAGGCTCGTGTAGACGACTTCTATGCGATAATACGAAAGCGGACCGCGTCCGCAATGACAAGATTACTGAACAGCTCCAACAGTCTTCTCAGCATATTGGCGTTAAAGCTAGACGCTCCCCTCTGGAGGTCCTGGGATAGTGTACACGTAGCATCGAAGCGTAGCGTATACTGACTGTAGGAGTATAGCGTTGAGTTATTTGTAGAATTAAAAAAAAATAATAATTAGAACGATGATTTCCATGAATTTAATTTTATTTAATATCTTTAATAGTATTTTATGATTTTAATTATATTTGATTTGAATTGAATTTATATTTATTTGAATTGAATTTATATTTAATTTTAATAATTTTATGAATTTTGTGCATTTTATTAATTTTATTTTTCTGTATAATTTGAGATTGTTATGTTGAATACTAACTACGAATACTATTATAACATTAGTTACTTAAGTTAAAATGTTACTAACACTTATGGATGATTTATCTGAAATAAATTGATTTATTATTATTATTATTATTATTTGGAATAGTTGCCTCTGACAAAATGAGAGTGTTTTGGCTCAGAGGATGAGCGTTGTAATGGTAATGACAAAGTCGAGACCTCGAGTTCGATTCCCACAGGTACCCGATTTTTTTTTCATTTGATTTTTTCAGTTTCCATTTATTTTTTTAATTCATTGCTTCAAAACAGAATTTCTTCAGTATTCGGATTTTTTTCTGTAAATTTTGTTTTATTGTTACAGACGGCAATGCGTTAGTGAGTTTATTCATTGTTTATTGTTGTTATCATGTGTTTATTACTGTGCAACTAGCATTGAATTTAAACCGTGTTGTGAGTACGATTCTGACTTTAAAAGTCATTTTTTGGCAATTTTTGGTCATTTTTCATGATTTTTTGAACTTCTCACGGCCATATCTCGAAATAACGAGTTTTCCCAGATATATGCTATATACCAAATTTTAGCTCTAATTTGGGGCTACAAATGAGGAAATTTTCGAAAAAATCGTTGGCGCCGTTTTCGAGAAAATGGCCGATCTGTCCCCGGCCAGTTGGCCATTTTTTGCCTTTTGACCAAAAATGTCACGCCAACAAATGTTTTTGCCATTAAAATGGACATTATTCAAAAGATAAGCTTGAGACCTTTCCAATGATGCCCAATTTGTCAATGTACGTCAACTGGTTTGGCCACAGTCCCTGTACGAAAAATGGCCATTTTTGGCCGTTCGAGGGCTGGCCACGGCCAACATGGCGGCCAAATCGAAATGTCGTAGAACAAAAAAGTCGTTAGTTTTTGATGTACTTCAATCCCTGAAAGTTTGAACAAAATCAGTTGAAACTACGAATATACCCACACACAGACAAAGTAATCATCGATGGAGGTGCCAGTCAAAATTTTCAAAATGTCATATTTCATCAACCGGTAGTCGGATTTTGGCGTTTTTGGGCTTGTTGAAAAGGTCTCGACAAGGACCTTTAGGAAAATCTTTTTCAAGGTGAAAATAAGTGATTTTATACTGGTGCGGAGCCAAAAACTAAATTTTAGTCTCATTTTTCAAACGGCCGTAGAGGTGAGGCGGTAGGTATATTGCTAAGTGTAAATGCATTTTCTGGGTCTATGGGCCAAGGGCTTTCTAAAAATACCACACTCATACCAGAAAGTCTCTTGTACAAAAAAATCGATATTGCGCGTATATATACAGAGTTAGACTTTCAGCACTATGGGTGCTTTCGTCACTCTGAGCTAGCTAACGCCCGCTTTGATTTAAGTAAGATTTATATATTTTTAAATAAGTAAGCCTTAACCTTAACCTTTGTATTTTTTTTAATAGTTTGTAAGTCAGTAACTACTATTACTAGAAGTGAAATTATTACATTCTATATTTCTTAATAAACAAATAGTTTGTTGAGATATGCAACAAAATTATGCTGAATTCACGAATGCATTAAATATATTTTATTTATATGTTACCAAACATATTGTATACTGTGAATTCGATTGTTCTTACTCGTAAATCGATTCATTATCAATAATGTTTGTAATAATCAACTCAGAAGTATTTCAAATTTCTTCTACGAGTACCAAGATAACAATTAATGTGATAACAAAAAAGTAACTGTTTTTAACAAGTGACTTTATGTTACTTGTGAAATAAGTTTTAAAAATATGATAAATGAAATAATCAAATATCTGCAGTTTAAATGTAGTAATTACTTGTAGTAATTATTAAAACCAAAGAGGTATCTTTATTATAACACAGAAAAGCATGTATTTGTTAAGAACTTAATAAAGTTTTCACAATTAAAAAGGTCAAAATGATGTTACAAGTAAATAAAATATTACGGCTTATGAAACAGTCAAAATAACAGTGTTAGAGATCGGAAATTGCTGTATCGTCAGCATTCAGCTAACGAGTTTCATAGACAGAGATTATTTCATACATCGAGCGAGATGTCCACCAAAGAGTGAACTTTTATCCCTCAGGAACTTGAGGAACTTATTATCTATTAAATCAATCCCACATTAGTTATATCATGTATATTCCTGTTTACACGCAAAAAGTATAAAAGAATAGGATCACGGACCCGGTGATTCAGAGGTTAATTTTGGTAATGTCACGTGAGATAATATATAATATTTAATTATGTGTACATGTTATAGAAACTAAATGAGTTAAAAATCGAAGTCTAGTCTTCTATGTTACTTTATGTCAGGGGTCATTTGATAATATGCACCACTTATCAAGCCAGCGTTCATATCATGGAACGGTAAGGATTTAATTAAAGTTATAAAAGGCGTTTGTGAGAAAATTTTTTTTTTTTGATTTGTTATAGATAAGGCCTAATAATATGTTATATATAAATTCAAAGTGAAGAGATTATTTGAAATATATTGAATGGTTGCATATGTACCGTAGATATCTTTTTATAACGAAATCAAGACAGACTTATCGTACCCTATACGAGATAAATTTTAATCCACTATAACAGGTTTAAGTTTAAGTAAATTTAATTTATAGGTATTATATAAAGAAGATATTAATATAACAAGCAGCCTAGCAGTATTACTACAATTACTCTAGATTATTAAATTTCATTTAACCAGCTGTAACAGACCTATGAAGATTATTAAATATTTGTTACTAGATTAGATGACAAACTTCGCACTGCATTGACGTCTGTCTATTCAACAAAGTTACCAAAATCTAAATATGAATTGAAATATATTTTTGTATAAATTATTGGGTAGACCTCGAAGAATTCGGTCTGCCCATTCATTTGTCCCCTACTTTCGAATTTTGGAAAAATTTCTTCACAGGAGGTCTTCTTATGACAGCCTGAGTCCGAAATGACCATTGGTCAAAAAGTTTATATATATATATATATATATATATATATATGCGTGCGTGCGTCCAGATTCGACTTTTGTCAGCACGATAGCGGCCGCAGTTTCGCTCGGATCGCTTTCAAACTTTGCACAAAAATCAACCATCCAAAAATGAAGGTCAAATTCGTTAACCAGAGAAATCCGGCCACAGGGGGCGCTAGGGCCTCACTTTTTCTGATTTCAGTTTTTCGACCATAACTTTGTCCCTATACAAAGGAGATCAATCGCGTTCATATTATATAATGTCTTTAATAAATACCTATAACTAATGTAGATAAACAGGAAACCTAACTTCAATAACTTAGGGGTGGGGGTAAAAAAAACTAAATTTTTTGGAAAAAAAATCATAACTTTTTTCTGGTAAACATTCATGCATCACAAGTATTTTTAATAGAAAGGTTATTTTTTACTCTAAATTTAGGTACCAAAAGTTTTTCCGTAAAAGGTACCGTTTCCGAGAAAAAAAATAAAAACCACTTTTAGCTTGTAAATTTTAGGTAGGTAAAACCACGGCAACTTTTTTCTGGTAAACATTCCCTCCTCGCAAATATTTTTAATAGAAAGTTTATTTTTTACTCTAAATTTAAGTACCAAAAGTATTTCCAAAAAAGATACCTTTTCCGAGAAAAAAAAATCCGTGCCCGTGACACGTGCCCGTGCCCGTGACACGCGTGGGTAGACCTCGTGTGTAACTAATTTAAAATATAACTCACTACCTAAGAATAATACATGATGCCGTTGTTTACATCAAAAATTTTCAAGCAAAAAGCGGTTTTAATTTTTTTTCTCGGAAAAGGTATCTTTTTTGGAAATACTTTTGGTACTTAAATTTAGAGTAAAAAATAAACTTTCTATTAAAAATATTTGCGAGGAGGGAATGTTTACCAGAAAAAAGTTGCCGTGGTTTTACCTACCTAAAATTTACAAGCTCAAAGTGGTTTTTATTTTTTTTCTCGGAAACGGTACCTTCTACGGAAAAACTTTAGGTACTTAAATTTAGAATAAAAAATAACCTTTCTATTAAAAATACTTGTGATGCAAGAATGTTTACCAGAAAAAAGTTATGATTTTTTTTCCAAAAATTTTCGGTTTTTTTACCCCCACCCCTAAGTTATTGAAGTTAGGTTTTCGGTTTATTTAATTAGTTATAGGTATTTATCAAAGACATCATATAATATGAACGCGATTGATCTCCTTTATATAGGGACAAAGTTATGGTTGAAAAACTGAAATCAGAAAAAGTGAGGTCCTAGCGCCCCCTGTGACCGGATTTCTCTGGTTAACGAACTTGACGTTCATTTTTGGATGGTTGATTTGTGTATAAAGTTTGAAAGCGATCCGAGCGAAACTGCGGCCGCTATCGTGCTGACAAAAGTCGAATCTGGACGCACGCACGCATATATATATATATATAAACTTTTTGACCGATGATCATTTCGGACTGAGGGGGTCATAAGAAGACCTCCTGTGAAGAAATTTTTCCAAATTTCGAAAGTAGGGGACAAATGAATGGGCAGCCCGAATTCTTCGAGGTCTACCCAAAATTAAAACCGCTTTTTGCTTGAAAATTTTTGATGTAAACAACGGCATCATTTATTATTCTTAGGTAGTGAGTTATATTTTAAATGAGTTACACACGAGGTCTACCCACGCGTGTCCCCCTGCGGGCACGGATTTTTTTTTGCTCTTATGACGTCTGATTTAATTAAAAATGTATATATTTTAAAATCTATTTACTTTAGAGTATTCGTAAAAAATTGTAAAAATTTTGTATTAAGTAATATATCATTTAGTTATTTTAAGAAATTTTCGTTAGTCTCATTGTACGTACTTTACGGATACTAATTTCCTATAAATATTTATAAATTGTGTATAAATTGAAAAGGTAAATGTTCTGAATAAATAATATCTAGCGAGTATTATTATTTGTGTGCGTCTGTAAGATTATTTGATCTGAGCCGGATCCTAAGTAAAGGCAATCTTTCTGATCCTTGTCCCGTGGGATTTGCCCACGAACCATTCTTATTTCTATATATAATGTTCGTACGTATTTACAATAAAGCTATAACATAAATATATTTGATATTCTCTTTTAAATATACTTTAACATACTAACAACTAAAGAATATTGAGGGGGATTGTCTTTTATGGATATAAAAGTAATAATAAGGACAAAATCTTTAATGTATTTTCTTCAATGTTAAATCTTGAGTTGGGTGTTTATTCCTGCTATTGCTTTTTTTTTATTGCGTTAATAGTATGCTGAGCGTTAAATTTAAAAAATATAGTGCCAAATTGAAGTTATTTATATAAGTGTATGGAAATTAAATCGTGAAGATCAAAATAATATCCAAAAGCGAAAAATGTATTTTTTTTTGTTTTGATAGGATAACACTGCAATAGTTTACAAAATAATATTAAAATAAATAAATATTATAACGAGTCCACGTGTATGGTTAAATTGTAGCGAAATACGGATATGTTGGGTCAGTTAATTGGAGCACTGTGTTTGTTGAAATGCACACTCAGCGATGTAACCTGGAAGCGTTCCACCGACTACCGATAATTGGTTGATCGGTGTATACATATACAATAAAATGAAAACAAACATAAATGCTATATTTTTTTATTAAATGAACATAATATTCGTTTTTTTATTTATTAAAAACTCAGTGCTTTCGAAAGCAATCCTGCCACAAATTAAAAATAACAGTTATAGTAAATAAAAAATATTTATTTTATAACAATAAATAATACAAAAAGATACAAAATGAATGGTTTTGACGGTGGGAAAGTGAAGGAGTGAAGTTGTTTGAGCAAGAGATATCTGAGATGAGCTAATCAATAAACAGCTGGGTGATGAGACGAGTTTCTAAAAATATATTTTTTATCTTCTTAAACATGTTGTTATTTTATCAAATTCGTATAAATTATTTCACTTCAGTTAAGTATATTTAAATGTATTATATATTATATTTGAATATACAGCTAAAAATACGTCAGTTTCTACAGTGGGGCAGTTCATATGATTTACGTTTGAAATAAATATAACCTTCGACAGGACAAGGGTACCTTTAAAAAGTTATTATAATTATTAGCCAGTTTATCTCCTTCAAAATATCTTTGCTCACATTTTTAATATCACTTATTTTTATACCAAAAATGAATATTTTTGCTGCATATTTCTCTAAAAGGGATGACCGAACATTTTAGGGTTATATAGGGTTATATTATTCAAAAGGTATATATTTTATTTATAGGGGCTTTTACGTAATCTTTTTGTTGCTAAAGTAAATTAAATAATTTAACTGATATCAGTGTATCATTTTTTAAGTACTTGGGCAAATATTTGTTATCATGAATGGTGCTTGTGAGACTTGTATTTTATCAATATCTTTGAAAAATGTGGTTCCCACACATATATATCGCAATTCATCAAGGTATATTACCTTACCCTTAAGCTTTAATTTACTTTTGTCACAAAATTTGAACTAAAGTATATTTATATGTACAAAATTTAACAACGACAATGTTTCTCAACGTTCATAAAATTCACGCCAGCGCCTCTAATCAGAGATTGGCTTGCGGCTATCATCACTGGTGGTAAAGGTTTAGACAATGCATTAAAACCCAGTACTTTTATTTGTTGGAACAGTGCATACTATAAAAAATTTACTAGAATAAAAAACTGCTCTGAATTATTTTGCGACATACAATTTGAAAGGTAAAGTACACTTTTTCGAAATAAAATAACTATCGAATACTTCGGGCTTAAAGCCTTGGATGTATCTCGTAATACGATACGATTTTTATAACGTTGTAAATAATTAAAATACAAAACAGATCGAATAAAAAAAAAACAATATGTAACATATTGTATGCAATCTTAGTTAGATCCCTTTTGATATATAATTTCTCGTTTGAATGCTAGCTTTCAGCCGCATTACTTAAAATATAAAGCATTTTTGTAAGTATTATATACTGTATTCATTCTAAAATTTTATGAAACATTTCCGTCGTTTCCGTCGTTTCGTTTCGTTTCGTTTCCGTCGTTTTTCGAAAAAAAATTAGCAGATGTCCTCCCTCATAGTTTTGACGTAACAGGCAGATTCACTTTCGTATTTTAGAAGGGCAATAGTAATATAATATGCCAATCCACAAAACTGTTGAAAAATATAAGTAACCGCAGAATATTATAATATACCCACGCTATACCCACGACTCGGTCAGCGTGTAACTCCTTGTTTTTTATTAAGATAATATATTGCTAATATTTTTAGATCAAATTAAAATGTTTCAGCGCAAAGCTTCTGGGTAGACTATGTTAAGAGTCGACCCGTCCGGCACGTGAACGTAAAGATTCCTAGAATTGCTAACCCGGGAAAGAGCGACGTATAATTGACCATGCGAGAAACAGCTAACACCGAGATCTACTCCAGCAACACGAAAAGTCTGCCCTTGAGCTTTATTGATAGTCATGGCATAGCACACCGATACTGGGAATTGCGTTCTTTTAAATTGGAATGGAAAATTATTTGGTATTATGGGAATTCTGGGAATAAAGACAGTTTCTCCTGCACCGCAACCTGTTAAAATTTGAGCCTCGATTACATTTTGTTGCAACTGGGTTACTTTTAGCCGAGTTCCATTGCAAAGTTGAGGTGGTCTTAAATTTCGGAGCAGAATTATCGGTATGCCAATTTTTAAACAAATTATATGAGAAGGTAGTCCAGGCATACTTAAAGAATTTAAAAATTCTATCGGGTAATTAGTGGCTTCTTGTTCATCAACCATTCTATTTATTGAACTATAAACTTTGCTTTCTCCCTGTATATTAGACAGTATTTTATTATTAATTTCAGACGCCTGGTCATTGCGAGGAGTCAAAATGGACCTTTCGCAAAGCCAAGAATTGTCCCTATTTAATATAATTGTTATGTCACCGTAAACCGAAGATATAAGATGTTGTTGGGATTGCACTATACAACATAACTCAGGTGTCAGAATAAGTTTTCCTTGGTGTAGTTGTGGATAGGTACCTTCACCAATCTTCAATAATGTATCAGAAAATTCACGATTATCTGCGTTGTCTCCAGTTCTCACTCGCATATTTATAGTCAAATGCACCGATTGTATATCACGCCACAAATAAGAGCTTTTCAGGCAAGCCCTAATCTCATCAGCTCGGGTTCCCCGTGGTATTACCGGTAAGGTTTGTCGGAAATCACCACAAAATAAAACCGTAATACCGCCCATTGGTCGATCATTTTGTCTTATGTCCCTTAGAGTTCTGTCTACTGCTTCTACTCCTTTTCGATGGGCCATCGTACATTCATCCCATACGATTAAATTACACTCACGCAATACCTTAGCTTTGTCGCTATTTCTTGAAATACTACAGGTTGGACTTTCCGTGCGATCTAAATTAATTGGTATTTTAAACATAGTGTGAGCAGTCTTACCTCCTGGTAGCAATGTTGCAGCTATACCTGATGAAGCCACGGCAAGAGCGATTTTACGCTGATTTCGAACATAAGCTAATATTAATTTAGTCAAAAAAGTTTTCCCAGTTCCTCCAGGTGCATCTAAAAACCATATTGTTCCTAAATTATTCTGCACACTCTCGCACACGCGATCATAGACTAAGCGTTGTTCTGCAGTCATCATTGGGACACCGTTTTCTAATGTTACCAGCAGTTCCATTGGGTTGTAACCAATCTCTGCGGAATGTTCCCTATTGGTAACCTCTCCGACTGAGGTTGGCGTTGGCAAACCATATTCACAAAGTGATTTACCGCCTACTGCTGTTAAGCCTTCCTGAAGAGCTAATAAGCACTGATTTATAGCCAGATCTCGAAAATTATCATTAGTTGCGCCTTCATTATTGTGAGATAAATTCCGAAGAAAGTCTTCTGCAAATTTTTCTTTATATTTTTCCCATAATTGGACAGGATCAGATAAATTACAAAATGTGAGTAATGTTACAAATAAATGGCGTAACCGTCGTGGATTATCACTAACACAGGATTCTGCTAAAGCGTCATCCCAATGTTGATCATTTTCAAGCAAATGACGCGCTTGGCAAGCTGCATGATAAGTTGGATAAACAACATCGTCTACTTTTCTCAAATCTATAAATGATGTTGGTCCTCGCACTGTATGTAATAATAATCTCAAATAAAAACACTCTGCGTTGTTAGGATGAACAGTATACACTCTACCAAGAACATGTTCTTTGAAAATACCTGTCTCGCCATCTACAGGCCTGCCTCGGCGTCTACGGTTAAAGACACCTCGTTGTTTATCGTAGGTATAATACGATGGAACTTCTTCATACAAAAGAGACTTTGCGAAATTATCAGTTTGGCAAAGTCGAAAGAATGCCAATAAAGTTGTTTGTCTAGGGTTCTCTAATCGTTCTGTAACATTTTCGGCGTTAAAATATATACGTTGACCGCCTTCCAGATGAACATCCAGATGGGTCACAGGTGGATATCTTTCGTGAATATTAAAACTTAAGATCCGCCACACAGCTTCTGAAGAGCTGATATATCTGCCTGACTGAAATCTAGTAACTTCATCATGTTCATTTCTTAACGCAAACGTAGCTTGGTCACTGCCCTTGTTAATGTACTTACAAATATATTTAATTGACTCTACACTATTACACATTTCTACATTTATGTGAGCTTGAAATGCTCTGGACAATACAGGCGAATACGGAACGACCCACCTATTATCTAAAGTAACCTGTTGTCCAGACATTCGCTTTTCAACAGTAAAACCACCATTGTCTCTTGAACGGCGACGATATAATGGGTATCCATCATGTCCTGTTACAGTTTCATCCACTAATGCTTTTGGATACCTTTTAGTGCAACGACCGTCTTGCATGCAAGGAGCATTTGCGTTAAATGCACTACATGGACCATGTATCATATGAGTTTTAACAATGTCGTATAACAGGGGATCTGCAGTCGGATCTGGAATTTCAGCACTGATTAATCTGTCTACATCATTAGGTCGAACCTTATCTTTTAACCAAAGCAAGATATGTGCGTGAGGTAAGCCGCGTTTTTGCCACTCAACACTATACATATAACACAATACTTCTCCAAAAATGTTATCTTTGGTAAGAAGATCTATCATTGATTTTAATTTTAAATGAAACACTCTTGCAATAATATCATGGCGGTCATGCGGTGCCTGACCCTCAAGAAGCTCCCGAGTGATTTCATCCCACTTGGGATTGGTAGTTACAGTAACAAATAAGTCGGGACGTCCATATTTTCTTACGTAACAAAAAGCGTCTTGAGTACGTTCATGCATGTAGCGTGGACCACCAGTAAAAGAAGAGGGTAAAATAACTAAACGACCCATATTCACAGTATCGTTATCTTGCTGCATGGCATCGCGAAGGTGCACGTATTCTTCAGCGCGCAGCTGCCTTTGATTAGATCGTATATAAACTAATCTTTCGGTTTCAATTTTGCGTACATGTCAACAATAAACTGATTAAATAAGCCACGAAAACGTTGAAAGTATACCAATCTATTCCGTCTCACTAGGTGGTAACAATAAAATTGAAGGCATGACACCTTTTTATTATAATTAGGTGCGCCTGTGCGCGGATCGGTTTGGTATACAGCGAAATTATAACCATCTTCCCCTCGACAGTATATCATAGGATATTGCAAACTGTCGTAAGCCCTGTGGGTTTCGAAAATACGTTGCAAACGATTGTCTCTGGAACGTATAACGATATCACGCCTATCACATTCCTGGTCGACCAGTACTACAGCAACTTCATTCGTGGATGGAACGTTATGACGCCCAGGGTGTTCCTGAGTTGGACGCTTATCGGCATTTATAACAATTTTATAATTGTTATTACCATCTTGAGAAAGGGCTTCTAATGCCGATTTAAAACTGCATACGTCCGAATTAACCTGATGTAACATGTTCTGAAGTTGTGAAATGAGTTCAGTATTTAAATTCGGAAAATATTGATTTCTTATATTCGACTGTTCGTTGTAATCGGATACAAAATATATTTGAAGAAATTTAGGTTGTTCTTCAGGCAAAAGGGACCCTATCAAATGGTAAACCTGACCTTGTACCTTAAAAGTAGGCATGAAAGGGCCTTCTGAGATTTGTTTAGCACCAAAGGATGTCATTTGGAATGCACTATTATAAGTGCGAATATTATCTAAAAACTGTTTCGATTGCAAATGTTCCCCTAAAAGTAGTGATTTTAAAGGTTCCGGTGGGTCTTCGAACGAAGGCAAATTTATTTTACCTCCAGAACAACAGAAACCAGCAGACTCCTTCCTCCACTTCGAAGCATTACAAAAGGAACATACTACGTTCATATCGCCTATTTCAGAAGATGATCTGTAATCAATTGTGAGGTTATAAGCAAACCCACTTTTATATTTATCGGACCACGCCACCGAATTTGTAGATTGATCTACCACGTGTATATCTAAGTCATTAAGACCATGTCGAAATCTATCTGCAGTAAGACGGGCCTCTCGCTGTTCTTCTGTTTCAAGCGACCGAATATTTTCAATTCTTAATCTTTCATTAGATAAAGTAATCAATTGTTCTTGTCTCAAAGAATTGTAATAATCGCGTCCCGACTCTAGTCGTTGTTCATGCTCATGTTCATCTTCAAGAGATCGAATCATGTTATGGTGCGCCCTATCATTTGTCAAACGGTCTTGATATTGAGTAAAAGTTTCAGATTCTCGAGACAAAATATGACGTTCGCGATCAGCTGTAAGCCGTAATTCCCTCTCAGTGAAGGTTTCGGACTCGCGAGATAAAATATGACGTTCGTGGTCAGCTGTAAGCCGTAATTCCCTCTCAGTGAAGGTTTCGGACTCGCGAGATAAAATATGACGTTCGCGGTCAGCTGTAAGCCGTAATTCCCTCTCAGTGAAGGTTTCAGACTCGCGAGATAATGTATGCCGTTCGCGGTCAGCTGTGAGTCGCAATTCTCGTTGTAAAGCAGTTTCAGCTTCTCGGGATAACGCATGTTGTTCCCGGTCAATGGAACGCCTTAGCTCTCGTTGAGAAGAGCTTTGAGAAGCCCGTGTTGTAGCTCGTCTCGCTCTTTCAGCTGCTAATCGCATCTCTCTTTCTGGAGAGCTTTCATTAGCTCGAGATGTTGAGGCACTAACTCTCATAGAGTTTAACCGATGTGCTCTTTCCTCTTCCGATTCTTGAGAACGCGTCATTCTCATTCTCCTAGCTTGACTCGAAGTTCGAGATAAAGATGGTCGTTTTTTAGGTGGCATCGTTTATTTTATTTTTAATCGACGGTAACTTAAATTCTATTTAGTTACCCAACAAAAAACTTACGTCAGAGGTCCTAACTATAGCTAAGTATATAATAAATAGAATATAAATCTAAGTGCCTATTAAAACTAAAATAATATTCTAATCGAATTATAAATATGTACGTAGGTACCTACAAATTACAAAAGAATAAAAAATGAAAATAAAGCTATACTTAATGCGTGTGCAATACTATCTACACTTACCTACTTCACTTAAAAATGAATAATAAGAAATACCTACAACTACTGTAATTAATCAAAGTACCTATGCTAATACAAAAAAAACCTTAGATGTTCTAAGTACAGCTGCTATATAATAAAAAAATATAAATCTAAGTGCCTATTGAAACTTAAATACCTAATATTCTAATAGAATTAAACTAAGAAATATGTACCTACCTACCTACAACTTAGGTACAAAAAAAAAAGAAATGAAAATAAAGCTAAAACACGTGTGCAGTATAGGTAGATAGTAGGCAATATCTACCTATACCTACTTCACTTAAAAATAAATAAAAAATACCTATGAATACTATAATTAATAAAAGTACCTACCTACGCTTTTATCTACTCAATGCAAAAAAAACTAAACATAAAATGCCCAAAACTAACCTATCAGTAACTAAAAATCTAACAATAATCTAATCTATCTATCTATTATCTAATCTAAAAATCGAATCTAAATCTACTTAAAAAGAAATAAAATAGGAACTATTAATAGTTAAGAATTTAAACAAAACTAAAACTAATTTAGAAAATAACAACAAAAGAAATTAAAATAAACTATTTAAAGACAAAAAGTCGCGCTGATAAGCACGGTTTATAAAATAACAATTATTGTCTGTCAATAAAGTTCAACACTCTGAACGCATCAACAGCCAAATATTGAATGACGCTTGCGCTCGCCTCCCGCCCCTTTTATACTCTGCCGCCGCGAGCCCCGTCGAGCGCGGCAACCGTTACGCAAAAATAATCCTTATAGCTTGATTCACTATTCACGCGCGATGTCTTGTTGGCGTATTTCATGTAAGTAAGTATAAGTTTGGTGTTTCTATACCGATTTCAATGATTCTTTTTTTATTGAATTGGTGCTAATGTTTATTTTTTTTTTAATTAGGAATGATGGTGAGCATTATTGGTTTTATAAACGTAAAAGTAAACAAATATAATAAGAAATCTCCGAACTGCTAAGCTATCGAGAGTTATGCGTGTTATTGTGAGTTAACTATAAAAGGTAGATATATGCTGTCTTGGAATATTTTTCGTGTATTTTTATGTAGAATATTTCCGTTATACATAGTTTCTATGTAGCTCTAACCATTAAGGCTGCACACGCGACGGAAGCTTAAAAAATCAAGCAACTTCTCCCATTTTCTCAACATTTCCTTTCACTGCTCTGCTCCTATTCATTGTAGTGTGATGAAAAGTATACTATTACCTGCCCAGGAGTATAAAGAATAATTGTACTAAGTTTCGTTAAAATCCGTCGAGTAGTTTTTTTTTCTATAAATAACATACAAACAGACAGACAGACAGACAGACAGACAAAAATTTTTTTAACTGCATTTTTGGCATCAGTATCGAACACTAATCACCCCTTGCTACTTATTTTGTAAATATATTTCATGTACAGAATTGACCTCTCTACAGATTTATTATAAGTATATAGATAAAGAGGTGCCATTAACTGTGAAAGTCTTATCTAAAACCATCCATTAATGTCGCCGTGATACCAACAGTATGTGTAAAAAAGAATTGTACTATGGTCTATAACTGAAGGACAAAACACCTCGCTTTATATATTTATAATACATTATAGCGTCATTGAAAAATATAATATAGTAAAACAAAATTGAAATAGTATCTTTGTTTATAAATAAATATTAATAATTCTCATATACATTTATGATATGGTGTATATAATAAATTCATTTATTACCGGCAGATGATACAACGTTTATAATTTAAGGTAAAACAAGTATATAATTATTTTTTATTACTTAATAAGGTTATAATTGTGTTACATAGCATACGACAATTATACTCAACTGTCTTTACTAAAATCTATTTAATAATCTAAACTCAATAATGAAATGTTATTAGACGGCTCCTTATAATAATATTTACAGCAATCTTTACATCTATGTAAAAGTTTAAATGGTTGCAGCTCAATACTTACTTTATAGAAATGAATACTTTTGTATTAAACGATACGTTGCTTTACAACCAAAAAATACGGTTGAAAATATATGAAAAGAATTGAAAATCAAATATAAGGCAACGAGTGCTTGCAGCTTGCGACGAGTAGGTACATGTTGTTATGTCTAATGTGTAAGTCAGTGTGCATACAAACCAAGCTGTGATAGTTTCTTGTGTGTTCACTTCGTGCAAGGCAGTTCTTTTAATTTTTAATTAAAAATTCAATCTACCGTGTGATTTGGCTGTGTGGCTTTTAATAGATATTTCTAAATGTATTATAAGAATAAAAAATAATACATTTTAATCTTTTAACTTTTTGAACTTTGAACGTATAAGTAAACTTAGGTCCAAAGATATTGGGATATAACATAATTTATTGTCTTATAAACCATTACACCAAGCTTATAATATTATACCTGGACACATATATCGTATATCGTAATAATAAATAATGTTTTATTTCACTAAATGTTCATCTAATTGTGATTGAAAAATGTTCTATACTCAATATCCAAAAATTTACAATATTTCCATATTGCAAAAAAAGTTGCGTTTGAAAAAATCCTAATGTATAATTTTTAAAAGTTATATTACAATTAGACTTCGCACTAACTTATGCGTTACATCGTGAACTATTAGAGAGCTGCAATCTCTTGTTACACTTTGCCTTCTTTTAGATTCTTCATCATTTTCACAGAATGAGGAAAATGTCAACGAAAGTATTGAGCTTTAAAAATGTTACTTTTCAGCTTTATTCTATTCGACTACCATGATACATATGAAGCCAAAACTTTTGCGAGTTTTAAAAATAGTTTGAATTTTTATGAAATAAAATGAAATAAAATAATTATAAAATGGAATTCATAGAAAAATACACACAAAAACTAAAAATAGCTTCCACGCTTCGTAAAAGTTTCAGTAACATGTGTATACAAAGACCGGATAGCGCTCTGCAGTCTGAAACTAATTCATGACACTAACAAAGACATACATCATACATCATACACGTGACGAACCGGGTTGAATATTTGTTTATAAAAATTCGGTTACAAAAATATACAGTAATATGCATCAACCTCTGTCTTGAATGGTCTTGAATTATGTCACTATTATTTATAAAGTATTATACTTAGTAACTGCAATTATATATTTATCTTGTAAATATAATTGTTTGTTTTATTTAGACATTAATAATAATATTTTTAATTAATACTGACAATATTACTGTTTAAAAACATACGTCTTTTCACGCATTATTGTTTTAAAAGGTCTTAAGTTTACAAACAATTATTTAATAAACTGTTATAATAGTAAAATATCCAAGCAATATTAAATTAACTTACTAAATGTAATGTAAAGAAATATAAAGAAATTTATAAAAACAGAGAAAATTTAATATACTTCAGAAAAATGGTTTGACTTTTGCATTTAATAACGTCATAGCAACATTTAAAATTATGGACTTATGATACAAATATTGGAAACATCTGATGAAGAACAATTTACAAACAGCCTAAAACTTACGTACTGCTATGCAAGAAGCTGTAAATAAATACTCGTAGATTCATATATATAATAATTACAGTTACACTAGTGATGTCATAATTTGACGGAGAGACAACTAACCATTTGAGTAAATGGAAATGTAATTGGAATTTTGAATTATTACAATATTCAAAAATCTTTTGGCGTTAAAACATTTTGGTTTTATCTAAGCAATATAATATGAATGCATACAGCGTTATATACCCAAATGTTATTTAAACATCTAACACCTCATAATTAAAGATAAAGACTTTAAAGGGTTACTTCATATTTGTTTTTATATAAATATGCAGAACTTTAGAATAGTTGCTGTACAACACAAATGATGATGTGATAATTTTTAAATGTATAATTGTGAATTAATCCACTTATTTTAAACCATAAATAATTATACATTCAAGAAATAAGTGGGGCTGGTACAAAGTATCATTGAGATAATATTCTTAAAAAAAAAGAATATAATAATTCCATTTGGACCATAATTATCTCTAACATACACTAAATAAAACATTTACTATATATCTTACACAGATACTAAATACTCCATAGATTTATTTTTTTTCTTATACATGGAGATATAAAGTACCTTTACTAAGTACCTTTACAAATTGTTAGGTAAGAGTAAGTATGGATAAATTAGGTTTGATCAAATCACAGCGGCGCGATTGCCGCCAGGCTGAAAGGTTGTGGAACGCATATTTAATATAACCATTGTAATAAGAACCCTCTCAGTCCATATTTTTACTTAGCATTCTATATAACGCTAGATCAAACAAGGCCAGCTGACGAAAGTCTTCGAGGAGTCGGGCACCTGGGATTATATTTATACTACGCGAAAATATATTTTTAATACCGACAAATAAGGATTTGTGGATAGTAAATTGGCATTATCTCTATTTGATATTTGTGAGATATAACATTAGTTTTACTTTTGGGTTTTTGTTATACGTAAAACTTACTTCTTAAAAAAACAAAAAAAATATTATATAATTATTTATTTAAATCTCTGTAATGAGACGAAGCTTCTTAGCATTCCATGGATTCACCGTGCGGGTGCCGGGCCCATCGCGTTGCAAGAAGAGGAGCGCAAACAATGCCTGGGACTTGCGACCCAGATGTAGGCTTAAGGGGCCCCTTTACTATGCGCATACACGCTCACCTTCACTGATTGATACAGATATATGGAGTTCTAGATAAGGTATCAAATTTAGGTGGAATATTTGTATGCTTCACAGTCATATAAAAAAGTTACTAATGAATATAAATACCAATGTATGTAAAGAAGATGTCACATCGAGTCACCAAACCGTGTTAAACTCCACACGGAAGCACCAGACTCGAAACAATTGCAAATGGAGCGATCAGTAAAAGAATTTTTTATTATACTAAAATCAAAGCTATTATTCTATTGTATGTGAAATGATGTGTCCTAACGTTACCTAAAGAAGTATGGGAACCGGACCGAATAGAAAGAATATAGAGAATTCGACACATGAAGTCAGTTAAATAGAAACAAATCCACTTTCGAGATTTAAAAAATACAGAGTGACGTAAAAAACAAAGGATTCTAAGAATTACAACTCTTTAATTCCCTTTTTAATTGTATTTAAAATATTTAAGACATAAACAAAGATAAAAATGTTTGTTAGTTCATTATAATATTTTCTGCAATGCTATTATATTATCTATTTTTTACCTGTGAACTTCGTAATCAACAATCCAATATGTCGGATACCGTTCCACATTTTAAAGTTATATTCCCCTGCAAGTGGAAAATATATACTAGTATGTAATGTGAATCCAAACCGTGCAATATGGATTGACATTTTGAGTTTTAAATATCATTTTGTTTAAAATATAAATACTAATGTTACTAAAGAGTAATATTGCAAAGTTTGTTAATATTTATTTAAATCAATTCTCTTATTAAATATTCACCTTCTATTCCATAAACAAATAGTTTGTCATTTAACAAGATGTTTATGGATAGTTTAATAACAAACTATACCGGTAGCAACTACGTTGCTTTTGAATTAGTAATTATATTTAGTGGGTTGAAAAGTTTTATTTTTAAACTATATAATTCCAATTATACAAACTTGTTTTCAATTATTTCTTATGTATCCTCATATTACTCAAAATTCATTATAATCTACCCCAGGCAGTATATACTATCTACAAGAATAGACTTTTTGACCTGTATGGTGTAATTGTAAATATAATATAAATTTTACATTTGGCAAGAATTACACGTTTATGACTTATGAAGTTTGATACATAATTAACAACATCCAGTTATTTTAAGAGGTGATCGCTCCTTAAATAATAAAAAACAATCAAGTTTTCCAAAAGTCTATAGTGGTTATTCATAATGACCTTGCTTTTTCTTGAGTATAGAAACATAAAATATCTTATTTTATTATATTTTACACTAGCACAAAAAATCATTAGATGGACTGTATTTGAAAATACTTCAGTTTGGAAACATGCCAGGTGCTAATTAAGGACTGCCTTTGATAAATAAGTAGATATTATTATAATGAAAATATCATTGTACCATTAACAAATTTAAGACAGTTAAAATAAAATAAATAATTTGCACAAGAATAAGAACACTTAACATTATGAAGTTATATTTATAAAATAATATGATTTCTTTAATTTAATTTTAATTTCGGACCAAGCTAATAAAATTAATGAAGTTATTGGTATGAATTGTTATTAAGTCAAAATGATTCTCATTAAAATAAACAAAGTCACATTAAATATGTGCAAATGGGTATTCAACGTTATAAAAGTTAATTACGTCTAGCCTGTGTCTACAAATACATACATGTGTACATATATGATACATCATGTACTCCTAAAAAGCTGCAGTCACTGCCAGGACTTTAAAATGAATGTTCCATTACATTCTCAAATCTACATTAGTGATTTTTGCTTCGAAAGCCGATGTTCGAATTATTCAGCTTTGAAAACGTCTGAAATATCGTTACCTGAAATATACGAACGGAAAAATTCCTTCATTATAATTGTTGACCATTTTCTTACAAAAAAGATTTTATATTAATATGTACTCGTACAGAGACATCTCAATACACGAACTGGTTTAGTTCCAACTATCAATATCCCATATCATACGTGACTGAGCGAAATGAGTTTTGTACTTATTCTATTTGCGTAATAAAATCAGAATCAATACTTATTTTATTTCGTAATGTCACATAACAGTCACATAACTTTATTTTAATATTATGGATTAAATGTGAATTGAGACTTATTTATATTGTTATATTGTTTATATTATATTTTCTCTATTCAGTGGTCAGGTATAATTTATATTTTATTTCACTCCTTTCTATTATCCAAAAGCGCAGGGGGCTTAAAGATTCTTTAGGAAAAACCTCTGCCATCCAACACTGTCTATGTTCAATATTAAATGGATGTCGCAGGTCAACCTCTGATTAGAAGCGAATTTGACTTTGGCAATATATTTCATTAATCAATATGCTATGAAAATGAGTGATATAAAACTATTTAAAATATATATTTTATTAACATATAATTTAAAACCATGTCTGTTCTTTTTTAAAATATTTTTTTATTTCTATTTACACACACAACACTTTATTGCACTGTATAACATAAAAAATAACAAGAATAGACAGTAAAACAAAATCAAAAATATAAACCTTGCAATAGCGGTCTTATCGCTTAAAGCGATCTCTTACAGACAACCTTTGAAGATGATTAACAAAAAGTGATCGAATGCAGATATTTTGTAATCGTTCGAGTTTATCGAGCAATACCTGTGAAAGGACTCGGTAAGTTGTATCTGAGTAATCGATGGAAGAAGAAGGGCATTAGCTAGGGCGATTTTAGCCTTTTTAGGTAACAGATGTTTCCAACATCGTAGAGAACCAATAGTAGCATAGATTTTTCGACTAATATTTTCAATCTGTGGTACCCAAGAAAGGTTGTCAACTAATAATCCGAGATTCTTTATGGTGCTAGAAAAAGTTAAGATGGTTTTATCCCATGTAACAGGGGTTAAAAGGTTACAGTAAAGTTTAGAAATTTATTAAGGATATCCTACAACAGCAACCTGCGATTAATATGTTATGAACTCCGGAGATCTGAAGAGTAAACATAACTGTGTCTCTAGAATCTTCAAACGGCAAATCGCTTGAGCAAGTTCTAGCATGTTTTCAAAATTGGTGATCAAACTAACTAACTACAGACTTATCGCCATTACCTCTCTTCTCTCCAAAATAATAGTGAATATCATTAACCGATAGCTCCTAATGTTCCTCGACAATCGTCAGTTGATGACAGTCAATATGGCTTTCGCCATGGTCGATCGGCTGGTGACCTTCTATTATATCTTACGCAACGTTAGGTGGTGGTTATTGAAAGAAAGGGAGAGCGTCTGGAGTTAGTCTGGATATGGCAAAAGCCTTCAACCGTGTATGGCACAAGAGGCTTCTTTCGAAAGTTCCCTTACTATGGGCTACCCGAGAGTTTATGCAAGGGGATCACGAGCTTTCTCATTGGGCGGAGTATACAGGTCGTTCTCTTTGGTTTTTGCTCAGACCCCAAGCCCTTGAATGCTGGTATACCTCAAGGCTGCGTGCTATCTCCAACTCGGTTCCTCTTGCACATCAATGATATATTGGATATTTCCAACATACATTGTTGTGCCTATAAAAGCAGTGGGGATACGGTATATTCCGGTTGTGCAGGGCTCTTTCGGGAAAACGTTGACGAGTTCCGAAGGAAACGTTTATCATCTATAAAGATCTTCCTAGGCATGGTCTCTGAGTGGGTGAACTGACCAACATTAAGTTCAATCGCCTAAAGACACATGTTTTCATGTTTACAACTTAGAAAACCCCATTTGTCATATCACCGTTCTTCGATAGCACTCCTCTTTATGCCTCGCTAATTATCAAAATACTGGGTCTCTTAAAGACTTGCACTCTATAAGGCGCAGGTATGGCCACAGACAGAGTACAGTTCTCATCTCTGCTCCGGATCACCCCAATATCAGCTTCTACTGTTTGATCGCATACAACAGAGAGCGGTTCGGATTGTCGGGAATCCGGTATTCTGCGAACGGTTGGACTCTTTGGTATTACGTCAAGACGTTGCCTCTTATGCGGTACGTTATGGGTACCTACAAAAAACTTTTTCTGTTACCTCCAAGGCTAGCAGCACTCTGGTCAATCCTCGAATGCTGCAAGAGTTCATGGGCTGCGATGACCATGCATCACTAGTGGCCCGCAAAGTCATTTACTTGCATAAAAAATGTCTATATATTTCTTTCCATTTTCCGTTTATAACCTATTATGTGATCGCTATGATTTGTGACCTTTCTAAAATGTAAAGTCTCATAATAAACTCATTTATTTTTTATACTTTTATTGTAACATTACAAGTATTTGTTTTTTCTATACTCCATAAATATACTCTCCAAAATATGTGCATTTTTTTATTATTGTTGACTGATGAAGAACAATAATTCATTATATATTTTTTTAATAATGTATTTTAGTGCCTTTATAAAAAGTCTGAAACTGAAACTAATGCATGGTGAAGGAGTTTTTAAACAAATCATAGGATGATTTATAATAAACTAAGAGACAGAATATTTCGGTAAAATATATTTAAAAAAAAATGAAATTGAAGAACAGATTCGATAAAATATAGTATTTTTGGTACATACGAGTATGGTATAGTATTACCCACAGGATGCTCTCAGACCGTCTCTGTAAGCTATATATTAGATATCTAAAATTATTTATACTTTGCTATTTTAAGTTCCATTTCAAGCCTCTAAAAGACAATTTAATTAATAAGCAAAATATTATAACATATTTTAAATACAACATTCGTCATATTTTTAAATTGATGTAGATTATTTGTTTATTAATAAGCATATGAAAGCCTAGAAACAAATTTTATATATGAACTAAAATGTACAATTATGTAGTACAAATAAGGTCATATTATTTGCCGCTAATACACTGATAAAAACAAGTAAGTAAGTTCAAAGCTTTACTGTGGTTTTATTAACTAATCTTTTTAACTAGCATAAAGTATAATTTTAGTGTAATCACAACTACGAGAAATGATACAGTTATACTAAATATATTTACTGAAATAGTACACTGGTAGAAAAGTATTTAAAATTTAAATATACACCGTGAAATACATGTTTTTATAGTAATGAAACGCTATCAACTGTCCCTTGCAGCGCTTATAGCGCTTCGGTGGCGCGTCGCTGGCAGATGTCCAAATGACGTTAAGTTAATAAAATACTTTTACAACTTCGCAGTGACTTTTTTTTTATTTCTTCAGAACGGTATTTTAAAATGTATTATGAAAAAAATAAAGGAGAACTGTATATTTAAAGAAATATGAAGCTAATCTAAAATATCTAATAGTATGAAAAATAAAAATAGGGAATATCTATTAAAAATAAAAGAAAGAAAAACTAGATTTATATAAGCTCCTTTATTTGTTATTATATTCATCACAAAAACTCATTTGAGAAAAACCGGAACACTTCTATGATTTTCATTGTTATAAAGCCTAAAAAAAAGTTTTACCTATTTTGTGGTACATGAATTTGACTATTTAAGAATTATCATAGCCTTAATAATTGCAATGTAAATATAAAAAGCATTCCAGCTCACAAATGTTATTTAATCTGCCAACACCTCGTAATTAACGAGGCATAGTACTAAGCGTTTCTCGCTAACAATGGGTCGTTTAGGCAATTTACAGGTAAAGTATTTTCTATCTTTCCTACCCATTCTGTGAATTTCGGATAACTGTAAAGTGAAATAGTAAAACAAACATTCTATTTATATAACTTATGTTGTTTTGTAGTTATAGTTACATTTGTAATTGTATTTACTTTGTTGTACACATGTTTTAATATTTGTATTTAGTTATTTATTGTAAATGTTTTTACATCTATGCGGTAACGTCTAACACGTTTGATATTTGCTCTCAATACTGTACTCAATACTTTTAAGCCAAATACTTCCGGATTAATTCCACAGAATGTTGTTTTGAAGGCAAAATTCGCGGATAAAAATCTGTGAATAGGATGGAAAATCGAAAACGAAGCGAAGCGGAATGATTAGTTGCAGCTCGCTACGTATACACGCTATGTAGTGTGTAGTAAAGGTACAAAATAAATGTGTTTTTTTAATATATCGATGAATTTGTTATTTAACGAGGAATTTGTAATTTATCTATGAATGTATGTTTTTGCGATAAAGCAAGTCCTAAGAAAATACCATCTCTTTCATTATCCAAGCACAAGTTCTCTCGAATAAAATTCCTTATTTACAGAACAGTCATAATAAAACTATTTAATTATTGCATTAGTGTTCGTAAAATGTAATTACAGTAACTATAATTTAAAAAAACATTTAAACCACTAAATTCATTGATTATACATTGACTATTTTAATTACTATTTTGACAATGCTCTAATAAGCTTTGACTGTATTTTTCTCTAAGCCATAAATAGTGAGAGGCACTTCTTTTTCCTGTACAGTACAACTTTTACGGCTATAAAATAGCGTCCTTTAGGTCTAATCTAGTGGATGGTGGCGAAGGATGATGTGCTTGCACAAAACCATTAACCTATAATCTTCATTGGTGTTTCAGTTTCTAAACTCTGCAGCCGTAATTAAATTAGATTCTAAATTCTTGAATATTTTTATAAGATTATAAAAGTATTATATTTTTATAACAAATCCGAGGCATAGTGCAAAAATAAGACTACTCGTGTCCATTTGTCAACAAATGATTCTTTGGGCAGCAGCAGTGTTATTTGTTATTTATTTGTTATTTCTGTTCGTTTGTCTTTATATAATTTATTTATCGGACTGTAAAAAGTATATTACGTATTTCTATGTACATAAAACACACCTAAACTTAAATTTATAGTGAAACAATAGTTTACACATTGAGCCACATGTTTCACTCTATTAAATTAACATTTACCACGCCACTAACATGTTAGCAATGAAATATTAAAAGAATTTAGTGGTAACTACGTCAATGGTCATTATTATGAACTGTTAATAGCCATTGTTTTAATTTTCACAAAAAACATTTAATAAAGTAGGATTTTTTAAGGTAGAAATGTTATTTTGAAAAATAATCTTAAATAGTTTAACTTCACTAATATATCTATAACCCTTTGTACTCCATCTGTAAACATTATATATACCATATAAGAAAAACTGCTAGATAAAGATGTAGAATCTCCCGTTATGGGCACCCTGTAGATAACCAATACAATATGTGCCCAATATACGTTTTATTCTGCTGTTCTTTAATATAGACATGGAATGGTTTCGAAAGTATAATACTACAACATATTGTAGTGTACTACATCACAAAGCAGGTTAATTTATTATAAGTCATCTTATTATATAGTTCAAATCGTTAATATTTTTAGTTGCAGTTCTGAACTTCTTTATAGTTTACACAATTATAAAAATAACATATACGAGGTTATAAAACAAATACTTCTTATTTATTATTATAAATATATACAAATATTTTGACAGTTCAATTGGCAATACATTTTGGTAAGATGACGTCATATCATTAATTTATGAAGCGTAAAAAAAAACGCATAAAATGAAACAAAATAGCAATTAGAAAATATTATCATATATACGTTTAAAACTTACTTACTTACATAGCTTCATGCCATATCCCTTGCGGGGTAGCCAGAGACAACGGAGCGCCAAACGCTACAGTCCCTGCATACCTCTTTCGCGTCGGCCACAAACATCAACCTCTTCATACATGCCCTCCGGGGGGTCCTCATGCTTTTTACGTGACCTTCCTCCAGTATCATAGATACTGTGTTTTCGAAGGTCCCTCAAGGCCTCCCCCTGTCTCTTTTACCGCTCACTTTTCCTTTATAAATCTTTTTTACCATTCTTTCATCACTCATTCTTTCGCCGTGCCCAAACCATCTGAGCACGTTCTTCTTCATTCTCACAGCATTCATCTTTCTAACATTCTTCTTCTGTGCTACCCACGTTTGGCTGCCGTATAACAACGTCGGTAGCAAAATCGCATTGTATACAGCCAAACATGCAGCTATGTCAAAAATGCAGCCAAAGTACCGTCGAATCTGTTGCCGGCAGCAATACGCCTTTTCACATCCATTTCGTATCTTCCATCTCTGCTAAATATATTTCCCAAGTATACCACTTCATTCACTTGTTCTATTATCTTACCATTCACGTTGACCTTACATTCTGTTCTTTCTTCATTTCTTTCAAATATCAGAACCTTCGTCTTCTCTCCATTCAGGTTTAGCCCATTAATTTCACACCCATTTTTTAGAGTGGTGACCATTGCCTGCAAATTGCATTCTGATGATGCAATGAGCACTGCATCATCTGTATGTAGCAAGCAATTGATCTTAAGGTCACATACTTTCACTCCCATGGCACTGTCTTTGACGCCATGCAGACAACTATCCAAATACAAATTGAACAACCAAGCTGACATAGCGCAACCTTGCTTAACACCCGATTGGATATCAAAGCAGGCCGATATACCAGCTCCATCTCGCAGGCTGAGTGATCTCTGTAAAGAGACTTTACAGCCTGTAGCAAGGGTCCGCTCACATTGTATCGGGGCAGTATCTTCCATGATTTCTTTCTCACAACCTAGTCAAACGGCTTTTCCAAACCCACAAAAGCACAGAAAACCTTTTGGTTTAGGGCCAAAAACTTCTCCGTGATCATTCAGATTTAGAATCGCGCTCTCTACTTCTTCCAACTGATTTCACCATCGGCTACATCTTGACTCAGTATGTCACTGGTACTAAATGCCGATGCGTCCTCACATTCATACGTCTTGTAGAATTCCGCCCACCGCTGCAAAACGTGTGCTTGCTCAGTTAAGATTTCACCGCTCTTCGAAAGCAGCCCTTTTATTCTACAGGTCACCGAACAACCCCGGGAATCACTAACTTCTCGCTAAAAAAGCTTCGTGGTTTCCCGGAAGTTGTTCGTCAATCTTTCATCCTTTACTCTCTCAGAATTTTCACGCTTCTTCTTTATATTGCTTTCGTTTTGTGCTTTTGCAGCTTGTACTCTCTTTTTATTATCTCTCTCATACTTTTATCCTTACCCGAGGCTTTATAATCCAGCCATGCTTTTTTCTTTAACTCCACAGCGTCTTTCACTTCATCATCCCACCATTCATCGCATTTTACTAAAACCTCTTTTACTTTTACCACATACCTCTGTCGCTACTTTCACCATACCATTCCTAAGGTTCTGCCAGCATACTTTAGCGCTTCCATTTCCAGAATCACAAATTTCAAGCTTCTTCGAAACCCTTTCTTGATATTCCTCTCTGATCGGTTGATCTTAAAGCTTCCAGCTTCTTATGCGATAATTCGACTCCAAGCTTGGACACGTTGTACGCCTGCGCCAACCTGCAAACAGTCCTCTTAATCTAGAAACGACTAGATAATGATCCGTTCCCAGATCAGCACCCCTAAACACTCGCGTGTCCATAACTTAGCTTTGAATACGCTGATCCACTAGGAATAAATCAATCATACTTCTTTCTTCCGCTCGCTCTCATGTGCACATGTGAATTTGTTTGTTATCAAACAAATTTTTCTCCTTACAAAATTCCAAAATAAGCTTTCCAGCCTCATTTACTCTCTTATCACCGTACTTGCCTAGCACGCTTTCGTAACCACTTCGCGTGGTTCCAACCCATCCATTAATATCTCCACATACTATCAACTTTTCGTTATCTCTGACACTACTTAGAACATCCCTGACACTCTCCCAAAACTCCTCGAGCTCGCTTACTGGAGCTAAGGATACTGGCGCATACACGGCTAACAAGAATACTCTTGTTATCCTCAGCTTAAAGCGAACCCAAAGAAGCTTCGGTTTAATGGCCTTGTATTCTACCATTAGATTAACCATTCGAGAGGACAACAATACGCCTACAACTTGGCAACCTCGCTCACCCTCTGGAACCCCAGCCCAGAAAGCGACCCGGTTGCCAGGTAAATCGGTCATATCATTGTCTTTTCCCTTTGTCTCAGACACATAAATAACATCCAGATCTTTGACATCCATCACATGTAATAATTCATTTATCTTCTGTTCCATTCCTCCTCTTACATTTCACATATCTATTTGTAGCTCCGTCCTCCACCTCCCGCCGTTCGGAACATGGCGTGTTGGTTGGCGGTCTCCAACACGGCGATATATGTTTACAAGAGAGAATTATTACTCATATTGCGTGTAGTTATAAAGGTATAATAAATTTGATGTTTTCACAAAAATGTAACTGGTTAAAATATTATGTATTAGAATAAAACCTTAAATAAGATTATGTTTATATTTTTTATAAAAATTTTCGATATCGTATACTGACTCAACCGAGAAGCTGTACAACTGTGAGGTGGAAATTTAATCTCCACGAAATTAAGTAATGAAAATGTTTAAATATTCGCTAACAATGCACCGGTTATGCAATTTACAGGTAAAGTATTTTCTATATTTCCGGCTTATTCTCTGAACTTAATGTAACTGTAAAGTGAAATAGTACAACAAGCAATACAATTACACAACTTAAGTTATGTTTTTAAATTATATTTTAGTTAGATTGGATTGTTTTTCAACGGAATAAATGTATCTTGAACAGTCCCAAAATTACTAGAAGTTGATTATATTTAAGATAATCTTCAACGATTATTTAATTTGGCAAGTCTAAAGTCTTTAGTTACTTTAGCATCTCTTAGAAGTAATTGATTTTAATAATTTTTCTTAAAAGTATGTACTTATCTACACTTCCTTTTTATGTTTCCTAAGTCTTTTCCTAGGATGGCTGTATGTAGCAAACAGTATATTGAAATAAAATGTTAGTATTACTCGGGGAAATTGAAATCAAACACAGGAAAAACTGTGATGGAGAAAACGTGCATTGAACTTTTTTATTTATGTATTGTATGTTGTGATTGTTGCATCTGTCGCTTTACCTAGTTTTTTACCGGGGTTTTATTTGAAATTTAAACTGCATTTGACTCAGTCACAACTACATTTGTTATCATGACAATTGTGCCATTAAGTACAGTCCTTCTTCTACGCTCTCACTGCTTTATAAACTGCGCCATCGTCTTTTATTATAATTATATTAGGGGTCATTCACATATTACGTCACGCAATTTTTAGGCTTTTTGAGCCCCCCCGTCCCTGTTGTCACAACCATGTCACAACATCACAACCCCTACCCCCCCTTTGTGACATCACAAATTTTGATAATTATTTACTATTTTTTATTATTAATGAATTTCTCAACATCGAACGAAAATAGTGAAATTGATTTTTTTATGTTTAAAATTGAACATAAATGGTGAACTTGATCATTTATGTTCAACATTGAACATAAATGGTCAAGTTGGTCATTTCTGTTCAATATTGACAACAAATTGTTCCATATAACTTTAATCGCAAAAGGTGTGTTAAATAACAAATCAAGTACATCTTTAAAACTTTATTTATTTTTCCAAGTTGATGTGAACCACGAATCAATATCGCCAATTACAGGCATCCCTAAATTTTCGTCGCGAGTTCCAAAATTTGGTCGGTGGCTCTGATCGACTTCATCTTCGTCGAACCACATCCCTTCTTCAGCATCAGAGAAATCGTCATTCATAATGCAAAAAAGTTCTCGCGCCCGTTCTGCAGCAATCCTTCGAGGCCTCACTTTTACTGTTTGGACTTCGACATCAGACTTGCCCAAAGTTCCCTTCTTTTTATGAGCTAGGCGAGCGTGTAGCACAGCGGATTTCATCGACGCAAAATAAAGACCGCACTTCTTGCAAACTCTGTGAACAAAATTCAAATTAAAATGTATAATTTAATATTTTAGAATTTTAGCCACAACACTTTTTACAATTTGTTTTATACCTTTTGGGCAGATCATTTTGTAGACTTGGGCAATGATAATCGTACGGTATTTTATCCCAGTTCTCGTCTTGTGCTTGCAATTTAAGAGCGGTTTGAAGTAGCAGAGGACAAAATTTTGTTTGATTATCCTTTGTATTGACTGCACTGTAACCTTGACTGGTTTGTTTAACCAGAACCGGCGGAGTGTACACAGTGTATTCATCAATGACGAGATCTGTCCAGATATCTGCCAGCACTTTCCCTGCGTGTTCGAAGTTTCGCTTCTCTAGTTCTCCGTCTACAGTTTCATTTTGGGAGTTCAGATGGGTTCCAAATGTATCGTGCTTCAAAATCACTCCGGTTAACTGGCGACTGAGCGGTGCCATACGGCGTTCTACCCTATTAAATGCACTTCGCCCTGGTGCATTCGTAGCGATATAATAAACATCTAGATCGTAAGCTTTGAAATGTTTTATCGCCGAAGCTATAACCCGAGGATAGCGAGGATTTTCATCTGGTCCTCCATCCGATGTGCAAATGAAAACAGGTTTTACTCGTCCTTCTGTCGTTTTTGCAAATGACTGGATTGCAGGTCGATCAACAAGCGTTTCGAGATCCGCCGCATGTGTTTCTGCAGTTGACGAGCAATGCTTACCACTGCGTATGGCCACATAAGTAGGGCCTGAATAAGTCACATCATCGGGCTGGCCAATTCCATCCGGGCGAATGTTAATTACAGCATAAACTGATGGAATCAATTTATGCTTTTCAGCAACGACAAAATCGTGATCTGGAAGTCTCGCACGATAATCCATACGCATTAATATGGGAGCTTGTGCCTTCGCTGCTGTTATTCCAAGTGGTACTCGAGCTTTATCATCCTGGGACCAGAAGAAGACCTGTTGTGGACCCAAGACTGACGCCAAAGATTCCAAGGCCCTGATCGTTGATACACAGAAGTGTCCATCTGGATGATTAGCGTGATGGTCCGATTCAGGAGCAGACAGTTTCACAGGGACAGTAACAACGTGTCTTTTTCCTTGAATAGATCTTCCGTTTTTCGGGAGAAGCCGAAGGTAAACACCAGAACGGCTGATTTTAAAACCTCCGTTTAAGAGCTCGTCGTGAAGATCATCTAATGTGCGACAGCTTCGAATGATCTCAGAACGTCTGCGGTCCGCTGCAGCTCCTCCGAACAGAGCAATTTCACTTATCACCTATAATACAATGTGATATGATAATGTATGATTGGAATTGTCATATTATTGATAGAAATAGGCGATTGAAGTTATATTAATCAATTTGTTGTCAATATTGAACATAAATGATCAACTTGACCATTTATGTTCAATATTGAACATAAATGATCAACTTGACCATTTATGTTCAATGTTGACCATAAACGATCAACTTGACCATTTACGTTTGACGTTTATAGGTATGCTATTTTTTGTTTACAAAGATTATATATTAAACGTCAATCACCTAAAAAATATGTTCATATCATACCCTTAACAGTTCGGGTTGGTCTTCTTCTATTCTTGGTCGCCTCCTCCTTCGACGAATGGAAAGTTGTCCAGCGATCTCAGGATTTTCGTCTGCGAACGAGTCAAATTTCTGCTTTTTCAAATTCCGGCATTTTTTTTGACGTTCTGCCGCATCCCTTTTTCTTTTTAAAGTTTTGTTTTCTTCGTCTAAGTTTGTTTTCACTTGACGGATTTTTTCCTCCGAAGAAATTTGAGCGATACCAGCATCCCGGGCGAGAAGTAGGCTGTTCAACTCAGTTTTATAATAGTTTATCTTTTTTTGTGATAAATCTTGAGCAGGTGTTTCACGGACCGAAGTTTTAAGAGAAACTGTATTCTGGTCCTTTTGATCTTCGTGAAAATCCTTCTACAAAAAGAGATCGAAAAAATGATTAATCTTTTGTTGTATAAAAATGTTATGTTTGTATTCGTTTTCTTTGACCGATTATTCACCTGATTTTCCTTATTGTCGTCTGAGTGAGTTTCATTGGAACTGGATGCAGGCCTAGTGATCTTCGGTTTGCTCGGCCTCAAAGATGTAAAAAAGTGAAGAACACTAGCTTTGTTTTTTGTAGCTTGTTGTAACCACACTGAAATTCTTTCCTCCGCCAAAGTAACACAATTTTTATCGTCTCTTATAGCTCTCCAACACTCGTTTGCCTCATCTTGATTTTTTTGATTTGAGTTTTTTGGATGAGCATCTTTGTACGCTTCATAAAATCGACGATAAAGAGGACGCGAATCAACTTTTTTTTGAGCACTCATTGTGAAATACCACGATAGTTGAAACTACGTACGCGATTGTTATCACTTTTTGAACGAAAATTTAGAGCTCGGTTAACCCGGTGAGAGTACTCGGTGAAAATGATCTCAAGAATAACTGAGAACTGGATGGACATTTTCAATAAACAACAATTGGTTGTTTGAATTTTAGGAGGGAGTAAATACCACTCCCCCCTTAATTGTTATTTGGTAAACGTCTAAAATTTTCCATTTTCAACTCAGGTATGTTCAAAGACCCATAAAAAAATTCCGAGAAAAAAAAAAGACAAATTTTCGACAGATGTTCATAAACAATGAAAAACTCATTGACCATTTTACCAATTTTATTATCTTGAGCTTATCTTAGTTTCGTAGAAAAAAGGTAATTTTTATGACCTAAAATGGTTCTTTTTCTTTTGATTTTCGATCCTTTGGAACCAATAATTTTAGGTGTGATGTCACGCGGATTCTTTACCCCTGCCTACCTCTTGTCACAATTTGTCACAAACACCTGGACCCCCCCCTCCCCTCCGACTGCGTGACGTAATATGTGAATGACCCCTTATGATATTGAACATCTCTACAAATATATTATTTTATATTTTGATTTATTGTACTGATTAGAATAAAGTTATAACGTTTTAATATTAAGAACTCAAAATAGTTAGAAAATAAACTACTAATCTACGTCTCCAGTTTAAAATAATGCTTTATGCTATGTTAGAAATCCCATAATGTAGGCTTATTTTAAAATATTTACTAAATTTATTCTAATAAAACGGATCAAATTTTAACTTACATACTAGTGTAGTGTACCTGGATATTTACATTTTGAAAGCTAAACACTGCCTGAATTGAACAAAAGGTTGTTTTAAATGCAAACATCGTGTACAGAAATCTGTAAATACGATGAAAATTCGAAAGCAAAGCAAAGCGGAAGGAGTGGTTGCAGCTCACTGCGAATACACGATGTAGTTTGAGTATGTAGAGTGTATGTATAGGGACAAAAAATATGATTAACTTTTTATTTATCGACCGTTTTGTTATTTAATAAAGGTTTTTTTATTTATTTACGACTGTAAGTATGTGTGGAAAGGTGAGGCCTGTACAAAAATAATCTGTTTTATTGTTTAACAATACGTAAGTAATTTACAGCTCTCTCTTATGACACAACGTAGTTAGGGAGCAGTAACAATAAAATTACATAAATATTGCCATTATTGCAGTAACTATTACAATAACGGTGAAACCTCACAGGAATATTATTTAAATATCAATGATGTCAATACATGATTCAATATTACTATATTTTTATTATTTATTCATTTATTTATTTCTTTTACCACAAATGAATTTGTACAAGAAATAATATTATTTTTATAGTCTAAACCATTTTATCTCATTTAATATAATTAATGTATTGTCTTGTTAAAAATAATATTATACACTAGTAATTATGTATATATTTTTTATCTCTTTATTAAACAAAAGACAAGGATACCCATACGCTTCATTAGAGCTCTGCGTTGATTGAAAAAACAGAGACCGACATGAAATGGCGCTTTCCGACCACCGGTCGTGCATTCACTGTGAAATTAATTATTATTTGAATGTTTTGGGATTTTTTAATTATATTTTTAAATAAATATTGTAATTTTTTTAAAGTCAATCCATTGTTTAATGTAAATAAAATAAAATTATAATCTTTCTGTGTATTTTTGATGTTTTATCATGATTCATATTATAATTATTTGATAGTTATTAAAAGTTAAATAACAATCGATTTCTTAAAATTAAAAACTTTATTTATGTGTAAAACAATGAATTCATCATCTAACATGAGTTAACTCTTTGGTTACTGGACATACTTTAGTACCGAGAAAGAAGTTTAGCTAAAATCAAAGCCTAAATTATCTTATTTTTGTTTATAGTATATGATTGAATAGTTTATTACTCGTAAAGATGATATTTTCATATTTACTTAATACGCAATAAGCATAACGGCTAGTAAGCTGACTTATTTTAATAAAATCTTTAAATACTGAAAATAAACAGCAATCTGATGAATTTATAGGCATTTAGTTTATACGATTTTAAAAAGTTATGGGTTGCCTCGGTTTTTGTTTAAAGCCAGCGCGGTTAACAGAATCATAAAGACTGTAGTTTAATAAACAAATAATAGACGAGTAGACTGTAGTTTAATAAACAAATAATAAATTCTTTTAATAGATATCATATATTGGCCGGAAATACGAGAGAATTTACTAAATTGTTACGGTAGTGTTGGCTTTTTATTTATTTATATTCAGACGAAAGTTAAATGTTTAATCCACTAGGGATGAGCTTTGACTGCACCTCACATGTGAATATATTCAGTTTGCGATTGCAATGATAAGTATCAGTAGATACTGACGCTCCAATGAATTACTATTTATAAATTGATAAATAAATATCAGTCGGATGATCGTTCATTCACATACACGTCTATTTCTACGGAATTGACAAACATATTGAAGTAAATATGATGTCTGTATTTTTTATTATGAAATATTTTATAATTATATAAACATTTTAGACACTTCATAATTATTGTACGTTTTTATTCACGATTTATTGATATATTAAAAGACTAAAATTTATTTTTAGAAAAGATTAGTAAAATCCATCTTTGTCAGTAAACACTTTTATGTAACGTTATACTATAATATTACAATTTTAAACTATAATATTTTACACTTATCTCGTAACAGCTATGCTGTTATTAATTCAGTCATAAAAAATGTTATATACCTAGTATGCACAATGTTAAAAAACGTACTGAGAAAAAGGTTCTCGGTTGACC
This sequence comes from Melinaea menophilus ssp. n. AW-2005, assembly GCA_918358695.1. Lineage (NCBI taxonomy): Eukaryota > Metazoa > Arthropoda > Insecta > Lepidoptera > Nymphalidae > Melinaea > Melinaea menophilus. Next base: position 29,831,620 of record OU911042.1, read on the forward strand.
ATTTCTACGTTTAATGAAACGTTAACTACCTAATGTGAGCTCTTGGACGAGCCTCGTATTATGTGCTGAATAAATTGCTAAATATTCTCTTATAACTCGTAAATGCAGAATCCTTATAACTTAAAACTAAATAAATAGTAGACTAAATATTCTATAACTTTCGTGTTCAATATCGTGTGTCTAAAACGATATCCTGACAGATTTTTTAAACTGAGCTTTTAATGTTTAAAGTGGGTTGTGAGTGAAGATCGAGCTATTTCACTATCTAATACTAATTGTTTTGGTCAATTGTACAATTTGTACAAAGTTTCCTAAGAATATGAATATATCAGATAAAAATAATATATAAAAAATGAGACGAAGCTTCTTAGCATTCCATGGATTCACCGTGAGGGTGCCGGGCCCATCGCGTTGCAAGAAGAGGAGCGCAAACAATGCCTGGGACTTGCGACCCAGGTGTAGGTTTAAGGGGCCCCTTTACTATGCGCAAACACGCTCACCTTCACTGTTTACGCTCCTCTCCCTACCTAACCAAATATCGTAAGAACCTACTAAAGCCGCCTTTGAGATACGTTCCAGAAATGAACTGATGATCGTTCTAGAAAGGCCGAGATCCTTAAATAAGTTGTAGAGAGATTTTGCTGTTATACCTCTCGCTCCTACTAGATATAATAGAATAAATGAATATGAAATATACGTATAGGTTACAGCGAATTGCGCTTAAAACAGAAAACATAAAAGTGTAAGAGCTATTTCAAAATCATTTCATATTTTTGGCCAAGCGACGGTGAGCGGTACAATATTTTGTTACTTCCATTGTAACTGAATAAGTACAAATACAAACAAAAGAGGTAAATAAATAGTACAAATAAAAAATACTTGTGATTATGTCTCAACATAATAAAACTGTAGTGATATATTGTGAAATGTTTTCATGATAAAGTGTATTTTTAAATAAATATCTGTTTAATGGTATTTTACTTGAAATATTTTTTTTTCATTTTGAATTTATAACACTTTTATTTAATATTGTTTTATATTCGTTAAAATATAAATAAAAATTCCCTTTAAATTAAAAAAAGAATTAAACAATATAAGTACATTATTCTTTAATATTTACATTATTCTTCAAAATTGTAACACTAGTCTATCAATACTACATTATACAAGACCTACATTTATACTTATCTTTCAATCTGCAACTAAGACTTAGCCACTGATTTATATGATGTTGATATTGTGATGTAAAAAGCTCAAGGGTTGAGTTATAGGGTCCTCAATACAAGAGAATAAAGTGTTTACAGTCATCATGAGTTTCAAAGCCCTGAAAATATAATGTCGTGTACAATATGTAGTAACATATATCAAAATACAATATTTTAAATTATAACATTCGTTTATAACCTGTAACAAAGTCAGTTATAATGCAAATGACTTCACGAGACGACACTTTATTAGAGAAAACAGCTGAGTGATCTGTGAACTGTGCGGCTGGAAATTAAGCAGTTAACATTTAAATGAACGTTAGTGCTCTGTAAACGTGACGTTAACAACGACATCACAAAGCAGATTGTGTCTTACTTTTAAATATCGTGATATGATTTATCCTTTCTTTTTTGAAAAAAACACTTTCGGATAATTTACCTTCTGATATTTATATGACTATTTGTCATTAATAAGTTAAAATACTTTTAAAGAAAATACTTTTATATATTATACAAATAAAATCAAACATGATCAATAGAAACAACTTACGATTATTCAGTAATATATTAAGAATATGTTTTTTTTATATAACAATAGTGATAGGTTTTCAACTATTTTGTAACATAAGGCAAAGTTTTAAATAGTGCTCTTATTAATCGAATAATAAATTAATGTAGGTAACCGATTCTACTATGTTTGTAATGAAATTATAATATGTTTATAATCTAAATAAAGATTAAGATATGAACGTTATTAAGTATTTTCTACAGTTAAATATTATCTATAATTTTAAGAATACCTAAAGCTCCAGGACTCATTTGTATGGCAACTTGCTCCAGCGGTTTCATCTGTCGCCTGTAGATGATCCGCATGAAGCACGTAAGTAGCTTCTACAGCAACAGCCGCAACAGCAGTTACAGCAGAAGCGGCTTAAGCAGCAGTAGCTTCAGCAGCAATCACAGCAATAGCAGCAACTTCGACAGGCCAAGCATCAGCAACCTTCAAACGCCTCTAATGTACGTGCACGTTCAGCAAAACTTATTTTCGCAGTCTATGGACATAATATATGCTACTTAAGATGACAAAAAAGAGATAAGTTGTTATAGAATTTCAGTAGAAGTTACTCCCTAAAATAACCCTCAATATGTCATATTACAATTATACAATATGAGATGTACTTTCTAGTAGGACTTTTATAGATCTGTTTCGGCGCAATCGAAAAGCCTTAACATGTGCCTATCGCCACTACACATAAATGTCAGGAGTCACACGGACTGCTATATGATATCTGAATGAAAAAAATTCACTAAAGATTGGACCTATTCACTCACTCGCTCACTATTCACTTCACATATGAATGCATTCAGTCTGCTATATCGCTGATAAGGATCATACATACATCACAAAAACAGTAAAAATGAATTACTTTTTTATCAACTGTTTAATGAATATTATTTTGATACTAAGTCACTTTCCCATTCACCTATTTTTCTACAATTGATGAATATTTAATTTAAATTGGATGTATGTATGATCTATTACGAAATATTTGTAAATTTTATTGGATTTTAGAAGTTTGAAATTGTTTTGGTACTTTTAATAATATATTTCAACAGTTATGAAATGGAAGACTTTTAACTTTTAATTTAATTTATTTATTCATGTACCTCAATTTTATATAGACATTTAAAATTATAAATTATGTACATAGGATAGCTTACCTCTTAGAAGAGATCTCTTCCAGCTACCCGTAATGCCATTGTTTAGAAATGAACATTAAAAGTCTTTTATGTCAGTGAATACTTTATGTTATTTTTAATTATAATATTTCACAGCATATTTTTATACTGTTTAATAAATTAACTAGGCATATTTTTATAACGAATATATTGTTATTATGAGTTTGTTGTGTGGTCCTTCTCATACCAAGGCGCATTTGGAACCACCTTGAAAGAAAGTAGAAAAGGTTCCGGTAGGCGCAAGTACCATTTTTATGTTTAATTAAACGCTAACTAGTTAATATCAGCTCCGCGACCTGAGTCGTAATATTATATAATGTATAAACTGTTAAATGACCTCTTCTTAAACTCACGCCCAAACATTTTATTCTTAAAATTTAGTATGAGGCAAAGCTATACACCATTTGAAAAGTAAGAATATATAAGTCTTAAGGTCAGATAATCAATAATAAACGAAAAAATAGCGCGCAAAGTTGGTCAAACTTTTGGAAATATGAATGATGAGATTCATATTTTTATTGAATTTTTAGCTGAATTGCACGTCGCAAAGACGTTCAAAGGGCAGTTACAGATAAATGTTAAAATTTTGATAAGTTATCCACCGTCTGTTGACAAGTTGAAATATTTTTTGTGTTCCGACAAATATCTAGTCACATTAAATAAGTGTTTATGTTTAATATTATTGTCAATAATTGTGTTAAAAATGCCACCTAAAGACCATAAAAAAATATACTGCTTCATCTAATGTGGACATTTGGTTATTCGAGCCAATGTCCAGCTTTAAGTTTAAACCACACTGAAAAAACACAGTGTGATCATATAATAAATTATTTGACAACGCCAATACTTCAAGAAGATTTTTATGAAACGTTGGATGTTAATGATAAGTTTCAATACTCGAAAATTGGCATCCATGAAGAAGATTTAAATATTCAAGAATCATCATCATCAGCTTCAGACAATGATATAACTTATCATCCAAGTAACGAAAAACTTTAAAACAACAACTTCTTTAAAACTTTGACCAACTTCGCGCGATAGTTTTTCGTTTATTATTACTTCTCTGATCTTGCGGCTTATATATTCTCACTCTACTCATCAAGACGTTTCAAACGGTGTACAGCATTGCCTCATACTAAACTTTAAGAATAAAATTTTTGGACGTCAGTAAATAAAGAACCAGTTGTAACTTAAAAATAAATAAACATCAAAAGCAATATTTAGTAAATTATTCATCATCATCATCTTCCTGCACTTATCCCATTTTGGGGTCGGCACAGTATGTTTTTTCCTTCCATACTCTCCTGTTACTCGTCATCTCTGTGCACACTCCCTTCTTCTCCATATCGTCTTTCGCAATCGCAATCCATCCATCTTTTCTTCGGCCGTCCTCTACCTGTCCATCCCTCCACTACCATACCTAGCACTCTTTTGGTCACGTGCCTTTCATCCCTCCTCATAACATGCCCATACCATGACAGACGGCTACCTCTAATTTTTTCTGTCACTAGCGCTACTCCTAAGCTTCCCCTAATATACTCATTTCTTTTTCTATCCCTTCTTGTCACCCCACACATCCATCTTAACATTCGCATCTCCGTTACATGCAAACGCTTTTCATCCATCACCTTCATTGCCCAGCACTCAGATCCATACATAACGACAGGTCTAATGATGTTTTTATAAATTCTCCCCTTTAGTTTAAGGGGAATTCGGGCATCACATGTCGTCTCAGTGACTTGTCGCCATTTCATCTATCCCGTGTTGATTCTGTGCTTTACGATAATTAATAATTAATGAGATATTTAATATTTAGTAAATTATTAAATATCTCATTTCTATTAATTTGTTAAGAGACTGGTTGAGATATTAATTAACTAATTTCCTGATATAATTATGTACTTTTCTAACTAATGGCATACATATACAAATATCCTAAAGAACACAAATTTTAGGCAAGTATGAATAAATTAGATGTGACCAAATCGCAGCGGTTCGTATGCCGCCAGGCTGATAGGTCGTGGAACGCATATTTAATATAACCATTGTATGAAAAACTGTCTCATTTTATATATTTTCCTTAGCGTCTCTATATATCGGTAGATCAAACAAGGTCAGTTTAGTTTTTTATCCCGACAAATAAGAATTTATTCACAGTAAATTTACATTTTCTCTATTTGGTATTTATGTAATATAATATTAGTTTTATTTTTATCTTGATGTTATAAGTTGTCGTCAGCGGTAAAAACACCAAATTGTGATTAAAAGAGGAACATGAAAAACCAAAAGTTTTCTGATATTATAACTTTTGAATTTAATGCTATAAATACGTTCGATTTATATAAATATGTATGGAGTTCTAAATCTCGTCTTAAATATAAAAGGAGTTATTTTTAAAGCTTACAGAGTCAAATACATAGATAATGTTCAAAATAAATACCAATTCGTACAAAGATGAATATAATGTCATATCGAGTCTTCCAAACCGTATCACGCTCCACACGGACGCACAGGAGTCGAAACGATTACTAATGTTGTTGGTGAGAACGGAAATTATATTTCTTTAATTCCGGCTTTTGACTTGTTTATTATACGGAACAAATCTGAAAAAAACATGAAGGCTAGCAAACAAAGTAGTTTTAGTTACTTTAAATACAATTTTTTAAAATTGATTGTGAAGATAGTATTTCCCAAACCTTGGATATAGTTGAAAATTTTAAAATTTGATTTCCCCTAAAAGTAGTATATACATTCGATCACGATGTTCATCCGAGACGTGAAATAAAGATCTCGCCTTAAAATAAATACGGTGAGTACGGTACACTTGAAATTGAGTCTTACATAACATTGTTTTAAAAAATATAATTAATAAGTTTATATTAATAAATTAATGTAACTGAGGAGTATTACTCCTCAGTTACATAAATTGCAAAGTTTGTTAATAACACTGTTAATTGATATTGAATATAAATCACATAATCAAATGGGGCGGTTTAATTAAAAATGACTTCGGCTGGATCTAAGTTGGTAGTTACTAATGAATTAACTAACTTTTAATGAGTTATACTGTTCTATTTTTTAAAGAATATTATTCAAATTAATTTAAAATATTTTCATTAACTTTTCATATATATTTTTTACTTATGGATTTTGTTCCTACTGAAATATGATTGTAGTCTATCACGGACAACATATATTACTTATTACAATGGACTCTCTAACCTCTATCTACGAGTAACTGCTGATATGATAAAATTGTGTACATTCAGCAAGAATTAAATATTTATATGACTTGTTAATTATATTTTTTTAAACCCATCGCCGATTATCTGTATAATAATACGAACGAAACAGACGAGAACACTTTATTATTTATCGATGGATTTGTTATTTAAGAAGTATTTAAATTACGCATCATTCAAAAAATGTAATAGAAATTGTAAAATTTGTAAAATCAAGAAACAGAAGAAATTGAAGGAGTTTAGGCGATCTATATCTGAAATATTAAGATTATGATTTTTCTAAAATTATTACTTCCATATTTAAGCAAAGCCCTAAACCGTTTAAGACTATGGTTTTGGTAAATACGATCCAGGATAAAGTGACCTTTAAAAGTATGTTTTCAATATTGATTACTACTACTATTACCAAGATATTGATCGGCAATAGCCGATCATACGCCGATCAAACTCCGTCTCAAAAAACTTTTTTAAAATAAATTTCAGAAAAACTAAGAAAACGTTGTAACCTTACCAGTTCAATGTGTGTAACCAGTGGGTCGCTTTAAATTAAGTATACAATTTAATATTTACCTTAATTTATTGATACCTAAATTTAAATTAATACAATAGACAATATGCCAACTAGACACAGCGGTGGGTCACTTGAGGTAAACAAAAATAACTCAAATATGTTGAATAATATTCTTAATATTAATCTGTTAAATTAAAGCCCCAAGACAATGAACAAATGAAGACATATATTATACTTCACTATACTTAATATTCACTATTTATTTATAGTGAATATTAAGTATAAGTACGTAGTACATCACCAGATAGCTTCGTAATATTTAAAGATTTATTATAAAAATAAAAAAGAACTTCCTGTAATAAACAATGTACACGTTAAACTACAAAATAGCGCTAATCGCGGAATCCAAAGCATCCTTAAGCTGGCAACATCTAATTTCTAAAATGGTACGAAATGCCACAGACTGTTAAAGTCTTATGATTCTCCTGTCAACAGATAATTAATCAATCTAATCACTGACAAACGTCATAAAAATTTTAATGTGTGGCTGAGTATTTAAATTTCTACATAAATGAAACTTACGCAACAACGTAAAGAAATTGGTGAAACCGACCTTCTTATTAAATACTTACAGAGTACTCGTTCCAAAATTAGAAGAGTAAAAAGTTATTAAAGCATACTTATTCATAATTCATTAAGAAATTGCTCTATAAGTACAGATAGTAATTACAAGGTACTCGTATGACGAAATTCAATGTATAATAAAGGCGATACCGAAATCAGTACATACCCTCACACCCGCCTATATGATATAATAAATTACATGCATATATAGGCTCGAGAAGGATTTGAATATATCATGTCTGGGATGAAGTATAAGTTTAAATTAAAATACACCAACTGAAATTATTTTGTTTGTAGATAACTTCAAACATTAAAAACTTACATCTAACTATATTTTAAACTACATAGAGTTCGAGAATTCCGCCTCCAAAGCAATCTTAAGAATATTGTTAACTGAATTGTGTTTGACTTTTCCGTGCTCTTTAGGATACTATCGAGTTCGCCCGAGGAAGGGGGAAAATATATTACACATTATATTGAAATAGATATTGTGTATGCATAAAAAATTGAGCTGTAAAAAATTTCTCACTACATCCTTTCTGTAAATTAGTCGTAATTCTCTTATATCTTGTTTATATTTACAATTGATGGTTTTGCACGGAAGTATTTTATCGTATAACACCCATTTTATGGCAATAATACCTATATTTTTTGTTGTTGCAAAAAATATAAAAATAATTAATAACTGCATTGCCGTTACTTGCAAACGTTGATAGACAATTTTTGATAACAAAGCTATCTATGAGAAAAAAGAAAACGTTTCCTTTTTTCGAAAGCCTAATAAATTTAGAATGTGAGGTGACAGGATAGATAATAGGATCCAACGAAATATTGACGTACATATGTTTTCGCGGAGTCAATATATATCAACTGGAAAAAAAAGGTTTCATTCTTCTTTACGATAATGAAAAAAATGTAACAAATAAAGTAGGTAAATTAAATACTTAATACAACTTATTTATTTATTATTTTATGTTACAATATAATATTTTATAACAAATATAATTAATGTGTAGGAATTGTAATAATATTTTCAAATAAAACACTAACGAATACGATTAATTATCATAAGAACGGCTTGTAGAATCGATTGTGATGGCTTTAGTTTTAAATATTTTGACGCTTGTGAAACAGAGATCACAATAAAAGAAAACCGGCTAAGATTTTTGTGTGGTTCTTCTCAGACCAGGGCGCGTTTGTGAACCCTCGTAACCTTATTTTAAGTTGGAGAGTGTATTTACAGAAGAGCTTATTTTGACACGTACAATATCAAAATAGGCCCTCCTGTCACTTCCATTTGACGTACACAAGTAATCACTGGTATGGATTCAGAGTGCAAAACATATAAATAAATAAATGATGCGCTGTACTTCGTGAAACTTTTATACGTATATTCAAACTTCCTTATAACCATTAATTTATTAACTTCACTTTTTATTTAGTTTCGTACTTCCTTGTACAAGATAGTTTGTTTAAAATTACTAACTTTTTCTTAATATTTATTATGTGCTAAGTAAATGATAAAATAATTGATATAATTCATATGTATTTAGATAAAAAAAAGGCCTTTATTATATATAAAATAAAAGTTGAATTGTTTTTCTGCATTACTGTACTAGGTATGTTATTTTTATTATTTTTATTTTTCTATAGATATAGTTAGTAAAAAACAATAATGGGGAGTAGGTATTTAGGCGAAGACCTTATCCTGACCGCTATTTTAAAAAATGATGATAAACCCAGTAAGGACCCTGATAACGAATTAGAAGATCATGAAATTGAAGCTGACGTGCAGAGCGACATAGAAGAAAGTCATATAGATGAAGAAATAGCAGAAGATTCGACGCCTAATGGAATAGAAACCTTAGGCGAAGAAAATTTAACACGACAGCCAGCTTACTCATCGGTTTCTAATAACAAACTAGGCTTGCCACCTCAGACTATTTAAAGATAACATTTGCATTGCTGGTCTATGAATTTGGTTAGATGTAATGTTTCATAAATATCTTGGGATTCTCAATCGAGGGAATATAAAAGGGGGTAGAAAAAAAATCCAGTTGCACTCATTGCACAAACTAGTAGCAGAAAATAAATTTTCTTACTAGCGTCTATCCTTTTATAGATATCACTTTGGGATTTCCTTGTGGTAACGTTATAACACTACTTTCATCCATATTGTAGATAATTTAGTGAAGACAACTGAAGACACTGATCTGTCATAATCTTATGTTTAAATATTTTTTTCACTGTTTGTTTGAAGTAGTAGTGAAGTAGTAGTTTATGTTTTGTTTACATATTTGTTTTCATCATATTTCTTTCAACTGAAAGTTAAATTAATCCACTAGGGAAGAGCTTTGGCTGCATCTCACACGTGAATACATTCAGTTTGATATTGCAATGATGAGCAGCAGTATCTACTCCAATGAATCTATTTTTATGAATGAATAAATAAAAATCAGTTGGATACTTATTAATTTAATTCCACGTTTATTTTTGCAATTTCAAAAATATGTCGGCTTATATAAAACCTTGTTTTTTCAATATTCTGTTTTTTTTTATATTTTGGGATTTTAAATATTTCAAAATATTTATGAACTTTAACATTTTAATACAAAAATATTTCAATTGCTTTTCTTTTTGGATAAGGCCTTTGAAAATCTTTTATCTCAATAAACAGTTTTATGTCCCGTTATACTGTTATATTACATAATATACTTACTTACTTACTTAGATTCACGCCATATCGAGAGAGACGCACGCCAGAGACGACGGAGCGCCAAACGCTACGATCCCTGCATACCTCTTTCGTCTCAGCCACAGACATCAACCTCTTCATACATGCTCTCCGGGGGGTCCTCATGCTTTTTACGTGACCTTTCTCCAGTATCATAGACACTGTGTTTTCGAAGGTCACTCGAGGCCTTCCCCTGTCTCTCTTACCGCTCACTTTTTTTACCATTTTTTCATCACTCATTCGTTCGACGTGCCCAAACCGTGCCTGAGCACGTTCTTCTTCATTCTCACCGTGACATCCTCGCTAGTACCTGCCATTCTGTGGATCTCTTCATTGAGGATTCGATCAGTTAATTATGAAAATTCATATGAAGCAATATTCTTATGGGCATATATTTTACTTTATATTTTTCATATTTATGTTTATTGAGCGTATAAATATATTTTTCAAATTAAATACAATTAATTAGTTTACACCTTTGAGCATCAACATAGTGACGTCACTGTTTAAGCAAAACAAACGATATACCGCATTTACACATATAAGATAATGTGGAAAATGGCAATTTATTTTTTTACATGAAATTTAAATTGTAATTATATAAATATACATAGTTTATTCTATTTCAGTTTTTTGTAGTTTTTTATATTAGTTTTTAACCTCATATAATAATTAAAATAGTGACCGGGTTCTGTTCAATATTAATTATGTTTTAAAAGAACAAATCTTAGTCTTTTCCTTTAGCCACACTAAAGTATGAAAGAGTAAAAAGGTATTATGATGTTTTAATTAATAATATTATTATTTTAAATAAATTATAAGCTGAAGGTGTCAATAAAAAAGCGAACCGTTAAGTCTCTACGAGTATGAGGTTTTGAATATTATTTATACCCACGTGAACGGAATTTCTCATCTATTTTATTGCCTCCCATATATCATTGCATACGCTTCCGATATTGAGGATTTGGTACAGGATATATATTTCGATACCTTTGTGTGATAAATTTACATACTTTACTGTTATATATGACAAGTTGAATCGCCTCTATTTCGTTACTACTAGTTACTAGTTAATATCTTAAATATGTTCTTTTTATTCGTTTGTTTATTTAATTTGTAATAATTACATATATTTAATTATTTTAGTAAGAATTGTAAAAAATTACATTAATATGTTTTTATTTTTTTGTACTTGTCACTGTAACTTTTTTATTTCATTTGTATTGTGATGTTCAATAAAGAGTAAATAAAATTAAAAATAAAATATTATTCTTAAAGGTTGATGATCAGATGAAGCGCTCTAATTATTATACGAAAATTAAGCGAATGTCATATTTTCTTTTTTAAAGGAGTGATCCAATAACATATGAATAAATATGTATTTATCATACTGAACAAGAACATGTAAAGTAAAAGTAAGTATTGGTTTACAAACGCCAGAGACAGGAAGAAAATCCAATTATGTCGTCGATACTGAAGAAGCAAATAAAAGTATATAAAAATCGATTTAAAAGCAAAAGTATTTTCTACTCCCAGATTAAGATTTTAATTAGATAATTCTTTAATTCCCGTCTTTTTTATCTGCTAATATTAATTAATATGACTGTTTTACTAAAATCCCATTAAATTTTTTACCTATTATTGTGTCGTAATATATAAATATATATTTTTAATTTGTGTATATTATTTCAAACCAATTATAATTTTAAGTGTTTACGAAAACCAATGAACGATTATTAATAAGTATATAAAAGTATCTTAAATGTTATGATAAGTAGTAATATTTTACGGATATAATATTGTTTATTTTAAGCTTACTAAGGCCGATATAAATCAGAGTGTTTGTCTGTCAGCAAACATAAAATAATAATTTGCCTGTATTATTTAAGCAGAAGTGTCAATCGCTCGGTTGCTTTCGCAAATGTAATTTAAGTGTAATAAAGAAACCTATAAAGTACAAAAGTCGTTCTGTGAACAGTAGACCTCAGTACGTTAGGGGATGAGCCAATGTTGGAAAATTATTTATAGTGGATTTCACGAGGTGCAATGATTACGATATTTCACCCTTTAACCTATTTCAGGCCGCTAGCTGCCGCAAAGTCCGTTTTTGTGGTACGGATCAGAAATCCGCCATTTTGAAATTTTTCGCCCACGAAAAAAAAACGACTCGACATAAAAATTTAAATAATTCAAAAAACACACCTACCAATTTTCGTGACGATTGCATGAAAAGTACGCCTGCTACGCCAAAACAAAAACTCAAATCAACGCCATTTTGGATTTTTCCTCCCAGTAAGAAAAATAGCCGGACAAAAATAAATTAAATAACTCAAAGAACATGATCACCAATTTTGTGGCGATCGGATGAAAATTGCTCCTGCTACGCCGAAAACAAATCTAAAAAACGCCGCCATTTTGAATTTTTATGCCCAATCAAAAAAACGGCTCGACAAAAAAAAATAATTCAAAGAACATGCCTACCAATTTTCGTGACGATAAAATTAAAAAATCCGTTCCCGCAGGGGGACACGCGTGGGTAGACCTCGTGTGTAACTCGTTTAAAATATAACTCACTACCTAAGAATAACACATGATGCCGTTACATCAAAAATTTTCAAGCAAAAAGCTGTTTTTATTTTTTTTCTCGGAATAGGTATCTTTTTTAGAAATACTTTTGATACTTAAACTTAGAGTAAATAATAACCTTTCTATTAAAAATATTTGCGAGGAGGGAATCTTTACCAGAAAAAAGTTGCCGTGGTTTTACCTACCTTAAATTTTCAAGCTAAAAGTGGTTTTTATTTTTTTCTCGGAAACGGTACCTTTTACGGAAAAACTTTTGATACCTAAATTTAGAGTAAAAAATAACCTTTCTATTAAAAATACTTGTGATATAAGAATGTTTACCAGAAAAAAGTTATGATTTTTTTTCCAAAAATTTTAGATTTTTTTATCCCCACCCCTAAGTTATTGAAGTTAGGTTTTTGGTTTATCTACATTAGTTATAGGTATTCATTAAAGACATCATATAATATGAACGCGATTGATCTACTTTATATAGGGAAAAAGTTATGGTCGAAAAACCGAAATCAGAAAAAGTGAGGCCCTAGCGCCCCCTGTGGCCGGATTTCTCTGGTTAACGAACTTGACCTTCATTTTTGGATGGTTGATTTTTGTGCAAAGTTTGAAAGCGATCCAAGCGAAACTGCGGCTGCAATCGTGCTGACAAAGTCGAATCTGGACGCACGCACGCATATATATATATATATATATATATATATATATATATATAAACATTTTGACCAATGGTCATTTCGGACTCAGAGGGTCATAAGAAGACCTCCTGTGAAGAAATTTTTCCAAAATTCGAAAGTCGGGTACAAATGAATGGGCAGACCGAATTCTTCGAGGTCTACCCAAAATACGCCACAGGATAGGATTTCCACGGTTGAGTAACGGTTAGGATTTTGCCGTTATAAAGCGTTCTACTTCTAGTAAAACTAAAACTAAAATTGTGTGTATGAAGTCTATTTTTCTATCACTTAGGAGTGAATATTGTTACAATAAAATTACACGTACTCCAAAAAAAAAATGTAATTATAAAAAGTGCTATTACGATAACAATTTTATATTAAAACTGGAATTGACTTGGGAACACCATAATTCCCTTTAATATTGTAGCTCTTGTGTTTTTATTTTTGTTATTGAATCTTTTTATTGACAATATGACATTTTGGCGGGTTAATAATTTATAAAGTCTTCGAAAATAAACTTAAAGTTAACTACTACTGAAATATTTTGAATGGCTATAGATCATATATCATTGGTGATTGGATATACTCGTATTATGTACAGTCACTAATAAAAATTATTTATACTTTTATTAATATTTTACTGTTCTGTTAAAGTCTGTTAATGTCAAACTAAGCGTCAGCAAAGCCGGGATAAACAATATTTATATATCTATTTGACAGAAAATACTTAAATAAAGCCCTTCTTTTAGGCTTTATTTCTGATAAGTTTAAAAATGCTCTGTATGAATATTCTGTTTGTTTTCATAACTAAGTTCATCTTCCCATAAATGAAATTTATCGAATTAGGAAATAAAAAACTTTTTATGTATTTTTAACAATAATTTAAAAAATGAGCCAAATGTTTTACTTAAAAAAAAATACAATCCCACCAACATTTGTAAAATGATATATGAAAGTAATTTGGTGGCAACTAAGTCAACAGTCGTTATTATCAGCCATGTTTATAGCCATTAATTTTAGGCATAAATATTGTATTGTGCAATATAAATATCTCAAATAATTTTACCTCAACATTATGTTGAAAAGGCTTAAACTATAAACGTCGTGTAAATTAACGAAAATTATGTATTAATACAAATACACGTATTTTACCAAACAGTCAAGATCCTACTGGTCCATACAGTTGTGCACAAAAAATGTAGGCACCCCTAAAAAGATAAAATTATGGTCAATACTTTATGATCTATGTACAGATAACTAGACAAAATATTAGAGTTTCCACAAGGATTGGCTTTACAATTGTATTGGATTTAAATATTAAATTTAATTCGGAGGGAACCAAATATAATAGTACTATGAGATTCAAAATACTGAAGGAACTTTCAATGCATGATTGACTAAAAGATCGGCTTATTTATTTTGTTAAGTCATTTAGTAGAGAATAATCAAGACTCAGAATCTGAATATTTTTCCACGATCATATTTTATTCCACGATTTAAAATTCGGTCTTTTTGACTAAATTTCGTTATTGTGTCTACAAAAGTACGTGTTCATTAGTTCTGATAAACATATTATGCTGTAAATGCACTTTGTCAAATGAAAAATATAATCACACTTAGCCGTTGATTTTGTTATCAACGACATACATTGTTATATATATATCATCATACTCAGCGACCCTTTTAGGATCTTAAATTAAAAAGGGATAAAAAAGGTTCGTGATTGATATTCTGTTCAAATTGTGTAAGCCTAACATGCGGATATAGTGCGGTTATTTTAATTTTATATTTATATTTTTATAAATTATTGATTAAAAAATATATAATTCTTCACATATTGTATATGTATTGCCCAAACAAATAATTTATCATTTATATATAGTAAAAACTTATTATAGCTTTACCATTAAGTTCCTCTCCACGGATTGGAAATTGGAAGATTGAAAAGGCGTAGAACTATAAAATTACCGTTAAAATGAAAATTCATTGTTATTTATACATTTCCAGAAAGTATATACTTTTTTCCAATTTCCGAGGGTTTTTTAAGATTATTTCCAATTCAATTTACTATAGTTTAAAGTACTATGTATAACCGCTCTTGGTTTTTCATTTCATAAAATATATTTTCTATATTGTATTTTACTACTTTATTTTCAATAGTTTTTATTCTGATACGGGCTTTAACTTTGACTCTGATTCTGATTATTATAATAACTATATATATATTCATACAATAATTATTAGACATAGTTATTAATTAAATCTTATATACCATCGCAATATGACTAATAAATATAAAGCAAATAATGGAAATGCATCTTTGCTATTACCATTTTCATTCGTTGTAAAACTTGTCCCATACGTGTAATGTTCTTCTTTAGTTATTGTGAATGGAGCTGTGGAAAACAGCTTAACAGCAACTTAACAATACTTTTTAAAACAATGTGATAACAACTATCACATTTTATAATAATATAATAATGTGGTATAAAAATTGTTATATAAACCCTGTTATTCAAAAGCTACGTAAAACCGGCCAACTGCATGTTGAGGCATGCTCAATGTGGAGTTTCGTTGTTGCCCATGATGAATAAAAAAATATAAAAATATATGTAACTGGCCGACTTTGGTATAACATTTTGAGATTAGATTTATATAAATGCTACAGCACATTATGTTGAGCTATCTTCTAAGGTTCAGTCAGCGTTTTCAATATAAGCGCACAAAAAATATATTTTTAGTTATTCGTAAACATTGAAAGCCTACTTAGATGCGATAGTTTTTCTTTTAAATATGGCATACTCGTATCTGTTGCTATCGTGAATTTTTTCACTTCTCTAAAGTTAACTATTTAGCTGGCAAAACGGACTGGACGACTGGCTAAACATAAAAAAATGAACTTTAAAGCTTAGTATTCCACAAACGAATCCTTTGATCATAGATTGGTTTATGAGTTTTCGCATAAGCAGAAACTCATAAACAAACTATTAGAAACGACGACATATACTCATTGAAATAAGAGCATGAACTGATATTGGGTAGACCTCTAAGAATTCGGTCTGCCCATTCATTTGTACCCGACTTTCGAATTTTGGAAAAATTTCTTCACAGGAGGTCTTCTTATGACCCCCTG
Organism: Melinaea menophilus ssp. n. AW-2005; assembly: GCA_918358695.1. Lineage (NCBI taxonomy): Eukaryota > Metazoa > Arthropoda > Insecta > Lepidoptera > Nymphalidae > Melinaea > Melinaea menophilus. The sequence goes on from OU911042.1 coordinate 29,848,063, forward strand.
AGTCCGAAATGACCATTGGTCAAAATGTTTATATATATATATATATATATATATATATATATATATATATGCGTGCGTGCGTCCAGATTCGACTTTTGTCAGCACGATAGTGGCCGCAGTTTCGCTCAGATCGCTTTCAAACTTTGCACAAAAATCAACCATCCAAAAATGAAGGTCAAGTTCGTTAACCAGAGAAATCCGGTCACAGGGAGCGCCAGGGTCTCACTTTTTCTGATTTCAGTTTTTCGACCATAACTTTTTCCCTATACAAAGTAGATCAATCGAGTTCATGTTATATGATGTCTTTGATGAATATCTATAACTAATGTAAATAAACCGAAAACCTAACTGCAATAACTTAGGGGTGGGGGTAAAAAAACCGAAAATTTTTGAAAAAAAATTCATAACTTTTTTCTGGTATACATTCTTACATCACAAGTATTTTTAATGGAAAGGTAATTTTTTACTCCAAAATAAGGTATCAAAAGTTTTTCCGTAAAAGGTACCGTTTCCGAGAAAAAAAAATAAAAACCACTTTGAGCTTGAAAATTTAAGGTAGGTAAAACCACGACAACTTTTTTCTGGTAGACATTTCCTCCTCGCAAATATTTTTAATAGAAAGGTTATTTTTTACTCTAAATTTAAGTATCAAAAGTATTTCCAAAAAAGATACCTTTTCCGAGAAAAAAAATAAAAACCGCTTTTTGCTTGAAAATTTTTGATGTAAACAACGGCATCATGTGTTATTCTTAGGTAGTGAGTTATATTTTAAACGAGTTACACACGAGGTCTACCCACGCGTGTCCCCCTGCGGGCACGGATTTTTTAGTTTCATAATGTCGACTATTTGACGCATTTGACGCACTATGAGAAAAAGAAAGAGGTCACAAGGTGTAAAAATTGTGGATGTAAATGAAACTACTTATTTTTTGTCCAAAATGTGGGATACATTGAAAGAAAATTTATGAAATTAAGAAAAAAAATTCATTAAAATATAAAAGATTTTTATTTTTTACGTATTTTGCAATTATAACAAAAAACTTATGTTAAATTATTATATTTTCGTTAGTATAATTGATTACAAAAAAAATATAATATTTGCTTATCCACACGGAAATTGTACGTAGGTTAAGTAACAAAAAAAAATCTCTAGCAAGTTTGTTCTTTTTATTAGTGGAGTTTTATAAAAAAGCTAAAGAATGAAAATAACTGTAAAATCTATTTATTGTTGAAACAAAATATGAAAAAAATAATGAAGTCTACTGCAATTTATATTGAAATCATCTAATCGATAAAGATATTTACTAATAAGGAATTCAGTTAATTGATAAATAATAAATACCTCTTCACTTATTATAGAGTATTTTTCAATGTTATTTTATTCTATATTACTTTAATATAACACAATTCTTACTCACATACGATGTGTTGTTAAACTACCAACAAACCGAACTTACTGTTAAATGATAGTGTCACTGGTTAGATCGCTATGGCGTGATGGTTCATAAAACATTAAAAAATAATAACAGTATCAGTAACAGTTATCTTTACTTTCAAAATATTGATAATTAAGTTAACTAAATTAGTTAACATATTACAACTTTGCCATTGCATTTGTCATATTAAAAAATCTAATTCTTCCTTCAGTTTTCTATCTGTCGCATTTAGAAAATGTAAGTCTGAGTTGATTTAAAACTAGAAGTCTTAAAATTACGTGATACTTTCTAAAGTATAATGCTTAAATAGTTTGCTATTAAAGAAGTATATGTTGCATATGTTATTGCTATGTCCAAATCACACTCAAGGTGAGTGTGATGAGATTGTGAGCTAAAACAAAGGAATGTAAGGGTTCAGTTTGGGTCCATAATCACGCTCGTCGTCTCACGTACGGAATATACGAGTATAGTTAGTTTTTCAGCAATAAAACACTTTTCTTGTATATAAAATTACAGGTAAAATAATGATTTAATTTTTTTTGTGTACTTAATTGAATTGAGGTCTCCTCTATTTATTAAACCATGTAATTTAGTTTACGAAATAATTGAGTAATATCATATCAAAACGACGTTCTAGACTAAACAATTTTCATGGAAACGGCATTACTTTAATGCTAACAGAGAATATTTTAATGCAAATATCATTTATTTGACACAACAACAATCCATTACTTGCACTAAATTTTTAAACCTCTTAAATATCAATGAAAATTGTGTCTTAGTAAACTATATATATGTTATACAATTGTTTACTTATGAAATAAATTATACATCCTCATACTCATACAATATTACTTACCACATACTGCTACAACACAACATGCAGTCGCAGCTACGGGAGACAACAGTTCAAATTACAAAAAGGTTTATATTTATAAAACGATATGTTTACGCCATAATATGTTGGAAGAATAAGATAAAAAAATCAGTGGGGAATCAAATAAGAAGCTTCTTTTAGAATAATAAACTTATAACGAATTTAATAAATAAACATATAACGAATTTGAGTTTTCTTTACATATAAGAAATAAAGTGAATAATCAATTTGATGTGCAATTAATGAAAGAAAACAAAAATCACATAAAATAATATAGGTTTATAAAACCATCCCCGCCATTATAGCTCTTTGAAGTGTGCGCCCAATGTATGAAACAACCTATTTGAAGTTCGTTATTTGAATGAAGTAATTTCCGATCCCTGAAAATGTTACAGTAATTGTTTCATAAACGGTCATCGATATTCTCAATTACTACATTAATTTTACGTGTTTTCTTTGTAAAACACTTATTAATTTGTGTCGTGTAATTATAAGTAAACCATTTTGAAATTATTATATTACTGTACTTAAACATCCAAGACAACTTTTAACTAAAATCAATTAATAACTACTATTTAAAAGAATATATATTAATTTCTGTTACTTTTATAATCTATCTAATTAGTTAAGTAAAATAAGTTGATCTTAATTTATTCTTCTGGTATTTGTTTTTCTCTATTGGCAGTAATAACTACAATAAACTTTAAATACTTCTAAATTACATATTGATATGTAACTAAAAAACTAAATGTAACTTGTATTGAAACATTTCAAGTTGACAATGGAATTTCGCAAAATGCAATCAAAGCGAATGTTGTGTTAAGTGATCCCAAGAATGCTGTATGCTTGGTTTCATGTAGTTAACAAGTTCGTTCGAATATATTTACTTATCATATATTGTCTTAATCCAAACACTAAATTTTACACTTTTATTAAGTATTTACTTACAAGCAACTGGAACATACACGAAGTTGAACACTTCTAGATTTTGCATTCTTACGAGTAGTTCAGTAGTTTGCTGCCACACCTTGATCCGTTTTTTCTAGCATTGTTTATTCCACCGTCTTCATATATGATTTCGAAAATTTAAAGGTAGTAAAATTTTAATTATACCTAATTTAGATTAAAATAAGCTTAACATGGCTAAAGTGTAAAAACATTCAGTAATAAAATTGTAGACATTTCTATTTATTTAATTAAAATGTTATATTATACTTAAACGTATAAATGCAACACTAACAGTTTTTTTTTTAATTTTATTGTGATCTAAATTGATTTTTTTTTTTATATAATAAAATTTCATTGTTCTTTACTAAAATAAAAAAGAGAACACTAGATCATTGTACAAAAATAAAAATCATTATGAATAGATGTGAAAATATTTGGAGTGTGGTTCACAAAAGCTTTAATAACAGGTACAAAGAGCTGGTCAGTACTCTGGAGTCTGTGTCTGCTTCATCAGACAAGCGAAACATTTACTTCCTCCGCGAGGAAAATGAAAATACGTGAAGCGTTTGTTAACGAACACAAAACAAAAACTCGAGTGGATATATATATATTTATATATATATACGTAAAAAAGGAAATAGTTCTATACAAATTTATATGTATATATAACTTACTTCAATAAAAGCAGTGAAAGAAAAACTGTGTAATTTAAATTGTCTGTGTATTGTAAAGTTTAAGACTCTTTATCTGTTCGCAATAATTATTTATTATGAAACGAATAAAAATGCTTACATCAACACGGAAGGAGTCGTGGATTCATTGGATTCTACGAGATCAGATTATCGATGTCGCTTTATTTCATTAGCGTTAAAAATAATTTATTATTATTATAAATGATTTTTACTAGTATTACATATTGTATCTCATTTCAAGGTACTCTTGCATTGGCAAAGTGACTAAATAATATACACAATGCATTCACCTTGTCCTTGTCGTTATTAATTTTTTAAATTAAACTAATAATCATGTTACTGAATGTTTTATATTCTTAATATTAGAAGGTCACACGATACCATAATAATTAATAACGTTAGTATAAATATCAATTAAACTGCAATAACTTGTAACTTAAATGTAATAAAGATTTTACAATAATAGGGTATTAAGTATATAATGTGTTCAGAATTAAAGTAACTTTATCTTTAAAAAGATATACAGTGTACGTGGGTGTAATCTATTTCACACTATGCAGTTTATTGCAGGTCTCGGACAGGGATAAGATTAAATAGTCATATAACAATTTCCAGGGTAAATCAAGTCGCACTGGTTTTAGTTGGTCTCAAATAATATTTTGTTAGTAATATTTGTGTAGAGTAATTGAAATGTCAAACAAGTAAGAATTTATATGAATAAGTAGTTTAATTTCAAGAAAGTACAACACTGGTCCCTATCTACTATATTTATTTTTTTAGAAAGTTTACTTGTTATTAATCTTAAATTCTTTAAAAAGTAGATTTGAAATATTTTAAACATACAATATAATATTTTAGTAGGTGTTGTAACTTACCCTCTCTTAAATGTTGTAGCGTTGATTATTATAAAATAAGTTGTAAGTACTTTTCACGGATTACTCTGTTACATTATGTTAACGTTATGAAGTTATGTAAATAAATAACTAGCAAGAGAACTTTACTTTAAAAAAAACATTATTTTTTTTCTCTGATTTCATATTTTTACTCGTTACGAGGGCAAATCAGTTAAAATCATAATTATTTTTATACTTAAATATTTATTATTGACCGTATCAGTGAATATTGGCTTCAAAATGATGGATGTCCAGCAAAATTGTGCTGTTGCAGTATGTGCATACCTACCCTAACAGGTGGATAGGCCTTGAAACCTACCCTAACAGGTGGATAGGCCGCCTGGCATCTATTTTATGGCCCCCAAGATCCCCGGATCTAAACCCTTTAGACTTTTTTTACTGGGGGTGTCTTAAGGAAGAGGTTTACCGGCAGCCAGTCACTTCATTACACGATCTACGAGACCGTGTTCAGGCCGCTGCAAACAAAATCAATGATCGACATCACGCGAGATTTCTTCGAAGATCCTTTATTCGTAGTAGGGCAGGTAATGTGCAATATGCAATAAATATCAATTAAAAATCATATGTTTTTGGTTTTATTGTATGGTTTTAATTTTTCTAGTATTAAATAATTATCGGATCATATCGGATGATCAGATGGACAAGGGCACACTTCCATGAGACCGGAACTACGCCTTTAAGGTAGGAGTACTGAAATAGACGCGTTAGCACTGGAGTCAACTCAGGGGCACACGTTCGTAGCACCAATGAAGAAATGCCATCCAGCCCATTCGACTATTATTCAAATCTATCAAAATTATGTTCAGTCAGTTCAAATAAATTTTTTAAAGTGTAATTTTAATGAAATGATAGATTTTTTCTATCACAAACAATACCATTTATAAGAATGGACTCTTTGATCTCTACGTTAAAACTGTAAATGTAATAAAAATTTGTACATTTAGCAAGAACTATATTTTTATATTATTATATAGAGCTATATTAAGATGCAATAAGTTATAGATATATATCGTATTGTATACAACTAACAACAATCACCTGAGTTGATTTTTTTTTAATATATTATTTTGTTATATTCGAAAATATATCCGGTAATAGATAAAGACTGCCTTTGATAGTTTAGTTCACATTGTTTGTTATACGAAAAAATGCTACGTGATAACAAAAATATTGTATTACATTTAAGACAATTAATATAAAACTACTGAATTTCACAAAAGGGGACTTCACATTTCTACGTAATATCTATAAAGTAACATGATTTCTTAAGGTATGGTAGACCAAGTTAATGCAATTAATAAAGTCCCAGATTCGAAATATCAAAAAAATATATACATGACTGATTTTTGTTTGCAAAGCCGACGACCAAATTAATCAGCTTCGAAATGTCTGTCATATCGTTATCTGAAATACATGTACAGCACATTTATATATACGAACTTATTCACACTTTCATTACAATGGATGATTATATTTTTACAAAAAAGTTTTTACTTTCTATATTATTAATACATACATAATATGTACAGGGAAATCTCTGTACACAACCTGATTTGGTTCCATGTATTAATCATACGTGACTGAGCGGAATAAGGTTTATGCATATTCTATTTGCGAAATAAAAACAGAACCAATACTTATTTTATTTCAATATCTATGTCTTAAAACTTGATTTTAACAGTATGTGTTTAATTTAAGTTGAAAGTTCTTTAACGCAACCATTTTATTAAGAATTAAAACTATTTGTCTTTAAAAAAAAAAATTGGCTTTGGTATAGTAGCAGTTGCTGTATTATTTTATAAATGGAGTATATTTTCGCTATTCAGCGGTTAGGAAGCGTTCTTATTATACATCACTCTATATCATCACATAAAAGCGGCGGTGGTTTAATGGATCGTTTGGAAAAACTTCTGCCATCCAATATTAAATTGATGGTCACCGTAGGACAACCTCTGATTAGAATCGGATTTAGCTTCGTAAATATTTATCATTTATCAATATGCTATGAAAATAAGTGAAATAATTTATATTAGTTAGATAAAATTTAATATGACAGTTACATTTTATAATACGTCACGAAATATTTAAAAAAATATACTTATGATTTATTTTATTTATTTATAGGATTATTTTGCTTTTACACAAGATATATTATGATTATGAGGCATAAAACAATAATTGAGCTGAGCGTAAACGAAGCTCTTAACCGTTTGGGAATCAATTTTATGTCGCCACATCACATAAAAACTACTCAGTCGATCTTCATCAAAATTGGCATTGCTGTAGCTCTTATTGACGGTCTTCTACCGATGAAAAACTAATTAATAAAATCTTGATTTGATCAAAAGTTATGGTCGAAAAACTGAATCCCCATAGATTTAAGCTTAACTGTTTTCGCGCGCGCTTGCCGATCGTCTTCCTCAAAATGAGCTGAGTCGCTTCATCACATGAAAACTACTGGAGCAATTTTAGTCAAATTTGGCACAAATGTAAAACTAATAAATAAGCATCAACAGAAAAGAACAGAATGAAAATAGCTGGACTAAATCAAAAGTTATAAAGAAAAAACCAAAAGTTAAATGAATTGTTTATTATTGTTATTAAATATTTATTTCCTTTTATTCTTTTTTAATAGATTTTCTACGCTCAGCTCAATTTTCGTCACGCACGATGGGCGAATCCTAGTAAATAAAAAAACTCATATTTACTATTATTAATATTCGTCATAAATACGCAATTTAAAAATACCGAAACAATCCTTGATTTTTATTGTAATAAAGAAAAAATAAAAATGATTATTTTTGTGACAAAAAATATTTAAAAACACTCCAAAAGTAAAACAACTATTATATTTTATTATAAAAGAATGGTTATCTTATATTATTAATATTCTATTTGATGTTAGAGTAAATATGAAATTGTGTCGACGGCTATTGACCGAATGATTGGACGGATTTATGGATGTTATTAAAATTTAATCTGCGTGTGTGAATGTTTTAAATAAAAAATTAAAGAGCAGTAATAATAATTGCATTTTTTCTTAAACCATATATTTCAATAAAAATTAATTTTGATAAAATACAGTTATTACTTATACGGTACTATACTTTACAGGTGACAAAATGAAGATTTCACATATAATATATTGAAGAACAAATTCCTTTTTGCAATAATCGATATAGAGTATAGTATAGTCCAAAATTATATTTTTTTAACAGGCCTTTTAATATGCTGAGATGTGCAAGATTCAAACCTTCGACTTCTGGAATACGTCCTGTTCAAGTATCAATGCTATTTTGGTAGAATAATTATTCAAATCCTACTAATCAATTGCCTATAATTGAAATACGCTGAGATACAGATGTTAAACAAATATTCTCGTATTAATAACAGTAATGTATAAATAATTACATGAAGCATTCCAACTCACAAATATTATTTACTACGCCAACACCCCGTAATTAAGGAGTTATAACACTTCGCGCCTCTCAGGTAAACTATTTCTATCTTTCCTGTGCATGCCGATATGAATTTCGCATGTTATGTGACAAGTACCTTACGGTTCCATTAACTTAATAATTAAATTAAATTAAATACGCATTACAATAACATAAGTTATGTAACCAATGTTATTATAAAGTAATAGTTAAATTGTTAATTGTATTTATTTTGTTGTAGACCTATTTTAATATATAGCACGATATATCTATTGTAAATGTTTCAACACCTTCGTTGCGTTTATATGTTTGATATTGGCTCTCCATATTTCTTTTAAGCAAGGTAATTATGTATGGATTTCCTCCCTCAGTATTAGATTAAGTCTAGTTGAAGCACAATGCTGTGTTAGTATACTTAGTATATCATGGGATGATATTACATTATTCCTAGAGAAATATGTTCAGCATTTAAACCTTTTTTATCAGTAGATCAGTTACAATAAAGCCTCCAAGTCAGCAACACGTAGTTTAATTTTTTAAGTATATTAGTTTTAATTCGTTTTTAAAAAGACTTTAGTCCGAACCTAAACCAAGACTATTTCCAATCTTAAAGAGTTCCAAAATAAGAAAAAAAAAAGTTATAATGATAATCTTTATTAATGATTAACTTATGTAAGTTAGTACACACTTGTACTATTAATATAGTATTTTTGAAAGAGTAAGTGAAGTATTAGTTAGTTTAACAGCAGACACCTTTGCAATCTCGTTTTTACTTAAATAATTTCTATAATTAAACAAAATGTTATTTTAAAGGTTAAAATCGCGAATAGGAATAGAAATCCATGAATACGGTTGAAAATGGAAAGCAAAGCAAAGCGGTGCGAGTGGCAGCAGCTCACTGCGAATACACGATGTAGTGTACATGTAGTCTAGGTATAAAAAATATTTTTATTATTAATCGACCGATTTGTTCTTCAACGAAGAATTTTTCTTTACGAATGTATGTTTGTGAGGAAAGGTCAGCCCTTTACAAAAATGTTTCATTGTCCAAGGACAGGATCTTACCATACGTAAGAAATTTACAGCTCTGTAATAATAAAATGACCCAAGTGTTGCCATTATTGTAGGTAAAATATACCTATCACTTAAAAATAAACACAAAATCTTACATTAGTCATAATAATTATTACAATGACGATGCAACATAATGGGAGTATTATTAAAATAACAACGATGACAATGATTCAATAAGTTTTTAATATATGTTTTTTTATAGTCCAAGTACCATTTCATCCTATTCGACCAAAATTAATTTATTGTTTTTTTTAAATAGTTCAATAGTAATTATGTATATATTTTTTCTCTTCATTACATAAAGACACGAGTCCCCATACGCTTCATTAGAGCTCTGCGTTGGTTGAAAAAGAAGAGACCAAAATTAAATGTGCGCTCTCCGACCGCCGGTCCTACATGTACTGTGGAATTAATTATTCTTTGAATGTTTGGATTTATAAATGTATATATATATATATATATAAATATTATATTGTATTGTGTGTTGTATTGTATTTATAAATGTTGTATTGATTACGAAAGTCAAACCAATGTTTAATATAAATAAAATAACCTTACTAGATATTTTCGACGACGATTCATATTTTAACTATTTTATATATATTATAAGTTGAATAACAAATATTTTCTTTATTTTAAATACTTTATTTATCTGGAAAGCAATGGATTCATTATGTAATATACAATAACTCTTTGGTAACTGCGAGTGCTTTTATTCTGTGCTTTAATGAATCTCCATCAGCATAACCGATGAATATACTGCTCTCGGTGGCTTTTTGTAATTTATCTCACGATAATGTTATTGCACGAGGGATGTTGGATTTCATATACTAATGAAATAAACCTATATTGTAAATAAATAGCAAATAATAAACATTCAATAATAAATAAACTATAAGGCGGCTTAATTTTTAAAGCAGCGACCGACAAATATTATATATCATTGTAGTAAACACATCGTTGAAATTGTGTTTAACCGCTTGTATCAAATATATCTCGTTGGTTTTACTAAATTGAATGTTTAATCTTTATGGATAATCTCTCGCAAAATTAAATAACTGTAGTTAAATTAAAATAAAAAGTCTTATACGGCTCGTCACACCTGCTGTGGGCGAGGATAATATGTTTGTGTATGCACATATTTCTATGTATTTGTATATCATATAATAAAATTTTACTATTATAAAAGGTTTAATGTAAATTTAGAAGAGTAAATTTATATTACCACTTTAATTTTTAGATACGAAGCTGTAAATAGTCATAGCCATTTTAGCGTACAGAGATAGGAGATAGTGTCAAATCAACAAACAATTGATGTATATTGTAGTTTCATTAATTTATTTATTAATGAAATATAAAATAAAACATTTTTTATTATTAAAAACCTTTATTTCATATCTCAGGAACGATCTAAAAATTACAACTGCCAAAATTGATAAATGTAAATAATTTTAAGAATTATAACGGTATGGTACATTCCTACCGAAAAAAAAATATGAAAAAATCGAACATTAATTTATTTGCACGTTCGATGTATAGTAATAGAAAGCAATCGAAATGAAATGTTTTAGTACAAGAGTATCTATAACGTCTAAAGTATTGCTAGGTGCGCTGTTGCCGCTCTTAATAGGTTAATGACCCACATTCATATTGACACCAAATTTTATTATATTTATTCGATTATTTTTCAGTTTTATTTGTTTGAGATTTTACTTTCTCTAATTAAGTGTAGAAAATTAACTCCAAAGCCATCGTAAAGAACATTGTTAACTGAATTGTGTTCGACTTTTCCGTGCAGTTTACGGCTACATCGAGGTCACTAGAAGTTGGAAAAAATATAGCCAACATTATGTCGCAACTAAAATTGTTATAGTAATAGAAAAATCTATTTTCCTCAAAAACCTTTTTTCGAATATTAAAAAAAAGTATTATAAAACCAAATGTAATATTTTGTATAATTTATTCATAATATATTATTTTTAATAAATCACTATTTTTATTAGGCTCGAATTAATACAAGTAAATTGTATCTTATTTTCCAATTTTATTTGACTTGCAAGTAGCGCAGCACGAGATCTAATCTTGGCGCCGCCCGAGACAAGCCGTAAAGATCATGATTTTAAATAAAACACTGATACGCTGTACCTACTTGGTTAAACTTTTATACTTGTGTTTAGCCATTTGGTTTCATTCTTCTTTGTGCTAGATTTGAAAATAGTTTGTCTAAAATCATGCTTTTAATAAAATTGATTATAATATTTTTAGAAATTCAATAACTCATAGAAATTCTTAGAAAGATTCTATTAAAACAAGCTAATTGTCTTTTAAAGACATTTTTCAGATATGTCAATATCACAAAAAGAACAATAATATAATAAATTCATCAAAATTCTTGTATATTTGAATCAATTCTATTTTATGCTCGACTTATAACTATTTTATTTCATTAATAACAAAACGCAGCATACGTTTATTAAACAACTTCCATCCGAAACTTTGTTTTTAATTAATTACAACAAAGGCATTTGTTATAAATTATATCACAAATTCTGTTTCCATTCATTACCAAATATTTACTGTGATTTTGTTTATAGTCAGTGGAGTCGTGAGTGCGACTGCTGAATTATAAAGACACTTGTAGATTTCAAAAGAGTTATTTCCGTAACTTAATAAACTAATTTTAATTTAATTTAATATACATATCATATACTGGTCAGAGTACGACAACTTACTCAGCTGTAATAGAACTGTTACAGTTTTATTTATTTGTTTTCAGTCGAAAGTTAAATATTAAATTCATGATGTATAAAAGCGAGCACATTATGTTTTCAGTGAGGAGTGAGTGAAGCTCGTGCTATTTACATATCAAAGACTAATTTGATATTTTTAAATAATAACTTCTTGAGTTTGTTACCCTTTATTATAGTTTTATATTAATTGTAACATAATTAAAAGCCGGCTTTTTATCAACAATTATTTAATTTAACAGTTACTGAATAAATTTGTATGAAACAAATAAAAATACATTATTCTATAGTTTTTATACTTTTCTTCAAAATTATAAATTTAGTCTAAGAATACTATATTACATAGGATTTATTTTTTAATCTATAGCTAAGATTTAGACAGGAGTTAACTTTATGTTATTACTATGTTTAAGTACGCCTATTGTTAAGTCTGCAGTATATGAACGTATAAAATACAAGACTAACAATTATCTAGGATTTGATAATCCACGGAAATACTATGGATATATACCTAGAATAAGTTCTTGAAGTGAATAAAATAGTTTGTCCTCCGCCGTCACCCTGGCTGTGGACAGATTTACATTTATACCGAGTTGCAGTACTTATAAAATAATATCTTAGTTTTGTTTTTAAAGCATATGTTCAAAAAAATAATCAAAATATTTAAAGAATAATAAATTAACTAATTTGAGATATTTTTTGCTAGTAGATGTAATTATTATCACATTTTCAATTAATTTCTAATTTACTAAAAAGTAATATTTAATATAAGTTTTAAACATTACATCTTTCAAATACACTGATTATAAATAGAACCCGTACCCAAGAAATAACATGATCGAAACAATACATTGTATGTGATTATTATATACATGTCAATACATCCTTCCTAAAAAGAGCGTTTCACATTTTAGAAAGGATATATTTATTATAACTATTATAATCTTAATACTTATTTGTACAATAAATTCTCAAAATAGTTTAAGTTATAACCCGCATTTATAACACGTTTGAATGTCGGTTATGTATATGACTTAACGAGACGACACTTGACGAGGCGAGACAGGAGACTGACGAGTGATCTGTGAGCTGTGCGCCCGGAAATGAGGCAGAGAACATTAGATAAATGTAAATGGTCCGTTAACGTGACGTAAATAACGACATGATAAAGCAGATTGTATCGTACTTGTAAATAAATAAATTCACTTCAGTCGCTGTAAAGTAAAATATCGTGATGAGTTTTTGCTTCTCTGTTAGTGAAACCATTTTCGGATCATTTATATTCCGGTATTTCTAGAACTATTTTTCATTAATAAGTTAGAGTTTAAAGAATTTTTTTTCCATATTAAACAAATGAAATCAACATATTCAAAATAAAGAGCTAACATTAAAATATGATACTTAGTAAATATTGAGAATATGTTTTTTGATGTAACCATAGAGATAGGTTTTAAACTATTTTGTCCAATAATGCAAAATTCTAAAATATAACACTAATTTATCTCACAATACTAAAATAGCTTCATATATTATGTTTGTAACACAATAAAATACATTTAAAGTCTAAACAAAGGTTAAGATATTCACCACACGCAAATGTGTTTCTAAACAGAGGTTGACTTGCGGGTGCCGTCAATTAAATAATGTGATAATAGCTGTGTTTAATATCCACGACATGTCCCTACGATCCATTAACACTCCGCTTTAAACGTTGGAATAGTGTGAAATGTAAGTATTATTATTTATCAGTGGCTATTTTACAATATTTGACTATATCATAAATCGTTATACTATGTTCTACTTCCTATTGTCCTCTACTTCAAAAAATAATCCATAAATATATTAAATAAATGAACCTACCTACATTTCAAACAAACATGATATAATATTTTATAATGTGGGTAATGGAATAATATTATCTATATATATATAAATTATGTGTCACGTTGTTTGACCGCGATGGACTCCTAAACTACTTAACCGATTTAAATAAAATTTACACACCACGTGCAGTTTGACCTAACTTAAAAGATATAATAATTTTCAACTCAATTCATAGTCGTAATATTATTTTATTGCAAATTATTTGTTTACTATTTTGCAGTCACAATTTTCAGTTAGCTCCTAACGATTCTAACAGATGGCGGTATCTGTTGACTGGATTCAGTGATTACGAATAAGGTAGGTAGCGCAGATGCCCTAATTACCTCATTCGTAAGTTTAGTGTTCTAAGTTATGTACTAAAAACTTTGTAATATACAAATAGTGTTATAAACTTGGATAAAATTAAAAAAAAAATTCGTGCCCGCAGGGGGACACGCGTGGGTAGACCTCGTGTGTAACTCATTTAAAATATAACTCACTACCTAAGAATAACACATGATGCCGTTGTTTACATCAAAAATTTTCAAGCAAAAAGCGGTTTTAATTTTTTTTTCTCGGAAAAGGTATCTTTTTTGGAAATACTTTTGGTACTTAAATTTAGAGTAAAAAATAACCTTTCTATTAAAAATATTTGCGAGGAGGGAATGTTTACCAGAAAAAAGTTGCCGTTGTTTTACCTACCTAAAATTTACAAGCTAAAAGTGGTTTTAATTTTTTTTCTCGGAAACGGTACCTTTTACAGAAAAACTTTTGGTACCTAAATTTAGAGTAAAGAATAACCTTTCTATTAAAAATACTTGTGATGCAAGAATATTTACCAGAAAAAAGTTATGATTTTTTTTCCAAAAATTTTCGGTTTTTTTACCTCCACCCCTAAGTTATTAAAGTTAGGTTTTCGGTTTATCTACATTAGTTATAGGTATTTATCAAAGACATATAATATGAACGCGATTGATCTCTTTTGTATAGGGACAAAGTTATGGTCGAAAAACTGAAATCAGAAAAAGTGAGGCCCTAGCGCCCCCTGTGATCAGATTTTTCTGGTTAACGAACTCGACCTTCATTTTTGGATGGTTGATTTTAGTGCAAAGTTTGAAAGCGATCCGAGTGAAACTGCGGCCGCTATCGTGCTGACAAAAGTCGAATCTGGACGCACGCACGCATATATATATATATATATATATATATATATATATATATATATATATATATATATATATATATATATATATATAAACTTTTTGACCAATGGTCATTTCGGACTCAGGCGGTCATAAGAAGACCTCCTGTGAAGAAATTTTTCCAAAATTCGAAAGTAGGAGACAAATGAATGGGCAGACCGAATTCTTCCAGGTCTATCCAATAATTATAATTATTATGTTTTGATTTTTGCTTAATATCGAATGTAAGTAAACATTGTGGTTTTCATGACAAATGTACTCTGAACGTTACCCCTTAAGTACTTTACTACAATGTAATATATCAAAAACAATAGTAACAGCAACGCGTCTCCGGGCCTGTAAGTAGTTTATATAACTATTCAATTATAGTAAAACTACCTACTATACATGGGTTAAAGATTATTATTGTTGTATTAATAACATTTAATTATTTACACTTATTAAATGTTAAGCGGCGGGGGTTTCATGCATTGGAAAAAAAAATCCGCCATTCAACCCTCTCTATGTTCAATATTCAATTGACGGTCGCCGCAGATCAACCTCTGATTAGGAACAGATTTGTGGTTAATCAATATAATATATAATGGTTCGGTGCTTATTTTATCAATCAAAAAGCATTATTTAAACCAGATACACGTTATATTTTTTTATAATTTTGAATAAATTTCATAAAAATTACAGTTTTGAATAAGACTTATTGCAAAAATTAATTACGGTAAAATACCTTATCTTCAAGAAAGTAAAATTGTTAATATTTGGAAAATCGATGACGCTATATACTGTTAGGTTTTCAACAAAGTTCATTCGGGCAAAGAAGCGTGGGTCAGCAACTATAATATAATATTTTTTATTAATTATGCCAAAAACTTAGTCGTTTTTGTTCAAAATGAAACACTGACAATACTGTGTATGATATCACATAATAATACCGGAAAATAGTCAACAATTTGTTAATATGTTCATTTCAAAAACTCAATACGAAGTCTGATATTGCCAGGATATAAATATCCAAAGTACACACACTTCAATGATTTAGCTGCGAGCCAATGTTTACTGTGGTCGCACTTGTGTACGAGGTCCGTGTGATAGTGTTATCATATTGAGCATTTTATCGACATTTGCTCTATAATAATTTAAAAACAATTATCCATAGAAAGCTTTTCAAAGTACAACAGAATGGTCGTCTTATAGTCTTTCTGTCAAAAGGTACATGAAAATATAGTATGATGTGAACAAAGTTTAGGTATATATTAACTAAGACATGACGATAGTTAAAAATCATGTGTTCCTTAAAATTAAATTTACATTTCAAATACTGTGTAGCAAATGTATTATTTAGGATGAAAGCTAGTTGTCACGGGGTTATCAAATGTATTTTATTGTAAAAGAAACAGCGTACGTACTTATGTAAATTATTGTGTATTTATTTGTATTCATATTTTTATCAATAATCTATTTTATTATAAAATATATTGTTGCTCTAAGAGCGAATGTCAATATATACGAGTATAACAAACGTTATAAAGAAAACGAACGATTGTAATATTACTGACAATAAATATTTCAGTTTAACTTGTCGCAGCGACAAAAATTTAATTTCATGCTCTCATATATAACTTTCCCTAGAATAAAAGGAAAGTAGATTTTCCTGAGTAAAATCACCAAGCTTGGTTTATTCTAAGGGATGTTTGAACTCAGATTGCATATAACATTTTGCACTAAAAGTCAACTTTTATACAAAAATATAGGGAATAAAACAAGTATTTATATTATTCATAGTAACAGTGAAATTTCTGTATTTTTAAAATATCGCAACATGAGATTACAATTTTATTAATAATATATTCAAATATTACTACTGCCCTCAAACAGCTTATAACAGTTCATTATTATTTAAGTTCAAAATTTATTTATTCATTCATTCATTTATTTAAACATTTATCATTAGAATTCACAAATACATTAAACATAAAACAATGTAAGTACAAAATATTACTTATCTTTTTAAAGATCTCTCCCAGTTACCTTTGGTGTGAGACAGTGTATACAACACAGTGCGGTACATTTACAAAACACAATAGAAGAAGACAAAGAAAGGATATTGAACATGAAGTATATCTTTTAAATGGTATTTCATCAATTATTTATATAATGCAGCATATAAAACACTCATATGCTCATATATATAAAAATAATAACTAACACTCATATATATAAAAATAATAACTAAATAAATACGGATATACAAAAATAAAAAATAAAAACTTGTAAGTGGTGATGGCAGCGATAACTATAGCGTGAATAGAAAACCGACCATACATACACAAACAAAAAAGTATTCATTGTTTGTTTAAATGCTTTCTCTCACTCTTTCTGGAATCACCTTATTTAATACTTAAATTTAAATAACTTTTTTCCGAAATTTTGTAACAAACTAGAAATATTGCATTTCAAATTTAATAAGTGTGATATAATGAAAAAAAGATGTAAATAAGGACGCTACGGGTGGAGATGTCGAACAAACGGAAATCACATCACACTGTAAATACAGCTGGGTTGTACCGATATTGAGATAAAATATATCATAATATTTATAAAACATAAATTAATTTTAATTAAATTAAATTTAACATTTTTTTTTATTAAAACATTTTTAAAGGCAATGTTAAAGATTAATAAATTAGTTTTATACTAAATAGCAATGTACTCAGACAGGGACGTATTGGTTTCCATGTACTATGATATATATACTAAAAAAAATACAGCTTTTGTTTTGCACAATACTTTAAATTCAATATAATATAACGTATATATAAAATTTGTAGTAAACGCAGTTTTCATAAAGTTGATAGTACCGGACCGTTAACTTGATTGACGCTGAACGCTTTTCATTCTGCTGTTGGAAGGATTTAAAATAGCTGATAATGCATTTATAGAGATAAGTACGTGACTCCATGATTATTTTACAACTTAAACATTAATTCGAAATACGCATCAAGTAACAGCAAAATATAATATATTTTATTCCGATATTAAACAAAGTATTTTATTTCAGAGACCAATAAGTTCCATAAGACTAGCCAACTACGAAATCAAATAAAGTTTTATTTCTTACTTTTATTAACCTCCTCAATAATTTTTCCTAAAAAAATATATGATATCACACTTAATATGTAATGTTTTTTAGAATAAGAATATATCAATTTAATATTTATAGTATATTATAATAGTTTTTTCTATATCTTATATATGTTATATTTTTTTTTTCGGTGTCTACACCTGTCTGATCTATTCTGTAGATAAACTCTAATCAAGACCCAAATATAAATTGTATGTATTTTGTTTTTTCTTTTTTTTTAATATGAAGTTACCATAGACTTGTAGTCCATGCCATTTTTAATTTGTTTTATAATTATTAATATTATAAATTCTTTTTTTTGAGATTTTTGGCTGTGTATTCAGGCACAAGAATTACTTTAAGAAATACATAAATAAATATTCTATTCAATTGTGGTTCTTCAATTTTTTTTTCTCGGGGGCTCCTTATTTTCTTAGGGCCCAAAGTAGGTAGGTACTCTTCATTGTTTATTATTTGTCTGTTTCGGTTAATTTTGTTATGACCTTCTGGTCTCGGTTGTGTATTGCTAATTTCAAGTTGTAATCATTTATTGTCTTGTCCGTATTTACATTGATGTCTTTGATGAACCTCGCCAGCGCATCTTCTCGATGGTCTGTGTAGTAAACAAACGTCCTGGTGTATCGGAAAATGGCTACTAGCGCATGAGGTACGCTGTCATGGAGTGGGAGGCTCTTTCCGGTTCTTTTTACTACTATTGTGTTTTCATAACACAAATTTTGTGCCTCATGAACGGTGAGTGGATCCCTTCCCTTTTCTGTACCCTTTTTCTTCCAATGTTAGCTTCTCTTCTTGAGTGAAGGGCAAGTATAGGGTATATGGTTGGTCAGTGGGGATCTTTTCACCTTTAAGGGATTTTATGTTCATAGATCTTGCTATGCTGCTCGAGGAATATATACCTTCATATACTTTTCTAAGGACGTAGACTACATCCCTCGGGCATCTGTTTGAGCACATAAGTTGTGTTATGATGGCAGTTGTTATAAAGTCTGGGCGGTGGTAGTAGACTTCGAACAAGTTTTCTCTTTCAATATAAGGAAGCTGATTTACGTCACCTATGAGTAGAAGTTCTGTGGCTTCGGTAAGTTGCAGGGCCCTCACGATGGATCCGAAGTGGTTCATTAGTGCTTCATCAACTATAAGCTTTTGGTATTTCCCCTTTTCTTCTTTCGGTAATCCATTTATTAGGATCGAAGCCAGTGTGCTTACTCTGCGCGCGGCGTCAGCTCTCTCTTTTTTGGAGATTTTTAATGCTAGTTCTAGTTTAGCCTCTTTAGTGGTAGTGACTATATGGTCGTCTTGGGAGTTGAAGTTGTTAATTGTAATTATATTTTATGTTAATAACGTTAAATTTCTTTATGTAGACGTAGACTAGTATGTACTCCAACACAGGAACTAATTTACCATTACAAGTCATAACTTGGGATACAATTTACTTAAATCTCTTTCCGTATTTTGTAGTAACATATAAATTATATATCACAATATATTTGTTTATATACCTTATGATTTGTTTTATTAAAAAAAAAATAATAAACTTAAAAAAATGCTTCTATCATATAATGTTAGTTATTTTAATTTTAATGTTTAATATTAAAAGCATATAATATGATTAAAAATAATGTAACTTCTTACAACCTTTTATAAATATTCATCATCATCATCAGCTATCGTGTGTCCACTGCTAGACGTAAGCTTTCCCCATTGACCTCCACCGCGATCGATCCAAAACGACCCGCATTTACGCCGTCTGTCCACCTAGTTGGCGGTCTTCCTCTACTTCGCTTGCCAGTAAGTGGTCTCCACTCAAGGACCCTTTTTCCCCATCGGCCATCACTTGAGCGGGCTATATGCCCAGCCCACTGCCACTTCAGCTTACAAATCCGTTGGGTTACGTCGGTTACTCTTGTTCGCCTGCGAATCTCCTCATTTCTGAGTCTATCTCGCATCGAAATTTCCAGTATAGCCCTCTCCATCGCACGCTGAGTGACTTTAAGCCTCTCTAAGAGTCCCTTTGTTAGAGGCCACGCCTCGGTTCCATAGGTCATCGCTGGTAACACACACTGGTCGAAGATTTTCGACTTAAGGTACTGCGGTATTCCGGACGAAAATACGCTCCTTAAGTTCCCGAACGCTGCCCATCCTAGTTGAATTCGTCGATTGACCTCTCCCTCGAAGTTGGACCTGCCCATTCGGAGTTTTTATCCCAGATAGACATATTCGTCGACAACTTCAAGAATGGAGCTCCCAACGAATACCGGGATAGGCGCGACATGGATATTCGACATAATTTTGGTCTTGTCCATATTCATTTTAAGGCCCACCTGTTGAGAGACTCCAATAGGATCTTCGAGCATAATGCTAAGGTGTTCCAGGGATTCTGCCCTGACTACTATATCGTCGGCAAATCGAAGGTGAGGTAGGTTCTCGCCGTTTATATTGATGCCGAGTCCATGCCATTCCAGGAGCTTGAAAGTGTCTTCCAGTGCAGTGGTAAATAGTTTCGGAGAGATAACGTCTCCTTGTCTTACGCCTCGCTGTAAAGGAATAGCGTTCGTGCAATGCTCCTGCACTCGAACCGACATGGTGACGTTTATGCACAAATACTTTAACACTTCGATGTACCGATAGTCAATATGGCACCTCTCAAGACCGCCCACGTTTCGATCGAATCAAAGGCTTTCTTATAATCCACAAACGCTAAGCATAATGGCCGATTATACTCCTCGGTCTTCTGTATAATCTGCCGCAGCGTATGAATGTGGTCTATGGTACTAAAACCTTTTCGGAAACCGGCTCGTTCAGAAGGCTGGAAGTTATCAAACTTGCTCGTGAGACGGGTCGTGATAATCCTCGAAAACAGCTTATAAACATGGCTCAGAAGCGGGATGGGCCTATAATTCTTCAGCAAGGTAGTATCTCCTTTTTTGAGGAATAGGGTCACCACACTTCTGTTCCATGCTTCCGGCGTTACGCCCTCAAGCAGGACAGCATTAAAGAGTTTCTGAAGGACCCTAAGTACTGGCAATCCGTTCGCTTTCAGAAGCTCTGATGTGATACCGTCTTTACCTGGTGCCTTGTTGTTTTTAAGCTGTTTTAGGGCCATACTAATCTCGTGCAAGCTGATTTCCGGGATTTCATCGGAATAGTGCCGGGTAAGCTCCGCTCTTGGGTCTTCTGCTAAGCTATCAACAAGTTTAGCAAGTCAGGTATATAACTGTCCATAGAAAATCTCGACCTCCCACAAAATGTCGGCCCTACACGACAGTGCTTCCATCGCCCAATTTCAACTTCGATAACCGGCTTTGCCTAATTGATGAGTCTCGCGCAAACACTTTGGAGCCTTGGTTCCGCTCTATCGTATCTTTAATACGGTTAGTATTGGGAATACGGATGTCGTGTCGCAGAGATTTCCGTATGCGTCTGTTGAGCTGCCTATAAGTCTCGGTATCCTCAATGATGACTGAAGCGCCAACGAGCGTCGTTCCGCCATAAGTTTGAGGGTTTCGTCGGCTAGTTTTTGGGGTCTTGTCTTACGGCTGGGTCTGCAGAATTTTCCTCCGACCGTATGGACTGTTTCTACAAACCT
Source organism: Melinaea menophilus ssp. n. AW-2005 (assembly GCA_918358695.1). Lineage (NCBI taxonomy): Eukaryota > Metazoa > Arthropoda > Insecta > Lepidoptera > Nymphalidae > Melinaea > Melinaea menophilus. Next base: position 29,869,978 of record OU911042.1, read on the forward strand.
GTTGTTAATTTGGTCCACGGATACGCAATCATCTAGGCAAGCGAAGCGGTTCGATAATTCGAGTTAAAAGCTTTCGAGGACTTGAATATGAGCTTTAGATGGACGGAGCGTAGACTTCACCAACCGAGATCGTTCCGGCCTGACATTGAGATTCAACGTGCCTCTTACCATTCGGTGATCGCTCCCGGTTTTTACGTTGTTGATCACAGAGATATCGTTGAATATCTGGCATCTAGTGGTCAAGATGAAGTCAATCTCATTTCTAGTGGAACCATCGGGACTTAACCACGTCCACTTCCTTTGAGGCGGCTTCTGGAAGAAGGAATTCATCATAAAGAGTCCCTCTTTCTCCAGAAAATCGGCCAGCCTCTGTCCCCTAGGGTTCCGTTGACCATATCCAAATTGCCCCACTCTCAACTCATCGTCGCTTCTCTTGCTCAGTTTTGCGTTGAAGTCCCCCATAGCAACATTAAAGTGAGTTTTTGTAGTATGTATGGCCCGAATAATGTCCTCGTACATAGCCTCCACTTCATTATCTGGGTGTGCGGAAGTCGGTGCGTTGATCTGTATGACCTTCAACGAGTATTTTTTAGAAACTATGAGTATAAGGTACGCAACCCTATTCGACACACTTTCAACGACCGCAATGTTGTTTATGAGGGACTTGTAGACCATAAACCCGACACCTCCTTGGAACTGTTGGTCGCCCTCCCGGTAGTATAGTAGGTTAACGGATTTGAGGGTATCGTGTCCTCCCTCTCTCTATGGACTTCAGATAACCCTAATATATCCCAGCGAAACCTACTCATCTCTTCTTCCAGCTCAGCAACTCTATCGTCAGTCCACAAAGTGCGGACATTGTGTGTTACCAGGGCCAGGTGTCGTTTGGGGTGGTAGCCCGGTCCCATCCGGAGATTCTTAGCACCCCCTGCCCCACCATAACCGCGGCTGCTACCGAAGCCGGGAACAGTGGGACTGCCAGGCCTCCAGTACTGGAAGCCTGGTCCTGTTTGAGTCTAACATGTTCAAAGGGGAGAATTTGCCATACTCGCCACGCTTGGCAGACGGGTTGGTGAGCGCAGTGCGCAGCTCCTCGCACCGGTGGCGCTGCTGCTCGACACCAGTCTATATTACTTCGAGCTGCACTAATTATGATGGATACACCGCCATCGGTCGGATGGAGAAGGATGGGGATAGGTATATTCAAGGGAAAAGATGGGATAGATAGGAAAGGAATGGGGATATTGCTTACACGGATAAACAAGGGATTGTAAGCAATTAGCTCGAGCAAGTCAGGGTCGCGTACCTGTAACTCGGACTGGCCGATGCCGGGAAGTCAGAGTCCTCTACCTTATGATAATAATATTATAATACATATTTTCGAAATATAGATTTACAATACAAGCCAGCTGTACGTGTATCTACAGGGTGATGCAATTTCCGTTTCTGCGATATCTCCGTATTTACATCTTTATTTCACTCTATCACACTTATTAAATTTGAAATGTACTTATTCTTCTTCAATATAAAATTTCTGAAGTAATATTGAATTTATGAACTATCAACACATAATAATTTAATATCATTAAAATGGCTTCTGCAAATAAGTCAAGTCATTAACTTTTACCACTTTAATATAATATATTTAGTAATAACAATTGCTCTAAGTAAGTGTAAATTCTTAAATCTAATTAATACAATAATAATAAACTTTAAGACAATTATATTACGTCGTTTTACTAGAATTAAACTATTTAATGCAACAGCATTACCCACATTAAGAAATATTATATCATGAAACTTTTATATATAGGAAGGACATATAATATAATACACACTTCAGTACGGTTACAGTCTCTTCTCACAAGTACCTTTTACGCGTTTAACTAATTCTTCACCGTGCCATTCAGGCCACGCTGGCTTGTTAAGGGCTACACACGCTGTCAAATAACCTCTCTTCATAATCTAGTCGTTCTATGAACAGTAGACCTCAGTACGTTAGGAGATGAGACAATGTTTAAGTGCCTTTTCCAAAAAGGAATAAGTATACCTATGTATGTATTTTAATTCAAAGAATATGCCTGCAAAGAATATTTTCGTGACGATAGGATGAAAAATAAGCTGACTACGCCGGACCAAACATACTGAAATACACACGAAAAAATAGCAGAATGGGCCTATCTACTGGGAACTTAGTCTTTCGGACAAACCCTTCGCTCCGCTCAGCATTCGTCCTTCGGTCAATAAAGCTAGATTTCGTTTCTATTATTCATTTGTTTTTTATAAAATTAACAAATAATAACATATTATCACGAACTCCGTGATAATTTTGTGTCAAAGATTTAGCGTCGAAACAGGAAATACATGAAAATACTAACGTGGAAATTATCCCATAGGTAGTAAATGAAATTCCCGGGGGGTTAATAAACGTTCACTCTTTGATGCGTCATTCACTCGATGTACGAAACAACTGCGTGTAATGCTCGTTAGTTGAATGCTGACGATGAAACAGTTTGCTCTAACTTCTAAAACTGTTACTGTTACTGTTTCTGTTGCATAAACAGTTGTATTTATTTACTTGTTACATCAATTTCACGTTTTTGATTGTGAAAACCTCATAGACATTTCATGAAATATGTTTTTTTCTAATATTAAAAACCTTTAAATTAAGTAATTGATGTAGATAGCATATTTAAACTCCAGAGAATTTATTACTTCATTAATCGTTTTCTTAAAACCTTTTCTAAAAAAATTGCAAATACACGTAAAATTATATCATTTTCATAAATTTAGTACAGTGAGGTTTTTTGTTAATAAAACCGGTTATTTTTTTATTTAGTAAAATTAACTGTATTAATAAAATTCAACATTAGTTTTATTGATTATCTCAGTACATCAGTTGTATATTAAGCAATCAAGAACGTTATGAATGCACTTCGATGTCTCGAATGTGTCGATGAATTTAGCCCTCTTTTTATAATCGCCTTTATTATTACTTGAAAAAAAGAATTTATATATTGAAGTAAAAGCTTAAAAACATATCATAACAAGTATCAGTAGACTTATAACAAATATTTATAAGAGACGAATCACCCTAACATTATAGAAATGGTTAAATACAGACAAAAAAAAATACAAGTAAAAATAACTTTTTAAAGTTTTATGTGACACTAGAAAGACAGTCTGCGTAAAATTAACACATACATGTTTTAAATCTATGATGAGCGTTACATTTTGAAACACAAATGAAGAAATTGAGCCTTGATCGGTGGTAACGCCACCTTGTGGCTTTATATTATAATAGTGAATGAGTCAATTATATGTGACATCGCATTCCATTTCCTTCACTCTTCCTTAAACCATGCACACCAGCGCCAACTGCGGCGCCCGGTCATTCAAGCATTGGATACAGCACTAATCGCATCGGCAGAGGACGAAGCCCTACAACTCCGTCTTCAACTCCAGCTTACCGCCCGATCTTTAAGTATTGCACTTCAGGATCGTGAAGAGACATTGTTATAGTCTCCCGCTATTAAGTGGTAGTGCCAAATCGTGACCGCGAGTGTTAATGACGTCTATAGAACTAGCCTGCGTGTTTGAACTTTAACCGTCACGCGCCGTCGACCTTCCTGGATTATCTGGCTGGAGCTGCCCTGGATTCTGAGGTTGGTGCACGCATGGTTCCTATTTACTCCTATTACCCTTGCGAGTCACACATTTCTACAATTTACTGCTCCCCGGTGAGCGTGTCGAAGGTTACTAGAATTGTGTTTTGGCGCCACCATTTGTGGTCCTCATCGAGACGGATGGTCATCATTTGTGGCCTATTCCAACTATATTTCAACCCGCCCTTATTAGGACACCCACAGTAGGATCTAATAAGTGTACTTCCGCTAATCTTTTAACGTACCTATACGTTACGTATAACTGTGTTAACGACTTGTGTATTGTTAAAAAAATAAAATAAAATAAGTAATCCCGCATATCGTATTGTTTGCTTAATTATAAAACTAAACTAATCGCATATTAATTACAATTAAGATATTGTTAACGAACGATAAATTTACCGCTCATGCATTGTTAAATCTACCCCCATTTTGAACTCTCATTATCGCACGGACATCGTACGATTACGTAGCCGGTTAGAATTGTTTCGGAATTGCTCGGCTGTTTTCGGTTTAGCTCGCTTCACTTTTCGCTTTCATTCAACCATTCAATCGTTTATATTACTTTAATACGTAATCATATCACTTTATTTTACTATAACTATATCGCATTATAATATTGAGAAGAGATGGCTTCTAAAAGTAAAAGGATTGATGATAACTTACATGATACAGATAAGCAAGACTCCCAGTTATTAATGTTACAAGCTAAACGGGAAGTTATATTTGAATTAATACAGAATATTTACGATTCTTCTATAAATATTAACGAGGAGACGAAGGAAAATTTCCTTGCGGAGAGTGCTACTATTGACACATTACGTGTTGAATTCCTAAAGTTGTTAGATGACTATAACTTACGTTTATTTGTTGTCAATCCCGCTGCAAAACCTGATTACAAATGTCTCGCCGCATTTGAACAATTATTTAGCCGTATTAAACGACTTCAAATGCAATTCTCGACAACATTGAATAATAATAGTTTTGCTGTGCAGAAAAGTAAGCCTAGGTTGCCTCCTATCGAGCTAATACCTTTCTCAGGTGACATTCGCTCTTGGCCATTGTTTTATGCTAGCTTTAAGTCAACGGTCCATGATAATTTGTCTCTCACAGATGCCGAAAAATTATATTACCTTTTAGGTAAACTCTCTGGAAAGGCACAGTCAGTGTACGCGGGTATTACGCCTTGCGCAGAAAATTACAACTTGTTGTTACAAACGCTCATAGTCAAGTATGAAGATAAGCGTATGCTCGCCTCGGCTTATCTTAAGCAATTTTTAGACTTTAAACCTTTGTTTAACGGAACCGCAAGTAGCCTCGAATACTTTACCGATCAGTTTGTAAGCGCAGTTCGATCTTTAAATAATTTAAAATTGGATAATTTAACTGATTTTATGGTATTACATATTGCGCTAAATAAATTAGACTCAGATACTGTCCGCGCTTTTGAGCTGAACGTTGGTTCTCGCACACCTTCATTTGATGTATTGGTGCAGTTCGTAAATAACCGTGGTAAAGTATTTGAACGTATACCGTCTACTAGTAATAATAATAGTTTCTCAAATAAAAATATAAGTCGCGCTTGTTCAAAGGGTGATTGCAATATTTCTAATAAAACGGCACCAAAATATCATGCTTATGTAAATACGGTAGATTCTTGTCATAAGTGTCTGTGTCAAAATATTACACATCAACATTTATTTAAATGTCCGGATTTTCATAAATTAACACCCGTCGACCGATTTAAATATATTAAAGAAAATAATGCCTGTGTAAATTGTCTTAGTAAGAAACATAAAGTTTTAAATTGTAAATCGGAATTAAATTGCCGTATTTGTAAATCTCGACATCATAGTCTCCTCCATTTTAACGTCGGTGTCGAATCCCCTATCTCAGCGTCTGCTCGCGCCACAGATACGGCGCAAGCTTCCTCTACCGCGTCTCCTGCGCACGTAGCCATCGCGACGTCGTCTACAGATATAGCCTTGTGTACTACATCCACTGCCGCGTCTCAGCAACCGGTTTCCTATCAATCGACGCATAACAAGCAATGCACAGTACTTCTTGCTACAGCTCAAGTTATTACGTACGACAGTAAAGGAAATAAACATTTGTTACGTGTATTACTCGACAGCGCTTCGCAAAGTCACTTTATTACTAAGGAAGCATGCGAATTATTAGGTATTCCCATACAGGGTGTTCAGCGAACTATTGTTAAAGGTTTCGGTGGAGTAGAAAAAACTGTAAATTCAAGTTGCGTAAACTTACAATTTTATTCCCGCTTTGACAACAATATTACACATACAATCTCCCCGCTTGTAGTCGATAAGATTACAGACTCACTTCCTAGTACTCTTATAGATACTTCGCTTCTTTCGCATTTAAATAATTTACCGCTGGCCGATCAGTCTTTTGCAGCGCCTAATAAGATAGATGCGTTGATCGGCGCACCACTTTTCGCTCATTTATTACTTCCAGAAGATGAGGTTATTCGCGTCCCAGGCGTATCGTCACCGTCAGTGCCAACAGCCATACGAACAATACTGGGATATGTTATAATGGGTTCCGTACCTACATTATTTGCCCGCAAGTCTGTGACTTGCTGCCTGGTTCAAGAGAAATCTTTAGAAAACATAATTAAGAGGTTTTGGGAACTCGAAGAGCTCCCCTCCGTAACGCCCATACAGCATTCCGCCGATGTTGAATGTGAACAATTTTATAAGTCTACTACGACTCGCGAACCCTTAACTGGTAGGTATATGTTGTGGGACTACCTTTTAATGGAGATGCATATTCCTTGGGTAATTCTTACGAAACCGCTCGACGACGTTTTATGTGTCTCGAAAAAAAACTTAAAGCTTCAGCTAAATTAAGGGGTGCTTATGATGACGTCATTAAAGAATATATAGAGAAAGATTATATTTCACCCGCACCCGTTGACATCAGTAATAAATTATTACCAATGTACGTAATACCGCACCACGGAATTATTCGCGAGGATAAAGCGTCGACGCGTCTTCGCATAGTTTTGGACGCGAGTTGCAAGACTAGTACAGGAACATCATTGAATGATATATTACATAATGGCCCGAACTTGCAAGGCGATTTATTTTCAATTATATTAAATTTTCGCTTGTACGCTGTTGCTATGACTGCAGACCTTCGCCAACAATTTTTACAAATTAAGGTTAGAGAATGTGACCGTCGATATCAATGTATATTTTATCGCTTTAGGCCGACAGATCCGCTGATATTATACTGCTTCAATCGCGTCTGCTTTGGCTTATCGTCCAGTCCATATCACGCAATGCGCACCGTTCATCAATTAATCGAAGACGACGGCCACAAATTCCCCCTAGCTAGTGAAATAGTCAACAGCTCTACATGGATGTTAGAGTTTACTCTGTTATGACCGAGGAAGAAGGGGCTACTGCATCCAATCAGCTGATCCAGTTATTTGCAGGAGCTCAATGGGCTTTAGTTAAATGGAAAAGTAATTTCGTCTCCGTTTTAAAGGATATACCTGCGTCTCACAAAGTTCCTTACGAAGTTGAATTCGACAAATCCATAAAGTATAAAATATTAGGCTTGCATTGGTCCACGAATACTGATAGTTTTTATTTTAAAATTACACCTTACACTGATTGGAAGTGTACTAAGCGATCCATCTTATCTTATATAGCTCGCCTGTGGGATATTATGGGTTTTGTTGCTCCAGTGGTAATATATGCTAAGCTGCTTATTAAAAGTCTTTGGCAGCTTAAACTAGATTGGGATGATACACCGCCGACCCATATCGTTAATACATGGAGACAGTTTTGTAACGAGCTACCAGTTCTGAATACGCTACACATTCCGCGTCATCTGGGCGTTATTAAAAACTGTGTTGTAACTCTCGTGGGATTTTCGGACGCAAGCGAATACGCTTATGGTGGGGTAGTTTACGTTCACGTTAGTTCAAATAATGGCAATACTATAAAGTTGGTCTGCGCGAAATCAAGGGTCGCACCAACAAAACCGCTCTCTATTGCACGACTGGAGTTATGTGGAGCAGTTTTACTATCTAAACTGCTACGCATGATTTATAATAATTTTGTTAATCGCTTTCCAATAAAAACTTACGCGTTTCTAGATTCTAAGGTCGCTTTATATTGGATAAAAAGTTCTCCTCACAGATGGCAAACCTTTGTTGCAAACCGTGTGGTTCAGGTGACAGAAAATATTCCGGCCGATCATTTCTATCATGTCGCAGGGACTGAGAATCCAGCTGACTGTCTATCACGAGGTGTAACACCGAAAAAATTAATCTCTCATCCTTTGTGGATGCAAGGACCTCCCTGGGCTATACTTGATCCGACTCAGTGGCCTCTTCGTAGCTTGGACGGACAGTCGTTAGAAGTAATACCGGAACAAAATATTCTATCGTATTCGGTTTGTACAATCGCAAAGGAATCTATTATATATGAACTCGCATTACGCATATCGTCTTGGAACAAGATTCTTCGCATTCTTATTTTCGTTTTTAAAATTGCTAGGTTATTAAATCGCCGCAGTTCACTAGCAGTGACTGCTAACGAACTTCAGTTTGTTAAAAACAAATTAATATTAGCCATACAAAAGAGATATTTTGCAAAGGAATTTCAAAATATTCGCAATAAAAAATTGATTTCTCCACCTTTTAATAAATTAAGTCCTTTTATAGATAAAAACGGCCTCATCCGCGTAGGCGGCCGTCTCGGCAATTCTGGACTTCAGTATGATACTATGCATCCGGTTATTTTACCTCGCAAGGATCATATCATAAATCTTTTGATAGATTATTATCACATAAAACATTTACACACTGCACCTTTGTGCTCGTTACCCGGACCAGAAGTTAATTGCAGTATAAATAGTTTGCTCCATAGGCATTCGCTGTTGGATAGGTTAGCCCAATCTTTTTGGCGTCGGTGGAGGATCGAATATCTTCACGGACTACAGACTAGACATAAGTGGAGCGTTCCTTCCACGCCTATTACACCAGGAACGGTCGTAATAATAATGAATGATAATTCTCCGCCACTCTCATGGCCTTTAGCGATCGTAGACAAAGTTCATCCCTCTAAGGACGGTATTGTGCGCGTCTGCACTGTCAAAACCGCTAAGGGAATTTACCTTCGTCCTGTCGTCCGCTTATGTCCTTTACCGTGCCAATAGTTAAGTAATATTTTAATATAGGTTAGGTTAAGATTTAAACCGTAATTTAGTATTTTTTGTTATATAAAGAAACCCAGTCTCGATTTAATATAGTTCAATGTATTTTACTACTCCGCTTAAGTTATTTTAGTTAAATATTATTTAAATTTCTCAATAAAAGGCTATTAGGCTTAATGGTAGTCTTTTAAAGGTGACCCTTTAAGGGCGGGCGGAAATGGTAACGCCACCTTGTGGCTTTATATTATAATAGTGAATGAGTCAATTATATGTGACATCGCAATCCATTTCCTTCACTCTTCCTTAAACCATGCACACCAGCGCCAACTGCGGCGCCCGGTCATTCAAGCATTGGATACAGCACTAATCGCATCGGCAGAGGACGAAGCCCTACAACTCCGTCTTCAACTCCAGCTTACCGCCCGATCTTTAAGTATTGCACTTCAGGATCGTGAAGAGACATTGTTATAGTCTCCCGCTATTAAGTGGTAGTGCCAAATCGTGACCGCGAGTGTTAATGACGTCTATAGAACTAGCCTGCGTGTTTGAACTTTAACCGTCACGCGCCGTCGACCTTCCTGGATTATCTGGCTGGAGCTGCCCTGGATTCTGAGGTTGGTGCACGCATGGTTCCTATTTACTCCTATTACCCTTGCGAGTCACACATTTCTACAATTTACTGCTCCCCGGTGAGCGTGTCGAAGGTTACTAGAATTGTGTTTTGGCGCCACCAATCGGTATTCGAATAACGACCGCAGTGAGGAAAGATATGTCCACAGAAGAGATTTTGATGTTGTATCAAAAAATTTGTGAATATGTGAATAATAGCAAGCAGTACCTACTAAACTAAATGCCTCTTTGATGTTTAGACTGTAGAAAAATTGAATGTGATATGACTAACGTGAAGTCATTGTCTAATATTTACCTTAAAATAATTGACGCTATTAATACTATATAATTTTGTAAGATACCAAAAGTTTAATATGAAATTTGGGAGTATAATGTACATAACTTATAAACGTTATCTTATCTGTGTATTATTAATTAAGGAATGAATTATTCATCATTATAGGTAAGATTTAAAATATATATATTTTGTAAAAAAAAATCTTGATCAGTGATATAAACATAATAAAATGATAATAATTAAAATATACTCTTAATATTTACAGCACTCTAGTTATAAAAGGGGTCACTGTGAAGTGTGCAGCACTTAACAAGCTGGCGCTCATTAAGTCATAAGCATTTAATTAACATTGAAATGGTATTTACGAGGAGAGATGACGACACCCTCCCTATACCTTCTTTTAATGCTATTAACTTCTGTAAATAAATATTGTCGACGCCATAGTCATAAAGTATTATTTTATATTAAAAAAAAAGTAAATATATGTTTAACAAATTTAAATCAATAATACATATAGTAGTAATATAAGAAAGTGACACTGACACTGTCTATATATTTCATTAACATAAAGTACTCACCACCTCAGGTAAATAAAGATCAGATCTAAATACCGAAAAGTTAAAAAACTCGCAGCTATATACTAATATCACACATGATTTAGTACACACGAATGTACATGGTTAGAGTATTAATATATATTGACATTTATATTAAAAATATTAAGCTTAAATAATTGACAGGTAGTTAAAATAAATTCATACCAACCATCATACTGGGAAGGCAATTTAGCTAAAGTGACTCATTGCTCGAATACTCATCAATCAATAAAATATTTCAATAGAATATTTTAAATTGAAATTGCGTAGTAGTGCTTGTCATAGCTATCAGATGTAACGCTCGCATAAAATGTATTGGATACAAAAAATGTGTAAGGTACATTCGCGATCCCATATTTTAACTATTCGTTTGCGTTACAGTCAATAGAGGCAAAAAATTCATGAAGTTATTTTTGCTTACAATAATTAACAATCACACAATATTCTTCAAATTGTCATCAAAATAATAGTTACATAGGGTCTACATACAAACCATACATATTACACTAGACAATAAATGTACTTATTTATCGAAACTTTATTTTTGGTAAACAGTTGTCACATTTCACAAAGTATATATTATTAAGAAGAGATTGAGAGATTGTTTGAAATATATAAATAGAAATAATAATATAAATAGATTCTAATAACCTGGTGCGCTGGCGTCAGATGTATTTACGTAATACAGATTGAAAATATTTTTGATATCTTTATATATATATATATATATATATATATATATATACTTTAACTAAAAATTTGAGTCACGTGGAAGTAGATGAGAACTCTAAAATTATAAATATCGAGGCCTTGATGCTGACTGACGTCATTTTAAAACCTTTAATGATTTTAACGAATTAAAGCTTTAGTGAAAAATTAATTAATAAAACATAAATAATAAAATAAACAATGTAAATTATAGAGGACTGTAAATATAAAGCTCTTACAAGGCATTTTTAAGACAAGATTAAATTTTAGTAAAGTCGTGATAAGTAATATTCCATGTGAGATATCATTTTGAATTGGATCTTTTATCAGTAAACAAATAAATAAAATAGTGTTAAGTTAAACAATGTTTTAACAATGAGTTTTTAGTTACAGTAACGTTACTCCAAAAGTTTTATAAACGTCTGCACAAAGCTACAAAACTAACACAATAGGCAAAACAAAATTAATTAATTTTTTATCCCTCTTTGTAAGTCATCTGGTTACTAGATACTTAATTATTTTGAATAGAAACAGAAAGCAACATTATAATATCTGGTAGTGCTTTTTTTGAGTTCGTTATATTTTTTCTAATATTTTGTGATAATATTGGAACTGATAAATGCCTGTACAAATTTATATTTGTTTTTTTATAATTACTTTATTAAAATATGTTTTTAAACTTGTTCTTAATCTATTATGTATGTATCGAATAGTCATAGAAATTTAACATTACGTTTCATTTCTTACATATATTTACAATACACAAACAGTTTTTCTTTTAGAGTTTTAATTAAAATAAGTGACTACTGACATATAACATATAACTATTTCATTATTTTCGTATCTATACTCACTCGTGGTTTTGTTTTTCATTCGTTAACAAACGCTTCACGTATTTTCAGTTGCGTCGCAGAGCCAATGAATGTTTCGTTTGTGGATGAAGTAGGTACAGACTCTAGAGTACTGACCAGCTCTTTGTACCTGTTATTAAAGCTTTTGTGAATCACACTCCAAATGTTTTTCAGAACGTTGATTGCTATTCATATTGATTTTTATTTCTACATAAGGATCTACGATTCTCTTTTTTATTTTCGTGAAGGATATTTAAATATTTACTATATGAAATACAGGATAAATAAAAAAATACTGTTAGTCTTACTTACATTACTTATGATTCACATATCATTATATACATTTATTAAAGTATATTGTAATACAATTTAATGACGTTAATAGAATTGCCTAAAATTTTATTACTATTGTATTATCTTTGCAGGTTTAGCTTTATATGTTAAGCTTTTTTCAAAATACTTAAAACGAAGTAATATATGATGAAATATAGATAGAGATATTCGCAAGAGATTAAACGTGACCTTTAGATACACTATACTAAAATATAGTATACTCTACAATAAATATAAAAAATATATATCTCTTAAAATTATAAAAACAAATACCTATTTGAATATTCACTTGAATACGATGGAAAAACCAATGTGAGCCAAAACGGAGCGAGTGGTTGCAGCTCGTTACGGGCATACGTGGTTTATTTAAGAGGCAGATGAACAAACTTAAACATGTTCAACTTTGTGTATGTTCGACATGCTTATAAGTCAGTTCTTAATAAAAGTGTTTTTATGTTTCAATTAAGACAACATACGATGAGTAAATATATTATTAATTGCCTAATATAGAACTCGGTTTGTTTATAGTTTGATCGGACTGAAATATATATGAGTATATATATATATATACATATATATAATTACAAACTGGTTAAGTGTATAATACCAGGCATAAAATTTACGTAGAAGTCTTCACATAACATTAACTTTTATTGCATTCTATGAAATGCGATTGTTGACTTCGAATTGTTCCAATACATTTAGTTTACATATCAATATATCATTCAGGAGTATTTTAAATTTAATGTAGTTATTATTAGTAAGTTTCATGTCATAGAGAAAATTATGTGTTATCTTTGTAATAACAATTACAGATTATTTAGGTTTTTTTAAATATTTAAATACGGTAATATAATAATTTCATCAAAGACTTACTTATGATTTGACGACAGAAACGCACTTACAATTAATAAGTGTTTTACAATGAAAATAGGTAAAATGTAGTGAGTAAACTAATCAGCGACTGTTTATGAATCAGCAACAGTTTTAGCGATCGGAAATTGCTTCATTGTTAGCATTCAGTTAACGAGCTTCACACACAGTTTGTTTCATACATCGAGCGATCAACACTTCAAATAGGTATTATGATTATGGATTACGGCGGGGAAGATTTTATAGATCGTGACTCCTGGTGAATTTAATGATACCTTTCGAATATATCAGATTAATTATTCTCCCTTATATGGTATTTATAAAGAAAGGAAACACTAGTAATATGCTTAATAATAAATATTTATCTTTTATAGTACAGTTTATCGTACACAATATTCAAATGTATTAATAATTTATAATAATAATATATTAATTTTCGTGGTATAGGGGTGGCAATAAACTTTTTTGTTTAAAGATTAAAGGCAATATGACAGTTTTAAAATCATGTTCAGAGTAAAGAGATTATTGGGAACATATTAATTACTAGGCCATTAATTACTAGGCCAATGCAGTAAAAGCTTTTTTATATTGAATTAAAAGATGATTATTCGTGTGTAGTTCACACTATATGTGATAAGTTAGGTATAGTCAAATAAGACGGATATGCAGAATGAGTAACATCAAATTATAAAATAGAGGTTGCGTATATCATAACCAGAGATTGATGAATTAGGATAAAGTTTTCCTAGTTATTTTATTTTACACTCAAAGTGGGTTGAGTCTATATTGACAATATGCGACCGACAACCTTTGGGGGTAGTGATTCTTGAGTGGCGACCACGAGACGTGGAGTGGACAGGCCCCTCACCAGATGGACCGATGCTATAACCAGGGCGATCTTTCGGGGAGGCCTATGTCTTCGAGTAAATATTTATAGGTTGACAAGAACTAGAAGAAAAAATTTGTAAATGTGAGAGAAAGAGAAATAGAGAGGTGATAAATAAATGTTCACTCAAAAAATAAGTCTAGGTTCTAGTTAGAGCTAAATTTAAATGGCTAATAAAAGCAAACGATTTTTTATCAAGTGTTAAACGTCTCCTTCTCAACAGAATATTAGCTCTCATAGCAAAACGTATTTTTACTATTATTATTATAAAATCACAAATAATCAAATAATTGACGTAATCTATTTCGATCTAAGTCTATCAATAATAATAAATTTATAAAATAACATCCTAGAAAAAAAACAATATTCAAAATTTACTTTATGTAGATCGTTAAATTGAAAATGTAAGTACTAAAAGTGTAAAAAGATTTCAGCTAAAAATAATTCAAGTAGAAATAAAGAACGGATTTTAGCAGTCCTTTGTTCTGCTCCTGAAATGAAAAATTATTTACTGTAGCAGACCTATAAAGAATATTAAATATCTCCTACTAATTGTAGACATCATACTTCTAACTCCATTGCCATTAGTATTTTTTCCACAAATTATTTCAAAAACTATAAATGTAAGACTATTTCGATATCGTATACAAAATAGTAGTGTATGTAGAAATATTTTAGAAGTGTCTGTTGGGTACTTCTATGGCGTTATCTGGCTACATATAAGTATGAATAAATAAATATTAACTGCAAATATAATGTGTGCAGATTATAAGGACTATTATTATTATATGTCACACTGGTTATTTGTCCGCATGTAATATTATTTAATGTAAGCCGGTATCCAAGCAAAAGCAATCTCTAAGATCCTTATCCCATGGGGTCTGCACAAATTTATTGCTCAATACAATAAATATCCCATGGGGTCTGCAAATATTTATTACTCTATACACACGTATTTACAGAACGGGTATAACATAATTATGTATATTTTATTTTAATATTTAAATATATTTTAAGAAACACGCAAGTATATGAAATTTAAGGCAGTTGTCGTTTATGGAAATAAAACATCGACACGTACTACGAGTCCGTAAAAGTAATTAATACCCCAAATTTTTATTAAACGTTTGTAAAGTCTTGAGTCCCTAATTCTGCAGCGTTTTCTACATACGAGTTATAATAATTATATGCTGACTACTAGAGATAAATAATATTGGAAAAGTGGTTTTTATTTTAAACAGCATTATTCCACAATAAATGATACAACATCTTGAAATTTATTATAAATATAATTATCATAAACAACCACATTATCTTTTAGGTCAAGCAAGTCTACGTCCGTTTCAATTCAGAACCGAATAGAATAAATATAATTATAGAATAAATATATTAAAGCTTGCTTCTATCGTACATTGTTAATCAGAAATCATCTACATGGGTTGTTACAAATATGTAAATATCAATATTTGTAACTTCAAGTACCGGAGCTATGTTTATCGCTTTCACCAGTTTATTCTCTCCAAAATATCTTTGGTTACGTTTTCATTATCACATGTTTTTACACCGAATTTGAATTGAATATTTTTGCATATTAGTATAAGATGAAAGAATACTTTATAGGAGGTTATTTTATTCAAAAAGTTATATATTTAATATGATAAACTTTTATACAATAATTTTGGGGCTTTAGTAAATTATATATCAGTGTATAATTTATTAAGTTATTGGAATTGTTTACACTTGTTTGTTATGATAAATGATTCATGCGAGACAGGACATTATTTTATTATTATCTTAATAAAAATGTAGTTCCCAGTCATATATATAAAAAATTATCTATTCTTACCCCTAAACTTTATAATTTTACTTTTGCCACAATTGAACTAAAATATATTTATACTTGTATATATAAAATTTTACAGCAATAATTATTCTCAACATTTACTACAGCCAGACCAGTGCAATAATCAGAGTTTGGTTTGCGGCTACCATAGGTTTTAAAAATAAATATTAAATTTCCCCGTTCCTAGTGGTCAAGGTTTTTCAGGCAATCCATTAAAAACCAGGACTTTTATTGGTTGGAAAGTGCATTATTAAATATGAGTGATACTGCAGCATAGACAAAGGAAAATATGAAATTATTATTCTAAAATATTATACCATGGGTACCGAACTTAATTTTTTGTATAAGAAATATTCAGAAGATTATTTAGACCAATAATATACTAGATATACCACATAGTATGAGCAATAAATTTTCTAAAAAGGTTTATTTATTGCGAAGGATTAATCTTAGCTAGATCGCATTTGATATATAGTTTCTTATTTTTTTTGTGAAATATAAAATATCTCTGTAAGTATTATAATTCCATTGAACATTTCACATTATAAGAGGTGAAATTAACTCCCATACTGTGAAAGTCTTATTTAACCATCCATTAATGCCGCCGTGATTCCAAAAGTATTTGTAAAGTAATAATTGTACTGTCGTACATAAATGTAGGATAAAACACCACGCTTTAAATATTTATAATACATTAGGGCGACATTAAAAATGAAAGTAACAGTGCATATTTCAGACACATTACGTTTTAAAGAATATAATTGCACAAAGTTAAAAACTGAGATTTTTTATATATCAACGCGCGCGGCAGCGCGTGACCAAGTTCCCCGGCAACACTAAGACTGCGCGGCCGACAAGTATATCTCGGGGGAGAGTTTACGGTAATTTCGCCATTTTCTTGCCCCTCTCCTGGCTCACTCAGTACTCACAATGACCTCAAATTTTGCAGTCATGCTTGATATATTATGAAGATTAACCATCCAAAAAATCACTCTGTCATGTTTAGTTGCTGAGATATAAGTACCCCAAAACTGTCTTATTCGAGTGGACTGGCTGGCTGACTGACACAAATTCTAGGGCACTTCCACATGTGCTGGAAAGCTGAAACTTTGGAATTAGGTTGTCCTCACCATGAAACCCCCAAAAAAAACAGAAAAAGTAACTTAATAACATAATATTGTTATATACTATGTATATATATATGTATGTATGTAATGTATTAAAGATATATATATGTTTGTAAGTTTATTTGTTATTTGTATATATATATATATATATATATATATATATATTTATGTATTTGTTTTTTATTGCAATAGCCCGTCTATTATTGCTTAAGTCCGTAAGTGTGGGTTGCCTGGAAGAAATCAGTTTAGTGATAAGTTCGCCCTTTGCTGGTATTATTTTTATCTAGTTTTTTTTTACTGTTTTGTTATCTTACATGTATGCAAAAGAACTAAACCTCGCGTATAAAACGAATGCAACCATAAAACCCCAGAATAACTCATAAAATCCCCAAAAAATACTTAATAACTTAGCAAAGAAATTAACGAAATTTTCGTGTTATATCAACGCGCGCGGCAGCATTACACAACCCCTCGGCAGGCGCCGGACCTCAGGGTTGACAAAAGAATAAAAGAAAAGGAAATAAACAGAAGGACAGAAAAGGAAACAGAGCGAACACAAACAAAGAACTAAACAAAACCAAACAAAGGAAAAAACGAAGAAATAAAAACAAAACAAAACAAAAAAGAACGAAAAAAAAAAAAGAAAAAAAAAACAAAAACCCATAGCCGACCCCCACCGTGCTGGACATTAGCATATGGCTAACCCGACCCCGAAAGACGGGATTAACCAACCCCCAGGGAGCACCGGCCCGTACCGCTTCCAATCCCGCCGGACGAATCCAAGCAACATTGATAGCGGACGAGCACACGAGGAGGTTCCCAGCGATGGCTAGTACCGGACACATGCTCCGACTACCTGCTCCGCGTACCTACGCTGTCCGTACCACTCCGTACCGTACCGGCCAGTACCGGACACATGTCCCAACTTGTATTTTAAGGAGTGATACATGTCGAGTGGTTTGCATGTTGTAAGTTGTCCTTTTTCCTTCCTACTACTTGTCAGTCTTCTAGTAACTGTGGTTCTAGCTAGACTTCATTTGCGTTCTCTCCTATCGCCTCTTATTTACACTCGATCCATCATCATGGAAGGCTTCATTGGCGCTGATGGATCTCTCCTTACCAAGCAAGAAATGGAACCTGACGGTAACTGCTTGTTTAGGTCTCTTGCTTTCTTCGTTCAAGGTAATGTAGACAATCATTTAAGGGTCAGGACAGCTCTTGTACAGGAGGTGTACCGTGATTTTGATAAGTATCAGTTTGCGACCGTTGATTCAAAGGGTGGCTTTTATGCCTGCAAAGAGCTATATAGGGCTGAAATGGGCACTGAAAGGTGTTACGGGTCTTTCGCAGAAATATTGGCTGCCGCAGAAGTTTATCCTAATTTCACTTT
The DNA here is from genome assembly GCA_918358695.1 of Melinaea menophilus ssp. n. AW-2005. Taxonomy (NCBI): domain Eukaryota; kingdom Metazoa; phylum Arthropoda; class Insecta; order Lepidoptera; family Nymphalidae; genus Melinaea; species Melinaea menophilus. The sequence goes on from OU911042.1 coordinate 29,888,350, forward strand.
TAAAGTCTACCATTTTCATGAGTAGAATTATAGGCTATTAGATACCGTGGGCGGAGGCCTCGTACCTATCTCTGAACACTCTTCTAGTCAATTGATAATCGGTTCCTATGCAAGAGAAATTCATTCTTTTTTCATTGAAACATGCAACGAGATGGTTACCGGGGAGTGTGCACTCAAAACCAACACAACGAGCGTCTGGGCACAACCTCAGTTGGTGGCGCATGGAACTGTGTCATAACCGTCATTAACCGGTGTTAATTGCACTAAAACTGCATGACTTAATTATTTGTACAAAAAGAGATGAAATCCAAACCAAAACACTCCGTGTAAAAAATAACCAAGTTCCCTCGGCCCATCTATATATTGCATATCGCCTTGCTAGGTCGTGATACGGAATGGACCAAGTTCCTTTCGCCTACATAAGTTATGATATCCTGGTGGGCCAAGTTCTTTTCGCCTTCGTAGGTTATGATATCCGGGTGGGCCAAGTTCTAATCACTTCTCTCTTTGAATATTCGATTCCAAAATATTGGTGTAATTTAGAACTTGGTGCTTCCCCTTGCCTTCACAAAAGTTATCATCATCAGGACTGACCTTTCCAAAAAAAGTTTTTTACATCAGCAAGCCCCTTGCCTTCACAAAAGTTATCAGTTATCAGGACTGAACTTTCAGCAAGCCGACGCACCACTATTTTAAGTATCAGTCAAAATAATATTATATGCCACTGTTTGGCCAAAACCTGCAAATAATCACTGCAGTATATCTAGATAAATATAACCTAACCTGACCTAACTGTTTTCGTACAAATAAGGTGTATATATTTTTACAATTACATCGACAATTAAGAAATTATGATCTAATCGGTTTGTTTGATGATATTCTCTTATAGAATGAAATGGAAAAGATTTGTTTAGGCTCTTCTACAAGAAGCGGAACAAATGTATTTCTCATATATATATTGATGACATGTCGAATATAATCAATTAATTTATTATTAGAAGCCAGAACAGTCGTATATATATTTTTTATTATTTAATAACGTAACAGTTTCGTTACATATCATATGATGATTAAACTCACATGCCTTCACTATGGCTTAATCAGTTTTATTAACTCCTCCTTAACTTAATTTTAAGGTTTTAAATTTATAAACAAAAGCTTAACTTAATAATTGCAATGTTATTAGATCGCTTTACATGATTAATATGCATGAAAAAGTCGAACTAGGCTACATACAGCTCAATATTTAGTTAGAATGATGAATAGAATTAAATACTTTGGTATTAAATGACATATTAATTTACAAAAACGAAAAACAAAAAATACGGTAGAAAAAAAATAAATAATGCGAGACAAAGAGGAACGAGTGCGTGCAGCTCACTACGATACATTTTGTTGTGTGTAAGTTAGTGTGCATACAAACCAAGCTGTGATATTTTTTTGTGTATAATTTGTTAAAAGAAATTCTGTAGATTTTTTTTTTTAAGTTTTATACCATCGAGGTTACCTCATGACACATGAAACGGAAACTTTTCCGAGCTCATCAATCTTTACAAGTCATTAACCTTTACAAGCATTAAAAATAGTTTTATTCTATAACTATCCATAAAAGAAGTATTTTATAATAAATACTTCTTTAACCCAATAATATTGTTATATTGTGCATAAAAACAATGATTAATAAATAGAAAATGTACACAAAAACTAAACATAGCTTCCACTGTTCTAAAAGTTTCAATAACAGGGTTTTGTATACACAGACCGGACGGTGCTCTGGAATCTACTTCATGAAACAAACATTCGCGTCACGAACCGCGTTGAGTTTTTGTTTTCTTTTTGTAAAAATACGGATACTAAGCTATAAAGTAATAAAAAATGAACCACTTCCTTGAATACAACATACATTATGTCAATTCTAATATAAAATGTTATATATATCATTACATAATTTCCTGATACAATTATATATTTTTTTAAATTATTTATTTTATTATTAATTACATCAATATTAATAATTATGGTCAAGTTAATTAATTATGGGTAATTTAATTACATCAATATTAATAATAATTTTATTAATACTGACAATATTACCGTTTTAAAACACTCGCGTTTTTACTCATTATAATTATTTGAAATGGTCGCTGTTACTTTACAGACAACTTAATTAATAATTAATTATGATTATAAGGGAGTAGTAAAACATTTAAGCAACAGTAAATTGAATTACTAAATGTAATATATTCAAATTGAGGGAAAAAAATATATAAAAAAAGAAAACTTTTAGTATATAACAGAAATAAGCTTTGATGTATGCACTGAATTAATAATAGCTAGTCGTTCTGTAAACAGTAGACCTCAGTACGTTAGGGGATGAGACAATGTTTGGAAATTATTTATAGCGGATTTCACGAGGTGCAGTGGTTACGATATTTCACCCGTGAACCAAGTATGAGCGCCACACTAGTAACCTCCGTACACTGGACCTCCGCCGCCGGTGAATAACGAACATTGTTGTCGACTCATGTCTTTAAAAAACCCGTCACAAATCATTACTTCTATGGGACAAACCCGAAAAACCCGAAAACAGAACACACCTACCAATTTTCGTGATGATTGCATGAAAAATACGCCAGCTAAGCCAAAACAAAAACTCAAATCACCGCCATTTTGGATTTTTCCTCCCAGTAAGAAAAATGCCCAAACAAAAAAAAATTAAATAACTCAAAGAACATGATCACCAATTTTTGTGGCGATCGGATGAAAATTGCTCCTGCTACGCCAGAAACAAAACTAAAGAACGCCGCCATTTCGGATTTTTTCGCTTAATCAAAAAAACGGCTCTACATAAAAATTCTAATAATTCAACGAACACGCCTGCCAATTTTCGTGGCGATAGGATGAAAAATACGCCGTCTACGCCGGAACAAACTTGCTACAATAAATACATACGGAAAAATAGCAGAATGGGCCTATCTACTGGGAACGTAGTCCTTCGTACAAACGCTTCGTAGCAACGTCAACAACTTTGTAGCAAAACGGTTATGGACTTATGATACAAATATTAAAAAACTACTTATATAATTATACATCTAACATCACGTAATTAAAATTAAACATCTCATCTCTGGTTCCCTAAGGATTACTGCATATTACTGACGACTTAAATATACAAAACTTTAGAATAGCTGCTATTTTACAAAATGATTATAAGTGATGTTCTGTTTAATAATTATTTATATCTATTTCGTTTAATTTTAAATGAATTTTATAATTGGAGTATATTTTCTTAGGTAACGTTCATATTTAACTAGATTCTATATCATCATACAAAAGCGGTGGTTTTATGGATTGTTGGGAAAAACCTGCCCCAGCCAATCTTGTCTATGTTCAATATTATATTGACGGTCGCTGCTGGTCACCCTCTGATTATATTATATTATATTGAATATTTATAATTTAGCAATATACTACGAAAATGCGTGAAAGAATTTATAAACTTATGATAGTTATTTTTTATAACATAACACGAGATATTGAAAGAGTTAAACTTTCTACTTTTAATAGGATTATATTTTGTTTATGCAATATCTATTATGATTATGAAGTATAACACAACAATTAAAAGTAGGTTGTGGGTGTGTGTCACAGACAATGCGGAGTTAAAGTTAAAAGATAATCAATATACGCAAGTTAATGACATAAAATGGTTTAATTTAAAAGGTTTTACATAATTTAATTCTGAGGTAGATTTTTTATAATAACACAGTATTTCGATAAGTTAAAGATAACGTAGGGATTGAATTCTGACCTCACTGTCTGTGTCTAATATATTTATTGAAAATACTAACAAAAGTTCATTGAATGATCTGTTTTTATACACTATAACCAAATCAGTTGCATTTTTGTCAAAAATATAAATTTGCACACTTATTTACATACAATTTTAAAATATGAGTTCTCCTTTTCTTTTATAACCGAAGAAACTATATATGTGACAACTGATGTTAAAGATGCTTACTGAAACTTATTATTTTGTGTGATAGCATATTCTTATTCCATTTTCCGTGTTTATCCTCCTAAGAGAGTGTTATGTATTTGTGACCGTTCCAATTCCTTTTTCCATAAGAAAATCAAATAGTTACTCACTTTTATAATATTACATACTCGTAGCAAACAAACACTTGTAGTATTTGTTTGCTTCACACTTCATTAATACATTCTGCAATACACAAAATTATTTTATTTGACAATTAATTATTGATTGATGGAAAAACACAATTTCAGTGTTTTTTATAAAAAGTTTGAATCACAACTAAAGCATGGTGAAGGATTACGTAAGCAAATTATGCATACTAAAAAGTTTTTGTGAAATATTTACAAATATTCTGTCGAAATTGAAGAACAGATTAGATAAGTTTTCACATATTGGGTACATGTAACATATGTACCCAATATGTGAAAACGTACGTATATACTTATACCCACAGGGTGCTCTTGACGGGGGATACTGAGACACTTTCATTATATTGGATGCCTCTACCTTCCATATGCTATATATACTAGATATCTAAAGTGATATATATTTTGATATATTAAGTTCAATTTGAAGTCTTTAAAAGGCAGTTTAAATATTTTATTGAATGCTCCGGCACAGGCTATTATGAAGTAAACTGAGTTAAGGTAAGGTCGTTATCAGATTTATTTGGCGATAAATCACCGACTTTTCATTGAAGCAGTTATTAAGCTGCTTATGTTATGTTATATTAAAGCGATGTGAACATATATTTAAAGTTTTACTGTGTTTTAATTAACCATTCCTTTATACTAGTATAAACTCCCTCCTGAAGAACAGCATCTATTTGATTTCCTTAGATCTCGAATAGTGCTGTAAAATCTTCTCCACGTGATCATGATTTCCTTCCTCGTCCTTTGTTAGCTTTTGTTCTTTCTTAATTTTAAGGCTTTTACGATTCTTCAGACTTTTATATATTATAACAGCAATGCCTAGTGCACCTGCACTTAATATTATTCCATATAATGGGATTGTAGTGTGATAAAGACTGTTACTTTCAGTTATTCCTGAAATTTTCGGCTGCAATGACATTTCATTACTTATTTCTTGAAGCTTTTTAAGGTCGATGGTGTTTAGTTGTAATGACGTTTGTGAAACTTCAATTTTCTCAGAATTGTGTAGGTCTATTATTTTCAGTGGCTTTCCTCTTATATGATCATTGCTATTAATTATTGTAAATTCTGAACTTTTTATTGAACATCCCAGAGGTAGGGTTACAAGATAACTGCCTTGTACTTTTATAAATTGTTGCTGATTGCAGGATAATTTTAAACTTGATGGCTCCGGAAATGTTATAATATAATGCTTGTCGTCAAGTTGTTCCACGGCTTCCGTAGTCAGGATCAAGGATACAAATTGACATGAACTTTGTATCTGCTGCGTCGTAATGAGGCGTTCTATACAATCGGGCTGTTTTCCATAGTGATTGTTAAATTTGTTATCACAGAGATAAAATCCGTTGACCTTCGGGCATTCAGCCTCTATGTACATAAAATCTTTATTGTGAATTGCTAGGAATGGTTTAGGAGGAATAAGGATATGGTTATTCTTATTCGGTACTGCGGATAGATGATATAAGAAATAAAATTTGGGAAAGACAATCGGAAACCTAAAAATTAACACAATATTCCTATTGTTATAATAGTAACCTACTTTAATAACGTCGAAATAGTCTCTAAAACTAATGTCTAAAAGTTCCTCTTTCTCGTAGAGGCTATTTAACTTATTTAAAATATCTCTATGCATATTGATAGATAACATTGAATGATGTGTACTTTGGGCGTGAATAAAAGCTAACCAATTTTCTAATCGAAATAATTCGTCCGTTATACTTTCAATATTATCTCCTAAAATTAAGAATATTTGAGTCATGTGCGTAAAAGTTGTAATATCCGTTTCGAGGTTACTATTGACACTAGTTAAGTTATTTATCAAATTTTCCAACTTTCTTTGATTAATTGTTAAATTATTAATAATTTCATTATTTTGAAATAACCATTTTTTGGTTAAACTAATGTGATTGTTCAATTCGTTAACAATTATATTATTATTTCCTTCTAATATTTTAATTGCGTTATCATACTTTATAGCATCCGTATAGTCTAGATTTCCTGAAATAGTTTTTATTATTGACCCTAAACTGTTAATAAGCCCCCTTTTAACACGACTAGTCTCAAAGGTTTTTAATTGCTGTGAAACTTTTTCTAATTTAGTTACAAGATATTCAATGTGCATTTGAAAAAGTGAAAGGGTTTTATTTCTTAAAATTGGGTTAATATTGTGGATTTGTTCTTGAACTGACTTTAAACTATTACGAATCTTTACTAAATCTACGCATTGTATAAAGGAGTGATAGTGGGAAATGATTCTAGCGGTTCCTAACTTAAACGGTAAAATAACCGGTCCATTATCCTGGCTACTTAGCTCAATTTCTTCTGCTTTCGTCAAGGTTGCTAACAGGATCGTCATTCTGAAACAATTGAGCACTTATAGGTACTCTTTTAAGTCTAGATTTGGCTATTGGGCCTCGTTTCTTTTTTGTGTTAATGTGTATCGGTAAGTCGGCTATAACTTTGTCATGAGTATCGCGAGGGGCAAGTTTTTTTCGGGATGCTTTAGGGTTTCGTAGGAATATTTGTTGGTCAGGTAAGTAACATGTCTGAGATTCTCGTTTTTTATTAATGTTTTCAGTAATTCGGGTACGCCTATGTATGTATTCACTTATATTATCATAGACTTTAATCATGCGGTCACGATGGTCTTGTGTGTATTGTTGTAATAGTTGTTCTGTTATAGGGATTTCTAAAAAGGGATTTTCTGAGTCAGAGTGTACAGTGGCGGTTCGAGAGCTTATATTGGACTGTGATTTTTCAGAGGGATTCACAATTGTTGAGCTAGCCTCTTTATTGTGAATCTCAATTCGAGATAGCGCGTCTGCATTACTATTATACTTGCTATAAACTTGTATGGGGTTTGAAACATTTTTAGTTACAAATAACTTTTTCTTATAATCTATGGTTGCTTCCAATTTATCTAAGAAATCTGTACCTATTAAACCATCGAAATAATTGTGGAATTTATAAATGTAAAATTTTATATTATCATTACTTTTAAACTCATTAAAGCAAGGAACGGTTATGGAATATTTATGTTTGCTCACAGAATTAACATTACACACTTCAAAAGGTTCATAATTTAAATTGAAATTATCAAAATATTTTTCAACTGCATCTGGACTTATAAAGGACTGATTTGCACCGGTATCTATAAGAAACTTTAAGGGTGGATTTTTAATCTGAATATAAGGTAACTGACCTTGGGATTGAACATTAATCTCTACTTTGGTTTGTCTAATGGTTTGATTTTCCGAAAAATCCTGTTGGTTATTTAAAGTTGAAGATGAAGGTTCAACAACAGTATATTCAAAGGGTATGGGATCGTTTGGTTGTTGAAGACATTGGGGATTTTCTACAGGTTGATAGTCACTGTAATAATATTCTGGGTGTTGGTTATAATCGTCATAGTAATTGTCATAGTAATCGTCAGTCTCATAATAGTCATAATGGTCATAACTTTGATTTTGATTATTACTTTCGTGGAAATTCATTTCCCGAGTTTTAAAATAATTCGTTGGAGGTGGATTACCATGTTTCCTCCAGTCATGTCCAGTAGGTGGTAAATTTTTAGTCACAAAGTGAGTTACACCGCTCATAGGACGGGCTGGTTGGGGATTTTGGTTAGCATGTTGATAAAAATTACGTTGGGGCATTTTAAATGCATTATGAGGATTATAATTTGGAGGTGTGGCCCTAAATATTTGTTGACTGTATGAGGGACCTGGACCCGGTTGAGGTCTAAATGGGGGTCGTTGTGTGTGAGTTGGGAATTGATGACGCGGTTGGTGTTGGTTTTGAAATGTAAATGGCCTAGACTGTATTGTGTTGAAATTATAATCTGAATTTACCTTAAAAGGTTGAGATGACAATGCCATAGGGTGTTTGTTCCTTTCAGGTTCATAACGAGCCTGTAAATATATAGTATTTAATTCGTCTTGTACGAATTCTAATGCTTTCTCTATTGTTTCGGGTCTCATACATCTAATACGTGAACCTAAAGGATCTTTTAATCCTCTTAAATATGCTTGCAGTGTTAATTTCTGATATAAAACCCTTTTCGCTTCAATTGTGGTACCAATATTCTCGTTTAAAGTTATGTATGTCATAATTGTACTAAACAAGTTTTGACAGCGTTCATAAAACTCTTGAGGTGTAGTGGACCCTTGTTTTAAAAGAGCAAGATCATTGTATAACGCAGTTTCGTCTCGTTGATCAGAAAAATTATTAATTAACGATTTACGAATGCCAGTCCAGTCTGAAGGGATACCGTTAGTATTAATTAATCGTGCTGCGGAGCCTGTTACTTTATTTAAAATACCGTTTACAAGAGCAACATTTAATAAATTATTTTCAGGGTTATTAATCACAAATTCTTGGATTAACTGGTCACATAGTTTTATGAATCTAGGTAATACATTTGGGTTTCCATCGAATTCAGGCAATAAGCGTAAGGCTTGAAAAATGCTACCTAAATCGGCCATATTATATTTCTCTAAATTTAGTTTAACGTTATTATAAAATATTAAATTTCTATTCGCGTCTTGAAAGCGCGCTCTACTACTATACGTACTAAGCCTAGAGGTCTTCGATTGCCGCAGAAGGGAAATCTTGGAAGGATAAATCTTACAAAATAAGGATAAGCAATCACTAGAAAGATTCTAATGTACTTACAATTTTAATTTCGGTTTCTCTGGAGTATCAATGTTCGGATACGCCTCGCTGCGCCGCCTCGTAGATTCAGGATACTCGTGTTGAAACTTGATAGCTTCTCGGATGGACCGCAAGACGATTATCTTGATTTTAAGAATATATATAATTTACGTTGCTCGCGACCCGGCCCGCGAGTATCCTACCGACTGCGCCAATTAAGTACGGTGGCAGCCGAGGATCCAAAAAAAAACAAAATTATAAAAATACTTAATTATAAAGAAATACATTTATGTCAAGTGCACATTCAGCTTTTTGATTGTTATAAAATTATAATGAAATAATAAATTTGTGTGAAATGTAGATTCAGCTTTACGATTGTTAATATTCCTGGATTCTGATGCAATGTAATGTACATATTGCACCAACGCTTGCTAAGCGGTTCCCGCGATGCATGGGAACATAACTAATACAAAAATATTTTTATATTTTTTTTGTATAATTAAATATGAAAATAAACTAAATCAGTAAATTAAAAACAGCGCCATCTCTTGACAGTAATGAAAATTTTTACTGTCCATAGACATCCGAAAAAATTGTAAACAATACAGAACAAACAAAGTTCGTTCGTAAAAACCCATATAATAGTGAGATTTTTATTAATTAATGATACATTAACACATTGTATGTGGGCGCTTCGCGCCGCGAGACTGCGTGGAGTGGGCATTTTTCGCGAGATTCGACAATCAGGTAAATTGCGATAATTTGGAAAATACTCATTGGATTTTTATATTTTTTTTTTAACCTAGATAATGGGTATATTTAATTGTAAAACAAACTAAAAATAAAATAACTAACAAAAAAGCCAACCGTCTGATATAAAAATCAGGAATTAAAGGTTAGTCGACCAATAATGACTTAACATGCGATCCCCATATAATGTGATAATTGTCATTTATATTTATAAAAGAAAAACTTATTGTTATTGTTTTACGTCAACAGAGTATTCAGTAATATTTAATTTTAGCTTAATTTTGTTTAAACATCTATAAAGGATTGCCTAGCTTTAGCTATTTCGACTTATATACTTTATACTTCGATTGATTATATTAACAACATTATTTTTATGTATACAATAATTTACAACAAGCTTATACTCGTATATTTATAATGTACATATTTACATACATAAGTCTCCTGTACGAGTATTTATCATTTAACTCCTGAACTAATCGCGCTTGATTTTAGTGTGTTTTTCAGCTGGTTTTGATTCACAATAGATTTTACTTAGTAGGTGACGCTGTAAAATAATGATGTCCATGATGCCTTTCAAGTCACAACAGGCCATAAAACCTGGAGATAGGGTCATCCGAGAAAGAGATCCGTGGACGAAGTCACGACCCTCAGTAGCTATAAATCTGTAATAGAATTCTAATAATTTTTTCTTTATCGTTTGCCAGGCTTGGTTTTATACATATGTTTGTATTAGTTTCTGACATCAAATCAACTATTGTAACGTGTGACCTATTTGTTTTTGTTAACTTTAATGATAAAAATATTATACAATTATCAACCGGGGCAGAACCTAAACCTGTGATCTCTAGGATATCCTATCAGTGAAAAAGTAAGTAAAATATTTGAAATTAATTATTTGTAGGTAATTTCAAACATTAAAAACCTATGTCATTTCGACTTACATTATGTTCGAAAGATCCGCCACCAATGCAATCGTAAAATACATTGTTAACTGAATTGTGTTCGACTTTTCCATGGTCTTTACGACGACATTGAGTTCACCCGACGTATGGAGTAAATATGTTCCACATTATTGCGAAACAGAAATTGTGTATGTGTAAAAAATGTGCTGTATAAAAAAATATTATTTATTTATAATACCCACTTTATGGCAATAATAGCTGTAAATTATTGGATGCAAAGAATATTTAAAAAAATTAAGAACTACTTTACCCATGCTTGAAACTTTAAATAAATAGTTTTTGAGAAAAAATTCTACGAGAAAAAGGAAACAATTTCTTTTTTAGAGAGTTATAAATTTCGAATGTGAGATGACGGGGCAGATAATAGGATTCAATGATATATTTACGTTCATATGTTTCAGCCCAGTCAGTAAATATATAAGCTCGAAAAAAAGGTATGAATTTCTTCTTTCCAACAAAAAAATTACGGTATGAAGTAAAGTATTCAAATTTAATACAATTTATTTATCTATTATTTTTATAATAATTTTTTTTTTCGCTTGTAAAGAACACAAAGGAAATGGGTTTGGTCTTCCTATTTTTATTTAACTTGATAGTATCGCAGCAGCAGATTATAATCTTAGCTCTGTCCCAGACATGTCATAAAGGTCAAGCTCTGAAATAAAACATTGATAAGCTGTATTTTGTTACTTTTATTCGTGTATTCAACCATTCTGATACACATTAATTTATTATATCAAGTCCAATTTATATTTGGTTTCGTACTTCCTGGTACAAGAAAAGGTGAAATTTGTTTAACATCACCAAATTTATTTTATCAGATACTACATTATTTGGAGGTACGTGTTAAGTTTATAACTGAATAATTTAATGGAGATAATTTTTGCGTAACCACTTAATATAAAATAAGCTAATTTGTCTCATTAATACTTTTTAAGACACTTTTTAAATATAATAATTTCATATTTTTTATATAACGATTTCCAGTAATATTTTATAAAAGCGAGCACATTATGTTTTCAGTGTTATTTTATTTTCAAATACTAATTATTCTGGTCATTTGGATTTAAGAATCGATCTCATTTAAGTGTGTCTAGTTGAAGGGATCACTATTTTTATTGTTGTTTTAGTAGTAATATATTAAAATTAAAACCACTTAAACGTATAGTTTCCAGTCAGTATATTTAAATATTTAACTGAAACGAAACTATTGAAATTTAAGATGCAATATGAAAATACGAACAACTCCCACACTATACTGTACACTACTCGTAGAGAGCTACAACCAATCCTTTTACATTAGTTTACTTTCAATTGTCCATCGTATTTACAGAATTCTTGGCGTGACTTTATTTTACGAAGGGACGTGTCGTTTATAGATAAAAGTATTGTTCTTCAAATGTGTTAGTTTTGAGCTATTTGCGACGGAGCTTATCTTGTGATCGACACAAAAAAAGCTACGATTAATATTTGAAAATGTAAAAAGAACTTTATTTTCGAAAATATCATAATAAATACTAATAAATACTTGTTTCAGCACTACCATACTGTTCAAAAAAATGATTATTCTTAGAGAAATACAAACAAAATTTAATAAAAAATGTTTAAAGCACGGTCTTGTCGAGCTATGGAGTTTGATTCTACTTCACGATACTAACAAACATTCATTTGCGTCATGAACCGTATCGATTTTATTGTAAAAGTAATAAATAAAGACATTAAATAATAATAATAAACTATGAATACAACATAAATATATAAATTTAATCACGGCCATGTAAATTTTGCTATCAAATTAATACTTATTAAATAAATTATTCCCTGATACTATTTTCTTATAATAGTGCTTTAATTAAACATTAATTAATACTCACAAATCCTTATTCAATGTACAATATCTTTACCATAACAATGAATTTACTATTATTTTAATTATTACTATAATTTATTTTTAAATTTGAAAATAAGTCATATGGTAATACAATATATTTCCCTCATATATTAATAACTTCGAAATACACTATTTTCCTTTATAACCCTGTCAGAGATATATTATAACTCCCTAAAGCCACAGAATAACTTGCCAACAGATATTGTTAATCAAATGAAATCAAAGCTAATCTACTATACATTAGATTTGATCAAGTCACAGCGGATCGATTATCGCCAGGCTGATAAGTTGTGGAACGCATATAACCATTGTAACAAAAACCCTCGTTTTTTCCGTAGCATTTATACATATCTGGAGACCGCTTAGCCAAGCCTTTGAAAATTTCGACGAGTCAAACACCAGAAATTACATTTTCTCCACACGATAATATATTTTTAAACCAGACAAATAAGGATTTTTTTGCAATAAATTAAGTGTTTCTAATTGGTATTATCTTTATATACATAATTGTGTTACAATTTACAGTTAATAATTAAGAATTATTATTATTAATAAACAAATATCAAAAAGCATGTGAAAGATAAAGCTCCAATACTGCTTCATGTTTCTTTACCCTGGTAGCCTTAATTCTAAGTTGGAGAGTGTATTTACTGAAGGACTCATTTCGATAAATAGGGTGTCAAAGTAGACCCTCCTGACACTACCATTTGACGTACACAATTGATCATTAGTATTAATTAAAAGTGGAAAATAAATAGATGTACTTGTATTCTAGTAAACCAAAATATTAATTAATTACTGAAGTTATAAATAATAATAAATAAATACTGAAGTTTGGAAACCTGCCAAATGTTAATTAGGGACTGCCTTTAACATTTGTATTGGGATTTTTGTAAAGAAAATGTCAAATGAATACATAATTGTACTTTATTCATATTTAAGAAATGTAATACAAAATAAACAATGTTAATATTAAGGAATTTAATTTTTATACCAGTGACCAGTCTTGTCTCAAATTATTGACTATTTATCCAAGACCCAAGTTACTCAATGGTTTGGGTGAGAGTCCTCGTTCTCCTACATTAATAAGGGTTCAATATTTTAACATAAAAACAACTAACTAGCGAGCTTCCATTTAATACGCAGATCGGAAAGAGGATTCTTCCTATCCGTTGTTAAACTTACGGATGACTACGAGTATAGTGTGTCATTATGAAGTTTCTGTTATTTCATATACGACGTGAAGAATTAGAATTAGAAAATCATTATTGTGAGTCTACTAACAAATTTTTTCCAAAACAATTATGTTTAAATTTTTTGTCTTTTTGTTTTAGAACTTCCCTTTTTTTAGTTTTTAATCTAAACTCAAAAGTGTATTATTAAATAAATCTTATTATGACATTCAAGCGGTTTATTGGATCGAAATGTGTAAAACTTAAGTTGTTGACTCATTTGCAGGATTGAGATATTATAATGTACATACACATCAAGCATTGGTATATTTTATTTTAAAAAAGCAACTGTTGTGTTTCTGGCTGGCTCTTCTCAGTAGATCAGCATTCTGAAACGGTGGTAGCTTACTCACGAAAAGACTACACTGACCTCTTTTAATATAATAATTGATAATTTAAAAGTGCTTGTAAAGTTCTTGTAATGCCTACTTAAATAAAAATTTTTGAATTTGAATTGGTCTGTTTGTCTCTGTTTTCGTGCGTACTAATATCTGAAACGGTAACGATAACATTTCGGTACAGATGTATTGCGGTAACCTTCATTGAAAATTTTATGTTCGTTTCGATAGGTAAATAAATAAAAGGTTTTGTCCACAAAAAAGGCACCAACTACCTTACCTACCTTAGTTTTACGCTTAATAAAATATTATTAAGAAACTGCTTAATGTCTACAATCTTCTTAAAGATAATTAATATTACTCAAAAAATATTCGGTTCCGGCATTTGAGACCAATCATTATATTTTTTGTTTATTAATAATCACCATATCTTAATTAATGTCATTAATTTTTACAAACCATTATGAGTAATTGTAAAAAGTTTAGTTAAAGTTTTAACCAATCGTCTTAATGTTTTCGGTTAAATTCTACTTAAAAAGAAACGCAGTCACAGTGAATACCTATAAAATGCCTTTAACCCCCTTAAATTTGATTACGTTTTTCCTTTATCTACACATATACACACATCCTACATCATGTACTCGTAGTGAGCTGCAGCCACTCATTCTGCTTTACCTCGCATACGTTTTTCCATTACATTTACAAATCCACATTCATGATTTCTGTGCTAATGGATTGTTCTTAACATTTGTGACTACAGTCGCTAATTAGTTATGAGGTTACTTTATTTAAAATATTGTTAAAAATGTCTCGCTATATCAATTGTATAGTGGTTAATAAGTGGTAGGATAAATAAGTTTAAACATGTATTTAAAAATAAACATTTATAAAATAAGCATAACCTTCCTAAGTTAGAATTTTGCTTCAATTTCTAAGGTATTCGATAGTAATATAAAATATTGTAAGTGTATGCTATGACATGTTGAGCAATAAAATAGTGAGATACTCCATACGTATTCGCTGAAAATAATATTCAACGATATATTGGTGCATACTTTCAATGTTGCTCGAACCCATCACCTGACGGCATCAATCTTTATGCGTTGTAAATTTATGTATTTTGTATTTTTTTAAGTATTGTTATTGTTAATATTTACATAGAACCTTCATTTCAATTGCAATACTGAATTGTAAACAACAAGCAGTGTCCAGTGATTTTAAAATCTATTATTTTCCTTCTAAACCTCTTTCGCCTTTCTTTGTTGTAACTTCTATGCCATAGGGGTTACCTAAAAAATAACACTTATTAGCGATAAGATAGCCGTTTGTACATTTATTATTCTATTTTCTGTTTTGCCTATTACGAATATTATTAATAATTATTGTTTTAATAGTATTTCTTAGATTAAATGTCTATTAGTCTTTCATTCTAGGTATTGATATTAAATTTCTAGTCTAATTCTAAATAAAGCTAATTTTTTTAATTTTTATTCAGATTAAACAATATTGATGTAAAAAAAGGTCAAACCCGTATATATCAACGTATAAAAAGAACACGTCTTTTTATACGTTGATAACGTAATAACGCGGATAAAGTAGTATCCAAACACAACTCCTGCCAATTTAATAAGCTGCTTTTTTTATTATATTTCCAGAATTCGGCCGCAACAGTGTTTAAACAAACAACTCAAGACAAACTAACAAATATCTATCAAATAAATAAATATTATCTGATACGCTATTCAATACCACCAACCTATATAACTTATGCGACTTCGAACTATATTTGTTTCAAGAACTCCGCCTCCAAAGCAATCGTAAGGAACGTTGTTAACTGAATTGTTTTCGACTTTTCCATGCTCTTTACGACGACATCGAGTTTACCCGAACTACAGAGAAAATACATTCCACACTGTGTTGAAGAAATAAGAAATGTTACTTGTTCTTTATGTGAAGTGAAAACTAAAATTATAAAAAAATATTTTTTGTTAATGCTTTTCATTAAACCCATATTAGAATTTAAATTTTTATTTAATAAAGCTAAATTAATATTATTAGTTAGCTAAAAATTTTTAACTAAATAATATTATATTTTGTTTCCAAGCATGCATGTTAACTATAAAAACATTAATCGTCCTATACATATAAATAAAATTGAAGTGTCTGTCTGTTATTCCTAATTAACAGTTTTAAACCAAATATATATGAAAGTATTTACGGTACTAAAGTTAAAAAATTAAAAAAAAAATCTTTTTGTCGCTGTCTGTCTCACTTTCACTGGTGGATAGCTGATGTTATAAGGAGTATAACAGGCTACTTTTATTTCAAAAACATATTCCGCGTGATATATATATATATATATATATATAAATACTTTTATAAGGGTAAATATATAATATTTACCCTTCTGGTACAAACTGTACAAAAGAAACTGTCATATTAAAAATAGTTTTATCAAAATTGTTTAATGATATTCATTTGTAACTTGCGGCAAAGTCGGTTATGATGTGTATGACTTGACGAGACGACACTTGACGAGGCGAGACAACTGAATGACGAGTGATTGCGAGCACACGGATGAAAATTAAGCAGTAAACTTTTTAATGAACGTAAATGTTTCGTTAACGTGACGTAAATAACGACATGATGAAACAGATTGCATTGTACTTATAAATAAATACATCCACTTCAGTCGATGTAAAATAAACTAAATGACTTACTATATGATTTATGTTTTTTGTATTTAACATATTTTTCAGATACCTGTACAATCTAATATTCATCAGGTTATTTTTAATTAATAAGTTAGTTTAAAGAACTAACTTTTTGATAGTAAACAAATAAAATCAAACGTAATCAAAATAAACAGCTAACGATTAAATATGATACTTAGTGACATATTAGGATTTATTTAATACAACCTTAGACATAGGTTTAAACTTTTAGTCATATAAGGCAAATTCTAAAATATTATACTAATGTATTGAACAATAAACTAACTGTATGTAATAAATAACATATTCTATTATGTTTCGAATACAATCAAAATTTTATTTTACGTTTATAATCTAAATAAAGATTAAAGTATTCACCACATGCAAAAATGATTTTAACCAGAGATTAGCTTGCGGCGGCTATCAATTTAAAAAAAATGTGATAATGGCAGTGTTTAATGACGTGGATGTCCCTGCGATCCATTAACACTCGGCGCTTGGAACGGTGGAATAGGGTAATATAAAATATAAACACAAACCCACCGCTGAGGGATAATGTTATGGTATTACGAGTATCAGTACCACTTTTTTAACCTCCGAGTATTGAAATATAAGAGCATATCATAAACAATTTTCTCGTGTTCTGTTGTTCATTACTTCAGAAAACATTCAAAATGCCTACGTTTATCAAATTACCTATTCCAGATCGGTCAAAATTAAGTTAAAATTAGCCATATTATGTATTTTATAATATTTCAGAATCATAATTACAAAAAAAAAATATGAACAAAATTTTAACCTTATGGAATAACTCTATCTATCTACTGCCATCTATTAGGAACCTTTGGAACTTTTAACAACGATTTTAACTTTGCATTATTTAATAGTGTTGTTAAGATGTCTCGGTTGAATTCAATATTTATAATTGTTATATATATATTATAGCCCGGTAAATTAATTTAAAAATATATATAGAGAAGATAAAAGGAAGTAGACTTTATCAATGTCACTGGTTTGTAAGTATTCAAGTTTAATACAGTTGAATTATTTATACGATAGAAATAAAATACTCTCGTATACTACATATAAATTTCCAATACAATAACTTTTGCAAAGAGATATCTATAAAAATAAAAGAGAAGAGAGAATATAAAAGAAAGTATTCTGTATCGATTTCTCCGGGACACTAACACCCTACCCACGGACGAACGTAACCACTCGTTTATGTAGGAGAAAACCAACTGGTGCTATGTGACCTATTTTTCAATTTGTTTACCTTTGTCCTATTTTTTATCTAATTTTAAAACTGAAAGTTCTATTTTTCAAATTGCTTTTCTGATTTTAACTATCAATAACAGAATTACAAAGTCATAGTATTAATTATTATATATTATTGTGTAATGTTACTCTACTGCTCTATTAAATTATATTAATTATAAATATTTGATAGATTTATAATTATAATATATAAGTATGTTTATTCGAAACTCTTTATGTAGTTGGAAATTGTTATTGATTATATTTGAGAACGGCAACTTCTCCTACAGCTTTTATTGTCCGTAATATATAATGTGCCCATAATTTTGTTTTCTTATTATCAGATTCTTTTATGTACTCTTATTATATACAATTTAATTTTAAAAAACTCCACAAAAAATACAGTTTACGTCAACACTTCAAAAGATGGCGTACAACAGCTCTAGAGTGATTTCTTAGAGATGTTTGATACAGAATTTCATTTTTTTAAATACTACTATGTGTTTACTAGAGACGGCTGGACGACAAAGCTTTAAAATATCATTTAAAAGTTCATGAATTCACGTTTAGGCAAAAAATAATATCGTTATTTATTTGTTTACCGAACTGGAATATAATAAACTATTTATATTAATATTGTAATCAAAATTTCCATGACAAGAGTAAATTTATCTTTTACTATATTATCTTGTTATACGCAGCTATTAAGTTCTTTTTCCCTAAATGTGGCGTCAATTTGGTTGGTGTCAAAGGTTAC
Source organism: Melinaea menophilus ssp. n. AW-2005 (assembly GCA_918358695.1). Taxonomy (NCBI): domain Eukaryota; kingdom Metazoa; phylum Arthropoda; class Insecta; order Lepidoptera; family Nymphalidae; genus Melinaea; species Melinaea menophilus. The sequence goes on from OU911042.1 coordinate 29,907,095, forward strand.
TAAGTTGCATGCCAGCGATGCCGTCTCTAGTATGTGAATGCACAAAACTACAAATTAATTATTCGTACTTATTTAAAAAAATATATTTAATACACTTACATTTTCTGCATAATTCAAGATGAGCCGAAGAAGGTAGTTAGGGAGATTTCTGTTTCAATGAGAAAATAAAACACCAGCGTCTGAGATCAGGAACTAATGAGTTCCTAAGAAATAGGCAGCTTTCCTTAAAATAATAAGTATTTTAATATCAGTAGGCCCTTTATTTAATACTCTAATACCTACATCCTCAAATTCAGGTTTTCTTTAGACTTATCGTAATAAAGGTAAAATATATAAGTTTTGCATTTATTCAGAGATCCCATAACTGCTTGTACAGAAATAATTCAATTGCTGTATATGTATAAAGTATTATGTGTATAGGAAAAGCCTCGTACTGTCATTTATATCATAATATTCATTAATGTTAAACTTTACACAGTTTCCTCTGATTATTATATCTGCTATAACCCGGGCTAATGCTAATCGGAGATATCCAAAAAAAAGCTATAAATGTTAAGTTTTAGATAAAAAACATTTTATTCGATAGGCCTCTCTGAAGTTACTTCTAAGTCGAGTTTGCAGAAAATGTGTTCTGTTTTAGAAAGGCTAATAAATTCGGCGGGTAATTAATGAATACGTTACTTTATTTCGGCCCAGTCATTATTCGCTCTTGATATGTGTTTTCCGTTACATGTTATCTGTCACATATAATGTTTGAAGAAAATGACCAAATAGCAATTATTGTATCAATTAAAGCCATAACTGTAATACATAAAGCATATTTTACGTACTTTACATCGTTTTTTATCGTCTATCTTTCTTTCTTCTACTAGACTGTCTTCTATCTTAGCTTTCTTCGACTGTAGGAAGTTTCTTGATCGATTTTTTATCAAAGCAATAACAATCTTATATAGTCATTCCCTCGGACGTAGAAGCCTTGCGATTGGCTTATTGAATTTGTACTCGCGATAGATATCTTCGTAAAATATATAAATTGGGTATGGAAATATTGCAATGTTACTTAAATTTTTACTTATATGTATGATGGCAGAGAGGTTATGCAATTCTTAGTCGAATATTATTGTTCTTATAAATAATATAAAAATTTGTTATAAGTTAAAGCAGAACAAGCTTTAAAATAAAATAGTTTCAGCCCTAATGTATTTTAATTTCGAAATTAAGTGATTTAGAAAATATGCTAGTCAATAAAATTAATGAGTAATTTTTTTATTAAAATCTTTTTACAAGTAACAAATTATTAAATATAAATCATGTTTCAAAAGAACAAATCTTACGAAGGCTTTTCCTTCAGTAACACAAAAATATGAAAGAATGATAAAGTATTTTGATCTTTTAATTATTAATATTATGACTAATTGTTTTTCGTCTCAAAATTAATAAATTCTTTTTTGTTATCACATATTTTTGTAATATAAAAAGTGAACCTCTCAAAGACTCTACCAGTATGAGTTTTTGAATATTATTTGAACCCGCGGAAAGGAATTTCTAATCTACTTTATTGCTTCAAATATAAAATTGCATACGATTCCGATATTCAAAATATTTGTACAGGATTCAAATAACGAAACTTTTTCTACATATTTTACTTTTATACATGACAAGTTAAATCGCCCCTACTTGGTGACATAGTAATTTCTGAAATATGTTTTTTTTATTTCGACAAATCATGTTTTGTACATGTATTTAATTATATTTTTATTAATTGCAAATAATATTATATATAAATCTCAAAGGTTGATGGCCAGATGAATCACTTTATTTAAAATTAATCGAATATTATTTATTTCTTTTTATAGAACTGACTTTTCGAAAAATATCTAATTAAATATATTTTTCGAAAAGATAAAATTAGAACACATACATGAGAACTTCTTTCCAAAAATGTAAGTACAAAAACATATTGAAAAAAGAACGCAACTAACTGATATTGACTAAATTTAATATTCAGAATATTAAATTTTGTACTCTTACTACCATTGTAATCGTAAAATAGTTAAACTTTTAAATATATCTATCATGTATGTACTCGTATATGAAAAAAAACATTTAATTTTGAAAATAGTTCAGTTTGAAATACATAAGAAAATAATATATTTTCCGAGTCCCATAACGTTATTTTCATAACGATTACATAGGAAATAGGATTTACTCATTATCTATAAGCGATTGCTAAAAAGTAATCCTTGCTTTAAAGAACAACTACCTAATATTTGATTCAGTAGTAATGACGTCATTTTTATCATCCTTTTCTCGACGCTGATATATATTTTATTCGGTAGAAATTTTCATCATAGTAACAATAATCCTATAGACCTTAATTCACTCGGGCGTTAAGACCGAATCTCTGGTTTATAAAATTTGTACGAACCCGTACGTATTTTTATCGAAATTTGATATCCAAAATAGAGAATACAAAAATAATTTTAAGCCCTTATGACATATTGAGAAATTCCCAGAGGAGTTTTAAGACCCCTTTTCAAGAGACGATTTGCTACTTACTATGGCATCCCCAAATACTATTAAAGTCAGCAGCAAGCGAACACCAATAAAAATGTAAAAAATGGGCACTAAAAGAGTTATTAATTTATTAATTTATTTATATTCTTTATTGCACACCATACATATCATAAAAACAGGTAAAAAAAATATAACAATAAAAAAAATAAAATTGTAAGCGATGGAGATACAAAAGGCGGTCTTATCGCCTATAGGCGATTTCTTCCAGACAACCGATATTAGTGTTATACTCTTATGATTTAATGAAACAGTAGGTGGCGTAAATATATAGAAATAAATAAACCTACTTAAAATAACTACACTCGAATGCATAGACGTATTACATAAATAAAATTATTAACAATATATATTAAGGTATAAACTAAACAATATCTATAATATACATACACGATAATTGTCGTCCTAGCTATCTTTGGACAGAAAGTAGTCCTTAACAGATTTTTTGAAAACTAATAATGATTTTGATTTCCGAATATTAAGAGGAAGGTCATTCCACAATTTAATGGAATGAACCGTAAAAGATTGTTATAAAATTTGGTGCGATGTACAGGCATTCTGATAAGTAAAGAGTGTGATGATCGTACTTCAGCTGGCGCTCCTAAAAACTTAAAGTTTTCCTTCAAGTATGTAGGTGTTTTTGGGTGAAATAGTACACAGTACAGTAGGGAAAGAGCGTGTGAATCCCGGCGATAGCGTATAGGGAGCCACTTGAGTTTTTGTCGAAATTCGGAAATATGGTCATATTTGCGTAAACCAAATATAAACCGTATAGCATTATTTTGGAGTCGCTCAAGCTTATTTAAATGGTCCTCGGTTAAATTTAGATAACTTGCATCAGCATAATCTAAAATAGAGAGAAGAAGGGAGTGGACTAACATAATTTTGATAGGAATTGGAAGAAAATACCGTAATCGTATTAGAGCACTCATGGCCGCAAACGGTTTTTTACTGAGTTCTTTGATTTGCGTATTCCAAGACAGGTTCTGATCCAAATAAATGCCAAGATTTTTAACATTTGAGCAATATGGTATAGTAACATTGTTGTATACAATAGGAGGTACGTTTTGCCAATCAACCCTTGCAATCATTCGTGGGCTACCAATAATGATGGCCTGAGATTTTGCAGGATTAACTTTCAAGCCGTACCGCCTACTCCATTTATAAATAGCGCTCAGGTCCTTATTTATTAGTGAAATAACGGAAAATACATTTTCGAGTTGTGAGTGGCGATATATTTGTACATCATCTGCATACATGTGATAGAGAGAAGTGATATGCTCAGAGATAGAATTCATGAAAATTGCGAATAGTAGAGGAGATAACACGCCGCCTTGGGGCACCCCTGCCGAGACACCACACCAGGACGAGAGGGTCATACCATTCCAAGTGCGCTGTCGACGGCCAGTGAGGTAACTCCGAAACCAGTCTGTCACTGATGGAGATATGTTAATAGAACGCAGCAATGCTAGTAAAATGTCATAATCAACAGTATTAAAGACATTGCTAAAGTCTAGCAATGTTAATACTGTCAACTGTTTATTATCCATTGCCAACCGTATGTCATCCGTGACTTTGCCCAGCGCAGTAACCGTACTATGACCGGGACGAAATCCGGATTGAAAGGGGTTAAGAAGGAGATTTTTATTAAGGAATAGGTTTAACTGTTCATAAACTAATTTTTCAAGGATTTTAGAGAGGAAGGGTAGAATGGAGATAGGACGAAAGTCGCTGAATATCACGGGTTTGGCTTTTTTAGGAATGGGAGTTATTTGGGCCTGTTTCCAAGCTTCAGGAAATTTATTAATAGAGATGGAATGATTTAGGATATGGGTTAATATGGGGGAAATGATATCTAGGATAGGAACGATCATATTCCGGCTGACGCTGTCTGCCCCAATAGAATTCGAGGAAATGGACAGCACGTTCTTCTTAACATCACATTCAGTGAAAGGACAGACGGCGGAAAATCAGGAGTTGGAAGAGATGAAAGGGACTTAAGTGTGCAATCTTTATCATAATTGTCAATTGCTTCTGATGATGAAAAATGTTTGTTAAGAAGGTCAATATCAATATTGATAGAAGATGTTTGGGGTGATTTACCAACTCCTAACGATTCAAAAAATTTCCAAGTTCTTGCAGTGTTGCCGTTTTCGATAGACTTGTGGATGTGGCGTCGTAGTGCATCTCTACACGATGTATTGCAGCGATTTCAGGCTCGGTTGTAATTAGCGCGATTGGTTTCAGTATCGCTCAATTTAAATTTATGTTTAGCAGCGTTTTTTTTTAATTGCCAAATACTAATAAATATCTGAGGACTCGTATATTTCTTATTGAAACTATATTCATATTTTTAATATTAAGGCGTCAGATTATATCAATGGTAAAAATAAATAACCTACCGATAAATATAATTAAATTATTATTTGCTATGTGATTAAAATATTTACGGAGCAAAACAAGTTCATTTAATTTAAGTACATTTTGTAAAGTTATTAAAAAGTACGATACAATAGCTTTAGTCGATTTTTTCTTTTTTCTGTTTAAATATCAAAAAACTTTTTAAAAATTATTAAATATCTGTTTGTAAAAGTGCCATAGAAAAATAACCGGAATGACAGATTTGATGAAAATTTAGAAATTTAAATAAAAGTTAAGAGAATGATTTAGTTTTTTAGATTTTAGTTTAGCTACTAGAATTGACTACCGACTTCGTTATTAAAACTGATCATAAAATATTGTTATGGATAGTATTATTACAATTATTATCATTGACTTGAGTTTTTTGAACACATACCTTGCAAAGATTTTAATATCTGTTTTCGATTTAAATTTTAATTACATTCCGTCGATATTATATTTTTATAGATTTATGATGCTTCGAATTGTAAAATATTTTATTTCATTAATCTATTATTGATTTTAAATTTTTAGTTTTTTAAATAATTATTGTTTAAAAATTAACAATCTTATTTATAACATAGGCAATTTTAACATTTCCGTTACATTAGTTTACGGAATGACAGACGCGCCGTGAATGACCACGGGCCACGAGCCATTAACCTGATTGCAGCACAAACCTATTCTTCGTCTAATGTACAACTTTACAATTATATTTCATTTATTAAAGTGCTGTTATTAATTTGTTATAATATTTATTTTTTAGAGCTCCAAGCGTTCTTTCTTTCGCAGAAAGTACAGTTAAGTAGGTTTATTACATTGATACATATTTCCACTAAATTCTGAAATATTTTATAATATACTAATAAAATAAAAACACATATAACCGCTCACTAATGGTCTAAATCATAGATTACAAACTCAATGTACAGTACGGTTATTGAAACTGGTAACAAAAAAAAAAAGATATTTATATATATATATATATATATATATATCTAATTTTTTAGTTCAAAACTGAAATTGGATCATTACTGATGCCATAACTAGGCAATTAAAATGGCAGACCATTATATTAAATATATAATTATACAAAAAACCAAGCATTGTTGTTGTGTTATATTGTTGTATTATAAGTATGGAAATTACCGTTGGTAAAAATTAATTTACAATATTACACACAAAAAAGAGTAAAATGCTTCAAACCGTTTCCAGTTAATTCAGTAAAAGACATAAAGAGAATAAATGAGTCCGAATATAAAGGATTAATTCTCGTTTTGAACCTTCATTATAATTAATGATCATATTTTTGCTAAACTATGTTTACATTTTGTATTAATATGTACAGACATCTTAATACACGAACTGCTTTAATTCCAAGTATCAATATCTCATAACATACGTGACTGAGTGAAATGATTTTCTACATATTCTATTTGCATACTCAATCATATCAGCGTATCAGAATCAATCAATACTTATTTTATTTCATCATACATTCCATATAATTTTATTTTAACATTATGCATTTTATTTAGGTTAAGATCTATTTCATGACAAACATTTAAAAATATTTAAGTATGTTAAAAATAAGTTAAGCAATATTATAATAGTAGATGCTATAATATTTTATAACGAGAGTCTATTTTAGCTCTTCAGCGGTAAGGTTGCGCTCATATTTTAATGCATTTAAAAGTGCCGAATATATATTTTCATATAAAAGCGCCGAGGATTTAATGGATCGTTTGGAAAAACCTCCGCCATTCAACCCTGTCTATGTTCAATATTAAATTGATGGTCGCTGCAGGTCAACCTCTGATTAGAAGCGGATTTAGCTTTAGTAAATATTTATCATTTATCAATATGCTATAAAATTTGATGTGTATACCTATACAATAACTTTTATTTAGACCATATAATTTTGTTTTGGACTATTTTGAATATATTTCGTTGTCTGTAGATTTTATTTAAAATATCTTTATAATATATGTATATATAATAGCCATGTGTTCGGTTTATTCTATCTGCATATTATATACCAGTGTCGATATGATAATGTATAAAACGGGCGATTATACATTTCGCTGGAAACAAAAATAATTTTCATGCATATTATGCCCGAAATTTGGGCGTCTTTGTTCCAAATGAAACACTTTACAACACTGAATATACTATAACATAATAACACTGGAAAGTACTTCACATTTCAAAATATTGTTCACATTAAAAACTATGTAAACCCTTTGTTTTTGCCAGGATATATACGAGTACATCCGTATCCAAAGTACATACTTTAATGAGTTTACTGCGAACCAATGTTTACTGTTGTTGTACACAAAATCATATTGACCACATTACTGGTTATAATAATGAATTCAAATATTTAATGTTTTTGCTGACATTTTTATAAACCTGCCTATGACCGGCTTCTTGAAGTACAATAAGACGGTGCTACTTTAATCTTATGGCATTTTATGAAAAAATAGTTACATAATAAAATATAAGAATGTGAACCAAGTAGTTTCCGTCCTAAATGATCTATTCGTTCCACAGTACTTGAAATCTAAATTACTATTTCAAGTATTATTTAGTGAATGGATCATTTGTGATGGAAAACAGCTATCATGCGATTATTAAATATATTCGTTTGAAATTTAAACTTAAAATGGCTTTAGTAATGCCAGGGTAACACACATCGACATAGTCCGAATGGAGATGTGGATGTTCCAGCCGATTGTATAATCGTCTAATTCTAAGACTTTAAACCGATGGTATACATGGTGTATTAATATTGTTATATTTAACCAATGGATCATTGCTGTATACTTATCAAACATCATTTATTTCTCATTGTTATTGCTTGTAATTTTTGGGTAGACCTCGAAGAATTCGGTCTGCCCATTCATTTGTCCCCTACTTTCGAATTTTGGAAAAATTTCTTCACAGGAGGTCTTCTTATGACCCCCTGAGTCCGCAATGACCATTGGTCAAAATGTTTATATATATATGTTAGGCCCGAAGACCGAAAACGCTCAGTGGACGGAAAAAACGACCACATCGCGTTCTGGCTGCCTTCAAATGCACAGAACGCGTTCTGGCTACTTTTAAACGCTCGCAACGCGTTTTGGTAATTGTCGAACGGCCAGAACGCGTTTTGTCATTTGTCAAGCGCTCAGAACGCATTCTTGATATTTTACTCGTGTTACTTATCACTCTCTACCTGCGTTCAATAAAATTCAATTTTGTACCAATGAAACAAATGAATTTTTATTGATATTCAACAAGTCTTAAATTTATTATCTGTTGGGTAAATTACCAATTATATTATTAAATTATTGTTTTTCAATTCTCGGAAGAAATTCTTGCCACTTTTACACTTTTATTGTAAAGCTCATAAAATGTGAATGAATAAATTTAAAAAGAAAAGTTTTATTAACATTTTCTGATGTGAGATTCTGTCAACATATGCTTAACAATAGGCCTTTTGTTACTGACTGCAGTAATAAATTTTATTGGTCGCTCGCTGGCTTGACGCACCTGCCAATAAGGATTCATTCATTGAGAACTTTATTGATTCTTTGTAATTTTTATGGTATTTTCGGTGAATTTAGAACAATGCACGTACCGATGACTATATACGATTATAAATTAAATGATTTTAAAGAAGTACAGATTTTGAACTTTTTCTCCATTTACTATCAATATGACACTTTTGTCTGGGGATTAACGTTTCGAGAATATTTCCATAGAATTGCATGTTATAAAACCTAGAAGAGGGAGGGGGGAAAGTGTAGTCCTTTGGGTATATAACAACAATCTTGAGTTAATGAAAAATCAGTACAGTTTTTGTCAGTAAAGTGACAAGATCATTTAGTCGTTGACTAAGCAACTTATCAAAGTCGTTTTAAACGTTACCCTTCCGTTAAAATGTCTGATAAATCAGCGAAAGAAATTTTCGAGGAGAAAGTAAAAACAATTATTGAAAATTGTGACGATAGATCAATATTGCTATCTCAGGAAAAGTACAAATCACTTTTAAAAGAAGTTCAACATGCCCAAATGGCGCGCAAAAATCAGGAGTCTTTGACTTCGAAAGACTATAGACGGCTTAAACGTTTCGATATCATGAAGATAAGCGAGACGGAAAAATTAATCAAGAAGCGATCCGTTGACAGTGCACCGATTATTTACTATTGCAGTTCAAACGAGTTGTATGACGCATTAAAAAAAGCTCATGTCGACACTGGTCACAAAAGGACTAGAGGTAAAAAAATAAAGCAAAAACAGTAATAAAATTGAAATGTAAAGCACGCATAATTGAATGAAAAATTCTATTTGTTGTAGTTATGGAAGCTGAACTCAGAAAGAAGTATTGCAACATTACCAGAGAAGTTATCGATGTTTTCTTGTCAACCTGTGAACAATGCCAATTGAAAAAAAAGATGCCGAAAAAAGGATTAGTTGTTCGCCCGATTCTTTCAAATTACATGAATTGCCGTTGCCAAGTTGATCTTATAGATATGCAGTCGGAACAAGATGGCCCTTTCCGCTTCATCATGAATTACCAAGACCACCTGACTAAATTTACACTTCTACGTCCACTCAAAACCAAAACGGCTGAGGAAGTAGCTTATCACCTCGTTGACATTTTTTGCATGTTTGGGGCGCCATTTATACTTCAAAGTGACAATGGCCGAGAATTTTCGAACAAGATCATACAAAACTTGACTGAATTATGGCCTGGAATGAAACTCGTCCATGGAAAACCACGACATTCCCAAAGTCAAGGATCCGTGGAAAGGTCGAATCAAGATGTACGTGACATGCTGGTATCTTGGATGGCTGACAACAAAACAAAAACTTGGTCTGAGGGGTTGCGCTTTATTCAAAGTAAAAAAAATCGTTCTCTCTACGTTGGAATCAAAATGAGTCCTTACGAAGCCATGTTTGGAAGCCCGCAAAAAGTTGGACTTGCCGATTCTCCTTTGACCGAAGACGTTTATTCGCGAATCGAAACTGAAGAAGAGCTCGAAGAACTGTTGAAAAATATAGATCAGGACAATGGTACATCTTTATTTTTATAACGAAAATGATGATTGTTATTATTCTTATTAGTATTATTATTATTATTATTATTATCATTGTAGAACTTCCGCCATTAGACGACATTGAGGATTGCAGTGAGGACAAGGAAAACGTCGAAGACTCAAATAAAGTGAACTGTATAATCTGCGAGAAAGAATCTTCAAGAGCGCACAAATGTTCGGAATGTCACAACTTTGTCCATGCGATTTGTGGGAAGACAACAAGTGAAGGGTTCGGAAAAGCAGTTATTTGCAACATTTGTGTTAGAAAAAGTTCTATTCAAAATGGACAAGGCAATGCGAAAAAGAATTTGCGAAAACAAGCGGATAAAATGTTAGCATTGTCCAATTCGAAATTTCCCCCAGCTGAAATCGGAACTAGTGTCGTAGTAAGAGTCCCCGATGTTGATCGCGGACGATTAGCTCCCAGAAACGTGCTAGCAGTTGTCACTCAGGTCGAATCTTCCGGTCTTTACAAACTTGGTACGAAAAATGGTACTCTCGAACGTCTATATGCTCGCAATGAATTTACAATCGCCGACAGTAATTTCATTGACCAAACTGAGGTATCTGCAGAAAAAACTATTTCCTTACGATCAGCTTCGGCTTTATCTTCGGGAAGCAAACAAGGCTTTGTTTTTTGTAATTGCAAACGATTCTGTACTGATAAGAAATGCAAATGTCGAAATTTGAATGTAAAATGTAATTCGAAATGTCATTCAAGCAGTTCTTGTAAAAATAAGTAATGTACTGACTTATGTAATCGAAAGTTGAAAAATACTGAGCAATAAATTGATTTATACTAACTAAAAAGACGGTCGAGCAATAATTTTTCCTATATTATTTCATTCATTCAAATTTTATGAGCAATAAAAGTGTAAAAGTGAACAGATAATAAATTTAAGACTTGTTGAATATCAATAAAAATTCATTTGTTTTATTGGTACAAAATTGAATTTTATTGAACGCAGGTAGAGAGTGATAAGTAACACGAGTAAAATATCAAGAATGCGTTCTGAGCGCTTGACAAATGACAAAACGCGTTCTGGCCGTTCGACAATTACCAAAACGCGTTGCGAGCGTTTAAAAGTAGCCAGAACGCGTTCTGTGCATTTGAACAAGCAGAGAAAACGGTAGCATTGTCCAATTTAAAATTTCCACCAGCTGAAATCGGAACTATTGTTGTCGTAAGAGTGCCCGATGTTGATCGCGGACGATTAGCTCCCAGAAACGTGCTAGCAGTTGTCACTCAGGTTGAATGGTCTTTACAAATTAGGTACAAAAAATGGTACTCTCGAACGTCTTTAGGTTCGCAATGAATTTACAATTGCCGACAGTAATTTTGTTAAAAAAAGTGAGGTATCCGCTGAAAAAACTATTTCTTTACGATCAGCTTCAACTCTATCTTCAGAAAGCAAACAAGGTTTTGTTTATTGTAAGTGTAAACGACATTGTACTGATGAGAAATGCACTTATTGAAATTTGAATGTAAAATGTATTTCGAAATGTCATTGAAGCAGTATTTGTAAAAATAAGTAATGTTCTGATGTTATAAAAAGTTCGAAAAACATAATTCTTTTGTATTGTAATTGTACTCGTAGAGGGTTCAATTATTTAAAATTAACTGAAAAGATCATAAATATAAGTATATTTCGTACTTCGAAATAACTTGTGTGTAGAACAATAATCAAAATTCATTTGTTTTATAAGTACAAAATGAATCTTATTATACGCAGGTAAAGAGTGGCACATAATACGACTCAAACATTGAGATCGCGTTCTGAACGCTTGACGAATGACAAAACGCGTTCTGGCCGTTAGACAATTACCAGAACGCGTTGCGAGCGTTTAATAGCAGCCAAAACGCGTTCTGCGCATTTGAAGACAGCCAGAATGCGTTGTGGCCGTTTTTTCCGTCCACTGAGCGTTTTCGGTCTTTGGGCCTAACATATATATATATGCGTGCGTGCGTCCAGATTCGACTTTTGTCAGCACGATAGCGGCCGCAGTTTCGCTCGGATCGCTTTGAAACTTTGCACAGAAATCAACCATCCAAAAATGAAGGTCAAGTTCGTTAACCAGAGAAATCCGGCCACAGGGGGCGCTAGGGCCACGGGAAAAAAAAAAAAACACTTTTAGCTTGAAAATTTAAGGTAGGTAAAACCACGTTAACTTTTTTTCTGGTAACATTCCCTCGTCTCAAATATTTTTAATAGAAAGGTTATTTTTTACTCTAAATTTAAGTACCAAAAATATTTCCAAAAAGATACCTTTTCCGAGAAAAAAAATTAAAACCGCTTTTTGCTTGAAAATGTTTGATGTAAACAATGTTCTTAGGTAGTGAGTTATATTTTAAACGAGTTACACACGAGGTCTAGCCAAGCGTGTCCCCCTGCGGGCACGGATTTTTATTTTAGATTGTCATTAATTTTAATTTTAATTATTTAATTAGCCTCTCCCTCTGATCCGCTCCGCCAGGAGAGGCTGGGAAGAAGGAGGCGGGACTACGCCCGCCGCTTCCTCTCCCAGCCGTAGGCCTTGGTGAGAGGGGGGGGTGACCCCTCCCACCTGCCAGGCCTACGCCGTGAGGGTGTCCTAAGTTGCTCGGGGCACCCTGGCACCGGCGGTAACCGCCGGGGCGGCACGGTGAGTGCTAACGCGATCCCGTGTCGTCCCATTAAGGCGTTGAGGGCAACCGTTGGTTTTTTAGTGGGTAGCCTTAAAAATGGCGGCGTCCTCTATGCCGCCAGGTAGTCCCACATAACCCTCCGGCCATCACCTCCTGGCCGGCGGGTATCCGTAACGGATTTTTCCTAAGCAAAAAAAAAAAAAAAATAAAATTGTTTTTTTAAGGTGATTCTTTCTGCTGTTTACGTCGGTATTTCAAAAGGCCGTTTTCAGGACCCCGATGGTTGTGTCGTTTTTGAGTTTTTCGGTGTTTTTGTTTTTCTTTTCGTGGTTTTCCTTTCTTTGTGTGAGTCCTTTCTTTTTCTGTGTGTTTGTTGCCTTTTTTAAGGCTTTTGTGTGTTCGCTGACACCTCTGTGGTTCGGACATCATACGATACCACGAGGTCGAAGGCTCGCGCAAGCGACCCTTAAGCGGGGTTGTTGAGGTCACCAGTGGCGCGTCCGATAGCGACTCCGAGTTCAGTGTTGCATTTGGAAAATGCAACACTGCTCGTCGTGGAAGCGTCACTGCGAGCTCTCGAGGGACTGGCCTCTCTCGGGCGAAGGCCGATTTACGGGCCCTTGCTCTCGAAGCCGAGGATGCGGAGATGGAGAAGGCGCTGGCAGCACGGGCTTCACGCAAGCAGGCGCCCTCATCCGGCAATGCGACGTGCTCCGATTAGGAGGGTCTACAAGGCGGTTCTCGTAGGCCTGACCCCGATGCCCTCGGGGCTGAGGAGTTAAGACCCTTGGAGGGCAAAAGCGCTGCTTCCATACTGGAAGTCTGCCGTAAGTCTGGCAACCTTAAGGGCACCATGATTAAGGCCCTTAAGGAAGCCTCGCGGGACTTAATGGAGGTGTTGGATACGCTCGTCAACCGTACTGAGGCTGACGAGACCGGCAATTTGAGGGCTGCAAACTCCCGCCTGATGCGAGAGGTGGAGGTCTTAAAGGCTGAAATTAAAGCTTACAGGCGGGAGTTTGTGGAGCTAAAAACGTCGGCAGCGAAATCCTCGGCCGCTGCCGCTGTCGCTGCCGTAGCCGCGCCCGCTCTGGACGCGGACTTCATTGAGGAATTGAGGCGCTCCATTGTGTCCTCGGTGGGGGTGATGGTGAACGCCCGGTTCGCCAACATCGAGGAGCGCCTCCTCCCTGAGAGGGTCATGCGTCCGCCCTTGGCAGCGAATCGTAGGGTTAATGCGGCAGCAAATGCCGACGCTCGGCCGCCGAGGTCTGCAGGCGCGACGACGCGAGCTGCGTCGGCTAAAGCGCCGACAACTGCTCCGGCAGCAGCAGCAGCAGCCCGAGGCGGCAGCTAAGGGGTCACCTATGCCTAGCTCCTCGAGCGCGCCTCCGAGAAGGTAGATCTCGAGGACGGGCTAAAGATCCGGAGGTCGGCCACCGGGGCTAGGCTTCTGGAGCTGCCTAAGGCGGCTCCAGAAAAAGCCGAAAAATTGGCGGCCAACCTCCGGACTGTTTTAGACGGAGTGGCAGATGTCGTCTGACCCGTGAAGAGGGTCATGGTAAAGGTCAGAGGTCTGGACGACTCTTCCACAAAAGAAAAAGTGGTGGCGGCGATTTGCCGCGTCACCAATTGCCCTAGTGAATCCCTCCGAGTTGGAGAGATTCGCTGGGGCAACGGGGCTATGGGCTTTGTATTCGCTCGTTGCCCCGTTGACGCAGCAAAGTCACTTATTGACGCGGGGAGGCTCCTGGTGGGCTGGAGCTCAGCCAGGGTCAAGCTCCTCGAAAAGCGCCCGATGAAGTGCTTCCGGTGCCAGGAGCCGGGGCACACACGGGCGCTCTGCCCATCAGAGGTGGTCCGAAGTGAGGTGTGTTTCCGGTGCGGCTTGTCAGGGCATACCCGTGACAGCTGCACCGGAGTTCTTCGGTATGCCGTCTGCGCAGACCTAGGTCTCCGGCAAAGCTCCCCGGATGAAAGGTAAGGCAGCTGGTCTCTCCCCAGCTGCCCCAAGAGGTGCGCGTCAGCAGACGCCTGTGGAAGCCATGTCGTCATGAATAGACGACAACATGGCTTCCTCCAGTCGAATCTGAACCACTCCGCCAGGGACCAGGATCTCTTCATCCAGACCATGGCGGAGTGGGACATCAGCGTTGCGGTGGACTGTGAGCCCTACTATGTCCCCCCTAATTTTCAACTGGGCGGGGGACACTAGCGGTTCCGTGGCTGTGGTTGCGGGTTCTGGTCCGGGTCCCCCTTTCTCCACCTTGGAGAGTGGCCCGGGTTTAGTTGTGGCGCGGTGGGGGGAGTATGTCGTCATCATCGCGTACTTCTCCCCCAATCGTCGACTGGCGGAGTTCGAGACTTTCCTCGACTCCGTCAGTGCGGTGATTGGCAGACAGGCGTCGGGGAAGGTCATCTTCCTCCGCCAGGCCAAATCCGCGGCCTGGGGGAACCACGCCACGTACGCCAGGGGTAGGGCCGTCCAGGCCTGGACGCTCCTCTCCGGTCTGTCCCTCCTCAATAGAGGGACCAATGCGACCTGCGTGCGACAGCAAGGGAGCTCCGTGGCGGACGTTTCGTTCGCCACCCCAGCTGTCGCTCGCACGGTCGTCGACTGGAGAGCCGAGACGGAGGTGGAGACTTTATCGGACCATCTTTTTGTCCGATTTGAGATCTCCACCTTCAGGCCGGACCAGGCCGGGCCACTACGGGAGGGGAGTTCAGGTCCTCGTTGGGCACATAAACGTTTGGATCGGGAAATGGCCAAGGAGGCAGCCACCGTTCAGGTCTGGGCCTTTCCCGATCCGCCCAAAGAGGAAACCGACGTGGAGGTGCTGGCTGGCCGCATGCGCGAGGTCCTATTACGGGTCTGCGATGCGGCCATGCCGAGGGTGGGGTCTCGGCCCCGACGCAGAGAAGTGTACTTGTGGTCGTCTGAAATAGCCGAACTTCGGACGGCCTGTTGCAGGGCTCGGAGGGCCTTCGTCCGGTGTCGCCGTCGTCACGGCTTCGACCCGGACCTTGAGGCCCAGCTGCGGAGTCGTTATCGCGAAGTGGAGTCGACTCTGCGGCTGGCGATTCGGAAGGCGTAGGACCTGGCTCGGGAGGAGATCCTGGCAGGTCTCGATAGGGAGCCATGGGGGCGCCCGTATCGGGTGGCGCGGAACAAACTCCACGCCGCTTGCGCTCCGGTCATGGAGTCCCTTCAGCCGGATCTCCTCGATCGGCTGGTGGGGGACCAATTTCCTGAATCCACCGGGCACTCGCCTCCTGTGATGGCCCCCTTTTCTTCCAGTGGAGGGGTGGGTTCTGTCCTGGACATCACAGAGGCCGAGCTGGAGGTCGCTATGAGTCGTCTCCGAGCCTGCAGTACTGCGCCGGGGCCGGACGGTATTCCGGGGCGAGTTCTATTCCTCGCCCTGGAAGACCTGGGGGCAGACTTCGGGAACTGTTTAACCTTTGTTTGCGCACTGGACAGTTCCCGAAGGCCTGGAAAGGGGGCAGATTGTGCCTGTTGCGGAAGGAGGGTCGTTCTGTCGACTCCCCTTCTGCATACAGGCCAATCGTGCTGCTGGACGAGACGGGTAAACTCTTCGAGAGAATTCTCTCTGCCCGTCTCGTTCAACACCTCGAGGAGGTGGGGCCGGGTCTCTCAGATGCCCAGTTCGGCTTCAGGGCGGGTCGATCGACGATCGACGCCCTGAGGGCTCTGAAAGACCTGACCCAAGAGGCAACTCGCGAGGGGGACGTGGTCCTGGCGGTGTCGCTGGACGTCGCCAATCACTTCAACAGTCTTCCGTTTGAGACTTTGGTTGAGGTACTCCGGTTCCATGGAGTGCCTCCCTATCTTCGGAGACTGTTGGAGGCCTACCTGCAGGACAGAGAGATCCTGTGGGTTGGCGGCGACCAGCGGATATACCGGCATAGCGTATGCGTATGTCTTTCGAACCTCGGGTACGACTGGCTGCTCCGCTGTCCTCTCCTGCCGCGGATGAGGGTGTTGTGTTACGCAGATGACACCCTCGTCACATGCAGGGGAGGGACGTATGCGGAGGCGGCCCGTCTGGCAACAGCCGGCGCTACGCTGGTTGCGGACCGCATAGGGCTGTTGGGATTGGAGGTCTCCGTATCCAAAACGGAGGCCATCCTTTTCCACGGCCCTCGCCGGGGTCCCCTTCGCCGGGCGTCCATCTCCGTCCAGGGTGAGGAGGTGGCGGTGTAGGCCCAGCTAAAATATCTGGGTCTCACCCTGGACGGAAGATGGAACTTCGGGGCTCATTTCTCCCTTCTGGCCCCGAAGTTACTGTCCACCGCGGCTGCCTTGGGAAGGCTTCTGCCCAATGTTGGTGGGCCGCAGGCTCCGTCCCGGCGACTCTATGCCGGTATCGTGAGAAGTATGGCACTGTATGGTGCCCCCATATGGTCGGGGTCCCTCACCGCCGATTCCAAAACCCTCCTGCACAAGATTGCAAGAAGGGAGGCGGCCCCGTCCTGCCACCACTGTGACGAGTCCGTCGACACGGCACGTCATACCGTGGAGAAGTGCGCAGCCGGGGGTCATCAGCGCGCTGAGCTGGTGGCCGTGGTTGGCAGGGACCTCTCGCTGCCGCGCCTTGTTGGCGCGATGGTCGGCAGCGAGAGGTGTTGGGCCGCTATGGCCTCCTTCTGCGAGCAAGTCATCGCCGCGAAGGAGGCCGCGGAGCGGGTCAGGGAGCAAGCCTCTCCCTTTGATCCGCTCCGCTGGGGGAGGCTTGGGAGAAGGAGGCGGGAGTACGCCCGCCGCTTCCTCTCCCAGCCGTAGGCCTTGGTGAGAGGGGGGGGGTGACCCCTCCCACCTGCCAGGCCTACGCCGTGAGGGTGTCCTAAGTTGCTCGGGGCACCCTGGCACCGGCGGTAACCGCCGGGGCGGCACGGTGGGTGCTAACGCGATCCCGTGTCGTCCCATTAAGGCGTTGAGGGCCACCGTTGGTTTTTTAGTGGGTAGCCTTAAAAATAGCGGCGTCCTCTATGCGGGTAGTCCCACATAACCCTCCGGCCATCACCGTCCTGGCCGTCGGGTTTCCGTAACGGATTTTTTTATAAAAGCAAAAAAAAAAAAAAAAAAAAGGTTGTTTTTTTAAACTAAGAATATTCAACTTCTTAACTTCAAAAAACGATCAATATAAAAATCGATATCAACTAAGTTATAAAGAACAATTACTGACAGTGAAAACTTTGTTCAACTTTCGAGGGCCACAAAAATTTTATCTCCTACGTTCATATAAAACTTCCCGTAGAACAAATTAAAGTAGTTTTTACTGAGTAGAATCACAAAGCTATAAGTTTTGGTTTATCTAAGAGAGTGTAAAATTAAGATTTCAAATAATAATTTGCATTAAAAGTCAGCTTTTAAAACAAAATATATTTAATATATTAATATATTTAATTTTATAATTAGATGATAGCTTTAATGACTTTGCAATTTTATTTATTTTTCAAACAATGAAGGATCCAAGCACAAATAAGCGCTTTGAGAATTATTGAACTTAGTAGTAACAAAAATGTTTGTTAATAATGAATATTACACATTTTTATGACATGTTACCATGGACGATTTATTTATTAATTCTCACAAAGTTTATTTTGACGGCTGCTTTAGAAAATAAGCCGTAAAAATATAATTTGTTCGTTAGCTGTCACATTCGAAATAAAATACATAGTGTAAGAGTTTATTTGAATACCCCAAATAAGTTTAGTGATTATAATGTGCTATTTTTTTTGTATTCCATAAGTAGCAATAGAAGTATTTAAAAGGACCATAAATTGTTACAATGAAAGTTTACCGATTAAGTTAATTTTTATTCGATGATTTTAATTTAAATTTATAGTGAAACAATAGCTTTGAGCCAAACACTTCACTCTATGAAAGTAATATTTACAATTCAGCTACAGCTCTACTGTAATATTTACTGAAAATATTTATTATAAATGGCATTTGACACTTCAATAGTACACCGTGCATTGTAAACTTTTAAAATAATATTTTAACAATGGATTTCTTATAGTGCATTTGTGAACTACATGTACATCAGTGAAAATTATAATTACAAAACCTTATAATTATAATTACAAAACCTTATAATTACAGCAGTCTTTGCTGTATTATACGAATAAATATACACGTTTTTATCACTTTCGCATTAGGATTCGAAATAGATAGAACTCATCAATAGTCTAATCAACAAAGCTAGCTCATACAATATTTCTTACCACATACTGCTGCAAAATTATACACATACAATGAAGGCACTATGGGTGATAATTAAATGGTCGAAATTATAAGAAGATTAAACAATAATAAGCTTAAATTGGAAAAAAGATAATAATAGTAATATAAGTAAGTAATTTGATTTGTGGGGAATCAAATTTCAGTGTCATTTTGCGCTGACTTGACTGAAGGACTGACTTATTTTTTTATTTTACTTAGTCATTTCGTAATATACAGAATAATGAAGATATTTCATGTTGGTCTATTTCAGAATGTATTATAGAAATGGAATTTCAGGAGGATGTAGTCTGTTTTGATTGTTTTGAATAAGGAGATTAAGTTGATTCATTATTATATGAAGAACAGTAATCAGGGTACTATAGAGCTAAAAAGCACCCTCTGTTCTAAAAACCTTTAGTAACATTTTTCTTTTTATCTTCGACATACATTGTTATTTATACCATCTATTGATTGATTAAGTATTGGTAGAGGTATTAAAATGTTACTTTGTTTAAATGTTCTAGTCATAGAAGTTTATATTACATATTTTATATTATTTTCTAATGTCATGAATGAATTCAATATTTATAATTGTTTTGTGTATGTGATAACCACGCTAAGATAGCCATACTGTAAATTTAAAATATGGACCGTTTCCATCTGTGTAACGAAATTGTTTTGAGAGTATAATAATTATTCATAATCCATATAAGATGCTTATGTAAAATATTGTCTTAAAATTATACAGAAAACATGTGCCAAAAAAAAAATCTCCTAGGCCCCTATATATCAAAATCCGATACATATATCAATATCATTTACAAAAATATGTGTTAAAATAGAATAAAGGAGGGAATAGAAAAGAAAATATTTTTATCGATTTCAGAAACACAAAATAAGCCATCCACAGAAGAACGTAATCACTTATTTATGTAGGCGAAAACCAACTGGTGCTCTGCGACCTACTTTTAACTTTGTTCTATTTTTGACTCTACTTTCAAAACTAAACGTTCTATTTTTGAAAATGCTATTTATATTTAATCAACCAATAATAGAATTGCATTTTCATGATATATTACACAGTAATTTCAATTAGTTTAAGACGAGTATAAGAATGGACATAAGAAGATTTTGGTATTAATAAAAAATTCAAACACCAGTGTCAGATACCAGAAACTCAAAAGAGCCCTTAAATTTAATACTTATACTGAATTAAATTTTTCCCAGTTAAACTTAAATAGCTTGGGAATATATATCATTAAATTTAAGTTTTCTCTAGAATTATCGTACTAGGGGTAAAGTATATCAGTTTATCAGTATATATATTTATTAAGCATTCTGTGACGTCGCTAAGAAAAGTATCACCATAATATTCATTAATGTTATACTGTTTCACAAAACTCTACATGTTACTGTTGTTAGAAATATCCAAAGAAAAAGCTGTAGACGTCAAGTAAAAGATAACAAAACATATTATTCTACAGCCTTCTCTGAAAATATTTCTAAGTTGAGTTTGTAGAAAATGTGTTACCTGTCATATAAGGCTTCACATCTGAGATTTGTAAATATAAAATAATTATTGAATCAATTGATGCCATAACAAAAAAAAATGTACGGAGCGTACTAAGATTGATGTGACATATAAGAATTTAAAAATAAATTTAAAACTGTGGTCTAACAAGCTTATTGTAAGAAATTTATTGAAATCACATAAAAATGAGTATTTAATATTGTTTTTATATATATTTATAATCATTTATCGTATATTGCTTTCTTAGACTGCAGGAAGTTTTCTGAGCAAATTTTCATCATAGCACCAATAATATCATATAGTCATTCCCCCGAGCGTAGAAGCCTTGCGCTTGGTTTATTGAATTTGTGCTCGCGACTCGCAGATATCATCCGAAAAGATCTGTATAAATTTGCTATGGAAATACCTTAACGTTACTAAAATTATTATTATATGTATTACAGCATATTTATGCAATATTTTATGAAACTCGTTCGTTTCTGAATAACAAACAAACTCTAATAACTTTGAAAGGAACTAGTTTTAGTCCCAATTACCTTAATTTTGAAAAAAATATATTATAATTTACAAAAGATGCGTCTGAATGTGTTTAATAGATAATGTCTTAGTAGAATTTATATTTCTTTTTCTAACATTATATTATAATCACATAGTGACCGGGTGAAATTCTATATTAACAGATCTTATCTTACAAACTGCATTTTGTTTTTTGTTTTTTGTTGTTTGTTTTTTGTGCAAACTCTTTTAATGACTTATATTACTATTTTATTTTCAATGCGAAAATTAATAAATTATATTTTGTTATTAAACAAATTATAAGCTGAATGTTTCAATATAGGTACACAATGTGGACCGGTGAGTTTCTATGAATATTAGTTTTTGAATATTATTGGTACCCGCGTGAATGGAATTTCCCATATATTTTATTGCTTCCAAACTATCATTGCATACACTTCTGATATTGAGGGTTTTTATATAGGATTCATATTATGGCATGTTTCTGTGATAAATGTACATATTTTATTTTTATACACGACAAGTTGAATCGCTTCTGTTTCGTTAGAATGTAATTTCTCAAATAAACTTTTATTTTTATAAATCGCTTATTGTACATACATATATTTAATAATTTTAGTACGAACTGTAAAAATCTTCAATTAATAGGACATATTATTTCTTCTATGACATATTAATATGACATATTATTCTTTAAGTTTTACGATCAGATGAAGCACTTTATTTATTATCCGTAAATTAATCGGATGTTATGTTTTGCATCTTTTAGGAGTAATTTATTTAATAACATATAAACAAATATATTTTCATCTTGACTGAATAAAAAACATGTAAAAAAATAATAATGGTTTACAAACAATAGAGACATGAACATCCAATTATGTCTTCGATACTAAAGAAGCAAATAAAGTTTTAAAATACGAACGGCTGGAGTACAGTATTGATCAAAATTTTAGTTTATTTTTCCATATACAAGTGTTTTAAGATTTACGAGTATATAGGAGTGAATATAGTACAGAAACATAAGTTTGTTTATTTAAATGATACCAACTGCAAGAGAGTAGTTTATAACTTAACTATTCGACTAATGCAATAAAATATTAACATTGTAAATAATTGAAATTTATACCACTATATATTATAACCATAATTTGTGAAAAAAAACTATTGTGATTACAAAGCAAAAAATATTGACTGAAGTGTCCCTGATGAATATTAAAATTCAATAATACTATTACAAAAATATCTTAAGTATAAGATAAGTATATCTTATGTTACATTCACAAGATACATTATTTATTTTAAGACCTTGATAAGTCAGAGTGAGTCTGTCAGATATGTACATCAAATAACCAGTTACCGCGGGTTTTATTTAAATACAGGAATCATTCACTCGATTTATTTTGCAAATATAATTTATATTTAACAAGGAAACCTACAAGGATATACCTGGTATTATAATTGTTGATAACGTGGTGAACCCCGGTAGAACAGCGGTTCGGCATTTGCGGTGGTTAAGCGTAACAATTATCCGTTAAAATATGTTAATGTATATTAAAATAAAATATCAAATTTTTAAGCACTTAGGTTTACTAGTATTACAAAGAAATAGGAAAAACGAACACCATTCGTATAACAATGTTTGTTACGTTCTGAGACAAAGCTCTTATAATGAATGTAACTCAAAGTGAAATAGTTTACTTTAGATAAACAGTATTTGATAATGCATTTTATTGCTTTAATATATGCTTTATTTCTCGTTATGAAATTTTATTAAATAATTTAAGTATTAAGTTAAAATAGTTCGTTGAAAAATACTAAATATTTCATTATAAAGGTCTTTATGATAACTATCTTACACTGCTACTAGAATTGTGATATTATAGATATTGTGATTACATAATATGATAATATTCTGTTATATATACATAGATGGTACAGAGATAGCGTGTGGCATTTTATTACGAGTTTCTTTTCTTCCATTTTTTATTTAATAAAACTAAAAAGTTAAATGTGTGATAAATTCTTCTCGTGTCTAGTACTGGTATTAGTCTGATTGTAATGCTTATTAAATCCGTTGTACCTACCGTACCGTAAAAGCTACCGCAATATATAAGAACATTTTATTTTTATTTTCACAATACCTAAAATAGTCCCAGAGTAATTAATTATATTTTTCATAAGCAATAATATATATCATATTTAAGGCTAATTAAAGAAATCTCAACAATACCCTATCATCAACATCGGAAAATATTCTAAAATACCTTTCGATATATTCTAAAGAAATCTAAACGAAATGATAAATCGTATTCTATAAGATAGTGACGGGGTAAGAAAATATTCACAGGAGCACAATATTTAAAGATTGGCTGTGTTGAGACTTGACGGTTGATTTCTCGATATAATTCATTTTATTCAACTTTATTTCTGTTCATATTTATTTATTTTATAGACATATTCGTAATACGATACAAAAATATTTTTAAGACAATTTACATTTGTTTAATTTTCATCTTACAAGATGCTATTATTACTAAACAGATGACTACAAATAGATGATATGAAAACAATGTATATAAATAAAGAGTCAAAAAAATTATGACGTTTATTACAAATTGCATTACAGACAAATATAGTGCTAAAATCGACATTAAAATATTTTGCAAGGTAAGTGTTAGAAAAACTCAAGGTCAATAAAAAGCCGTCACTAATAATGCACATTTATTAGACGTCATAGTTGATTACCCCTGATATTTAATAAAAGCTTTCAATCAATATTAGTTTGAAAAAAAAATCGTGTGTTTTATTTTACAAATCTTTGGGATGTTTTTGCACTGATACCCAGTATATTGGGGTTAAAATGTATTTAGGGGTATTTAGAAGTATAATAAAGTAAATTTAAACAGATTTTATTTCTGTTTGTTTTACGCCCAGCTCTCACACAAAAATGAGCATTACTCTTTGTCGTTTAGCCGTTTTATGACATGAAAAGTTTATTAATATTATAAAAATGATAACTCTTTTATTGCTTATTTTTAAATTTGTATGTATGTTAGTTTTGCTGTCTTTAATAGTAATAGTATAGGGGGTAGGACGGCAAGTATTAAAATCTTTCTCGAATGAAAAGGGGTCCTGAAGCTCCTCTGCGAATTTCTCAATATGTTATGAGGGTTTAAAATTATTTAATATAAATTTAGTATTTTCTATATAAGATGTCATATTTTTATAAAAATACGCACGGGTTCGTACAAATTTGTCAAATCAATGGTTCGGTCTTACCGCCCAAGGGAGAGAAAGTGTATAAGATTATTGTTACTTTGTCGAAAATTTCTACCGAATAAAATACGTAACAGCGTCAAGAAGTGGATGATAAAAATTACGTTGTATTTCATTGTTCAATATATCTTTTTCATTAAAGCGTGGACTGCTTATTAGTAAGGGTGTTAGAAATAGTTTATAAATATTCCTTAAGACCCATTTTTTATGTAATCAATTTATTTCAAACATTTCAGCTGAGTAATGTGTTACTCAAGTGAATAAGTTTTATAAAAACGTACTGTGAAACACGGTATCATTTTATTGTATTGATCGTAAATGTTGGCTATAATAAGTTGGTCGTGAATTGGACCTTGAACTTATAGCATATTACTTTTACCACTTCTTATTCTTAGTTTTATTGAGCGAAGCGAACGAAGTGAGCGGAGCGTTTTATTGGAGCCTTTGCAATCAAAAAGACACACATTAGGTGATGGTTTAAAAAAATATTTTTTTTTAATATCATGTCAAAAAACTGATATCCCATTGAAGTCAATGGGGAACGATGAGTCATTACACTGAGCTCGCTTCGCTCAATATGCAAACAGCACCCGAGATTTCGCGAGCGCAGCCAGTCGGAATTAAGGGATTGTTGGCGCCCCTAGTGTTTATATACTTAATGCTTAACTATCTTTAACATTGCATGACCATATGTACTATTTTTTTCATGTACATTATAGACAAATTTTTAGAGGGTAACTTTTTTATGAAGAGAATAATGAACTAGATATAGATTTAATAATTGTTTTGAAACTTCTTTACGATTGTTAAATCTCATTTTTACTCAACTAACATTACATTTTGTATTACTATGTACAGACATCTCAGTACACAGACTAGTGTAACTAATAATTAATTAAGGTAATTCCAAGTATCAATATCCCATATCATACGTAACTGAGAGACATGAGATTTGCTTATTTATGTATTTGCGTAAAAACATCAGAAACAATAATTATTGTATTTCAAAATGTATATCATACAACTTTACTTTACCTTTATTTATTTCATTTAAATTAAGATTTTTTTAAGCAAGATTATAGTACTATAATATTTTTAGAGTCTATTTTAGTTCTCTATTTTGCAGTCAGTTTGCATTCATATTTTACTTCAGATAAAAGCCACGAATATATATATTTCATCATATAAAAGCGGCGATGGTTTAATGGATCGAGAAAAACCGTCCACCATTCAGCCCTGTCTATGTTCAATATTAAATTGATGGTCGCCGCAGGTCAACCACTGATTAGAAGCAGATTTACCGTTTATCAATGTAATATCAAGTTTGGAGCATATTTTGATTCATATAAAATAACTTTCATTTAGACTAGATACAGAGAATATTTTTTTTAAATAAAATTCATGGTTTAATAGGTTTTATTTATAACACGTGTCAATCTATACTAAAATTACAAAGAAAAAAAGATTTCTATAATATTTTTGTATTTGTATATGTTTGTACCGAATTGGCTCAAAACCACTGGACCGATTATAAAAATTATTTCACCATTTGGATACTTCATGATCACTGATCAACATGGGCTATTACTTTTTTCTAAACAACTTAGACTTGTGTCAAATACAGATTAGCCAAGATGTAAAAAATCATCTCAATTTTTTTTCTTCTTCGGGTGCGCTGCTTAAATGATTATAAATAAGACAAAATAATGTACTAATGAATTTTAGGACTAAAACAGTTCTACCAAGAAGTTCGATTAAATAAATAAAATAAAATAAAGCATGCTTTAGATGCATTTTTTCATGTAATAATATGAATCCTTATGAAATTAAGTATTTCATCGTCGTTTCAAATAATTTCACGTAGGTAATTCGTTAGGTCTTCACATCTTTAAAATTGGTCATATTGTTGAGCAGATATCGTTTAGTTATGAACATTTTTATTTTTATTTTAATACAATGAGTATGCCTAAAAGATAACAATTATTAATTAGATTTAGTATACAAATAGACACAATATGACTTAGAATAAAACATAGGTTTCTTTTTACAGCCGGAAAATATCTTATCCGCAAGAATGACCTAATAAGTCCTTATTTGGAAAATAAATGACGCCATCTGTTAGGTTTTCCACAAAAATCACGATATTGGCCATTTTACCGACTTGCCCTCTATAATAATAAAAATGTTAAACATATATATATATATTTTAAACAAAAATGTTAATTTTTTAACACCAGTCAACGAAGTATAGGAACTTGATAGTTAACAATTGAAACAGTGTATGTTGTCATGTAAATTTTTAATATATATTATATTCTAAGTATATTGTTCTTACAAGGGCGAGTGTCAATTTTTTTTATGTCAGAATAGGTCTAATTTAAAATATTTAAGCTTTCAATCTTTTCTTATTCTGTACTGAATCTTTGACTGAAATTAGTTATTGTGTCTAGAATAATAAACAGTTTACATTGTAACTGATACGCACTCGACTGTCAAAACCCTTTATCAAATAAAATTAAAAAAAACCCTTAGGCAATAATTTTTTTTCATCACGAACATGGTTATTTATATCATGATATCATCATATCAAATCAGCGACCCTTTTAGGATCTTAAATTAAAAAAGGGAAAAAGGTTCGTGATTTATATTCTGTTCAAATTGTGTATGCTTAACTTTCGGACAGAGTGGACAACATGATTACTTCAATTTTTTCTATACATTTTTAATATTATTGATATAATTCGTCAATGCAAATGCGTTACTGAAGTCTACCAGTACAAGAACGGTAACACATTTGTTTTTCATTCCATGGCCAATGTCTTAGACAAACAGAGAATACTTTTAAGGTTGTTAGCTTTTCTTTGGGGATCAATGGTTATAGTACAAGAGAAGTGGCGATTAAGACAATTGACATCCACTGAAGAGTAGCAGGTTTTGTTGAAAATATGACGGCGTTTGAGTTGCTGTTGATGAACAAGACGCTCAAGTGCCTTAGATAAGAAAAGAAGAATAAAGATAGGACGATAATATGCAAAGGTGACTGCATTACGTTTTTTCGGTAACGGTTTAATCTCAGCGTCTTTTCATAATTTTAGAAAACTGTTGGTATAAATAGAATTATTGAAGATGGAGGTTAGAACGGGCGCTATAATATTGCAGGGTTGATTAAATATTATGGAATAACCATAGTTTGAATTGCCGACATTTCCCAGTCAGTTTAAAAGTTAATCTGAGAAACATATGGTAAGCAATTTGAATTTTCACTATAAATTAAAAACTAAAACTTTCTTTAATGCTTTACGTTGCATAATTGCAGTTTTTGTTCTGTTTCGTCGTCGTCGTCGACCTACATGTCCTGCTTGTAAACTGTTGCTGTAACTATCTGCATGTTATCTCTGCCTTTAAATGCCTGCTCCTCGTTAAATATTAGGAAGCTATCTGTTGAGGTACTACTTTATATATAATTAATCTACACTATAAATAAATATATGAAAAACAAGTGTTTGACTGCAGTCTTCTTGTACTGACAAAAAAGGGGGCTGTGTATATATCTTCACTTGTCCATTGTCAGTGGCGCCTAGGAATTTAATTTATACGTTTAATATTTTTTGTTTACCTCAAGTGACTCACCGCTGAGTCTAGCTGGCAAATTATCTATTGTATTGAAATAAATTTAAGAAGTCATTTAAATTTAAGTGTTAATAAATTGACTCTTAGATATTATATTGGTTATTTGATTTAAACACACTGAATTGGTAAAGTTAACCAGTTGTTGATTTCTTAATAAACAAATAGTTTGTTGAGATATGCAACAAAACGAATGCATAATTTTTTTTTATTTATATGATATGAAACATAATGTATACTGTCAATTCCATTGTTCTTACTCGTAAATCGATTCATTGTCACTAATGTTTAAACATCAAATGTGAGATAGAACAAAGAAGTATTTCAAATTTCTTGTACGTGTTATTTATTACCAAGATAACAATTAATATAATAACAAAAAAACTAACTGTTTAACAATGAAACATCACTTTTAAAATAGATAATTTATGACTTATTTTATTTTATATGTACTAAGAGTTACTTGTGAAATCAGTTTTAAGAATATACTATGTGTTAAATGTTATAATTAGTTCAATTATTTAATTCAAAGAGGTATCTTTATTAGACAAAAAACATGTATTTGTCGAGAAATTATTAAAGTTTTCACAATAAATTGATTGAAATTGATGTTGATGTCACAAGTAAACAAAACACGTTTATGAAGTAACAGTAACAGTGTTAGAGATCGGAAATTGCTGTATCGTCAGCATTCAGCTAACGAGTTCCAGAGACAGAGATTATTTCATACATTGAGCGAGAAATCCTCCAAAGAGTGAACTTTTATCCCTCAGGAATTTGTTTTATTATCTACAAAGTTAATCCCACATTAGTTGTGTCATGTATATTCCTATTTAGACGCAAATAGAATAAAGAATAGCATCACGGACCCGGTGATTCAGAGGTAAATTTTGGTAATGTCACTTGAGATAATATATAACAATTAATTATGTGTAAATGTTATGGAAACTAACAGAGTTAAAAATCGAAGTCTAGTCTTCTGTGTTACTTTATGTTAGAGTCATTTGACAGTATGCAGCACTTAAGAAGCCAGTGTTCATGGAACGTTAAGGATTTAATTAAAGGTGTAAGGGCATTTCTGAGGAGAAAAAGGGTGTAGAGTAAATAAATATCACTTGCGTTATAATTAATTCTTAACTTTTTCTTATTGATAAGGACTGATGACGAGATGTCATAATCTAAAAATATGCAATAATTATTGAATATTTAAAGAATTATTAAGTAGCAAGAAGTATTCATAAGTTAATAAATTTAAATATAAACATATATTTAGGTATGTTGATTTAAGTGATAAGGTTACATAAGATTTGTCTTATCATAATATGTTAGATAAAAATACAAGTGAAGTGATTATTTGAAGTATATTTAGTTGCTGAACTGCCTTAGGTACCTTTTATAGAGACATCGAGTCAGATTTTCCGTACACTATACGAGATGAAAAGTTCACTGTGACAGGAAACAATAAACAATATTCGGCGAGTATTATTATTTGTGAAATTATTTGTGTGCGTGTGTAAGATTATTTGATCTGAGCCGGATCCTAAGCAAAGGCAATCTTTCCGATCCTTGTCCCATGGGGTTTGCACACAAACCATTCTTATTTCTATATACAATATTTGTACGTTTTTACAATAAAGCTATAATATATATATTTGATTTTCTTTTTTAAATATACTTTAACATACACACAACTAAAGTATATTGAGGGGGATTGTCTTTTATGGAAATTAAACAACGATACATATTTATTATTTACAGGGACATAAACGTAATAATAAGAACAAAATCTTTAATTAATGTATCTTCGTGAATATTAAATCTTGAATAGGTCTATTCCTGCCATCGCTTTTTTATAGATTGTAATAGTTGTGTGCTATGTTAGAGTTAAAAATACAGTGTTAAAGTTTTAATTAGTTATAATATATAAGTGTATGGAAATAAAATCGAGAAGATAAAAATAATATCTAAAAGCGAAAAATGTTTTTGTTTCTTTTGTTTTGATAACACTGCAATAGTTTACAAAATAATATTAAAATAAATAAATATTATAAGCGAGTGCACATGTTTAGTTGGTTAAATTGTAGCGAGATACGGATATGTTGGATCAGTTAATTGGAGCAGTGTGTTTTTTGAAATGCACAGTCAGCGATGTAACCTGGAAGCGTTCCCCCGACTACCGATAGTTGGTTCAACGTTGTATATACAATAAAATAAAATAACATAAATAAATGCAATATTTTTTCATTAAATTAACATGATATTCGCAAAAACATAAAGTGTTTTCGAAAGCAGTCCTGCCACCAATTAAAAATAAAAGTTAGTGTAAATAAAATATATTTATATTGTAACAATATACAATACAAAAAAGTACAAATTGAATGGCTTTCATGGTGGGAAAGTGAAGGAGGGACGTTGTTTGAGCTAGAGATACTTTTCAATAAACAGCTGGGTGATGAGACGAGTTCCTAAAAATTTTTTTTATCTTCTTAAACATGTTGTTATATTATCAAAATTCGTATAATTAATTTCACTTCAGTTAAATATATTTAAATATATTATTTATTATATTTGAATATACAGTTAAATAATGTCAGTGTCTACAGTGGGGCAGTTCATATGATTTACCTTTGAAATAAATATAAACTTCGATACGACAAGGGTGCCTTTAAAAAGTTATTATAGTTATTAGCCAGTTTATCTTCTCCAAAATATCTTTGCTTACATTTTTAATATCACTTATTTTTATACCAAAAATGAATATTTTTGCTGCAATTTTCTCTACAAAGGATGACCGAAAATTTTAAGGTTATATGGTTATTATATTCAATAGGTTATATATTTTTATGAGGGGCTATTACGTAATAATTTTGGGGCTAAAGTGAATTACATAATTTAACTGATATATATCAGTGTATCATTTTTTTAAGTACTTGGTATTGTTTATAATTACTTATTACAATGAATAATGCATGGGAGACTTGTTTTTTATCAATATCTTTGAAAAATGAACCACATTTTATACACAGAACCCACACATATATATCGCAATTCATCAAAGTAGATTTCCTTACCCTAAAGCTTAAATTTACTTTTGTCACAAAATCTGAATTGAAGTACATTTATATGTACAAAATTTTACAACAATTATAATTCTCAACGTTCATAAAATTCAGACCAATGCCTCTAATCAGAGTTTGGCTTGCAGCTATCACCATTTTCTAACAAAAAAAATTCTTTGTCCATAGTGGTAGAGGTTTAGGCAATGAATTAAGACTCAGTATTTTTATTTGTTGGAACAATGCATACTATAAACATTTTTACTAGAATAAAATGCTGCTTTGAATTAATTTTGCGACACAAAATTTGAACGGTAAAGTACAATTTTTCGGAATAAAATAACTGTTAAACATTGTAAGTTTAAGGTATCGTTCCCTAGATGGCGTAATGACAAAATTAAAAGCCGCAAGCGTTTTGTTCTCAACGCGACTATATAAGGCCATTGAACTTGTACAATTTTTGATCTCGAATATAGTACCATAGATCAGGCGAAAGTGGTTTTATTTCCCCTATTCGTCGCGAGAGGGCGTTTGTGGTGTATATCGGGTCCACCCAACATTCCTTCACCTCGATTAGTGCGGGTGAGGAATTGTTCAATAACTGTTGATTACTTCGGGTTTAAAGCATTAGATGTGCCTCATAATGCGTTTTTATACCTATATGTAAATAATTAAAATACAAAACAGATCAAATTAAAAAGCAAGAGATACTTTATAATGGAAAAAACCCAGTCGATGTGGTAAATAAAAATGTGTTAGGACAAAGTTGAAGTTATGTTTCAAAATTTGAACCCAAGTTCTATTATAGTCTGCTTAAAAGTATGTAGTATTTTTATAGCAGATCTTAAACTGAACTAATTTAATTTATCTACTGGTAAACGCTACTTTGAGGGAAAATCATTTTCTAAAATATGCTGCAATCTTCAACAACACATAGTCGGTAGGGGAAACCGAAGATTTTCTTAAGTAAAAAATAATGATATTGTACTCAATAACATCTTTCATTTCAAGAATCCCATGTGTAAGAAAATATGACGAGTAAAACCTATATTTATATGCAATATTAAACAGAGATGAATAATGTTATAAATTTAATAATTTACAAAACGTCTATAGTTTAAGCTACGGGCACGATTTTCTTCTGATATTGGAAATTTATATAATTTTGTCTACCTTATTTTTTGTGTTACAAATTTTCATACCAGGAAATTGTTTAGAAAAATATGCTCACAGTATATGCAATAGTTTTTCTAAAGTTAGTCATTTCTTTACAATGGTTTAATCGTACATCTGATTTGATATGTAATTTATCGTTTGAATACTAGCTATCACGGGTTTTACATAAATATAAAGCATTTTTGTAGGTATTATATACTGTATTCATTCTAAAATTTCATGAAACATTTTACAATGTAAGAAATGCCATTAACTGTGAAAGTCTTATCTAAATATCGTCGTGTTACCAACTATATTTGTAGAAAAGAATTGTATATAACTGAAGGACAAAACGCCTCGGTTTATATATTTATAATATATTATGGCGTCATTGAAAATGCTAGTAATAGTGATACATTAAAGATTATAATTGTAACTTAGTTAAGAACTACAAAATTGAAATAGTATTAGTGTTTATAAATATGAATACGTTAAGTATTAATATTTTTGTTATCATACTAAACAAATATATTTTTTATGGCACTACGTTAACAATTTAAAAGTAATGTAAATCATCGGTATGTTTAATGGTATTCTCTGATATATTAATGGAATGGAAAGGATTTATTCAAGCTTAGGTATTTCCATGAATATTGTATTTTAACAGAATATGAAACACGGAAGTACCGACTACTGCAGTAGGAATTTTATTACATAATTCTCATATACATTTATGATATGATGTATATAATAAATTAATTTATTACCAGCAGATGATACAACATTTATAATTTTAAGTAAAAACAAGTATATTATTATTTATTATTTTATTTAGTATATTATTTTTTATTACTTAATAAGGTTATAATTGTGTTACATAGCATACGACAATTATACTCTTAAGCTTAATTTGAAGCTTAACTCAATAATTCAATTTTATTAGACGGCTTCTTATAATAATATTTACAGCAATCTTTATATGTATGTAAAAGTTAAAATGGTTGCAGCTCAATACTTACATTATAGAAATGAATACTTTTGTATTAACGATACGTTGCTTTACAACCAAAAAATACGGTTGAAAATATATGAAAAGAATTGAACATAAAATATAAGGCAACGCGAAACGAGTGCTCGCAGCTCGCTACGAGTAGGGACATGTTGTTGTGTGTAAGTCAGTGGGCATACAAACCAAGCTACGATAGTTTCTTGTGTCTTCACTTCATGCAAAGCAGTTCTTTAGATTTTTAATTAAAAAGTTCAATCTACCGTTTGCTTTTGTTGTGTGGCTTCTGATAGATATTTTTAAATGTAATATAGTAATAAAAAATAATACATTAGTAATCTTTTTACCCAGTATTTGAACTTTGAACGTAAAGTATACTCAGGTCCAGACATATTCGGATATAAGATAATTTATTGACTTATAAACCATTATACCAAACATAATATTATACCTGGTCATACATATCATATACCGTAATAATAAATAATATTTTATTTCATTGGATGTTCATCTGATTGTGATTAAAGATTGTCACTGGCAAAAACAACCTAAATACCAGATTGTTGAGGTTGTTTTTGGCATTGACTTTTTTTTTGTTATAGAAGTGATAATTAACTCTAAAAAAATGCACCAATAACTATTAAATATATTTGGTTCTTAGCTTTCAAAGAATTTAGATGTTTTTATGTTGAACAGAAATCGAATCGAAACTGGTAACGAATAGAACTTACGATCCTTTACTTTGTGTTATATATTTATATTAATATGATATTAATTTAAAATCTATAAAACATATAACAGTCACCAACCAATATTAGAAAACGTTTTGATGTTCGACGACATTATGAATTTACGGATATATATTAAGTTCCAAAAGATATCCTAGACCTATTCTTAGTTTTAAATCTAAAATCAAAAGTGTATTATTAAATAAATATACTTTTTAGAAGATTAAATTATGTGGAATTTAAGTTCTTGACTCATTTGGAAGGTTGATATTATAATGTACATAATCTAAGATTGTTAAATTTCTTTTAAAACAAGCAACAGTTGTATTTCATACCGCCTCTTCTCAGCAGAGCAGAGCAGCATACCGAGCTGGTGGTAACTTACTTACGCACTGACTACACTGACCCTTTTTTATGTAATAATTGACGATTCAAAAGTGCTTTCAAATGCCTTCTTGAAAAATTTTTTTTCGAATCTGAATGTATAAAAAAATTGCTTTTATTTAGCTTCTCTAAATAGTTTCTTTCCTCACTCTAGTGTAGTGGTATTTATACTATATTTGAATTCACAATCTAACATCCAGCCAGCCGTCAGTTGCCGTCAGTTGCCCTGGTCTGGTCAGTAATGAAAATTATACATGCGTAAGTAATCAAAATCAAAATAGACTTCATTTTGACATATCAGAAAGATTTTTTATATCATACAAAATTGTAAATAACATGCAAAATAGTAAAATATTGTGTGCCTATAACGAACTCATTACTTTTTCAGTTGATTTTGAAGCTTGCGCTTTTGCATTAGGTAAATAAATTTTTGGATAATGAGAGTACTCAACAATATTTCCAAATTGCTAAATAAGTTACGTTTGAAAAACAATGTGCAATTTTAAAAAGTTATATCACAGTTAAACTTCACACTCACTCATACATTACATCGTGAATTTATAGGGAGTTGCAACCTTTCGTTAAACTTTGCCTTCTTTTAGATGTTTCATTGTTTTCACAGAATGCGGAAAATGTCAACAAAAGTATTGAGCTTTGAAAATATTACTTTTGAGATTTATTCCATTCAGGCTACCTCGTGACACATATGAAGCCAAACTTGAGCGATTTTTTATTAAATAAAATAAATATAAAAATAATATTCACAGAAAAATAAATACAAAAACTAAAAATAGCTTCCACGCTTCGTAAAAGTTTCAATAACAGGTGAGTATACAAAGACTGGACAGCGCTCTGCAGTCTGAACCAAATTCACGACACTAACAAAGACTCATTCACGTGACGAGCCGGGTTGAATGATTGTTTGCAAAAATACGGATACAAAAATATACACTAATATGCATGAACCACTGTCTTGAATTATTTAACTTGTATTATAAAGTATTATACTTAGTAACTACAATTATATATTTATCTTCTAATTACAATTGTTTTTTTAATTACACACTAACAATAATATTTTTAATTAATACGAAAATTGACAATACTACGGTTAAAAAACATTTGCGTTTTCATGCATAATTGTTTTAAACGGCCGCCTTAAGTTTGCAAACAATTATTTAATAATCTATTATAATGCTAAATGATTAGTAGAACATCCAAGCAACACTAAATTAATTTACCAAATATTTTACGTTCGAGTTATAGTAAAGTAATTTATAAAGAATTTTTTTTTTTAATATACTTCGGAAATAAGGGTTGACTTTTGCATTATCTGTAATAATTACTGTATATATATCTTATACAGTAATTACTCCATAGATATATATATACTTTTTCTTATACATACAGATACAAAGTACCTTTACAACATAAATTGTTAGGTAAGTATGGGCAAAATTAGGTTTGATCAAATCACAGGGCGCAATTGCCGTCGGGCTGATAGTTTGTGGAGCGCATATTTAATATAACCATTGTAATAAGAACCCTCTCAGTCCATATATTTTACTTTGCATCTCTATATAACGGTAGATCAAACAAGGCCAGCTGAAAGTTTTCGACGAGTCGGGCACCTGAGATTATATTTTCTTTACACGAAAATATTCTTTTAATGCCGAGAAATAAAGATTTATTGACAGTAAATTGACATTGTCTCTATTTGATATTTGTGAGATATAACATTAGTTTCTGGTATACGTAAAACCAAACAATGGTAAAAAGAATAACTTATTTCTTGAAAAACGAAAAGGTTTCTTTGTTATATATTTTTTTTTAAAGTGTAAAATTATATTCTATAGAGATATATGTGGAGTTCCAGGTAATGTATTAAATTAATGTATGCTTCACAGTCATATAAAAAGTTAATAATGAATATAAACACCAATGTATGCAATATGTCACATCAAGTCACCAAACAGTGTTACACTCCACACGGAGGCACCAGACTCGAAACGATTACTAATGTTGTCGGTGCGATCCACAAAGGAATTTCTAATCAAAAATCAAAACCATATCAACAGCATGTGAAACGATAATATGTCGTGACGTTACCTATAGTAGGATAGGAACCGCAGAAAGAATATATCAACTAATTCACACGACACATGAAGTCAGTCAAATAGAAACAAAGTCAGTTTAAAGATTTAAATAATACAGAGAGACATAAAAAAGGAATCTAAAATTTACAATTCCTTAATTTCCTTTTGAATTGTATTTAAAATATTTAGAACATAAACAAAGAAAACAATGTTTGTTAGTTTATTATAATATTTTGGAAAGCTATTATTTATTGTTTATCGTAATCAACAATCCAATACGTCGGATGTCGTTCCACATTTTAAAATTGTATTCCCCTACAAGTATAAAATATATTGGTACTAGTAGGTGATGTGAATCCGAACCGTGCAATAAAGATAATACCCTAAAATAAGAATGGTGTACACTTGGGGTAGAAAGTGGAATTTTTGACATTATGACTTTTAGATAAAAATTTTCTTAAAATATCCAAAAGTATATTGTTATAATTATACAAACTTATTATCAGTTATTTCACATATATGCTTTTAAAATATTTTAAATCATATTATTTAAATCGTAATGTTTTTACTCAAACGTTTTTTTACTGTAATCGTTTTTTACTCAAACACTATGGTGTAACTGTAAATATAATAAAAATCGTACATTCAGCAAGATTTACACGTTTATAACTTATCAAGTTTGATATATAATTAACAATATTTAGTTATTCGAAGAGTTGATTTCTTCTGAAATAAAAAAAAACAATCGAGTTCTCCAAAAGTCTGTAGTGATTATTTATAATGACCTTGCTTTTTCTTGAGTAACAGAATCATAAAATATTTTATTTTAAACTATCTCAAAAGATCATTAGCAGGACTGTTTGTAAATACTTCAGTTTGGAAATATGCCAGGTACTAAATAAGGACTGCTTTGATAAATAAGTAGACATTATTATAACGAAAATGTCATTTGAGTATATCATTGTACCATTAATAAATTTAAGACAAATAAAATAAAATAAAATACTAAATAAAATAAATAAATTGCACAATAATAAGAGTAGCTTACATTATTACGTAATGTTTATAAATTAATATGATTTCTTTAAGGAATGGCAGACTAAGCTAATACTATTAATGAAGTTTTGGTCTGAATTGTTATTAATTAAAAATGATCCTCATTAAACGAAGTAAAATAAACGAAGTCACAATTAATATGTACAAATGGGAATAACGTTTTAAAAGTTAATTATCCTGTATGTAATTAGCCTGTATCTACATGTACATAGATATGTACATATACGTATATGTACATCATGTATTCGTAAAAAACTGCAGCTATTATCACTAATTTACAATGAATGTTCCATTACATTCTCAAATCTACAACAGTGATTTTTGCTTGAAAAGCCAAGGATCGAAATATACAGCTTTGAAATCCTCTGATACATCGTTATCTGAAATACACGTACGGAAGAATCATTCATTACAATTTCGTGAAAAATTTATCGTATTTTCATTAAACAATCTGTACACAATAATACAAAATGTATATTATGTATTAATATGTACAGAGATATATCATTATACGAACTGATTTAGCTCCAAGTATCAATATCTCATATCATACGTGACTGAGCGAAATGAATTTTGTACATATTCTATTTGCGTAATAAAATCACAATCAATACTTTCGTATTGATTAATATTATTGATTCGTAATGTAAGTCATATAACTTTATTTTAATATTATAAATTTAATATAACTCGAGACTTGTTTAATTTAAAGAACCTTCAGTACTAAAAAGTATTTAGGGCATTAAAAATTTACACACAAATACTCATTTAAGAAATAGCGAAACACTTCTACGATTTTCATTGTTATAAAGACTAAAAAAGTTTTTCTCTTTTCTGCGAGTAATAATATTGAAATTAAGGCAACAATTAAAAACAACTACTATCAGTTATATACAACAATTATAAGATTTCGAGATCAAATGTCATAGCGAATTTGGTAGCATAATGTTTCAAATCAAAAATAATATACATGACGTACATATTTCTAAAATAGGCTGTAACGATACATATTTTGTGCTACCACAATTTGACTATTTAATAATTATTATGGTCTTAATATGGTTGCAATGTTAATATATAAAGCATTCCAGCTCACAAATGTTATTTAATCTGCCAACACCTCGTAATTAACGAGGCATAGTACTACGCGTTTCTCGCTAACAATGGGTCGTTTGGGCAATTTACAGGTAAAGTATTTTCTATCTTTCCTACTTATTTTGTGAATTTCGTATAACTGTAAAGTGAAATAGTAAAACAAACATTCTATTTATAAAACTTATGTCATTTTATAGTCATAGTTACATTTTTAATTGTATTAA
Source organism: Melinaea menophilus ssp. n. AW-2005 (assembly GCA_918358695.1). Lineage (NCBI taxonomy): Eukaryota > Metazoa > Arthropoda > Insecta > Lepidoptera > Nymphalidae > Melinaea > Melinaea menophilus. Next base: position 29,945,785 of record OU911042.1, read on the forward strand.
TTTTGATGTAGGTACAGATTTTAATATGTGGCTTTACTTATTTATTTTAAATTAAATTAGATCTACGAGTATGCTGACGTTTGATATTGGCTCTCAATACTCTACTCGATATTTGCATTTTTTAAGCCAAATACTTCCGGATTAATTCCACAAAATGTTGTTTTGAAAGCAAAAATGGCGGATAAAAATCTGTGAATAGGATGGAAAATCAAAAGCGAAGCGAAGCGGAATGATTAGTTGCAGCTAGCTACGAATACACGATGTAGTGTGTGTATGTGAAGGTACAAAAAATATGTACTAAACTTTTTATATATTGTTGAATTTGTTATTTAATGAGGAATTGTTAATTTATCTACGAATGTAAGTTTCTGCGATAAAGCGAGTGCTAAGAAAAGATAATCTCCTTCATTATCCTATCACAAGCAAGATAATTTCCTTCGTTATCCAAGCATAAGTTCTCTAGAATAAAATTACTTATTTATATAACAGTAATAATAAAACTAAATAATTATTGCATTAGTATCAATAAAATATAATTACAGTAACTTTAAATAAAAAAATCATTTAAACCACTAAATTCATTGATTTTACATTGATTATTTTAATTATTACTTTGACGATTAAATATTACGGTAATGTTATTTAAATATAAATGATATATTGAATGCTTAAAGTATGTGCTCTAATAAGCTTTGACTGCATTTTTCTTTAAGCCATAAATAGAGAGAGGCACTTCCGTTTCCTGCACTGTTCAACGCTTTTTGGCTTCAAAACAGCGCCCTTTCGGTCTAATCTAGCGGATGGTGGCGATGGATGATTTGCTTGCGTAACACCACTCACCTGTAATCTTCATTGGTGTTTCAGTTTCTGAATAGTGTAGTCGCATTTAAATTAGGTTCTACATTTTTGAACATTTTTATTAGATGAAAAAAGTATTATATTTTTATAATGAATCCAGACTAAAGTACAAAAATAACCCGCGGCCGTTCGACATCAAATGATTCTTTGGGCAGTAGCAGCGTTACTTTCAGCTCAGCTAGAGACGAAGCGAGAAGGCAGGGCGGTGATAAACTAAGTACCTATTGTTAAATATTTACGTAAAAAGTGACTTTCTTACGGGACAATAAAAAAAAACAAACATTTAAATGGTTTAATATAGTTTTATCTATGTATAAAATGAAGTGACCAAGACGAAACCTTATTTAATATTGAAAAAGGTATTGATTTCTTCAATTTGCACTTTTGACCTACATTTTAAATTACTTAGTAATTTACAGTACTTTAATTTTCCTGATTGGTCAAAAGTGCATTGTTTTGGAGTACAAAAGTTATACAATTTACCCCTAGTTTTGTTGAACTTGAATATAATGATTCTATAAAATCTTACAACAAAAGTTGTTGTTTAGCGAATGTAAAATGAAGTAATTCCGAAAAGATTAGCCCAACTGGTTATCTAAATTTAAAATCCAATAACCATTATTAACCGTAAGGTCTTTATAAAAAAATCATTCGAGTACATTGTAAATGATTTGTGGTAAGCGACAAATCAATTGGCAAATCTGAAAGTAATAGAAAAAGGCTTCCTTAACTACCAGCTTTGTTTACAAAATTTTCCTACTTGGAAAAAAGATACGCTTCTCTCATTTTGGCTGGTTTTCAATTAAAATTTATTAAACAAATATGGTCCAATAGAGAAATTTTGAGATATGTATAAAGTGCCCGACTTACTCTAACGACGAGATTGACTTTGTATAAGTGGACTTAAAAACATTTACTTTCATCTTCCAATTGCACCAGCTCATCATCTGTACTAAAGGATTATAGTACCCAACTAGCTCTGGCAAATGATTTGGCTTTCTTTTGGCTTAGCAACGACACTAAGGGTTTTTTCAAGTCTGAGCAATATAATTGCGCAAATGCTAAGAGATCAGGGTGAGTGATTGTTAATATATGTTGACTATTTTCGCGTAGTCCATCAACATCGAGAAACTCTTCAGCAATATACAGTTTTGACGATTCGGTCATTGCAAAGTCTAGAATTTATAATAAATTGTTCAAAATCTGTATTCAGTCCACGGCAGTCGATTGAGTATTTGGGAATCATATGGGATCCTTGTCAAAATACAAAGTCATTGTCAGACACAAAGATACTTGCACTGGCAGTCAAAACAAAAAAAAAATCTTACGTTGAAACAGGCAAATTTTAAAAAAGTACAGATCCTACTAAGCCTATGAAACTTTTCCAGCTTCTTGGTTCCCAGAGGAAGACTGCATTGTCGTGTTAATCAAGCATTCAACCAAACTACTATTTTGGGAAGTGTCAGAGGTCGCGCAGATTTTACAAACCTTGCATTTTTGAACAATTTAATATACGAATTACATTACAATATACATAAAAATGTATATAATTAACTCAATATTTTTAATAAATGAAAAATCCGTCGACATGGTCAGGGCTCGAAATTGCGACTTTTGATAACCAATAATTAAATCTTATTATTACAGAAGTAACTGATTAAAACAATATTCATCTCAGTTTTTATCATCTATATCAGTTCTGTATTTAATCTGAATATTTTGTGTTTGATTATGTCATATCTTCAATATCACAAGTCTTCGTGCATATTATCTGTGTAAAATATTTTTGTTTGTTCTTGTCTACCAGTATCTAGCTCAGATTAGTGAAAGGAAAAGTTCTGGACAATTTGTGAAATCTGTGAATTTTGGCATCGTTACTAAGTTATTATGTCTATTAATTACATAAGATGTAACTATTTTTGTAATTTAACAAGTACTGTATTATTTTACCCGTAGTTTCTTAATTAAATACAAACATTGAAAAAATTTTATTGTCTGGCTGGACTTAAATATTATACTCCTAGGGGTTTTTATAAATTATTTTTTTATTGTATCTCCCCATTTCGTGTCATATTTTCTGTTATTTCACTTTTTGGTATTAAGCAGGTTGTTGCAGGTGTTGAATGAATCTGGGGCGTCACGGTGAGTGCGCAAGCGATCCCGTGGCGTCCCATTGAGGGCAACCGTTGGTTGGTATTTTAGTGGGTAGCCTTAAAAATGGCAGCGTCCTCTATTCTGCCGGGTAGTCCCACATAACCCTACGGTCATCACCTTCTTGGCCGGCGGGTATCCGTAACGGATTTTTCCAAGGATAAAAAAATAGGTGTTGGAATGGATGTAGATAGATGTTTATAAATCCTAGAGAATCTTTACCGTCCCCGAGATTCTTTTTCCTCTACAGCTTCTGGCGGTAAACTCTCGTCTTCAAATAAGTAATAAAGATTAGAAATAAAGAGTAAAAGAAATATATAATATATTAGAATAGATAGAGATTCAAATGTAAATTAAGATTAAGCGCACGATTTTAATAGATCACTTAAAAAGCACCCCACGTTTTTTGAAATTGCAATATATTTTATTTATATATTTGTACTTGTTTTCAATCGCTAATACTACAATATCATACTATTCACAAAAATAATCATCTATAATAAAATACACGCAAAATAAAATAAATAAATATAGCTGCCAGGCTTTGTGCAACTTTTAATAAAAAGTGTGGGTATAAAGCCAGCGCTCTGCAGTCTGAATTTACTTCCCAACAGAAATAAACATTCATGAACCGTTCCGACTTTTTTTTTTATAAAAATAACGATATAAAGACATGCAATAGGTAATTTATTGTTAAATAAACCATGAATATCACATAAATATTTGTATACAACAACATTTATTTCAATTCTACTATAAATAATACAACTTAAATAACTTCCTGACATATCAATATTCTTTTAATATAGTACAAATTAATACTCCCAAAGCTTCCATCGAAATTAAAAACACAGGGTTTCTTAAAAAAAGGATTCAAATTTCTTTTTCTCTAATTCCAGCTATTGATTTGCCTGTTAGTTCTGGATTACCCCTGAAATTAAATATGTTTAAGACAGAACAAAAGAGTAGAATTATAAACATTTAATCATAACCACCAAACCAAGCTATTATTTATACATGAAGATCGTATTCCCCAATTCAATATGTCGAATATAGTTGAAATTTTTAAAATTTGATTTCCCCTGATAGTAAGAGATATGTATATGTATATGTGATGTTGGTCTGAAAGGTGCAATAAAGAGAATAGGTTAAAATGATGACGGGGTACACTAGATATTTTTTATATATAATGAGATTGTTGTGTGTTTTAATTAAATATTACTTAACTTACTTTTATATTTGAACGTTACCCAAAAAATTAAACTATTCTGGTTGGAGCTAACAATAAATAAATATCATCCATCTTATTAATAAATTACAAATACAATTTACCATAATCGGTTATTTAGAGAGTTATTTTGTTGTTGAATAAAATGTCTAAAAATTAATCTTCGAGGTGAGTTATCAAAAAGCATGTGGAAGGTAAAGCTACAATAGACTGCTGAAAGTTTCTTTTCTGGTGTTCTTTTCAGACCAGGGCGTATTTGTACCCCTCGTAGTCTTAAGTTTAAGTTGAAGAGTGTCTTTACAGAATGACTTATTTCGATAAGTGTGGTATTATAATCGGCCCTTGTGAAGCTACACCTACACAAGTGGTGTCAAATCATGGGTTTTTATTTAAAGTCGTTAAAATATTAATAAATAAATAAAAAAATAAGTCTGTACTTTAGTAAAGCATAATATTAATTAATTTATTTATTTGTACAACTTTATTTGATTCAGTGTCACAAAAGTTTATAACAAAAATAATATTTGTAAGTAATTTGGAAACATGTCTAAACGATCATTTTTCCACTCCTTTGTTCAATTTACGTATGAGTACGAGCATGGTATATTATTTTACAGTTTCTGTTAAATAACATACATACTACGATATACAAAGTTGATGGTTGTGTATAAGGAAATAAAATTAAGATTTTAATTTTATGTAGATTCCATAGATGAATCTACCTATTGCAATCGATGCGATGACGGGACCCAGACCCCGGAGTAGGGGCGCTACGCCGTTTATGAACTGGAGATTGAGAATCCGTCGAAAAAAAATATTTATATATCCCCATATATATATATGTATATATGATCCATCAGTCCAAATTCATCGTAGGCGAAATCTGACTTCACCAGTCGATAGGATAAATTAGTAGGACAAACGTAGCATCTCGCTTTTTTGGAAAAAGTGAAAGGGGGTGCTAGGAGGGGGGCTGAAAGTGCAAACCTTTGGGATACGCTACAGGTCGCAAACATTGACGGAGGATTTTCAAACTCGGTATACACACTCTTAAGGACAAAATGAAGGTTAAGTTCTTGAACGGGGCAAATCGGTCGGGGGGTTGGGAGGCTAGGGGGGTTGAAAGTTAAAAACCGAAAAAAGTCACAGAATGAGGCAAAATTTGAATGTCGAAAAATCTTAGAAAATTAACAAATTAAAAGAGGATACTTTTTTGTCCGAAAAGTTTTTGATGCGACTTCCGTTTAGGAGATAGGGGTGGGGGGTGGTTCCCCCATTCCATTCCATTCCAAGTGACTGTGTAAAAAATGAGCGATGCCAGTTAAGGGGTGAAATTATTGGTGTGGTGATACCATCTTTTATCATACATTACATGTTTATCGCATTCTCTGTTTCATTGTTAGCTTCTCATATTGCATATCGAGAATCGCGTGACGGGAATCTACCTAACACGATATACCCTGTCGAACGAATTATTTATTATAACTCTTTAAATTTAAAAAAACCAACCTAAGTGCTGCCATTTATTATTTTTAAACAACATTTTTATTTTTTAACACTGTCTTAAAAAACGTGTCAAGAAAAAATTGTAAATATCAATGTATACGCTTAAATATGTAATTATTATCAAATACGGAATTCAATACCACCAACCTGTAAAACCTATTTTAGTTCAAAATACCCGTACATTTATTTCAAGAACAAGGCCCCAAAAGCAATCGCAAGGAACACTGTTAAATAAATTGTGTTAGACTTTTCTTTGTTCTTTACGACGACATTGAGTTCCACCGAAGTACAGCAAAAATAAATTATTTGGTAAATTGACTGTGTGTTGTTTATTTACAAGACGTGGGAAGTAAAGTTATAAAACAATATTTTTATATATTACTTTTCATGAAAACCACAATTTTTTTTACGGACCAAAAAGTACTCGCTCTTGATATGTGGCTTACCGTTACATGTTACAAATGTATATCTGGAACAAATAAAAATATAAAGCGATTATTAAAACAATTGAAGTCATAACAATTAAATTTCATTGGGCGCGTACTAACATTAATCTGACATGTAAGAATTACAAAAATAAATTAAAAACCATTAAATAATTATTCCATTGTAAAAAATTCATTCAAATCACATAAAACTTAGTATTTTACATCATTTTAGTGTAATCTATAATAGTCTATTATATTTGTATTCGACTACAGAAGTTTCCTGAACAAATTTTTGTTATAGCAACAATAATATCATATTATAATATATAATATTATAACATTTATTATTTCATAATAATCTTAAATTCCGTGTACCTTCATACATAACGTTATATAATATAAATTTATTACACAATTTTGTTAACTTTGGTGCATGAAGAAGAATCATAGTGAAGGTGTAATCAAAATGAGCTCAAAACCTCATATGTAGCAGATGAATTTAATTTATTTAATTTCTCTAATTCTTCTCGTGATGTCTAACGAGGATCACTTTTCCGGAGGATGGACAACAGCGTCCTCTGCGTATCGTCATCCCTCATGAATCGCAATCTTTGAGGGAGGCCTATGCCTTGCAGTAGTCGTCTACAGGCTAATAAGAAGAAGAAGAAGAAGAAGAATCTCATATAGTCAGTCTCCAAGGCGTAGAAACCTTGCAATTGGTTCATTGAATTGTAGTGCTCGCAACTATCTTCCGAAAAGACGTGTATAAAATGGGTATGGAAATATTTAAAGTTACTAAAATTGTACTTTGGTGTATTATGGCAGAGGATTGATGTAATATTTGATACAATATTTCTGTTACTGTTTTATGAAACTCATTCCTTCTCATAAATAATCTACAAAATTGTAAAAAATTTAAGCAGAACATATACATATTTTTTTTATTTACATATTTTTCATTTTGAATCAGTACCAACGATAATTTAAAAAATTAGAAGGTCCTATTTTAATACCATACTTATCGCAGTTTACTGACTTATTAACGAAGAATATTGGCGTTGGTGATACAGTGATGATCACTGTATCACAAACGTCAATATGTAGTGAGAAATTTACAAACAACTAGACCCCTCGCAACCAAATCAATAAGCCGGCTTAATAATGATTTGATAATAATAAAAAAAATCTAAGGCTAGCAAGACGAACAGTCACTATAAGTAGCAGCCGATCACGAACATAAAGCAAAGGGTCAGGGAGTCAAGCACCACGCCTCTTTATCGTCGAAGAGATTTTGTTCCACATCTTAGTGGTAAGTGAAAGAAAGGTTCTTGAAAACTGCAAAGTAGAAGATCCAGGCTGTACGAATGGTTTTGGCAGCGATGGTTTGCTGTGGGTGATCAAATTCGGCGGCAGGCATCAGTTCAGATAGCCGAATGGATCTTAGTTGTACATGATCAAAAGGTGAAGCTGATATTTGGCACCCCAAATTTTTGGACCAAATTTGGACCAGAGATAAGAACAGTACTAAATAAATGGCTGGATCTGTCCGTGCTTTCCAAACAATCACGAAATTTACAATATCTCGAAATGTTGTGGCCCAGTATAGTGATACTTGGCAAGACATTGAGAGGAGTGCTCTCTAAGAGCGGTGATACGATAAATTTGGCTTTTTTGGTGGTAAACTTGGAACTTTTGGTGATTTAATTGAACTGGGGTTCAGTTCACCACATTTTGAGACCACTCCTAGGTAAGTCTACAGAGGACACAAGTTTTTTTTCGGCACTCGTCGACATTTTCCCGAGAGTGCCCTGCACGGCTGCAATATACCTCATCTCCAGCGCTGTCATCCACACAAGATATGCGTGCCGCATGAAGATATGTATGAAAAATATTCATTAACCATGTATGTTGTATTTTATTACACATCAATTTATATTTTTAATTCTCAATAATTCAAACAAATATGATTTATACGAAAACATTCAAACATTCTCTCGATTGCTTTGTAAACATAATAGGTGTGTAACGAGGAAACCTAAAAAACACATTATTTTTAAAATCCGCTGTCTTACTTATTGATAATAAGCTTTAGGAACCGCGTTCATTTAACAATGTATCTTACGTTTAGGGATGAAGCTTTTAAAATGAACGTAGTTCAACGTCAAATAGTTTAATTTAGACTAATAGTATTTGATAATGCGTTTTATTGTTTTGATATATGTTACATATTTTGTGATGAAATTTGCTTAAAAAATATTTACTTATTTATTAGGTGCTACTACGATAACAATCTTACACTACTAGACTGACTTGGGAGCATCATATATTCGTTCTAATATCGTAGGTATTGTGTTTTTCCTTTTGATGTTAAATCTTGATAACACCATATCCTCTCATTATTAATGAAATTACTTGTTTGTGGTTTAAATTCGTATTATTTATTGCTTATTCCTGGGAGTCTTGTAAGGGAAAGTCTTACCCATCTTACCGTAGTGCAGTTAAACTCTTTATTCCTATATGGATGTTTAAAGTTTCAAAATTATCATATGTACTGTAACATTATTACTGGGTATTTTAAGAGAAACAATTATAACTAGAAAGAACAAACGCGAGCTTCCCTTGGAAAGTGCGTTTTCTGCGATTCCACTGGTACCCAGATTGTATATGTGGTCACTATTTCATATATTTGTCATATTATAATATTTTTCTATTATATTTAAAGGTTGTAGTATAATATTAATTAATAAAACTCAGTAATTGAATGTGTTATAGCTCTAATTGTACCTACTTCTTATATTAATGTGATTATAATGAATTTCTAAATGGAATGGAGCACTGGAATGTTACAAGCACATATTTGAGCAATAGCTGATTTTTAATTGTATGTCTTTTTATAATTTCGTTAAAGTTTTGTTTTTTTAATATTCTATGTGATATAAAGAAATTGACTAAAACTATTGAATTGTATTTCTCTATAACGATTATATAATATGTATGAAAAATTATTCTGATATATAAATAAAACTCACATGAACACCTTTCAAGTCAATCTTATATGCATCCATTATAACTATTACCAATAACCTTACAAAATATATATTAAATGATTAACTGATTGACGATGTCTCATTATTCCACGTAAATAAATACTTAGATTAATAGTAATTTAATTATATGTATGGGTAATAGTTTATTACTCGTATATGAGAAATTTTTATTAAAATTATGCACTCTTTTAGAGGCTATTTTTTGCAATTTGTATTGGTGTCAGTTCTGCTGGCTTTAATAACACTAGAGGGCGGGACGGTAATTAGCAAATTCTCTCTTGAAAAGGGAGCCAATATGTCAAAAGGGTTTAAATTTGTTATTATATTTACTATAAAGGATGGCATATTTTTATAAAAATACGTAAGGGTTCATACAAATTTAATAAACCAAAGGTTCCACCTTAGCGCCCGAGGGAATAAAATTCTATAACATCTTTGTTATATTGACGACTATTTCTGCCGAATAAAATATGTAACAGAATCAAGAACGGGACAATAAATAAACCATATTAATTAAATATTACTTTTTTAGTTTGGTTTACTGTAAAGTACTGTAAAATACCATTTTAATTTATTGTTGGCGAAGGTTGACTTTTAATTGGTAGGCTGGTGAACTGGATCCTCGGGAGTCCCAATATGAAAATAACTATACTATACTAATAATAATGGAAACTCATAAAATATTTTAACTTTTTTTCTTATGTATTTAAAGATTAACAATTTTTGACCACTTGTAATATTTTTTTCATAATATATATAAAATTTTAACCATCTTATGACATAATACTGTATACCTAGTATATAATTGTACTATATACCTAGTATATAATTTTCTCCTGGCATTATACTTAACTACTATTCCAGCCCATTATTCCAGGACCACAGAATCTAGTCGACAGACGAGCAGTCTTTATAGGTTAACTCACCATTAGGATTACTTACTTATAGCTTAGTATTTAAATTCGTACGTTTGTCATAATTCATTAAGATATTGTATTACATTAATCTTATATTAATTATCAATATTCTTTTTAGGTTTAAAAATTAACAACCGTCTTTCCTATTTTATAAAAAGAATTATTTTTGGTCGTGACAAAATATATTAGTTTGTCAAAAATATTATGAATTTATATTGAATTAACTAGACACTCTTTTACTTAAGAACAGACCCACGCGGTGAATGAAACCGGATGAAGACGAACCGTTAACATGTACATGTTGCAGCACAAATCTTTTCAATGCCTAATATACATTATTTGAATTACTTTTCACTTGTTTTAAACACTGTTATTAATTTATTATTACAGACATTTATTTAATTTTTAGAGGTCCAAAATTGCTTTCTTTCACAGAAGTACAGATGAGAGTATTCTCATTGCAGCGACACATTTTCACTGTAAGCTGAAGTTTTGTATAATATAACAATACAAGTTAATTAAAATACATTGAATAACGCTTACTGAAGTCGTTTGATGCCACTGGTAATTACAATAATAAAATATATATAATTTTTATTTTTTATTTCAACGCAAAAATTGGATCAGACCGGACTATTAATTGCCTCCGTAAGTAGGCAAGTAAAATGGCAAATAATAATACTAAATATATAATTATACTAATACTTATACACGAAGTAGAGCCTTTTTCAAGTATGGAAAATGATTAACGGTAATGATTTTTCTTACGTTATTCAAACACACGAAGAAAATTCTAACATCCTTCCAACCGTTTCGAAGTAAGTCGGAGAAATACACGAAGCGAAACGTGAAATAAATATATAAAAGAGTAATTATTGTTTGAAATTTTCCGTCTCCTATTGTCATCCTACTTTTACAAAACAATATTTACATTCTGTATGTAACATGTGTTGAGATAATACACGAACTGATTTAGTTCGAAGTATCAATATCTCATATCATACGTGACTGAGCGAAATGAGTTTTGTACTTATTCTATTTGCGTACTGAAATCAGAACTAATATTTTTTACTTCATAATGTATGTCGTACAATTTTATTTTAACGTTATATATATAATTTAAGATACGATTCGTTTTCAGCGATTTTACGCAATACTAAAAATAAAAATAATTATTTGTAGCTGCTATAATATTTTAGAATTAGAGTTTATATTTCGTATTCAGCGTTCAGGTTTCGTTTATATTTTACTGCATTTAAAAGCGTCGAATATGTATTATATTCCGTCATATAAAAGCGTCGGCGGTTTAATGGATTGTCGGCAAAAACCTCCGCCATCCCTGTCTATTTTCAATATTAAATTGATGGTCGTCGCAGGTCAACCTTTGATTAGAAGTGGATTTACCTTTTGTAAATATTTATCATTTATCAATATACTTAAAATTTTGTTGTATCTCTTGATGCAGATACCTGTATCATTTGATAATGACAATTAAAATATCGAAAATATCGGTAAGTTTTAAAGAAAACGAATGATGTGCTAAAAAAGTGAAAATACTGAAAAAAATATATTTCAGTTCAACTTTCAGGAGCTATAAAAAATTGCTTTCATATAAAATTTCCCGTAGAACAAAAGGTAGGGAAAATCACAAAGCTAAGTTAAAAGTTTTGGTTTATTCTACGAGAGGTTATAACTAAAATTTCTGAGGACATTTTGCACTAAAAGTCAACTTTTAAAAAAGCTTATACTATTCAGTAACTCATTTACTTCTACTAGCACCAAATAATTTATACAACTACTAGCTGTTACCAGCGACTTTGGCTGCTGCTTCATAAACTTTTTTACATCAATTAAAATTTTATTATTACCACCGCACACCAAAAGGAAACCTATAGAATTTAGGAGTGTATTAAACCCTGTGCGTATAAAAACCTCACACTCACAAGATTATTATTCGAGATATAAACTATCTTTTAAGTCGGACTAAGCAATATCTACAAAATTTCATTGAAATCAGTTAAGTGGTTTTAAAGATTAGCGCAAATCAACATCATGACACGGGATTTTATATAATGTATATATGTGCATATATTAAGTTGTATGTATGTGCATATGTTAAGATTTTGTATCATTTTTATTGTAACGCGTTACATACGTTTTAATTATTTTTTCAATAATTAATATTCAACATACAAAGTAATGGCATTGTAATTATAGTAATGACTGGTTTAGTTGGTTAGTTTAGTTTGTTAATAATGAAAATTGCACATATTTATGACATATTTTGTTAGAACTTACTACGAACGCTTTATATTTTAATATTCACCAAGTATTTGAAACCTGCTTTTATCAAAGAGCTTTGAAAAAATTGGTAAGATCATTAAGGATTTTATTCCACAATAGAACTTTAGGTAACGTATGAGACACTACCGCCGGAGCTATTTTATTGGTTGTAATAAATTTATTATTACCACTTTTAGTGGTGTTTTAGTGGTGACTTAATGACTTTCTTTTTTAAATATCGTTCTTAGTTTATTATCCTTTAAAAAAGAAACTTAGTTGATAACTAAAAAATATTTTATATATAAGTGTAACAGATCATTTTATCAGTTATCAAAAACTGAGAACTTCTTTAAATATACTTATTTATTCCTATTCCGAACTCTATGATAAACTTATTTTTGAGACGAATTCTTGTTGAACTAAAATAAGGACCAATAAAGTTTCTGTTCGTATTTTTATGAAATTTATTTATAGGACTGGGAAAAAAGGTATCTTACGTATTTTTATATACATAAAACATACTTAAACTACTTAATTTAATTTAAATTTATAGTGAAGCCATAGTTTATACATTGAGTTTCATGTTTCACTCTATTAAAATAACATTTACAAGGCCACTTACGTGTTAGCAATGAATATTAAAAGAATTTAGTGGCAACTACGTCAATGGTCGGTATTATCAACTGTTCATTGCCATTACTTTAATATTCACAGAAAACATTTAATAAAATAGGATTTTTAATGTATAATTGTTAAATTGTGAAATATAATCTTAAATAGTTTAACTTCACCAATATATCTATAACTCGTACTGTATAACTTTTACTGCATCTGTAAATGCCACGCAAATTATGAAAAAATATCTTTTTAAAGAAAACCGTTAATACTGTAAAATATTGTAATAGTCAACATAAATGTATACATTTATCAAATAGTTAAAATTCTACACTTTCGGAGTCAGGATTACACTTAAGGATTTTAGTAAAAGATTTTAGCCAGATTAAGTTTTTCTCACGTATTTCTGCTGAATCAGATTCTATGAAAACCTTTGTTTTTATGTTATACGATATATATTTTAAAACATCCCATTAAAGCATGTCAAACAATAAAGAGTAGGTATTGCTCCTAGATAATTATAATGACACAATTAAAATTATGTATGCGGGAGTAGCACGACCCTTTACGAGATGCACGTGTCATACTTTTAGGGCGTCCATGCTATAGAGTAAATATCCTCTGCATACATTCAACGTAAAATTGCCATTTATGTCAGGTGAGGATACCGCATTATTACCTATAAGACGGTGGTTTCTGCCACTGAATATCCAGGCGGAAATAGGATCTCTTTTCGTATCCGACCGTGGGAAGGAGGAAGCTGCGTCTCTGACTGTCGTCGAAACGCATGGTGTGACGTCGGTGAGATGTTGCCGAACCTGGAGGGTTGTCTCCGTCCGGCGGGTAAGTTATGTCTCCTTCAGTTTGACTCAGATGATGACCGGATATGGTAAAAGCGATACGACAGGTTAAATCGCTAGCGACTATCATTAATAAAAAAAAGTTGTAGTTTTACCATTGAGCAAATGTCTACGGATTAGTAATCAGTAGTCTGATAAGGCGTAGAAATGAAAACTAAACTTTAAAATTTATCGATGCCTACGTGAGAATAAGGTTGTCTGTCCGTAGTTTTAAAAATATATATTTTTATAACTTACTTACATACTTACTTACCTTCACGCCATATCCCTTGTGGGGTAGCCAGAGACGACGGAGCGCCAAACGCTACGGTCCCTGCATACCTCTGTCGCCTCGACCACAGACATTAACCTCTTCATGCATGCCCTCCGGGGGGTCCTCATGCTTTTTACGTGACCTTCCTCCAGTATCGTAGATACTGTGTTTTCGAAGGTCACTCGAGGCCTCCCCCTGTCTCTCTTACCGCTCACTTTTCCTTTATAAATATTTTTTACCATTCTTTCATCACCCATTCGTTCGACGTGCCCAAACCACCTGAGCACGTTCTTCTTCATTCTTACCGTAACATCTTCGCTAGTACCTGCCATTCTGTGGATCTCTTCATTACGGATTCGGTCAGCTAAACTGACTCCGCATATTCGACGAAGAGATCGCATCTCCACAGCATTCATCTTTCTTACATGCTTCTTCTGTGTTACCCACGTTTGGCTGCCGTATAGCAAAACTGCATTGTGTACAGCCAAACGTGCAGCTATGCTGACGTTTCGCCGTCTCAACAATGCAGCCAAAGCACCGTTTACTCTGTGAACGGCAGCAATACGCCTTTCCACATCCATTTCGTATCTTCCGTCTCTTCTAAACATACTTCCCAAATATACCACTTCATTCACTTGTTCTATTATCTTACCATTCACGTTGATCTTACATTCTGTTCTTTCTTCATTTCTTTCAAATATCAGAACCTTCGTCTTATTTGCATTCAGGTTTAGACCATTATTTTCACACCCATCTTTCACTCCCATGTCACTGTCTTTCACGCCTTGGAGACAACTATCCAAATACAAGTTGAACAACCAAGCTGACATAGCGCAACCTTGCTTAACACCCGATTGGATGTCAAACCAGGGCGACATGCCAGCACCTACTCGCACACAGGCTAAGTGTATAAGTTCACATTGTATTGGGACAGTATCTCCCATAACTTCTTTCTCATAACCCTGTCAAACGCCTTTTCCAAATCCACAAAAGCACAGAAAACCTTTTGGTTTAGGGCCAAGAACTTTTCCGTGATCATGCGGAGGGAAAAGATCTGATCTATACACCCTCTTCCAGGTCTAAAACCTCCTTGGGCTGCCCACAACAGCCTTTCAGATCTCTCTTGCATTCTTCTCGCTAATATTTTAGCATAAACTTTACCGCCCAAGCTGATCAAACTGATAGCCCTATAGCTTGCACAGTCTATCTGTGAACCTTTGCCTTTATACAAAGGTACGATGACTGCACCTCGCCAATCGCCTGGGAGCTCCCCCGATTTCCAGCATAAATTGCCCAAAAACCATAACAAGTCCCAGACGCGTGGCCCACCATATTTGATCATCTCGGCAGTAACTTCATCTGCTCCCGCAGCATTACCACATTTCAGACTTCGAATCGCGCTCTCCACTTCTTCCAAACTGATTTCACCATCGGCTACATCCGAACTCAGCATTTCGCTGGTACTCAAGGCAGAGGCGTCCTCACATTCATACGTCTCCGTGTAGAATTCCGAACACCGCTGCAAAACGTGTGCTGGCTCTGTTAAAACTTCACTGCTCTTCGAAAGCACCCCTTTCATTCTACAAGTTACCGAACAACCCCGGGATTCACTAACTTCTCGCCAGAAAAGTTTTGTGTTTTCCCGGAAGTTGTTCGTCAACCTGTCATCCCTTTCTCTCTCAGAACTTTCACACTTCGTCTTTATAAGTGCTTTCGTTCTGTGCTTTTGCAGCTTGTACGCTCTTTTTCTTATCTCTCTCATACTTTTATCCTTACCCGAGGCTTTATAATCCAGCCATGCTTTCTTCTTTAACTCCACAGCGTCTTTCACTTCATCATCCCACCATTCATCGCGCTTTTTACTAAAACCTGTTTTCCTTTTACCACATATCTCTGTCGCTACTTCCACCATACCATTCCTAAGGTTCTGCCAGCATACTTCAACACTTTTATTTTCAGAATCACAGCTTACAAGCTTCTTGGAAACCCTTTCTTGATATTCCTCTCTGATCGGTGGATCTTGAAGCTTCCAGCTTCTTATGCGATAATTCGACTCCAAGCCAGGACACGTTGTGCGGCTGCGCCAACCTGCAAACAGACCTTTTATTCTAGCAACGACTAGATAATGATCCGTTCCCAGATCAGCACCCCTAAACACTCGCGTGTCCATAACTTCGCTGATCCACTAGGAATAAATCAATCATACTTCTTTCTTCCGCTCGCTCCCATGTGTACATGTGAATTTGTTTGTGATCAAACATCGTGTTTGCCATAAACAAATTCTTCTCCTTACAAAATTCCAAAATAGTCTTTCCAGCCTCATTTACTCTCTTATCACCGTACTTGCCTAGCACGCTTTCATAACCACTTCGCGCGGTTCCAACCCATCCATTCATATCTCCACATACTATCAACTTTTCATTATCTCTGACACTACTTAGAACATCCCTGATACTCTCCCAAAACTCCTCGAGCTCGCTCACTGCAGCTGAGGATATTGGCACATAAACGGCCAATAAGAATACTCTTGTTATCCCCAGCTTAAAGCGAACCCAAAGAAGCCTCGGGTTGATGGCCTTGCTTTCTACCATTGCATTAACCATTCGAGAAGACAACAACACACCTACACCTTGGCAACCTCGCTCACCCTCTGAAACCCCAGCCCAGAAAGCGACCCGGTTGCCAGGCAAATCGGTCGTATCATTGCCTTTTCGCTTGGTCTCAGACACACAAATAACATCCAGATCCTTGTCATCCATCACATCTAATAATTCATTCATCTTCTGTTCCATTACTCCTCTTACATTCCACGTAGCTATTTGTAGCTCCGTCTTCCGCCTCCCGCCGCTCGGAACATGGCGTGTTGGTTGGCGGTCCCCAACGCCGCATACCCGCCCCATTTTTATAACCTTAATGGCTATTTGCTTAATATCAATGATTTACCACTTCATCCTTCCATCAATACATTCGTTGATACTGTCCAAGTACCGCACACTGTGAAATTTTGAAATATTAAGTATGAAATACTAAGTAAGTATCACAAAGTAATTAAGATGAAAATAAAGTAAATGATTTGTTTTAAATCAATTAACATGGCGGCTCGCGGAAGCGGTTCGTGTATAGCATTATTATATTCATGATTGTTTACAATTACATTTTCATAATTAGGTAATATTTGCGCATTAACCACTTTTAATGATGTAAAGACAAAAAAAATATCTACTTGAAGTTATCTGCTAATACTTTTATTAATTTCATAATGAATTAATCAAAAAAATGCAGTGGTTATTTATTATATTTTTTTATATAAAAACGTTTTTTCTATGGCTTGGTTCTTATATATGTTACTGGTTGGTTCTTATATCATTACTTCGAAGTTGTAAAAGTATTTTATTTAGAGAACATTGTTTAAACAATCGCAAGCGACGCAACAACAAAGCGCAATCAGCGCTGCAAGGGACCATTTTATGTCGTTTCATTACAATAAAAAACCTGAATGTCATTCCGTCCAGTTATTTTTAAAAAAGCTCTTATCTAACAGGTAAAATATGTATAAATAAATAATATTTCCGTATAACTTCAACTCTTTTATTCGTATTTATAATTACACTAAGATTATTTAAGTACAAAAATGGTTAATTAGATCATCAATAGGAACTATTTATATATAGTTAACATCCCATTTTTAACTATTGTATATTTTAATGGTCGTATTACACGCGTCATATGAAAAAAAAGATTAATAACTGCGTCAAAGTGTCAAATATAATATCTGTATAAGCCTTAACTCAATACTTCATAATAGTCTGTAGCATTTAATTCAATAAAATGTCTTTTCGTGTTATCATACATAGAATACAAAAAGAAATAATTTATACCATTTTGAAATTATGTAATCTGTGTAAAATTATATCAAATATATATTAACCTGAAGAACCTGATAACCTGAACCTGATATGTCAAACTATAAATCACAGTTATAAACCACCTTAGAGCGTGAACCATATGAGAAAAAATGTTTCTACATCTCCCGTTACAAATACCCTGTAGGTAAACAATACAATACGTGCCCAATATATGTTTTATCAAACTGTACATTAATTTAGACGTGTAATGGTTTCGAAACTATAATACTAAAAGATGAAGGTTAGTTTACTATGTCATCTTATTATCAATAATATCTAATAATTCAAATAATTCTTAACCACATTTTTAGTTATAGTTGTGAGCTCTTTTTCAACGTTTAAACAATTTAAAATATAACATCTACGAAGTTTTGAAAACAGATACTTCTTATGAAATATTATAAATATACTCAAACTTTTTGACTGTTCAATTGGCTTTTAGCAATGCATTTTAGACAGATCACAAGCCATATCATTAACATATGAAGTTAAAAAAAACTTAAAATGAAACAAAACAGGAATTAGAATATATTATCATATATAAGTTTACAAGAGAGAAATATTACTTA
The DNA here is from genome assembly GCA_918358695.1 of Melinaea menophilus ssp. n. AW-2005. Taxonomy (NCBI): domain Eukaryota; kingdom Metazoa; phylum Arthropoda; class Insecta; order Lepidoptera; family Nymphalidae; genus Melinaea; species Melinaea menophilus. The sequence goes on from OU911042.1 coordinate 29,964,405, forward strand.
TATTGCGTGTAGTTATAAAGCGTAGAATAAATTTGATGTTTTCACAAAAAAGCAATTGATTGAAATATTATGTATTAAAATATTACTTTAGAAAAGAAATAAGAGTCTGTTTATATTTTCAATAAATATATTCGATATCGTATACTCAATAGAGAAGCTGTACAACTGTGAGGTCGAAATTCAATCTCTTAGAAATTAAGTAATCAAAATATTTGATATAATATAAAACTAATTCGGAAGTCAAATTATTGAAAACTAATTTCTTATTGAAATATTTTTATGATAATTGTTGTTATATTCCCATGCGTAGCGGAATCGTTAACTAAATTAATTGATTAATTAAACGTCGGTGCAATATTTTAAATATATCACATTAGAATCTGAGAATGTATTGATAGAATATCCGAAAGCTTTGTTGGTGAAACTTGTTTATTTATATTTATTTTAATTATAATTTCATTTATTAAATTAAATTACTTTCGTTTACTAACTTAGAGCAAGTGATAAATTACTTAGTAATAATAAATCTAAAGACTGTTTGTCAGCTACCGATAATAATCGTGTAACATGTGCCGGAAAAAGAATTGAATTTTGATTTTTTTAATAATCTGTTAAATTAATAAGTGTGTTGCGAGTATTATTTTGTATAGATAAAAAACATATATAAAAAACCTTTATCGTTACCTACTATCTTAAATATATTTTGTTGTTTTCAATATTTGTCCGATCGCAACCGGAGCCAAATCCAAAGAATACAAATTCTGAACAATTAATTATACCTAAGTTTTATTCTATTTCATCTTACGCAACGTTGGGCAAGAGGGTATTGTAAGCAAGGAAGATGGTCTGGTAATTAATCTGGGTATGGTATAACCCCAAACCTTTGAACGCTAGTGTACTCCAAGGCTGCGTGCTATCGAACTCTATTCCTTCTGCACATCTGAGATATGTCGGATCTTTAACAAACATTGTTATGCGGATACAACGGAGAGCCTTCCGAATTGTCAGCGTCTCGGTGCCCTGCTTATGGACTCTTTGGTATTGCGTAGAGACTTGGCCTATTTATGCGTCTTCAATTGCATTTACAACAGGGAATGTTCCGCAGAGTTATTTGAGTGTGAGCTTCTTGCCATTGCAACAAGAACCGATATAACCATTAATAACACATTTTATAATATATACTTAATTCATCATTCACTTCATTAATTAAAATAGCCTTCAGGATTACTTAGATTTATTAGTTAGATACTCCTGAGAAAAATTTTATATCACACCATGCGAGAGTTTCCGATAATTTTTTATGATTAATTGTTAAAGCCAGTGAATGATTACAGCTTAAATTAATTTTAGTAGCAGGTTTTTTACACTTTCGGTATTTGCATCTTTTATTTTGATAATTTATATAAAGTATTCTTTTTAACACAGATATTATTTTTAGAATTTTATAATTATTAATATACTCACTTCGAAATAATTTACTTAAACGATAACACTGCTTTTGATTTAATAACAACTGTACCAAAAATATGTTTCATTGTTCGAGTAAGTAACTTGAGGAGAAGCAGACGTTTAACAACTTCTAACGTCTTTAATTTAATATTACTAAATTAGATTAATTAGATACGACTAGAACCTAAATTTATTTTTTTGGTGAACTTTTGTTTTAATCTCTCTTTATCTTTCTTTCTCATACACCTACTGATCATGTACTACAAATAAATAAAATCCAGTTTTATTAAACCTAGTTAATATAAATTCAACTAACATGGGTTACAAAAGAAGATATTTAAGATTAGTCTTTATGATATAGGTACGTTAAAGTTTCTATTTTATAATTTCCTGTTATCAGTTCTGCAAACCCGTCATAGTTAACTATAACTTATCACTTATAGTATGAACTACACACGAAGAATATTCCTTGACTTCAATATAAAAAGTCGTCTCCTATATCCACTTAGTAATAAAATATGTTCCTAATATATTTAATTTGAATATGAGTTAAGAACTAACACAATGGGTTGAGTTTTTGACTAAAATAAAATATTGTCAGCCCTATATCTCTTAAACACTGTTTAATATTAAACATTTAATTAATGTTTATTATTAAACATATAACAAGTGTGAGTTTTCTTGACAAATAACATATAAGAGGATTAATTCATCTGATGCACAATCATTGAAATCAGCAGGAATTATATTAAATACATTTATAAAACCCTCCCCGCCATGATAGGTATTTGAAGTGGGCGCTCAATGTACGAAACAGACTGTGTGGAGTTCATTATTTGAATGCTGATGATGAAGCAATTTCCGATCTCTGAAAATGTTACGGTCATTGTTTCATAAACGGTCGCCGATTTGTTTACTTACTACATCAATTTTACCTGTTTTAATTGTGAAATACTTAATAATTTCTTTTGTAAATGTGTTTCTGTTGTCTAATTATAAGTAAAGCAATTTTAAATTATGATATTATCCTACTTAAATATAAAAAACTTACAATTACAGTATCGATAATTATTATTTCTAAAATAATATCTACATTTCTGTTACTTTTGTAGTCTATCTAATTAATAAAGTAAAATAAGTTTGTCTTAGTTAGTAGGTAGTAATAATAATAAACTTTTGAATTATAAATTAAATTATGTATTGATATCCCAACTCAATGTCTCTTGTATTGGAACAAGTCGAAGTCAACAATCGCATTTCGCAGAATGCAATCAAAGCAAATGTTGTGTAAAGTGATCCCAAGAATAGTGTATGCTTGCTATCACGGAGTTAATAAGTTTGTAAAAGAAATTATTTAAAAAAAAATATTTTAAAAATTAAGAAGAAGACTTATCATATGTTGCCTTAATTCAAACTCTAAATATAACACATTCATTACGTACTTACAAGCAAATCAAACGTACACAAAATTGAACAAACCTTATAGGTTTGTACCTCTGCATCCTCAGCGAGTAGCTTAGAAGCTTGCTACAAAACCTTGATCCGTTTTGTCTCGCATTGGTTATTCCATCGTATTCATATTCGCAATTTTAAGAGAATCAAAATTTTGAATATACATTGTTTACATTTGAAATAAGCTTATTATTACTAAACGTGTAAAGACATTTTAACAGTCATAATGTTATCGACAGGTCTTTTATTTAATTAAAATGTTACATTATACTTTAATTAATATAATGTAATAAAATGATATATGTGGTATATGAGCAACATTAACAATTTTATTTTGGTCTAAATTCATATCTATGTTTAATATTATAATATAAATACAGATATGAATTATTATTAATATTAGTTTTTTAATAATTATTATTCTCGATAGTACAATGTAAGTATTGCCATTGAGCGTCTCTGCATACGTTATTGCATCGGTAACGGATCTTCTTATACTTATAGAGTTTGTCGATTGTGGGTTTTAATTGGTACTTAGATTTTGCCTTATTGCATTTCACCATGAGATTTTATATGTCCTGGGTTGCATCGAAAATTGTATCCAAGTCAATGTCTTAAAGATCTTTCATGACCGTATCCTTATTAAAACCTTTAAAGCTACGACGTATAACTACGGCAGGTTTGATCTTAGTTAGATAGACTTCATAGGATAGGAAAATTGGCTCATGATATGATAAGGCTTCAGCTGATTGACCGTAGCTTTCAGCCTGCTGTTAAGAGGAAACAAAGAAAATATCGAAAAGGAAGTAAAAGAGCTGTATGTTTTGCACGTATTTAATAATTTATTTCAGACAAGATAAATAAGACAAAACATTTTAAAGTCAAGTTATTCATATTCTTAGAGAAGAATACAATTTGTCATAATAAAATAATTGGGCATATTATAAAAGCATAGCCCATACCTCATACTAAATATCCATACTGATCCGTACAATTAAAATACAAAACAGATTAAATTATATTATTTTAATTGAAACATAAAAAAATCGTACTATTTTAAAACAGAAATTAACAGTGAAGTTATGTTTAAAAGTTTGACTCCAAGTACTACAGTTATAAAATTGTTTTAGTTCAAAGTAGTAGTAGTGTAGTACTTTTATAGCACATCTTAGACTGGACTGACTTTAATTACGTAAAACCTAACTTTCATGGGAAATTTTATTCTGAAATATGTTGAAATCTCTGACATATTGGACGTAAGAAGTATTTCTTAGATAAAAAAATAATGATTTTCAAACTCTTTAGAGAATATGAACGTAAATTTCTAACAATATAGTAAATAATATGTTTTTAATTTCAAGAATACCAAGGGTAACAGAATGTGAAGAGTAAAACCTATATTTCTAAGAAATTGCTCCTAAACAGAGATATGAAGTTATAATGTTATAAATTAGTACATAACGCCTATCGTCTAAGCTACAGAAAACCTTTAGTAATGCCTCTTTAACTTCATTTTATTAAAGCCTCTTTAACTTAAATGTTACGTGTTCAATTTATAACTATTAGCTTACTTCAACAAGCAACGTTATTAGATCACACATTTTTTTTTCAGCAACCTTTATATTTGAAACACATGAAAAAGTTCAAATAGGCTGCAGCTCAATACTTATTTTATGGAAATGAATACTTTGGTATTAAACGATAAGTTGCTTTACAACCAAAAAAACAAGGTTGAAAATCTATGAAAAGGATGGAAAATCAAACGTGAGGCAAAGCAGAACGAGTGCTTGCGTTTTGCTACGAGTAGGTACAGTTGTTGTGTGTAAGTCAGTGTGCATACAAATCAAGCTGTGATAGTTTTTTGTGTGTTCAATTTGTGAACAGCAAATCTGTAGGTTTTTAATAAAAAGTTGAATGTGCTGTATGCCCAAATACTTATGCTGTGGGTGTGTGACACTATTTTTGAATGTAATATTACAAAATATAAAGAAATATTACATTTCCAATCTATGAACTTACGGAACGTGTATGTATGCTCCAGGTGTCCAGGTATGCTCCAGATCCAGGTGTATAGTTGGATATAAGATTATTTAAACTACTTATTTACATCAAGCATAAATGTTATACCTGGTTACGTATATCGTATATCGTAATAATAAATAATATTTTTATCATCAAATCTTCCTCTAATTTTGATATCTATTATTTATTAATCGAGTATATCAAATATATCTGGTTCTTAGTTATCAGATATTTTTATAGTATTATAAAATGTCTAAATTACTCTTAATTATAATATTCATAAAAACGTTTTTTGTAATAATACAATATCAAAAAACATTAATATGGACAGAACTTCAACTGCACCATTGGGAAAAACAAATGAAATAAAATTGTTTATATCTAACATTAAAAACCTATTTAACTTCAAGTTACATTCATTTCAAGAGCTTCGCCTCCAAAGCAATCGTAAAGAAATTATATATTAAATATAAATTTATGTTCGACTTCGCTGTGCTTTACGACACCTTCGAGTTCACCCGCAATATTACGCTACGTTGAAATATATATATTGTTCAAGTAGGCAAGAACACGCGCTTTTGAATGTTTTAAAATAATATTAAACTCTGTTATATTAATACATTATAATATCAATCCCGCAAATGAGGCAACCAGTTAAGTTCCTCACATTTAAATTCACTAAAAACTCTCGAATGTTCTCGAAATTCGAAGGATGGGTTTCCACAATTATGACTTTTTAGGAATAAGGAAGTGTAAGTGCATTTAGTTTGCTTAGAATTTAAGACTACATTTATAATTTGGAACTAATGATAGAGTGGTATTGTTTACTTCGTTATTATTAGTCCTATTACGTTAAAATTTAAAAATAAGCGAGGTGTCATCAGCAAAAATACAATATCATAAAGACCTTTTAGGAAAAAGGGAAGTTGTTTATTTACATTTGGTGAAACTATATTGTTAACTAGGCACAATTTCATAGAAAACATCCGATCTAAAATGGATTTTAGAAATGTTATTTAAGTGATTAGATACAATTTCGATGAAAAACGAAAAAAATTACAAAAAAAATCTTAAAAAAAAAATAGGAGGTCAGGAATTTTTTTTGGCCAACTTATATTCTCTAAATAGGTACCTGAACACGCTCACTTCATTTGTCGGACCCTCTACAAAACATCCTGTATAAATTAGTTACACCCGTGATATCGAACCAAACTAAATGATGATAATTGATGATATATTATCTATTACTTATTATATATATATATATATAATACCCTAATGCATGAAATATATGGTGGTAGTTTAAATAGTATCATATAGATAAAACTTGTGGTTATATTTTATTCGTAATTACACTTCTTTTCTCTTATTGATTCCGTGAAAAATTAATAACTAATATCATTTTGTATAATTTTGAGATTGATTTTTAATGTAATTTTTTATCAAGTTTATTATTTAAATGTATAGCTATTTATTTTAAACCTCATCATATGTAAGTATACATATTATTAAATAATTACTTCATAAATATTTATTTTTCTTTTATTGTTGCTCTCTAGAATACCTAACTAATAGTAAACAGATACAAAGTGACTTTAAAACACAAATGTTAGGTAAGATGAATAATTGAGATTTGATCAATGATACGATTACGATACGATTGCGGTACGATTGCCTGAGATGTTGGGACTGATTGGTTGAGGAATGCATATTTTTTTTTATGTAAGAGGAGGGCAAACGAGCTGGCGGGTCACGGATGGACGTGATCACCGCCGCCCATGAACTCTTGCAACATCCAAGGATTTACAAGAGTGTTGCCGGCTTTGTAGGTAGGAGTAAACGCCTTTTTTGAAGGTACCCATGTCGTACCGATCTGGAAATACCGCCGAAGGGAGTTCGTTCCACAAGCGAGTGGAACGTGGAAAAAAGGTCCTTGAGAACCGTACAGTGGAGGATCGCCACGCATCCAGGTGGTAGGGATGGTATTGGAGGCGATGGCGCGCTGTGCGGTGATGGAATTCGGCGGTAGGCATCAGATCGAATAGCTCTCGGAACACTCCCCGTGGTAAATGCGGTAGAAGACGCACAGAGATGCAACGTCTCTACGCAATGCCAAAGAGTCCAGCCGTTCACAGAGCACCGGGTCCCCGACAATCCGAACGGCTCTCCGTTGTACGCTGTCAAATGGTAGAAGCTGATATTGGGGTGATCCGGATCAGAGATGAGAACAGTACTCCATGTGTGGCCGGACACTACTGCCTCGGTCTATTAATCACTCCCAATTTCTTCGAGGCCAACTTGGCCTTGCTCTCCAGATGACCATGAAAGTGATAATCGCTCGAAATGTCGAGACCCAGTATTCTGATACTTGGCGAGGCAATAAGAGGAGTGCTCTCGAAGAGCGGTGATACGACAAATGGGCTTTTCTTAGTGGTAAACGCGCAAACTTGTGTCTTTAGGGGATTGAACTGAACGTGGTTCAGTTCACCCCACTCAGAGACCATCCCCAAGGAAGTCTCTATAGAAGACACAAATTTCTTTCGGTACTCGTCGACGTTCCCGAGAGAGACCTGCACGGCCGGAATATACCGCATCCCTAGTGCTGTCATCCGCATAACAATGTATGTTGGAGATATCCAACATATCATTGATGTGTAGGAGGAACAGTGTTGGGGATAGCACACAGCCTTGGGGTACACCAGCGTTCACGGGCTTAGGGTCCGAGCAAAAACCGTCAAGAACGACCTGTATGCTCCGCCCAGTGAGGAAGCTGGTGATCCACTTGCATAAACTCTCGGGAAGCCCATAGGAAGGTAGCTTCGAAAAAAGCCCCTTGTGCCATATACGATCGAAGGCTTTCGCCATATCCAGACTAACTGCCAGACCCTCTCCCTTGCTTTCAATAACAGCTGCCCAACAATGCGTAAGATATAACAGAAGATCACCAGCCGATCGACCATGGTGAAAGCCATATTGCCGATCATTGACCAACTGGTGATCCTCGAGGTAGGTCAGGAGCTGTTTATTGATTATGCTCTCTATTACTTTGGAGAGCAGAGAGGTAATGGCGATAGGTCTGTAGTTAGCTGGATCCGAGCTATCACCTTTTTTAGGGATCGGATGGACAAGGGCACGCTTCCATGAGACCGGGACTACGCCTTTAAGATAGGAGTACCGAAATAGACGCGTTAGCACTGGAGTCAACTCAGGGGCACACGTTCGTAGCACTAATGGAGAAATGCCATCCGGCCCACTCGACTTATGAACGTCCAAGGAAAATAGAGACTGCCTAATAGTTTTCTGCCGAAAAACTATTTCCGGCATTGAGCTCTGACACCGCGGGATGATAGGCGGTGTGTTCCCCTGGTCGTCCAAAGTCGAGTTGGAGGCGAAAAGAGTGCCTAAGAGATCGGCTTTCTCTTTTGCCGTGTGGGCTTTCTCTTTTGCCGTGTGGCCGTGCCGTGCATATTTAATTTAACCGTTGTAACAAGAACTCTTTGAGTTCATATACTGTGGGAATTGTTAAATAAGTGTAAGATATAATAAGTGTTGTAACGACACCTAGAGTTCAATAAGAACCTGAGAGTGTTATGAAATATGAAACGATATGAAATTTCCTCGGTGTAATAGAAACAAAGTCAGCTTTGACAATAACAAATACATAATGACGTAACAAAACAGAAACAAAGGATTATAAAAATTACATTTTTCCAAATTTGGTTTTTCACTTGTCTAATCTACGAAATAATATCTAAAAATTAAAAATAAACATGATTAGAATAATATATACTTAATCATACTCTTATTATGCTTATTATGAAAAAAATTGCTTTCCAGACAATTGTCTGGAAAGCAATTTTTTCTGTGAGGATCGTATTCCCCAATCCAATATGTCGGATATACCTACATTTTAAAATTTGATTTACCCTGAAGTTAGAAAATATATTTTAGTTTGTGATGTTGGATAATAAGGACAACGTACACTTGGTGTATTTTTTTAACGTTATGACTTTTAAAAAACATTGTTTAAAAAATATAATATTTATATTAATAAAATAATATATCTTAGGAGTAATAACAAATTGTAAAGTTTGTTAGATTTCGTTTTAAAAAAGCCTGTTATCAGATATTCCATATGTGTTACATAAAAAAAACATTTTAATAAATTTAAAAAACATACAAAATATATTCAAATAGTTTAATTAAAAAACTCTTCCGGCTGGAACTAAGTTGCAATTGAATTAACTTTGTCGAGTTGAATGTATGTATGTATGGTGTTGTTGTATTTTTATACTATATTATTCAAATTATTAAAAATTATTTTAAATTATATCACATATATTCTTTTAAAATGTGATTTAAAAGTAATGATGGTTTTATTTAACTCAAAGGTAGTTATTATCTGTAACAGACAATAGGAGTAACTACAGTAACCACCTTCCACAAGAATAGACTGTATGATTATCAATATAATAAAAGTGTGTGCAGCAGAAGTAGATGTATTTACTCGTATTATTCATTAAGTTTAATATAATAACATTCGGTTATTTGGGGAATTGCATTCTCCTTGAAAAATACATTCATACAATCTATCAACACGAGCTGTCTAAAGTCTATAGTGATTACTTTTAATCTCCTTGCATTTCCTTTAGTAACAGTCATGTGGTGAACCATAAATATTTAATATAAGTAATAAATATTTTATTTATTTTTGATACACTATCACAAAAGATTGTTACATGGACTGTATGTCAATACTTTTGTTTGAAAATATGGCAAGTACTTATTAAGGACTGTCTTTGATAATTAAGTTATTACAACGATAATGTCATATGTTTACATCATTGTGGTACTTGTACATTTAAGGCAATTAATATGAAAAAAAAACACAATAAGGGTAGCTGACATCATTACGTAATGTAAAAAATATGCTTATATTCTGTATTTATAGGTAGAGACATCTCACGAACTGATATCATTCCAAGTATCAATATCTCATAACATACGTGACTGAGCGTCATGAATTATGTTCATATTATATTTGCATAATAAAATTAGTATTGGTTCTGATAATATATGTCATATCAGTTTATTTTAACGTTATAAATTTATTTTAAGAGAAGATTAGTTTAAAGCGAGGAACTTATGCAGGATAAAAATATTTAGGTCCTTAAAAAATAAGTTAAGCATTGGTGTAATAGTAGCTGCTATAATATTTTATAGTTAGAGTATATTTTATCTATTCAAGGAAGAGAAAACGTTCATATTTTATTGCAGTCTATTCTATCGGGTGTAATAGATAGTCTGGCAATACCTCCGTCATCCAACCCAGACTACGTTTAATATTAAATTGATGGTCGCCACAGGAGAACCTCTGATTAGAATCAGAATTGGCTTTTATGAATATTTTTTACTACCCGACTGTAAGGAGAGGGTTATGTTTTTCGCACGTATCTTGTTTGTAGTATTGTTTGTCTTGTAGTATTCTTTATTACCTCTTAACTTTACAACCCCTGAACAGATTTATATAAGTAAGGTGACGACAGACAGATACGGGTGACGGATACGGGTTTATAGCCCAACTGTTCTTAGATATATGATTTGAATTTTTGAATTTTGAATTTAAAAAAATGTAATTAAAATTCATTATAAAACTTTTAAAAATGTATTTCAGAGTCTTTATAAAACGTCTGAACTATAATTAAGATATGGTAAAGAATTATTTAAACAATGCAATACGACGATTAATGATAAATTCAGAGGCAAATTATTTTGGCAAAATACTTACAAAAACATCCCATATCAAAATTGAGGAACAGATTTGATTAAAATATTGTATATTGGGTACATATTGTATACTCACCCCCACAGGGTGCTCGTGGCGGGGATATGGACACTTTTATTACATTGGCCGCCTCTACCCTCATATAATGTATACTACGTATCTAAAATGATTTATAGTTTGCTATATTATGTTCCATTTCAAACTTCTAAAGGAAGCTTAAATAAAATGCAAAATATTATATAATATATTTTAAAGACAACATGCGTCTTATTTCCAAATTAGTATAGATTACTTGTGTAATAAGTATACTAAATAAAAACATATTTTTTTTAATGAACAGGAACTATTGTTAAGTACAATTAAGGTTATACAGATGTTATTTGTAAGCGGATATACATATGATACGTATGTTACGTTTAATTTTTACATATAGCTTATCACTAAATCATATTGTTTATGTTAAAGCGATATTAAAATTATATTTAAAACTTCAAGGTGGTTTTATTATATTAGAATTCCCATAATGTAACCATATTTTAAAATATTTACAACATTTATTCTAACAAAATGGATCAAATTTTAATTTTTTACATACTAGTGTAGTGTACCTGGATATTTACATTTTGAAAGCTAAACACTGCCTGAATTGAACAAAAGGTTGTTTTAAATGCAAAAATCGTGTACAGAAATCTGTAAATACGATGAAAAATCGAAAGCAAAGCAAAGCGGAACGAGTGGTTGCAGCTCACTGCGAATACACGATGTAGAGTGAGTATGTAGAGTGTACGAGTATATGTACAAAAAAATGTGATCAACTTTTTATTTACTGACCGTTTTGTTATTTAATAAAGGATTTTTTATTTATTTACGATTGTATGTGCGGAAAGGTGAGTCCTATACAAAAATAATCTGTTTTATTGTTTAAGAATACGTATATTTACAGCTCTCCCTAATAAAACAACTTAGTTAGGAAGCAGTAACTATAAAATTACATAAATATCGCCATTATCGTAGGTTAAATATAAATATACCTATTACCTAACATTACAAATTATAACTATTACAATGACGGTGAAATCTCAAAGGAATATTATTTAATGTCAATGATGTCAATACATGATTCAATATTATTTTATTATTATTATTATTATTATTATTTATTTATTTCTCTCACCACAAATGAATTACTACAAGAAAGAATATTAAATTAGATACGTGTACAATAAATTCAATAAGTTTTAAATGTGTTGTTTTTATCTCATTCGATAAAATTAATGTATTCTCTTCTTAAAAATAGTACAAAAGTAATTATGTACACATTTTTTATCTCTTTATTAAACAAAAGACAAGGATCCCCACACGCTTCATTAGAGCTCAGCGTTGATTGAAAAAGTAGAGACCAAAATGAAATTGCGCTCTCCGACCACCGGTCGTTTATTATTTGAATGTTTGTGATTTTTTATTAATGATAGGTTTTATTTTTTGATCAATATTGATTTCAAAAGTCAAACCATTGTTTAATGTAAATGAAATAAAATTATAACCTTTCTGTGTATTTTTGATGTGTTCATTTATATTGTTATGATTCATGATGATTCATATTGTATTGTTATCATGATTAACTTTTGTTTATTGTATATGATTATGAATAATTTATAACTTATTTTGATACTTCATAATTGATGCAAGTATTTATTTACACGTTATTAGTATATTAAAAGCCTTCAACTTCTTTTTTAGATAAGGTTAATAAAACGCTTCTGTCTATAAACACTTTTATGTAACGTTATATTATTATTTACACAATATAATTTTAAACTGTATTACTTTATATTATTGTACAATTATCTCGTAACAACTATGTTGTTATTAATTCAGTCAATAAAAATGTTACTATTATTACAATTGTTATTAATACAATTGTTTCCTAAAAATCATTCTTATCAAAAATACTTAAAATAAAATAAAAACGCTTAAATTATTACTATAACTATTGCACTCAAAACCGATCTCTTTTAAGTGTATACAGTACATATCGATTTTTTTGGAAAAATACCGACAGCCATACTGTAAATTGCTTCGTTAATGTATTTTTTAACACTATCTACACCCTCTCTAGAGTATTTATTAATGATATTCATAGCAAAACCATTACAGACTAACTTTATAACATTAATTGTTAAATGCATGGATAAATTAAGTTTGATCAAATCACAGCGATTTGATTGCTGGCTGAAGAATAATAGGTTGTGGGCCGCATGTAACTATTGTAACAAAAACTGTCCTATTTCCCACATTCCGTAGCATTTCTATATATTGCGAGACCAAACAAGGCAAGCCGATGGAAATTTCAACGAATCGGCCACCTGAGATTCCATTTTCACAACACTACAATATATTTTCAAACCAGACAAGTAAGGATTTACGGATAATAAATTGACAGTGTCCGTATTTGTTATTTGTGTTATTTAAGATTAGTTTTATTTACATATTTGCGTTACGAGTATACTTTAGATAAGGCAGAGATGAACAGATATCTGGTATATGTAGCAATTATAATTTTTAGTTTCACTTTAAAAACATAATCAATACAATTATGTGTGGAGTTTTTTTATTTATTATAAATACCAATGTTTACAAAGATGATTATGTCACATCCAGTGTACTAATAATTTTATAATCCACATGAAAGCCGCACACAAATGATTACCAATCTTATAAGTGAGATCAGAAAAAGGAAATTTTCATGTTATAACATTTTAATTACTTTACTGTATGTTAAATGACAATCAACATTATTATTTTTTTTATTATTAAATGACAATGAAAAGGTGAGGTGATAACATATTGTGTTTACACCAAGAATGTGGTGAGGAGGGGACAGTGTAGATCATTAAGTTGAACACTTGAAGTCAATTGAATAAAAATAATATCAGTTTTAAAATTAAAAAGTGCAGGTTACGTAAAAAAAAGGATTAAATTATTTTTTAGTAGATATATATTAGTTTTTAATGTTGGTTCAAGATGTGCAATAAAAAACGCATCTTAAAATAAGGACAAAAATAACTTATTATACATTTATAAATAGATAATAATTTATATTTCGTTAAAGAAGTTTTTATCAACTGTCTATATTTAAGGTATATTCTTATGTTCGGTTTTTCATAAATTAAACACTTCTTTATTAATTATATACGAGTATGTATATATTGGTTTAATGTTTCTGTTACTTAATATACATGCTACGATGTAAAGAGGAAATAGTGGTGTGTAGTTAAATAAAAATCAAGACTTTAATGTCTTGAAGTTAAATTTTATTTAACATGAAACATGATAGAAATCACTCAGATCCGAACTCTTATCATGTAGTAGCACTGTAGTTAAACTGTAATTAAATATAAACGAAGTCACATTAGATACGTACGTAGCATAGTTTAGTTTATCCTGTATTAGCAGCTTATATTAGCAGCCTGTATTAGCTGTATTAGTTTATCCTCTATTATGTAGCTTGAGCTACTCGTTTACCTCGCATACGCATACGGTTCATCAATACATTCGTAAGTTTTGCCTGCGACGTCGATGTTGTGTAAATGCTGTTGCAATGGCTTTAACTTTTGTGATCAAATTCGCTAATTAATTATGTCGTTACTTTACTAATAATATTGTTAGGAATTAATCGCTATATAAGTTATTGAGTATTTCATAGTTGAAAGATCCAATATCCTTAAGTATGTAATATAAATAAACATTTATAATATAAGTGTAACCTTCAAATCTTAAAGTTTTGCAATAGTTTCTAAGGTATACGATTGTAATATAAAATATTTTAAGTGTATGCTGTAGTATATTAGTGGCAATAAAATAGTGACAGAGGTGAGATATTCAATATGTATTTGAGTTCAATTTTTTTTTTAACTGAGCAGGCTACGATGACAAACATTAAAATTATATAGCCTAGCCTATGAGCAATAAAGCATATTAATTGTATTAAATTTACATAAATATTATATTTAATATAATATTGAATACTTACCTTTTTGTAGAATACATATAATTTTCTATAAAAATGTATTACAAATGAAACAGCGGTGACAAATAGCATTATCAAAAATAACCAGGGAAGATGCAAATACCCAGGGTATTCCCCGAACGAACTTTGACGAAATTATAAATGTAAATAAAAAAACAATTGATTTTTAAATAAATTGATTATTATGTATTAAAGAAAAGAAAATGTTAAATACATAGTTGATTATAATTACTAAAAAATTACAAAAAAAGTGTGATTGATAATAATATAAAATAGTAATATAATTAAATATGAAAATAAACTAAATCAGTACATTATAAACAGCGCCATCTCTCGACAGTAATGAACATTTTTCCGGTCTACAGACATCTTTTTTTTTTATATTAGAGGAGGGCAAACGAGCTTGCGGGTCACCGTTGGTATGTGATCACCGCCATCTCTCGACAGTAATGAACATTTTTCCGGTCTACAGACATCTTTTTTTTTTTTATGTTAGAGGAGGGCAAACGAGCTTGCGGGTCACCGTTGGTATGTGATCACCGCCACCCATGAAATCTTGCAACATCCAAGGATTCACAAGAGCGTTGCTGGCCTTGGAGAACGGAATATTTGCCTTTTTTAAAGGTACCCATGTCGTATCGATCTGGAAATACCGCCGAAGGAAGTTCGTTCTACATTTGAGTGGTACGTGGGAAAAAAGTCCTTGAAAACCGCACAGTTGAAGATCGCCACGCGTCGTGGTGGTATGGATGATAACGGAGGCGATGGCAAGCTGTACAGTAGTGAAATTTGGCGGTAGGCATCAGATCGAATAGTTCTTCGGAACACTCCCCGTTGTAAATGCGGTAGAAGACGCACAAAGAAGCTACGCCTCTACGCAATGCCAAAGAGTCCAGCCGTTCGCAGAGCACTGGGTCCCCGACAATCAGAACGGCTCTCATCCATCATCATCCGAACGCTGTACGCGGCCAAATGGTAGAAGCTGATATTGGGGTGATCCGGACCAGATATGAGAACAGTACTCCATGTGAGGCCGGACCTGCGCCTTATAGAGCGCAAGTCTTTGGCCAGGTTTGAAGTACTGCCTCGCTCTATTGATCACTCCCAATTTCATCGAGGCCAACTTGGCCTTGCTCTCCAGATGACCACGAAACTGACAGTCGCTCGAAATGACGAGACCCAGTATTCTGATACTTGGCGAGGCAATGAGGGGAGTGCTCTCGAAGAGCGGTGATACGATGAATGGGGTTTTGCTTAGTGGTAAACGCGCAAACCTGTGTCTTTAGGGGATTGAACTGAACGTGGTTCAGTTTACCCCACTCAGAGAGCATCCCCAGGGAGGTCTCTATTGAAGACACAAGTTTCTTTCGGCACTCGTCGACGTTTTCCCGAGAGAGACCTGCACGACCGGAATATACCGCATCCCCAGTGCCGTCATCCGCATAACAATGTACGTTGGAAATATCCAACATATCATTGATGTGCAGGAGGAACAGAGTTGGGGATAGCACGCAGCCTTGGAGTACACCAGCGTTCACGGGCTTGGGGTCGAAGCAACAACCGTCGAGAACGACCTGTATGCTCCGCCCAGTGAGAAAACTGGTGATCCACTTGCATAAACTCTCGGGAAGCCCATAGGAAGGTAGCTTCGAAAGAAGCCCCTTGTGCCATAAACGATCAAAGGCTTTTGCCATATCCAGACTAACTGCCAGACCTTCTCCCTTGCTTTCAATAACCGCTGCCCAACGGTGCGTAAGGTATAACAGAAGATCATCACCTGATCGACCATGGCGAAAGCCATACTGCCGGTCGTCGATCAACTGGTGATCCTCGAGGTACGTTAGGAGCTGTCAGTTGATAATAATCTCCATTATTTTGGAGAGAAGGGAGCTAATGGCGATAGGTCTGTAGTTAGCTGGGTCAGAGCTATCACCTTTTTTAGGGATCTGATGGACAAGGGCACGTTTCCATGAGACTGGGACTACGCCTTTAAGGTAGGAGTACCGAAATAGACGCGTTAGCACTGGAGTCAACTCAGGGGCACACGTTCGTAGCACTAATGGAGAAATGCCACCCGGCCCACTCGTCATATGAACGTCCAAGGAAAATAGAGACTGCCTGATAGTTTTTTGCCGAAAAACTATTTCCGGCATTGAACTCTGACACCGCGGGATTATGGGCGGTGTCTTCCCTTGGTCGTCCAAAGTCGAGTTGGAGGCGAAAAGAGTGCCCAAGAGATCGGCTTTCTCTTTTGCCGTGTGGGCCAGAGAGTCATTCCCCATGTGCAACGGTGGTAGGGACGGCTGGCTAAAGTTGCTCAGAGTGGCCTTGGAAAGCGCCCAGAATTTGCGCGTGCCAGGCGGGTACTTTGCCAGCTGATCCCCAGTTTTGACAACATGCTTGAACTTTGCTCTAGCGATTTGCCGTTTGAAGAACACGGGAAGGCACGGTAGTATTTCCTCTTCAGAACTCTAGAGTTCGGATCCTTAGTGACTAACGCATTAGCCCAAGCTTGATAAGCCTGCCGTTTGCTAGCTGCTGCAGCCCTGACAGACGCATCAAACCAAGGCCGTTATCTGCCGCCAAGTGGTACCACAGAGCTTGGTACAAAAAGTTCCATGCCCTGAAGTATCACATCAGCTACAGCCGCAGCGCAGTCACTAGGATCATTGGAAGGGAAACAAATCGGCCCCCATGGGTAGGATGCAAAAAAGGACCGCATTCCATCCCAATCCACTGACTTGTAGTGCAAAACGCGTCGAGTCGCAGGTCTTGTGCGAGCAGGACGTTGAATGGGCACTACACTCCGTACCAGACACTGATCAGAGGAACCTAAGGGAGCCTCGACAGTGATCTGGTACTTTTCTGGATGTGTAGTCAGCAGAAGATCCAACAAAGAGGGCGTGTGGCTGTCCACGTCCGGTAGACGAGTGTGCGTCTTTACCGGCTGGGACAGACCATTTGCCAGAGCAAAGTCAAACACAGATCTCCCCGCGTACTCGGTGGCACATGACCCTAGCCAGTCGGCATGGTGCTCATTGAAATCCCCGAGGACTACGATTTCGGCGGAGGGAGTCTGTGAAAGCAGATCGTCAATCTTCGCCTGAACATGGCCCAAGAGTTGATCCGTTTCTTTCATTATCACTATGGGACCTGTAGAGGCACGCGTAGACTCTGACATGGTCGTCCATGTCCACGCGCAGCCAGAGTACAGACAGGTCCCGACCTTCAAAAACCTGAAGGCGACGGTAGCAGATATCCTCCCTTACGAACACAGATACCCCGGCGTGTGGTATAAAATGATGTTCTAGTTTATACCCGGGGTATGATAGGTACGCTGTGTCGCTTGGTTGAGATATCTGCGTCTCCGTCAAAAACAACAAGGCCGGCTGCGCCGTCTCAAGGTGGTAGTGGACGGTGTTTAGGTTCGAGTGAAACCCCCGGATGTTGCAAAAGTCCACATCTAGAGTGGAGCGGGATGCCGCTGTTTGCCGTCGTTTGCCCTCAGAAGACAGAAAAGGCGATATTTTGCCCGCCCCAGATACGACGGGCAGCCCGAACAAAATCCGAGGATCATTTCCCCCATTTTGCTCGGGGAGGGGGTCCCCGGCTTCATCAAAGCCGGTACGCTCCTGGGGTATGCTTTTTGGAGGCATCGCTATCATGTTTGGCAGGGGGGGGGAGGTTGGGCTTCCGGATTCTCTCACTCACCGACGGAACATAACCAAATGAATTTGGTTACTACACGTCGGTCTTCTGTGAGAGGGTGGTCCTTCCCCGGTCGAGCCATCCCAATACGAGCTGCAGTCAGAAAACTACAGCTAGGCTCTACCACCTAATAATACATACATCTATACATCCACCAGAGAAAAGTGAAAACAATACAGAACGAACAAAGTTCGTTCGTGAAAATATTGCTGCAGTGAATATGTCCGATTCAAGTAATAACCCTTCTAGAGGCTTCAAAAATGAATAGAATAAATAAAATGAACATATAGGTTTCAGAGAATCTCGCTTAAAACAGAAAACGTAAAAGTGAAAGAGCTTTTGCAATTTCATATTTTTTAGCACGCGACAGTAAGCTCTACAATATTTTGTAACTTCCATGGCAACTGAATAAGTAGTCTTTGTATTATTTTTTTATAAACAGGAGTAGTAAATAGACTGTACAAATATAAAGTACTTGTAATTATTGAGACATAATGTGTGGTAATATTTTGTGAAATGTTGTCTTGATAAAATGTATTTATATTAATAAATATCTGTTTCATTGAACTTTATTCAAAACTTGATATGAGATCAGTAATTAGTATGATATTACAACTGTTTTTTTTACAGAACGTCTGTAAATAAAATGTATTTCGTACTTTGGGAAAGCATACAAATTAAAATTATTTTACCATTACTTTTAAGTCTTCAGTGTACAAAAGACAAGCCTAACAATTATCCTCGATTTCATAAACCCAGAAAAGCTTAAAGATATATACCTAGAATAAGCTCGTGAAGATAATAATATATAAAATTTTAAAAAATACAACCTACATTTTATAGGGAAGATGGTTGGAATGTTACATCTGAAACTCTCGTGTTAAAACTATATAATTTCTCAGCTGTGAACACAATTAAAAACAAAATGATACTGTTAGTGCATTTGCGTCCTGACTTTTATGCCCAGAAACTTAGAAACCCTTGAATTAAGTGATTTACTTACAAACACCTACATCTCGGCTTTCCGTGAACACGAAGACTGCAAAGCATCTGAAACGTTGGCTAAAACGTTAAAATGTAACCAATTTACACAAGCTAAATCCTTAAAATAGTTTTTTTTAAATATGGAGTTAAATAAAATTCTTTAAGGATTTTATAACAAAAACTTATAAAAATGTTGAAAGCATTTATTTAAAATCAAAATAATTATTTGCTCCTTACCTTACCTTTACCTTTACCTTACGCTCAGTAAATTCATAGTACTTAATGATGTAAAAAGCACAAGGGTTACATTATGGGGTTCTCGATGCAAGGGAATAAAGTGTTTGCGAGCATGAACGAGTTTCAAAGCCCTGAAAAGATGTCGTGTATAGTGATTTTTAACTAGTTTGTAATATAAGGAAAAGTTTTAAACAGTGCACTTATAAATCGAATAATAAATTTACATAAATAACCGATTCCTATAGAAGACAATTTTTAAATAAGTATGGATATATAAGATTTGACCAAATCTGATAAGCTGATAGGTTGTGGAACGCATATCTAATATAACTATTGTAATAAAAACTGTCTCATTTTATATATTTTCCTTAGCGTCTCAATACCTCGATAGATAAAATAGTCCAGCTGATAAAAATGTTGACGAATCTAGCACTTTAAAGTCTATTTTCAATACATGAAAATATATAATATACATGAAATATAAAGTTGAATATTATGTCATATCGAGTCTACCAAACCGTGTCACGCTCCGCACGAAAGCACACGAGTAGGAACGATTACTAATCTTGTTGGTGAGATCAAGAAAAAAAACGTATGAAGTCTTTTTAAAAGAAAGAAAGTCAATTTCGAGATTAAAGAATACGTAAAAAGCGTAATTTCTTTAATTCCGGGTTTTTACTTGTTCAATTTACGGAACAAATTTGAAAAAACCATGAAGTCATTGTCTACATAGGTATGTTTATCTGTGAAGATAGTATTTCCCAAACCAATATGTCGGATATAGTTGAACATTTTAAATTTGATTTCCCCTGAAAGTAGTATATGCATTCGTTCGTGATGTTCATCCGAGACGTGCAATAAAGATCTCACCTTAAATAAGTACCGCAAGTGTTCCGTACACAAGAAGTGTACCTCAAGTTTATTCCTTGTAATTACTATCTTTAAATTTGAGTTTTAAATAACATTGTGCATAACTCAGGAGTAATAAAATATTGAAAACTTTGTTAATAACTCTGTTATTTGATATTTAATAGAAATTACATATTCAAACACGGCGGTTTTATTGTAAAAATACTTCGGCTGGAACTAAGTTCGTAGTTACTATTGAATTAAATAACTTTTATTTAATTATAGTGTTATATTTTTATAGCATATTATTTAAATTATGTTAAAGTATTTCCAGTAACTTTTCATAACCATTTTTTTATATTATTATATGTATCATAGATTATAGTCTATCACAGACAATATATACTACCTATTAGAATGGACTCTCTTAAGTAACTGCTGATATAATAAAATTGTTTACCTTCAGCAAGAAGTAAATATTTATATGATTTCTTAATTAAATGTTTTTTTAAACCCTTCACAGACTATCTGCATTATAATACTACGAACAAAACAGACGAGAACAATTTATTATTTGCCAATGGATTTGTTATTTAAGAAGAATTTAAATTGCGCATCACTAAAAAAATTAAACAGAAATAGTAAAATTAAAGATCAAGTAGTACAGGAGAAATTAAAAGAGTTTAGGCGATCTATATCTGAAATATGACGATTATGATCTTTTTAATTATTACTTCCATATTTGAGCAAAACCCTAAACCGATTACGACTATGGTCTTGGTAAATACAATGCAGGAAAAAAGTGATCTTTAAAAGTCTGTTTTCAATCAGCAACTGCTACAAAAGAGTTATTACGGAACAAATAAATACTGATCGGTAATAGCCGATCATACGCCGATCAAACTCCGTCTCAAATTTTTTTTTTAAATAACTTTCAGAAAAATTAAGATAACGTTGTAACCTTATCAGTTTAATGTGTGTAACCAGTGGGTCGCTTTAAATAAAATATCCAATTTAATATTTAACTTAATTTATTAATACCAAAATTTAAATTAATACAATAGACAATATGCCAGCTAGAGACAGCGGTGGGTCACTTGAGGTAAACAAAAATAACTCAAATACCTATATTGAATAATATTCTTAATATTAATCTATTAAATTAAAGCCCTAGGAGCTACTGACAATGGACAAGTGAAAACATATATACACAGTCCCCTTGTTTGTCAGTAAAAGAAGACTGCAGTCAAACACTTGATTTTCAAATATTTATTTATAGTGAATATTAATTATACATAAAGTAGTACATCAGCAGATAGCTTCGTAATGTTTAACGAGGAGCAGGCATTTAAAGACAGACCTCACATGCAGCTACAGTTACATCAACAGTTTAGAAGCAGGACATTCAAGTCGACGATCCGAAGTTACACGTATGTGCGTGTTAAAGATTTATTATAAAAATAAAAATAAAAATTCCTGTAATAAACAATATACAGGCTAAACTACGAAATAGCGCTAATCACGGAATCCAAAGTATCCTCAAGCTGGCATCATCTAATTTCTAAAATAGTACGAAATGTCACAGATTATTAAAGTCTTATGATTTACCTGTCAACAGATAATTAATGAACCTAATCACTGACAAACATTATAAAAATTTTAATGTGTGGCTAAGTATTTAAATTACTACAGAAATTAAATTTACGTAACAACGTAAAGAATTTGGTGAAACCGACCTCCTTATTAAATATATACAGAGTACTCCTCTAAATTACTTATTCATAATTTATTAACTAATTGCTCTATAAGTACAGATAGTAATTACAAGGTATGACGAAATTCAATATATAATTAAGGCGATACCGAAATCAGTACATACCCTCACATAGTAACGAGACACCCTGTATACGCCACACCTATAGTTATACCAAATTACATGCATATATATGGACGAGCAGGATTTGAACCTACCATATCGGGGATAAAGTATAAGTTTAAAATAAAATTACACTAACTGTAACCTATATTTTGAACTACATAGAGTTCGAGATTTCTGCCTCATAAGCAATCTTAAGCAACATTGTTAACTGAATCGTATTCGACTTTTCCGTGATCTTTACGATACTATCCAGTTCACCCGAGGAATGGGGAAAATATATTACACATTTTATTTAAATAGAAAATGTGGTGCAAAAAACTTCTCACTTCATTCTTTCTGTAAATTACTCGTAATTATCTCATATCTTGTTTATATTTACAATTGATGGTTTTGCACGAAAGTATTTTTTCTTATACTTGTGACAAAAATACCTATATTTTTTGCTGTTGCATAAAATATCAAAATAATTAATAACTGCATTGCCGTTACTTGTAATCTTTAATATATATATATTTTTTTTTAAACGCTTCCTTTTTTAGAAAGGATAATAAATATAGAATTTGAGGTGACAGGATAGATAATAGGATCCAACGAAATATTGATGTTCATATGTTTTCGCGGAATCAATATATACGAGTATCAACTCTAACAAAGAAGAGTTTTACTTTTTTCTGTCCAATATTAAAAAAATGGGTAACAAATAAAGTACATAAATTTAATATTTAATACAACTTATTTATTTATTATTTTATGTTACAATACATAATTTTATAACAAAATATTAATATATAGGAATTATAAACATATTTTGAAATAAACTGACACACCGCAATTATTGAAACTTTTATACGTATATTTAAACTTTCTGATAAATATTAATTTATTATGTCAACTTCACTTTTTATTTAGAGTCATACTTCCTTCTACAAGATTTTATAGTAGTTTGCTATAAAATCTTGTAGAAGGAAATATGACTCTGACTTGACTGACTTACTAACTTTTTATTAATATTTATTACGTGCTAAGCAAATGATTAAATAATTTAAATAATTCATATTAATTTATTGAAGGCTAATTGTTTTAATAATATTTTTTTTTAACTTTTTTCAGACGTGAAACAGGACATAAATACCTCGTTCGACAGGGTCAGGTTCAGACAAAAAAGTTTCCTCTTTTAATATATTAATTTTCTAAGATTTTTCCGACTGCAAAATTTTGCCTTCTTCTGTGACTTTTTTCGGTTTTTAATTTTCAACCCCCCAGCCATCCAACCCCCCGACCGATTTCCCCCGTTCAAGAACTTAACCTTGATTTGGACCTTAAAAATGTGTGTACTAAGTTTGAAAATCCTCCGTCAATATTTGCGACCTATAGCGTGTCCCAAAGGTTTGCACTTTCACTTCCCCTCCCAGTCCCCCTTTCACTTTTTCCAAAAAAACGAGATGCTACGTTTGTCCTACTAATTTATCCTATCGACCAGTGAAGTCAGATTTTGCCTACGATGAATTTGGACTGATGGATCATATATTGATATATATATAGAGGGATATATAATTTTTTTTTTCGACGGATTCTCAATCTCCAGTTCATAAACGGCGTAGCGCCCCTACTCTGGGGTCTGGGTCCCGTCATCGCATCGATTGCAATAGGTAGATTCATCTATGGAATCTACCTAAAATGGACAGCAATCTAATTAATTTATAAGAATCCTTGTCTATTGACAACATTTGATCCGAACTCTTAGAGTTCTGAAGAGGAAATATAACCGAGCCTCCAGATTCTTCAAACGGCAAATCGCTAGAGCAAAGTTGTAGTATGTTGTCAAAATTGTGGATCAGCTGGTTAGATACCCGCCTGGCATGCGCAAATTCAATGCGCTTTCTCAGGCCACACTAGGCAACTTTTGCCGGCCGTCACTACCGTCGTGGCACATGGAGAATGACTCTCTGACCCACACGGTAAAAAGGGAAAACCAGTCTCTTGGGCACCCTTTTTGCATCAATTTAGACTTTGGATGATCAAGGAAAGACACTGTCTATCATCCCGCGAGATCTCAATGCCGGAAAAAGTGAAAAAAACTATCCGACAGTTTTCCTGGGACGTTCATAAGTCGAGTGGGCCAGATGCCACTTCTCTATTGGTTCTACGAATATGTGCACCTTAGTTGACTTCAGTGCTAATGCGTCTATTTCGGCACCGGCACGCGTCTATTTCGGCATTTAAAAGCGTAGTCCTGGTTACATGGATGTGTACTCTAATCCATCCGATCCCTAAAACGGTGATAGCTCAGACCCTCAGCTAATTACAAATTCATCGCCATTACCTCTTTTCGCTCCAACTGGAAAAAAAAATTGACCAACAGATCCTAACGCACCTAGAGGATCAATGATCAGTTGATCAATGACCGGCAATATGGCTGTCGTCATGGTCGACCGGCTGGTAATCGTCTATTATAAGTTATGGACCGTTGGGTAGCGGCTATTGAAAGCAAGGGAGCGCTTCTGGCAGCTAGTCTGAAAATGGCGAAAGCCTTGGATCGTGTATGTCGCAATGGGCTCCTGTCGAAGCTTGCTTCCTATGGACTTCCCAAGAGATTATGCAAGTGGATCCATCTTTCTCACTGGGCGGAGAAAGTCGTTCTCGACGGTTTTCAATTGTTTACCGATTAGTTATATTTAAATTTAAAATTCCTTTTTAACTTATCAGTTAATATTTTCCGTTATATTATATAGGCTTGTTTGAGCAAAATCATACTATTCACTAACTAGAACATTTACAAAATAGTGCACGTATTTCTTTCTTTAAAACTTCTTATTACCTCAAGGAGCAGTTCACTTCCTTACTTTTTTTGCACTTCATTAACTGAAATATTATACAACTTTAAACATGTTTTACCTCAAGACGTTTTTTTAACTTTTCAGTTAGGAAAAATAAATTTAAAAGTGTTACTTACTCCAGATATTACAAAATTAAGTCTCAGGATAATTAAATTTAAATTGAAATTTATTAAAATATGGACCACCTGTAACTATGTACATATAAATGTTTTGAGTATGCCAGTTTAATATATTATATTATTTCTTTGATAGCTATAAAATACATTTTGGTGGAAGATTCATATAGTAATTAGTGATACGCATGCATGAATACTAGACACTAATTAAAACATATCTTATTAGTTTTAAAAAACCTTAATAATTTAAAATTATTCTAAAATACTGACTAGATTATTGAGTATAATAATTATTGTTCATAACACATATAAGTTGCGTATTTAATAATATGCCATATATCAACTTCTAATCAATCTTCAATCAATCAATCAATCTATCAATCTTCAATCTTTTGTAAAGAGCTATGTATAATAAATAAAACGAAAGAGAATAAAAAAGAAAGTATTTGTTATCGATTTCTCCGGGACACTTGCCAGTGTACCCTACCCACAGACGAAAATAACTTCTTTAAGTAGGCTAAAGCCAACTGGTGCTATGTGACCTATTTTTACCTTTGTTCTATTTTTGAATCTAATTTAAAAATAAACCGTTCTACTTTAATAAATCATATTCTTATTTCAACATATTACAACCGATAACAGAATTATAAACTCGTACTAATTATATATGATAGTGTAATTTGACTCTCTTGAGTGATATTAAATAATAGGAATTAACATTTGTTTAAATACTTGAAAATAATATAATTATAATATCAGAGTATTTTTTTATAAACATTTTCACATTTTTTTTATTTAGTGTTAAATAGCTTAACCTACGTCAAATTCAAGTTTTCTGTAAATCTATCATAAATCTAATGGCAAAGTATATCAGTTTTGCTTTTATTCAGAGAGCACCTATAACTGTCTATACAGAAATAATCCAACTACACTTATATAGCGTAACGCGACTCTTCGACTGCAAAAAGTCTCCTACAACCGTTGATATCCATCCGTACGTACGTACGTATACCAATGTCTGACAAAGATGAACTTAACATTACTATAATTAAAAATAAATACCTCGTTCGACAGGGTCGATCGTGTTAGGTAGATTCCCGTCGGTCGGATCGACAAAGAAAAACTAGCCAGCAGTATTCTACTGGTCATTACGAGTCTCATGACGGGTCATTCTGCATATATTGGGTGAGCGGGGAACCACCCCCCACCCCTATTTCCTAAATGGGGGGTCGCATCAAAAAACTTTTCGAACAAAAAAGTTTCCTCTTTTAATTTGTTAATTTTCTAAGGTTTTTCCGACTGCAAAATTTTGCCTTCTTCTATGACTTTTTTCGGTTTTTAACTTTCAACCCCCCCAGTCCTCCAACCCCCCGATCGATTTCCCCCGTTCAAGAACTTAACCTTCATTTTATCCTTAACAATGTGTATACCAAGATTGAAAATCCTCCGTCAATATTTGCGACCTGTAGCGTGTCCCAAAGGTTAGCACTTTCACCCCCCCTCCCAGCCCCCCCTTTCACTTTCTCAAAAAAACGAGATGCTACGTTTGTCCTACTAATTTATCTTATCGACCTGTGAAATCAGATTTTGCCTACGATGAATTTGGACTGATGGATCATATATACATATATATCTAGAGGGATATATATTTTTTTTTTTCGACGGATTCTCAATCTCCAGTTCATAAACGGCGTAGCGCCCCTACTCTGGGGTCTGGGTCCCGTCATCGCATCGATTGCAATAGGTAGATTCATCTATGGAATCTACCTAAAATGAATGCCTTTAAAGGTGCTGGTATTAATAACATACCGCCTATTTTTACACTCGTTGCTTGGATAATCTTGTTGAGCCATTATCTGTAATTTTTAATAAATCAATCAATGCTATACATTGATACAAATAGAGGAATAGGTAGATGTTATTCACACTGATATTGAAAAGACTATCAGCGGTCTGGACCACATCATCTTACTGCTAAAACTCCAGGCGCTTGGTATTTGTGGAGACTTGCACAGGTGATTCGGCTTATATGTGGCAAAGAGAAGATAAGCTGTGGCATTAGGAAATGCTTGTAGCCATTATGTATTCACAATATCCGGTGTCTCCCAGGGAGGCATAATTCGCCCCTTACTGTACTATGCCGATATAAACACTGCCTTAAAATATCCCAGTTTTCTAATGTTTGCAGACGACACAAAAATCTATTGACGAATTAAATCACTCATATATTGTCACAACATACAACAGGACTTGGACAATATACAAAATTACTATAAACAACAGATTTACAATCAACCATTCAAAATGTATCCACATTCTATTTTCTCAGATGTTATATTCTCTATTGTCCAATGATATTAACTGCAATGAACTTCTCAGAGCACTCCACTTTAGAATAATATTATATATTCTATTATTATATTAAACTATAGAATGTTAACAAAATAACCGGGTGCTATTTAATATTAATTTTGTTTTAAAAGAACAAATCTTACAAAGTCTTTTCCCTTAGCCACATTAAAATATGAAAGGGTAATAAAGCATTATGATATTTTAATGAATAAGATTTTTATTTTATTTTAATCTTAAAATTAATAAATTTCATTTTGTTATTCTTTAAATTATAAGCTGAATGTACTAAGTAAACCGTTAAGTTTCTGTGAGTATGAGTTTTTGAACACTATTTATACCGCGTGAATGGAAATTCTCATCTATTTTATTGCTTCCAATATATCATTGCATACGCTTCCGATATTAAGGATTTTGTACAGGATATATATTCCGATACCTTTGTGTGATAAATTTACATATCTTACTTTTATACACGACAAGTTCAATCGCCTCTATTTCGTTACAGTGTAATTTGTGTTTTGTTTCTTATACATACATACATTTAATTATTGTAGTACAAACTGTAAAAAAATTGCATTAATATATTTTTATTTTCTATACATGTCGCTGTAACTTTTCTTTTATTTCATTTGTGTTGTGTTGTACAATATAGAGTAAATAAAATTAAATTTAAAATACTGTTCTTTAAGGTTGTTGACTAGATGAAGCACTCTAATTATTATACGAAAATTAAACGGATGTTATGTTGTTCTTTTTATAGGAGTGACCGAAAACATATGAATAAATAATAAAAAAATAAATAAAAATAATATTTATCTAACTTAACAAAAACGTCTAAAGAATATGTAAAGTAAAAATAAGTGTTGATTTATAAACACCAGAGACATGAAGAAATTTCAACTATGTCATCGATACTGAGAAGCAAATAAAAGTATAAAATACGAAGTAATTAATGCCTGCGCTTTAAGTTTTTATATATTATTAATATTAATAATTTTAGGATAAAATAGTAAGATATTAACATTATAGCCAATGCAGTTTTATAATACTAAATATAGAAGACCATAATTTATGAAAAATACTACTAATATAGTCAACCTTATCGTAGTAATCGATTTAAAAACAAAAATATTGTCTGCTCCCAGATTAAAATTTTAATTATACAATTATTTAATTCCCGTCCTTTTCATGCTGGTATCACATTTAATTAACTTTACTTTTTAACTGTTTAACTGTTTCACTGAAATCCCATTAAAATTTATGCCTAATATTCATTAAACATACTATGATGTGTTATTATGTATATATTGGTTAAAAACCAATTATAATTTAATAAAGAAGACTTAAATTAATTAAAACTAAATAATAAAAGTATCTTAAATGTTATGTAAGTAATATTTTATGGATATAATATTGTTTATTTTAAGCTTACTAAGGCCGATATAAATCAGAGTATCTATCTGTCAGTTAACATTAAATAATAATTTGCCGGTATTATTTAAACACAAGTTTCAATCGCTCGGTTGCCTTTGCAAATATAATTTATTCATAACAAAGAAACCTATGAAATACATTATTTATTTATTTTATTTATTTAACATTTATGTACACACAAAATATATAAAAAACAGAGTTATTTAAAGATTCGTACAAAGGCATTTTTTTAAAGGCGTATTTCTAAAATTCGAAATCATATTTATATATAAACGTAATAATATTCACAGTTAAGTAACGGTCAGGCTTTCGCCGTGATTAAGCGTCATACTTCTCTCCACTAAAAGATATGAAGTGTATTTTTCTAACGCTTAGGGGTGAATATTGTTACAATGAAATTACCCGTACTCTGTACTTTTTTACTATATTACATTCTATATTGTATATCTATATCTTTAAAGATATGTATCTAAATTCTCCAAGTTTGAGTAAACTCGATGCCATCACAAACAAATAGAAAGATCTAACAGCATTTGTTTAACAACGTTCTGAGACGAAGCCTTTAAAACGAATGTAGTTCAAAGTGAAATAGTTTACTTTTGATAAATAGTATTTAATAATGTATTTTACCGTTTTAATATATGTTACATTTATTGTGATTAAATTTATTTAAACAAGTTATTTGAGTATTAAATAGTGGGTTGAAAAATACTGATAATTTTATAATAAAATGATAACAATCTTACACTAAAACCAGAATTGACTTGGGAACATCATATATTCACTCTAATATTGTAGCTATTGTGTTTTTCCTTTTGTTGTTGAATCTTCTTATTAACAATATAACATTGGATTGATAATTCATAAAGGTTTCGAAAAAAGCTTAAAGTTAACTACAACTTCAATATTTTGAATGCTTATAGATCATATATCATTGGTGATTGGATATATGATTTACAGCCACTTGTAAATATTGATTTACACTTTTGTTAATATTTTTTTGTTTCATTTAATATCAGATTTTAAAAATCTTCCTTTAACTTTTAATGTGTATTATCCAATATTATATAAAACTGAAGTAGTTCCAGAGCAGATGCGTGATAGTACTACTACCTACGTCATACTAATAAAAAATGTTTTGGTACGTTAAAAGTATGCATTATCATATTCACTGTATACATGTAAATAAAAATAGGTAAACCGTATGGTACTATGGAAAAATAATTTTTGTTCGATTAATTTATTTTTTTAAGTTGTGCTCAGGGCAATCGGTCGCATTGAGAGATAGGGGAGAAAAAATTACCAATCAATGACGAACTAAGCGTAATCGACGCCGGGGTAATCAATATTTTTATACCTATTTGGTAGAAAATACTTATATTTAAAGAAAGGCTTTATTTCTGATAAATAATAAAAATGCTCTGTATGAATATTTTGTTTGTTTCCATAACTAAGTTCATCTTCCCACAAATAAAATTTGTCGAATTAGGAAAAAAGCTTTTTAGGTATTTTTATCAATAATTTAAACATTGAGTCAAAAAAAATATTTTTTACAAGCCCACCAACATTTGAACAATTTAATATAAAAATAATTTGGTGGCAACTAAATCACTAGTCGTTATAATCATCAGCTGTTTATAGCCATTAATTTAATAAAAATAGCAAACATTTAATGAGACGGGATTTATTAAAGATATAAATATTGTATTGTACAATATAAATATCTCAAATTATTTTACCTGTAACGTAAACGTCGTGTAAATTATCGAAGATTATGTATTAACACAAATATTTATATTTTACCAAACAGTCAAGGTCCTACTTACTGGTCCACACAGTTGTGCATATAAAATGTAAAGGTAAAATTATGGTCAATACTTCAAGATAAACATCTTTATACAGATAACTAGACAAAATATTACAGTTTGCAAAAGGATTGGCTTTATTGATATTGGATTCAAGAAAATAGTAATATATAAGTATTAAATTTAATTCGTGGGGAATCAAGTAGTAGTCTGGGATTTAAAACAAGTACTTTCAATGCTTGATTGACCGACAGATCGGCTTATTTCTTTTATAGAGTCATTTAGTAGGGAATAAGGAAGACTCAGAATTATATTTTATTCCACGATTTAAAATTCTATCTTTTTGACTAAAATTTGTTATTTTGTCTATAAAAGTAACTATTAGTTGTGATAAACATATTATGCTGTAAATGCACGTAGTCAAATGAAAAATATAAACACACTTAGCCGTTGATTTTTTTTATCAACGACATACATTGTTATATATATCATCATACTCAGCGACCCTTTTAGGATCTTAAATTAAAATGGGATAAAAAAGGTTCGAGATTGATATTCTGTTCAAATTGTGTAAGCTTAACATGCGGATAGAGTGTTATATTTTAATTTAAAATATATATATATGTAAGAGCGTCGGGAGAAGCCTCATAGCGGTCTTGGCTGTTATTTTTCATAATGGGCGTTGTAACGATAGGAATTAAAAATAGAAGTACACTCGTATTCTTCAAAACGTTATTATTAATTCTTTTAAAACTGTTTAACAAAATATTACACAATCAATAAGATTAAACGGGATTTAGAGCCAATAGGTTAGCAAATGTGCACTTCTTGCAAACAGCTGTCAACTCCATGACAACCGCCATTACCAATGACGACACCTACTACCCTATTCGGGATTATCCGCTCATATTTTATATTTTTTATAACAATCCATCACAGAATCAAATAATATAATTGCGTAACTTATAATTTAAAATAAACTTCAATCAACGCGCCGTCACGGCCGTCCTGCATTGTCACACGTCCTCGTGTGTACCATTCTCATCTGTGGACAATAAATATAGCGCTTTATACTATATCGCGATCGGTCTTCCTGACCACACAATATTCTTATTTGTTCATGTCATATAACTTACAGCGATTACATTTTTTTATACTATTAAATATTTGGTAAAAGTCACACTCAACATATGACATATGTCACATACATCAATTAATGCTACATAGGTCATTTGCTACACAGGCAGTTTTCTGCCACACAGGTTAGTCGTTGCCACACAGGCCAGTCTTTGCCACACAGGCCAGTCGTTGCCACACAGGCCAGTCTTTGCCACACAGGCCAGTCTTTGCCACACAGGCCAGTCTTTGCCACACAGGCCAGTCTTTGCCACACAGGCCAGTCTTTGCCACACAGGCCAGTCTTTGCCACACAGGCCAGATGCCACACAGGCCAGATGCCACACAGGCCAGATGCCACAGAGGCTACCCATTGTCTCGTAGACTAAAAAGTAGGATGCACAGGTTATGTAATTACTTACCATGGCCGTCATCGGCACATTCTGACTGGATTTGGTTGATTGGAATCTCTAGTCCACCACTCAATTCTAATGGAACATAACATTCGAGCATAGCCCTTATACGGTCGTGTGCGTACTAAGTTGTACTATACTACTACTACTATTAGAATTAAGGGCCCGAAGTAAATACCTGTCACCATCCAACATCTCAACTACTTTAAAAGGGCCTTTAAATTTTGGGTCAAGTTTGGTTTTGTTATCCTCGTGGTTTTCAAGTAGCACATAATCACCTACTTCAAACTTTTTTAATTTTGCTTTACTTTTATCAAACCTTACTTTCTCCGAAAAAGCATTAGTTTCTATTACTCATGTCGATTGCTCTCTTATAAGATTTAAATCAACTTCTATGTCATCTGTTTCTAATGTCATTAAGTTTAAGGGTCTAGCAACCTTTCCTATTAACAATTCTAAAGGACTCGCTTTTGTAACCCTACTCATAGTACAGTTGATGGATAGCTGTATATCAGGCAGTGCAGCTTGCCATGACTATTATTATCTACCTCGACAGCAGTTAACATGTTCTTTAGTGTGGACATGACACGTTCTACTTGCCCATTTGCACGACTTGTACCGGTAGCTATAAGATGTAGGTTAATGTTGTATGCATTGCAAAAGTCCCTAAACTCTTTTCCAGCAAAACATCGACCCTGGTCAGCTATAACGCATGTAGGGGCACCAAACAAAGACACATTGAATTTTAATGCCTTAATGGCACTATTTGTGTCTATATTGCGTGTATGATACAATATCACGTATTTAGTAAAGGCGTCTATTGATACAAAAACATACTCTTTGGCATCTTTTTTTACCGCTTAATTTACCAGTTGCATCTATGTGAATGGTATGCTATGGGATAGAAGTTTTAAGGAATCTACATTTCTTTATGTTCAACGAAAATCCTGAATCAGTTAACGCTTTAAGAAATATCTGTAAACGTTTAGTACCCTCGCCTACTGTCCGTGATGGAATGATGACGTCATCACAATCTATACTTTCGAATTTGTTTTCCTTTGTACCTATGTCACAAATAGAAACGGCCCTATTATTTTTAAGGATAAGATTATTATTTTCAAAAATCTCTATTGAAAACCCTAATGAAAGTAGATCCCTCCTGATCATTATATCATTTGAAATACACGAATCGGGCACCACATGAAATAGTAACCGAATTGAAACTGTAGAAAGAATTTGGACGTTACAATTAAGACGCGCATCACCTATTCCTAACAATAATACTGCATCATACTGTCGTTTGCCTAGAAATCTATCAGATAGAACTCGTTTTATTAAAGAGAATTCGGCACCTAAATCAAAGCAAAATGAAACTTCTCACCGGTTTCATCTAAAATTTCATCAATGGCAGGTTAGATGGAACAGACATACACTCGTCGTTCAATTCGTTCATCACTGGCCTTGACATCCGCACTAGAGCAACGGGGCGCGATGTGGCCTCGTTCCCCACACTTAAAGCATGTTGGAGTAATTGTCTTCTTCCGTGAGCTAGCGTCCTTCGAAAGCTGAGAGGAGGTAGTATCTGAAATCTTAAATTGTGTAGTAGTATTGCTGTCATGACTACTATTTCCTCGACATTCCCGAGATACGTGACCCGGCTTGCCACAGTTATAGCATCGCTGTGCATTATCTGTACGCAGCTTCTTTAATTCAGTCGGAGTAGTCTTCTCACTAGTCGGGGGTCTTCTTTTTCTAAAGCCGAAAGCCATAAGTTCCTGTTGCAATTTATTACGAGTGTCAATCTCAGTAGTAAATGCTATTCTTTGCAATCGCGACTCAACTTTTGAAGTATGTGCTAAAGTAAGCGCGATCGCAATCTGTTCTTTCGATAAAGACTTCCATCTTGCTAATATAGTGCTCATAAATCGCCCGGCAAACGCAGATAAACACTCTCCTTCCCTTGGACTACTATTGAGTAGTCGCCATAAGTTCGCAGCTGGTGTCTCAACAGTATCAAATCTAGCTAAGAAGAGATCTTTTAATTGCGGCCACGTAATACCGGTAAAACTAGATTGCGCAAGCCATGCTGACGCCGTTCCCTTGAGTGCCTTGCTCATAGTGATTACTAAATCACTGCCGGAAATAGGTTTTTCTTGTAAGCTTATGTCCACGGTTTCACACCACGCTCGAGCGTCGTACTCAGGAGTATCAGGGTTAAACTCGGTTAATGTTATTTTAGTACTAGATACAAATGGTTCTCGTATAGCGCGAATTAATTCCATCATATTCTGTTGTTGTACTTCAAAGAGATATTTCCAACGTTCACACTCGTTATTTTGAGAAATATTAATGTTCTGACCTCTATTCTGTTCCTTATTCGTCGCTGGTTATCCCACTTCTGATGTAAGAGCGTCGGGAGAAGCCTCATAGCGGTCTTGGCTGTTATTGTTCATAATGGGCGTTGTAACGATAGGAATTAAAAATAGAAGTACACTCGTATTCTTCAAAACGTTATTATTAATTCTTTTAAAACTGTTTAACAAAATATTACACAATCAATAAGATTAAACGGGATTTAGAGCCAATAGGTTAGCAAATGTGCACTTCTTGCAAACAGCTGTCAACTCCATGACAACCGCCATTACCAGTGACGACACCTACTACCCTATTCGGGATTATCCGCTCATATTTTATATTTTTTATAACAATCCATCACAGAATCAAATAATATAATTGCGTAACTTATAATTTAAAATAAACTTCAATCAACGCGCCGTCATGTATATATAAATTGTTATATTATTGGTAAATTTTTTTTTCATGGAAACGGCATTACTTTAATGCTAACAGAGAATAAGTAAACTTAGTAAATAAAACTATATACATTTTGTACAATTGTTTATTTATGAAATAAATTATACATCTTCATACTCATACAATATTACTTACCACATACTGTTACTATATTATATATATAACATGCAGTCGCCGCTACGGGAGACAACTTAACGGTTCAAATTACAAAAAGGTTTATATTTATAAAACGATATGTTTATGCAATAATATCTTGGAAAGAATAAAAAAAAATATATCAGTGGGTAGTCAAATAGGAAGCTTCTTTTAGAATAACAAACTTCATACAATACATCTGATATATAAATTCTGGTATAAAAGCCACCGAGCTGATAAAGAATTTAAATAGACAAAGCGAGTGCAAGCTTTATTTATTAAAAAATATAACGAGTGTGAGTTTTCTTTACAAATAACATGTAAAGGGTAAAGGGTATAATTAATCTGGTGTACAATCAATGAAATCAGCAGGAATCACAATAAATAGATTAATAAAACCCTCCCCTCTACAATAGTTCTTTGTAGTGTGCGTCGCTCGATGTATGAAACATACTGTTTGAAGTTCGTTATTGGAATGCTGACGATGAAGTAATTTCCGATCCCTGAAAATGTAACGGTTATTATTTCATAAACGGTCGTCGAATTATGTACTTACTACATCAATTTTACCTGTTTTCCTTATGAAACACTTGTTAATTTCAGTCGTTTAATTATAAGTAAACTATTTTCGATTATTATAGTATTGCACAATAATCACTAATTACACAGGCACACAAAAAAAAAAAAAGTCATGAACCAGAGGGGAGACCCCATTATTCTTAGGTTTTTGGGATCACTGAAACCGAATATGACAATAAAAACTAATTTTAAATGCCGGTTTTCCCGCTAGCACCCCCTTACTACCTCTTAAGGGGTGAAAATTGAAATTTTTGTATAAAATCAAGATAGATGTATATTTCTACGTTTTTTTGGATGCTGAAACCGAAAATGATAACCTAAAAATAAATTCATGACCACTATCACCCCCTACCACCCCTTACAGGGGGTGAAAATTTCATTTTTTCTATAAAATCAAGACAGATGGGTTTTGTACGTTTTTAGGGATGCTGAAACCGAAAATGATAACTGAAAAATAAATTCATGACCACTATCACCCCCTTACCACTTCTTACAGGGGGTGAAAATTTAAATTTTTCTATAAAATCAAGATAGATGTGTATTTCTACGTTTTTTGGGATGCTGGAACCGAAAATGTTTACTAAAAATAAATTTAAGACCTCTATCACCCATTAACACCCCTCACCAACCCTTACGGGGGATGAAAATTTCAATTTTTATTTAAAATTAAGATGGATGTGAATTTCTATGTTTTTCAAGATGCTGAGACAAAAAATGATTATTTTAAGAGTATATTCGGTTTCATCACACCAAAAAAGACAACCAAAAGTGAATTTGATACCTCTTTTACTCATTACCATCCCCTAACCACCCCTTAAGGGGGGGGGGGAGTTTCAATTTTGTATAAAATCAAGATGTATGAAGAAATTTTATCGATAAATGACATGTTTATCAAACTAGTTTGAGGTTACTCTTAGCTCTTATATTAGAAATTCAAATGCTTTAGCAAAAAAAAAAACAAAAAGTGAAAAAACTTGTGAATAATAGGACAAAAATCATGATTCAGTCTTAAGGGTTGGTGAGGGGTGTTAATGGGTGATAGAGGTCTTAAATTTTATTTTTAGTAATCATTTTCGGTTCCAGCATCCTAAAAAACGTAGAAATACACATCTATCTTGATTTTATAGAAAAATTTAAATTTTCACCCCCTGTAAGGGATGGTAAGGGGGTAATAGTGGTCATGAATTTATTTTTAGTTATCATTTTCGGTTCCAGCATCCCAAAAAACGTAGAAATACAAATCTATCTTGACTTTATATAAAAATTTAAATTTTCACCCCCCGTAAGGGGTGGTAGGGGGTGATAGTGGTCATGAATTTATTTTTAATTATCATTTTCGGTTTCAGCATCCCAAAAAACGTAGAAATAGACATCTATCTTGATTTTATACAAAAATTTCAATTTTCACCCCTTAAGAGGTAGTAAGGGGGTGCTAGCGGGAAAACTGGCATTTAAAATTAGTTTTTATTGTCATATTCGGTTTCAGCGATCCCAAAAACCTAAGAATAATGGGGTCTCCCCTCTGGTTCATGACTTTTTTTTTTTTTTGTGTGCCTGTGTTATTATTTCAAAGATTATGTACAAATTTCTGTTATTTTTATAATGTATCAAATTAGTTAAGTAACATAAGTTTATCTTAATGAACTATTCTGGTATTTTTTATTTCTATTTTTAATTAAATATTTACATGCAAACTAAATGCACCTTGTATACAAACATTTCTTAGAATGTCGTCAATCGCATTACGCAAAATGCAATCAAAGCGAATGTTGTGTAAAGTGATCTTAAGAATACTGTATGCTTGGTATCAAATAGTTGACAAGTTTGTATAAGATATAATTTGTAATAAATCTAAACTCTTAATGAATAAAATTTAAAATATATTTACTTATCATATGTTGTCTTAATCCAAACACTAAATATAATACTTATTACGCACGTACTCACAAGCAATTCAAACATACACAAAGTTGAACACTTATAGATTTTACATCTTTACGAGTAGCGTAGTAGTTTGCTGCAACACCGCGATCCGTTTTGTCTTGTATTGGTTATTTCATCGCATTTATATTTGATTTCTTTAATTTGAAGGGAAATTTTATTTATATTTAAATTTAGATTTAAATAAGCTTAATATAGCTAAATTTGTAAAAACATTTAGTAATAAAATTGTAGACATTTCTATTTATTTAATTAAAATGTTACATTACACTTAAATGTATAATGTATGTGGTACATATGCAACACTAAGTCTTTTTAATTTTATTTTGCTCAAAATACATTTCTGTATTTTATATAATAATATTTCATTATTCTTAAATAAAATAAAAAAGAACTCTAGGTCCTTCTACAAAAATAAAAATCACTATCACTATACAAAAAAATAAAAAAATTTTGGAGTGTGGTTCGCAAAAGCTTTAATAACAGGTACAAAGAGCTGGTCAGTACTCTGGAGTCTGTGTCTGCTTCATCCACAAGCGAAACATTAATTTGCTCAGTGAAGCAAATGAAAATACGTGAAGCGGTTGTTAACGAATTTAAAACAAAAGTGTGAATTTAAAGTAAAAAACGAAATAGTCCTATTAATTAATTTATGATAAAATAACGTATTCCAATAAAAGCAGTGTAAGAAAATTATTTAATTAAATTATTCTACTCGTATTTAATTTAAATTTGTCTGTGTATTTTAAAATTAGAAAAAACCTTTTCATTTTCGATAATTATTTCATATATATTTATAGTCCTTACATCGAAACAAATAAAAAATGCTTACATCAATGCGGACAGAGTAGTATGAAACTGCTGGTTGTAAATAAAACAGAGCTAATATTCAACAATTGTATTCTATTAATGGCAAAATACTGTTAATTTGTTACAAAAAAAAATTTCCACTGACTGTAATTGTTATATATGGTATGCTTAATCTGATTATCGATGTAGCTTCATTTCATTAGCGTAAAAAAATATTCATTATTATTATTAAAAACGATTCTTACTAGTATTACATGTTGTATTTCATTTTAAGGTACTCTTGCATTGGCAAAGTGACTAAATAATATACACAATACAGTCACCATGTCTTTGTCCCGGTTTATTTTTTGAACTAAACTAACAATCAATGAACCGAGTTTTTAACATTCCCAATGTTATATACATAATGGTTACACGATAATAATTTTAAAAAGTTAATTTAAATATCATTTAAACTCAAATAACTTGTAACTTAAACTTAAACGTAATAAAGATTTTACAATAATAGGGTATTAAGAATATAATATGATTTTTAGTAGGCGTGGGTGTAAACTATTTACATATAGCATTACATAGCGTATGTAGTTTATTGCACGTCTCGGTCAGGGTTAAGATTAAATACTCGTATAACGATTTATAATTAAAAGTGTTTCTTTTACAAAAATAAAATACTTATTTGTGGAAAATTTGTATTATGTCTACACATAATATCAGTAATAAAAAATGCAAGTTAAAGTTAAAATTTATCGGATATATTTTATATTATAATTTATTTTCTTTTAAAATACTCAAAAACATTTGTTTTGTTTCCAGTCGAAATGAAAATAAAAAGTTATAGTTAAGTTCTATTAAGTAATATCTAAAATATTTGTTATTAAATATAAGGCTCTAAAATGTAAGTACTGAAAGAGTAAAAAGCCGAAAATTAAAAAATAAGTTAAGCAGTAATTACTCACAGGTTTTAATAGTGTGTTGAAAAATAATCAGGAGCACACACGTGGTGTGATATCGAGGGTACGTGAATTGTGATACACCTATTAAATATTGTAAATAACACTTATTATTATTATTGATTAAAAACTGAACATGCGAAATCTGAATAATAGTGAAAAAAAATATTCATTTTAAGAAATACATCATTTGGTTATTTTAAGACATTCTTATTTAATAATTATTTATTATAAAGTTATATAAATAAAAAAGATAAGTATGGTAATGTAAAATATTCAGAATAAACAATGTATTGTGACAATATATTTTATGATATCGGTTCTTTATTTGTGTGCGTGTATAAGATTATTTGATCTAACCCGGATCCTAAGTAAAGGTGACTTCTGTGATCCTTGTCTCGTGGGTACTGGATACGAACCATTCTTATTGCACTATACAATAAGTACACGAATTTACATAAGTAAGTTTAAGTACATTTAATTTTATTCTTAAATATATTTAATTAAATACCAATTTAAATAATATTGAGGTGAATTGTCTGTTAACCTAAACAAGTAAATCTGTTTTAAGGGTTTACAAAATTAATAATGACATTTTCTTCTTGGTTATAATATTTGTATGCTGACTGTTTGAGAAGAAAAATATATTTAAAAAAAAATCTTATTTATAAATACATAAAAGATAAAAATATCTTTAAGCAAAATATTTTTTTTAATAAAACTAATAATAGCTTACAAATTAATATTTTTTTTTTTTGCGGGTAGTTGTACATTAAGCAACACATAGTTTTTTGTCCTCCGATTTTTATTTACATTATATAGTTAAACTTTACATATGTACATTAAAAAACCTTACTTAATGTACTAAAAGCAATTCTACATACCTGGCATAAATAAACTTTCACAACAAACAAGTTTTAGAAAATATCACAAATGGATCTACACACTCAACTACGTAAGAACATGGATGACATTGTCAATATGTTTGAGTCCCGTATGGATCACTTTGACAAGGAACTTGCACTTTCACAAGCTTCAAAAACTTCTTCTGACACTTGTAAGGATCTCCCAGGACTTGCAGCTGAATACTCCGCCTTCAAGAATCTTGTTTGGAAAACCCTGTCCATGTTGCGGCAGCAGTTGCAATTGTTGTCAGAAGGATTTGATAAACACGAAGCAAGATCAAGATGTAAAATTCTCCTATTTCATGGGTTACAAGAGACTACCGATGAGAAGACAGAATCCATAATAAAGTCCATAATGTTTGATCGCATGAAGCTGCCAGGTTCAGTAATAGAGAGTATTGATATCTGTCATCGACTCGGCGCTAAAAGAGACAGACCACGTCCCATATTAGTCAAGTTTCTTGGTTCAAAATATAGAAATCTTGTTTGGAATTCGAAAACTGCACTCAAAGGAAGTGGTTGCACATTATCTGAGTTCCTCACCAAGCCCCGGCAGGAGGTTTTCATGACTGCACGCAGGCATTTCGGGATCAAGAACTGTTGGACTTCAGAGGGGAATATAGTTATAGTCTTGCCGGATAAAAGTAGGAAAAAAATTATTTCTTTAAGTGAGTTACAACCGCTCCTCGACAGATTTCCTACTTCGTCTGATTCCTCTTCGGCAAATCAGGAACATAAACAATCTTCCAGAACTCGCCGGGTTCTTAAGGTAACTAAGTAGTAAATTAATTACATAGTTGCTTAAAGAGTTGTGTTCACTTCGCGATCGGCATAGTGTCTTTACAATTTTTAAACATGATTAGTGTTACATTGTGTGCCCTTTTATATGCTACATTACTTTAAAAACTAATACAATGTCGACTTAAAATAAATTAATAATATATTTATATTTCAATTGTTTTGACACTTGTCAGTGAGGTGACGCTAGTGATCTATGGAAGCGTTCGGAAAGTTTTTATTGTGACGTACCGGTTTTTAAATATTATTTTTTTTTTTTTTTTTTTGCTTGTTATATTAATTGATATTGTTTTAATCTTAAAAAGTATAGTTGTAATTTTTTTTTTATTATTGTCTCACTGTTAATCACTTGCAACTATTTATTTTTATTGCTTTTACTTTTACCTAATTGTTAGTTAATTTCGAGATTTTACAAGATTTTTTTTGCTATGCCGTGTATGTAGTAAGATTGATTTTAGGAAAACTATAATTTTGTTCATTTTTTTTTTGTCTAGTATATAAAATATATGTATTTATTTTATTTTATTATATTTTATATTAATTTATTTAATTTTACTTTTTATTTATTTTTTACATTTCTTAAATTTATAATTGTGTATGTCGGATATACTGAATATTGATGATGACTACTTCTCTTGTACTTCTAATGATGATTTTCTCAGTGTTTCCAGTAATTCTTCTTCCACCCGCAGTAATTCATCTTCGCTTTATTCTAAAATTAGTTCAATCTTCTGCAACAATTCTGAAAGCATTAATTTAGTTCACATTAACGCACAAAGCATTCCGGCTCATTACTCCGATCTTCTCGCATCTTTTAACGGGGTCAGTGTAGACGTTATTCTGGTCTCAGAGTCATGGTTAAAACCCTCTCTTTCCACCTCTTTCTACAATATTCCCAACTTCAACCTGATACGTAATGACCGAACTTCCAAAGGAGGTGGTGGTGTCTGTATCTATCTTCGTGACAGTATATCCTTTAACATAATTAAGCAATCTTCTGATCCTTCCCCTGAACCTTATCTTGAATACCTTTTTATAGAAATTATTGCTCGTCATACTAAAATTTTAGTTGGCGTTCTTTATAGCCCTTCTCTTCATGTCAATTATTTCAAAACTTTCGAATCCCTTCTCGATACGTTATCTCCTTCCTATAATCATATTATTATAATGGGTGATTTAAATACGTGCTTAGTCAAAAATGACTCTAGGGCACAAAAACTGAAATCCCTGATATCGTCCTTTAATTTGACCTTATGTCCCCTATCTGAGACCCATTTTCCTCCTAACTCTAAGCCTTCGCTTCTTGATCTTATCCTTGTTTCAAAGTCAGAAAATGTTTTAACCCACGGTCAGCTAACAGCCTCTTTCTCTTACCATGATCTCTTGTTCCTCCGCTATAACTTACCTTTTTTCAAACGCATAAAAAAATGTATATTCCGTCGTAGTCTTAAAAATATTAACATCAATAATCTTATATATGATACACTTGATATAAATTGGTCTGCTCTGTACGATTCTCGAAATGTTAATGATATGATTACCATCTTTAATGCGGAAATAATAAAGCTGTATGATGTCCATGCTCCAGTAAAGCAAATAAGAGTTCGACATCTTCCCGCACCTTGGCTCACTCCAACAATTAAATCAATCATGGCCAAACGGGATAAAGCTAAGAAAATTTGCAAAAAAGATTCATCTCAAGACAAAATCAATAGTTACAAAAAGCTGCGTAATCTATGCAATAGAATGTGTAGGGATGCAAAACGTCGTTATATCTTTTCCTCTATACACAATCTTTCGGGTTCACAAATGTGGAACTTCTTAAAATCACTAGGTGTGGGTAAGAATCGTAATACTCTCAACCATACTGTTGATTTAAATCTATTAAATACACATTTTTCTTCTCCGCCTTTAATACTTTCTAAAGAACGCAAATCGAAAACCCTGCAACAACTGACAAATAGCACCCCACCTATCTGTGATTCTTCGTTTTTCTTTCAGGAT
Source organism: Melinaea menophilus ssp. n. AW-2005 (assembly GCA_918358695.1). Taxonomy (NCBI): domain Eukaryota; kingdom Metazoa; phylum Arthropoda; class Insecta; order Lepidoptera; family Nymphalidae; genus Melinaea; species Melinaea menophilus. The sequence continues at coordinate 30,007,809 of OU911042.1, forward strand.
TTAACGGAAGCAGATGTCAAAAAATCACTATTTTCAATCTCTTCTAAGGCCGTCGGTAATGACGACATTAGTAGAGATATGCTTATTCCTATAATCGATATCCTTTTACCTATTATAACATATATTTTAAACTTTTCCTTAAGATCTTTCACATTCCCTTCTGCATGGAAGGCAGCACATATCATTCCCTTACCTAAAATAAATAATCCTACCTTGCCTTCGCACTATCGACCAATATCTATACTCCCTTTCCTTTCAAAAATTCTCGAAGATGCTGTACAGAAGCAACTCTCAGAATTCCTTCACGGTAATAATCTTCTAAGTCCTTTCCAATCCGGTTTTCGTCCCCATCATAGCACTACCACAGCACTAATCAAAGTCACTGATGATATCCGATATGCGATGGATAACAAACAGCTTTCGATACTCGTTCTTCTTGATTTTACTAATGCATTTAATTCAGTGGACTTTGATATTTTGCTTGGCATTCTTTCAACTTTCTCTATATCTCCTTCCGTTTTAAATTGGTTTAAATCATATCTTTTCGGGCGTCGGCAGATTGTGAAATCCGATGACAGTTCTTCTCATTGGACGGATCTTTCTGCTGGTGTACCTCAAGGCGGCGTACTATCTCCTCTACTTTTTTCTATGTTTATAAACGAAGTCTCTAAAGTAATATCTTCTCCCTACCATCTCTATGCAGATGATTTGCAGCTTTACAGGCACGTCACTTTTTCTGGAATCGAACAGGGAATAGCATCAATGAACATCGACCTTGAAAGCATACGCCTATGGGCAGAAGAATATGGATTATTAGTTAATCCAAATAAATCGCAAGCTTTTATAATTTATAATAAGCAATCTCGCAGCAAAATTAATTTCTCGACCTTGCCCTGCATTTTGTACGACGGTACTCCATTACAGTACCTAGATACCGTAAAAAATCTGGGATTAACCTTAGACTCCCATTTCACTTGGGTGGCTCAATTCAACGACATAAGCAAGCGCTTATATAGATCGTTACATTCACTTAAACGTCTTCAAAATTTTCTTCCCTTTAAAACTAAAATTATTCTAGCCCAATCTCTTCTTCTTCCTCTCCTTGACTATGCTGACATTTGTTATTTAGATGTGACTGAGGAGCTGCTTGATAAATTCGAACGACTTCAGAATTTATGCATTCGTTTTATCTACGGCTTGCGTAAATTTGATCACATTTCGGAATACCGCCGTGAGTTAAAGTGGCTCCCTATCCGCTTTCGCCGGAATGTGCATGTACTAACACTTCTCTATAAAGTTCTACAAAAATCTTCTCCTTCTTACTTGCAAGATCTCTTACAATTATGTCCACCTAGACAATTGCCAGAGCGCTCTTGTATTTCTTTAAAGTTTCTTGAGGTGCCGCATTATAACACTGCCCAATACCGCAAATCCTTCTCTGTTCGTGCTGCTCAACTCTGGAACTCATTACCTCCTCACTTGTACAAAGATTGTCCCACTATTATTTCCTTTAAGTTTAGATTGAAGAATTACTTCCTCTCCCTCTAAAATGTCCTAGGTATATATATTATATTTATGTAAGTATGTATGTATTATGTTTATATTTATGTACATTTAAGTAATATGTGTGTTTATAATATATTTATAAATATTTTTATACTTTTTTTTTTTACTTTTTATACTTTTATCATATATATATATTTATATTTGTATTTATATTTATTGTACCTATACCGCAACTATTAAATATTTTCTCCTATAATAAAGGGTTTCTGGTAGAGATCTCTTTTAAGAGATAAGTCATCCTTTTTGTGTACACTTTATTTTATATAGATTGTAAATTGTATTTTTTCCTGGTACATAAATAAATAAATAAATAAATAAATAAATAAAATAAATAATATTAAAAAAATAAATGAATATTATAAAGGTGTATATATACTCGTATATATATCGTTGGTTAAATTGTAGTATTATATTGGGTCAGTTAATTAGAGCACTGTGTTTCCTGAAATGCCAATGCAGCGATGCAACCTGGAAGCGTTCCACAAACCACCGATATTTAGTTGATCGTTGTGTATGATAAAATAATATAATTTTTTTTGCATTAAATTTACAAGAGATGAGTATCCAATCAAGAGGACAGTTTGGGTAAATAATATTTTAATAAATAAGTTTTTTTTTTCTTTCCTCGCATTTGTACATTATAGAAATTAATTTAAAATTATTTCACTTTTGTTTGTAAATAATTATGTTAATTTAAAATATACATTTTGTTTATTAGACTTCGTAGAGATTGAATTCCGACCTCGCTGTTTTACAGCTTCACGGTTGAGTTGGTATATGATTTCAGTATATATTAATTAAAAGTATACATAAAATAATATTAATAGATTAGATTTTGTACCTAATAATTAAATCCAGTTTTTGTCTTTTACGTTATTTTAGAATATGAAAACTCCTTTTCATTTGTAGACGAAGAAACTACAAATGAGACCTCTGATATTAAAGATCCTTACCAAAACTTACGTGATAATACCTTCTGAATACTGTTTCGCTATTTTCTGTTTAGTAATCTCTTAAGTAATGTTATAATTTGTGACCTTACCAAAATAAAATTGCTCTTCTAAAGACATTAGAAACTAAAATAGTGTATAGTTTTATAATATTATATAACAATTTGTTTTCAAATCTCCGTAATAAGATCAAATATATTTATGATATGTTACTTTTTTATTTCAATATTAATCGATGGACGATTACATTTCATTATAAAACTTTTATAAATATACTTCAGTATCTCTATAAAAGAAATCTGAACTACAACTTAAACTATGGTGAAGGAGTATTTAAACAATTAAATAGAATGAGTTAAAATAAAATAAGGTTTATATTACTCTAACAAAATATTTACAATAAATTCAATGTCTGAATTGAAAAAGAAGTGTAAAAAATTAAACTTTTTATAACATTGGCTGCCATTACCGTCTAAAAGGTTCGTAACAGATATTTATAATATATTTTAATGAATGCAAAATACGAAAAGGCATATTTATATAGTGATAAATTACTAATTACAAGTAAACCTTACGTATACGTCCTCGATTATTTATTAATAATAATATTCATTATACATTCTCAATTTTAAACGACCAAAAATTCCCGTGTTTTTTAATCTGATAAAGAGTGAATTAAAAAAGATTTTTGACATGAAGAGTTATTAAAAATTCTGACAGTGTAAAACTTTTATGTTTTATATTTTTATATTCCAGAGTTTTTAATTTTAATTTTTCCATGCCGTTCATCTATTTTATTTTCAAAAAGATTTTTCATTCAGTAAGAAATATTTTTAATAGCAGAGAATGACTGGTATCCGCATGAATTGCGGTTTGGATTTACGAATGAAAGGATGGTTTGATGGATATTATTAAAAAATAGAAAATTCCTTGTGTGAATAATTTTAATAAGAATCAAAAGGATAATCTTACAAAATTGTATTCTCAGCGACGCAGCTAACTTAGCAATATTATAATTATATACATATATGTAGGAAAATTTAGTTTAGAAAAGATACAATTAATTGCAATTAGATTTTATTATTTCCAATGATTAGAAACACATAATCCGTTCATAATATTCATAAATATCCTCAACAGCGTTTAATAATAAGTAAAAACTTATATAAATGTCTTGAGATGTGCAGGACTACAAGCTAGGACCTCTGAAATACTTTCTGTTCCATTATGATCGCTCAATCCTCAATCCTGCTCTTGTTAATATTTTTTACATTCTATATGTAACAGGAACAAGTACGGCTTACATATTAAATATAATATTTAATTGAAGACAATTTAAAATATGATTAGATGATAAACAGACTGTGACTTAAATGCATGCATTTCAAGATCTCAAATATAGTTTAACTTGATAAAAGGCCTTAATGTACATTTGTGTTTTTATTGTGGAGTAAAACAATATCTTCCATTTTTTATTTTGACAGACACCTCTTCCAGCTACTCCTGCATTCTTTTCTTAATTTCAAATTCGTTAAAAAATGTTTTCGAGTATGCTTCAACTAAAAAAGCACAATTATAATGTGTTGTCATGTTTTTTCATAAGAAAATACCTAGTAAGTTATATGTTTAGGGTCAATATGAAATATTTTCTTATTTGCTTCGAATTATTTGTTTATTCACGAAGGTAAGATTGATTAATATTGCGAGTACTATACAAAGATAATTTCTTTCGTTATCCAAGCATAAAAAGGCTCCACATGTATGAATTTTACTGCTCTCTCTCATAAAATAACATTTTTACTGAGCGGTAATAATAAAATGTCATAAATATTGTAATGTGATATTAATGAAGGTAAAATATACATATATAATAAATATCACTTGTAAAAAACTTTAAAAATACCCAAAATTCAGTGATATCACACTAATCAGTATAAATATAAAGTTGAAAAGGAAACATTATAAATGATGATGTTTTGAAATTTTAAATTAATTGTTTTGAGAGTCATTGGACAAAAATAATATCATGTAAGTATTGTTTAATAAAAATAGTTCAGCAAAGAGTATATAAGAGTATATCAAATAGCCACTGATGCAAAAGCAATTCTCTACATTTATTTGTTTTTATTTTCATTTTGAATAGGAACGAAACAAATGTTTTTGAGTACTTTAAAAGGAAGTAAATTACAATATAAAATATATCCGATCCACTTTACATACGAGTGCATTCATCCTGTTATTCCCCTGATAGCCCACAGTATGTACTCCAATCAAGATTTTAGTCCATGAATTGATAAATGAATAGCCGTTGAAAATGTCTGCTAACTGATAAGTATCTTGGACACTTAATGATTCCGGAAATTGTTAACTATAAGTCGCATTTCAAATTACTGATATGTGTAGAAATAATTATATTATATATATAACAAGTTCTCCAGTAACTTTTATCAATTTCAATTGATTCCTCGATCATATGCTTAGTATCAAGAAAACACGTTTTCTTCAGAGCTTTTTGGACTTTAACCTTAGTATGTTTTTGTCTAAAAACTATTTTATATCTGTAAAGGAAATACTTTTAGTTTAGTTTTTACAGAGAGAATTGTTTATTTACACACATTTTTCCTATTTCTAATATTTTACAAAACTCGTTTTAAATATCATTTATTAATTTTGTATATATTTCCATATATATAGTACTCTATGTGTAAATTTATGTATATTGAACAAAGGACGCGAATCCCTGTACACTTCATTAGTGCTCTGCGTTATTTTAAAAAGACCGAAATGAAACGCCACTCGTCGACCACCGGTAGTACAGGTACGGTAAAATAATAATTTCTTGAAAGCTTTTTTTGTTTAATAAAAAGTATTCACAATGCACACTAACTATGAAATATTAATAAGCATTTCAAATGTCATAACAGTATCCATAATTTATATTAGTAAATGTATAAATATGATTATGTTCACTAATGGATAATATTGTATTTAATATTGTATAAAATATTTAAAATATTATATATTTTTATTATAGTATTGCTTTTATATAAAATATATTTATAACTTAATTGAATTTGAGTAAATATAGATCAATAATACCATTATAAAATAGATATATGATATTGATACTTGTAAAAAGCAGTAGATTTAAAGTGCATAGGAGCAACCTATTGCAGAAATACAACCTAAGCAAATTTGATTTAGGTGGTGTTACAAACCTACTTTGTCTTCCGGCAACAGAAGGTTTTATATCACTAATTAATAAATTTATTGACATTTAATATTATATCTTTCCCCGTATCTTTAATGTACCTTTAAATTGTATAACTATTAAGAATATCTATTTATAAGTTAAGTTACGATGGGGCTGACGTGTCCTAGTTAGATAAAAGTCCCTAAAAAATAAAGATAATAAATAAAAATTATATTGATATACTTATATTTCCTAGTTGAATGTAAGGAAATTTTGTTCAAATTCTTTTTTTGGTCTGTTAAAGAATTGGTTAAAACAATTGAACAATACTAATTTATTTATATCCGAGTTGATTTTATTAATCTGTATATTTAATTGCTTATAATGACATTTATAAAAACATAGCCATTTATTATTTATTAAAACATAGCCTTTATGTATTTTTTTCGGTTTGAAGTAATTTTGTTGCTTCATAGGGCTATTACTAGTAGTATTTGTGTGTTATAATATTAGTTTTACTTTCCGTTTACCTTTCTGTTACACTTTAGACCAGACATTGATAAAAAGAGTAGTTCGCTTCTTGAGAAGCAAAAAGTTTTGTAATATTATAATTTGTGCAGTTCTAAGTTGCGTGTCAACTATAGAAGGAGTTTTTTTATGGCTTACAGAGTCATTTTAAAATATAATATTCAATATATAAACCAATGCATACAAAGATGAATATTTTATCACCAAACCATGTTACGCTCCACACGACGGCACCAGATTCGATAAAATTACTTTACTAATTACCTTGTTGGTAACATTGAGAAAGTAATTTCTAATGGTACCTATCATTAAGAAATAATCAAAATATTCACCTATAGCAGCAAAGGAACCGAAAAAAGAATATATCAACTGATTCGACACATGAAGTCAGTTAAATAGAAAAAAATACAGCTTCGAGGAATAAAATTACTTAATCTTAACCATATTGAATTATCTGAAAAGTTATTATTTATCTGTGAAGATCGTATTCCCGGATTCAATATGTTGGATATAGTTCAACATTTTAAAATTTGATTTCCCCTGAAAGTACTAGATATATGTGGTGTTAGTCTGAGACGTGCAATAAAGATTATGACTTAAAATAAGGACGGTGTATACTTGATGTTTTTAATATTATGAGTTTTGAATAATATTGTTTTTAAAATTTAATATTGATCTACTGATTTAATACTAAATGAATGTAAGTTCAGTGTAATTGTGAAAAGTTGTTAAATTTGTTTAAAGTAATTCTGTTTATACAAAAACAATTTATGTAATTTAAAAAATAAAAAAATACACACGGATAGTTCAATTAAAAAACTATTCCAACTAGAACTAACTGCTGATTCAATCATAATTAACTTTCATTGATTTGAAGAGCTGCATTTAAATTAATTATTCAAATCTATCAAAATTATATTTAGTCAGTTCACATATATATTTTTACGTAATTTTAATAAAATGATAGATTTATTTCTTACTCAGAGATAATTCTAATGTATCACAGATAATATAACCTATAAGAATAGACTGTTTCACCTAGAGGAGGTTAAAACTGTAAAAGTAATAAAAATTAGTGCATATTCTATTTGCGTTATAAAATCAGAACCAATATATATTTTATTTAATAATGTATGCAATAAAACTTTATCTTAACGGTATATGTTCAATGTAGGTTTAAGGTTCTCTAATGCAACCATTTTATCAAGAATTAAAAATATTTAGACCTTTAAAAAAATATTTAGATTTGGCATAGTAGGAGCTGCTGTATTATTTTATAATTGGAGTATATTTTCTCTATTCAGTGGTTAGAAAATTTCATATTATACAACACTCTATACCATCACATAAAAGCGGTGGTGGTTTAATGGCATTTGGAAAAACCTCCGTCATCCAATATTAAATTGATGGTCGCCGCAGGACAACCTCTGATTAGAATCGAATTTAGCTTCGTAAATATTTATCATTTATCAATATGCTATGAAAATGAGTGAAATAATTTATTTTAGTTAGAAAAAAATTAATACTTCTTACTTCTAATAGGTTATTTTGCGCTTAAACAAAAAACAGTCACAGACAAAATAGCTTTATTTTATGGTTTCATATAAACCGATTTTGATCTTTATTATAATAACATAACGGTTTGATAATTCAACTAAGAAAAACGTATTGAATCCCGACCTCCCTGTTTTACAGATTCGCGGTTGGGTCGGTTTAGAATAGCGAATATATTTATTATTTATTTTATTAAATGTAAATAAAATATTATTGAATACTGTATACTGTATAAATATATAACAATAAAATTTGTTGCTTTTTTGTCAAAAATGAAATTTATCAAACACATTTACCGATATACGTTTTAAAATATGAGTGTTTCTTTTCTTTTGTAGCCAAATAAACTATATATGAGACTACTGATGTTAAAGTTATAATTAGTGACCTTTCGAAAATGTAATTGCTATTCTAAAGGTTCTTATATTTTGTATAATTTTCGTGATTCGAAGTCTGAAATGTGGTAAGGCTGCGGGAGCAGATGAAGTTACTGCCGAGATGATCAAATATGGTGGGCCACGCGTCTGGGACTTTTTCTGGGTTTTGTGCAATTTATGCTGGAAATCGGGGGAGGTCCACGATGATTGGCGAAGTGCAGTCATCGTACCTTTGTATAAAGGCAAAGGTTCACAGATAGACTGTGCAAGCTATAGGGCTATCAGTTTCATCTTTGATTAGCTTGGGCGGTAAAGTTTATGCTAAAATATTAGCGAGAAAAATGCAAGAGAGATCTAAAAGGCTGGTGTGGGAGGCCCAAGGAGGTTTTAGACCTGGAAGAGGATATATAGATCAGATCTTTTCCCTCCGCATGATCACGGAAAAGTTTTTGGCCCTAAACCAAAAGGTTTTCTGTGCTTTTGTGGATTTGGAAAAGGCGTTTGCCAGGGTTGTGAGAAAGAAGTTATGGGAGATACTGCCCCGATACAATGTGAACGGACCCTTGCTACAGGCGGTAAAATCTCTTTACCGAGATCACTCAGCCTGTGTGCGAGTAGGAGCTGGCGTGTCGCCCTGGTTTGACATCCAATCGGGTGTTAAGCAAGGTTGCGCTATGTCAACTTGGTTGTTCAATTTGTATTTGGATAGTTGTCTCCAAGGCGTGAAAGACAGTGTCATAGGAGTGAAAGTAGTCACCACTCTGAAAGATGAGTGTGAAATTAATGGTCTAAACCTGAATGTAGATAAGACGAAGGTATTTCTATCTGATATTTGAAAGAAATGAAAAAAGAACAGAATGTAAGATCAACGTGAATGGTAAGATAATAGAACAAGTGAATGAAGTGGTATATTTGGGAAGTATGTTTAGTAGAGATGGAAGATGCGAAATGGATGTGGAAAGGCGTATTGCTGCCGGTAGCGGAGTCAACGGTGCTTTGACTGCATTGTTGAGACGGCTAAACGTCAGTATAGCTGCACGTTTGGATGTACACAATGCAGTTTTGCTACCAACTCTGTTATACGGCAGCCAAACGTGGGTAACATAGAAGAATGTAAGAAAGATGAATGCTGTGGAGATGCGATCTCTTCGCAGAATATGCGGAGTCAGTCTAGCTGGTCGAATCCGCAATGAAGAGATCCACAGAGTAGCAGGTACTAGCGAAGACGTGCTCAGGTGGTTTGGGCACGTCGAACGAATGAGTAATAAAAGAATGGTAAAAAATATTTATATAGGAAAAGAGAGACAGGGGGAGGCCTTGAGTGACCTTCGAAAACACAGTATCTATGAAACTGGAGGAAGGTCATGTATGAAGATGTCTGTGAGGTATGCAGGGACCGTAGCGTTTGGCGATCCGTTGTCTCTGGCTACCCCGCAAGGGATATGGCGTGAAGCTAAATTAATTAATTAAATTTGTATACTTTTACAATATTACATTACAACCATTACAGTGATTTTTTTATTTATATTTGACAGATGATTTTTATTATATAACTTTTTATTAATATTGATTAATAGAAAATAACAACTATTTATAAAAAAAACTTATTTAAATGTATTTCAGAGTCTTTATAAAAAGAAAATACTTTTCATACTTTATAGTAGATAACTAAAATGATTTATAGTTTTTTATATATTACGTTATCTTTCAATCCTCTAAAGGAAAGTTTAAATAATAAGCAAAGTATTATATAATATTTTTCAAATAGGTATAGATTGTTTGTTTCTGTATTAAATATTTGAATACCTGAAAATACATTTTAATTAATGAACTATTACAGACTGTTATAAAGTGTTTAATTAAGGTCATTACACAGATATTATTTGGAGCTTAACTGACTTATCATTTATGTTATTATTGTGCTGTAGTGTACTTGTATAAATAGTTTATTAATATATCATGTTGTTTCTAATAAACCAATGTTAAAATTTTATTTAAAGTTTTACTGTAAAAGCACAGAAACAATTCCAATTCACTAGTGTAAAGTATAGTTTTAGTGTATTCACAATAACGAGAAATGATTCCGTTATACGCAAATCTATTTATTGAAACATTTCATATCGTAAAAAAGGTTTTACAATTTGATTATGCAGTAAAATCCATATTTATAGTAATGAAACGCTATTAAAATGCCCCTTGATAGTGCTTCGTGTGCGCTTTTTTAGTGAATGCATTCATTGAATAAAATGTTATTACAACTTCGCAGTAACTTTTTTAATTGGTTCCAACGCTATTTTACAATAAATTAACGTAAAACAAAAATCCATATTAAAAAAATACAATGCTTATCTAAAGTATCTAATCATACGAAAAGTATATAAAAAGGTAGATCTAGTAAAAAATAAATGAACAATTGTTATATGAGCTTATTTATTTATTTTTATTCATGTTCGTCATAAATACGCAATTTAAAAATACCGAAACAATCCTTGATTTTTATGGTTATAAAGAAAAAATAAATATGATTATTTTTGTGATAAAAAAAAATTAAAAACACTATAAAAGTAAAACAAATATTATATTTAAATATAAAAGAATGGTTATGTTATATATTTAATATTTTAATTCATGTTAGAGTAAATATGAAATGGTGTCGACGGCTATTGATCGAATAATTGGACGGATTGATGGATGTTATAAAAATTTAACTTCGTGTGTGAATGTTTTGTAATAAAAAACAAAATAACAATAATCATAACTGCGGTATTATACTTTACAGGTACGTGACAGCATTAAGATTTTACATACAATATATTGAAGCACATAATCGGTTTGCGATACTCGATATACATTCTAAACAATATTTATTAATAAGTATAATTAAAAACTTATACTTATTAATAAACGTTTTTTTTTTTGTTGTAAATGTTTCAACACCTACTTGGCTTATATGTTTGATATTCGCTCTCCACATTTCTTTTAAACTAGATAAATTGTTATGGACTTTATACCTCAGTAGTAGATTAAAGTGCAGCATAATAAAATAACTAAAAAATTATAATGATAATTTTTAACCCCCTTTTTAACTAACTAACTATATTTCCTGACATAATTTACTTAAATTACTTCTTTAATTAAACAAAAGGCTATTTTAAAGGTAAAAATAGCGAATAGAAATAGTCTATGAATACGATTGAAAATTTAAAGCAAAGCAAAGCGGTACGAGTGACAGCAGCTCACTGCGAATACACGATGTAGTGTACATGTAGTGTAGGTACAAAAAATATTTGATAATTTTTTTATTAATCGACGGATTCGTTATTTAACGATGTTTTTTACTTTACGAATGTAAGTTTGTGCGAAAAGGTTAGCCCTATACAAAAATAAATTGTTTCAATGTCCAAGGACCAGATCTTACCATATGTAAGAAATTTACAGTTCTGTAATAATAAAATTACCTAAGTATTGCCATTATTGTAGGTAAAATATACCTATCGCTTAATAATATACACTAAAAACCCTCTGAATTTAATGATCTTACATTAATCATAGTAATTATTCAATGAAGATGAAACATTACGGGAGTATTATTAAAATAACAACGATGTCAATACATGATTCAATAAGTTTTAAGTATGTTTTTTGGAGTTCAAGCACCATTTTCTCTCATTCGACAAAATAATGTATTATTTTGTTAAAAATATGTCAATAGTAATTATGTACATAATTTTTCTCATTATTTAATAAAAGACACGAATCCCAATACGCTTCATTAGATCTTGGCGTTGGTTGAAAAAGCAGAGACTAAAATTAAATGTACGATCTTCGACCACCGCTCGTACATGCACCTACTGTGAAATTAATTATTCTTTGAATATTTGTTAATTTTTATTTATAGATTTTTTATAAATGTTGTATTGATTTACGAAAGTCAAACCATTGTTTAATGTAAATAAAATTAATATAAATATACTAGGTATTTTTCATCTGCTAACACGATTCATGTTATAACTATTTTATAATTGTTATAAGTTAAGTAGCAAATGTTTTTCTTTATTTTTAAAACTTTATTTATCTGGAAAGCAATGGATTCATTATGTAACATAAAATAACTCTTTGGTGACTGCGAGTACTTTTATACTGAGCTTTAATGAATCTCCCTCTACATAACCGATAAAATATTGCTATTGCTGGCTTTTTGTAATTTATCTTTTATTTGGTTTGTTATTGCACGAGGGATGTTGGATTTATTATAATAATGAAATAATCCTTTATTGTATATAAATAGCAAATAATAAACATCCAATAATAAAAAAGTTACAAGTAGGATTATTTTTTAAAGCAGCATTTAAGCATATAATAAATCAGTGAAGTCATCTTTGAAATTGTGTTTAACTATTTGTACTAAATATAACTCGTATTTTTACTAAATTGAATGTATAATCTTTATTGATTAACTCTCGCAAAATTAAACAACTGTTATTATATCAAATTCGAAAGTCTTACACGGTTCGTCACAACTGCTGTGGGCGAGGATAATATGTTTTTGATGCACATATTTACATATATTTGTATATAATAAAATAAAATTTTACTATTATTAAAGGTTTAATGTAAATTTAGAATAGTAAATTTATATTACCACTATAATTTTTAGATATGAAGTTGGAAAAAGTCTTAGCCTTTGTAACGTACAGAAGTAGGAGATAGTGTCAAATCAACAAATATTTGATTTATTATAGTTTCATTTATTGATTTACTAATGAAATATTAAATAAAATAATTTTTAGTGTTTAAAAACTTTTATTTCATACACCATGATCTAAAAATTATAATTCCACAAATTGAAGTAAGTAATTTTAAGAATTATAACAGAGTGGTCACATTCCTATCGAAATAAAAATATGAAAAAATCGAACATCGATTTTAATTCCTAAGATTTGGACGTTCGACCTATTATTAGAAGGCAATCGAAAGAAAATATTTTAGTACAAGAATATCTATAACGTCTAAAATATTCCTATGTGCGCTGTTGCCGCTCATAACAAATTAATCACCCATATTCATAATGACCCTATTATTTTTTATTCGATTATTTTCCAGTTTTATTTATATGAGATTTTACTTGTAATATCTGCTTTTTAGGCCATTTTAACAATTGCCAATTTTAATTCCACCGTTATAGACGTTTTGACTGATTTTATTTGTTTATTTAGCTTCACGCCATATCCCTTGCGGGATAGCCAGAGACGACGGAGCGCCAAACGCTACGGTCCCTGCATACCACTTTCGCCTCGGCCACAGAAATCAATCTCTTCACACATGCCCTCCGGGGGATCCTTATGCTTTTTACGTGACCTTCCTCCAGTATTATAGATACTGTGTTTTTGAAGGTTACTCGAGGCCTCTACCTGTCTCTCTTATCCCTCACTTTTCCTATATAAATCATTTTACCATTCTTTAATCACTCATTCCTTTGACGTGCCCAAACCACTTGAGCACGTTCTTCTTCATTCTCACCGTGACATCTTCGTTAGTACCTGCCTTTCTGTGGATCTCTACATTGCGGATTCGATCAGCTAGTCTGACTCCGCATATTCTGCGAAGAGATCGCATCTCCACAGCATTCATCTTTCTTACATTCTTCTTCTGTGTTACCCACATTTGGCTGCCGTATAACAGCGTCGGTAGCAAAACTACATTGTGTACAGCCAGACGTGCAGCTATGCTGACGTTTCGCCGTCTCAACAATGCAGCTAAAGCACCGTTGACACTGTTACCGGCAGCAATACGCCTTTCCACATCCATTTCGTATCTTCCGTCTCTGCTAAACATAATTCCCAAATATACCACTTCATTCACTTGTTCTATTATCTTATCATTCACGTAGATCTTACATTCTGTTCTTTTTTCATTTCTTTCAAATATCAGAATCTTCGTCTTATCTACATTCAGGTTAAGACCATTAATTTCACAACCATCTTTCAGAGTGGTGACCAATGCCTGCAAATTGCATTCTGATGATGCAATGAGCACTGCATCATCTGCATATAGCAAGCAATTGACCTTAAGGTCACCTACTTTCACTCCCATGTCACTATCTTTCACTCCTTGGAGACAACTATTCAAATACAAATTGAACAACCAAGCTGACATAGCGCAACCTTGCTTAACACCCGATTGGATATCAAACCAGGGCGGCATGCCAGCTCCTACTCGCACACAGGCTGAGTGATTTTTGTTAAGAGACTTTACAGCCTGTAGAAAGGGTCGGCTCACGTTGTATCGGGGCATTATCTCCCATAATTTTTTTCTCACAACCCTGCCAAACGCTTTTTCCAAAAATCCACAAAAACACAAATAAGCTTTTGGTTTAGGGCCAAAAACTTTTCCGTGATCATGCGGAGGGAAAAGATCTGATCTATACACCCTCTTCCAGGTCCAAAAACTCCTTGGGCCTCCCACAACAGCCTTTCAGATCTCTCTTCCATTCTTCTCGATAATATTTTAGCATAACCTTTACCGCCCAAGCTGATCAAACTGATAGCCCTGTAGCTTGCACGGTCTATCTGTGAAATCCAATATATCCAATTGCCAGTATAAATTGCACAAAAACCAAAAAAGTTCAAGACGCATGGCCCACCATATTTGATCATCTCGGCAGTAACTTCGTCGGCTCCCGCAGCCTTACCACATTTCAGACTTCGAATCACGCTCTCTACTTCTTCCAAACTGATTTCACCATCGGCTAAATCCGGACTCAGCATTTCGCTGGTAGTCAAGACCGAGGCGTCCTCACGTTCATACATCTCCTTGTAGAATTCCGCCCACCGCTGCGAAACGTGTGCTTGCTCTGTTAAGATTTCACCGTTCTTCCAAAGCACCCCTTTCATTCTACAGGTTACCGGACAACCCCGGAAACACTATTTTCTCGCCAAAAATCTTCGTGTTTTCCCGGAAGTTGTTCGTCAACCTTTAATCCCTTTCTCTCACAGAATTTTCACGCTTCATCTTTATAAGTGCTTTCGTTTTGTACTTTTGCAGCTTGTACGCTGTTTTTCTTATCTCTTTCATACTTTTATCCTTACCAGAAGCTTTATAATCCAGCCATGCTTTCTTCAGCTACAGCTTCTTTTATTTGATCATCCCACCATACATCGCGCTTTTTACTTAAATCTCTTTTTCTTTTACCACATACTTCTGTCGCTACATTCACCATATCATTCCTAAGATTCCGCCAGTATACTTCAACACTTTCATTTACAGAATCACAGCTTTCAAACTTCTTTCTTCTTTTTTTATAAATATACCAATAAATATCAATTAATCATATCCGGTTGTTAGTTTTTTCAAAGAGTTTTAAAATTATTACTAATTTTACCAAAGGGTCTTTTATATATTTTATAAAAAAACAATATAAATAAGAACATTGAAATATTTTTTAATAATTAAATGTCACCTAAAATGTGTGACAACAATACTTTAAGAATTGACATGAGTGTTAATGTATTTATTGTGCAATAGCGACAGCAAAAAAAAATCCCTGTTATGATGATTATTAATTTATAACACATTAATTGTTATTTTGTATAAAAACTCTCATTTGAAAACCCTTTTTCACCTCGAACTACATTAAATTCAAGAGCTTCACCTCCAAAGCAATCGTAAAGAACATTGTTAACTGAATTGTGTTAAACTTTTCCGTGCTCTTTACGGTCACATCGAGGTCACTAGAAGTTGGAAAAATATGGTCCATATTATGTCACAACAAAAAAATATTATATTAATACTTAGTAAAAACTCCTCACTACATCTTGTGTGTAAAGTAATTATCTTATACTTTGTGTTCATTAACCATTGATGATTTAGATTTTTTTTATTTGACTTTTTTAAATAACATCTTCTTGAGTTTGTAACCGTTTATTATTGTTTTATAATTGTTATTAATTATAATATAATTCAAAACCTGCTTTTTATCACAATTATTTAATTTAACAATTACTGAATAAATTTGTATGAAACAAATAAAAATATATTACTCTGTAGTTTTTATACTTTTCTTCAAAATTATAACATTAGTCTAACAATAATATATTATATAGGAGTTATATTACAATGTATAGCTAAGATAGAGAGAAAATTAAATTATAGAGAGGCAGAGGGAGGCCTCGAGTGACCTTCGAAAACACAGTATCTATGATACTGGTGGAAAGGTCACGTAAAAAGCATGAGGACCCCTCGGAGGGCATGTATGAAGAGGTTGATGTCTGTGGCCGAGGCGAAAGAGGTATGCAGGGACCGTAGAGTTTGGCGCTCCGTCGTCTCTGGCTACCCCGTAAGAGATATGGCGTGAAGCTAAATAAATAAACATATAGCTAACTTTATGTTAATACTATGTTTAAGTATGCCTATTTTTAAGTCTTCAGTATATGAACATATAAAATAAAAGCCTAAAAAATTTCTACGATTTGATAATCCATGGAAAGATTATGGATATATACCTAGAATATAACCTATATGCAAGCTCTTATGCAAGTATAAAAAATGTTTAATTTGCTACATGAAAAATATACTTTCTACATATTTTACCAAATCAACAATGTCGATAGTCAGCTGTTAGTGGAGAAGTAATATCCGCTTGTCCTCCGCCGTCACCCTGGCAGCGGTCAGATTTACATTTATTTTGAGTTGCAGCACTTATAAAAATAATATCCTTGTTTTGTTTTTAAAGCATATGTTTTAAATAATAATAAAAATTTGTAAAAAATAATTATTAAATTAATTTGAGATATTTTTGCTGGTAGGTGTAACTATCGTCATATTTTAAATTAATTTATAATTTACTAAAATGTTATATTTAATATAAATTTTAAGCATTACACCTTTCAAATACACTGACTATAAATATAACCTATACCCAAGACAACATGATCGGAACAATACATTGTATGTGATTATTATACACATGTCAATATATCCTTTCTAAAAAGAACGTTTCACATTTCAGAAAGGATATATTTATTAGAACTGTTTTTTCAAAACCATTAAAATCTTAATACAAATTTGTAAAAAGTCTGTTATTTATATGACTTAACGAGACGATATTTGACGAGACGAGACAGGAGACTGACGAGTGATCTGTGAGCTGTGCGCCCGGAAATGAGGCAGAGAACATTTAAATAAATGCAAATGGTCCGTTAACGTGACGTAAATAACGACATGATAAAGCAGATTGCATCATACTTGCAAGTAAATACATCCACTTCAGTCGCTGTAATGTAACATATCGTGATAAGTTTTATACTTCATTTAAGAATTTACACATACTTAGAACAATTTTTATTACTAAATATATTATATTAAAGTGCTAATAACTTAACGTTGCTACCAATACATTTAGGAATTTAGTATTAATCAGAATAACTATTTTGTTAGTATTTAACTTATTCAAATGTTTAAAGCTATGATTATGACCAAATGCCATAAATGGCCGCTGGCGCCTATGTAGCTGTTAAATCTATATATTAATACGTGATGCCAAAACTTTGGACCCCTTTTTACGAAAATTGCGCGGACGCAGGAGCATAAAATTTGGCACACTTATAGTTTATGTACAGGAGAAGTGCAGAACGCTAATATTTTTCAATAATAATGCTTATAAAGTACATTAAATCAATAAATAAAACATTACCCACACTACCATGCATTTCACACACACATGTTTCTTTTGTTTTTCATTTTGTCTATAGACATAGAAACATTACACACTCTACCATGCAAATTCACACACACATACTTACTACAGACTTAGAGTACTGACATTGACATATCAAAAATATATATATTTGAGTATACACTCTGTGGTCAAATGGTTTCTTTTGTTTTTCATTTTGTGCATAGACAGAGTACCCAAAAAAAAAAGTTTAATTTGTCTCATTTAATTAAGTATAAAAAAAGATTTTAATAATAATGCATAAAAAATACATTAAATCAGTTAAAAAAACATTATACTAACCAGCATGCATTTGACACACGCATACATACTCTGTGGTCAAATTGTTTCGTTTGTCTATTATAGACGTATAGTTTGTTTACTGTGGTTTTATTGAATGTTTATTGTTTAAAGTTAATTAAAGTTTTATTTGACGAATACTACGTGAAATACTGAGCGTTTATACAAATTTATGAGTTGTGTAGCATTAAGATACATTTAAACGTATCGTCGTCTTTCAAGGACTATCATTATATGCATAAAGAAAGTACTGTAGCAGCAATCTGCAATAACAACATTCAGGTACAAATTTTTTTACTATTGCTGGTTCAAAGCAATTATTGTAGTTTACGATTTCAGTGATTGCATATACTTTAGGATAAATAAGTGATTTTGTGTAAAAACTTTTTCTCTTCTTGATTTCAGTAATCTATGAAAGAACTTTAATTATGCCTCGACATAGAACATTAACGAGTTGGAGTGAGAGACAAAGAAGAAGGAATATTTCTCTAAAAGGAAGGAATAATTCGTCATCAGTAGTATTAGATAGTAATATGATTTTGAGAGATGCATTTAAGTGTGCTCTAAATGTCATTCCAAATGTGTTTTTAAGTTATGATTGTGGATTAATGAATTTAGAGTGCAGGTTTTGCAATGCGAAACATTTTGAATCTGAAGTGACTTTAGGCGACCAAACTGCATTCACTTCATATTGTCACAAGGGTAAAGCAATATTACCACCCTTAAGTCAAAATGAATATTTGATTTAAAATATTATATGATGGACTTCCTTCAAATGAACCTTCAATAAAAAGTAAATCAAAAAATTATTTTGAAAATATTAGGAAATATAATTCACGTTTTGCTATGGTTAGTTCAGAAGCTAAAGTTTCTGAGGCAGTAACAAGTGGAGTGTATCATTTCAAGATACATGATGTTTTTTATCACAGATCAGGCCCAATGACTGCCGCATATGGTCGCTCACCATGTTATGCACAATTATATTTTTATGATGTTGACACTGCCATTAATTATAGATTACAAGAACATGTTAATCAAACATCTAACAACAACATAATGCATGAAATTTCACTGGAATTGGAACGCAGTAATCCTTTTGTGCGGTCATTCATTGCAATGAAAGATCATTGTCAGAGAGTCGAAAATCAAAACAGAAATTTGTATGCTCATTAAAGTAAATCATCATTTAGATCTATGCCGATTTAATGATGCAGTTCAAACTGATGTAGCAGTAATATTTAATACAGTTGTTGGTGAGCCACCTTTTGAACGAAATATGATTTGTTTTTCAAAAGTTAATGGTATAATTAAGAATATCTCAGTTTTGGACCCATCATTAGACCCTTTAGCGTACCCACTGCTTTTTCCCAACGGTACCACCGTGGCATGGCACTGGGTGGCATGTCAATATTGCTCATAATACACCAACTACATCTAATTCAAGAGCACCCAGAAATAAATTAACCATGCTTCAGTATACAGCCTATCGATTAGCAATTAGAGATGATTTTAGCATGTTACACCATTCACAAAAACTATTTCTGCAGTGGATTGTTGATATGTATGTGAGAATAGAGGGCTCACGATTACATTTCATTCGACAAAATCAAACAAGTCTTAGGTCTGAAGTTTACAACAATTTAACAGACTACTTAGAATTGAACATGAATTGAACATTTCTTTTAATTTCATATAATTTGTTCTAAAAAGAAATTGGCAAATAACAGTCTTGGTAAAATCTGTGGTTATAGTAGTTAGTTTTCGACAGTAGAACCTTAATAATGTTTGAATATTATTTTAATAATGTATTTTAATTATTTTAATAATGTATATTAAGTCACTTACAATTTAAATTTATTATATGGTCGAATTTCGACCACTGGGCGACCACTAGTTAGTATAAATACACACACCGTCATAGCGTCGCACTCTTTTATTTAGATATAAATAAATTTATTTATAACAGTTTAGAATCACAAAAAGTACGTATGCAGATATAATTAGTAGCAATTTTTTTTATAATATACAGGCAGCTGTATATTATAACAAAAACTTCTCAACGAAGTAAATACCGAGTGACGAAAGCGAATCCACTGACAAAACTCCTGATATGAATTTTGCGACGAAAAAAACCACGAACATTTTTATTCACAAACGTAAACAAACACAAAAAATGTGAATGTGTTCGGAACGTTGCCAACTTGCCTTGATCAATCTAATAAAATAAAATCAAAAATGCAATTTGTGCAACGTTTCGAGCACATTCACATTTTTTGTTTGTATTTTTTTTGTTTGTTTGTTTGTTTGGCAACGTTCCGAACACATTCACTTTTTTTGTGTTTGTTTACGTTTGTAAATAAAAATGTTCGTGGTTTTTTTCGTCGCAAAATTCATATCAGGAGTTTTGTCAGTGGATTCGCTTTCGTCACTCGGTATTTACTTCGTTGAGAAGTTTTTGTTTTGATATCAATAGTTTTGTAAAAGGATTGGAAACAAAATGCTGTGCGATTATTTTTCATGCAAATATATACTCATTTATTTGACCAACACATGGAACTATCTATAATGACATGAGGGACTCTCGTAGGGCCTTTAAAAACAAACTTAAATGGTGCCAAGACAATTCAGAACAGATTAAAATGGACATACTGGCTACGTCATATAGAAACAAACATTTTGGAAAATTCTGTCAACAAACAGACAAACTGAATAAAAGATCGAATATTCCGGCTGAAGTAGGGGGAGTGAGCGGTTGCCGTAACATAGCAAATATGTTTAAAACACAATTTACAGTGGATCCCTGTGAGTTCAATTTCGCCGAGGCTGGCAGGGGGGATATTATAAATAATGGGGAAAGCTTTGTACGTTTCACGTCTAGCGAAGTAGTAGATACAATAATGGGTATGAAGCGTGGAAAGTCGCCTGGACATGATGGCCTGAGTGTTGAGCATCTGCGACACGCTGGTGTGCACCTTCCTAGAGTCCTAGTTTTGTTGTACAATATTTGTATAAGCCACGGCTTTCTGCCGGACTCGATGACAAGGACAATAGTCGTGCCTATAATCAAGAATAGGGCGGGGGATGCGGCGGACAGAACCAACTACAGACCGATATCTCTTGCTACCATCATAGCCAAAGTGCTTGACGGCTTGCTTGATACTCAACTTAGCAGAACAATTAACATACACGATGCGCAGTTCGGTTTTAGATCAGAGCTGTCAACTGAGAGCGCAGTATTGTGTCTCAAGCAAGCTGTAAGGTACTACACGGATAGAAAGACCCATGTGTTTGCGTGTTTTTTGGATCTGTCGAAGGCATTTGACCTCGTATCCTATAAAATTTTATGGCAGAAGCTTGAAAAGGATAGCAGTTTAAGACCGGAGTTGATATCACTATTAAAGTACTGGTATGGAGCCCAAAGTAATGTGGTAAGATGGGGTGATGCACTTAGTGAACCATATAAATTAGGGTGTGGAGTAAGACAGGGGGGCCTGACGTCACCCAGATTGTTCAATCTTTACATAAACGGGCTCATAGAGAGGCTTAGCGGGGCAGGCGTCGGTTGTTCGATAGATGGCGTAATGATGAACAATTTTAGTTTCGCAGACGATATGGTTCTGTTGAGCCAGCCGGTCAGTGGTCTTCGAAGACTGATAAAAATCTGTGAGGAATATGCAAAGGAGAATGGACTGAGGTATAACGCTAAAAAGAGCGAAATTTTAATTTTTCGAGGAATAAACAAACAGTTAAATTTCATTCCTAAAATACATCTGTGTGGAACTTCTCTGAAACTAGTATCTGAATTTAAATACCTTGGTCATATTGTGAATGAACGCCTGGGTGATGATAGTGATATCGAGCGGGAGCGCAGGGCTCTGTCGGTTAGAGGCAATATGTTGGGCCGTAGGTTTGCACGGTGTTCGACACAGGTAAAATTAATATTATTTAAAGCCTATTGCCAGTCCTTTTACACGCACAGCCTATGGGAGAACTATACGCGGCGGACATATAGCGCACTGCGTGTTCAGTACAACAATGTGCTGAGGGCTTTGTTGAGGAAGCCTCGATACTGCAGTGCATCGGCAATGTTTGCGGAGGCTCGTGTAGACGACTTCTATGCGATAATACGAAAGCGGACCGCGTCCGCAATGACAAGATTACTGAACAGCTCCAATAGTCTTCTCAGCATATTGGCGTTAAAGCTAGACGCTCCCCTCTGGAGGTCCTGGGATAGTGTACACGTAGCATCGAAGCGTAGCGTATACTGACTGTAGGAGTATAGCGTTGAGTTATTTGTAGAATTAAAAAAAATAATAATAATTAGAACGATGATTTCCATGAATTTTATTTTATTTAATTTCTTTAATAGTATTTTATGATTTTAATTATATTTGATTTGAATTTAATTTATATTTATTTGAATTGAATTTATATTTAATTTTAATAATTTTATGAATTTTGTGCATTTTATTAATTTTATTTTTCTGTATAATTTGAGATTGTTATATTGAATACTAACTACGAGTACTATTATAACATTAGTTACTTAAGTTAAAATGTTACTAACACTTATGGATGAATTATCTGAAATAAATTGATTTATTATTATTATTATTATTATTATTATTATTATTTGGAATAGTTGCCTGTGACAAAATGAGAGTGTTTTGGCTCAGAGGATGAGCGTTGTAATGACAAAGACGAGACCTCGAGTTCGATTCCCACAGGTGCCCGATTTTTTTTTCATTTGATTTTTTCAGTTTCCATTTATTTTTTTAATTCATTGCTTCAAAACAGAATTTCTTCAGAATTCGGATTTTTTTCTGTAAATTTTGTTTTATTGTTACAGACGGCAATGCGTTAGTGAGTTTATTCACTGTGCAACTAGCATTGAATTTTAACCGTGTTGTGAGTACGATTCTGGCTTTAAAAGTCATTTTTTGGCAATTTTTGGTAATTTTTCATGATTTTTTGAACTTCTCACGGCCATATCTCGACATAACGAGTTTTCCCAGATATATGCTATATACCAAATTTTAGCTCTAATTTGGGGCTACGAATGAGGAAATTTTGGAAAAAATCGTTGGCGCCGTTTTCGAGAAAATGGCCGATATGTCCCCGGCCAGTCGGCCATTTTTTGGATTTTGACCAAAAATGTCACGCTAACAACTGTTTTTGCAATCAAAATGGATATCATTCAAAAGATGAGCTTGAGACCTTTCCAATGATGCCCAATTTGTCAATGTTCGTCAACTGGTTTGGCCACAGTCCCTGTACGAAAAATGGCCATTTTTGGCCTTTCGAGGGCTGGCCACGGCCAACATGGCGGCCAAATCGAAATGTCGTAGAACAAAAAAGTCTTAGTTTTTGATGTACTTCAATCCCTGAAAGTTTGAACAAAATCAGTTGAAACTACGAATATACCCACACACAGACAAAGTAATCATCGATGGAGGCGCCAGCCAAAATTTTCAAAATGTCATATCTCATCAACCGGGGGTCGAATTTTGGCGTTTTTGGGCTTGTTGAAAAGGTCTCGACGAGGACCTTTAAAAACTAAATTTTAGTCTCATTTTTCAAACGGCCGTAGAGGTGAGGCGGTAGGTATATTCCTAAGTGTAAATGCATTTTCTGGGTCTATGGGCCAAGGGCTTTCTAAAAATACCACACTCTTACCAGAAGGTCTCGTGTATAAAAAAATCGATATTGCGCGTATATATACAGAGTTAGACTTTCAGCACTATGGGTGCTTTCGTCACTCTGAGCTAGCTAACGCCCGCTTTGATAAATACCTCGTTCGTCAGGGTCTATCGTGTTAGGTAGATTCCCGTCGGTCGGATCCACAAAGAAAAACTAGCCTGCAATATTCTACTGGTCATTACGAGTCTTATGACGGGTCACTCTGCATATATTGGGTGAGGGGGGAACCACCCCCCACCCTTATCTCCTAAACAGGGGATCGTATCAAAAAACTTTTCGGACAAAAAAGTTACCTCTTTTAATTTGTTAATTTTCTAAGATTTTTTCGATGGCAAAATTTTGCCTTCTTCTGTGACTTTTTTCAGTTTTTAACTTTCAACCCCCCCAGTCCTCCAACCCCCCGACCGATTTCCCCCCTTCAAGAACTTAACCTTCATTTTGTCCTTAAGAATGTGTATACCGAGTTTGAAAGTCCTCCGTCAATATTTGCGACCTGTAGCGTGTCCCAAAAGTTTGCACTTTCACCCCCCCTCCCAGCTCCCCCTTTCACTTTTTCCAAAAAAACGAGATGCTACGTTTGTCCTACTAATTTATCCCATTGACCTGTGAAGTCAGATTTCGCCTACGATGAATTTGGACTGATGGATCATATATACATATATATATATAGCGGGACATATTCCTTTTTTTTTTTTCGACGAAATTTCAATCTCCAGTTCATAAACGGCGTAGCGCCCCTACTCTGGGGTCTGGGTCCCGTTATCGCATCGATTGCAATAGGTAGATTCATCTATGGAATCTACCTAAAAAAAGAAATTGCTACTTGAGTAGCATTTAATTAAAAAATTCCTTTTACAGCCTACAGCAAAGAATTAATTTTATAATAATATGATAGTAAGAAATAATGATCCATCAAAATATACAAGGCTTCAGTGGCAAGGAATTAGAGGTGGAACTGTTTATTAAAAAAAATACATTATTTTATTGTTCATCACTGAGTGTCAGAGTGTAACACTGCTATAAATATAGAAAATGATAGGTTATCTAGTTTGTTCTGTAGAGAGAGCTATTCGCGATGGCTCACTTATTATGTCGTAGTTTAATAGTTAACTTTGTGTTAAAAACAAGTTCGTGATAGTGTGCGGTGACTCCAATGTGGATATATTACAAGTAACTTCGTCTAGTGTATTTTTATTAAATTTGATTAACGTTTTTTCGGTACCTACTTGCATTACAAAAAATAGAATAGCTTTTAAAAATAATATTGAGCAAATAGTGCTTAAAGGATATGTAAATGGTGATAATCCAAATAATATTAATAAAAATATATTACATTAAAATAATAAAGTTGTTGATATAATATATTGTACTCGTAATTAATATTATTTGTTACAAAAATTTAATCATATTTTGAAGCCAAAAACGATAAGAAAATACATAAAACCTAAATTTTGTAATTGGGTCGTAGAAATGTATAGAGGCATAGAAAAATTATATAATTCCATGATCCAGTGTCCTCGAGTAAAGTTATAATTCTTTCTTTTATCTCCAGAGTGCTTCGGTGACAACTTTAAGTTGCAACTTTTATCAAAAAAAGTTACCCTCGTAAAAATTATCGATATACTTGAATAGTGTTGATATAATAAGCTCGACTAATGAATGATAAACTCAACTAATAATGTAACCCACGTAAGCTTTTCAAGATCTGTTATTGACATTTATGGATATAGCTGTACTCAACCAAGTACAGTGACTTCAATACACAAACCCGTGCTACGGCTAATTAGAAATATCCAAATGCTATAGATGTCGAGTAACAGAAAATAAAACATATTATTCCACAATACTTTCAGAAAATGTGTTCTGTTCTAGGAAAGCTAATAAATACCGTACGCGAGCCGAGGCAGAGGATCATAGGATCAAACGAAATGCCTACATTTCTTTGTTTCGGCCTTGACAGTAGTTCAATTGAAGCCGTAATAATGAAAATGTACAGATCGGTACCAAGTTTGATATGAGATGCAAGAATTCCAAAAATAAATTAGAAAAAGGTGATACAATCATTATTTTGAAATAAATTCATTTACAATCATTCATATACGTTAGATAAAAGTTAGTATTTAACATAATTTTTTGACGTCTTTCAACGTCTATTGCTTTCCTCGAGTGCAGGAACAAATTTTTGTCATAGCAACAATAATCATATATAGTCATTTCCTCGGGCTTAGAAGCCTTGCTTATTGAATTTGTGTTCACGACACGCAGCTATCTTCCGAAAATATAGGTATAAATTAGGTATGGAAATAAATATTACTAAAATTATGTGAGCTGCTGTGCAATATTTGATCGAATATTATTTTATAAAAATGATTCGTTCTCATAAATAATATAAAACTTCTTAAAAAGTTAAAGCTTTATATTAACAACTTGTCATTAATAATATATGATTTAATATAAATCGTGTTATAAAAGAAAATATCTTCATCATCAGATATCAGTTATAATTTAGTTGATACGAATATGAAACTCCATTTTAATCAAAAAAATTATAAGCTGAATGTTTCAATATGCAAAGTGAACCATCTCTTCGAGTACGAGTCTGAAACTTATTTGTATCCCAACATGAGTGGGATTTCTTATCTATTTTATTGCTTTAAAAATATCATTGCATACGCGTTCGATATGGAGGATTTTTATATAGGATTCATATTAAGAGGCTTTTGTGTAATAAATGTACATATTTTACATTTATACACGACAAGTTGAATCGCCGCTACTTCATAACAATGTAATAAAAGTAAAGTGGGGTAGTCTAAAATCTACCTTATAATCTAATATGTAACAAATAGTCAATATAATAATGAGGCTTTTAAGGCTCAGCGCCGACATATATATTACATTTATTGCGATGAAATTGGGTCAAATAATTTATTTAAATATTAAACCAGTAGATGGAAAAATATTGAAAACTTAATAATAAAATGTGCTGTTATGGTAACAATCTAACACTATAAGAAGAATTAATTTAGTATTATTTTCTTGTTAAATCTTGATAACGCGATTTCCTTACATTACTAATGTTACTTAAATAAGACTGTTATTTTTTGGGTAGCAGTTTAGTATCTTTTGTTATCGGTGTTTTAATACTGTCAATACCTAGTCTTGTAGTAGACTTTCTTTCGACTTTCTTTTTCCTGAGAATCCTGTATGCCCACTCTTTCAAGGACAGGTAAAGTACATGTTTACTCTATCCTTAAGAGTAGAATAATGCTACCTTATGTATTGGTCAACCTTCTTCAGATTAGGAAACAGATATATCTACCACACATGCCAAGATCATGGGAAAACCGGATAATATATATTAAATTAATACAACAAAAGGTAAATAGCAAGTTAAGTTATTTTTATTTCTTTCGATATATTCCAATTTCTCGTATTATATAAGATAGTGACTTGAGTAAAAAACTATTCACAAGACCACAATATTAGAAGACTAGCTGTGTAGAGACTTAATAGTTCATTTCTCGACCAAATGTTATCCATATTTGCAATACAATATTTCATGTTGTTTTCAGTACGTTGTTAAATTCATTCTTACAAGGACTCTTTTTATTTATTGACTTCTTCGACTTACAAGATGATATTATTATTAGTTAAATAATAAAAATAGGTAAAAAGCCAACAACAGGAACAAAATTATAACGTTTTTTACTAACTGAAGCATCATTACAAAAATATAATATGAATGGAATGCTTTTTCACTATAAAAAAATACTGGAATGTTATTTTAATACACAATTTAAAACTAATATTAAAATCTTTCCGAGATAAGTGTTAGAAAATCTAAAGACAATAATAATAACTATAATACTACATACACTTCATGATAATAAAGAACTCGGTAGTAAATTCTAGTGGCAACTAAATTATTCATTAACTGTTATTTAAGCTACTACAATTTTTATTAAAACTCATTTATATTACTCATTTATATATTTTATGACATCCGTTTTACCATATAGTTTAAATAAGAAATATGCGAGTGTTAAGAAATTTCTTAGTATTACGCTTTAATAATATTTGGAGATGCAAGAGAAAGTAGCAAACTGTCTCTTGGAAAGAGTTCCTGAAGCCCGTCTGGTAAATTCTCAATATGTCTTTGGAGCTTAAAATTAGATTTGTATTTTCTATAGCGGATATCATATTTTACTAAAACTACGCACTGGCTCTTTAATATAAATATTTACAATACAAGAGATATTTACAATATAAATAAATAAAATATATTTTTATTGTAAATATTGTAAATATCTCTCCTTAATACCATTTTAGGAGTCTAAATATGAAATTAATGGTATGAGACTGGAAATAATTTCACTTTTTGGGTAGACCTCGAAGAATTCGGTCTGTCCATTCATTTGTACCCGACTTTCGAATTTTGGAAAAATTTCTTCACAGGAGGTCTTATGATCCCCTGAGTCCGAAATGACCATTGGTCAAATATATATATATATATATATATATATATATATATATATGCGTGCGCGCGTCCAGATTCGACTTTTGTCAGCACGATAGCGGCCGCAGTTTCGCTCGGATCGCTTTCAAACTTTGCACAAAAATCGACCATCCAAAAATAAAGGTCAAGTTCGTTAACCAGAGAAATCCGGCCACAGGGGGCGCTAGGGCCTCACTTTTTCTGATTTCGATCATAACTTTTTCCCTATACAAAGAAGATCAATCGCGTTCATATTATATGATGTCTTTGATGAATATCTATAACTAATGTAGATAAGCCGAAAACCTAACTTCAATAACTTAGGGGTAGGGGTAAAAAAACCGAAAATTTTTGGAAAAAAAATCATAATTTTTTTTTGGTAAATATTCTTACATTACAAGTATTTTCAATAGAAAGGTTATTTTTACTCTAAATTTAGGTACCACATTTTTTCCTTTGAAGGTACCGTTTCCGAGAAAAAAAATAAAAACCACTTTTAGCTTGAAAATTTAAGTAAGGTAAAACCACGGCAACTTTTTTCTGGTTAACATTCCCTCCTCGTAAATATTTTTAATACAAAGGTAATTTTTTACTCTAAATTTAAGGCAGCGCACTAGGTACTCCTTTGACTAAGCCAAATAAAATTATCACGCAAGGGGTGTTATTCTTAGGTAGTGAGTTATATTTTAAACGAGTTACACACGAGGTCTACCCACGCGTGTTCCCCTGCGGGCACGGATTTTTTATAATAACCTAATACTATTTCAACATATCATTCCAGGGCTATAAAATCAAAATCACTAGAGAAAAATTCCTTATTTGCAAGTCAATCTTAAATCGTATATTTTTTTTAAATATGTTTTTGTACTCACACTTCTTCGAATAAAGTACTTATAGCTTAGTAATTACATTTTTGAAACGTAGTTCCTTAACGCGGCCTACGGATGGTGTGATTTTATAGGTTGATAAAACAAACATCATGAAAATTTTAATGTCACTAAGTATTTAAATTACTACAGAAATGAAATTTCTGCGTAATAATATTAATGTTTACAAATATGAGTAAACGAAACAGAGTTGTTTAACGTAAGGAAAATTTATGACGACGGCAATGATTACTTTAACATTGAATTTCATTTAAACACACAAGAAAAATAATAAAATCCTTCCATTTCGAAGTAATTCATTGAAATACAATAAAAGAAGAAAGAAGTAAATATATAAATATATACGAATTATGATCCCATTTTCACAAAACTATGTTTACATTCTCTATTAATAAGCACCGAGACGTCCCATTACACGAACTGATTTAATTCCAGGTAACAATATCTCATATCATACGTGACTGAGCGAAATGTGTTTTGTATGTTTTCTATTTGCTTACTAAAATCAGAACCATTACCTATTATATCTCATAAAGTATATTATAACTTTATTTTAACATAACATTTTAGATAAAGATTAATTACGAATTTTAATTTCTTCATATAAAAGCGGCGGTGGTTTATTGAATTGGCAAAAAAACTTCCGCCATTCAACCCTGTCTATGTTCAATGTTTAATTGACGGTCGCCGCAGGACAACCTTTGATTAGAAGTAGACATATCGTTAATTAATATAATATAAAATTCGGTGCATATTTTGTTGCATTTTACATAATCCTTATTTAAGCCAGATACAAGTAATAAATTTTTTGGATAGTCTTGAATAAACTTCATGGTTAGATAGATTTTATTTTTAATATGTGTCAATTTATTCTAATATTATAAAGAGAAAAGATTTTTATTTTTGTATGTACGTATGTTTGTAACAAATAGAATTATAAACTACTGGATCGATTATAAAACTTCATCCACCATTGAATGCTCTATTATTACTGATCAACATAGACTATATTTTATTTCAAAAAAACTTAGACATGTTCAAAAAAACAGAATAACTAAGGTGTCATAAATCGTCACCAAAACTTTATTTCTTCCCATGTGCTTCTTAAATTATTTAAGAATTGTAAGACTAAAAAAGATCTACGAAGAGGTTCACGAGGTTTATCTATCTATAAAATGTAAGCTATAAAAAGCGTTTTTATATTAAAAAAAATATATATTAACCACCACTTACTTTAGATGTACTTTTTCATGTGATAATATGAATCCCTATATTAATTGAATATTTCATTATTGAAGTAATTTCAGGTAAATATTTTTTGTCTTCACATTATTAAAATTGATCATTTCGTTGGATAGCTGTCATTCAATTATAAATCAATATAAATTTCTATTTTAATACAGTATGCCTAAGAGGTTACTATTGCAGTTTTGAATAAGACTTTGTACAAAAATAAATTACTGGAAAATACCTTATCTCCAAGAAAGACAATAAGTTGTTAATATTGGGAAAATACATGACGGCATGCACTGGTAGGTTTTCCTCAAAGTTCATTCGGGCAAAGCCGCTTCAACTACTATATTATAATATTTTTTATTAAATAATGCCAAAAACTTAATAGTCTTTGTTCAAAATGAAACACTTTACAATTTTGTTTATAATATAATATAGCAACACCGGAAAATAGTTTACAATTGATTAATATGTTCATTTCAAAAACTCTGTACGAAGTCTGTTTTTGCCAGGATATAAATATCTAAAAGTACACACACTTCAATGAGTTAGCTGCGAGTCAATGTTTACTGTGGTCGGACTTGTGTACGAGGTCCGTGTGATAGTGTTATCATTTTGAGCACTTTAATGACTTTTCCTCTATAATGATAAAAAAACAGTTATCTACATAAGAAAATGCTTATAGAAAGCTTTTCGAAGTATAATAGAATGATCGTTTTATCGTCTTTTTATAAAAAAAGGTACAGGAAAATGTAGTTTGATGTGAACTAAATTTAAGTATATACTCGTATAAACTAAAATATGACATTAAAAGTAGTTAAAAATCATGTGTTCCTTAGTAGTTGAAATTTGTATGTATTATTTAGGATTAAAGGCAGTTCTCACGGGGTTATATATATGTTATATAAATGTATTTAATTAAAAAAGACACAGTGTATGTGCTTATGTAAATTATTGTGTATTTATTTGTATTAGTTTTTCAATAAACTATTTAATATATTGTTCGTTCAAGAGCTAATGTCAATACAAAACAATCACTAGATAGATTGTAATATTACTGTCAATAAATATTTCAGTTTAGCTTGCCGGAGCGACAAAAATTTTCCGTTGAACAAAAGGAAAGCAGATTTTACTGAGTAAAATCACAAACCTATAAATTTTGGTTTAAACTAAAATTGCATATTTTGCACTAAAAGTCAACTTTTATACAAAAATATAGGGCATAAGATCAGTACTTATATTATTATTCATAGTAACAGTGCAGTTTCTGTATTAAAATACCTATTAAACAACTTATTTAACTACTAGGTAACTATTTTATTAACAATATCCTCAATTACTACTACTGTCTCAGCCTATTACAGTTTTTTATTATGTAAGTTCAATATTTATTTATTCATTCATTTATTTATTTATTATTATTATTCACAAATACAAAAAATATAAAACAATGTAGTACAAAGAATTACTAATCTTTTTAGAGATCTCTCTCCGTTACCCTTTGTGTGAGACCGTGTGTACAACACAGTGCGGTAGATTTACAAAACACAATAGAGGAAAACAAAGAAATTATATTGAATTGAATATTGATATACTATAAGCTATACCACGCTTATAGTATATCTTGTTATATTTCATAAATTATTTATATAATATAACATATAAATCATATAAAATACTTGGACAAATACATATACACATACACATACACATAGGTATGTATATACAAAAATAATAACTTACTACAGCATGAGTAAAAAGCACAATAAACATACACAAACAAAAAAAGGTTTGATTGTTTGTTTCAATGCTCTCTCTTTCTCTTGAATCACCTTCTTTTAATACTTAAATGTAATATAACTTAAGAAATTTTGTAACAAAGTAGGAATATTGTATTTCAAATTTAATAAGAGAGACAAAGTGAAGAAAAGATGTAAATAAGGACGCTGCGGGAGGAGATGTCGAACAAACGGAAATAACATCACACTGTAAATACAGCTGGGTTGTACCGATATTGAGATAAAGTATATCATAATAACTATGAAATATACATCGACATTCATTTAATTTAATTTTAATATGACTGAATATAGCAAAATATTCTTAAACACAATGACAAAAATTAATAAATTATTTTTATACAAAATAGAAATGTACATGGACAGGGACGTATTGGTTTCCATATACTATGATTTTTATACTAAAAAAAAATTACACCTTTTTTTTTGTACAAAACTTTGAATTCAATATATAAACGTACTTATAAAACTTGTAGTAAGCGCAGTTTTCATAAACAGTTGATAATAACGGACCGTTAACTTGATTGACGCTGAATGCTTTTCATTCAGCTTGTGGATGGATTACAAATAGCTGATACTACATTTATAGCGATAAGTACGTGGCTTCGTGATCAATTTACACCTTAAACAAAAATTCGAATTTCGCATCAAGTAACATTAAAACATACTAAAGTTTATTCCAATATACAATAGAGTCTTTAATTTCAGAGACCAATAAATACCATAAGAATAGCCGGTTTATGGAATAAATATAAAGCTTTATTTTTTCTTTGATTATTCTCCTCAATGATTCTTCCTAAAAGAATCTTTGATATTACACTTTATATGTAATGTTTTTTAAAATAAGAATATATCAATTTAATCCTTATATAATAATGTTTCTATATTTTATATATGTTATATTCTTTTACGGTGTCTACAGCTGTCTGATCTTTTTTTGTAAATAAATTTTAATGAAGGGCCAATATAAATTGTATGTCTCTTACGTTAAGAACGTTAAATTTCTTTTTCGAGAACGAAAGTCTTTCTATCCGAGATGAACTATAATTTACTAAGTGTCGTAGAGCATGTACTGCAACGCCGGAACTAATCTACCATTACAAGTCATAACTTAGGATACAATTTACTTAGATCTCGGTCCGTATTTTGTTAAAAGATGCAAATGATATATCACAATATATTTGTTTATATAGTTTATAATTTGTTTTAACAAATATATATAAAAATTATTTACTTTAATAAAATTGTAATATAAAATAACTAACTTATTTTTATCTTTAGATATTAATTAGAAAATAAAATACGCTTAAAAAAGAATGTAACTTGTAATTCTTTCCATCGTTTATAAACATAATATATTTTCTCAATATCGATACAATACAGGTGTTGTAATTTCCGCGTCTCCGATATCTCCGTATTTACATATTCATTTCTCTACCTCACTTATTAAATTTAAAATACTTTATTTCTTCTTCGTTATAAAATTTCTGAAGTAATATTGAATTCATGATTTATAAAAACTTAATAATTTAATGTCATAAAGAAAACTTCTGCCAATAAGCCAAATTATTAACTTTTACCATTTTAATATAATATATTTAGTAGTAATAATAGTTCTAAGTAAATGTAAATTTTCAAATCTTATTAATATAATAGTAATAAATTTATAATATTATATTATATAATATTATCACATTTATATTACGTAGTTTTAATAGAATTAAATAGTTGTATATACAATGATATTATGGCATTGGCTACATTACAAAATATTATATCATGAAATATCAATATATAGGATGTAATACATAAATTATAATACACTCTTCATTACGGTTACGGTCTCTTCTCACAAGTACCTTTTACACGTTTAACTAATTCTTCACCGTGCCATTCAGGCTTCGCTGGTGTTTTAAGTGCTGCACACACTGTCAACAATGACCTCTCTTTAAAAATAAAGTTAAATTTCGTTTTTATTTTATAAAAAAATAACAAATAATAAATCCGTAATACTTTTATTTCAAAGTTTTAGCGTCGTAACAGGAAATACATGAAAATATTAACGTGTAAATTATCCCACAGGCAGTAAATGAAATACCTGAGGGATTAATAAACGTTCACTTTTTAATGCGTCACTCGCTCGATGTATGAAACAATCTGCGTGTGACGTTCGTTCGTTGAATGCTGACGATGAAACAATTTGCTCTCAACTTCTGTTAGTGTTTCTGTTCCATAAAAGGTCGTTTTTTTTTTTACTTGTTACATCAATTTCATCTAAGAAATATATGTCTTTTCTAATATTATACATCACTTAAATTAAGTAATTGATATAATTAGCATTTTTAAACTTCAGAGAATTTATGACTTCATTAATCGTTTTCTTAAAACCTACTTCTAAAATAATTCCCAATACACGTAAAATTATATAATATTCATAAATTATCTATTTAGGTTAATGAGTTTTTTTTTTGTTGTTACAAGCAGTTCTTTTTTATTTTGTAACATTAACTAAATTAATAAGATTCAACATTAATTTTATTGAACATGTTAGCACACCAGTTATACTCGTGTATTAAGCAAGATAATGAATGCGCTTATAGTAACAACAGTTATGACTTGAAAATTATTCGAAAATAAACAAAGTCGATTATCTCTAGATACCTTAATATACTCACTGAAATACACCCCGTGTACTCGTTTTGAGCTGCAAATACTACCTCCTCTCTGCCTCGCATGGTTTTATATATATATTGAGCTAACTTAGTTTCTGTAACATTTGATTTTCCGTCTATTTACATGAATATTGTTTATACATTTCGAAGGTCAATGTTTCAATTTTAAATCAATATGGAATGAAAAGATCAATGACATAGGTAGGACTCAAACATCTGTGATACCGTTCCATCGCTTTACTAATTAGTCTACCGTGTCGCTAATGTCCCGATGAATTTAACACTCTTTTTGTAATCACCTTTATCATTACTTGAAAACAAAGAATTGATATATTGAAGTAAAAGCTAAGAAACATATCATATAAAGTATTAGTAGATTTATAACAAATATTTATAAAAGACGAATTACCCCAACATTAGAGAAGTGTTTAACTAACTTTTTTAATAATTTTTTAAAGTTTATTTTTAACCATAGAAATATAGTCTGAGTAAAATTAACGCATGCATATTTGAAATCTATGATGAGCGTTACATTTTGAAACACAAATAAACAATTTCCGCTTTGCTCGGTATTCGAATAATTAAAGCAGTAAGGAAAGATATGTCCACAGACAAGATTTTGATGCTGTATCTAAACATTTGTGAATAGGTATAATAAATAGCCAGAAGTACTAAGGTGCAGTTTAGTTTCTTCGGTAGTAGTGTATAGGATTAGTTTTAAGGTTCTGTGGCCCATTAAGTATTAAGATAATGATGTGTGTTTTATGACTTAATAAAATAAAATAATAAAACAATAATTGTTAAATTCATATATAAAGTTAAATAATATTTGAAAAATTGTAAGTAATTTATTATAAATCTTATACTACGTGTTGCTATATAAATAAAAGTTATTAAAATGTATGTTGTTTCTTAATTTACTGCTTGTCTAAATGCATTATTTCATTTTCTTTTTAGAACGATATTTTTTTTAGTATACATTATACAAATACATAAAATAATAAATCTATAAACGTAACTGGTGTCTTCTATACATATCGGCAAAAGGGACGAAGTTACTTTTGATATTTTTTGACTATGATTTGGTAGTGTAAGAGGATCTGTACGGCAGTGTGTATACAAACTTCTTCTTCTACTTATGAAATGGAGATTTTTAAATGATAACAGACTTCACGAGCAGTAATTACGAACAAATTCTGCACGAGACCTGCTTCGGTATCCTGGCATCCGACTGAACGGTGGTGTGGACAGTGATTGCCACAATACTGTATCTCTATTCTCATGCAACGGCGAGACATTGCATTTAGTCTTCGAAAATTTAATCATGATATATTGCCCAAACATACATACATACACCAAATCCATTAAAAGATATTTGTATGAGGCGATAATATACAGTTGTTTTTAAAAAAAAACAATTTGTTATTTAATTTACGCGAATTTTATTTTGTGGTATATTATTAAATAATCTGGTTGAATTTCTCGTGATCTGCAACTAGCCCCGTTATTTTAATCTATTATTAAACTGTAAAATATATTTCAATGTGCACTTTTCATATTTATACGAGTTTGTGGCTGATTGAACCATAGACCAATAAATTCAATGACCAATTGGTAAAGCTACACAAGTTACACATATCACTATTCCCACATACAAATATATTTATACAATTTTTTAATTAAAGAAAATGCCTCTATGATATTTTTTAATTAATGAAAATGCCTCTATGATGTTTTTTAATTAAAGAAAATGCCTCTATGATGTTTTTTAATTAAAGAAAATGCCTCTATGATGTTTTTTAATTAAAGAAAATGCCTCTATGATATTTTTTAATTAAAGAAAATGCCTCTATGATATTTTTTAATTAAAGAAAATGCCTCTATGATGTTTTTTAATTAAAGAAAATGCCTCTATGATGTTTTTTAATTAAAGAAAATGCCTCTATGATATTTTTTAATTAAAGAAAATGCCTCTATGATATATTTTTATTAAAGAAAATGCCTCTATGATGTTTTTTAATTAAAGAAAATGCCTCTATGATGTTTTTTAATTAAAGAAAATGCCTCTATGATATTTTTTAATTAAAGAAAATGCCTCTATGATGATGCCAGAAAAATTAAATGTTATGGCTGACGTGAAATTATTGTCTAATATTTACCTGAAAGTAATTGACGTTATTATTTTGTAAGCAGATACCAAAAGTTTAATATATAATTTTAGAGTATAATGTACGTAACTTATAAACGTTGTCTTATCTACGTTTTATTAATTAAAGAATGAATTGAAATGTTCATAATTATTGGTAAGATTGTAAAAAAGGTAAATAATCTTCATCAGTGATATAAAGACATTATATAATGATAATAATAAAAACATATTCTAAATATTTACAATATTCGAGAAGGGGGTCACTGTGAAGTGTGCAGCACTTAACAAGCCGACGCTCATTAAGTCATAAGCATTTAATTAAAGTTTAAATGGTATTTACGAGTACTAGTAGAGG
Source organism: Melinaea menophilus ssp. n. AW-2005 (assembly GCA_918358695.1). Classification (NCBI taxonomy): domain Eukaryota; kingdom Metazoa; phylum Arthropoda; class Insecta; order Lepidoptera; family Nymphalidae; genus Melinaea; species Melinaea menophilus. The sequence continues at coordinate 30,045,282 of OU911042.1, forward strand.
TGAGGACTCCCTCGTTATACCTTATTTTAATGCTATTAACTTCTTTAAATAAACGTTGTCCACGCCATAATCATAAAGTATTATTTTATATTAAAAATAATTAATAATGATTCCTATTCTGAGTAGTCCCGAATGCACACTGGTGTCCCGCAAGGTGACGTGTTGTCTCTTCTCTTGTTCTCAATTTTTATGAATACTATCTGCAAATCAACATTTTCTCTCTACCACCTCTATGCAAAATTTGTAGGTCGTCAGACCTACAAATTTTATTTGAATTCTAAATTAGATGAACTCCCGCAAACTATAAACACATTAAATGCCCAACTTACTAGTATTCATCAGCGGAGTATTTCCTTTGGACTCAATATCAATCCTTCAAAATCCCATTTGATAATTATAGATAGTCAAAGATTGATTTCGAGAATTAACTGGTCTTGTCTTCCACAAGTATATATAAATGGTGTCCAGGTTCCTTACAGTAAAAAAGTAAAAAACTTGGACATCATTTTCGATCAACATTTATCCTGGACCCCACAGATAGGCGAGGTCAGTAGAAAGATTTTTTTCCACGATCAGATCTCTTCGTTGTTAACGCAATTTTCTTCCAGTTCCCACAAACATAGCGCTGACTAAATCCCTTCTCTTGCCTATACTTGACTACGCTGACGTGTGTTATCTAGATTTAAAAGAAGAGCATTTAAATAAACTTGAGAGACTCCAAAATCTTTGCATCAGGTTCATATTTGGACTACGCAAATATGACCGTATCTTTTCTAATTTCGTAAACATCTCAAGTTACTCCCTATCCTCTTCAGCCGGAATACACATATTCTTAACCTGCTGTACTGTACGCTTGTCCATTCTTCTACTCCTCCCCATTTAAAACAACAATTTCAATTTTTAACTAATTCTCATTCTTTTTCCTTACGTTCTGATAATAATTTCCTTTTAAAAATTCCTTCACATTGTACTACATTTTATACGAATTCCTTTTCTGTAAAAGCTTGTTGTTTATGGAACTCCTTCCCCTTACAAGTTAGACTATCAAAATCTCTTGCTGTTTTTAAGAAACTCGTCCATAATTTCTATTCATCCCAATGTCCATAAATTTTACTTTATATATAACTTTGTCCTTTTTTTCTTCTTCGTCCTCACTGGTTAATTTTATTGTATGTAATATAAATAAATATGTGTGTATGTATATGTATGGATATATATGTATATTAATAAATTTATTTATCTATGTAGGTCTGCTTCTATGTACTTTTAGGATGTATGTGCTTTTTATCGTAATGTAAATTTATTTAATTGTTGCACCCCTACTCGCAAACATTAAATTTTAAATTATACAAGGTTCTGTACCTCAAGGTTGCCTGGCAGAGATCGCTGCTTTAGCGATAAGGCTTGTACATTAATTGAATATATTATAAACCTTGGTCTAACTATAGATAAAGTCTTTGCCTGGGAACCACAGGTTATCGAGGTGAGACGGAGAATCTTTGCAACACTGGGCTTCTTAAGGCGATGGAAGAATCTTCTACCTATTAAAACTAAAATAATGTTAGCTAATTCCCTGCCGAAATACGTCACTCAAAGTCCCTGAACATTTTTAAAAAGCGTTTAAAAACTTATTATTTATCTATGTATAAATTAATTGTAGTATATTATAAGAATATGTATATTACCATATATGTTTTATATATCTATATGTGTATTATTAGAGTGTAGGCCTTGTAGTTTATTTTATAGTGCTTGCCGCAGCAACCCCTTCTCATTTCACCTTTCACCAAGGGTTGTCTGGGAGAGATCGCTTTAGCGATAAGACCGCCTTTGCCAACTACTCATATTTTTAAAATTATGTTTGTAATATCCTCTTGAAGTGCAATAAAAAATAAATAAATAAATAAATACAAAATGTTATGTATAATTTTTGTTTTTGTTATTGTTTTTGTTTTATTTTTATTTAATTTCTTTTTTTTTCTTTTAGTGTACAATAAAGAGTATTATTAAGTAAATATAAGTTTAACAAATTTACATCAATAACACACATAGTAGTAATATAAGAAAGTGACACTGACACTGTCTATATATTTCATTATCATAAAGTACTCACCACCTCAGGTAAATAAAGATAAGATCTAAATACCAAAAATGATAATTATAATACATGATTTAGTACACACGAATGTACATAGTTATATTATTTATATATATTAACATTTATATAATATATATTAAAGTTTAAATAAATAATTCACAGGTAGTCAAAATAAATTCATACCAACCATCATCCTGCGAAGGCAATTTAGCTGAAGTGACTCATTGCTCGAATATTCATCAATCAATAAAATATTTCAATAGAATATTTTAAATTGGATTACGTAGTAGTGCTTGTCGTGGCTATCAGATGTAACGCTCGCATCAAATGTATTGGATGCAAAAAATGTTTAAGGTACATTCGCGATCCCATATTTTAACTATTCGTTTGCGTTACAATCATTAGAAGCAAAACATTGATGAAGTTATTTCTGCTTAGAATTATTAACAATCATAAAATATTCTTCAAATTGTCATCAAAATGATAGTTAATATAACGTATATTCCAAGATTCAAGTTTCGAGAAACTTTCTATAGGTAAACTGAAATTTGTTAAGAATGGTTTCACGAAATGCTTATAATTAATTTTACATCAATTTAAAGGTCTTGATAATTAAGAGTACTGAATATTTGTTTATAACAAATATTCAGTTTATAATATATTCATGCATAGACGCAGCTCCCGTTCATTGAACTCCAGTTGAGTTTATACAAGAGAATAATTCATAATAAAAGCCGAATCCTGAATGTTAACATAGCATACTCATTCAGCATACAAAAAATATTTTTAAGTGGAATAGTAGTAAGGTATAATAAAATTGGAATAAATATTGATATCAAAATTCTTTATTTGTTAATAAAGTTATATAAATAGAAATAATATGAAGCCATATTATTATTGATGATATTGGTTTATTATTTATTTGTGTGCGTGAGTAAGATTATTCAATATAAGTCGGATCCTAAGTAGAGGCCATCTCTGTGATCTTTGTCTAATGGGGTCTGCATACGAACCATACATATTACACTAGACAATAAATGTACTTATTTACACAAAAACCTTTATACATTACATAAATTATTTGGATATATTATTAAGAAAAGATTGAGAGATTGTTCAAAATTAAATAATTTTATTTTTTATTTGAAATATCACTAATAGATTCTAATAACATGGTGCGCTGGCGTCAGATGTATTTACATAATACAGGTTGTTAATGTTTTTAATATCTTTACATTTTAACTAAATATTTGAATCAGATGGAAGTAGACCAGTAACTCTAAAATTATAAATATCGAGATCTTGATGCTGGCTAATGTCAATGTAAAACCTTTAATGATTTTAACGAATTGAAGCTTTAGTGAGAAATTGATTAAAAAGACAAATATAATAAAATAAACAATGTAAATTATGGAGAACTGTAAATATAAAGCTCTTACAAGGCATTTTTAAGACAAGATTCAATCTCAATGGAGTCGTGATAAGCAATATTCTATGTGAGATAACATTTTAAATTGGATGACATATCAATAAACAAATAAATAAAATAGTCTTAAGTAAAACAATGCTTCAGTGCAGTTGCATTGAACTTTTAGTACAACAATATTACCCCAACAGTTTTATAAACATCTGCACAAAGCTAATTACGTCGGTCACAACCGGAGGATCCAAAAGAATACAAATTTATTACTTAAAATTTAATAATTATAATTAAATTACAAACTACGTGATACTCGCTCAAAGTTAAAGACAAGAATGAATTTAATAAAATGAAATTATAATTAAAATAATATAGAGAAATAAATGGAACAAACAAGAGTTTCAGATTTACATTACATTTTGGGATTTTAACATGATACAATGCACCTGTGTCTAATCAGCGTTACCACGGTTCGTGAGAATATAATAAATGCGAATTAAACAATTTTATAAATAAGAATATAAGAAATATTTGATTAATAAACACAAATTTATAGGAATATAACAAGCTACAAAATGAAAACTGAAACAATAGACAAAACAAAATTAAATGATTTGTTTATCTCCTTTTAAGAAATGAGTTTTTATATATTTTTTAATATTTTGTGACAACATTGGAACTGACAAATGCCTGTAAAAATATATATTGGTTTTTTTTAAAGTACTTTATTGAAATATATTTTTAAAGTTGTTCTTTATTTATTAAGAATGTATCGAATAGTCATAGAAACTTAACATTACAGTTTTTCTTTTAGAGTTTTATTTAAAATAAGTTAGTGTGACTACTGACATATAACATTTGACTATTTCATTATTTTCGTATCCATACTAACTCGTGGTTTTGTTTTACATTCGTTAACAATCGCTTCACGTATTTTCAGTCGTTTCGCGGAGCAAATGAATGTTTCGTTTGTGGATGATGTAGGTACAGACTCCAGAGAACTGACCAGCTCTTTGTACCTGTTATTAAAGCTTTTGTGAACCACACTCCAAAATATTTTTCACAACGTTGATTGCTATTCATGGTGATTTTTATTACTGCTCATGGAACAAAAGTTTCATTTTTTATTTTCGTGAAAAATTGTGAAATATAATACTATAGAAAATACAAGATAAATAAAAAAAAACTGTTACTGTTACTTATGTTCACATATCGTTATATAGATTTATTTAAATATATTGTAACACAATTTAATGACAAAAATAGATGTTAAGCTTTAAGCTTTTTTCAAAACCCTTAGAATGAAGAATAATATAATAGACAACGTGGAGAAGAGGATATTCGCAAAAGATTAAACGTGATCTGTTGATAAATTATACTGTACTATTGACTTTAGTTATACAATACTAAAATATAGTATACTCTACAATAAATATAAACAAAAAATATTTCTTTTAAAATTATGGAAACAAAAAAAGTGAATACGACGGAAAAACCAATGCGAGACAAAACAGAACGAGTGGTTGCAGCTCATTACGAGCATATGTGGTGTAAGTCAGAGGCAGAGGAACAAACTTAAACGTGTTCAACTTTGTGTATGTTCGAATAGCTTTTAAGTCAGTTCTTAATAAAAGTGTTTATTGTAACACAATGTAATGACAAAAATAGAATTGTCCTAAATTTTATTACTATTGAATTATCTTGCAGGTTTAGACATGTTAAGACTGTTTATGAATCAGTAACAGTTTTAGCGATCGGAAATTGCTTCATCGTCAGCATTCAGGTAACGAGCTTCACACACAGTTTGTTTCATACATCGAGCGAGCAACACTTCAGAGAGGTATTATGGCAGATTACGGCGGGGAGGATTTCATAGATCGTGACTCGCGCTGATTTTAATGATCCCATACGAAGATATCGGATTCATTATTCCCCTTATATGGTATTTGTAAAGAAGAGTAACACTGGTTATATGCTTAATATTAAATATTTACATATTCTTTTATAGCACTGTTTATCGTACACAATGTTTAAATGTATTAATAATTAATAGAAATAGATATAATAATTTTCGTGGTATAGAGATGGCAAAATACTTATTTTTAATTAAAGATTAAAGGCAATATAGTCGTTTTTAAATCATGTTCAGAGTAAAGAGATTATTGGGAACATATGTAATTACTAGGCGAATGCAGTGAAAGATTTTTTTATATTGAAGTCAAAGATGATTATTCGTGTGTAGTTCACACTGTACGTAATAAGTTAGTTATAATTAACTATGACGGATTTGCAGAAAGAGTAGCATAAAATTATAAAATAGAGGTTGCGTATATCATAACGAGAGATTGATGAATTGGGATAAAGTTTCCTAGTTATTTTATTTTATACTCAAAGTGGATCAACTCAATATAGACTTACTATATTGATAATGTGCGACCGACGACCGTTGGGGGTAATGATTCTTGAGTGGCAACCAAGAGACTTGGCGTGGGTAGGATGGACAAGATGGACCGACGACATAACCAGGGCGATATTTTGGGAAGGCCTATGCTTTGGAGTAAACGTATATAGTGTAACAAGAAGTAAAAGACGAAATCTGTAAGTGTGACAGAAAGAGAAATAGAGAGGTGATTACAAATTAACTTTACTAAAAAAATTAATTTATTAATTAATATATTTTAAGAAACACGCAAAGAGAAGCGCATCGTTACTAAAGCGTTTCCACGGCAGTCTAATGCTGCAACATTGGATTAAACTACATGTGTAAATAGCTGGCTTATTTAGTAATTACTGTTATAATTTGTTAATTTTTGATTTATAATACTAACAGTAGTCTTTAAGAATAATTGTTACTAACAAAATACGGGCTTCTCCCGAAATAAACGTTTATTATTATTGTGAGTAATAAAAAGTGGGTCCATTAGAGAACTTCGATTACTTTAAATTAATCATTTTAGTTATTCCTAATGAAATATTAAGTTTAGTTAATATATTATGGGTGATTATAAAAAGTGAGTGTATTAGAGAATTTTGATTATTTTAAATTAGTTGTTATTGATAATAAATCTTAAATGTTTTAATTAAAATTGATACGTTTCCAGTGTGCTATGTTTTCTTATTCTTAAGAATTTATAATTGAGTGTATTATACTTTTTATTTGATAAGTATGAGTAATATTGTTAAGAGTCGATGAATCTGATGGAGTAATCGACTCTGATCTTTTTAAAAATTCTAATTTAGGTTTCAATCCGTCATATACATATTTGGACTAAATTAAATTTACAGTCGTAAACTTCAATAAGATTTCTCATATTTACAATGATTACAAAGATTTAATCTGATTATAATATGCACTATATATCCTAAACGATGTTTATTAATGGGTTAAAATTGCAGATATTTAAATGTGTTGAGCTGTGCAGGACCCCAAGCTTGGACTTGTGAAATACTTCCTGTTCGACTAAAATTGCTATTTAAAACGGTTAAAATATTTTTTTTCGTACCATGAGATTTGCCTACTTAAGCATTATCTTAAAAACTGTAACCTACTAAAAGCATACATTTCAAGCTCTCCAACGTAATTTAATTTGATAGCAGGTCCTTGTTTCCTGTGAGATAATATATAGGTGTGTTTGCAATAATTTGTTTGGGTTGTGAATAATTAAAAATGCTTATCACAGATCTAGATCAAAACCACACTTTGATACTCAAGACATAATTTTATAAATCCATTTAACAAAGACAAAATCGTTAATGCTTTTTTAATGTCACATAAAATTCCTTATCAAATGTGTTCGAATAATTTTTACCATTAACTAAACAAACAATGCACACTGGTGTATTAGAACTATATTTGTTCAATCTTTTTCCTAAAGAAAGTACCTACTTATTTTTTATTTTGGTAAATATGAATATTTTCTTATTTGCTTGAATTTTTTGTTTACAGAGTTGAGATTGATTAATATTACGAGTCCTAAACCAAGATAATTTATTTCGTTGTCCAAGCATTAGACATTTATACACTTACGAATTTTACTGCTCTCTCACAAAACAATATATTTTATAGAGCAGTAATAATAAATTCTCGATAAGTATTGTAATCTCATATTAACGTATATTAAAAAAATATACACATATAACAACAGTTAAAATAAACATTAAAATACCCAAATTTAATGATCGCTCACTAATTTTAATAACTATTACTTTGAAAATAAAACATTACAAATAGATATTGAAGTTTCAAATTAATTATCTTCTAATAATGCAGGTATAAATTGAAATCATTAGACAAACAAGTGTAAGAATTGTTCTATAAAAATAGTTCAGCAATATTAAATAACCACTGATGTAAAGAAAATTCTCTGCATTTATTTGTTTTTATTTTAATTTTTAATAGCTCAAAATTTGTTGAGTATTTGTAATATAAATTAATTACAATATAAAATATTTTTGATCCACTTCACCTACGAGTGTATATGTATATATACTATATATATTATTGCCTATATATATATATCTGTCATGATATAATGATTTGTCATATGGGGAATGCAATAACATAATTGTTTATACTATAACTATTTAATAATGACGATCCGAAAATTCTTTACTGCAAATTGCGTTAATAATATATATGGAAATAATAAAAGTTTTCCATAAATAAGTAAATATTATGATGTAACTTATATCAGTTTGCAGAATGATTCATATTCTTAGTATTCAGGCAACATGTTCAGCTCAAATCACTTTAGACTGTAACGTCAGAGATATTTTGTTGTTAAAGAAATATTTTGGTCCATTCAATGGTTACAGAATTTATCGTTTATAGAAAAACAAATAAATCTTTCTTATTTCCTTTATTTATTACAAAACACATTTTAAATATTTGTTTTTTATTTTGTACCTATTTCCATTAATTATTTTTTATTTATTTATTTTTTTACATATTTTCCACTTTGAATCCATACCAGTGATCACTTGTGTACGTCAAATGGAAGTGACAGGAGGGCCTATTTTGATATCGTATGTATTAAAATAAGCCCTTCTGAAAATACACGTTCCAACTTAAAATAAGGCTACGAGGGTTCCAAACGCGCCCTGGTCTGAGAAGAACCACACAACAAACTCAGCCGGGTTTTTTTATTTTTTTTATTTTTTTTATTGTGATCACTGTTTCACAAACGTCAATATTTAGTGAGCAATGTACAAACGACTGGAACCATCGCAATCAATTCGATAAGCCGTCATAATAATAATTAATAATAAGAAAAGGGAAATCCGTGGCTAGCAATACGACCAGTCACCGCAAGCAGCACCCGTTCACATAACGCAAGGGTCAGCCATCACCCCCTTCGCCATAATTGAGGAAAGGGGGCAACCCGGCCCCCATCGCTACCGCAAGTAATGACTTCTAAGGGAGCGGTGTGATGCAGCCAGTAGATTGAACGAGATTAACGAACAGCATCAGAAAAAATTGCGTAGGCACCAGTTATTCGCTAAAATACAATTTATTCCCAGGCCTTACCGTCGTTAACATTTACATAGCATCTCTACATATTCTAGTATTAAGCGTTTCCTTAGAGCTCTGCGTAGGTTTAAAAAGAAGAAATCGCTATAACCGAAAACGTTACTCGCCTATCTCCTGTAGTAAATATACAGTAAAATTAATTAATTAATAATTTGAATGCCTTAAAAGTAAATTTGTTAGTATTTATAAAGGATACGTTTAACAACTTAAATAATATTTTTTATAATATAATTAATGTAAATAATTACACTATACACATTTTCATTTAGGTCAAGAAGGTCTACGTCCGTTTCACGTCTGAACCGAATAGAATAAATATAGTTATAGAAAAAATATAATAAAAAAAATTAAACTAATGTAAGTAGCTAATAAACTATTTTTGTTTCTTTTTTGTATCTGGTAAACTAAAAGTAAGTTTTATGTTTTTTTATAAATTATTTTATATATTTATTTAAAGATATCTTAATGACCACGACTAAAAATTAATATTTATATATTAAGGTTTTTTTCTATCATATATTGATTGTCATAAATATGTAAATATTGATATTTATAACTTCAAGTACCGGAGCTATGTTTATTGCTTTCACCAGTCTATTCCTTCCAAAATATCTTTACTTACGTTTTGATTATCACATGTTTTTGTACCGAATTTGAATATATTTAATACATATTAGTCTATAAGGAATGAACGAATACTTTAGGGTTATATGGGGTTATTTTATATAAAAAGTTATATATTTAATACATTATTTTTGGGGCTTTAATAAAGTATATATTAGTGTATCATTTATTGTTATTGGGATTGTTTACACCTGTTTGTTATGATAAATGATTCATGCCAGACAGAGCATTCTTCTATTATTATCTTATATATAATATAACTTTATAATTTTATTTTTGCCACAATTGACCTAAAGTATATTGTATACAAAATTTTAAAGTAATATGTTTCTCAACATTGACCATAGCCAGACCAGTGCGATAATCAGAGTTTGGTTTGCGGCTACTATAAATTTTAAACATAAATATTGAATTCATTATCAATTCATTCATTATCATTCCATTTCACATTATAAGAGGTGTCATTAACTCCCATACTGTGAAAGTCTTATCTAAAACCATCCATTAATGTCGCCGTGATGCCAAAAGTATTTGTAAAGTAATAATTGTACTGTCGTACATAAATGTAGGATAAAACACCTCGCTTTATATATTTACAATACATTGAGGTGGAATTAAAAATGAAAGTAACAGTGTATATTTCAGTTTCCAGATACATTACGTTTTAAAGATTATAATTGTAACATAGTTAAAAACAACATTTTTTAGATTGTTATATACTATTCTTAGTATCAGTCAAAATAATATTATGTACCACTGTTTGGTCAAAGCCTACAAATAACGACTGAAGGTCTTAATCGGTAATTAATTTTATAGGTGTAATTCAAAATTTCAAAATTGTATTCAAATCGGGGAAATGATTCTCGGATTTTGCTCGGGCTGCCCGTCGTATCTGGGGCGGGCAAAGTATCGCCTTTTGTGTTTCTTGAGGGAAAACGACGAGTCAACGCAGCGGCACCCCGACCCACTCTAAATGTGGACTTTTCCAACATCCGGGGCCTTCATTCCAACTTGAACGCCGTCCACTATCATCTAGAGACGGCGCAGCCGGCCTTGTTGTTTCTGACGGAGACGCAGATATCTCAACCTAGCGACACAGCGTACCTATCATACCCCGGGTATAAACTAGAACATTTTATACCACACGCCGGGGTATTTGTGTTCGTAAGGGAGGATATCAGCTACCGTCGCCTTCAGGTTTTTGAAGGTCGGGGGTCTGTACTCTGGCTGCGCGTGGACATGGACGACCATGTTAGAGTCTACGCGTGCCTCTGCAGGTCCCTTAGTGGTAATGCAGAAACGGATCAACTCTTAGGCCATGTTCAGGCGAAGATTGACGATCTGCTTTCACAGACTCCCTCCGCCGAAGTCGTAGTCCTCGGGGACTTCAACGCGCACCATGCCGATTGGCTAGGGTCACGTGCCACCGACTGCGCGGGGAGATCTGTGTTTGATTTTGCTCTGGCAAATGGTCTGTCCCAATTGGTAAAGACGCACACTCGTCTACCGGACGTGGACAGCCATATGCCCTCTTTGTTGGATCTTCTGCTGACTACACATCCCGGAAAGTACCAAGTCACTGTCGAGGCTCCCTTAGGGTCCTCTGATTATTGCTTGGTAAGGAGTGTAGTGCCCATTGAACGCCCAGCTCGCACAAGACCTGCGACTCGACGCGTTTGGCACTACAAGTCAGCGGATTGGGATGGAATGCGGTCCTTTTTTGCATCCTACCCATGGGGGCCGATTTGTTTCCCTTCCAATGATCCTAGTGACTGCGCTGCGGCTGTAGCTGATACTTCAGGGCATGGAACTATTTGTACCAACCTCTGTGGTACGACTTGGTGGCAGATCGCGGCCTTGGTTTGATGCGTCTGTCAGGGCTGCAGCAGCTGGCAAACGGCAGGCTTATCAAGCTTGGGCTAATGCGTTAGTCACTAAGGATCCGAACTCTAGAGTTCTGAAGAGGAAATATAATCGTGCCTCCAGATTCTTCAAACGGAAAATTGCTAGAGCAAAGTTCAAGCATGTCGTCAAAATTGGGGATCAGCTGGCAAAGTACCCACCTGGCACGCGCAAGTTCTGGGCGCTTTCCAAAGCCAGTCTGGGGAACTTCTGTCAGCCATCCCTACCGTCATCTTACACTGGGAAGGACTCTTTGGCCCACACGGCAAAAGAGAAAGCCGATCTTTTGGGCACTCTTTTTGCCTCAAACTCGACTTTGGAGGACCAGGGAAAGGCACCGCCTGTCAGCCCACGGTGTCTGAGCTTAATGCCGGAAGTAGTTTTTCGGCAAAAACTCATCCGAAAAGCCCTCCTTTCCTTGGACGTTCATAAGTTGAGTGGGCCAGATGGTATCTCTCCAGTTGTGCTACGAACATGTGCCCCTGAGTTGACACCAGTGCTAACGCGTCTATTTCGGTACTCCTACTTGAAAGGCATAGTCCCGGTCTCATGGAAGCGTGCCCTTGTCCATCCGATCCCTAAAAAAGGTGATAGCACGAACCCAGCTAACTACAGGCCTATCGCCATTACCTCTCTGCTCTCCAAAGTAATGGAGAGCATTATCAATAAACAGCTCCTAACCTACCTCGAGGATCACCAGTTGGTCAATGACCGGCAATATGGCTTTCGCCATGGTCGATCGGCTGGTGATCTTCTGTTGTACCTTACACACCGTTGGGCAGCTGTTATTGAAAGCAAGGGAGAGGATCTGGCAGTTAGTCTGGATATGGCGAAAGCCTTCGATCGTATATGGCACAAGGGGCTTCTTTCGAAGCTACCTTCCTATGGGCTTCCCGAGAGTTTATGCAAGTGGATCACCAGCTTCCTCACTGGGCGGAGCATACAGGTCGTTCTCGACGGTTTTTGCTCGGACCCCAAGCCCGTGAATGCTGGTGTACCCCAAGGCTGCGTGCTATCCCCAACTCTGTTCCTCCTGCACATCAATGATATGTTGGATATCTCCAACATACATTGTTATGCGGATGACAGCACTGGGGATGCGGTATATTCCGGCCGTGCAGGTCTCTCTCAGGAAAACGTCGACGAGTGCCGAAAGAAACTTGTGTCTTCTATAGAGACTTCCTTGGGGATGATCTCTGAGTGGGGTGAACTGAACCACGTTCAGTTCAATCCCCTAACGACACAAGTTTGCGCGTTTACCACTAAGAAAACCCCATTTGTCGTATCACCGCTCTTCGAGAGCACTCCCCTCATTGCCTCGCCAAGTATCAGAATACTGGGTCTCGACATTTCGAGCGATTGTCAGTTTCGTGGTCATCTGGAGAGCAAGGCTAAGTTGGCCTCGAAGAAATTGGGAGTGATTAATAGAGCGAGGCAGTACTTCAGTCCTGGCCAAAGACTTGCGCTCTATAAGGCGCAGGTCCGGCCACACAAGGAGTACTGTTCTCATCTCTGGTCCGGATCACCCCAATATCAGCTTCTACCATTTGACCGCGTACAACGGAGAGCCGCTCGGATTGTAGGGGACCCGATGCTCTATGAACGGCCTGACTCTTTGGCATTGCGTAGAGACGTGGCTTCTTTGTACGTCTTCTACCGCATTTACAACGGGGAGTGTTCCGAAGAACTATTCGATCTGATGCCTGCCGCCGAATTTCATCACCAAACAGCGCGCCATCGCCTCCAATACCATCCATACCACCTGGATGCGTGGCGATCCTCTACTGTGCGGTTCTCAAGGACATTTTTTCACGTTCCACTCGTTTGTGGAACGAACTCCCTTCGGCGGTATTTCCAGATCGGTACAACATGGATACCTTCAAAAAAGGCGTCTACTCCTACCAACAAGGCCGGCAACATTCTTGTAAATCCTCGGATGTTGCAAGAGTTCATGGGCGGTGGTGATCACAAGTCATCTGTGACCCGCCAGCGCGTTAGCCCTCCTCTTCCATAAAAAAAAATAAAGATAAATATAACCTAACCTGACCTAACTGTTTTCATACAAATAAGCTATATTTTTTTAATTACATCGACTATTAGGAAATTATGGTCTGATTGGAATGTTTAATGATAATCTCTGATAGAAGAATAGAATAGAAAAGATTTGTTTAAGCTCTTCTACAAGAAGTGGAACAAATGTGGGTTTCACAAGGAACTACATTAACTTCGTTTTATTTCTCATATATATTGATGACATGTCGAATATAATCAATTAATTTATTATTACAAGCCAGAACAGTCGTATATATTTTTTTTATCATTAATAACGAAACAGTTTCGTTATATATCATATGATGATTAAACTCACATTTCTTTACTATGGCTTAACCAGTTTTATTAACTCTTCTTTAAGGTTTTAAGTTTATAAACAAAAGCTTAACTTAAAAATTGCAATGTTATCAGATCGCTCGTTATAAACATATTTACAACCTTTACGTGTGATAAGTATAAAAAAGTCGAACTAGGCTACAACTCATTACTTACTAACTGTATATTGAAGTATACTCAGATTCAGTACTTTCGGATATAAAAATATTTTTGTTACTTATAATCCATTAGAGCAAGCATATAATGTTATATCCGATTACATATGTCGTATGTCGTAATAATAGATAATATTTTTATTACAAAATTCATCATTTTTTAAATTGACATTTTGTTGTGCCAGAAGTGTCGACGAATATTACAAATACGAGTACTCGTATGTGTACTGATGAGTAACCACCAAATATATCTGGATCTTAGTTTTCAAAGAAAATAAGAATCTAATAGAATCTAATTGTTTAGATATAAAAGTCTTTTGTGTCATGTGTGTGAAGTGTGAACACTTACAATAACATAAATAGATAAAAATATTAGACGACATATTTTTATGATTTACTACTGTTTAATAATTTATACTTATATTTATACAGATCCATTTGATTTGATTAAGTCTCTACGGCGATAAAAGTCTCACTAACAGAAAGGTTTCTCATATTATACATATTATTAATAGCAAGTTACGCCAACGTTTGGAAAATACCAAATGAAATATAATGTTCATTTTTAAAATACAAATATAAAAAATTATCTCACAGCTAGATGTAACACTCACTCATACACTACATGGCGAGCTTTGAGGGAGTTGCAACCTCTCCTTATATTTTGCCTTGCTATCGATTTTTCATTGTTTTCTCAGATTGCGAAACGTGGTTGGTCGACGAAAGTATTAACTTTTGAAAATATAGTTTTTGAGTTTTATACCATCGAGATTACCTCAGAACATATGAAGCGAAAAATTTTCAGGGATCATCAATCTTACAAGTCATTAACCTTTACCAGCTTTTAAAATAGTTTTATTTTATAACTATACATAAAAGAAGTATTTAACAGTAAATACTTCTTTGACACAATAATATTGCATACTGCTCGCAAAAACAATAATTAATAGAAAATGTACACAAAAACTAAACATAGCTTCCTCTTTTCTAAAAGTTTCAATAACAGGTCTTTGTATACACAGACCGGACGGTGCTCTGGAATCTACTTCATGAAACAAACATTTGCGTCACGAACCGTGTTGAATCTTTGTTTTTTTGTAAAAATACGGATACTAAGATATAAAGTAATAGAAAATAAACCACTTCCTTGAATACAACATACATTATTTCAATTCTAATATAAAATGTTATATATATATATATATATATATATATATATATATATATATATATATATATTAAATAATTTCCTGACACTATTATATATATTTTTTAAATATAATGGTTTAAATATAATGATATGATTAAATATATGTATATACGAGTACAATATGCGATTTATAGAAAGAAAAAACTATATTTTAGAAATTATACTGTAACGAAATAGAAGCAATTGAACTTGTCGTGTATAATAAACAATATGTACATTTATTACAGAAATGTGTCATAATATGAATCCTATACAAAATCCTCAATATAGGAAGTGTATGCAATGATATATTGGAAGCAATAAAATAGATGAGTAATTCCATTCACGCGGTACAAATAAAAT
Organism: Melinaea menophilus ssp. n. AW-2005; assembly: GCA_918358695.1. NCBI lineage: Eukaryota > Metazoa > Arthropoda > Insecta > Lepidoptera > Nymphalidae > Melinaea > Melinaea menophilus. The sequence goes on from OU911042.1 coordinate 30,060,951, forward strand.
TCAAAAACTAATATTCATAGAGACTCACCGGTTCACTTTGTATATAAGGACACATTCAGCTTATAATTTGTTTAATAACAAAATGTTATTTGTTAATTTTCACATTAAAAATAAAATAATAATATAAGTCATTAAAAGATCAGAATGAAAAAGAAATATAAATACTAGTAAGAGATTATCCATTAAACGCATCTTTTGTAAATTATAATATTTTTTTTCAAAATTGAGGAAATGGGACTAAAACTAGTTCCTCTTAAAGTTCATGAGAAGTAACGAGTTTCATATTATGTTAAATATTGCATAACGTATGCTGTAATACATATAATTAAAATTTTAGTAATATTTGTGTATTTCCATACCAGATTTATACAGTTCTTATCGGAAGGTACCTGCGAGTCGCGAGCACAAATTCAATAAGCCAATCGTAAGGCTTCTACGCTCGGGGGAATGACTATATGATAATATTGTTACTATGATGAATATTTGTTCAGAAAACTTTCTGCAGTCGAAGTAAGCCATAGACGATAAAAGATTATAAATAAATATAAAAACGATTAAAAATGCTCATTTTTATGTGACTTAAATGAATTTCTTACAATAAGCTTGTTAAATCACAGTTTACAATTTATTTTTAAATTCTTATATGTCTCATCAATCTTAGTACGCTCCGTACATTTTATTTGTTAGGGCATCAATTAATTCAATAATTATTTTATCTTTATATATCTCAGATGTTAAGCCTTATTTGGTAGGAAAGATGTAACGGTAAACCACATATTAAGGTCGGGTACTGACTGGGCCGAAATAAAGAATGTTGGCATTTCGTTTGATCCTATGATCCGCCGCCTCGGATACGGAATTTATCAGCCTTTCTAAAAAAGAACACATTTTCTGCAAACTCAACTTAGAAATATTTTCAGAGAAGCGTGTGGAATAATACGTTTTGTTAGCTTTTTCTTTGGATATCTCTAAAAGCAGTAGCATGGTAGAGTCTTTTAACAGAGTATAACATTAATGAATATTATGTTGATGTAGATGATTGCACGAGACTTTTCTGAGCGACGTCAAAGAATGCTTAATATATATATATCAGTATAATTACAGTTAATTGCATTACTTTGTTACAAATAGTAAAGGTGTTCTTTGAATACAACCAATCATGATATACTTTACCTCTAGTACGATGATTCTAGAGAAAACTTAAATTTGAAGATATAGATTCCCAAGCTTTTGAAGTTCAACTGAGAAAAAATTTACTATGAGTATTAAAGTTAGGGGCCCTACTAAAACATTTCCTACACAAATGAGTCTCTGATATCAGAAACTGGTTTTTTAATATTTCATTAAAATCAAAATCTTCTTATGTCCCTTCTTCTACTCGTCTTAAACTAATTGAAATTACTGTATAATAAATCATGAAAATGCAATTGGTTGATAAAATAGGAATAGGATTTTCAAAAATAGAACGTTCAGTATTTAAAGCAGATTGGAAAATAGAACAAAGTTAAAAATAGGTCACAGAGCACCAGTCGGTTTTCGCCTACATAAATGAGTAGTTACGTGTGTGTGAAATCAATAATAAATATTTTCTTTTCTATCCTCTTTATTTTATTTTAAGACATATTTTTGTATAATATACGAGTATTGTACCGTATATTGATATAAGGTGGCCTAGGAGAATATTTTATAAAAAATTAAATATTATCTTTAAAAATATATTTTTACATAGCCATGTTATATGAATTATGAATAATTATTGTACTTTCAAAACAATGTCGTAATACAGGTAGAGATGGTCCATATTTTAATAAAATTAAATTTACAGTTTGACTATCATGGTATGGCTATCACATATACAAAACAATTATAAATATTGAATTCATTGTGACATTTGAAAATAATATAAAATATGTATTCGTAATATAAGCTTCTTCTATGACTAGCGTATTTAAACAAAGTAACATTTCTATTCCGTTGCCGCCACAAGTACCGCTATTGTAATCGCTACCACCGCCGCTACTACTACAGTTTTCTTTAAAGTTATATCCACCGCTTTCGTCACCCTTCTCGTTAGCTCGAAAACTTCTATTTCAATCAATTAATAGATGGTATAAATAACAATGTATGTCGATGATAAGAAGAAAATTGTGTTTTAAAAATTTTTATGGAATTTTAGAACTAATTACTATTCTTCACACAATAATGAATCAACTTAATATGCTACTCAAAAAGTCTTAATAGACTACATCCCCCTGAAATTCCGTTCCTATAATACATTGTGAAATAAACTAACATGAGATGTGTTCATTATTCTGTACATTACGAAATGACCAAGTCAAATGAACAATGAAGTCAGTCCTAGAGTCAAGCCAGCGCAGTGTCACAGAAATTTGATTCCCCATAAATAAAATTAGTTACTTATATTATCATTATTTTAAATTATTTTTATCTTTTTTTCAATATAAGCTTATTATTATATAAATTTATCTTCTTGTAATTTCGACCATTTAGTTATCTCCCATAGTGACGCCTTCATATTATATACATAATTTTACAGCAATATGTGGTAAGCAATAATGTATGAGCAAGCTTTGTCGATTAGACTATTGATGAGCCTTATCTATTCCAAATCTTAAAGCCCAAGTGACATAAAAACGTGTATATTTATTTATCTTTGGTTCTTCAATAATTATAAATTAATTGTGTAATTAAAATTTTCATTCATATTCATGAGATTTACGAATGTACTGTAATAAGTCGATTGTTAAATTATTATTTTTAAAGTTAACAGTGCAGGATGAGCTATTGATATGTTAAATAAATGCTGTTTACAATAAATATTTTCAGTGAACATTTCAGTAAAACTGTGGCCATGGTTGGACTGTAAATATTACTTTCATAGAGTAAACTGTATGGATCAATGAGAGAGTAGAAATTATCTCAATCGGTTATATAATACAGAAGTATAAATATACAAAAAAAAGTATTTTAACCTTTTATCATACGAGTAACATTTATTTTCCTTTTAAATACTTCTGCTACTATTTAATAAATATGAAAATGACACAATCACTAAACTTGTTTGGATTTTAATAGACCCTTCAAAAACTTAGTGTTTTTGATTTTGAATGTGACAACTAAAGAGCAAATCATATTTTTATGGTTTATTTTCAAAAACAGCCGTCAAAATAACTTTTTGAGAATGGATTCATAAATCATTTATGTAACATACATCAAACATGTAATAAAAATATCTAATACTCATTATGAACAAAACATCCTTGTTCTTACTTTCAACTTAGTTCAATAATTCACAAAGCGATTATTTTTGCTTGAATCCTTCACTGTTTGGAAAATAAATAAAATTGCAAAGTCATTAAAGCTATCATCTGATTATAAAATGTAATATAAGTACCCCTACCCATTATCCATATTTTGTTGTAAAAGCTGACTGTTAGTGCAAATTGTTATTTGAAATCTTAATTTTAACATGTCTTAGATAAACCAAAACTTATAACTTTGAGATTCTACTCAGTAAAAACTACTTTTCTTTGTTTTACGGTAAGTTTTATATGAACGTACGAGATAAAATTTTTGTGGCACCGGAAAGTTTAATAAAGTATTCATTGTCAGTATTTTTTTTTATAACTTTTTTATATTGACGATCGTTTTTTTTTAAATTAAGAAGTTGAATATTGTTGGTTTAAAAAAAACAACAAAGTGCAGGAAATATAAAATTAAAGAAATTAAGTAAGCTTATTTCTTTGTTATTTAACCACTTGCTGAACTTCCTTGACCGGTTTCGAAAATTCAAAATTAATGACAATCAAAAAATTCCAATTCCAGCGATAGCAATGAAAGTTAAATGATGTTTGATAAGTATAATAGCAATGATCCATTAGTTAAATATAACAATATTAATAAACCATGTATACCATCGGTGAAAAGTCTTATAATGGGACGATTATACAATCGACTGGAACATCCACATCTCCATTCGGACTATATCGAAGTGTGTTACCCTGGCATTACTAAAGCCATTTTAGGTTTAAATATCAAACGAGTATATTTAAGAATCGCATGATAGCTGTTTTCCATCGCAAATGATCCATTCACACCACAATACTTGAAATAGAAATTTAGATTTCAAGTACTGTTTAACGAATGGATCATTTAGGACGGAAACTACTTGGTTCACATTCTTATATTTTGTTATGTACCTTTTTTACACAAAATGTCATATAACTAAAGTACTACCGTCTTATTGTACTTCGAGAAGCCTGTCATAGGCAGGTTTATAAAAATGTCAGCAAAAACATAAAATATTTCAATTCATTATTATAACCAGTAAAGTGGTCAATATGATTGTGTGTCCGACAACAATAACCATTGGTTCACAGTAAATTCATTAAAGTGTGTACTTTGGATACGGATGTATATATCCTGGTAAAAACAAAGGGTTCTTACAGAGTTTTTAATGTGAACAATATTTTAAATGTAAAGTATTTTCCAGCGTTATTATGTTATAGTATACTCAGTGTTGTAAAGTGTTTCATTTGAAACAAAGACGCCCAAATTTCGGGCATAATTTGCATGAAAATTATTTTTGTTTCCGGCGAAATGTATAATCTCCCATTTTATACATTATATACACACTTGTATTTAATATGCAGATAAAATAAACCGAAAATATAACTTTTATATAATATACATATTTTAAATAAAATCTACAGACAACGAAATTTATTCAAAATAGTCCAAAATAAAATTATATGGTCTAAATAAAAGTTATTGTATAGGTATACACACCAAATTTTATAGCATATTGATAAATGATAAATATTTACTAAAGCTAAATCCGCTTCTAATCAGAGGTTGACCTGCGGCGACCATCAATTTAATATGGGACATAGACAGGGTTGTATGGCGGAGGTTTTTCCAAACGATCCATTAAAGTCCCAGCGCTTTTATATGACGGAATATATATATTCAGCGCTTTTAAATGTTTTAAAATATGAGCGCAATCTGACCGCTGAAGAGGGAAAATAAACTCTAATTATAAAATAGTATAGCATCTACTACTATAATATTGCTTAACTTTTTTTTAACATGCTTATTTATGTTCGTCGTTAAATAGATCTTAAATTAAATATATAATGTTAAAATAAAGTACTATGAAATGTACGGAGAAATAAAGAATTGGTTCTGATTTCAGTACGCAAATAGAATATGTAGAAACGCATTTCACTGTCACGATATGAGATATTGATACTTGGAACTAAAACAATCCGTGTACTGAGATGTCTGTACATATTACTTATTACAAACAGAATGTAAACAAAGTTTAGTAAAAATCATTAATTATAATGAACGTTCAAAACGAGAATTAATCCTTAATATTCGGACTCATTCATTGTCTTCCTGTATTTTACTGAATTACCAAGAGACGGTTTGAAGTATTTTACTCTTTTTTTGTGTGTAATATTGTAAAGTAATTTTTACCAACGGTATTTTTCATACTTACTTAGCTGTGCTTAATTTTTTGTATAATTATATAATTAGTATAATGGTCTGCCATTTTAATTGCCTACTTATGGCGTCAGTTAATGATCCAATTTCTGTTTTGAACTAAAAAATTTAATAAAATATACAAATATTTAATTTTTTTAGTTACCAGTGCCTATAACCGTAATGTAAATTGAGCTTGTAATCAAAGATTTAGACCAATAGTGAGCGTTATTAAATGTGTTTTTATTGAATTTATATATTTTAAAAAATTTCAGAATTTAGTGCAAATGTGTATCGCTGTAATGAAAGTACACCTGTACTTTCTGAGAAAGAAAGAACATTTGGACCTCTAAAAAGTAAATTTAAGTCTATTATAATACATTAATAACAGCATTTTAATAAATGAAATATAATTGTAAAGATGTACATTGCATGTAATGGCTTGTGAGCCGTGGTCATTCACTGCGCCTCTGTCTCTTAGTAAATTAATGTAAGTGAAATGTAAAGGAAATATAAATACAGAATACTTTTGCCATACTGAAATATTCTGTCACGTCAAAACAAGACTTCTATATATATGTAAGGCAAGGCATACGGACGAATTATATCAGAAAATTTCATTTACATAAATATAAATATATATATATATATATATATATATATATATATTTATTTATATATTTATAAAAATGAGATTTTCCTAAACTCTCTTCGGCAGTTGCGCATCCGACACGCACGCATACACACACAATACGTGATTATTTTTTCTAAATCGCACTACCTGTAAGCTGCGTTAATTCGTTCTAATAAAAAATAAATTTCAATTAAGAATATACGAGGGGAGGTCCAAAAGTTCGTGGGATGAAAGGGATCTAAATAAAATAAAACAACAAAACTATTTTTCCTTTTCAATATAATCACCCTTAAGCTCAATACATTTATTAGACCTATGAACTAATTTTTCTAAACCACTATAAAAGTATGTTTTATCTTTGCCGTCAAAATGAGCCGAAATTGCCTTACCCTTACCTCATTGACGTCGGAAAATTACCTTCCCCTTAAGTTTTTTTTTAAACTGGGGTATAAAAAAAAGTCACTTGGGGCCAGGTCTGGACTGTAGGGTGGGTGAACAAGAGATTCGAACCCATGCGTGTGCAGAGCAGCCATTGCAATTCTGCTCTTGTGAACCGGCGCGTTGACTTGCGCGTTGACTGAAAAGCAACACACCCTTTGGCAATTTTCCTCGCCGCTTTTCCTTGATGGCATCCTTTAATTTTTCTAATATCATTGCGTAGTATTCTCTGGTGATAGTCCTTCTCTTTTCTTTGTAATCAATCAAGATTATCCCCTCACAATCCCAAAAAACAGTAGCCATCATCTTTCCAGCCGACTCCGTCACCTTGAATTTCTTTGGCGGTCGTGTCCTCTTTTTATGCCAATGCATAGGCTCTTGTTTGGACTCAGGCTCAAAGTAATGAACCCATGTTTCATCTCCCGTAACAATTCGGTCCAAAATCTGTGCAGGTTTATCTCCACACAACTCCAAAAAATGCTTTGACGCATCGACGCGCTGCTCTTTCTGAAACGGCGTGAGCATTCTCGGTACCCATCTTGCACTGACATTTGTTATACCCAGATGATCACGTAGGATTCGCAAAATGGTGGTATCTGATACTCCAACTAATGCAGATAATTGTTTTTTCCCCAAATGGGCATCCTTTAGTACAATTTTCTCCACTTTTTTGACGATGTCCGATGTGGTGGCCTCAACTGGCCTTCCTGAGCGGGGGTCGTCGTCAATTGACTCTCGACCATGTTTATAAAGACCATGCCACTTGTTAATAATTGATTTACTAGGGCACTGTTCCTTATAAACGACTCCCATTTCATTCAAAATGGTTTGAGCGTTCTTTCCTTGCTTGGTAAGGAATTTTATCACAGCGCGGTGTTCAATTTTCTCCATAGTTTCAGTTTTCTTCCGGATTGACTTGCTCAGCAGGCGACTGTTCGTAAACGAATGACGCAATCGGGTTGAAACTCGGTATTTATACTAATGATGAGTCCCCAATTCGTATGACATCAAGCAAGCGCCCCTAACCCCGCTCCATCCCCTCCATTCCACGAACTTTTGGACCTTCCCTCGTATTTAAAAAAAAAAATAATACAATGAAAAAAGCGTGGGTTGCATATTGTCAATGGCCTTCCTTTGGACTTTATTTTTCTTGGAAGCCTGTTAAGCCCACTATTTTAAGGGCAGGTCTAAGTACTTGTTTACTTCACCCTGAAAAGTAAAATCAAGGCTACATTAGCTACTAGCTAACTTTCATCAGATTAAGAAGGCAGATCCTAGATGGTCTAGATATACTTAATTATGTATCAAACATGCCAAGACCATGTAGATACCACTGAATAAATAATAAATTAACATAATAAAAGGAAAATAGCAAGTTCGGTTATTTTTTCAATATATTTTTTCAATATATTCCAAAGGAATATACACGACTAGATAAATCGTATTCGATAAGTTAGTGACAATTTTATTTATTGAATTTTTCGTCTTAGAAGATGATACTATTACTAGAGGACTAAAGATATGAAATTTGTTTAACATAACAACGTGAACAACATTATTATATCTTTTACAATTCGAAGCATCATAAGTCTATAAAAAAATAATATCGACGGAATGTAATTAAAATTTAAATCGAAAACCTATATTAAAATCTTTGCAAGGTATGTGTTAAAAAAACTCAAGTCAATGATAATAATTGTAATAATACTATCCATGACAATATTTTATGATCAGTTTCAATAACGAAGTCGGTAGTCAATTCTAGTGGCAACTAAATCATTCTCTTAACTGTTTTAGTTCCTACAATTTTCATTACATCTCACTTTCTATGGTACTTTTCACATAAACATATGTTTAATAATTGTTTAAAAGTTTTGTTTTTTAACATTTTGTATCTATTTAGATATAAAAAAACTACAGCTATTGTATCGTACTTCCAACGATTATATATTATACGTATAGGGTTATTCTAAAATGTGGATGAAACACACCTTCTGAGATCTTGTCTCCATTAATGATAACTATTATTAGTTATTTCATTAATTATTATTATTATTATTATTATCTTTCTCTTCATATGTTTATAATACACATATGAAATAGTAATTTTTTTTTTCATATACATTACAGACATATTTAAATATTTTTTTTTGTTTTTTTTCTCCTGATTTACAAGGATTATATTATATGTAAACACTGAATCTAAGTAATAAAATATGATGTTTCGTGGAATCCAAAGTATTCTCAAGCTGGCAACATTTTATTTCTAAAATAGTAAGAAATGTCACAGATGATTTAATATTAAAAACTTTTGATTTACCTTCAACAGATAATTAATCAACCTAATCACAGACAAACATCATAAAAACTTTAATGCTACCAAGTATTTAAATTACTACAGGATCGTCGTGTCGTCCTCGACACGATTCTCTTCAGCGGCCGCCACTTGGTTCAGCGCCATTCTCTTCGACGTCCTCATCCAACAAGGTCATCGAAAGACCGACGTCAGGATGCGGTACCAGACCGCTGGGACTAACGACGCCAACAGCTTCGGGGTCTGGGTCTTCATTCAAAGGAAGCATCGGGAGACCTGTCCTCGAAGGTGGTGTTCTCTCCGGTGACATGTGTTTGTTATTGTCCTCGTCTATAAATCAGTTACAGTTATTAGGAATTTAGTTCAGCCTATATGACACATTCAACCTTACAGACATTTAACACATCATAATTCAATCAATTCAAACTTCATCTATCACACAATCATAGAAATCACGTATTCTTTAAATAATAACAGAGACGTCTCTTAAAATAACAAGCTGAGCCCTGGCCCTGGCCTTTCCTTCACAGTAGTAGACTCCATTCAAGCCGGATCTCTTGCCCACTAGCTGTGGTTCTAAAACTAGAATGCCAAGGCAATATACCTGAAGTTCCGTGAACGTCAAGACAGTATGTCTGTAGTTCAACGAACGCCAGGGCAAATTGCCCGAAGGTTGACAACAGAACGGCAAGGCCTTACGCCTCAAGTTCGGAAATAAACGCCAAGGCCTTGAGCCTGAAGTCTCAATACTGAACACCAAGGCCAAGCAGGCCTGTAGTTCTTACATCAAAAACTCGTACATACCCTCAGAAAAGGCTGCACACGACTCGGGACATAGTTCGCCACGCCAAGGCACCATGTATTGTGCAGCTGCTTGTGTGGTTTTCCCGTAGCTGCCGCTGTGTAATTTGAGCTTATAACTTCCGTTCGGTAGAGCTTTCAGAACTAGGTAAGGTCCACGTATTCCTGGGTTAAGTTTTCCGGTGGACTGTGAATACTTAATGACGAAAACCAGGTCGTCAAGTTTGAACTGGCGAGGCTGGCGTCTCAATCGGTTAGCGTAGTCGTCTTGTCGTTGTTGGTTTGTAGCCATCAACTGTCTTGCTCGGTGTCGATGCATCTGTTCTTCTAGCGCTTCTCCATTAGAATTATTGCCTTCAATAGCTATATCTCGGATGAGACTTTGAATCACCGGAGTACTTCCTTCACAATCATCAAGTTAAGGGGTGTGGCCGTGGTGGTCTTTTGCTTCGTGATGTTGAGTACCAACTGCAATTTCCATAAGACTTCTGACCAGGAGGAGGTTTTGTGGTTCGCCTCAATGCGCAGCATATTGAGGACGGTGCGAATGTAACGCTCTACCTGCCCGTTCGCGTGGTGCATTTCCAGTGTGATATAATGCAAATCGCTACCTAATTCTGTTACCCATGATACAAAATCCCCAGACTCAAACATTCGTCCTGTATCGGTAACTATCCATTTAGGAACCCCGAATAGGGAAACAGCCTGCATAAAAGCCCGTTTTAACTCGCCTACGTCTTGTCGGTAAATTGGATACAAGAGGCAAAATTTTGTGGAGGCATCAACAATTACCAAAACAAACTTATATCCATCAGACATAGGGAGAGGCGCCAGAGCGTCTACGTGAACTATATGGAAAGGGGTTTAGGGTTTTTCCCATGACGTTATTTGATTTGATGAACGCGGCAACCTTTTTTTTGAAATGCAGACTAAATAGTGAGCTTTGTATTTATTCACGAATTTGCGGAGCCCCGGGAACCAAAAATGCTTTAAAATTAAATCAAGAGTTTTGTCGGCGCCGATATGCTCATGCTCATGGAATATTCGTAGTAAGCTAAGTCGATGTCCCTTGGGGATATAACAGAGAGGATATACTTCCTCACCAACAGGCGAAAACTTGTAGTACAGGATATCGTTTTGAGCAACATACGTAGAATCTAATGCTCCATCCCTCAGCTGTTGCAGCAACCCCTGTGTCTCATTATTCGCGGACTGGGCTATCTGTGCCCAGTTGCGTGGCCTTGAAACTTAGTTCGCCGCAACTATTCTAGGATTTCGGCTAAGGTAGTCCGCGTGTGGCATCATTACCCCTTTCCTGTACCCAATCGTAAATTGGAAATGTTGGAGGTAAATCACCACCGCGCAACACGTGGTAGCAGGTCCTTCTTGCGCTCGGTGGCCTTCAGGGCATTGCAGTCGGTGACCACCTTGATTTGCAGACCCACAAGGTAATGCCGAAAGTGTTGCAATGCCTTGACGACCGCCAGCGTTTCTAACTCGTATGAATGATATTTGCTTTCGGCTCCCTGTTATGGCTAGATCCACCAGCCATGTCAATTAAACACGAGAACTAAAAAAAATGTGCACGAGACTTTGTTCCTCCTTTTTGTGGGCAAAAAGTTACTAATCCCACTTCTGATTTTGGAAATCAAAAATAGATGTATTAAAAAAAACAATTTTATCACTTAACTACATTACTCATTTCTCAAAAGGTGATTTTAACAATAAAATCAACCAAATAGAAAGAACAAAATCTTAATAATTAAACACTCTAACTAAACTACACGACCGGTGTGCACACTACGAACGCTACGAGCTACTCGTAAGTGGCACGCAGCGGTTTGATTGCTCCTTTTATATAGAGAGGTGCAAGTATTCGTGAGGGTAATAGCTGACTACTTATAAAAGTATTCGTGAGGGTAGTAGCTGACTGCTTATAGTATTACAAATTTAATAAGTGAGATAAAGTGAAGAAAAGATGTAAATAAGGACGCTGTGGGTGGAGATGTCGAATAAACGGAAATTACATCACACTAAATACAGCCGGGTTGTACCGATATGGAGATAAAATATATCATAATACACGTAAGAAATATATTGACATTAATTAATTTAATTTTAATATAACTAAATATGGCAAAATATTTTAAAAGACAATGTCAAAAACTAATAAATTAGTTTCAAACAAATTAGAAATGTACATAGACAGGGACGTATTGGTTTCCATATATAATATAATTTTTATACAAAAAAATTACAGTTTATTTTTGCACAAAACTTTATATTCAATATATAAAGTACAGTCACGTCCAATGAAAAGTATACACGGGCAGATTTTGAAATAAATATTCAAATAGTCTGAAAATTTCAAAAACAATTAGCCATCTAACAATTCATACTATATAAGCACCAGAGCTTCACATACGATATATTCAAGATCACATGCATACATAATATATATATATAATATTTTGCAAAAATGTAAACAATACTATTTAATTATAAAGTATACAATGACGCCTGTCATTAATTAAATGCTTTTTTTAACTTGACATGTATCGGATCAAATCTTATAACGCGAAATTTTAATACTCAGACTCAATGAATTTCGATGAAAATTAGAGCACATGTTCGGCTCCGGTGACAATACAAGTAAATGGGGTTACCCGAAGAAAACATCCCCTTTTGACCCCTGTTTGCCACCCCTACGTGTTTTTAATCGCGTTTTCGACCATATTTGCCGAATTTTATTGTCCGGGTTAAATGTATTGTATTTTTAAAAAAATATTTATTTTATTCTTAAATATGTACACACTTTAGAATTTCATTTAATGTAAATATTCATTTTTATCTTTTAAATATTGTTATGAAGGTAGCCAGGATTCGGTGCGGTGATTAGTGGCGTGGACTGTTTTATTCGGTTATGCTGTTTTTCAGTGAGCCCTTTTATGAATCACTTATGATAGAAGGTGTTTAATAGTTGTCGTAAAATTAGAGTTACAGTATAATTTAAAATGTAATCATTAGTATAGTAGTAAGACTACATTTTCACTTTCCATCAGGTGAAATGTAGTCAAGCATTAACCTAGACGGTATAGAAATAAAAACAGCAACGCGTGATTGTCTGTCACCAGTCAACGTCAAGTTCGGAATTCAAATAAATCGTTATTTATAGCATTATTATAATTTAAAGTTTAGTATCATTATTGCGATTATTGTAGTAACATAAAATTATAGTTTTAAAAAAGTAGGGGTACTCAGTTACTGATATTGCAAATAATATAGGAATCTCAGTAAGTATTATTCGTTTAGTTAATTACTTATTTACATGTTTATTGAGTAGCTAAATAATAATATGTTTTTAGAGGAAGACCGTATATCTTTGGATAAAACGGTGGGAAGAGGAAGGTGACGCAGTTTGTCATAAGAGCAAAGGCCGTGCTCGTAAAACTACCGAAGCGCAGGATAGGGAGCTCGTGAGCAGAGTCCATGGTGAAGGATTCGTTAAAATACAGGACTTATCCATTTCAAGTGTTGGCTTCAACTATTCGAAGACGCCTACACTCATCTGGGTGACATCACAGAACTCCCGCGCGAAAACCTGTCTTATCTGCGCAACATAAACACCAAAGATTACAGTTCGCCCGGGATTATATAAACTTCGATTTCAGCAGCGCCATTTACCACCACCAGTATTCGTGTCTTCTGCCGATGGACGTATAGCTTTATGGCGAGCTAATAATACCAGGTATTTAGAAAAATATATACTACCATCGAAGAGAAGTGGTCAAATAAGTTTTGGTGTTTGGCGATGGATGGCAACCAGTGGCCCCGGTGAGTTGGCCCAAATAAGTGGAAGAATGAACAGCCTGCAATAAACTGATATATTGGAAGAGATTTTACGGTAGTAAAATCTCCTAGTGTGGAGGTATATTTTCCTAATTCTGGACCAGTTCCTTTTGTGCAAGATAAATCCGCAGTTCACAATTCGCGAATAAGCCACGCCTGGTTCAATCCCCAACGAAGTAAAGTTATGAAGTTGCAATGGCCGCCTAAAAGTTCAGACTTAAACCCCATAGAGAATCTTTGGGGTTTAATAGTCCAGCAGTAGGACAGTGACCGAGTTAGGACACGCATAGCCCTAATTAATCATGTGAACGAAATATGGGACAGTTTCAGACGCAGCAATGTATGCATTAATATGATTTCATCAATGCAGCAGAGATTGCAGGACGTTATTGATGCTCAGGGTGGTTACAAAAGATTTTAATCTCTCCACTATTTATAATTATATGTTTTAGTTTGAATGAATAAAGTAAGTTACACATTTTGATTCTACAGTATCTTTTATTTAATATCCATTAATCCGTCAGAAACGGCTAGTTATTATTTAATGAAAAGTATAATATAATTAGTACTTCACTTCAGCCTATAGCAATTCACGTTTACATATTATTGTAATTCATAATGGATACATATTTTTAAATGTGTGTGTGTGTGCGGCACTTAAGAAGCCGGCGCTCATTAAGTCATAAGCATTTAATTAACGTTTAAATGGTGAGGTGAGGATTCTTCGATAAATCTCCTTTTAAATCTATAAACTTCTGTAATATTATTTAACATCTGTTAAACCATGTATCTACATGAATTCATTCATGTATCTACTTTTATTGTTTAGTAATAAAAACCATATTTATTATTCTAATTCAATATAGCTCATAATGTATATCTATGGTGCTCTTTTAAATTAAAGATTTAATGCTAAAAGAATTTCGAAAAAAGTAATAAGATATACTTAAAGTTAAGTAAAATAATGCTTTCACAATAAATTTTTAGTTACAACAAACATTATTACCTCAATAGTTTTATAAACATATGCACAAAGCTACAAAATGAAAACTGAAACAATAGGCATAACAAAATTAAATGAATTTTTTATCTCCTTTTAAGAAATCTCATTACTAGATACTTAATCACTTTAGACCGAGACAGAAAGCATTATTATAATATCTGGTACTGCTTTTTTGTGTTTGTTATATTTATAATATTTTGTGATAATATTGGAACAGATAAATGCCTGTACAAATTTATATTTGTTTCTTATAATTACTTTATTGAAATATGTTTTTAAAATGGTTCTTTATTTATTACGTATGTATCGAATAGTCATAGACACTTAACATTACGTTTCATTTCTTACATTTATTTACAATACACAAACAGTTTTCCTTTTAGAGTTTTAATTAAAATAAGTGACTACTGACATATAACTATTTCATTATTTTCGTATCTATACTCACTCGTGGTTTTGTTTTACATTCGTTAATAAACGCTTCACGTATTTTCAGTTCAGTTCAGTTCAGGAGCAAATGAATGTCTCGTTTGTGGATGAAGCAGACACAGACTTCAGAGCACCTACTGACCAGCTCTTTGTACCTATTATTAAAGCTTTTGTGAACCACACTCCAAATATTTTTCACAACGTTGATTGCTATTCATAGTGATTTTTATTTCTACATAAGAATCTACAGTTCTCTTTTTTATTTGCGTGAAGGATAATGAAATATTAACTATATAAAGTAAAAAAAAATACTGTTAGTGTTACTTACATTATTTATGATTCACATATCTATTATATACATTTATTAAAGTATATTGTAACACAATTTAATGACGTAAATAGAAATGATTAAAATGTTATTACTATTGAATTATCTCCACACGTTTCCACATGTTAAGCTAATTTCAAAATCTTTAGAATGAAGTAATATAATAATAATATAATAAAATAGTAATATAATAATATAATAATATAATAGTATAATAGTATAATAGTATAATAATATAATAATATAATAATATAATAATATAATAATATAATAATATAATAATATAATAATATAATAATATAATAATATAATAATATAATAATATAATAATATAATAATATAATAATATAATAAAATAATAATATAATAATATAATAATATAATAATATAATAATATAATAATATAATAATATAATAATATAATAATATAATAATATAATAATATAATAATATAATAATATAATAATATAATAATATAATAATATAATAATATAATAATATAATAATATAATAATATAATAATATAATAATATAATAATATAATAATATAATAATATAATAATATAATAATATAATAATATAATAATATAATAATATAATAATATAATAATATAATAATATAATAATATAATAATATAATAATATAATAATATAATAATATAATAATATAATAATATAATAATATAATAATATAATAATATAATAATATAGTAATATAATAATATAATTGATAACGTGGATGAGAGGATATTCGCAACAGATTAAACGTGACCTGTTGATAAATTATGCTGTACTATTTACTTGAATTATACTATACTAAAATAAAAAAATATATTTTTCTTAAAATTTTCAAAACAAATACCTATTTGAATATTCACTTGAATACGACGGAAAAACACAAGAGACAAAACGGAGCGAGTGGTTGCAGCTCGTTACGAGCATACGTGGTTTATGTAAGAGGCAGAGGAACAACCTTCAACGTGTTCAACTTTGTGTATGTTCGATAGCATGTAAGTCAGTTCTTAATAAAAGTGTTTTTATGTTTACCGTTTCAATCAAGATAACATGCGATAAGTAAATATATTATTAATTGCTTAATATAAAACTGGGTTTGTTTACAGTTTGTACTTATTGCAATATATATATATTTACAATTACAAACTGGTTCGCTACATGATACCAGGCATAAAATATATTTGGAAATCATTAACATAACATTCACTGTTATTGCATTCTACGAAATACGATTGTTGTTTTCGAATTGTTCCAATACATTTAGTTAATATATCAATATACAAATCAGGAGTATTTTAAGTTTATTGTTGTTATTATTACTAAAATATGTGTCGGATAATAATTACGGATTATTTAATTTATAACTTGTTTTGAATGTTTAAATATGGTAACTTATGATTTGACGACAGAAACGCACTAAAAAAGAAAATTAATAAGTATTTTACAATGAAAATGAGTAAAATCGATGTAGTAAGTAAACTAATCACTGACTGTTTATGAATCAGTAACAGTTTTAGCGATCGGAAATTGCTTCATTATCATTCCGCTAACGAGCTTCACACACAGTTTGTTTCATACATCGAGCGAGCAATACTTCAGAGAGATATTATGGCGGATTACGGCGGGAAGGATATTATAGATCGTGACTCGCGCTGATTTTATTCGAAGTTATCAGATTAATTATTCCCCTTTTATGGTATTTATAAAGATAGGTAATGTTATATGCTTAATAATAAATATTTACATGTTCTTTTATAGTGTAGTTTATCTTACATAATATTCAAGGTGAACATAATTACTAGACGAATGCAGTAAAAGATTTTTTTATATTGAAGTCAAAGATGATTATTCGTGTGTAGTTCACACTGTACGTAATAAGTTAGTTATAATCAACTATGACGGATTTGCAGAACGAGTAACATAAAATTAAAGAATAGAGGTTGCGTATATCATAACGAGAGATTGATGAATTGGGATAAAGTTTTCCTAGTTATTTTATTTTATACTCAAAGTGGATCAACTCAATATACACTACACTACATTGATAATGTGCGACCGACAACCGTTGGGGGTAATGATTCTTGAGTGGCGACCACGAGACGTGACGTGGGTAGGCCTCCCACAAGATGAACCTACGACATAACCAGGGGTATCTCTTGGGGAGGCTTATGCCTTGAAGTAAACGTCTATAGGTTGACAAGAAGTAGAAAAAGAAGAAAAAAAGAAAAATAGAGAGGTGATTATAAATTAAGTTTACTGAAAAAATAAATTTAGATTCTAGTTATAGTTAAACGTAAATGGTTAATAAGAGTAAATGATTTTCAATCACGTGTTAGCCGTCTTCTTCTCGTTATTTACTTTTATAGCTAATGGTATTTTTATTACGATTGTTATAAAATCACAAATATTGGTGTAATCTATTTCGATCTAAGTTTATCAATAATTATGATTTTTTAAATTCCAATTTATTAATTACGAAAATAACCTTATGTAATTCATTAATTTAAAAAGTTACTGAAAATGTAAATAGCTTGTAACTCAAAATAGTTCAAGTAGAAATTATTCACAGATTTTAGCAGCCCCTTAAAAACAAATCAGAAACTCTGCATCTGGAATGAATCACTATTTACTGTAGCAGACCTATAAAGGATATTAAATATTTATTACCAATTGTAGAGGAGAATGTACTTCTAACCCCAATGCTATTATTAGCATTTTATCAACAAAGTATTTCAAAAACTATAAAAGTAAAGGCTATTTCGATATCGTGTACGAAATAGTAGTGTATGTAGAAATATTTTAGAATGGACTGTTGACTACTTGTAAGGCGTTATGGCATATACCTATATGTATATATATATATATATATATATATAAATATTAACTGCAAATATAATGTGTGCAGAATATAAGGAGTATTATTTTTACTTGTCACATTGTTTTTTATTTGTCTGCGTGTATTATTATTTAATGTAAGCCGGAATCTCAGTAAACACAATCTCTATGATCCTTATCCCATGGGGTCTGCACATATTTATTGCTCCATACAATAATTATCCCATGGGGTCTGCAAATATTTATTACTCTATACATACGTATTTATAGAATGGGTTTAACATAGTTACGCATGAGTATATTCTATTTTGATACTTAAATATATTTTAAGAAACGCGCAAGTAGATGAAACTAAAAGCAATTGTCGTTTATGGAAATAAAACATTGACACATACTACGAGTCCGTAAAAGTAATTATTACCCCAAATTTTTATTAAACGTTTGTAAAATCTTGAGTCCCTATTCCTGCACCGTTTTCTACATAGTTATAATTATTATATGCTGACTATTAGAGATAAATAAAAGTTGAAAAATGGATTTTAGTTTAAATAGCATCATTCAACAATAAATGATACAACATCTTTAAACCTAAAGTAATATTATTGTTCGATGGACAATAAAACATCATTATATAAAATATTTTAAATAAATTTCAATTACATTACAAGACAAATCTGTATTACAACTTAAGGTACTTAAACAATGCAATAGGATAACTTAAAATCAACTCAGCTGAATATTATTTTAGTAAAATACTTACTAAACATCCCATTGTACATTACAGAAGAGATTAGATAAAACAACATATTTTGTCTACACGTTGTGTAGTGTGAGTGTAATATGTACAGGATGTTCGTGGAGGGAGGCGGAGAGACTTTTTATTACATTAGTAGTCGGTACCCTCTACAATCTACAATCTTAAATAATGTATTCTTGGAAAATAGATCAGAAGGGACTTTTTTAAAAATAATATTGCACACAGTTCAATCAATTTAATAATAATAATTAACACAAAGAAAATCTAACAATTCTACACTTTGAATTAACAAATCCTAAACAATTACTAATTATTATAACCGCTAAACTATATCCGATTTCAAAATATTACGACCGACAAACGTACCGCAATGACACAAAATATTACAACACGAAAAAATATTACGACCGCACAATGTTCCGCACTGACTGACGTAACGCAAAAAAAGCCCTGACTACCGTCGACACGCGCTTAAATATCATTCCTCCCTCCACTAGTCTCATATCTCTCTACAGTATATTATTTATCTCTTATACAGCACTGACCTCTTATTTGTTTGATTATTTTATTATCTACTAGTAGTAGAAGATCATCAATACATATTTTATTGATTAAACTGATACAGACGTTTATGAAATAATACTTAGGCCATTTATTCAACTTTTATTTGAAACTAAGAGACTGACTTTTTGTTAATGCAATTATAAAGACATGGTTATTTAATTTGTATAAATATTATCTAATATATCATCATTAGTATATAATTAAATATTTTTATTGTAATATATTTTTTTGTATATTTATATTTCTCATATTTATAATGATTAGAAACACATAATCTGTTTATTATATTTACTATATATGTTAGGCCCAAAGACCGAAAACGCTCAGTGGACGGAAAAAACGGCCACAACGCGTTCTGCCTGTCTTCAAATGCGCAGAACGCGTTTTGGCTGCTATTAAACGCTCGCAACGCGTTCTGGCAATTGTCGAACCGCCAGAACGCCTTTTGTCATTCGTCAAGCGCTCAGAACGCGATCTAAATGTTTGAGTCGTATTACGTGCCACTCTCTACCTTGTGTGTTGTGGCCGTTTCTTCCGTCCACTGAGCGTTTTCGGTCTTCGGGCCTAACATATATACTAAACGACGTTTATTAATGAGTAAAAATTGCAGATATTTAAATGTACTGAGCTGTGCAGGACTCCAAACTTGGACTTGTGAAATAAGTCCTGCTCGTAAGATTGCTATTTAAAACAGTTAAAATATTTTTTTAATTACCATGAGATTTGCCTACTTAAGCATTATCTTATTAACTGTAATCTAAAAGCATGCATTTCAATCTCTAAAATGTAATTACCGTTATTCTCTTTACCGTTAGGGAGACCTTTTTTTGTGTTTAGTTGTCTCCAGAATGCGACGAGATAATTAGTTACAAATTTTCTCATGTATTTTTGAGCCGAACCCGAACGTTTAATTGAAACAATGAATACAAATTGAAAAAATGTTTAGCCATTCAAAAGTTATCAAGAAAAGCAGAAAGGAGAGGGGCTGAGCTCAACACCCGCCGTGCACGGTTGGCGGATTCTAGTTTAATTTGATAGCAGGTCCTCGTTTCTTGTAAGATAATCTATATGTGTGTGTGTGTGTGTTTGCAACAATTTGTTTGGGTTGTGAACAATTACAAATGCTTATTACAGATAAAGATCAAGACCACACTTTGATACTCAAGACGTCATTTTATAAATCCATTTAACAAAGACGACAAAATGGTTAATGCCTTTTTTTTGTCATCTAAAATTCGTTATTAAATGTGTTCGAGTATTATTGAGCATTAACTCAACAAACAATACACACTGGTGTATTAGAATTGTGTTTGTTCATTCTTTTTCCTATAGAAAGTACCTACTTTGTTATATTTTTTTATTATAAGTATGAAAGTTTCTTATTTGCTTGAATATGTTTGTTTACGAAATTGAGATTGATTAATATTGCGAGTCCGAAACCAAGATAATTTATTTCGTTGTCCAAGCATAAGACATTGATACACGTACGAATTTTACTGCTCTCTAACTAAACAACATATTTACAGAGCGTTAATAATAATTTCTCGATAATTATTGTAATCTCAGTGTATATATATGAACAGTTGTGGTAAACATCTAAATACCTATATTTAATGATCGTTCACTAATTATAATAACTATTACTTTGAAAATGAAACATTACAGATAGATGATATATTGAAGTATCAAATTAATTGTCTTCTAACAGTGCAGGTTTTAAGTATTGTTGTTGTTGTATAAATAACAATTAAAATATATCCGATTCACTTCAAATGTAAATGTATTAAATTATATGCTTATATATATATGTATAACTTTCATGATATAATAGTTTGTAATGTGTTAAAAAGTATTATTATTTTAATTAGATTTAATAATTTACAATTACTTGGAACAATTGTTATTACTAACCATATATTCGTATTCAAATTCAACATATCTTTATTCAAGTAGGCATTTACAAAGACATTTGAATCGTCAATTATTACAATAAAAAAGATCTGTGCAGTCAGCCCCTGTGTAATCTACCACCGGCTCGGAATGCTGTTCTGCTGAGAAGAAACAACCAGAAACTAAACAGTTGCCCTTTTTAAAATAAATTTAACAACTAACATGATACACATCATAATATCAACCCAGCAAATGAGTCAACAACTTAAGCTCTACACATTTCAATCCTCTAAAAACTCTTTGAATGATGTAAGATTTATTTAATAGTACAGCTTTGATCTTATATTTAAAATTAAGAAAAGGAAGGTTTAAGATACCTTGTGGGTCTTTATTAAATAGGCGTATACTCAAGCCCATGAAGGATTTGTTAACTTTAAAGTTACTAAAGTGGTAAAAGTTATAGATTTCACTTATTAGCAGAAGATATTTTTATGCTATAAAATTATTAAGTTTGTATACTTAAATATGTTAAACCGAAATGTATTTAAAAAATTATTCTTCCATAAATATAAAAAAATATTTATTCCTACTCCTAAACTTTATAATTTTACTTTTAACACAATTGAACTAAAATATATTTATATATTCAAAATTTTACAGCAATAATGATTCTCAACATTGACCACAGCCAGACCAGTGCGATAACACAGGCACACAAAAAAAAAAAAACGTCATGAACCAGAGGGGAGACCCCATTATTCCTAGGTTTTTGGGATCGCTGAAACCGAATTTGACAATAAAAACTAATTTTAAATGCCAGTTTTCCCGCTAGCACCCCCTTACTACCTCTTAAGGGGTGAAAATTGAAATTTTTGTAAAAAATCAAGATAGATGTGTCTTTCTACGTTTTTTGGGATGCTGAAACCGAAAATGATAACTAAAAATAAATTCATGACCACTATCACCCCCTACCATCCCTTACAGGGGGTGAAAATTTCATTTTTTTCTATAAAATCAAGACAGATGTGTATTTCTACGTTTCTTGGGATTCTGAAACCGAAAATGATAACTAAAAATAAATTTATGACCACTATCACCCCCTAATACCCCTTACAGGGGGTGAAAATTTCAATTTTTCTATAAAATCAAGATAGATATATATTTCTACGTTTTTTGGGATGCTGGAACCGAAAATGATAACTAAAAATAAATTCATGACCACTATCACCCCCTTACTACCCCTTAAAGGGGTGAAAATTTCAATTTTTCTATAAAATCAAGATAGATGTGTATTTCTACGTTTTTTAGGATGCTGGAACCGAAAATATGTGAATTTCTATGTTTTTCAAGATGCTGAGAGAAAAAATGATTATAAAGTATATGGTAACCTTATTGTATGCATATATTTGTTATTATGATACTAAGACTGAATCATGATTTTTGTCATCATCATCATTGAAAAAAAACAAAAAATGAAACAACTTGTTAAGAATAGGTCTTAACAAGTTGTTTCATTTTTTGTTTTTTTTTTGCTTTCTATTTAATTCTGTTTATACTGTTATCCATCCGGCAGTCTTGTAAAACGCTTAAAAGATGCTGAACTTAATTCTATGCCTCCGAAATAGAAAGGTTACTATTTTTCGGCCAATTTAGGAGACTACAGTTAGGAGCAAGGTGAAAGGTTCCATCAGACAGGATCTTAAGACAATGGAACAGCGCTTACAACAACCTTTACGTGTGATAAGCATAAAAAAGTCGAACTAGGCTACAACTCAATATTTATTTTATAGAAATGAACACTTTGGTATTAAACGACAAGTTATATTATTTATTTATTTAGTTTCACGCCATATCCCTTGCGGGGTAGCCAGAGACGACGGAGTGCCAAACGCTACGGTCCCTGCATACCTCATACAAGTTGATTTACAAAAAACGATAAATAAAAAATACGGTAGAAAATCAAATGCGAGACAAAGCGGAACAAGTGCTTGCAGCTCACTACGAGTACATATGAGGTACATGTTGTTGTGTGTAAGTCAGTGTGCATAGGACCCAAGCCAGGTTCATTATAATGAAAATTCACTTAGAATTTGTATAGTTTATTTTCGCACGAATGCTAGTAACAAAACTGACACAATTGAATAATAGCAGCCACATTTATACTTATTTCTAGGCGTTGTAACGGTGATAAAAATCAAAACTTATTTAAAAGTAAATATTAAAATTACTGTATATAAAATCTTCAAATATAGTTCAATCTTTACAATTGATATTATAATGAATTTTATATAACTCTAAATGATTTATTTTATACAAATTACATTTATTTCAAGATTATAAACTCCATTTCTTACAAACTTACATGAATCTTCAACAGATGGCGCACCACGTAGGATGCAAATTAAATAAAGTTTGGTTTATTTAATAACATAATGAATGTTGGAATTATAATAAATCTAATTTAGTTTTACTTTAAATGTTTAACATGAAAAGGTGCAACAATATGAATTATTAAATAATAAATTTCACATCCAATGTGAACCAATCAGTCAAATAGTCAATACAATGTCTTTAAGAAATTGAAGTTAGAGAAATAACAGTTTTGTGATTACGAATGATTATTTAAAAACTTAATTTAATTATAAATAAATACGGAATTTTTAAAACAATTTAATCATTACATAATGACTTGCGCCCATATACACTATATGCCTGAATACTTTTGATGTGAGTGTGTGGCTTATGGCCAGTATTTTAACTGTTATAAGATATAAAAAATATTACATATGAATTCTTTAAACCTACTGAATCTTAAAGTATACTGAATCTGAATTCTTATAAAACATTACAGCGAACATATAATATCATAACCAGTTATATATATCATATATCGTTATAATACATAATAATACATATTGTTTATCATAAAATGTTCATTTAATATAGGTCATTAAGGCAATTGACATTTTGTTGTGGTAGATGTGTTGACGAACATTACAAATACGAGTATTCGTATGTGTACTAATGAGTAACCATCAAATATATCTGAATCTTAGTTTTCAAAGAATATTAGAATCTAATTGTTTGGATATAAAAGTCTGTTATGTTGAAAACTTCCAATTACAAAAATAAATAATAATATTAGACGGCATTTTTTTGAAGTGAAACTTCTTTAGGCGCATGAGGGTAAAATTTTTACAGATGAAACGTCACGCCGGTATGCAACGGAAGTGTCGGAAAAGAGAGAGAGAGTGGTCGAGACCGATTGAGAGAGAGTAAGACAGGGCGAACGTAGCATGAGCAACTAGCCGTGGAGTGAAAGTAGGGAGCAAGCGAGTGAGAAATATTGAGAGAAAAAGTGAGACAGAGCGAACGTCGTATTACTATTGGTTGTGTATTCGTTTACTAGTTAATTTTATTTTAATGACAATTAAATTCCTAACCTATCTTCCTTTTTCCCTTCCTCTTAATGTTGGAAATTTAAAGTTATAGATTTGTATAAATATAAACAAGATTTATAAATTAGTTCGCCAAAGAAGTTTCACTTCTGACATGTGTACTTTGTACGCACGCATGTTTTTTTATTTACAACCACTTAAAAGTTCATACTTACCTTCATTTTCATCCATTTAAATTTAATTTATTCTCTACAGCGATAAAAGTCTCACTAAGAGAAAGGTTTCTCATATTAAACATAATATTAAAAGCAAGTTACGCCAAGGTTTGGAAAATACCAAATGAAATATAATGTTCATTTTTAATATACAAATAACTCCCAGCTAGATGTCACACTCACTAATACTACATGGCGAACTTTTAGGAAGTTGCAATCTCTCTTTATATTTTGCCTTGCTATAGATTTTTCATTGTTTTCTCAGATTGCGAAACGTGTCGTTGGTTGACGAAAGTATTAACTTTTGAAAATAAAGTTTTTGAGTTTTGTACCATAGAGGTTACCTCATGACACATGAAGCGAGAACTTTTCAGGGCTCATTAATTACATTACAAGCTTTTAATTTAATAGTTTTATTTTATAACTATCCATAAAATACGTATTTAACAGTAAATACTTCTTTAACACAATAATATTGCTATATTGTGCAAAAAAACAAAAATTAATAGAAAATGTACACAAAAACTAAACATACCTTCCACTTTTCTAAAAGTTTCAATAACAGGTCTTTGTATACAGACCGGACGGTGCTCTGAAATCTACTTCATGAAACAAACATTTGCGTCACGAACCGTGTTAAATCTTTATTTTTCTGTTTGTATAAATAGGGATACTAAGATATAAGGTAATAAAAAATGAACCACTTCCTTTAATACAACATACATTATGTCAGTTCTAATATAAAATGTAATATATACCATTACATAATTTCCTGACACTATTATATATTTTTTTAAATAAAATTAGTTTGTTTTAATAACACCAATATTAATAAGAATTTTATTAATACTGACAATATTACTGTTTTTAAAAACACTCGCGTCTTCATTCATTACAATTATTTTAAATGGTCGCTGTTACTTTACAGACAATCTATTTCATAATTTTATGACTATGAGGGGGTACTAAAACATTTAAGCAACAGTAAATTGAATTACTAAATATAATATATTCAAAATAAGGAAAAGAAAATTATAACCAGTGGAGATGCAAATACCCAGGGTATTTCCCGGACGAATTTTGCCGAAATGATAAAAGTTAATAAAAAAAAAAAGATTTTTAAGTAAAATTAATATTATTTATTGAAGAAAAGAAAATGTTAAATACATGTTCATTTATAATTACTAAAAAATTACAAAAAAGTGTGATTAATAATAATACAAAATAGTAATATAATTAAATATGATAATAAACAAAATCAGTAAATTATAAACAGCGCCATCCCTCGACAGAAATGAAAATTTTTCCTGTCCACAGTCTTCTATACATCCATTCGAGAAAAGTGAAAACAATACAGAACGAACAAAGTTAATTCGTGAAAAAGAAAAATTTTAGTATATAACAGAAATAAGTTTTGATGTATGCACTAAATTAATAACAACAACTTTGTAGAAAAATTCCAAACTACGGACTTATGACACAAAGGACTATTAAAAAACTGATAAAGAATAATTTTCAAATAGCCTCCTCCTCCTCCTCGCATATTCATGTAAAAAAGCTGTAAATAGATATTAAGTATATATTAATTACAGTTACACTACTGATGCAATTTGACTCTCGTTTTGAATTTTGACTGCATTGTCTATAATATGCAAAAATCATAGCTGTTTTGTTATTAAAACACATAGGTTTTCTCTAAGTAATATAATATTACATTTGGGTATATAGTGCAGCATTGTATACCCAAATGTTAATTACACATCTAAAATCACGTAATTAAAATTAAGCATCTCAACCCTGGTTCCTTGAGGATTACTGCATACTACTGACGACTTAAATATGCAAAACATTAGAATAGCTGATATTTTACAAAATGATGATAAGTGATGTTCTGTTTAATAATTATCTATATCTATTTCGTATTATTTTCAGAAATATTTTTTTTTGTGTTTTTAATTTTTATGTATATCTGTGTGATCCATTTATTTTAAACCTGAATATAATTGAAGAAAATGGTGGTGGTGATTTAAGGTAACGTATATTTAAAAACCTGTTGTATAAATCCCGTTTATGATAAAAACAAAAAGACGTCAGAAACAACAAGGTACAGACCTCTGTCGTTTGCCCTCAGAAAACACAAAAGGTGATACTTTTGCCTGCCTCAGATACGACGGGCAGCCCGAGCAAAATCCGAGAATCATTCCCCCGATTTTGCTTTTGGTTCCCCGGTTTTGTCAAAGCCGGTACCCTCCTGGGATATATTTTTTTGAGGCATCGCTGTCACGTTTGGCAGGGGTGAGGGGTTTGGGCTTCCGGTTTCTCTCTCTTACCAGCGAAACATAACCAAATGAATTTGGCTACTATACGTCGATCGTCCGTAAGAGGTGGTCCTTCCCCGCTCGAGCCAACTCAATACGAGCTGCAGTCAAATAACTACAGCTAGGCTCTACCACCTACAGATTTTCTACCTTCCACCTTCATTACAATTGTTGATTACATTTATACTAAACTATGTTTACATTTTGTATTAATATGTACAGAGACATTTCAATACACGGACTGGTTTAGTTCCAAGTATCAATATCTCATATCATACGTGACTGAGCGAAATGCGTTTTGTATTTATTCTATTGCGTAGTGAAATTAAAACCATTTTATATTTTCATAACATTTAAGTTTAGATTTATTTAAAGCAATGTACTTATACAGTATTAAAAAATATTTAGGACTTTAAGAACTATATTTAAACTAATAGGAAAAAACAATTTAAGCATTGCCGTAGTAGTAGCTGCTATAATATTTTATAATTGGAGTACATTTCTTTATTCAAAAGCTAGGTAACGTTCATATTTTACTAGATTCTACAAAAGCAGTGGTGGTTTCATGGATTGTCGGGAAAAACTTCCCCCATCCAATCTTGTTTATGTTCAATATTATTGATGGTCAATTGATGATCGCTGCAGGTCAACCTCTGATTATGTTATATTACGAGTATATTGATTATTTATAATTTTGCAATATACTACGAAAATGAGTGAAATAATTTTTATAGGTATGATAGTTATTTTTTATAATATAACACGAGATATTGAAAAACTTAAGCTTTTTACTTTTATTATTATGAGGTATAAAAAAATAATTAAAAGCAAGTTGTAGGTGTGTGTCACAGACAATGCGGAGTTGAAATTAAAAGACAACCAATATACGCAAGTTAATGCCATTAAATTGTTTTATTTTTAAATGTTTTACATTATTTAATTCTGAGGTAGATTTATTACAATAACATAATATTTTGATAAGTTACCTAAATATAACGTAGGGATTGCATTCTGACCTCACTGCCTGTGTATGATATCGAATACATTTATTGAAAATATTAACAAAAGCTCATTGAATGATCAGTTTTTATACGCTAAAAATGAATCAGTTGCATTTTTGTCAAAAATATAAATTTGCACACTTATATACATAAAATTTTAAAATATGAGATTTCCTTTTCTTTTATAACCGATGAAACTATATATGAGACTACTAATATTAAAGTTGCTTATTTAAACTTATTATTTTGTGTGATAGCATATTTTTATTCCATTTTCCGTGTTTATCCTCCTAAGAGAGTGTAATGTATTTGTGACCTTTCCAATTACTGTTTTTATAAGAAAATCAAATAGTTACTCACTTTTATAATAGTACATTACAAACTATTTGTTTTGCTCCACACTTCATGAATACATTCTGCAATACACTGAAATATTTTATTTGACAATTACTTATTGATTGAAATAAATTTCAGTGTTTTTATAAAAAGTTTGAATCACAACTAAAGCATGGTGAAGGATTACGTAAACAAATCCATATGATTTGAAATAAACTAAGCTGCATACTAAAAAAAATTAGTGAAATACTTACAAATATTCTGTCGAAACTAAAGAATAGTTTAGATAAGATTTCATATATTGGGTACATATGTTACTACGTATATACTTATACCCACAGGGTGCTCGTGACGGGGGATACGGAGCAACTTTTATTACATTGGCTGCCCCTACCTTCATATAGTTTATACTATATACCTAAAATGATTTATACTTTGTTACATTTAGTTCAATTTTGAGCCTTTAAAAGAAAATTTAAATATTTTATTGAACGCTCGTTCACAGGCTATTATAAAGTAAACTGTTTTAAGGTTGTTATACAGATTTGTTTGGCGATAAATCACCAAGTTTTCATTGAAGTAGTTATTAAGCTGCTTATTTAATCATATATTACGTTTAACTGGTATAAATAGTTTTTTATAACAACATTTAAAAAAATATTTATATATAAATATTGAAGCGATGTTAACATAATATTTGAAGTTTTACTGCGTTTTAATTAACCATTTCTTTACACTAGTATGAAGTATAATTTTAGTGTATTCCAAATTACGAAAAAAGATACAATTATAGACAAATATAGTTACTGTAACATTACACAGGGTAAAAAAAAAAACTAGACAATAAAATTCACATTTTGTCATAGAAATAAAACCTTATCAAGCTGTCCCTTGCAGCTCTGATAGCGCTTTGTTGGCGTGTCGTTGGCGATTGTCCAAATGATCAGTTAATAAAATACTTTTACAACTTTGAAGTAGCTTTTTTTTGGTAGAACAAAGGCTGAAATCCAAATCAAGTTGATAATTTTTTGACTCTTTGTTAAGTAAGAATAAAAAAAAGTAACATAAACGTATTATAAAAACAACTTTAAATACGCTAAGTTAATAAACAGATGTTGAACAGTCGCTTTATGGGATCAGAACAATAGACTATTTAAAAATTATTCTGGTCTAAATAATCGTAATGCGTGGAGCATTGCAGTCCTTAAATATTATTTAATCTGAAAACACCTTGTATTTAATGAGGTATAAATCTAAGCGTTTTTCACCAACAATGCGTCGTTTAGGCAATTTTTAACCTACACCATTATCAATTTTTCCTGCTCATGCCGATATTAATTTCCTATAATAGTAAAGTGACACATATTTAAAAAAGCAATACATTTGTATAACTTATGTTGGTTTATAGTTGTACTGAGATTGTTAATTATATTTATTTTGTTGTACACATATTTTAATATTTGGATTTAGTTTGACATTCGTTTTCTATACTAGCTTAAATAAGATCTATATCTTTAACAATGTAAACCCTTTAAAAAACATTTACACAGTTTATTCTTATACAACGGATCATATGATTACTTACATATATGTATAGTCGTGTAAACTGTGGTGGTTACTTGCATTTAAATCAAATACTTCCAGAATTGTTCTTTGAAAGGTAAAAATCGCAGATAAAAAAATCTGTGAATAGAATGGAACATTGAAAGCGAAACAAATCGGAACGAGTCGTTGCAGCTCACTACGAATACACGATTTAATGTATTGATGTGAAGATACAAAATAAATGTGATCTTATTTTATTTAAAGATGGATTTGTTATTTATATTTAACAAAGGATTAATCATTTTCTACGAATTTAAGTTTCTGCGATAAAGGTCCTAAGTCCTAAGCAAAGATAATCTCTTTCGTTATGAAGCACAGACAGACCTCATCACACGTAAGGAGTTTACAGCTCTGTCGGATAAAATTACTTATTTACAGAACAGTAATAATAAAATTAATAAATATTATATAAACATGTATACATATATAATATCGGTACATTTGAACATAATAAATATTAAAAACTATTAAATTAATTACTTTTACATTCATTATTTAATAGTTACTTTCATCATATCAGTTAATACGAGTACAAACAGTACAGCAAAGAATTTTGTGAATGGAAATGAAATCCAATTTTTTAAATTGATTATACGCGTATTAATATTTATATTGAGTACATTAGAATAAACTTTATTCAGATCCACTTGACATATGCATTTATTTATCCCGGTATTTTTGTGATCAGCACCAGTATGTAATCCAATCCAGATTTTTTTACACGAACTGATAAATTGGTATCTGTTAAATAATGATCCATGATTAATAGACTCGTGAAACTCGCTTTTGTTTAATAGTTAAGTTTTATTTTCTCATTTATTTTGTCTATCTTTTACCTTACCTTAGAGTTAGTAATATGAAGTTATTACGAATTATTTGTTATTTTATATCCAAATTCATAATATAAGTATTTCAAATACAACTTACATCATAAAAAATATTTCTAATTAACTAAATAGTTTTTGTAAATGAAAAATTGGTCGATATAGTCCGGACTCGAATCTGTAATTTTTGGGATCCAATAATCAACATAATCATGTGATAGATGATGTATGCATAAATGTAATTGTATATTTGTAATAAGTAATTAAATCTTATTATTACAGAAGCAGCAAATTTATTCATCTCAATTTTTATTATTGTCTTATGTTTTCAATAATCTGAATATTTTGTGTGTAGTTGGGAAAAAAAAATCGAAATAAATAAATGTAGGTTTTTCGTTTGATCCTTCGAAGCCACCTGTCTCCTCACCTTCACAACTTATTGGACTCTACGTACTATGTACTCTAGACGTTCTTGTAGAGTTGCGTTTTTGTTGCTGAACAACTCTTGTTAAAACTTTATAAGAAGAATAATATTAAAAAGTTTCTAAATATTCATTATAAACATTATTTAATGGTATATAAAAATATTACGACCGTGTAAGTGAAGCAAGCTCACACAAACATATCTAATAAGGAACCCATATAGGATGTGAAAGATTATTTATTTTCCTTATTAATTTATTAGTGTTCATAAAAAAAGGAAAAATGTACAACTTATAATATTATAATAGCGTCCAATGACTTGGTTCCTCTGATGTCATATAAGTTAACGTACGGTACGGTTGCGATATAGTATCAATTCGAAATTGTATGTTCTTTAAGCTACTTAATTTAATAATATATAGAGACACAATTTGCCTTGCGGCGATTACCAATTTGTAGAGAAATGTTGATTTTGTTGATAGGCTACCCTGGTCTCTTAAAAATATTTATAACTGTATGAAACTAGTTTTTGCTAGGCTAATAAGACTAGAATTTGCCAGCGCTGATTTGTTTTTATATTCGATATAAAAGGTCTTTTAGAAACCTAAGGCGTGTAAATATAACTAACAAATTACTACTAACATACACTGTTATACACAAATTTAAGTAAACAAGATAAATAAACTATGAAATTTTAAATTACCGACGTTAGGTATCCGTAGAGGGGAAATCATATTCTAAAAATTACTAATATCTCCAAAGTATCAGGAAATATAACGTGCTGCCACAATGACAAATATTACTACATACCATAAATTTCTAATAATGTATTTTTTTTGGTCACTTTAATATCACACAAGAATCCCATAGCTAAAAAAATTACGTTCTAAAACGTATATTACAAGGAAATTGGTCTCAAACAAATATATAAAATCAATCTAAATCTAAAATCTTTATTGTAAGTTAGATTTATATACAACATTTCTCATTGTCAAAGCTGCTTCTAGCTTGGAAAGTTATTTTTAGATGGCCAGTAACCCAACGTCGCGGAAACCATAATTTATATTGGCCACCTGGGTAAGTTCAGCATTTTGATGTACCAAAGAACGTGTTAAAATCTATATTTCTAGAAAATGAAAATAGGGATGTAAAGTTAATAATAGTTATAAATTATAACAAAACCTCTATCGTCTAAGCTTAAGACGTTCTTTTTGTTATGGTGAAACTTTATGAAATTTTGTCTATTAACATTTATTTTTTTTATAAATATTTTAAATACGTTATGGGTCACTTTAAAAAAAGGCCGGATAAGTTATTATTGCCGACACATTAAATACGTTTAGATTTTAATTGTAATATAGTAAAAAAATACAAATTAACAAATAGTACCAGCGTATATAGTATTATATACCACTTAGCAAAAGCCAATGTTTTAATCAGTCCAGAACTACATAAATACAAATATTTAACTGTTACCATAGAGGTAACTCGTAAATTCTATTTATTTGCAGTAAAAAAATCTACGTCCACAAGACGATCATCTGATTGGTATGCTTGATGGTTCTTTAATAAACGAATACAAAAAAATCACGATGTCACACACAACTAATATTTTTAATGTAATATTTTAAAATAATATATAAATAATAACAAAAAAATATTTACTTTTGATATCCGGTTTTTGAACAATTGTATTTTTTTCGTATTCCACGTTCTGACTGACTTTACAATTCCTTAATTAATAAATATCAAAAAAAGACACTTATCCGTTAGTTATTTTTTATCAAAGGGTTGTACAATTATTAGTAATTTTACAAAAGGCTCTAATATATGTTTTTTTTATAAAATAGAATACAATGAAATACATTAATATGTTTTTAATCTCTCAATGTTAACCAAAACCTTAAACATTTCAGTGTTTGTTAATGTTTTACCCAAGCACAGAAAAGGCAAATATACATCTATATAATAAGCACGAACTCAATTTCTCACGCAAATGTGCAGAATATTAAATACTGAAGCTGCGCCTCACGTTAAACGAAGACGGGATCGGTCGGAAACGAGCTCGAAGCTACTGGCACTACAGCCATTCTTGGGTCAATTGCTAACCTAGAATCACCTTTCTTTAGTACTTATTAAATATGGGTTTAAATTGTAACTCATCACTATAATTTTATAAAATAAATTGAATCTAACCGCAACCCTCGCTGTCGCCAAAACATTGTTAATGCTTTTATTGTCTAATGTCAACAGCAAAAAAATAATAATAAAAACCCATATAATAGTGAGAATTTTATTAATTAATGATACATTAATTGTCAATTATATTTATAAAAGAAGAACTTATTGGTATTGTTTTACGTCATCAGAGTATTCAGTAATATTTATAACTTAATTTTATATAAACATCTGTAAAGAGATAGCCTAGCTTTAGTTAGTTATTCGACTTAATACTTCGATTGATTATATTGACAACATCATTTGTATGTACAATAATTTATAATAAGCTCATATGTCGTATATTTATAATTGTGTATACATATTTACATACATAAATTGCCTGTACGACTATTTGTTATTTAACTCCTGAACTAAATGCGCTTGATTTTAGTATGTTTTGATTCATAATAGTTTTTACCTTATAGGTGACGCTGTAAGATGATGATGTCCATAATGCTCTACAAATCACAACAGACCATAAAACCTGGAGATCGAAAAAATGTAATCCGTGGACAAAGTCAACCTTCAGCTGTGAAGAAAACGATGGAAAAAGGAGGAGGAAGCGCTATTCCAATATTTTTTTCTTTATCGTTTGCCAGTTGCTCGGTTTTATAGACATGTTTGTATTAATTGCTGACTTCAAATTAATTCACAAGATATAATCTATTATTGTAACATAGGATAGGTGAACCTTCGCTATTACTTTTATTTTTAATTTTACTAATATAAAAAAAACCTATTTGTTTTTATTAATTTTAATAATAAAATTATAATACATTTCTAAGCCGGACGAGAACCTAAACATGCGATTTCTAGGATATCGTATCAGTAAAAAGTAAGTAAAGCATTTTAAATTAATTCTTTGTAGATAATTTCAAACATCTGTCATTTTGACTTACATTAAGTTCGAGAGATCCGCCACAAACAATCGTAAAATACATTGTTAACTGAATTGTGTTCGTCTTTTCCGTGCTCTTTACGACGGCATTGAGTTCACCCGAAGTACGGAGAAATTATGTTCCACATTATGTCGAAACAGAAATTGTGTCTGTGTATAAAATGTGCTGTATAAAAAGAGATTATTTGCTTATAATACTCATTTTATGGCAATACCAGCTGTAAATTTTTGGATGCAAAGAATGTAAAAAAAAAATTAACTAGTTTACCCATGCCTTGAAATTTATATAAATAGTTTTTGAGAAAAAAATCTACGAGGAAAAGGAAACATTTTCTTTTTATAGAGTAATAAATTTCGAATGTGAGATGACAGGGTAGATAATAGGATTCAATGATATATTTTCGCTCATATGTTTCAACCCAGTCAATAAATATATAAACTCGAATAAATGGTATGAATTTCTTCTTTCCAAGAAAAAAAAACGGTATAAAGTAAAGTATTCAAATTGAATACAATTTATTTAACTATTATTTTTGTAATAAATAGTTTTTTTCGTTTGTAAAGAATACAAAGGAAATCGGTTTTATCTTCCTATTTTTATTTAACTTGATAGTATCGCAGCAGCAGATTATAATCCTAGCTCTGTCCCAGACATGTCATAAAGGTCAAGCTCTGAAATAAAACATTGATACGCTGTATTTGTTAAAACTTTATACTTGTATTCGAGCATTTTCACTTTATACTTGGTTTCGTGCTACCTGGTACAAGAAAAGGTGAAAGTAATTGGTTTAACATCACCAAATTTATTTTAACAGATATAACATATTTTTCGAAGGTGCGTGTTAAGTTCCTAAATAATTGAAAGTAGATGATTTTTGAAACTCTTCTCTTTAAGACACTTTTTAAATATATAAATTTATTTTTTTAATCAACAAAAGGCAACACATGTTTTGCAGAATTTGTTATAAAACTTCTATTTATATATTTCTATTGTTTTGTATCTAAATAGTTACAACAAAGGCATTTGTAATTTGTATACACTAAATCATGAATTCTTCTTGTTTGTTGTTGAGCAACAAATTGTATATTATATTTATATATATTATATATAAGTCGGAAGTACACAAAAGTAAATGAACTATAAGAGTAGAGTTAGTGTTTTATTAATTTGTTTATTTTTAGTCGAATTTTAAATATTAAATCCACTATGGATGAGCGGTGACTGCACTTCACATGTGAATACTTACTTACTACATTTAATTCCACGTCTATTTTTCAGTAAAATTCAGTAATTATCAAAGATATATGATTTGACAATTCAGTAAAAAACTTTTTAAATATTATATGATTTTAGATATTTCAAAATATGTTTAGGTATTTACAGACATTTTATGAGAACAAGTTTTCAATTCCTTTCTTTGGACACGTTACGATATATATATTGGAGTTCTCTTATTTTACTTCATATTATTATATTACACAGCATATTTTTAAACTCACTGTATAATATAATATATAATAATATAATTTACACTGAACTCGTTAGAGTTCAGTGTAAATTATATTATCAATAGCCGTTAGGCTATTGTTATTAATTCAGTTCATTACAATTTTATATAATTTGTGCAACATTAAAAATCCAAGAAAAGGATTCTCAGTGGGCACAAGTAACATTTCTTTTTAAATAAATCAAAATTACTTAATGTGAACTCCGCGAACGACTCGAGCGTCGAATTGTATGCTGTGTAAAATGTTAAAAGACCTCTCCTTATAACTCGTAAATGCAGAAACTTTACTAACTTAAAACTAAATGAATAGTTAACTAAAATTTCTATAAGTAAGCTACTTATAAAACACTCAAATTCGTGTGCATAAAACGATTTCCTACATTTTATAAAAGCACATTATATTTTAGTAGATTGTAAGTGAAATTCGTGCTATTTCAATATCAAATACTAATTGTTCTGGTCATTTGCACTTAAGAACCAAACTCATTTAAGTGTGTATAGTTGATGGGATCAGTATTTTTTATTGTTGTTTTAGTTGTTATATATTAAAATTAAAATCATTTTTACATATTGTTTCCAGATAGTTAGTTTGAATGCATAACAATAAATTTACTATTATATATTAAATTACCATATGACTTATTTTCAAATTGTATTTTTCAATTTTAAAATAAGTCATTTGGTAATATTTATCTCATTAATAAATAACTTAGAAATACAATACTTTCCTTTATAAACCTGTCAGAGGTAGATTAGTCAAAATATTCATCAAATAAGGGTTCTCTAAAGTACTTAACTATAACATTCATAACATACAGCCACAGAATAACTTGACAACATAAATTATTAACGGTAGATTAGATTTGATCAAGTTACAGCGGATTGATTGTCGCCAGGCTGATAGGTTATGGAATGCATATAACCATTGTAACAAAAACCTTACTATTTAATTTTTTTCCTTAGCATTTCTAGATATCTTTAGAGCTTAAAAAATTTTGACGAGTCGGGCACCAAAGATTATATTTTTAGAACATAAGAATATATTTTTAAACTAGACAAATAAGGATTTATTTGCTGAAAATTAACAGTGTTTCTATTTAGTATTACTTTTATATACATTAGTGTTATACGTAGTGATAGAATTTAGAGTTAATAATTAAGATATTATTATTAATAAATAAATACCAAAAGCATATGGAAGATAAAGCTAAAATGCTTTTTCTTTACCCTCGTAGCCTTAATTCAAAGTTGGAGAGAGTTTTTACAGAAGGACTCATTTTGATAAGTATGATATCAAGATAAACCCTGCCGACACTACTATTTGACAAACACAATTGATCATTGGTATTGAGTCCAAGTGGAAAAGATATAAATAAATAAATATACCTGTATTCTAGTAAAACATAATATTTATAAATACAATATTTGTATTTACTGTACCAAATATTAATTGGGTACTGCCTTTGATAATTGTATTAGGATTTTTGTTAAGAATAAGTCATATGATTACAGAACTGTACTGTATTCATATTTTTTTTTTATACTTTCTAGGTTAATGCTTGACTACATTCCACCTGATGAAAAGTGGAAATGTAGTCTTAGATGGTAAAGCGCATTAACTTAGAAACCTATTCACTCTTCTCTTGAAGACGCCCACATTGTATTCGGACGGAAAAACCGACGCAGGCAAGCTGTTCCAGTCCTTCGCTGTGCGAATTAAAAAAGACGAAGCAAAGCGTTTCGTTCGGACAGGGGGAATGTCCACAACGTAAGGATGGATACCTGCCGTGCGTCGGGACGTCCTGTGATGGAAGGGGGACGGAGGAATTAAGTCGTGTAATTCCAGCGCACACTCACCAAAATGTATCCTATAGAATACTGAGAGGCTAGCAATTCTATGCCTGTGTTCAAGGCTGTCAAGGTTGGCTTCTACCAATTCGGGATCGCCTATAAGCCTCTTTGCTCGCCTCTCAATTGAGTCCAGAACCGCAAGATGAGACTTTGCGGCACCAGCGAATATGTGACCACAGTACGCACGACCGGATCTGTGCTTTATATATTTCAGAAAATTAGTACAAAATGAACAATATTCCTATTAAGGAGTTTAATTTTTATACCAGTCTTGTGTCAAATTATGGACTAGTTATCCAAAACCCAAGCGAGTCAATGGTTTGGGTGAGAGTCCTCGTTCTTCTATATTCATAACGGTTGAAAACTTTAACATAAAAACAACTAACCAGCGAGCTTCCATTTAATAGTCAGATCGGAAAGAGGATTTTTTTTTTTCAATCCTTTATTAAACTTAGGTATGAGTACGAGTATAGTGTGCCATTTTATAGTTCCTGTTATTTCATATACGACATAAAGAATTGATGGCTGTGTATCTACTCTCTGTACATAGAAGATATCTTGAAAAATCATTAGTCTACTAATGAATTGAACCCAAAACAATTATGTTTAGATTTCTTGTCTTCTTGTTTTAGACCTTCCCTTTTTTTAAGTTTTTAATCTAAACTCAAAAGTGTATTATTAAATAAATTTTATTATAACATTCAAGCGGTTTAGTGGATCAAAATGTCTAAAACTTAAGTTTTTGACTCATTTGCAGGGTTGATATTATAATGTACAAATCAAACATTGGTATATTTTATTCTTAAAAATCAACTTTGGAGTTTCTGGCTGGCTCTTCTCAATAGATCAGCATTCTGAAACGGTGGTAGATTACTGACGAACTGACTACGCTGACCTCTTTTACTATAATAATTGACGATTTAAAAGTGCTTATAAATGCCTACTTAAATATAAATATTTTGAAATTGAATTGGTCTGTTTGTCTTTGTTTTCGTGCGTGCTCATATCTGAAACGGTAACGATAACATTTCGGTATAGATGTATTTCGATAACCTTCACTGAAAATTTTATGTTTGTTGCTATAGGTAAATAAATAAAAAGTTTTGTCCATTAAAAAAAGGCACCATACTACCTTAGTTTTACGCTTAATAAAATATTATTAAGAAACTGTTTAATGTCTACAATCATTTTAAAGATATTTAATATAACTCAAAAAATATTAGGTTTCGGCATTTGAGACAAATCATTAAATTTTTTGTATATTAATGTCATACCTTTAATTTTTATAAACGACTATGAGCATTAGTAAAAATTATAGTTAAAGTTCTAACCAATCGTCTTAATGATTTCGGTTAAATCCTAATTAAAAAGAAACGCAGTGACAGTGAATACCTATAAAATGCCTTCAACCCCCTAAAAGTTGATTACATTTATCCTTTATCTGCGCATACTCGTATGCCCACAGCCTACATCATGTACTCATAACGAGCTGCAGCCACTCGTTCTGCTTTACCTTTACGTTTTTCCATTACATTTATAAATCTACATTCATGATTTCTTTGCTAAAGCATTTTTCTTAACATTTGCGACTGCATTCGCTAATTAGTTATGAGGTTACTTTATTATTAACTAGCTGATTCCCGCCCGCTTTGCTGGGCAAATAATAACAAAGAATCACAAATTGTATGTAGGTAAATTGAAAATAATCACATATAATCACAAACTGTATGTAGGTAAATGGAAAATGATCACGAATAATCACATACTGTATGTAGGTAAATAGAAAATAATCACAAATAATCACAAACTATGTGGGTAAATAGAAGATAATCACAAATAATCACAAACTGTATGTGGGTAGACGGAAAATAATCACATATAATCACAAACTGTATGTGAGTTAGGGAACCCTAATGCTACGAATAAACATAGTGAGAGGCCAAATAATTTTAATTTCTACTGCAATGCAATGGGACAAGAGAGGGAGCGGGGGGTAAACTTTACAGTTTTTTAGCTGTAACTTTGGAACGGTTTGGACCTTTACAAAATCCTTTCTTATTGCACCTATTCAATACTCGTATTTTAGGAGTCTTGTGTCCAAATTTCAGCTTTCTAGGTATTACGGTTTGGGCTGTAGAGTGATGAATGAGTCAGTGAGTTAGTGAGTGTCTTTGTGTTTTATATATTAAGATATTGTTAAAAATGTCTTGCTATATCAGGTGTATAGTGATTAATAAGTGGTAGGATAAATACGTTTAAACATGTATTTAAAAATAAACATTTATAAAATAAGCATAACCTTCCTAAGTTAAAGTTGCTTCAATTTCTAAGGTATTCGATAGTAATATAAAATATTGTAAGTGAATGCTATGATATGTTGGAGGAAATAAAATAGTGAGATATTCCGTACGTATTCGCTGAAATAATATTCAAAAATTTGTATTGGTGCATACTTTCAATGTTGCTCGAACCTATCACCTGACGACATCAAACTGTATACGTTGTAAATTTATGTCTTCTTTATTTTTAAGTATTGTTATTTTAAGATTTACATAGAACCTTCGTTTGACTTGCAATACTGAATTGTAAACAACAAGCAATTTCCAATGATTTCACCATAGGTTAAAGAATAAGTCTAGGTAAAAGAATGAACTCCCAATCAACTAGATTGTGTTTTTTTTATTACATCTGATATGGTCGCTCATAGACATAATATGTTGTCAGTATATTAATGAATAAGACCTTTTCCTTTAATATTAATATATAAATCATATATGTTATGTGGAATTTATATCAACATCTATTATTTCTCTTGGAAACCTCTCCCGCGTTTCTTTGTTGTAACTTCTATGCCATTGGGGTTACCTAAAAAAACCACTTATTAGCGATAAGATCGCCTTTTGTATATTTATTATTCTATTTTCTGTTTTGCCTATTACGAATATTATTAATTATTATTGTTTTAATAGTATTTCTTAGATTAAATGTCGATTAGTCTTTCATTCTAGGTATTGATATTAAATTTCTAGTCCAGACACAACTCCTACCAATTTAAAAAGCTGCTTTTTTTTATTATATTTCCAGAATTCGGCCGCAACAGTGTTTAAACAAACAAGTCAAGAAAAATTTACAAATATGTATTAAATAAATAAATATTACCCGATACGCTATTCAATACCACCAAACTATATAACTTGTTCGACTTCGAACTATATTTGTTTCAAGAA
Source organism: Melinaea menophilus ssp. n. AW-2005 (assembly GCA_918358695.1). NCBI lineage: Eukaryota > Metazoa > Arthropoda > Insecta > Lepidoptera > Nymphalidae > Melinaea > Melinaea menophilus. Next base: position 30,102,140 of record OU911042.1, read on the forward strand.
CTCCGCCTCCAAAGCAAGCTTAAGGAACGTTGTTAACTGAATTGTGTTCGACTTTTCCGTGCTCTTTAAGACGACAACGAGTTCACCCGAACTACAGAGACAATACATTCCACACTGTGTTAAAGAAATACCAAATGTTACTGTTATTTTTTTATGTGAAGTGAAAACTAAAATTATAAAACAATATTTTTTGTTAATGCTGTTCATTAAACCCATAGTAGAATTTAATTAATAAAGCTAAATTAATATTATACCTAAAATAAAATTTACAATTTAATTTTTTTTAACTCATATAAAATAATATTACATTTTGTTTCCAGGTATGCATATTAACTATAAATTAATCATTCTATACATATAAATAAAATTGAAGTGAAGTGAAAAAAAAACAATTTTAAATTTTCTTTGTGCCGCGGTCTGTCTGTTTGTTCCATCTAATCTCTAAAACGACTGTACCGATTTTAACACGACTTTCACTGGTGGATAGCAGATATTGGAAGGAGTAATATAGGCTTCTTTTATTTTAAAAACATATTCCGATCGAACGAAGCGGTGGTTATAGGAAATAATCAAGCACAAGTAATGAAATTAAACCCAATCGTCATATCTTGTGTATTGTTACTTGATGTAAGTACTTAAAAGTTTGAGATACTTTCTTACAACTGGTAAGTATAACTTTTTAAAATAAGTTATAATAAATAAAACATAGATTTCAAACATTACGTTACTAGGACACATTTAAAAATATTATTTACGCTTCTGGTAACGTTATTTTCCTATAACTACTAAAATTTTAATGCATTCACAAAAGAAACTGTCATATTAAATTTTTTTCTTATCAAAATTGTTTAAAATATGATATGCATTTATGACCTGCGGCAAAGTCGGTTATGATGTATATGACTTGACGAGACGACACTTGACGAGGCGAGACAGCTGAATGACGAGTGATTGCGAGCACACGGATGAAAATTAAGCAGTAAACTTTTAAATGAACGTAAATGTTCCGTTAACGTGACGTAAATAATTACATGATAAAACAGATTGTATTGTACTTGTAAATAAATACATCCACTTCAGTCGATGTAAAATAAACTAAATGACTAACTATATGATTTATGTTTTTTTTTATTTAACGCATGTTTGGATACCTGTACGATCTGGTATTCACCAGGTTATTTTTGATTAATAAGTTAGAGTTTAAAGAACTTACTTTTTGATATTAAACGTCAAATGTAATCAAACGTCATCAAAATAAACAGCTAACGATTGAATATCATACTTAGTGACATATTATATATACACTGCAGCGTTTGGCGCTCCGTCGTGTCTGGCTACGCCGCAAGGTATATGGCGTGAAGATAAGTAAGTAAGTTAGTGACATATTAGGATTTTTTAAATATAACCTTAGAAATTTTGTCATATAAGGCAAAAATCTAAAATATTACACTATTGTGTCGGACAATAAGCTAACTATAATAAATAACATATTCTATTATGTTTTTAATACAATCAAAATTTTATTTTACGTTTATAATCTAAATATAGATGAAAGTATTCACCACATGCAAAAATGATTTTAACCAGAGATCAGCTTGCGGCGGCCATCGATTTAAAAAAATGTGATAATGGCAGTGTTTAATGACGTGGATGTTCCTGCGATCCATTAACACTCGGCGCTTGGAACGGTGGAATAGGGTAATACAAAATATGAACACAAACCCACCGCTGAGGGATAATGTTATGATATTACGAGTATCGGTACCTATTTTTCAGTCTCTATTTATTGAAATATAAGAGGATATCATAAACAATTATCTTGTGTTTCATTGTTCATTACATCAGAAAACATTCAATCTATTTATTGAAATGCCTACGTTTATCAAATATTTATATGGAAAATTCAATTTTATACAGACCTATTCTCGATCGGTCAAAATTAAGTTTAAATTGACCATTTTATATATTTAATAATATTTCAGAATCAATTTACAAAACTATAAATAAAATTTTAACCTTATGTAATAACTCTATCTATGTACTGCCATCTATTAGGAACCTTTGGAACTTCTAACAACGATTTTAACTTTGCAGTATTTAATAGCATTGTGAAGATGTCTCAGTTGAATTCAATATTTATAATTGTTATATATATATATATATATATATATATATATATATATATAATATATTAATTTAATGATATATAAATTTAATAAATACATAAATTTAATTTAAAAATATCCTTAGAGAAAATAAAAGGAAGTAGACTTTATCAATGTCACTGGTTCGTAAGTATCCAAGTTTAATACAATTAAATTATTTATATGATAGAAATAAAATATTCATGTATACTATATATAAATTTCGAATACAATAACTTTTACTAAGAGATATATATAAAAATAAAATAGATGAGAGAATAAAAAAGAAAGTATTTGGTATCGATTTCTCCGGGACACTAACACCCTACCCACGGACGAACGTAACCACTCGTTTATGTAGGCGAAAGCCAACTGGTGCTATGTGACCTATTTTCTATTTTTATACCTTTGTCCTATTTTTGAATCTAATTTTAAAACTGAACGTTATATTTTTGATTTTTTTTCTTATTTTAACAATCAATAACAGAATTACAAAGTTATAGTAGTTATTATATATTACTGTGTAATTTTACTCTACTATTATAGTAATTTTGGAAATCAGAAGTAGATGTATTTAAAAAACCAATTTTACCACTTAAATAATTTATTTATTTCTTAAAAAGTAATTTTAATAATAATCAACTAAATAGAAGGAACAAAATCTTCATAATTAAACACTCACTAAACAACACGACCGGTTTGCACACTACGAACGCTACGAGCTAAGTGGCACGCGGCGGTCTGATTGCTCCTTTTATAAAGAAAGATGGAAGTATTCGTGAGGGTAGTAGCTGACTACTTATACGGCCTCTCCTGACATAGTGTCGTCCTCGACACGAGCCTCTTCAGCGGCCGCCACTTGGTTCAGTGCCATCCTCTTCGACGTCCTCATCCAACAAGGTCATCGAAAGACCGACCTCAGCTTGCGATACCAGACCGCTGGGACCAACGACGCCAACAGGTTCGGGGTCTGGGTCTTCATTCAAAGGAAGCATCGGAAGACCTATCCTCGAAGATGGTGTTCTTTCCGGTGACATGTGTTCGTTATTATTCTCATCTATAAATCAGTTACCGTTATTAGGAATTTAGTTTAGTTAGCCTATATGACACTTTCAATCTTACAGACATTCAACACATCATCATTCAATCAATTTAAACATCATCTATCACACAATTTACACACATCACACATAGAATTCACGTATTCTTTTAATAATAACAGAGACGTCTCTTAAAACAACAAGCTGAGCTTAGGCGCTTTCCTTCACGGTAGTAGACTCCAATCAAGCCGAATCTCTTGCCCGCCAGCTGTAGTGCTAAAATTAGAACGCCAAGGCAATACACCTGAAGTCCGTGAACGCCAAGACAGTATGTCTGTAGTTCAACGAACGCCAAGACAATACGTCTGAAGTTCGACGAACGCCAGGGCAAATTGCCCGAAGTTCGACAATAGAACGCCAAGGCCTTACGCCTGAAGTTTGGAAATAGACACCAAGGCCTTGAGCCTGAAGTCTCAGCACTGAACGCCAAGACAGTATGTCTGTAGTTCAACGAACGCCAAGACAATACGTCTGAAGTTCGACGAACGCCAGGGCAAATTGCCCGAAGTTCGACAAAAGAACGCCAAGGCCTTACGCCTGAAGTTCGGAAAGAGACGCCAAGGCCTTGAGCCTGAAGTCTCAACACTGAACGCCAAGACCAAGAAGGCCTGTAGTTCTTACATCAAAAACTCGTACATATCCTCAAAGAAGACTGCACATGACTCGGGACACCATTCGCCACGCCAAGGCACCATGTATTGTGCCGCTGCTTGTGTGGTTTTCCCATAGCTGCCGCTGAGTAATTTGAGCTTATAACGTCCATTTGGTAGAGCTTTCACAACTTGGTAAGGTCCACGTATTCCTGGGTCGAGTTTTCCGGTGGAATGTGAGTACTTAATAACGAAGACCAGGTCGCCAAGTTTGAACTGCGAGGCTGGCGTCTCAATCGGTTAACGTAGTCGTCCTGTCGTTGTTGGTTTGTAGCCATCAACTGTCTAGCTCGGTGTCGATGCATCTCGCGCAGCGCTTTGCTCCATCCCAATCATCAGGTTAAGGGGTGAAGCCTGGGTGAACATTCGTCCTCTATCGGTAACTATCAATTTAGGAACCCCGAATAGAGAAACTGCCTGCATAAAAGCCCGTTTTAACTCACCTGCGTCTTGTCATTAAATTGGATACAAGAAGCAAAACTTTGTGGAGGCATCAACAATTACCAAAACAAACTTATATCCATCAGACATAGGGAAAGGCCCCAGAGCGTCTACGTGAACTATATGGAAAGGGGTTTCGGGTTTTTCCCAAGACGTTATATTCTGGTTCGGGGATCGCGGAACTCTTTTTTTTTGAAATGCAAACTAAACAGTGAGCTATGTATTTATACACGAATTGGCGAAGCCCCGGGAACCAAAAATGCTTTAAAATTAAATCAACAGTTTTGTCGGCGCTGATATGCTCATGTTCATCATTGAATATGCGTAGTAAGCTAAGTCGATGTCTTTTGGGGATATAACAGAGCAAGCGAGCTTCTTCACTAACAAGCGAATACTTGTAATACAGGATATCGTTTTTGGCAACATATCGTGTAGAGTCTAATGCTCCATCCCTCAGCTGTTGCAGCAACCCCTGCGTCTCATTATCTGCGGACTGGGCTATCTGTGCCCAGTTACGTGGCCTTGAAACTTGGTTCGCCACAACCACCGAAGGATTTCGACTAAGGTAGTCCGCGTGTGGCATCATGACCCCTTTCCTGTAATCAATCGTAAAGTGTAAATCTTGGAGGTAAATCCACCACCGCGCAACACGTGGCAGCAAGTCCTTCTTTCGCTCGGTGGCCTTCAAGGCATTGCAGTCGGTAACCACCCTGAACTGCAGACCCACAAGGTAATGCCGAAAGTGTTGCAACGCCTTGACGACCGCCAGTGTTTCTAACTCATATGACTGATATTTACATTCGGCTCCTTGTGTCGCCTTACTAAAATATGCTACCACATGTTTGCTACTGTCTCCATGCGTTTGCAATAAGACTGCACCATACCCAGCGCTACTCGCGTCCGTATGGATTTCGGTGGGGAGCTGAGGGTCAAAGACAGACAGAACCGGTTTGTGAGTAAGGATGTCAATAAGCGTTTGGCGAACCTTTTCCTGATTTGGGCCCCAGTTAAATTCAACGTCTTTTTTAGTCAGATCAGTAATGCACGCTGTTAAGGTAGCATAGTTTTTAACATACCGCCGGAAGTACCCCGCAAGCCCTAAGAACTGGCGCACCTGTCGTACATTTTCAGGGATCGGTGAATTTAAGAGAGCTTCGACCTTATGTGGGCTCGGCCGTACCTGACCCTGACTTACCACTCTTCTAAGTTATTCAACTAACCATTTTAGCGAACTCGGAGCTTTTCATCATAGGAAAGCTTATAGGGTCGGTAAACCACTGGGGTTGTATTCGATATTTGAATATTCATTTCACGGGTGATTTTAAACAACGATTCATAACTATCTCCCTTAAGAGGCGTGTTTACTTCAAGACAGTACGTCGCGTTAATTTGAATCGGGGAATCGGTAGACCTAGTCAAATATTGATTATCTTTAGTGTGGATATACACGATACCGTCGCGATTTAGAACGTTCGTTCCTACAATAATCGGCGCATTCATACATGAAGAAGGGACTATAAGTAGATCCACCTCAATTGAAATTCGATTAAACTCGAGAGTAACGGTCACGTAAGCTTTGACTAATATTTCTTTGTCGCTTAAACCCTTTAAAACACAATGGGTACACTTTGGTCGACAGGCAAGGTACCTCAGCACATCCGATGAAATGAGCGACACCTTAAGAGTATCACTATCGATAATAGCGACCATGGGAATGCCATCAACTACAACAACAATATCACTTGCATCTGCGTTTCTAGAATTATTCTCCACAAAGGTTAACATTTCTCTCGTTTCGCGGTTAAGAACGATTTTCAGCAAAACAATTTTCTTCCTTGTGGCCTGGCTTTTTACAAAAAGTGCAAGTAATGCTGCTCGTGTTGCTAGAGGAAGGTGTTTCATTATCTGTGCTTGGCTTTGAGCGACAATAACGGCTGATATGTCCTTTATAACCACACGAGAAACACTTGTGTTCGTTACGATTCGGTTGATTAAAATGTTTATTTAATACTGAAGTGTGGGTACTAGTTTTTGCATGACCCGGTTTGGTATAGATTGATAAAAACGAAACTATTGTTTCCGGATTCAAATTGGCATTAGCCGTGGCAGATCTTATTTGAGGGTTGTCGATACCGCGGATCACTATTAAAGTTATAAGCTCGTCACTTAAACCATGAACTATTCGTAAACGTAAAAGAGTACGTCGTGCATATTCCGCAAATGTAACATACTTATCGGATGTGGCATTCATGGTTTCAAAAAGAATGTTGGCGTAATCCAACTTGCGCGGACACAGTGATTTGAATTCGCGTTTGAAATTTGTCCACGTGCAGTTTGTCGTAACCCATTCGTTTAGCCAAATTTTTGCGTCACCCTTGAGACACGAACTAATACGCGATAAGCACTCAGAATCAGTCCAACCATTAGTCACCATGAGTCTATGTTATGAATAGAAGGGTCAAAGTTTGAGACAATATAATTGTGTGACCTAATCGGTTGCAATAATTTAAGAGCGTCTACCAAGGCCCTAGTTGAGTCGGATGTATCTATCTCTAAATTATTTGCTTGTGGTGTGAATGTGCGGGTATTCGATAAATGATTTGTAGTTCGTGTATCATGGGTCACCCGAACGAGGTTCCGTTTCCGACACGTTTGATTGTGATGTGTTCAACTCGCCTTCAACGGTATTACACGAGGCACTGGGATCACAACGCGCTATTGTTTTATTCGGCACACTTGTTACGCAACTATTTTCGATGGATGTTAAACGATTCATGATCGAATTCAGTGTATTCTGAATAGACACATCCGTGGTATTTTGCCTGCGCGGGGATCGAGACCTATCATCGTGGCGATAACGATGGCGTACACGATCACGTGTACCATATTTTTGAACTCTTAGAATGCTTGGATACCATTGGCGGGGTGACTGTTACCATATTTATGGCGCTTTGACTGAAACCATCTATATGACATTTTAAACGTCTCGACCTTTTGAGCGACTATATTGTTGACAACAATAAGGAAACTTTGTTTGTACCGATATTGTTGACTTTTTGGTTGCGTCTATTTATTTGAATACCCTGAACGTCTCTAATTATTTGACGCTGACTGTACCATTATTTATATCATAATATTCATTAATTTAATGTTATACTCGTACTTTTCTACAAGCTCCTATCCTCTGGTTATTATATCTGCTATAACCCGTGCTAATACTTATCGGAGATATAAAAAAAAAGCTATAGATGTCAAGTAATAGATAAAAAAATATTTTATTCCATGATTCTCTGAAAATACTTCTAAGTCGAGTTTGCAGAAAATGTGTTCTGTGTGTAGAAAGGCTAATAAATTCGGCGGGTGATAAATGCCTACATTTCTTTGTTTCGGCCCAGTCATTACTCGCGCTTGATATGTGGTTTACCGTTACATGTTACCTGTCACATGTAACATTTGAAGAAAATTGCAATCATTGTATCAATTGAAGCTATAACAAAGAAAATGTACAGGGAGCGTACTAAGAGTAATATGAGATGTTAACTGTAATACAAAAGCATATTTTGTCGTATTTTGTCATCTATTCTAGCTTTCTCCCACTAGACTCTCTTCTATCTTAGCTTTCACCGGCTGTCAAAAGTTTCTTAACTGATTTTTTATTAAAACAACGACAATCTTATATAGTCATTCGCCCGAACGTAGAAGCCTTGCGATTCACTTATTGAATTTGTGATTGCAACTAGCAATTATCTATCTTTCCAAAATATATAAATTGGGTATAGAAATACTATAACGTTACTTAAATTGTGATTTATATGTATTATGGCGGAAAGGTTATGCAACATTTGGTCGAATATCATTGTTCGCATAAATAATATAGAAATTCTTAATAAGTTAAAGCTGAACATGTTTTAAAATATAATTTCAGCACTAATGTATTTCAATTTCGAAATTAAGTGACTTAGGCAAGATGCCAGTTAATACGATTAATAAATAATACCTTAGAAGTATTTAAAATCTTTATTACAGCTTTTTACAAGTAATAAATTATTCAATATAAATCATGTTTTAAGGGGTTATATACAGTTAGAATTTTTTAAAAATCGATTTTTTTTTATTTTATTTTCTTAATGTACATATATTTAAGAATACACACAGAAAATTTCATATCGTTCCGGTGAATATTTTCGAAGTTACACGCAAATTTAACAGAGCGGTTGGAAGCATAAGGCCGGAGCTTCAGCGCTTTCCTGGAACGCTGTTCCTTTTATGCGCCTACCTATTGTTAATGATCCCTTCTAATGTATTTAGATAGGTAAAGCATTAGTGTGTTGTAGTCATTTTTATACTTGAACGATAAATTTTAATTTTGTTCTCCCTAATCTGGTAAGTATTTAAGAGTGGTAGTCATTATAAGCAGCTAAGCCAAGCAGTGAACTTGTGAGTTCGTGAATATTTTTTTTTTGTAATTTGAAAATGAAGGCTTCTAGAGAATTGAGAAAATCTCTTAACCTACGTAACTCGAGACCAAAAAAGCGAAAAAAATGTTTTTAATCCAAAAACAGCCGAAACGGATGAAAGTAGTTTCAGTGCCTCGGCAAAAAAAATTAAAGAACAAGAGGAAATCTCAGTTCCACGTGATCCGTCTGTTGAGTATCGCATTTTAAATTTTATAACAGTGTTTGTGCAGCAATTTCTGAATATGTGAAATGTAAGACCTGTGACGGAGATGTGAAGTTTCAAACTGCTTCAGAACGAGGACTTGGTTTTAAAATTGTTTTGCTGTGTGATAAGTGTACAGATCGTAACATAAATTCTTGTCGTTTTGTCGCGCACTCTTATGAAATAAATCGACGAATCACACTTGGACCCAATGCGCATTCATATGCTGAAAAAGAAGATGAGAAGCGCGTGAACATTTCCAATATCAGAGCGCGTGAGAGCACCCGAGATGGAAGAATGGCTCGCAGACAACATCAGCTCGAGTTATTAGAAGCTGTCGAAGCGTCTGAGGGTTTATTATATGGTCCTGGAATAGACGACTCCATGTAAGTTGAAAAAAAAATATTTCCCTCCTAAGTAAAGTGCTTTTCAAACTTTAAACGCGTTTTTCTCAAAATGGTGTTTTCAAAGTCGGTGACCAACATTACTCAAAAGCGGCTTAACCGATTGATCTCAAACTTTGACACGAGCTTCTTAAATATATTTTTTAGTAGTTGATCGAAGATTTTATCTTTCCGATTAATACTTTTTTTTTTATAAACAATTTAAGGCCGAAATTTTGGCCGAAAATCGATTTTTTTTTTTTAGAAACCGCCATTTCGTCAAAAAAAAATATTTTGCTTATTCCTTCGATTAATCACTAGATTTTACATTACTTTAACAAAATCTATTTGGTTTTTTAATTTCAGAGCATCCAGTTCAGAGATATAGTGGTCACCGCAAAACATCTTTTTCGAGAGGAGCTCCCGGAGATCATCTGTAGCTCCTGTCCAAATAAATATTTTTACTAGTACTAAGTCTGAAAATATTGTTAAAAGATACCATAATATTTGTTCAAATATTTAGATCAATAAATTTAAAAGGTTTCTCAAAAAAAAATCTGGAAAATTCGCTTTTTTTCGGCCTTCTAACTGTATATAACCCCTTAAAAGAACAAATCTTACGAAGTCTTTTCCCTCAGTAACACGTAAACATGTAAGAATGATAAAGTATTTTGATCTTTTGTTTATTAATATTATGAGTAATTGTTTTTCGTTTCAAAATTAATAAATTATCTTTTGTTATCACATATTTTTGTAATATAAAAAGTGAACCGCTCAAAGACTCTACCAGAATAAGTTTTTGAATATTATTTGAACCCCCGGAAAGGAATTTCTCGTCTTCTTTATTGCTTCAAATACAAAATTGCATACAATTCCGATATTGAGGATTTTTATATAGGATTCATACAACGAGATTTTTTCTACATATTTTACTTTTATGCACGACAAGTTGAATCGCCTCTACTTCGTGACATTGTAATTTTTGATATATACTTTTATAAATTAAATCATGTTTTTTAAATGTATTTAATTGTTTTTTTTAACTGTAAAAAACTTCAAATAAAATTATACATTGATCTCAAAGGTTGACGGCCAGATAAATCACTTTATCTGGGGTCTCAAAATTAATCGAATATTATTTATTTCTTCTTGTAGGGGTGACTTTTCGAATATATAACGATATATTTTTTTTTTAAAGTAGTGGTTTACATAAGAACTTCTTGCCAAAAATATAAGTACAAGAACATATTGAAAAAAGAACGTTACGATCTGACATTCAGTTGCTCGCTAATCGACTTGATTCTATAGTGGAATGATATGTTGGAGTAGTGGGCTAAAATATATACTAGATTTAATATTCGAAATATAAAATTTGGTACTCCTATTACTATTGCAATCGTAACATACTAACACCCTTAAAATATGTCTATCATATATATATGAAAAAAAACATTCAATGTTGAAAATAATTAAATTTTAAATACATAAGAAAAATTAAATGATTCCCATAACGTTATTTTCATATTTAGACTTTTGAGAATCCGATTTACGGTCCACCATTAAATTAAAAGTTAACATTCGCCAAACAGACGTAATAAAATAAAATCGTATTTTACAGTACAATGTTCATAATATTTATTAACCATGTTACTCAGCTAAAATATACGAAATAAATTATAACATAACATACAAATAAGATTTACTCATTATCTATAAGCGATTGCCGTAAAGCAATCCTTGCTTTAAAGAAAAAGTAATATTTAAATCATAGTAGCGATAACGTCATTTTTATCATCCTATTCTTGACGCTGATACATATTTTATTCAGTAGAAATTTTCATCAAGGCAATAATAATCTTATAGACCTTAACTCCCTCGGGCGTTAAGACCGAATCTTTGGTTTATAAAATTTGTACGAACCCGTTCGTATTTTTATGAAAATATGATATCCAATATAGAAAACACAGAAATAATTTTAAGCCCTTATGACGTATTGAGCAATTCCCAGAGGAGTTTTAAGACCCCTTTTCAAGAGAGATAGTTTACTATTTACCGTGGCATCCTCAAGTACTATTAAAGCCAGCAAGCAGCAAGCGACCACCAAAAGAAATTAAAAAAGAAGACCTCCTGTGAAGAAATTTTTCCAAAATTCGAAAGTCGGGTACAAATGAATGGGCAGACCGAATTCTTCGAGGTCTACCCAAAATCCGTGCCCGCAGGGGGACACGCGTGGGTAGACCTCGTGTGTAACTCGTTTAAAATATAACTCTCTACCTAAGAATAACACATGATGCCGTTGTTTATATCAAAAATTTTCAAGCAAAAAGCTGTTTTTATTTTTTTTCTAGGAAAAGGTATCTTTTTTAGAAATACTTTTGATACTTAAATTTAGAGTAAAAAATAACCTTTCTATTAAAAATATTCGCGAGGAGGGAATGTTTACCAGAAAAAAGTTGCCGTGGTTTTACCTACTTTAATTTTTCAAGCTAAAAGTGGTTTTTATTTTTTTTCTCGGAAACGGTACCTTTTACAGAAAAACTTTTGGTACTTAAATTTAGAGTAAAAAATAACCTTTCTACTAAAAATACTTGTGATGTAAGAATGTTTTCGCTTTTCGCGGGTAGTTGTACATTAAGCAACACATAGTTTTTTGTCCTCCGTTTTTTAATTTCATTATATAGTGAAACTTTACATATATACATTAAAAAACCTTACTTAATGTACTAGAAGTAATTCTACATACCTGGCATAAATAAACTTTCACTACAAACAAGTTTTGGATAATATCACAAATGGATCTACACACACAACTACGTAAGAACATGGATGAGATTGTCAATATGTTTGAGTCCCGTATGGATCACTTTGACAAGGAACTTGCACTTTCACAAGCTTCAAAAACTTCTTCTGGCACTTGTAAGGATCTCCCAGGACTTGCAGCTGAATACTCCGCTTTCAAGAGTCTTGTTTGGAAAACCCTATCCATGTTGCGGCAGCAGTTACAATTGTTGTCAGAAGGATTTGATAAACACGAAGCAAGATCACGAAGTAAAATTCTCTTGTTTCATGGTTTACAAGAGACTACCGATGAGAAGACAGAATCCATAATTAAATCTGTGATGTTTGACCGCATGAAGCTGCCAAGTTCAGCAACAGAGAACATTGATATTTGTCATCGACTCGGCGCTAAAAGAGACAGACCACGTCCCATATTAGTCAAGTTTCTTGGTTTAAAAAATAGAAATCTTGTTTGGAATTCAAAAACCACACTTAAAGGAAGTGGCTGCACTTTATCTGAGTTCCTCACAAAGCCCCGGCAGGAGGTTTTTATGACTGCACGCAGGCATTTCGGTATCAAGAACTGTTGGACTTCAGAGGGGAATATAGTCTTAGTCTTGCCGGATAAAAGTAGGAGTAAAATAATTTCTTTAAGCGAGCTACAACTGCTACTTGACAGATTTCCTTCTTCAACTGATTCCTCTTTGGCAAATCAGGAACAAAAGCAATCTTCCAGAACTCGCCGGGCTCTTAAGGTAACTAAGTAATTACGTTAACTAGTTGCTTAAAGAGTTGTGTTCACTTCGCGATCGCTATTGTGTCTTTAATATATCTAAACATGTTTAGTGTTACGCTGCGTTCCCTTTCATTTGCCTTAATACTTTAAAAACGAATACAATGTCGACTTTAAATAAATTAATATTACTTTCTTATTTCATTTGTTATGACATTTGTCAGTTAGTTGACACTAGTGAGCGTTCGGAAAGTTGTTGCTGCGAGGTGTTACCGGTTTTTAAAATATTATTGTTTTATTTTTGTTTGTTACATTAATTAATATTGTTTTAATCTTAAAATGTATGGTTGTTATATACTTTTTGTTTTTGTTTTACTGTTAATCATTTACAACCATTTTGTTTTTCTTTTTATTATTTTTAATTTTATCTAATTGTTAGTTTACTATCGAGACTTTACCAGATTTTTTTAACGTATTTTTTATGCTATGCCATGTATGTAGTAAAATTGATTTTGTTGATTTTTTTAATAGTCTTGTATATTTTATATAAATTATTTATTTTATTTTATTTATATTATATTAATTTATTTTATTTTATTCTATTTTTTAACTATTTTTAATTTTTATATGTCGGATATACTGAATATTCATGATAACTATTTTTCTTGTACTTCTAATGATGATTTTCTCAGTGTTTCCAGTAATTCTTCTTCTTCCCACAGTAATTCATCTTCCCTTTATACTCAAATTAATTCAGTCTTTTGCAACAATTCTGAAAGCCTCAATATAGTTCACATTAACGCACAAAGCATTCCGGCCCATTACTCCGATCTTCTCGCATCATTTAACGGTGTCAGTGTCGACGTTATTCTGGTCTCAGAGTCCTGGTTAAAACCCTCTCTTTCCACCTCTTTCTACAACATTCCTAACTTCAATCTGATACGTAATGACCGAACTTCTAAAGGAGGTGGTGGTGTCTGTATCTATCTCCGTGACTGTATTTCCTTTAACATAGTTAAGCAATCTTCTGACCCTTCTCCCGAACCTTATCTTGAATACCTTTTCATTGAAATTATAGCTCGTCATACTAAAATTTTAGTTGGCGTTCTTTATAGTCCTTCGCTTCATGTCAATTATTTCAATACTTTCGAATCCCTCCTCGATATGCTATCTCCTTCCTACAGCCATGTTATTATAATGGGTGATTTAAATACATGTTTAGTCAAAAATGACTTTAGAGCTCAAAAACTTGAATCCCTAATTTCCTCCTTTAATTTGACCTTGTGTCCCCTCTCTGAGACCCATTTTCCGCCTAACTCCAAGCCATCGCTTCTTGATCTTATCTTTGTTTCAAAGTCTGAAAATGTTCTAAGTCATGGTCAACTAACAGCCTCTTTCTCTTACCATGACCTCTTATTTCTTCGCTATAACTTACCTTTTTTCAAACGCAAACAAAAGTGTATATTTCGTCGCAGTCTTAAAAGTATTAACCCCAATAACCTTATATCTGATGCACTTAACATAAATTGGTCTGCTCTGTATGACTCTCAGAGTGTTAATGAGATGGTTACCATCTTTAATGCAGAAATAATTAAGCTGTATGATGTCCATGCTCCAGTTAAGCAAATAAGAGTTCGACATCTCCCTGCACCTTGGCTTACTCCTACAATTAAAAAACTCATGGCGAAACGGGATAAAGCTAAAAAAAATTGCAAAAAAGATGCATCTCCAGATAAAATTAAAATTTACAAAACACTGCGTAATCTCTGTAATAGAATGTGTAGGGATGCAAAACGTCGTCATATATTTTCTTCCATACACAATCATTCGGGTCCACAAATGTGGAACTTCTTAAAGTCACTAGGTGTGGGTAAAAATCGTAATACTCTCAATCACACTGTTGATTTAAATCTTTTAAATACACATTTTTCTTCTCCACCCTTAATACTTTCTAAAGAACGTAAATCTAAAACCCTGCAACAATTGTCAAATGTCACCCCACCTATCTGTGATTCTCCTTTTTTCTTCCAGGTTTTAACGGAGGGAGATGTGAAAAATTTCCTACATTCTACCTCTTCTAAGGCCGTCGGTAATGACGACATTAGTAGAGATATGCTTATTCCTATAATCGATATCCTATTACCTATTATAACTTATATTTTAAATTTTTCTTTAAGAACTTTCACATTCCCTTCTGCATGGAAGGCAGCACATATAATTCCCTTACCTAAAATAAGTAATCCTACCTTGCCTTCTCACTATCGACCAATATCTATACTCCCTTTCCTTTCAAAAATTCTCGAAGACGCTGTACACAAGCAACTCTCTGAATTCCTTCTTGGTAATAATCTTTTAAGTCCTTTTCAATCTGGTTTCCGTCCTCATCATAGCACTACCACAGCACTAATCAAAGTTACTGATGATATCCGATATGCGATGGATAATAAACAGCTTACGATACTCGTTCTTCTGGATTTTAGTAATGCATTTAATTCAGTGGACTTTGATATTTTGCTTGGTATCCTCTCCACTTTCTCTATATCTCCTTCCGTTTTAAACTGGTTCAAATCATATCTTTACGGGCGTCGGCAGATTGTAAAATCCGATGACAGTTCTTCTCATTGGATGGATCTTTCTGCTGGTGTACCTCAAGGCGGCGTACTATCTCCATTACTCTTTTCTATATTTATAAACGAAGTCTCTAAAATAATATCTTCTTCCTACCATCTCTATGCAGATGATTTACAGCTTTACAGACACGACACTTTTTCTACAATCGAACAGGGAATAGCATCTATCAACATCGACCTTGAAAACATACACTTATGGGCAGAAGAATATGGTTTACTAGTTAATCCAAATAAGTCTCAAGCTATTATAATTTATAACAAGCAATCTCGCAATAAAATCAATTTTTCCACCTTGCCTTCTATTCTTTACGATGGTACTCCAATACAGTACCTAGATACGGTAAAAAATCTGGGATTAACCATGGACTCCCATTTCACTTGGGTAGCTCACTTCAGCGATATAAGCAGGCGCCTATATCGTTCGCTACACTCACTTAAACGTCTTCAAAATTTACTTCCCTTTAAAACTAAAATTATACTTGCCCAATCTCTCCTACTTCCTCTTCTTGACTATGCTGACGTTTGTTATTTAGATGCGACTGAGGAGCTACTTGACAAATTCGATCGACTTCAGAATTTATGCATCCGTTTTATCTACGGGTTGCGTAAATTTGACCACATTTCGGAATACCGCCGTGAGTTAAAGTGGCTCCCTATCCGCTTCCGCCGGAATGTGCATGTTTTAACACTTCTCTATAAAATTCTTCTAAAATCTTCTCCTTCTTACTTGCAAGATCTCTTTCAATTATGTCCACCTAGACAATTGCCTGAGCGATCTTGTGTTTCCTTAAAATTTCTTGAGGTGCCTCACTATAACACTGCCCATTACCGCAAATCCTTTTCTGTTCTTGCTCCTCAACTCTGGAACTCATTACCTCCTCACTTGTACGAAGACTGTCCCACTATTACTTCCTTTAAGTTTAGACTGAAGAATTACTTCCTCTCCCTCTAAAATGTCCTCGGTATATATATTATATTTATGTAAGTATGTATTTTATTTATATTTTTGTATATTTAAGAAATATGTGTTTATATATTCAGATATAAATGTGTATGTATGTAATTTGTATGTATTTAATATATATTTGAATATCTTCTTAATACTTTTAATATATATGTTTTTATATATTTTTTTTCGATATTTATTGTACCTATACCGCGATTATCAAAATATTTTTTCCGATAACGAAGGGTTTCTGGTAGAGATCTCTTTTAAGAGATAAGTCATCCTTTTTGTGTATACTTTATTTTAAATAAATTGTATATTGTGATTTACTGGTGCATAAATAAATAAATAAATAAATAAATAAATAAATAAATAAATAAATGTTTACCAGAAAAAAGTTATGAATTTTTTTCCAAAAATTTTCGGGTTTTTACCCCCACCCCTAAGTTATTGAAGTTAGGTTTTCCATTTATCTACATTAGTTATAGGTATTGATCAAGGACATCATATAATATGAACGCGATTCATCTACTTTGTATAGGGAAACAGTTATGGTCGAAAAACTGAAATCGGAAAAAATGAGGCCCTAGCGCCCCCTGTGGCCGGATTTCTCTGGTTAACGAACTTGACCTTCATTTTTGGATGGTTGATTTTTGTGCAAAGTTTGAAAGTGATCCGAGCGAAACTGCGGCCGCTATCGTGCTGACAAAAGTCGAATCTGGACGCACGCACGCATATATATATATATATATATATATATATATATATAAACATTTTGACCAATGGTCATTTCGGACTCAGGGGGTCCTAAGAAGACCTCGTGTGAAGAATTTTTTCCAAAATTCGAAAGTCGGGTACAAATGAATGGGCAGACCGAATTCTTCGAGGTCTACCCAAAAAAAATTGGCACTAAAAGAGTTATCATTTGCATAATACTAATAAATATCTAAGTTAAACTATATTTATATTTTCAATATTAAGGCTTCAGATTATATCAATGGTAAAAATAGATGTCATAAAACACTAATATGATAAATAGCGCATTTATCAATATTTTTTGACACCAACCTACCCATAAATATAATTTAATTACTATTTGATATGCGTTTAAAATATGAAAGAAGTTCATTTAATGGGAGTACATTTTGCCAAGCTATTACTAATAGTTACAATTAATGGAGACAAGATCTCAGAAGGTGTGTTTTATTCATATTTGAGAGTATTATTATCATTGCCTTGAGATTTTCTAATATATACCTTACAAATATTTTAGTATTAGTTTTAGATTTTATATTAAAATAACATTTCGTTCATATTATATTTTTATAAATTTATGATGCTTCGAATTGTAAAAGATGTCAAAATTTTGTTAACGTTGTTGAGTATTTAATTTAATACATTGCTTTCATATTACCTATTTTTAGTCCTCTGGTAAAATTATCATCTTCTAAGACGAAGAATTCAATAAATAAAACTGTCACTATCTTATCGAATACGATTTATCTAGTCGTGTATATTTTTTTTTTTTTTTTTTTTATTTTTTATATTCTTTATTGCACACCATACATATCATAAAAACAAGTAAAAAAAATATAACAATAAAAAAAAAAATTGAAATTGTAAACGATGGAGATACAAAAGGCGGTCTTATCGCCTATAGGCGATTTCTTCCAGACAACCGATATTAGTGTTGAAATACTCTTATGATTTAATGAAGCAGTAGGTGGCGTAAATATATAGAAATAAATAAACCTACTTAAAATAACTACACACGAATACATAGACGTATTACATAAATAAAATTACTAACAATATATATTAAGGTATAAACTAAACAATATCTATAATATACATACACGATAATTGTCGTCCTAGCTATCTTTGGACAGAAAGTAGTCCTTAACAGATTTTTTGAAAACTAATAATGATTTTGATTGCCGAATATTAAGAGGAAGGTCATTCCACAATTTAATGGAATGAACCGTAAAAGATTGTTTATAAAATTTGGTGCGATGTACAGGTATTCTGATAAGTAAAGACTGTGATGATCGTACTTCAGCTGGCGCTCCTAAAAACCTAAAGTTTTCCTTCAAGTATGTAGGAGTTTTTGGGTGAAATAGTACACAGTACAGTAGGGAAAGAGCGTGTGAATCCCGGCGATAGCGTATAGGGAGCCACTTGAGTTTTTGTCGAAATTCGGAAATATGGTCATATTTGCGTAAACCAAATATAATCCGTATAGCATTGTTTTGGAGTCGCTTTGGAATATATCGAAAAAATAAAAGAGAACTTCTTATCTTTTGTTATGTTTATTTATTATTTATTCATTGGTATTTACATGGCCTTGGGATGTGTGATACATACTTAAGTATATCTAAATCATCTAGAATCTGCCTATTTAATGTGATGGAGTTTATCTAGTAGCTAATGTAGAATAAGAAAAATAAAGTCCAAAGCCTATTGACACCATGCACACCAACCATGTTTTTTACATTGTAATATTTTTTTATACTCTCTCTCTCTCTCTCTCTCTCTCTCTCTCTCTCTCTCTCTCTCTCTCTCTCTCTCTCTCTCTCTCTCTCTCTCTCTCTCTCTCTCTATGTATATATATATAAATATTTATAAAAATAAAATGTAATTCGTCCATATAGTTTATTTGCCTTGAAAAAATGTTATAAAATGAACATTGAAACATGGTGATTTCATTTCGAATAACGTTTGGAAGTGAAAGATAACCGTAAGGAACTGCGTTCTTGGCGGGAGTCTCTTGACCACACATTGTTATTTTCTTTTAATTTATAAAGATATTTAATTACTTTAATCTATTATTGATTTAAAATGATTAGTTTTTTAAACAATTATTCTTTAAAAATTCACAATCTTCTTTATAACATAGGCAATGTCAAAAATAATTATAAAATATTGACAAACATCCTTATAAAATAAAAGTCTTGATACATTAGTTTGCTAAAGGATAGACGCACGGTGAATGACCACCGATGACGAGCCATTAACCTGATTGCAGCACCAACCTATTCTTCTTGCAATGGACATCTTTACAATTATATTTCATTTATTTAAAATGCTGTTATTAATTAGTTATTTTTACTTTGTTAGAGTACAGGTAAGTAGTTTCATTACAGCGATACATATTTCCACTAAATTCTGAAATATTTTAAAATATATCAATTCAATAAAAACACATTTAATAACGTTCACTATTGGTCTAAATCTTTGATTACAAGCTCAATTTACATTATGGTTATAGGCACTGGTAACTAAAAAAATTAAATATTTGTATATTTTATTAAATTTTTTAGTTCAAAACAGAAATTGGATCATTAACTGACGCCATAAGTAGGCAATTAAAATGGCAGACCATTATACTAATTATATAATTATACAAAAAATGAAGCACAGCTAAGTAAGAATGAAAAATACCGTTGGTAAAAATTACTTTACAATATTACACACAAAAAAAGAGTAAAATACTTCAAACCGTCTCGAGGTAATTCAGTAAAATACATGAAGACAATGAATGAGTCCGAATATTAAGGATTAATTCTCGTTTTGAACGTTCATTATAATTAATGATTTTACTAAACTTTGTTTACATTCTGTTTCTAATAAGTAATATGTACAGACATCTCAGTACACGGATTGTTTTAGTTCCAAGTATCAATATCTCATATCATACGTGACTGAGTGAAATGAGTTTCTACATATTCTATTTGCGTACTGAAATCAGGACCAATTCTTTATTTCTGCATACAATTCATAGTACTTTATTTTAACATTACATATTTAATTTAAGATCTATTTAACGACGAACATAAATAAGTATGTTAAAAATAAATTCAGCAATATTATAATAGTAGATGCTATAATTAGAGTTTATTTTCCCTCTTCAGCGGTCAGGTTGCGCTCATATTTTAAAGCATTTCCAAGCGCCTAATATATATATTCTGTCCTATAAAAGCAGCGGTTATTTAATGGATCGTTTGGAAAAACCTCCGCCATCCAGCCCTGTCTATGCTCAATATTAAGTGACGGTCGCAGGTCAACCATTGATTAGAAGCGAATCTAGCTTTAGCAAATATTTATCATTTATCAATTTACTATAAAATTTGGTGTGTTTTGAATAAATTTCGTAGTAACTATTTAAAATATGTATATAATATAAAAGTTATAGGTTCAGTTTATTTTATCTGCATATTATGTAACAGTGTCAATATGATAATGTATAAAACGGGAGATTATACGTTTTGCTGAACACAACAATAATTTTCATGCATGCATATTATGCCCGAAATTTTGGACGTCTTTGTTCCAAATGAGACACTTTACAACACTGAGTATGCTATAACATAATAACACTGGCAAATACTTAACATTTTAAAATATTGTTCACATTAAAAACTCTGTAGGAACCCTTTGTTTTTGCCAGGATATATACGAGTACATCCGTATCCAAAGTACACACTTTAATGAGTTTACTGCGAACCAATGTTTACTGTTGTTGTACACAAAATCATATTGACCACTTTACTGGTTATAATAATGAATTGAAATATTTAATGTTTTTGCTGACATTTTTATAAACCTGCTTATGACCGGCCTCTTGAAGTACAATAAGACGGTAGTACTTTAGTTATATGACATTTTGTGTAAAAAAAGGTAGATAACAAAATATAAGAATGTGTACTAAGTATTTTCCGTCCTAAATGATCCATTCGTTCCACAGTACTTGAAATCTAAATTTCTATTTCATTTGATATTTGATATATGATCATTTGTGATGGAAAACAGCTATCATGCGATTATTAAATATATTCGTTTGATATTTAAACCTAAAATGGCTTTAGTAATGCCAGGGTAACGCACATCGACATAGTCCGAATAGAGATGTGGATGTTTCAGCCGATTGTATAATCGTCCAATTCTAAGACTTTTCACCGATGGTATACATGGTGTATCAATATTGTTATATTTAACTAATGGGTCATTTCTGTTATACTTATCAAATATCATTTAATTCGAAACCTGTCGAAGAAGTTCAGCAAGTGGTTAAAAAGCAAAAGAAATACGCTTAGTTCATTTCTTTATTTTTTTATGTTCTGCACCTTACACCATGTTGTTTTTTTTAAACTTACAATATTCAAATTCTTAACTTCAAAAAACGATCGTCAATATAAAAATCGATATCTAAATAAGTAAGTTGTAAAGAAAAAATACTGACAATTAATAGTTTTTTCAACTTTCCGGTGCCTCAAAAATTTTATCTCGTACGTTCATATAAAACTTGCCGTAGCACAAAGAAAAGTATTTTTTACTGAGTAGAATCTCAAAGCTATAAGTTTTGGTTTATTTAAGACATGTTAAAATTAAGATTTCAAATAATAATTTGCAGTGAAGGATTCAAGCACAAATAAATGCTTTGCGAATTATTGAACTAAGTACTAACAAGAATGATTGTTCATAATGAATATTAGATATTTTTATGATATGTCACCATGAACGATTTATGGATCCATTCTCACAAAGTTTATTTTGACGGCTGGTTTTGAAAATAAGCTATAAAAAATAATTTGTTCATTAGTTGTCACATTCGAAATCAAAAGCACTATATTTTTGAAAAGTTTATTAGAATCCCCCAAGCAAGTTTAGTGATTATGTGTTTTTTTATTTTTATTAAAGAGTAATAGAAGTACGTAAAAGGAAAATAAAATGTTACTCGTAGAGTAAAATCGTTTTTATTATACGATTAAAATACTTTTTTTTTATATTTATGAGTATATGTCTGTAATATATGTATAAGCGATTGAGTTGATTTCTACTCACTTACTCAGCTCATTCATTGATCCTTACACTTTACTCTGTAAAAGTAATATTTTCAATCCAACCATAGCCACAGCTTTACTGCCATGTTCACTGAAAATATTTATTGTAAATAGCATTTAACATATCAATAGCTCACCCTGCACTGTAAGCTTTTAAAATAATAATTTAACAGTCGATTTTATTACAGTACATTTGTAAACCTCATGAATATGAATGAAAGTTACAATTACAAAACTTTATAATAACTGAAGTATCAAATATAAATAAATATACAAGTTTTTATATCACTTTCACATAAAGATTTGGAATAGATGAGGCTCATCAATAGTCTAATCGACAAAGCTTGTTCATCCATTATTGCTTACCACATATTGACTGACTGCAGCTCGTATTGGGCTGGCTCGACCGGGGAAGGACCACGCTCTCACAGAAGACCGACGTGTAGTAACCAAATTCATTTGGTTATGTTCCGTCGGTGAGTGAGAGAATCCGGAAGCCCAACCTCCCCCCCGCGCCAAACATGAAAGCGATGCCTAGAAGAAAAATACCCCAGGAGGGTACCGGCTTTGATGAAGCCGGGGCTACCTACAAGGCCGGCAACACTCTTGTAAATCCTCGGATGTTGCAAGAGTTCATGGACGGCGGTGATCACAAGTCATCTGTGACCCGCCAGCCCGTTTGCCCTCCTCTACCATAAAAAAAAATAAAAAAATAAATTGGTGAAATTATACATATAATAATGAAGGCGTCATTATGGGAGATAACTAAATGGTCAAAATTACAAGAAAATTAATTTACACAATAATAAGCTTATGTTGGTAACGAGATAATAATATGTATTATTATATTAAGTAATTTGATATATGGGGAATCGAATTTCTGTATCACTTTGCGCTGGTTTGACTGAAGGACTGACTTCATTGTTCATTTTACTTGGTAATTTCGTACAGAATAATGAAGATATTTCATATTGGTCTATTTCTCAATTATTATAGACAAGGAATTTCAGGAGGATGTAGTCTGTTTTGACTTTTTGATAAGGGGATAAAGTTGATTCATTATTATGTGAAGAACAGTTATGAGGGTACAATAGAGCTAAAAAACATCCTCTGTTATAAAAACCCTTAGTAACATTTTTCTTTTTATATTCGACATACGTTGTTATTTATAACACCTATTGATTGATTAAAGTAGAAGTCAACGAACTAGCGGGAACAGTGACGAAAGCGGTGGTATAACTTTAAGGTAAACCGTAGAAGTAGCGGCAGTGGTAGCGATTACAATAGCGGTACTTGTGGCGGAAACGGCATTGGTAGCGGAATAGAAATTTTACTTTATTTAAATGTTCTAATCATAGTAGATTATATTACATATTTTATATTATTTTCAAATATCACGAATGAATTCAATATTTATAATTGTTTTGTGTGTGTGATAGCCGTACCATGATTGTCATACATTACATTTAAATTATTAAAATATGGACCATCTCCATCTGTGTAACGAAATTGCTTTGAGAGTATAATAATTATTCGTAATGCATATAAGATCCTTATGTAAAAATATTGTTTCAGAGTTGTACAGAAAAAATTAAAAAAAAAAAGCAATTATAAAATATTCTCCTAGGCCACCATATTTGATATATGACATATCCGATACATATATCAATATCTTTTACAAAAATATGTGTTAAAATAAAATAAAGGAGAAAATAGAAAAGAAAATGTTTATTATCGATTTCACACACACAATTAAGCTACCCACAGACGAACCTAACTACTCATTTATGTAGGCGAAAACCAACTGGTGCTCTGTGACCTATTTTTAACTTTGTTCTATTTTCTAATCTACTTTAAAAAGTGATCGTTCTATTTTTGAAAATCGCATTCTTATTTTATCAACCAATAACAAAATTGCATTTTCATGATATATTATACAGTAATTTCAATTAGTTTAAGACGAGTAGAAAAAGAAACTTAAGAAGATTTTGGTTTTAATGAAAAATTCAAACATCAGTGTCTGATATCAGAACCTCAGAAGAGCCCTTAAATTTTATACTCATAGTCAATTTTTTTCTCAGTTAAACTTGAATAGCTTGGGAATCTATATAAAAAAAATATATTTTGGTTTTATTCAAAGAACACCTCCAATATTTGTAAAGAAGTAATGCAATTACAGTATATATACTTAATAAAAATTAAGTGATGTCACTCATAAAAGTCTCGTGCAATCATCTATATCTTTTTTTTTTATGGCAGAGGACTGCAAACGAGCTGGCGGGTCACAGATGACTTGTGATCACCGCCGCCCATGAACTCTTGCAACATCCGAGGATTTACAAGAGTGTTGCCGGCCTTGTAGGTAGGAGTAGACGCCTTTTTTGAAGGTACCCCTGTCGTACCGATCTGGAAATACCGCCGAAGGGAGTTCGTTCCACAAGCGAGTGGAACGTAAAAAAAAAGGTCCTTGAGAACCGCACAGTGGAGGATCGCCACGCATGCAGGTGGTAGGGATGGTAAAGAAGTCGATGGCGCGCTGTGCGGTGATGAAATTCGGCGGCAGGCATCAGATCGAAAAGTTCTTCGGAACACTC
The DNA here is from genome assembly GCA_918358695.1 of Melinaea menophilus ssp. n. AW-2005. Classification (NCBI taxonomy): domain Eukaryota; kingdom Metazoa; phylum Arthropoda; class Insecta; order Lepidoptera; family Nymphalidae; genus Melinaea; species Melinaea menophilus. The sequence goes on from OU911042.1 coordinate 30,127,038, forward strand.
CCCGTTGTAAATGCGGTAGAAGACGCACAAAGAAGCCACGTCTCTACGCAATGCCAAAGAGTCCAGCCGTTCGCAGACCACCGGGTTCCCAACAATCCGAGCGGCTCTCCGTTGTACACGGTCAAATGGTAGAAGCTGATATTGGGGTGATCCGGACCAGAGATGAGAACAGTACTCCATGTGTGGCCGGACCTGCGCCTTATAGAGCGCAAGTCTTTGGCCAGGTTTGAAATACTGCCTCGCTCTATTAATTACTCCCAATTTCTTCGAGGTCAACTTGGCCTTGCTCTCCAGATGACCACGAAACTGACAATCGGTCGAAATGTCGAGACCCAGTATTCTGATACTTGGCGAGGCAATGAGGGGGATGCTCTCCAAGAGCGGTGATACGATAAATGGGGTTTTCTTAGTGGTAAACGCGCAAACTTGTGTCTTAAGGGGATTAAAATGAACGTGGTTGAGTTCACCCCACTCAGAGACCATCCCCAAGGCAGTCTCTATAGAAGACACAAGTTTTTTTCGGCACTGGTCGACGTTTTCCCGAGAGAGACCTGCACGGCCGGAATATACCGCATCCCCAGTGCTGTCATCCGCATAACAATGTATGTTGGAGATATCCAACATATCATTGATGTGCAGGAGGAACAGAGTTGGGGATAGCACGCAGCCTTGGCGTACACCAGCATTCACGGGCTTGGGGTCCGAGCAAAAACCATCGAGAACGACCTGTATGCTCCGCCCAGTGAGGAAGCTGGTGATCCACTTGCATAAACTCTCGGGAAGCCCATAGGAAGGTAGCTTCGAAAGAAGTCCCTTGTGCCATACACGATCGAAGGCTTTTGCCATATCCAGACTAACTGCCAGACCCTCTCCCTTGCTTTCAATAACCGTTGCCCAACGGTGAGTAAGGTATAACAGAAGATCACCAGCCGTTCGACCAAGGCGAAAGCCATATTGCCGGTCGTTGACCAACTGGTGATCCTCAAGGTAGGTTAGGAGCTGTTTATTGATAATGCTCTCCATTACTTTGGAGAGCAGAGAGGTAATGGAGATAGGTCTGTAGTTAGCTGGTTCCGAGCTATCACCTTTTTTAGGGATTGGATGGACAAGGACACGCTTCCATGTGACCGGGACTACGCCTTTAAGGTAGGAGTACCGAAATAGACGCGTTAGCACTGGGGTCAACTCAGGGGCGCATGTTCGTAGCACCAATGGAGAAATGCCATCCGGCCCACTCGACTTATGAACGTCCAAGGAAAATAAAGACTGCCTAATAATTTTCTACCGAAAAACTATTTCCGGCATTGAGCTCTGACACCGCGGGATTATAGGCGGCGTCTTCCCCTGGTCGTCCAAAGTCGAGTTGGAGGCGAAAGGAATCGGCGGAAGGAATCTGTGAAAGCAGATCGTCAATCTTCGCCTGAACATGGCCCAAGAGTTGATCCGTTTCTGCATTACCACTATGGGACCTGTAGAGGCACGCGTAGACTCTGACATGGTCGTCCATGTCCACGCGTAGCCAGAGTACAGACAGGTCCCCACCTTAAAAACCTGAAGGCGACGGTAACAGATATCCTCCCTTACGAACACAGATACCCCGGCGTGTGGTATAGAATGGTGTTCTAGTTTATACCCGGGGTACCCTCCTGGAGTATTTTTCTTCTAGGCATCGCTTTCATGTTTGGCCCGGGGGAGGGGGGGGATTGGGCTTCCGGATTCTCTCACTCACCGACGGAACATAACCAAATGAATATGGTTACTACACGTGGGTCTTTTGTGAGAGGGTGGTCCTTCCCCGGTCGAGCCAGCCCAATACGAGCTGCAGTCAGATAACTACAGCTAGTCTCTACCACCTAAAAAATATCATCGTAATATTCATTAATGTTATACTTTTTCACAAAACTCTACCATGCTACTGCTGTTAGAGATATCCAAAGAAAAAGCTATAGACGTCAAGTAAAAGATAACAAAACATATTATTCCACAGGCTTCTCTGAAAATATTTCTAAGTTGAGTTTGCAGAAAATGTGTTCTATTTTGGAAAAGCTGATGAATTCCGTAACCGAGGCGGCGGATCATAGGATCAAACGAAATGCCTACATTCTTTATTTCGACCCAGTCAGTACCCGACCTTAATATGTGGTTTACCGTTACATGTTACCTGTCATATAAGGCTTCACACCTAAGATATATAAATATAAAATTATTATTGTATCAATTGATGCCATTACAAATAAAATGTATGGAGCGTACTAAGATTGGTATGATATACAAGAATTTAAAAATAAATTTAAAACTGTGATTTATCAAGCGTATTGTAAGAAATTCATTTAAATCTCATAAGAATGAGTATTTTTCATTATTTTTATATTTATATAATTATTTATCGTCTATACCTTTCTTCGAATGCAGGAAGTTTTCTGAACAAATTTTCATCATAGCAACAATATTATTATATAGTCATTCCCCCGAGCGTAGAAGCCTTGCGATTGGTTTATTGAATTTGTGCTCGCGACTCGCAGATATCATCCGAAAATTTATGTATATATTTGCTATGGAAATACCTTAATGTTTCTAAAATTATTATTATATGTATTATAAAATATTTATGCAATTTTTAATATTTTATGAAACTCGTTCGTTTCATGAATAATGTACAAGCTCTAATAACTTTAAAATTAACTAGTTTTAGTCCCAATTTCTTCAATTTCGAAAAAAAATATAATTTACAAAAGATGCGTCTGAACCTGTTCAATGAATAATCCCTCAGTAGTATTTATATTTCTTTTTCTAACTTTATATTATAATCACATAGTGACCGGGTGAAATTCAATATTAACAGATCATATCTTACAAATTGTTAGTGATCTTTTAATGACTTATATTATTATTTTATTTTCAATGTGAAAATTAATAAGTTATATTTTGTTATTAATAAAATTATAAGCGGAATGTATACAAAGTGAACCGGTGAGTCTCTATATATATTAGTTTTTGAATATTATTTCTACCCGCGTAAATGGAATTTCTCATCTATTTTATTGCTTCCAATATATCATTGCATACACTTCCGATATTGAGGATTTTTGTATAGGATTCATATTACGACATGTTTCTGTAATAAATGTACATATTTTATTTTTATACACGACAAGTTGAATTGCTTCTATTTCGTTAAAATGTAATTTCTAAAATATACTTTTTTCTTTCTATAAATCGCATATTATTCATACATATTATTAATCTTTTTACAAGTGTTTTAAGATTTACGAGTATATAGGAGTGAATATAGTACAGAAACATAAGTTTGTTTATTTAAATTATACTAACTGCAAGAGAATAGTTTATTACTTAACTATTCGACTAATACAATAAAATATTAACATTGTAAACAATACAATTTTATATCACTAAATATTACAACCATAATTTGTGAAAAAAACTACTGTGATTACAAAGAAAAAATATTGACTAAGGTTTCCCTGACGAAGGTTAAAATTCAATAATACTATTATAAAAATGTTTTATGTATTAGGTTATATATCTTATATTATATACTTGCCAAGGTCTTAAAAAAAATAATATATCTTATTTATTTTAAGACCTTGACAAGTCAGAGTAAGTCTGTCAGATATTTACATGAAATAACCAGTTACCGCGGGTTTTATTTAAACACACGAATCGTTCACTCAATGGATTTTGCAAATATAATTTATATTTAACAAAGAAACCTACGAGGTCATACCTGAAATCATATTTGTTAACAAAGCGATAAACCCCGGTAGAACAGCGGTTTGGCTTTCGTGGTAGTTAAGCACATCAAGTATCTGTTAAAATTATGTATATTTAAAAAAATATCATATTTATAAGCACTTACGTGTACTAGTATTACAAACAAACTACATTTAATTTAACATTTATTGTTATTTTTTCTATACTATTTCTACATTGTATAATAATACAAAGTAGAAATATATATGTATGTATCTAAAACTGACATCGAATTTATAATCTTCAGACTTTAGGTAAACTTGATGTCATCGCAAAAGAAATAGGAAAACGAACACCATTCGTATAACAATGTCCATTACGTTTTGAGACAAAGCTTTTATAATGAATGTAACTCAAAGTGAAATAGTTTACTTTAGATAAATAGTATTTGATAAGGCATTTTATTGCTTTAATATATGTTTTATTTCTCGCGATAAAATGTTCTTAAATAACTTATTTAAATATAAAATAGTTCGTTAAAATACTGAAAATTTTATTATAAAGTTTATGATAACTATCTTACACTGCTACTAGAAATGTCATATTATAGATATTGATTATATAATATGATAACTATATTATGTTATACATACTTAGAGATAGTGGTTGATATTCTTTTACAATAGTGGAGCGCCTGGGGGTTTTCACCTCGGATTAGAGTTATAGTGAATGAATTAAAACGATCGATGTGGGATATTGTTTCTTAAACTATAAATTGCAATGTTTACCCAAAATTTTTTTGTGCACTCCATTTTTTCATTGTTTAAACAAATTATTATAAAAAATTAATGTTTGACCATATATTTTCACTTTAAACAGTTTTTTTTTATTTATATGTTAAATGTTACCTGAGTAGACATATAGTAACATTTTTCAAAGATACCTGTGTATAAATATAGCAGTAGGGATCTCGAAAAGGTAGAAAAACGTGGAGGGGAGAGCGGAGCGACAGCTGCTATGTACAATGGAATTTCTCGGCTAGTTCAGTTTCAGTGAAAATTTGGTTTTTTAGTGAAAAATTTTTCTTTGTTTTTGTACTGGAAGGTAATTAAATAATTAATAAATCGAAAATTAAAGATCAGCTTCAATAAAAAAAAATATATGATAATAATTAGGGCCAGGAAGTTGGCATTTTTTTATTATACAAATTTGAGGTTAAACATATGAATGCTCATTTGAAAGACTGCGAGTTTCCTGGCCCTAATAATAATGAATCAAATGCAATTAATTAATTACTAATTGTTTTTTATTAGATTTCGAACAATCGATCAAACCAACGGCTAACAGCATGGCTGATGAAAATAGCTGCATAATATGTATACATCTGGGTTCACCTTCCAAAACAAATTCAAGTTTAGGTCAAATAATAAAAATTAGTAGAGGAATAACTTCTTTACAAGCTGCTTCAACTGAACGACAAGATGGATTGTTACCTCATCTACAAACTGAATTTGTTTATACTCATTCAAGTTGTCAACAAAAATATATTAATAAAAAGTATATTGGAATGTATAAAAATAAGGTCCGTGAAAATCTCTCATTATCGCCTCCGAAAAAAAAACTTCGAAGTAACATGAATTTCAATAACTTCAATTGGGAAAAACACTGTTTTCTTTGCGGACAAGAAGCTGATAAAACAAAAGAAGCAAAATTAAATAAAGCTCGGCGTAGGCAGATTTCATACATCAACACTCCAACTTTAAATGAATCCATCATGAATTTTATAGCCGTCCAGAAAACTGATTATTATCGAGATATCCATAAAAGGATTTCTGGTATAACCGACTTACAGACACTTGCAGCAAAATATCATTCGGATTGTTATAATTTGCTGAAAAATTCAGTTAAGATATTTTCATCGAAATGTTTAGAAAAATCATTACCAAATTGTAAAGAACATATTCTTTTTTTACATGCCTTTACGGGTTGTGACACAACTTCTGCGTTTTTCAATAAAGGAAAAATTAAGTTTGCTAAAAATTTTGAGAAACCGATTCATTTACACGACTCAGTAAAAGTATTTGAAAATATCAATGAAGACACCAATAATATATTGCAAGCAGGTGTAGCATGTATTTTGAGTTTATATGACGTGCCGTCTAAAACTCATGATTTAAATACATTAAGGTTCAATTCTTTCATAAAAGCAACAGCCAAAAATACGAGTGTTCTTTTGTCATCACTGCCTCCAACAACTGTACCTACAAAACTTACCTAAACCTACTGAGTGTACCTACAAATTCAGATATGGCTAGGAAATGACGTAGTTATTGAAAATTGGGGATGGAAGTATTCCAATAACATGTACATCCCAATAATAATGAATCAATTACCTGCTCCGGATAATTTATTGCAAATGTTATTTTATGATTGCAAAAAGGGATGTGGAGCTGCGTGTGGATGCAAAAAAAATGGTTTATACTGCAGTGTAGCATGTTTACAGTGCAGCTGAAATAGTTGTTTCAATACTTCACCTATTATACAGATAGATGAAGTAGAAGAAAATATTTGATGGAGACAACAATGTAATATATTTAAATAAACAGATTTTGTACTAATATTTTTTTTTCTTTTCATTGGTCGTAATTAATTACCTTATTTTTTTAATGTACATAATAGAGTTATTTATAATTAAACTGGCCTAGAAATTCCATTGTACATAGCAGCTGTCGCTCCGCTCTCCCCTCCACGTTTTTCTATCTTTTCAAGATCCCTACTGCTATATTTATACACAGGTATTTTTGAAAAATGTTACTATATGTCTACTCAGGTAACATTTAACATATAGATAAAAAAAAATACTGTTTAAAGTGAAAATATATGGTCAAACATTATTTTTTTATAATAATTTGTTTAAACATTAAAAAAATGAAGTGCACAAAAAAATTTTGGGTAAACATTGCAATTTATAGTTTAAAAAACAATATCCCACATCGATCATATTAATTTATTCACTATAACTCTAATCCGAGGTTTTACGGTTTTGAATGCTCCAAGCACTCCACTAGAGCTTCTAGTCTTAAATTTATTATTTAATAAAACTCAAAAGAAAATATGTGACAAATTCTTCTCGTATCTAGTACTTATATTAGTCTGATTTTAATGCTTATTAAATCCGTTGTAAAGAACTATAATAGTATATAGGAACATTTTATTTTTATTTTCACAATACCTAAAAAAGTCTCAGAGTAATTAATTATATTTTTTACAATAATTTATACTATATTTAAGGCTAATTAAAGAAAACTCAACAATACACCCTATCATCAACATCGGAAAATATCTCTTTCGATATATTCTAAAGGAATCTAAACGAAATGATAAATAGTATTCTATAATATAGTGACAGGGTAAGAAGATATTCACAGGAGCACAATATTTAAAGATTGGCTGTGTAGAGACTTGACGGTTGATTTCTCGATATAATATAATCCATTATATTCAACTTTATTTCTGTTCATATTTGTATATTTTATAGACATATTCGTAAAACGATATAAAATTTATTATTTAGAGATTTTTCCATTTATTTAATTTTCATCTTACAAGATGTTATTATTATCAGAGGACTAGAAATAGATGATATGAAAACAATGTATATAATTAAATAGTCTACAACGTCAACAAAATTACGATGTCTTTTACAAACTGAATTACAAACAAATTACATTATAGTGCTAAAGTCAATATTAAAATTTTTGCAAGGTAAGTGTTAGAAAACCTCAAGGTCAATATAAAGAAGTCACTGATAATGAACATTTATTAGACGTCATAGTTGATTAATACTGATATTTTAATAAAGGCTTTCAATCAATAGTACTTTGAAAGAATATTTTATTTATTTATTTATATTCTTTATTGCACACCATACATATCATAAAAATAAGTAAAAAAGATATAACAATAAAATAAATAGAAAACGATGGAGATACAAAAGGCGGTCTTATCGCCTATAGACGATTTTTTCCAGACAACCAATATTAATGTTGGCGTAAATGTACAAAAATAAATAAACCTACTTAAAAATAACTACACACGAATACATAGACATGTTACATAAATAAAATTATTAACAATATATATTAAGGTATAAACTACTACAATATCTATAATACACATACACGATAATTGCCGTCCTAGATATCCTTGGATAGAAAGTAGTCTTTAACAGATTTTTTAAAAACTAATAGTAATTTCTATTTCCGAATATTGAGTGGAAGGTCATTCCACAATTTAATGGAATGAACCGTAAAAGACTGTTTATGGAATTTGGTGCTATGTACAGGCATTCTGATAAGTAAAGACTGTGATGATCGTACTTCAGCTGGCGCTCCTAAAAACTTAAGGTTTTCCTTTTAGTATGTAGGAGTTTTTGGGTGAAATAGTACACAGTACCGGAGAGAAAGAACATGTGAATCCCGGTGATAGCGTATAGGGAGCCACTTGATTTTTTGTCGAAATTCGCAAATGTGGTCATATTTCCGTAGACCAGATATAAATCGTATAGCATTATTTTGGTGCCGCTTTTGGACGCTGTCTGCCCCAATAGCATTCGAGGAAATAGACAGCACATTCTTCTTAACATCACATTCAGTGAAAGGACAGAATGTAAACGGCGTAAAATCAGGAGTTGGAAGAGATGAAAGGGACTCAAGTGTGCAATCTTTATCATAGTTGTTTGTTAATGGCTTCTGAAGACGAAAAATGTTTGTTAAGAAGGTCAATATCAATATTGATAGAAGATGTATGGGGTGATTTACCAACTCCTAGCAATTCAAGAAATTTCCAAGTTCTTGCAGTGTTGCCGTTTTCGATAAACTTGTGGATGTGGCGTCACAGTGCATCTCTACAGTATGTATTGCATTGATTTCGGGCTCGGTTGTAATTAGCACGATTGGTATCAGTATCGCTCAATTTAAATTTATGTTTAGCTGCGTTTTTTTTTGCATCAGCTTCTTTAGCTCATCTGATAACCACGGCATGTTTATTATAAAGCTGAGTTAATAAATTATTAAATGTTTCAACTTTGGTATCGATACAGTTATATTTTGTAATAACGAACCAGTCAAGCTCTCGGGTATCCTTGGAAAGACTATTTACATCAACTCCACCAAAATTACGCCGCAAAAGTACATTGGATTAAAGTTTTGGGGGACGGGCCTTATAAAAGAGATATATTAAGTCGTGGTAGGAAAAGGCACCAGCTGTACACTGATCATGTTTTGAGACAAAATCTAGAGAAGATACAATAATCAGATCAAGGAGAGAGGGGGATCAAGAAGAGAATATGTGTTTCATATAACCAATTTCTGTTTTTTTTTAATTAATAAATATTTCGAAGAGGTATTTAGAATAAAGTAAATTTAAACAGATTTTATTTCTGTGTGTTTTACGCGCAGCTCTCACACAAATGTTCATGACCCTTTGACGTTTAGCCGTTTTATGACATGAAATATTTATTAATATTATGAAAATGATAACTCTTTTATTGCTTATTTTTAGTTTTGTATGTGGGTTAGTTTTGCTGGCTTTAATAGTATTAGGAGGTAGGACGGCAAGTATCAAAATCTCTCTTCAAAAGGGGTCCTGAAGCTCCTCTGCGAATTTCTCAATATGCTGTGAAGGTTTAAAGTTAGTTTAGTAATTTCTATATAAGATGTCATATTTAAAAAAAAATACGCATGGGTTCGTACAAATTTGATAAATCAATGGTTCGGTCTTACCGCCGTAAGGAGAGAAAGTCTATAAGATTATTGTTACTTTGTCGACAATTTCTACCGAATAAAATACGTAACAGCGTCAAGAAGTGGATGATAAAAATTACATAGTATTTCATTATTCAATATTACTTTTTCGTTAGGCAATCCATGCCGCCTTATAGTACACAAGAGTATTAGCAATAATTTATAGATATTCCGTAAGTACCATTTCTTTTGTTATAAATTTATTTCAAACATTTCAGCTAAGTAACACATGGTGGATAAGTGTTATAAAGATTGTATGTACTGTAAAATACGATTCCATTTTATTGTATTGATGGCAAATGTTGGTTTTTAATTAGTTGGTCGTGTTGTGGATCGTGAACTTATAGAATATTACTTTTACCACTTCTTATTCTTAGTTTTATGTTTATATACTTAATGTTTAACTATCTTTAACATTGCATGACCTTATATATTATTTTTTTCATGTACATTTTAGACAAATTTGTAGAAGTTAACTTTTTTTTGAAGAGAGTAATGAAATAGATAAAGATTTAATAATTGTTTTGAAACTTCATTACGAATTTTAATTGTATGATCTCATTTTTACTCAACTAAGATTATATTTTGTATTACTATAATATATACAGACATGTCAGAATACTGACTGGTGTAATTCCATGTATCAATATCCCATATCACACGTGAGTGAGCGAAATGAGATTTGTTTATTTATGTATTTGCGTAAAAACATCAGAAACAATAATTATTGTATTATATTTCAAATATATGTCATACACCTTTATTTTAACTTTATTTATTTCATTAAAGTTAAGATTTTTTAAACTTATTTTATATTAAAAAATATTCAAGTGTTATAAAAGTAATTTAAGCAAGATTATAGTAAAAGCTACTATCATATTGTATAATTAGAGTCTATTTTCCATATTCAACGGTCAGATTGCATTCATATTTTACTTCAGATATAAGCCCTGAATATGTATTTTATATATTTCATTTTATAAAAGCGGCGGTGGTTTAATGGATCGAGAAAAAACGTCCACCATCCGACCCTGTTTATGTTCAATATTAAATTGATGGTCGCCGCAGGTCAACCTCTGATTAGGAGCGGATTTAACGTTTATCAATATAGTATGAAATTTGGAGCATATTTTGATACATATAAAATAACTTTCATTTAGACTAAATACAATGTCAATCTATACTAATATTATTCAGTTTTTTTTTTGTATTTGTGTATGTTTGAATTGGACTGATTATAAAACTATTTTATCATATGAATACTTCATGATCACTGATCAATACAGGTTATAATTTTATTTCTTAAAAAATCTTAGATATGTGCAAGACATAAATTAACACAAGGTCTAAACAGTTGTCCCAAAAATTTCCTTTCTCCGCGTGCGCTGCTTAAATGGTTAAAGATAAGACGAAATGTATGTAATAATAGTAGGAAAACTTAGGTAGGTAGACTTAGAAAGTTATACAAAGTTTACAAGGGGGTGTATGGATAGATATATATCTATAACAACTAAGCTTTAAAACGCTTTTTTATATTAAATATTTTTAATTAAAATATTAAATAACCACTACATACTTTAATTGCTTTTTTGATGTGATAACATACTTGCTTATAAATTGAGTTTTTCATGGCTGCGATAATTTCAGGAAGTAATACTTCAGGTATCATTTAATTATAAACATTTTATTTTTACCCATTTTTATTACAATACAAATGAGGTTCGTTTACAAATAAATAAAATATAACCTAGAATAACACATAGATTACTTTTTTACAGCCGGAAAATATCTTATCTCAAAGAAAGACCTAATAAGTCCTTATTTGAAAAACAAATGCCGCCATCTACTAGGCTTGCCACAAAAATCAAGATATTGGCCATTTTACCGACTTTCCTTCTTTAATAATAAAAAAATATATAACTACTGGTTATGAATATATACATGTTTAACATATACTCGTATATGTCTTAATACGTTTGAACAAAAATGTGATTGCGGACAATATTCTTAAAAAACTGCTTATAGAAAGGTTTTTGAAGTACCATAGAACGGTCTTTCTATAGTCATTTGGCGTTTTCTGAAAAAAAGATACATAAAACAATAGTATGATGTGAATTAAGTTTAAGTATATATGCCGAAGAAAGCAGTTGAAAATCGTGTGTTCCTTATTAATTGAAATTTAGGTTTCAAGTATTGTAGAACATTTAGGATAAAAGCCAGCTATCCGATTGAGGGATATATAACGTTATATACGTCTCTCAATATAAATATTTATAAGACGATACAATTTGGCTAAATTGGCTTAAGTACCAAAGTAACACACATCAGCATAGTCCGATTAGAGACTGCACTAACAGAATTCGTGTTGATAAAGTGAACGTAACGAATACATTACTTTACAGAATAACTTTACAGGATAACTTGTGTAAATATTCCAGTCGAGTGTACAATTGTTAATATTCTGAAATGGAGAATTGCTGTTATATTTTTTTTTTTTTTTTTTAATCCTATAACTATTGCTTGGATTTTTTAGATTGTCATGAATTCTAAATTTCTAATACCAGTTAACGAAGTATAGGAACTTGATACTTAACAAATGAAACAGTGTATGTTGTCATATAATTTTTTAATAAATATTATTTTCTAAATATATTGTTCTTACAAGAGCGAATATCAATATTTTTTTTTATGTCAGAATAGGGCAAATTAAAGTTGCTTTCAATGCATATTTGCGCTAACTTGACTGACGAACTAACTATTATTTTTTACATTTTACTTGGAAGACTCAGAATCTGAACAAATTTAATATTAGTTTATGCCACAGTTTATTACAGAATCGAAAATCAGAGCATGTATTCTGTACAGAATCTTTGATTGCAATTAGTTATTGTGTCTAGAATAATAAACCGTTTACATTGGAACTGATACTCACTCTGCTGTCAAAACCCTTTAACAAATAAAATTTAAAAAAAACACTTAGGCAATAATTTTTTTTCATCCCGAACATGGTTATTTATATCATCATACTCAGCGACCCTTTTAGGATCTTAAATTAAAAAAGGGAAAAAGGTTCGTGATTGAAATTCTGTTCAAATTGTGTAAGCTTAACTTTCGGATTGAGTGGATAACATGGTTACTTCATTTTTTTCTATATATATATTTGTAATATTATTGATATAATTCGTCATACATTTAATATATATTAAAACTAGCTTATTCTCTCTCGCTTCGCTGGGTACACTATTAATTTGGATGTGAACTTAGGTTGCTACGGAAACCTTTGTCATATTATCCATTGTCATCATAACCGTTACTCTGGTAACCGTTGCTATAGTAACTCTTACCACAGCGGTGAGTGGATAGCTCCCACATGTTTAAAACTTGGCGAAATGCGAAAAGTAGAATTCTTATTTTATTTCGAAATTCTTATCCATTGGGATAAGAATTTCGTAAAACCCGTTCTTAGTGGACGTCTACGTCACAAAAGAAGTAACTATGTTAAAATTTTAAGTAAATCGGACATATAGTTTTGGAGCTTTCGTGATGAGTCAGTGATTGGTAAATCGCTAATATTATGTATAGATAAAAATAATTTATCATTTATATAAAGTAAAAGTATATTTTTATTTTACCATAGCGTAAATATCTACAGACTGGTAGGTTGGAAGGTTGCTAAGCTATATAAATAAAAAAATATTTGTTAAAATGCAACATAATTGATTTCATTTTGATTCATTTCCAGATATTAATATATTTTTGCAAATTTTCGAGGGTTTATTTTTTAGGTATAATTTCTAATTATTTCTAATTCAACCTACATTATGACTTATGTTTTTTTCTAAATATGTGTGTGTTTGTACAACTCATAGTGAGTTAGTATTTCGATATTACTCTATAAGTACTTTGTATATAATTTTCAATCATTGACCAATTAATAAAAGAAGACTACCATTATCGACACATATATGAATAAAGTAGTCTCTGTCTAGTTTTTTAAATATATTCCTCTTAAACCTATAGTGGTTATTTGTTCATTATCAAACACACATAATTAAAAAAAAGCTGATGCTCCAACACTTTATCTATCTATAAATACATTGGCCACTACTGTTCAAATACACTGTTTATTACACTGTGAAATTGTACAATATTAAATATCACCGTAATTAATTTTCTATCTAATAAAATACTTTAACATTTTGTTATATACCCACTATATTTAAATACCTACCTAACGCCACACCACATAGTAGGATACTCGAGAAAAAAAAATATAACCCATTTTGTCGGTATGGCTACTATCTACGAGTATGTTCGTATCGAGTTATAGCTATTTAGTAATAAAAGTCTCTGAGCAAACATGCAGATCGACGCAAGGACAGCCATGACGAAACTGTAAGGGTTCCTAACGGAATACGAAATCCTAATAAGTGGAAAGAAATTTCAGATAGTTACGAGTTTAAATAATATAATCAAATATGTTGTGATCCATCTGACCACAATATAAGGAAATTGATTTAATAAACAAATATTATTATATATTTACTGTATGCTTTTTTTTCTAAAAGCTATGATGTGCTGTGTAGTTACAATCTATCAAAATAAAGCAGTAACTTATGTAATGAAAGCTCGTGTTTTTAAATGCATAATAATTATATTATGAACGACAAACCTAATAAATAAAATAGTTGTAAAGTAATCGGATGAAGCATTCCAGCCAGTTTAAGTTTACATTTACTTCTCTTTGCTGATACAGATTCTTCAAACTTTGGTTTTTTATGTTATATGTCCACTTCTTCTAAAACTTTCAAACACAGCAAATGAACCACTGAAGTATTGTTCTAAGTTTTATGACGTAGTTGGATTTTATAAGTTTGGTTTTAATCTGATAACGCAAACAATATGTGAATTTAAAAATATTTGCAAACAGGATTTGCGTTCAATAAATGAAGAGACGAATAAGAATTCGATCATAAATTTCTCATACATAACACAATGCATCAAATTTCTTCAGTCCTTACTCTAAAATATATTTAAACAATGTAGTAATGATTATTGAGTTTCGTTTTCAAAATGTGTAACTCACTGACTTTAATTCCTCGTAAGATAACACGGATCGGAAAATTTATATTCCGCGTAGGCAACATTTATTTACCATGATGTTCACCATTAATATTAAAGCAATGTAATTTTTATGAACAGCTGATACTAACGGACCATTAACTTGATTGACGCTAAATTCTTTTTATTCAACTGAAGGATAGTTCGTTAATGACGGATACTACATCCGTAGAAAAATGACCGTGGTTCAATGTCATGATATCTCCGTGTCTCATATTTTAGATAAGGTTTAATCAGCAGATCATAACGATTTGTTTAGAATTTTATATGTAAAACAATTAAATAACTTAAATAAGACCATAATAAAATCGGTATCTAAATAAAGTACAATTACAATCGAATTGTATTGCTGAGCACCTACTCTCTACGAACTTAAACCACATTTTAAAAGCCTCTGTATGAAAAGCATTAAATTAAAGTGCTACAGAAATTAAGGAACAAATAAATAAAATAAAAAGTGGTTAGTTTTACACCATTAAATATAATGTTTTTTATACATAATTAAACAAAAAATCATTAACACAAGCAGGACTCGAACCTTGATGCAACCTGCGTGCTATATATTGGATATTCCATAATTATTTCTTAGTAAGTGTTATTTACAGCAACTGTCCTATTTCTTATTCCTTTCTTAAAACACACTTAACGATAGATATCTTTTTGATAAATTATATTCTTTTTACCGACTACTAGTACCAAATAAATTAAATATTATGTAATTATAATTTCAGCGACAAGTGCAGTCTCGCCTCAAGCGACGTCTATTGTTACGTTTAACGAAATTGCATTTTTAATTATTTTTAACAAGGAAGTAATGGCTTCGTAAATTATTATGTAAAATAATTTACGAAGCCATTACTGGAAGTTTTTTAATAAAGACTACTGGTATTGTCAAAGAACTTTGAAATATCATTATATTAGAATATATAATATATATTTGATTCTGCTTTGAATAATCTATCCTTTTGTGTTGATTATTTTTTTAATATTACATGTCCTTTTTTACAACCACAAAATACTAAGTTTTTTATTAGAAACTCAAATTTATTCGTACATCTATTTCAATGGTTTTAATAGAAAATATAGACAACAAATATGAAACTAAATCACAATAAAATTCATCATCTATTGTATTGTAGGTTTCAATGTGTCCTAACAATGTTTAGGTAATTACCTCGGCATTTTACAAAATGGTCCACTTACTTATCAGATGACGATATTGTATAGACTGTTTTAGATCTGTCATTTTACATATTAATGAAATATCAAGGACTGACAAAGCAATCAAAATAGATCTCAAGAAAAGGAGTCAAGACCTAAGCCAAAAAAAGCCATTCAAGTGTGAAAAAAATATAACACTGCGTTATATCATATTTTACTTTTTAGAACGGAATGAGCCAGGCCATTATTTATTCTATAACTATTTTCCTTAATATGTATTGTTAAAAAATCTTTGAAACCAATAAATGAATGCCGCTTTAGCAATAATACCTGATACAATACTAGTGCAATGGAACAGGCAAAGAGCTAAAAGGAACGGGATATTTTTAGACTATGTTGCTAATAGTATCAAAAATGTATTGGTTCTAAAGTAGTTAGACCTGAAATGTTAATTAAATTAGCTTCAAGTTGCTGGTTTTAGAGATCGAAACAAAGCTCCTCCTTACTTCCACCTAGAGGTTAGAGGTAGGTAGAGTAGATAAGACTGATAATTTGATAAGCTTGTATCGTATATTCATTCACAGAAAAACCTTGCGACAGATATTACACCGTATTAATTAATTATCTACATATACATATTCGCTAAACCTACAAAATTCATAGGAATGATATTTTGGAACTGCATCATTCGGTAGCAAGTAGCTAGGTAGTAGATGTACTTGATGGCGTCGTCATATGAGTTGCCTGATAGGGTAACAACAGTCTCGGGTCTGGCGTGGCTCCTTAAACTACTAGTACTCTGCCACTGGCTATCCTTGACTCCTAAGATAATTAATTATTTGATAAATTATTATTTGAATGTCTCCTTAATTATATAAAAGTAAGACCTGCCTTCATTTTCCTTGCTTTTCCTTTGACGACTTAGCCTCAATTCCTACATACCTATAAAAACGGTTTATGAATTTATTATAAGAAAAGAGCAGGCATCCATCTTTAAGCAGTAACAATCCTATAAATACTCATATAACAACTAAAACTGTAAGCATGCCCAAACCAGTTGTTTGATATTAAACTGCATTTTATTTCTAAGCCATTATATTAACATAGACATCCACTAATAAGGAACTAACTTAAAGGGTAACCAATACCTCTTGAATTATTTTACAGTATTTTTAAAAGTTTTTTGTTATTTGTATCTCTTTAATCTAAAGCAGATCTCTCATTCACGATCTGCAAATGTTGTTTAAGCTATAAACAAACCGTAATTAATGTCGATTGATAGCATTACTGGCTAAGTCACAACATTGATTAGGCGATGTGATGATTCATAGAGCAAATAAGATTACAGTTAACTTTACTTTTAAAATATTGAAGATGAATTAACTGGTTAACGAGTTACAATCACCACGAGTGATAAGTCGTTGTCTATTTCAATTGCATTTGTCAAATTAAATTTTTTTTACTTTTCCTTTAACGTAATACTGAGTTGATTAAATACAAAAATTACATAAATTACGTATTTAAAAGCAATAATTTTAAAATAATATGCTATTAAAAAGTTTATGCAGCAGATATTATATCAAAATCACACTTAAGGTGAGTGTGGTGAAATAGTATGTGATTTATAAATAATGAAGCATTTTTTAATTTATTTGTTTCTACTTCTAAGCCAATGAAATTTGTGGGACGAATACACAATGAACTGAACAAACTAATATGGGTGTTTGTAATTTTGTTTCATAATTGCGCTCATACTCTCACGTAGCGAATATAAAAGTCTCAGAAATAAAATACTTATATTGTATATAAAGTGACAGGTAAAATAATGTTGTAATTATAGATTTTTTTAAAGTAATTATTGAGTTGACACCTCGATGTGTATTATTCCAATCTATATGAAAGTAATAACTTATACATTAAATTATTTTATATATAATTTTCTCTGTTCACAAACCAGACAACATTTGAGTAATATCCTATCAAAAGGCTGTAATGTAAAAAGGCTGATCAAGGAATTTATTTCCAAAAATAACATTTAATGCAAATAGCATTTACTTGACACAACAATAGTTCAGCCTGTAATAAAAACATTTAAAATAATCTTTCAATAATTCATTTCTCAAACTAAATATATTAACCTCATGAATATCAATGAAAATTATATTTTACTGAAAGTCATACTTTGTTATTGCTGAAGCAGTAAATATAAATATAAATATTTTGATATCATTTTTCTCACATCGGAATCGTTAAGCGTAATGTGTAGTGCAATAGCCCAAGCTTTCTCTTTCTCATACAATATTGCTGCTACAGGAAATAGTGGTTGAATTTATAAAATGATAAATTTATTTAGTACATACACATCTTCACGCCATATCCCTTGCGGAATAGCCAGAGACAGCGGAGCGCCAAACGCTACAGTCCCTGCAAACTCGGCTACAGACATCAACCTCTTCCTACATGATCTTACATTCTGTTCTTTCTTCATTTCTTTCAAATATCAGAACCTTCGTCTTATCTGCATTCAGGTTTAGAGAATTATTTTCACATCCATCTTCCAAAACGCAGTCTGATGATGCAATGAAAACTGCACCATCTACACATAGCAGGCAATTGACCTTTAGGTCACCTACTGTCACTCCCTTTCACGCCTTGGAGCCTACTATCCAAATACAAATTGAACAACCAAGCTGACATAGCGCAACCTTGCTTTACACCTGATTGAATGTCAAACCAGGGCGACATGCCAGCTCGCCATCTCGCCATACTCGCACACAGGCTGAGTGATCTCTGTAAAGAGACTTTACAGCCTGTAGCAAGGGTCCGCTTACATTGTATCGGGGCAGTATCTCCCATAATTTCTTTTTCACAACCTTGTCAAACGCCTTTTCCAAATCTACAATTTATTTAGTGGGAAAAACATATACTTCTGTCTAGAACTACTAAATGCAATACATCTGAAAGATACATTCAAGAATTTAAAAAGCCACCGAATATCGATTTTTTATCAAAATATATTGTTATTTATATCATCATACTCAGCTACCGTTAGGATCTTAAATTAAAAAGGTTCGTGATTGAAATTCCGTAAAATTAACATGGATAACATAGTATCAAATTAATATACGAATATATATATTTATTGGTAATATTATTGATATTATTGAAAATGTTTCTTGCTGGTAAGGTGAAGAAATAAAATTTATTCTAGAAACAATTTTTTTTTGTACTCATTAATCCATCTTAGACTATTATACCTATTATCTACCTATCTCTATCTATCTATCTGGCTTAGATTATTTCTTTCTTTTAAATTTGTGATATGTACAGTAAAACGCCTTGCAGTCGTAATATTTTATTTGTTAATAAAAATAAATATACATATACCAGCTGTTGCCGGCGACTTCGTCTGCTGTTTCATAAAATGTATACATTAATTAAAATGTTCAATATAAATAAAATAATTACTATTAATCGAGATAAAACTATCCTATATATTAAGTTGGGCAAAACAATAGATATCTACAAAATGTCATCGAAGTCGATTCTGTGGTTTTATTTAACCTATTGATTAACGATTTAATGACCTGGGCATTTTATATACATATAGATAATTTTCAATTAATATATATTTTACCAATGTATTTATACAAAAGGGTAAGGTTCGTAATGTAATCGTGAAATACTGTCACAAACTCAATCCACTTAATATATCAAAAGTATTAAAAATATAGTACACTGTTTTTTTTCTGGTAAAATCAAACTATGTTCTTACGACTATAACCAGTCTAAATAAGGAACATCCGTATCAGATACAGCAAATACAGCTCTTGAATAATATTAAATATTTTCCTCAACTATAAAATAAACGTTAAGTGTTTCCGATCAATAAATCGGGAGACTATCAACAAGACATCGATCACAAACTACAATTATTATGTATTTTGTAAAATTATTCGCGTACTATAATGTCTATCATAAGATATCTATTTAGAATATGCAGTGAAAATAATTGTGGGTGTCGTTTCTGAAATGTGTATCTGAGGACATTATTTCCTGACAAAATTAAATAATACAGAAAATAAGTATTTCAGAGTAGAAAAAAAATATTTTCATGTTTACCTTAAATGTTAAAGCTAAGTACTTTTCATGAAAAGCTAATAGTAACAGACCATTAACTTGATAGACGAAAAATCCTTCTCATCCAAATGTTGGATACTCTATAAATGGCTGATATTATATTCGTAGCAAAAAGTACATACATGTCGTATTCTCAAATTTTAGTTATGGCGAAATCATCGAGGCATAAAGAAAACGTCAACGATTTGATTACAATTTCACAATTAAACATAAGATAACAATTTTAATTCGAACATAAAATTACAAGCATTTACAATGTTTTTTTTTAATTCTTCAAAGTTCACGTATTTTAAAAAGTTTACTAATATAAAAAAACAACTTTTTGATTCAAACAACGTCTCCATTTGAGTTGTAGTGTAGAGCAGGGGTGTGAGAAGTAAAAAAAATAAAAATCTTAGGTCTTACATTGATGACTACGAAGAATTAATTATTAATCCAGTATTATTTTTAATATATCTCATACTAAATGTGTCATAAGTAGATAAGTTACCTTTATAAAGAAAGAGAATAAATCATTAAAAGTTAAATTGCTGACAATAAATTCTTCGCGACTTTAGTATTACTTCCTGGAGCGACAGAAATTTAATCCCATACTCTCATATAATACTTGTCGAAGAACTAAATAGATATTGTTTTTAATGGGTAGTAGCAATGATTTTTCATTTATTTTAAGAGATTTATTTTCGATTTAAGAGAATATTTTGTGCTAAATGTAAGCTTTTAATATATAGGTCGTTTCTATTCATTGTGTAACTTCTGTGTATATACAACGCTTAATATGGATAACTTCTTGTAATTAATATATTCATCTATTTTCACCAAATAATTTACGTAAGTATATTAAAAAGCAGCTTTATTATTTAACAAGTGCAGCCGCACTTCAGACGACATCTATTGTTACGTTTAACGACATTGAAGTTTTAATTCTTTTTACAAAATGAAGGTTTTAAACAGAGAAGTAATGGTGGTGGAATTATTGAAATAACTGTAGGTTCAATAACCTTTAATAATATTACAAATATTTATGACATTATAAGAACTTAACCGAAATTATTATGATTTAAAAATTACCATTTTTTTTTTCTGCTGTGAGACAAAGAACTTTTAATAATATGATTTGAGCAAAATCTTTAACATTATAATAAAAAATTTAATAAAAATATAATAAATACTATTAAAAGCCCAAAAAACAATTTATTGATAATCTGCCACATCTGCTACATCTACCGATCTTCTGGCTCAAATCCTAAGCCATTTACTTGTATCATCAGTTAAAAAAAAAAGAAGTAAAATAAAACGATTATATAAACGATAAATTATTCTTTTGAGAATAATTAATACGTACATTGCTTACGTTGCATTTATGTAAGGTACGTGGACAAATTCGATTAATTCATAAAATATTTGAAATTAGAGGACAGTGCCATCTATTGAATACTAACACAACCTAAAAATAAGATTGAGGTAAATTGTGGAACTCTCACCGCCATCTATTGAAAACTTATAAAACTTAGAAGTGAAATAAGGCCTTTTGTATAAAATACACTCAAATTCGCAATAAAATAATTGGAAATTAATAGTCGAGATAAAAATTCATATCTTAAAGTTGGACCAAACACTATATAATAGAATTGAATTGAAATTGGTTCAGTGGTTTCGCAGATTAGCGCAAAAGAAAATAGTGACACAGGATTTAAATAGATAAAGATATCTAGTACATTATTTTTTATTATAAAATAATGCTTTGGATTCATCGAAATATCATACTGTTTTATTATTTAGATTCAGTGTCATTCTTATCTCATAAATTATATAAACTGATAGCAAACTGCTGGATATTATTTCAAATTAGCTGTCATTCGTTTCAGATTTTGGGTAGACCTCGAAGAATTCGGTCTGCCCATTCATTTGTACCCGACTTCCGAATTTTGGAAAAATTTCTTCACAGGAGGTCTTCTTATGACCCCCTGAGTCCGAAATGATCATTGGTCAAAATGTTTATATATATATATATATATATATATATATATATATATATATATATATATATGCGTGAGTGCGTCCAGATTCGATTTTTGTCAGCACGATAGCGGCCGCAGTTTCGCTCGGATCGCTGTCAATTTTTGCACAAAAATCAACCATCCAAAAATGAAGGTCAAGTTCGTTAACCAGAGAAATCACGCCTCAGGGGGCGCTAGGGCCTCACTTTTTCTGATTTCAGTTTTTCGACCATAACTTTTTCCCTATACAAAGTAGATCAATCGCGTTCATATTATATGATGTCTTTGATGAATACCTATAACTAATGTAAATAAACCGAAAACTTAACTTCAATAACTTAGGGGTGGGGGTAAAAAAACCGAAAATTTTTGAAAAAAAATTCATAACTTTTTTCTGGTAAACGTTCTTACATCACAATTATTTTTAATAAAAAGGTTATTTTTTGCTCTAAATTTAGGTATCAAAAGTTTTTCTGCAAAAGGTACCGTTTTTGAGAAAAAAAAATAAAAACCACTTTTAGCTTGAAAATTTAAGGTAGGTAAAACCACGGCAACTTTTTTCTGGAAAACATTCCCTAGCCGCAAATATTTTTAATAGAAAGTTTATTTATTACTCTAAATTTAAGTATCAAAAGTATTTCCAAAAAAGATACCTTTTCCGAGAAAAAAAATAAAAACCGCTTTTTGCTTGAAAATTTTTGATGTAAACAACGGCATCATGTGTTATTCGTAGGTAGTGAGTTATATTTTAAACGAGTTACACACGAGGTCTACCCACGCGTGTCCCCCTGCGGGCACGGATTTTTTTATTTGGTTGTTTTAGTTGTCGTATTGATATATTTAGATTGTATTAAAATGTTGTCAATGAATTATGCTTATTTGTTTCAAAAGACATTCAGTTCTTTTTCAGTTTAATTATTTAATTACTAAATTAGTTATTTTCATTTGTAATAATTAAGAATTTATCGACATTTAGTTTGACATTCTGCGTGTGGTAGGATCACTATTCGCGTAATTATTGTGCAGAATTCAACGTCACGACCATTCTATCGGAAGAACTTCCTATATTTCTTTTTTAATTAGCCTTTGTGGAGTGTGGTTGAAATTAGTGTTCTTAATAACGCTTATAAGGTGTTGATCCTTTTAATTACACATGCAGGGTTGATTTAATATTATGGATTAACCATAATTCGTATTGCCGGCATTTCTCGGTCAGTTCAAAAGTTAATTTGAGAGACATATGGTAAGTTATTTCAATTTTCACTATAAATTAGGTGTTCTATAGTTTTCAAGACTTTCTTCAATGTTTTACCTTGCATAATTTAAGTATTTTCCCTGTTTCGACAATTGGAGTCGATAATTGTGAGACCTTTTTCCTCCATAAGGTAAATTTTTAATATTATTTGAATTTATTACTATCAGCGTGATAGTGTTATTTTGTAGCTTAACATATGTATTGTCAATTCCAGGTTTATTTATATCTATAATAAATCTTTATCACGTGATACGTGTAACTTCTTCTTCCTTCATCTTTATTTGCTTCTGAACTGTTGCTGTAACTGTACCTGCATGTGTGGTCTGCTTTTGAATGCCTGCTCCTTGTTAAATAAGTTATCTGGTGATGTATTACTTTATATATAGTTATTTTAAACTATAATTAATATTCGAAGAATAAATATTTGATTGTAGTCTTCTTGTATTGACAAACAAAGGGGTTGTGTATTCACTTCACTTGTCCATTTTCAATGGCGACTAGGAATTTCATTTAAAAGATTATAATATTAAGGATCTTACACCATATTAATCATTGAGTTTTTTTTTACCTCAAGTGACTCACCGCTGAGTCTAGCGGGAATATTATCTATTATATTAATTTAAATTTAAGTTTAAATAAATTGTCTTAAATATTAAATTGGATATTTGATTTAAAGCGACCCACCAACACTAAATTGGTAAGGTATCAATCTCATGAAAATCAATCAAAATTTGACGAATAAGCATCATCATACATTTTAATGAATAGTTAAATGAGTAATAAATTAATAAATATAAATATACTTATTTTTAACATGTAGTATGTTCGAACTTTTCAGACTGACACATAAAGTCGTGTTTAAAAGACCCTAATTTAATAAGGAATTAAAAACACTTCGTCATTTGAAAATTAATTGCTCATTGACACACATCGTAATTATATTATCTTACTCGGCAACCTTTTTAGGATCTTAAAATAAACAGGGATAAAACAAGTCCGTGTTTCAATCACGAACTTATTCCATCCAATCCAATTGTGTAAAGTAACTTTCTTTATATATATGTATATATATACATATTGATATATATTCTTTTCTTTAAATTATGGATATTTTTTTTATATAAGTCGTCATTAACTTCTATATAAAAAACGTTTAAATTTTTTTTAACAATTGTTTTATGTGGTAATTAATCATATTAATGAATGATAACTGAGCTTATTTTTTTTCGAGACTAATTCGTTGCCCATATATTTCGGTAACATTTCTACGTAACATATATTATATATATTTAATGAACTGTAAGAGCACTGCAGAAGTAAGCAATTATACTTTAATTGGTATTATTTCAATGTACTAAACATTGCATAAAGATAATAAGAAGAAACTATATTTTTTTTTATCAGTCTAAATAGAGAACATTCTTCAGCCACAACGAATATAGCCACAATTAAAGTTCATTTACAAACAAACTTCTTGAGGTTTAATTAAAACCTCTCTTTGATTGTATTTTTAAACTTTTAATTATTAGTTTATTATTTTTTTAACACACTAAGTTTTTATGTTTTTATATTCCTATTTCAGCACATATAAAATAATATAAAAACTTGTAGACTTTGTTTTTGCAAGGGTTGAGATTTAATTAAAAATTGTGATTAATATAAATATATAAGCGCTGTGTGTTTGTTTATTTATTTATTTATTTACCATCACGCCATAGCCCTTGCGGGGTAGCCAGAGACGACGGAGCGCCAAACGCTACGGTCCCTGCATACCTCTTTCGCCTCGGCCACAGACATCAACCTCTTCATACATGCCCTCCGGGGGGTCCTCATGCTTTTTACGTGACCTTCCTCCAGTATCATAGATACCGTGTTTTCGAAGGTCACTCGAGGTCTCGCCCTTTCTCTCTTACCACTCACTTTTCCTGTATAAATCTTTTTTACCATTCTTTCATCACTCATTCGTTCGACGTGCCCAAACCAACTGAGCACGTTCTTCTTCATTCTCACTGTAACATCTTCACTAGTACCTGCCATTCTGTGGATCTCTTCATTGCGGATTCGGTCAGCTAAACTGACTCCGCAAATTCGGCGAAGAGATCGCATTTCCACAGCATTCATCTTTCTTACATTCTTCTTCTGTGTTACCCACGTTTGGCTGCCGTATAACAGCGTCGGTAGCAAAACTGCATTGTGTACAGCTAAACGTGCAGCTATGCTGACGTTTCGCCGTCTCAACAATACAGCCAGGGCACCGTTGACTCTGTTACCGGCAGCAATATGCCTTTCCACATCCATTTCGTATCTTCCGTCTCTGCTAAACATACTTCCCAAATATACCACTTCCTTCACTTGTTCTATTGTCTTACCAGTCACGTTGATCTTACATTCTGTTCTTTCTTCATTTCTTTCAAATATCAGAACCTTCGTCTTATCTGCATTCAGGTTTAGACCATTATTTTCACACCCATCTTTCAGAGTGGTGACCAATGCCTGCAGATCGCATTCTGATGATGCAATGAGCACTGCATCATCTGCGTATAACAAGCAATTGACTTTAAGGTCACCTACTTTCACTCCTGTGTCACTGTCTTTCACGCCTTGGAGACGACTACAAGTTGAACAACCAAGCTGACATAGTGCAGTTGTCAAAAGGTATATCAAAGTCTTAAAAGATATATCTTAGTACATCAAAGTCTTAAAAGGTATATCTTAGTCTTTCATAATTAGTAGTTCATATCAAAGAGAAAGATACCATACAAACATATATATTTTTAAATCTTTGTATATTTTATGATTTTAATATATGTTCATTTTAACGCAAAAATATTGCATTTCACCAACCCCATACAATAAAAACTCCTAACTTAATAGTTAGGAATATATAATTATGAAAAAATTGGTATCATTGGTACTAATTACTTTGACAAGGTGCTTTATTACACTACAATTGTAAAATACTGAGTATCACTGCTTTTGCTTGGGTTTTGATTCTGAATCTGCTTTTGAAAGTTTTACGAGGTCAAATCTATACATTAAATGTTTATTTATATTATTTAAACATGTTATTTCTCTATCAATATACTCGTAGTCTCATCACCATGATCTTGGAGTCTTGGAATGTCACACCTGTCTTCTTGGTAGGTAGGTAGTGCATAGCCGCAGTTATTTGACTGCAACTCGTATTGGGCTGACACTCACATAAGATCGACATGTAGTAATAAAATTCACTTAGTTATGTTCAGTCCGTTAGTGGGACAATCTGTAAACCGAATATCCTTGTCGCGCCAAACATGAAAGCCATCCACCAAAACAGTATACCCGAGGAGGGTACCAGCTTTGATGAAGCCGGAGAACCCCTTCACGTTCAGAATCGGGGGTAAGATTCTCGGAATTTGTTCAGGCGTTGTATCTGGGGCTGTTAAAGTATCGCGTTTCGTGATTTCTGAGGACAAACGACAGCAAACAGAAGCACTCGACCTCTCTCTAAATGTGAACTTTTGTAACATCCGGAGATTTTACTCTAACCTAAACGCTGTCCACTATCCACTAGAGACGGCATAGCCGGCTTTGATAACTATTGACGGAGACGCAGATATCTCAACCTAGCGACACAGCTTACCTATCATACCCCGGATATAACCTAGAACATCATATTATATCACACACACCAAGGTATCTGTTCGTAACGAAGGATATCTGCTATCGTCACTAACAGATTTTTAAAGGTCAGGACCTGTCAATACTCTGACTTTGCGTAGACAAGGAATATTATGTCAGGGTCTACGAGTGCGTCTTTAATTCTCATAGTATTAATGCAGAAAAAGATCAACTCTTGGTCCATGTTCAAGCGAAGATTGACGACCTGCTTTCACAAACTCCCTCCGTTGAAGTCTTAGTCCTAGGGGGGCTTCAATACGCACAATATTGATTGTGCTACGAACGCATAGTCTCGGTCTCATGGAAGCGTGCTCTTCTCCATCCGATCCTTAAAAAACTGATAGTTCGGACCCAACAACAACAGTCTTATCGTCATTACCTCTCTTCTATCCAAAATAATGGATAATATCATTAACCGACAGCTCTCAACTGATATTATATATTACACACCGTTAGGCAGCGGTTATAAAATGCAAAGGAAAGGATCTGGCAGTTAGTCTGGACATGGCAAAAGCCTTTGATAGTGTATGACACAAGGGGCTTCTTTCGAAGCTACCTTCCTATGGGCTTTCCGAGAGTTCGTGTAATTGTTTACCAGCTTTCTCACTGGGTGGTTTTAGATCAGACCCCAAGCCCGTGAATGCTGGTGTACCCCAAGGCTACGTGGTGTCCTAAACTCTATTTCACAATGAACATCAATGATATGTTGGATATTTCCAACATAATATACATTGATGATGAACTTATACGGACGTCAGCACTGGGAATGACTGCATTTTCAGAATATACTGATATTTCGGCCGTACAGGTCTCTCTAGGGAAAACATTGACGAGTGCCGAAAAAAAACTTGTGTCTTCTATAAAGACCTTCTTGAGGATGGTTTCTGAATGAGATGAACTGAACCACGTTTAGTTTAATTCCCTAAAGACACACGTTTTGCGTTTACCACTAAAAAATCTCATTTTTCGTATCACCGCTTTTCCAGAGCACTCCTCTCAATCCCTTAATGATCAATAGAGCTTATTTCAGGTCTGGCCAAAGAATTGTGCTCTATAAGGCACAGGTCCGGCCACATATGGAGTACTGTTCTCATTTCCGGTCCGCATCACCCCAATATCAGCTTAAGCCATTCGGATTGTCGGGGAACCGGTACTCTACAAACGGCTGCATTCTTTGGCAATGTGTAGAGACGTGACCTCTCTGTCTGTTTTCTACCGCATTTACAGTATTCCGAAGATCTATTCGATCTGATGCCTGCCGACGAATTTCATAAGCGCACAGCAAATCAGCGCCTCCAATGCCATCCATATCACCTGAATACGTCGTGATCTCGCGATCTTCCACTGTGCGGTTTTTAAGGACGTTATTTCCACATATCATTCTAATGTAAAACGCACTCCTTCTGCTGATATTTTTACATCAATACGACATGAGAGCTATAAATTCCGTACCGGGAAAGACGAGCGGTATTATGGAAGCAAAAAACACCCATATTTTTTGTTTTAGTTCAATAATAACTCGTCCTTAAAAATCTTGATCATATAGTTCGAGGTAAATAAATATATTAAAAAAATATTTATTATTGATAACTTAGATAAATTACAGCATACTGTAAAACTTATATACAAATTTGCTGTACTATACAATATGATTATCTTCTTCTTCTTGTTCTTGATCTTTATGTTAATCACATAAAAATGAACCTTCTAAATATATGATTTTGTTTCGTATTGAAGAAAATAAAGAGTTTCGTATAAAACTTTAATATACTTAGTAGATGGTACGCCAGTTATTTTATAAAATGTACCTGATCCGAATTTGAGATTTATACACTCAGATGAGTAAGTTGTGCGTTGATAGTCAAGACTATAATTTAAGTAGATATTATTAAAAAAAATAATATATATTTATATCATCTATAAGTTTTTAGATATCAGGAAACTGTATCATTTAAAAACAAAAACAAAAAAGTAAGGACATCGCACCAGATAGAAGAACTTGATTTATTTGTTTATTTTAAAGCAATGTAATTAAATAAGATTTTTTTTTATTCTATTCTCTTACTTAAGATATTGTATAATCAAGCTAAGAAAAACAGTTACCAAATTTTTTATGTACAAAGTATAGCAACAATGTTGTTATTATCATTTCATTATAAAAACATAAGTGGTAGTATAACTATAAAACTATATAATTTAAATATGCCTTTGAATCTCTTGGCGTCTAAAAATCGCATTGTTAGGGTTACTTAGGGTTAGGGACTTAGCCACTAGTGCCGCATATGATATTAATTACGGGATTTATGTTACAAGTTAATGTTAAAAGTTACATTTACGAAGCCTCAGTGAGAGAAGTATCATATTCAAGTTTTTAAGAAAATAATGGACAAGGTAATTAGAATTTGACTTAAATAAGAATTTAAATGCTCTATTGTTATATAACGTCAAAAAATCAAATGAACATCAAAATTTATTTCTGTCAAATTTTGACAGACACACAGCTGATATATATTAGTTGTATATTTAAAAATTGACATTATCTTATTCTTACCTAACATAAATGTATCAAAGTATTCATTACTATCGCTTATTTATATAATTTTAACCTGAACTATAGTGAAAACGTTCAATAATTAATATAGTTATAATAAGTATTATTATTGTTATATAAGAACCAAGGCATATAATTTTGTAATATTGAAATGTCTAATAAAAGTATGAAATATTTAAATAATCATATTTTTCTTAATATCGGTATAACGCCACTAACTTGCGCTTGGGCCGAGATAATTTTCAACAGTTTCTTTCAACTTACGTATAAAGTTGTTGTTAATTTTTAAATATAAAATTGTTTCATAAATTTTAAATTTTTAAACAATATTAAATGTTAGTTACTTCTTAAATATCAAGTACGAGCATAAGCCATCTATCGTTACATATTTATTACAATATAAATATTAGTGTATATATATATAAACAAACTTTCTTGTTTTTATAATAAATATAAATATTAGTGTTCTTATATATTTATTTTAAACAGTAAGATACATGACTCTTGTTAAATGAGGATTGAATTTTCACTTAGCTCCATCGAGGCGATGTACGAGTATTCGAAAACTGCATTAAAAAGTCCATTACAACTCCGTCAGCAATATTTTCAACGTTTCTTGATTGTTTGTTAATCTACAAATCTTTTAAACTAAACTACAAATTGAATCTATTTTATATACTAGAATTCGATTGTAAGGGATTTAGAACATATTAAGATTTGCATAATCTAAAGAAAAAGTCACAAATCTGAAGAAACTTTCAAAATGGAACGAACTGCAGTTTCAAAGAAGTTTGAGTGTTTATTTTGTAAATAGATAGATATTAGATTTCGCTATAATTTTTTGGATAGAATATGTGATGGTATTTAACGTTTGCAGTTATGAATCTCACCCTTCAAGCACCTATGTATATACTATAAACGACATTGCGTGCATTCAATGTAATGTAACCTTTGAAATAAACATTGATATGGTAATGTGAACGTGAAGTCTAAATTAAAGCAAAAAGAGTGAAATACCGCGTATATACATAAAATATAATAAGATAAATGGTCTATTGTATAATCAGGGAAATCGAAATTACGCTATAAAAATAAATAAATTATACTGTTTCACTTGATTACTTAATATTCTAATTATAAAGGAATATATCTAAGTACATTGTATGATAAACATTGATATTAATTCAATTTATTCTTAAATTTTAAAGAGAATTTCAAACATTAAGTGAATTACTTTTATACAAATAAAAAGGCACATCGACAGAGGCGTAATCATTTTCCAATAAGTCTTTTTATTAGATAAAATGTTCAAATTTATATTCTTGATAATGAACACACAAACAGCAATATAATCATAACTGAATGATTTAGAATTTATACTAAGATGTTTAATACTCATGTTATGATAATAATTGAAAACCAATTCATCTACTGAATGCATGACCTTGTACCAATAAAAATATATATAGAGAGATCACAATGTAACAAGGAATTCTATCGGAACTTCGGAACTCAATATATTCAATGCCGTATGGTTATTAAGGCCAGGTTTTACAATAATACAGGTTCTTGCATTTTATACAAATTATTGTATACAAATTTCGAGTTAGAAAATTAATTTTGATTATCTTCAGAAAGTAAAGTTTCCAACACCCCTGTTAACGTACACGTATACGTTTCGCAACTAAGACTGAATCTATGAAACAAGATATTACATGTATATAGGAATACCATTCAAATCATTAAACGGTATTGCACCAAGATACTTTTAATGGACTGATTGCGACCTACTATGGCTGCGATTGTGCAAACATGTTATGTATATCATGGTAACATTAATTTTCTTTGCTATCAATAAACACATAAGGATTAGACCACAGACCGATATTATTTTCCTAACTGGTAATGTAAGACGTTTTTTCAATATAATTCTCTAACAAAACATTTCTTCAGTCAATTAAAAACACATATATCAAAATTGTAGTGAAATTTACTGAATGTAGCTCTAGTGTAGTTTTAGTGTGTAAATGTAGTTTTCATGAACAGCTGATGATAGTAACGGACCATTAACTTGATTGACGTTAAATGCTCTTCATTCAAGTGTAGATGGATTATAAATGGCTGATATTACATTCATTGCGTTAAGTTAAGCGTGGCTACGTAATCATGTTATTCCTTAAATATAAATTAAAAATTTGCATCAGTATTTCAGGCCTATAAATTCCATAGGAAGAGCCGTTCGTTAATATGACTTAGAACTTGAATATATCAATATATCTAGTACTCAATTTTATGTAGTATAATTTTATAACAATGTTTCTATATATTTTTTACATTATTTCTTTTACTTACAAGTAAAATAAATTCGAATTATTTTTCAATTGCGATCTAAGTATAGGATTTATGTTACCTATTTTAAGATCATTACATTCCTTTTTCGCGATCGGGAGACTCCATTGTTTGACACTATAAATTATTTAGAGTCGTGAAGTCGCAAGTATCCCGACGACGGCACTAATTATATAATTATTAAAATGACTTGTGTATATAATTGTGCTAAATGTATTTAATCAATTTTCGTATTTTATAATTAGTTTCAAATTATATATCACAATATATTTGTTTTTACAATTTATAGCATAATGTTTTATAAAATATGAAAAAAAACCATAACGTTTAAAATATATATAATATTTTTATCTTTGGATATTTAATAGAAGATAAAATAAGCTTAAAACAATTTAACTTCTTTCCATCGTTTATAAACATAATATATTTTCCCAATATCGATTCAACACAGGGTGATGTAATTTCCGCTTGTTCGACATCCCCGTATATACATCGTCATTGCTCTACCTTACATATTAAATTACTTTATTACTTCTTCATTATAAAATTTCTAGAGTAATATTGAATTTATGAATAAAATACCTTTTTTATAATATAGTTGTTTCCCCCGACTTCGCAAATAGAAAACGGGAAACGGTAACAAGAGACGCCCTTTTTATAACATTGAGGATGCTGAATAGTAATTTAAGACTCATTATATTCTTATAATTAAATAAAAATTTGCAATCTAATCTCCAAAAATTGTTCATTTTAAAGAAAAATGCAAGAGGCAATTTTTGTAGACAATTGCAAAAACTTAAACGTCATAATAAAGGTGTATATAAAAATTCTTTTGCTTTGAAATTATTCCTCAGTTAAAACCTAAAATTACTAGAATAGATTTGTCGCCGCTGAGCCTTAAATACCTCATTATTATATTAATCATTTATTACATGTTTTCAAATTGTTTGTAAAATATAATAAGGTAGATTTAAGAATACCGCACTATCCTTTTATTTTTATATAAATATAAATGGATAGTGTTTTCATAGATATTGTGGGTAAATAATAATTTGTTACGGGATTAGCATTTGTTAATTACATTACAAAAACAAAATAACTTAGGTTAAAATAAATAACAATCACATTTAAGAATATTGTAATGAAAGTTAGGATTAATTAATTTCTAATGCTTTGATTTGACTAAATTTATTAGTCTAGTCAAAGTCATCTATTACATAAAACCACCTAAAATAATTAGATAATACACATAATGATCTTTATTTTGTTAAACTTATACTCGTATGTTTCAATTTTAATTCAACACTCTCAAGAGATTGAATTGCATTATTATATTTAATAGCATCAGTGTAATGCAGCGTAAAAAATATAATCGTAATGACAGAACCAAGGTCATCAACGAGACCTCTTTTACTAGGATTATGCTAAAAAGTTAAAAAAAAAATATTAACTTAAAATATTACGTTACTAAGGTGAGGGCCATAAAGAATCAGTCTATCTGAATGTAATCTAAACATATATATTTGACATTTAACTAATAGGGTTTGGTTGTTAAAAACATCAAGATAGCTATATATTAATTAAAGTTTATGATATTGAGATATAATTGTCATATAGCCTAGCCTAGACGAGCCTTGTTTAAAAGGAAGTAAGGACCAGATTCTAACGAATTAATCATAACTTCTTATCCTCGCGTCAGTTGGAGTAGTGACGTCTGTATACTGTAACAATACGGGTTCTTTAGGATATCTTTTCAGGCCTGATTTAGCAACCGAACCATGTCTCTTTCTGTGTAAATATGTAAAGGAACGTCAGCAAGGGCAGTATCCTGTATGCAACGTGGAGCTAATTGAATGAATAACAAAAACTTGTTTGTAAAAAATATATTCTCTTTCAGGTTCAGGATTTTGATGGCGATTTTCAGACAGTATAGTTGAGTGTTGTAAGGAAATCTCGTTTATTAGGCCGTAGACTTTAATCATTCTGTCTATATGGGGTTGTATTGTTGTAACAAATATTCAGCCAAGTTAACATTTATAGGCTAATTGTTGTAGGCTAAAACTTATCATAAATAGTTATCTAAACATGGGCATACTTAAAATGTTGATGTTATTATTATGATGAATGATGAAAACTTAGTCTGAATAGACTTCATGTATAAGATATTCAGACTTTTTGGGCTCACAAATACATTAACCAAATTAGAAATTCAACACACTTTGTCTTTTAAATATACATTAAACTCAAATTAAAAAAGAGAATTGATTGAAATTCTTTTCAAATTGTGTAATGTACATTTGTAAGATAAACATTCGGAAAGAGAAAATAATGTGGTGACTTTCTTACATTTCACATGTTTATTCCAGAGTATATACATTATTATGTATTGAATAAATAATATATACACTCTTACCTGTAGATTTTGTTTTTTATTATAAAGTTTAGTAAAATATTTTGAGCCAATAATAATTAATCGTAAATTACAAAATGTAATTTCTAATGTGTGCAAATACATAATATATAATAACTTAAAATAGATATTGAGTAATCAAAGAATTGAAAATCTAAGTAACTATTCTACACCTGATCTTGTGCCCTGTAAGTATAATCTACTTACCAGAGCTTTGGCAGATTACTAATAAAATATTATATGATGTATTGCTATTATATTCTTTTATCCTACGTAACTTTAATTTAAACTTGTTCACACACTTGTGCTCTATTTTAATGGTTGTTTAAACTAACAACGCTCTGTAATTAATCTCGGAGAGTACTATTACTGGTTAAGCTGCTAAAAGTATGATGTTTAGGCGGAGTAATGATTCAAATTGCATTAGGAAATTGGATTAAAATTAACTTTATCTGTATTTTTATTACAATAAGACCTTGGAAACCGTAAAATATAAAATGATTATTTTTTTTGTAAAATTGTATATTGAATATTTTTAGTTAGATTTCTGTTTGCCTATTACCGTTGCATTTGATGCAAAAAAACTTAAAACTTTTGCTTTTAGCGTTTATAGTATAAAATATTATTTAAATTTGAGATAGAATTTGAATTTGCAAATTTAAAAATACATATTTTTAATAAAGCATTACTTAAAAATGGTTATCTAATTCAGCTAAGCTCATTTAAAAAGGTGGCAATTTTCATAGTGCAGCAGCCCTGGAAGTTACAGCAAAAATCTTACTGAAAATATGTAAAACTTGATTTATAGTTAAAAAGCATGGAGAACCCCCCGGAGCGCATGTACGAAGAGGTTGATGTCTGTGGCCAAGACGAAAGAGGTATGCAGGGACCGTAGCGTTTGGCGCTCCGCCGTCTCTGGCTACCCCGCAAGGGTAATGGCGTGAAGATAAATACATAAATAAATAAAGTTATAAGGTACACAAAATACACTTAGCAGTTATCAAATAATCAAAGTTTTTATAAATGTTTATTTGTACCCACCAATGCTATTTTTGTGACGATTATTAATAAATTTCACGTTCACGTCACTTTCAGTATATAAGTCTTGAACATAAAATATATACATATATTAATTAAATATATATATATACAGATTTTTTATCATTCAATTGAGTTAATGACTTGAAAATTGAGCCTACCAACAATTGAGCAATATAATAAAATGTTTTAGCGGCAACCAATTTAATTGTCCAGTATTATCAGCTGTTCATGGAGACGCCATTACTTTAACATTGACAGAAACCATTTAATGTAAATAGCATTTATTTAATGAGTCTATAAAATTTACGGTATAATAAAAACTTTTAAAATCATCTTTTAACAATCAATTTCTTTCCGTTTTTTGTAAACCTCATCAAAATTAATGGAAATTATGTTTTATTGATAACGTGTTACTCTGTGTTTAAGGAGCTGCAGCAAACATAAATATACATATTTCTATATCGCTTTTTCATTTGGAATGAGGAGGCTTCATTAACATGTTTATACAATAATAGGCTTATGCAAGAATATGGTGGAGAGAAAACAATAATAATGTAAGGGAGAAATTTAATACGTTGGATATCAAATAGTAGACTGAAATTTAAAATACTTAAAATTATTTCCTGTAGTCACTTTGATAGCTTGAATACGACCTGAATTTCATTTTGTCATATTGCGAATGCGAATACAGGTCTCATGCTGGTATATGATTTTGTAATCAAATTTCGAATATGCTCTATATTGTTTTTTCTGACTTTTTGGGCTGAAATATTAATCAATAAAATTAGCAATTAAAACTTGTTTTTTACGTTATGTATCTACTGTTATATAGTCTATACAGTCTTTAATATCTGGACTAGTCTTCAATAAATAAAACGTCTGACAGTTTCTAGTGAAGTAGTACTTGTTTTGAGCGTGGCTCGAAGGCAAGTAGCCGTTCTTTAGTATCATTCTACATTTGCAATAAGTTATCCAAATTAAAAAAAAATCTATTGGAGTACGGTCCGGGGTGTACGGTGAATATTTTAGACATTCCAATTGAAGCTCTTCTAATTTGGTAACCGTCTGTTGTGCAAAGTGTGGTCAGGCGTTGTCGTGAAGCAGCAGTGGCATAGAGCGATTGACCAGCCTCGGTTGTTTAGCAACTAGCTTTTTCATCATGGTTTACAATTGCTGATAAAAGATGTCTGCCGTAATCATCTAGCCAGATTTGAAAAAACTGTAATGAACGATACCGGCACTAGTCCACCAAATGCTTACAAGTAACTGTTTTGCTTCAAGTGGATTAAAACAGTTTTGTCATTAATACCGCAGCCTGCAGCTAACTCGAACGCGGTTTTGCGATGGATCCGCTTACACAATAGCCTTCAATTCTTCATTATTGACATGGGTCTCCGGCCGGCCACGGGGCTTATTTTGCAGGTCAAAATTTCCAAAATGAAAACGTTGGAATCAAAAAAGTACTATTTTCTTTTACGACACGTCCGTCATACACATAATTAACCCTTTGAGCCGTTTCCACAGCACTGGTGCCACGCTGGAATTCGCACTCGTAAATAATGCGATATTTCAAGTTCCTCATTTTAAGTGACGCAAAAAGAAAAAAAATTAAAAACAAATAAACGACGAATACATTAACGAAGCACAAATAAATGTGTTAATTCAAATTTGGAATTTCTGACCAAAGAGAAGAAATTTTTGATTAAAGTGGTCAGCACGACAAAT
This sequence comes from Melinaea menophilus ssp. n. AW-2005, assembly GCA_918358695.1. Classification (NCBI taxonomy): domain Eukaryota; kingdom Metazoa; phylum Arthropoda; class Insecta; order Lepidoptera; family Nymphalidae; genus Melinaea; species Melinaea menophilus. The sequence continues at coordinate 30,163,966 of OU911042.1, forward strand.
GCCAATTGTATGCGTATATGACCTAATATTATTCAAATATACTAGTCATTACACAAAGATGAGATTTTTTTTTCATGACGAAAAGGTAAGATATTTTTTCAGCAGTCTAAATAAAGAACATCTTTCAGAAATATAGCCACAATTATAGTACATTTCCTGAAACAAATCATTTTCAATTATATTCTTGAAACTTCATATTATTTTAAAAATAATTAGATACAGCAGCTCAGTTATTATCCTAATACTAAGGAACTGCATATTACAAAACATTATAAGCAATGTTGAGAGGCCTTCTAATATTATAACTCAAGAATTTATATGACTACGATATTTATCTCAGTGTTATAATAGTAGTAAAATAATAATATATAATTGAAAAAAAAAGTACAAATGCAGAGAAACATAATAGTATAAGAGAAAGTACTTATGTTAGCGAAAACAGTAGCGGTTGCGCTGGTGGTAGTAACATTGACAACAGCGGTAGGTACCCGTGGCGGAAACGGTGTTACTAGCAAAATAAAAGCACAACCAAAGCCTGTAAAGTTAAAATTGTTTGTTCAAAGGTTTAAACTCTTTTATATCTTGAATCATCTTCTCTTATTTAAGAGTTTTTTTTAAGAACTGATTTATACCATCACAATAGGATTATGACAGAAAGTATTAAGTATGATATGTGATGCTTTAAAAAAATATAACAACTTATTAAACGTATGTTCCTGCCAATGCCGCTTTCTTTTCCCGGTCAAATACAATATCTGGTATTATGTCCCAAAGATGAAATACTCTTGTACAGCTCACGCGGACAGAAACGCTAGTAACAGCTATTGAAATATCTCATTTTTATAAAAGGTTTTTATAGTACTGAGTTACAGTTACAGTTGTTACCCAAAATTTTCATTTTATAGTAATTTAAATACTCAGTCATACATTAAAATTTTTATGATGATTGTCTATGATTAGTTTCATTAATTATCTGTTGACAGGAAATTCACAAAACTTTTATAGTCTGTGATATTTTATATTATTTTAGAAATTAGATGTTGCCCGCTTGAGAGTGATTTGGATTCCTCGAAATATCACACAATTTTATTATTTAGATTCAGTGTTATTCCTATCTCATAAATAATATAAATTGATAGCATACTGCTGTACATTAGCTGACACAGCTGATATTCGTTTCTTATACTGCCTACGTTGTCATGTTGATTTATTTAGATTATATAAAAAATATTGTGATTTAATAATGCTTACTTCTTTCCAAATACATTCAGTTCTTTAGTTTAAATTTACTAAAATTAATTATTTTCGTTTCTATTATAAAGAATTTATTTACATTTTGTTTGACATTCTACGTGAGGTAAAATCACTATTCGCGTATTAGTTGTATAAAATTCAACGTCACGAACTTTCGGAAGCACTTCGATATTTCTTTTTTAATTAGCTTTTGTTGAGTGTAGTTGAAATTAGTGTTTTTAATAACGCTTATAAGGCGTTGATCCTTTTCTTTATACTTGTGCATTATTTCAGTACTGATAAAATATTATGAAATATCCAAAATTTGTATTGCCGGAATTTCCGGTCAGTTTAGAAGTTTATTGAGAGACATTTGTTAAATTATTTTTATTTTCACTATAAATTAAAAGGTGTTCTTAAGCTTTCACAACTCTTTTTAACGCTTTACGTTGCATCATTTTAGTATTTATCTTATTTCGATAATTGAAGTCGACATAGGCTATAGGCTTGTGAGGCCTTTTTCCTTCATAAGGTATTATATTTTGCTTTTATTTGAATATGTTACGGTGTGATTAGTATTTCGTAGTTTAATCCATATATTGTTCATTACAGGAGGTTTTTTATTTTTAAACTGCATGTCCTGCTTCCTGACCTGTTGCTATACTGTAGCTGCATGTGAGGTCTGCTTTCAAATGCCTGCTCCTCCTTAAATCTATGTAGTGACTAGTACGTCTTTATATATAATTAATCTACACTATAAAGAAATATTTGAAGAATAAGTGTCTGACTGCAGTCTTTTTGTACTGACAAACAAGGGAGCTGTATATTTGTCTTCACTTGTCCTTTGTCATTGGCCCCTAGGAATTTAATTTAAAATATTAATATTCAATATAAGTATTTGATATGATAAAAGTATTTACCTTAAGTGACCCACTGCTGAGTCTAGCTGGCAAATTATCTATTATATTCATTTAAATTTAAGTGTTAATAAATTGAATCTTAAATTAAAGCGACCACTGGTTATACAGACACCAAATCGGTAAGGATACACAGTAATAATGTAGTTCAATTTAATAAGTGAGGTGAGGTAAAGAACAAATGTAAATACGGACGCTGCAGGCGGAGATGTCGAACAACCGGCAATTACATTACAATATAGAAGGAGCTGGCTTGTTTCGATATTGAGTAATAATAAACCGTAATATTTATAAAGTGTGGAAAGAAGTTTAATAATTTTTTTGTCATAATTAAGTCAGTGATTTAAAAAAAAAATACGAAGACTTAAAAATTAATCTTAAAATACATTCAAACAAATTCAAGTAATGCAATAAATTAAAAGCATTATAATATGATCTTATAGTACTTTATTTTTATAATAATATATCTAACTACAATATACTGTACCTTCAAATTATTTACATATAATTTAAAATAAGCATAACATAACATATTTTTATGTTTAGATAAATAAAAGAAGATAAAATTTGATTAAAAAATAATGTAACATCTTTCCACCGTTTATAAATGTTATATATTTTTTCAATATCAATACAAGTCAACTGTATCTACAGGATGATGTAATTTCCGCTTGTTCGACATCTCCATTTCGCTCTATTTCACTTATTAAATTTGAAGCACATTCTTGCTTCTTCATTATAAAAATTCTAAAGTAATATTGAATTTATGAAAAAAATATTTTTTTATAAGAATATAATATACCTATACTAGTAGTTAGCCTACAGAAAACGGGAAAATAAATAGAGACGCCCTTTTCATGTTATTTGGTATAAAGCATTCAAGACGCGGTATATTTATTTAAGATTTATTTACGTTTTATTAAATCTAATCTCAAGAAACTGTTGATGTTACAGAAAAATGCAACAGGATTTTTTTGAATACAATTACACGACGAATAATTTTTATACTAGCCACTCTTGATATCTAAGGTTGCGCGAGGGAAAACTAATTTTTGTGACCATTGAACTTTATAACTTTTTCAGCCGCCACGATATCAAGTTCATACATCTTCACTAGAATGTTATAAAATCGTCAGAGACGTAAAGGCGATAGGTCTGTAGTTAGCTAGGTCCGATCTATTTCTTTTTTTAGGGGTGTAATAATCTGGGACACATTTACACGAGATCAGGACTACGCCTTCAGATAGGAGTACGGAAATAAACGTATTAGAACTGGAGTCAGTTCAATGTCATTTGGCCCACTAGACTTATAAACGTCCAAGGTAAACAGAGACTGTCTTAAAGTTTTTCGCCGAAAACTAGTGCGTATCAGACGGGTAGCTTGCCAGCCAATCTCCAATTTTGACTTGAAATACTTGAACTTTGTTCTAGTGATTTACCGTTTGAAAAATCTAGAGGCACGGTTATATTTGCTCTTCAGAACTTTAAGGTTCAGCTTCATGGTGACTAACACATTATCCCAAGCTTGATAAGCCTACTGTTTCTCGGCTGCTATAGCCCTGAGAAATTCATCAAACCAAGGCAACGATTTGTCACCAAGTGGTACCAAAGAGATTGGTAGATATATTTCCATGCCCTCATCAGAATTCATTACAAGGGAAACAAACCAGGATATAAAAAGGACAGCATTCCATTCCAATCCTGTGACTTGTGCCAAACGTGTCGGATCGCAGGTCTTGTGCTTGTCGGACGTTGAAGGGTAGGCTTCGTACTAAGCAATGCTCAGAGGACTCTTGGGAAGCCTCAGTGACAGTGACCTGGTATATTCTAGGAAGTATCATTACCAGTAATATATAAAAATAATTTCTGAAATTTAATTGATATGAAATAAATTAGGATGTTAATGGTTATTCATGAATTCCTATTTGTTCCTTCCGGTTACCAATTCGTAGACAATTATTCAAATGTGATATTTATTAGCTTCTATTTTCAATATGTTTTTGCTATTTAAAATTAAATTATAATTGTGTTCTATTATTTTTTTAATTAACAGTCAGGTATTGTACTTAAATATTAGTTCAGTAAAGTAATTAATTTAAGTAACATTAAAGTTTGTTCTTAAATAAATCTTGGAAAATTTACATTCGTCAGAAATGTAGTAATTAATAGAACATAATTAACAAAATTAATACATAACCTCTTTTTATATATCCTTTTTAGATGCTTAGAGTTTTATCTATCAGCCTTAAAAATTTGTTTCTGCATAATGATATTGTCTTTGAAATAACCTTTAATATTACAAATCTAAAAATAGAATAGTTTCACTAACTAATGAAACTGTTCATTATATCACAAATATTTTTTAAATTAGAAAATACATCTAAGAAAACATTAAATTGTAGTAACACTATTATCCTCTTTTTCCGTTAGTTTACAGCTTTAAGACATTTTCAATTACTTACTTTTTTTTATCCCTTTCTAAATTGAAAATCCTAAAAGGGTAGTTGTTATTTATACTATCAAATAGTATTAATAACGATGTATGTGAACAATAAAACAAGTTTTAAATAATTTAATGTTTAATTAATTATTTATTTCATTAAGTGCTTTTACACAAGAACGAATATCAGGTATATTGTATTCTTTATAATTTCGTAATTAAATAGTAATTGGATTCAAAAGTCGGAACAGACTGCATGCTTATCTGAATTAAAACTATTATTTACGGAACATTTATCGTCTTTTAATTTCGAGTTGTATGAAAATGAGAAATATTTAAAATATTCTGTAAATAAATGTTTTATTAAAAGTGATGTATAGTTTAATGAATACTTTTATAAAAGTGATACCGTGTCAGTATAAAAAAGTGGTACATCCTACCTAGCTTGATTGTGTAATATTTGGTGGAATAAACAAACATGCAATATAGACCCTGAGCCTTAATTGCAAAAAATACTAAGTAAAATAATTAATATAGTCAGTCTGCCAGTCAAGTCACCATAAGATGACACAATGAAAATGTCTTGAGTATTATAAATGAATAATATTTCTCAATTGTACTATTACTTTTGAGTCAAACATGTCATTCAATACACTTTAATAATATGTTGATTGCTACAATTTTTTTGAAATTTCAACTGCCGTTACCTACAGTGGCGCCCACATATTATTTAGATAATGTTAAAACATTTTGTTATAAGCACTGTATGGGCCAGTGCAAGCGTAACTAAAGAGCCTAGCCATTCCAACATGTGAAAATAAGAATACATAATCATATACTTAACTACACAAAAATAAGAAACGTTCATTAATAAATAAATTTTCATGGATTTTCATAAATAATATTCTTAACATTTATAAATGAAGTGCAAAGTATTACTGACACCGTAGAGGTAAAATTTCTTTAAATGATAATAAAACAGTTGCGAATTAAATAAATTCAATTTTATTAATTGTTTTCTGAGAACATTAAAGTAATGTCGTCTCCATGAACGGCTGATCATAATGGACCATTAACTTGATTGCCGCCCAATCCTTTTAATCGTATTTTGCTCAATTATTTTTTGGCTTGTAAATATTTCTTTCATAAAGTAAAGTATGTGGCTCAATATATGAGTTATTGTTTCCGTATACATTAAAATTAAAGGCATCGAGTAGGCATCAATTGAATAGTTGAAATAATTGTGTATATTTCTAGAGAAAAGTAAAATAAAAAAATACTTAGAGTTAAATGTTCCGGGCGCTATCAAAACAAGCAACACCCATACCCTTTTTAGTTCTATAATAATTCGTCCAAAAATATTTTATCAGATAGTAGATACATATATTAGAACATGGCTTTATTTTTGGTAACTTATAATAGCATTCTGTAACTTATTAGGTTGGGGACAAAGAAATCCATTATTTTCGGGCGAAATTCAAAACTTTATTTAAGATATTTCGAATTGTCTGATTTGGGCCAAATACCTTTTAGTTTATATTTGTATATTTTTTTGCCATTTTTAAGGTAGCTTCATAATTTTTAATTTTCTCATAGAAATCTTGGCCCTTATTTTTGAAAAACTCTACTAATCGAATTTCGTCTTTATGGTGGAAGCAAAAAAACTTCCCAACAAAGCTCCTGGAGCTTCTGGCGAGTTACTTCTGACGTGTGTGGCCTTGCTTTTATTTGATGAAATACAACACCTATTCTGTTGGCCAACTCAGGCCCATTTTAATATTTTGTTTCACAGTGTGTATGATTTCAATATCATATATGCCGTATATACTTTTAAAATAGCAAATTATTAGGTCCTTAAATATGAAATTGACATTTGGTATGGGAGGAATAAAAATGGAATATTATTTTATATCATCTAAGTATGAACCAATGTCATCTATACACTTTTGCCATCCTATATGTATGTCATTGATCTCTTTATTACAAAAAAACATTCGGACGGGAACCAATAATATTATCGAAAGCTGTTTGAACTGGCTAATCGGAGTTGAATTTTTTCCCTTGCAAGTAGTTATCCAATTTCGATCAAATTGGTAATTTTTTAAATTACTAATTTGTTCGAAAATTACGTTTACAAGACCATGTAATATAATAAAAATGTTACTTTATTTCTATTAATTAATTTATATTTGTCAGACGTCAGATATTTCATAGCTTAGGAGTAGCGCCAGTGACACAAAAAATTAGAGATAGCCGTCTGTCATGGTATCGGCATGTTATAAGGAGGTATAAAAGGCACGTGACCAAAAGAGTGCTAGGTATGGTAGTGGAGGGATGGAAAGGTAGAGAACGGCCGAAGAAAAGATGGATGGATTGCGTGAAAGACGAAATGGAGAAGCAGGAAGAGTGTACAGAGATGACGAGTAACAGGAGAGTATGGAAGGAAAAAACATACTGTGCCGACCCCAAAATGGGATAAGGGCAGGAAGATGATGACGTCATATATTTCATAATCAAACTAAGACAGACAGTGTTCACTTTACTTACATTTGTTTACTTTTAATAATATACTTAATTTAAAATAAGACAACAATTTTGATATGACAATTTAAATATAAGAACGTAAATAATACAAATTCAATATTGAATTATTACTTCACAATTTTAGTGTGCCTCTAAGTGTCTCAGCGTATATTTTTAAGGAATAAATCCTCAATGACACACACAACATTAATAACAGTTTAAACAACATTTCTGAACAGTCAGTGTGAGAAGAATTTTATTTAAATAAGGCTATAAATGCTTTATTGTTATAATAAAGTTATAATCTTTAAAATATACTTATATTTGTCAAAGCATCGTTGGAATAAACGAACAAATGGCGACATCTATTGAGATTCTTACGAAAATCTTCTCTAGTGTTTTCTAATTTTGCCGTATAAAATAAAACTAAAACGATGCCGAAACCGAAAGGAATATTTTAAATAATCTTAATCATATTATATATGTTACAATCTCTTCAACTTCAACAGTAGGGGAGACCGGGGCTGGTTGACTATAGGGGCAGGTAGACTAATTGTCAAAAACGCGAGTTAGGCAAACTTTTTGCAAAAATCGACTAGGTGAGCGTATCCATTATTCCCCCAGGCACAATCATCAGAAAAACCGCGGAGCAGACCCAAACCGTTTGTCAGCTAGAGCCTATTGTTCAAAAACAAGACACTTAAGTAACTATTTTTGCCTTAATTCTATTTGTTATAACACTTTTCATTTTGTTTTGATTGCTTGTCAAACTGTTTAATACGAATGTTTGATTTCCGAACTTTGTATGCTTCCTTATTATTTTTAATTACGACACCATTTTAAGGTTTTGGCACGTAGTTAAAAATTACTAGATCGTTTGGGGCTGGTTGACTAATTTATAAAGGGGTTGGTTGACTAACTAGTCAACCTGCCCCATACAATTTTGGATATACTAAATATAAATTGGTATAAAAATTATTGTTCTTAACCTAACATTTCCAGTTTAGAACGATGCAAATCTATAAACGAAAGTCAAATCGACGTAAAGACATACTGGAGAGAGTATGTCGACAAGTTATTTTCGCCGAAAAAAGTATCAATTCAAAGAATTTGCTATACCATATAAAATATCGCCATGTAGTAAATATGAAAAAAAAAGAATGCAATCCCGGACTGTCTAGATCTCAATTGACCTTGGAAAGCGTTGGCTACATAAAAAACAGACAAATATTCAGTGACGAGGAAGAGCATGCATCAGAAAATTGCCCATAAGGGAGCTGATGATGTTTATTATGGATTAACGCCTTACGAGTCCCGAAAATTAGCATATGAATTTGCAAAAAAAATAAATAAATCTATTCCTGAATCATGGGATAAAAAACAGATTGCTGATGAAGATTGGGTAGGGAGTTTGCTTAAACTCTATTCTCTCTCTATTCGATCTCCTCAAGCTACTATTTCGAACCACTTCTTTCAACAAAAACATCGTGCAGTTGTTCTTTGATTACCTAAGAACCGTTTACCTACGTTTAAATGTAAGCCCTGGGTATATTTAGAATGTAGATGAAACAGGACTGACAACAGTTCACATTCCTGATAGAGTAATAGCTCATCTTGGCACCAAAAAATTGGGAAAAAGACGTCTACTGACCGAGGTTTCGCTGGTGAGAGTCGCAGTTGCTATCTCGGCCTCGGCAATATGGTCCTTCCGTTCTTTGTTTTCCCACGTGTTCACTATAAATACTATTTTGACTATTTTAGACTAAAGGACTATCAAAGACTATTTTAGACTGGAGGTGGACCGATAGGTTCTTAACGGTGTTTACTGTTGTTGAAGATGTTCTTAAAAATGATGATTGCATTTACTTTAGTATTTAAATCTTGTTCCTTCGTAGTCTTGGTACTCATTACTTCTTAGGTCAACTTACCCCTAGTGACAAGTCAACCTGCCCCAGGCACGGGGTAGGTTGACTCGTTTTTCCCGTTCTATAAAATCGAGCCTATATACTATGTTTTAATAGGTATCGAGCTTATTGTAATTTCTTTCTAGAGCTGAATAGTGTCACTATCAATGGAATTGCTTTTCACAAAAATAATCATGAAAGCAATAAAAATATTAACTTTTAAACTGAAAATTGGTCAACCATCCCCGGGCTCCCCTATATATATATATATATTATAATATTACATTAAACGAAACTATATTTATATAAAACTATATTAACATTTGATTTTTGTTAGTTGAAAAGTGCATGAATCCATAATACAGCCTAAAAATATTTACTTTCTGTTGATGTTTTCCTCTCTAATGTTTGATGTAGCAACATCTATAAAGGTTAGTCAGACATTATATTCCTAACTTAGTGTATGTAGTGTACTTAGTAACCTTATGTAGTGTAGGACAACATTTCTATTGACTAGAAATGGCAACGTGAAAAAAAAGATAAAATAACGTTTATAAAAAATTAAATTTAAAATTTGCAGGTTTATTTCATGGAGTTAGTTCTGTAGGACCAAGATTCAAAAATAAAAATGAGGAAAAAATGTCGTATAAATCTAAATTAACCTAATTTATTCATTTTTATGTGTCAAACTATAAAATCGCTTAATATGAGGTCGACGAATTATTGCTACTTGTAAAAATCAATAATATCTACTTTTATGTATTTTTCTGAGTCTGATAGTCCTATAAAAATTTGGACGAAAACACTCAGCTGATAGCCCACAATAAACTGAATCGGTTTTTTTATTGTGATTTGTGAAAAATAAATAAATCAAAAACATAATCCTATCAAATACAAATGTTAATGTGTTAATGTATTATTTACTATCATTTATTTATATAATTGTTAACTTGTACTACTATAAAATCATGCAATTATTAAAATGGTTATAATAATAATAATAGTTATTATTATTATTCTTAACATAAAACGCATATAACTTCTAAATATTCAAATATGAAATAGAAAATAATATAATATTTTCTCAATATTGGTGTACAAGCCAGCTGTGCTTTGGATGAGATAATTTCCGCTTGTTCGACAGCTCCGTTCAGCTTACGTACCTACATCTGCACCTCATTTCAGAGCACTTATTAAATATGAGATTGCTTTATAAATTTCAAATTACTAAACATTTAGATGTTGGTTACTTCTTAAATATCAAGTATGACGATAAATCATGTATTCTTACATATTTATTACAACAATATTTCTATATTTTTATTAATATTAGTGTTGTTTTCAACAATAAGCCCACAAGTTAGGTTAAATTAAGGTGAAATTTTCACTTGTCTCTATTAAGGCGATGTGTTCATTCATTGCATTAAAAAGTGGATTACAACTACGATAGTAATGTTTTCAATGTTAATTGATTGTTTATTGATTGAAAATTATTTTAACATAACTTAAAATGTTCCCTATTTTATATACTAAAATATGGTTGTAAAGGCTTAGCGCATATTAAAGTTTAAAAAAATGTAAAATTAATGTCATAAATCGGATGAAACTTACAAAATGGAACGAACTGCAGTATCTTCGATGTTTGAGTGTTTATTGTATAAATGATTGAAAGAGATTAGGTATTACCGTTTTGCTTTGGTCTAAATAGTGCTAAATAGTTGTACATGTACTTATTACTTGTTAAACGGATTCTGTGATCTATCCACTACTATCGGCTGTCGTCAGCATTTTATGTTTTACGTTACATTTCAATCAAATACAGCGGGGTATAGCATATACAAATATTATATGATTTGGTAAATTGTCCACTTCATAGTCATTATAAACATTAAAATTTAAATTTTAAAAACAATAAAAAAATTAGTTTCTTTATTCGATATGAACTATATTTTTATAATAAAATGTATTCCATATAGATCAAGATAATTATTGATGTTAATTAGAGACATTCATTACTTATTATACCCTAAAAAATAAGATGTAAAATTTACAATTATCATAATATCTCAGTTAATTTACCACAAAACTAATCACATCATACTTTTGCGTACTATAAATAGCCTATCACTTTGATTTTTTGCCTGAGTGTGACGTCACAAATTTCGATTCCGTTGGTCTCAATGTATTTTTGTTAAGCAGTCATTAGTACGTATGCTCGAAGGTCAATGGATATGTTAAAAAACTAATAAAAATATTAAATTTTTTTACATTTTGTAAACATTGTTTGACTGGAACATTGCTTAATAAAAAGAAAAAATATTTATTTTCGTATTGTCATGTTAAAATGCCAAGTCATTTATATCTTGAATCATCCTTTTTGGAAACGACCAGTAACCATAGTAACCTTTGATACGACAATACAATGTACTTAACATTTAAAACATAGTTCCTTTATGAAAATAAATCCTCCTCCGTAAAAGCCATTGAAGTAGTTTACAGATGACTACCGGAGATTCTTTAGAATATTGTGATCTTTGTGTAATAAACAAACAAAAACTATAACAATACTGTATAAAAATGTATATTTCATAGCTTAAAAGTAAAATGTCTTCAAGATTTAAAAGATCGGGATATTTTATTTCAATTTGTCTTCTAAATGATTGAATGCGTTGTTTACAAATTAAAAAAACAAAATTAAGGATACTTTATGAAAATTGGCTGCAATTAATAGTGTCAACACAGTATTAGATAATTAAATAAATCTTTTAACGCTTATTTAAGATTTATTATAACATACCAATTAATAATTTCATTTTAGGATTACTGCCAGAACTACGATGAAAATAAAACTTATTAATAATGTTTAATTAATATGAAAATAAATATTCAATCAAACAATATATTTTTATATCTTTTGTATAAGATTATCATATAAAAATGTCTTCAATTGTAGGTAACTGTAATTTTTTTCTGCTGACGTTAAAGTAATGTGGTGTCCGTAAACAGCTGATCGTAACGACCATTAACTTGATTGTCGCAAAATCCTTTTCATTCCATATTGCGCAATTGTTGGCCAGCTTATAAATATAAATGGTCTGATATTACGCTCATGGAGCCAAGATTTGTGGCTCACTTACAAGCCACCGATTGTCTGACCAAAAATTTCATAAAAATGTACACACGTGCATACCATATTTTTAAACGAACATAAAATGTCGATAAACAACAGAAAACAAGTAATTATTATATTTTTAAGATTTAATAACATTAAATCATGCACCATGAAAGAATTACGAAGAATTATAAAAAATATATAAACCAGTGAAGCTATGTGAGTAAAAGCACCTCGCCGCCTAAATCGGGTGTGGTTAACTACTTAGCCAGTAATGCCACATACGACATTAATTACGGGATATGGGCAGTTTAAACAATGTTTGCGGCGCGTAAGTGTAAGCAACGTAGGGTTAAATAGATAAAGAACAAGAAGAATTTAAATTAAACAAAACTGAACATATTGTGTGTTTTATTGTTTAAATATTACAACAGTTCACCAAAGACTAACTATCTACTGCAAACATCTAGATGTTATGTATCTTGGACGAATAAAATATTTTATAAAATAAGGGATAATTATATGTAGGTAGTTATAATAATTAGTAGGACACATTTTAAGAAATATTTTATACTGAGATATATTAAACTTAATCTCAACTTAAAAAGCATTGAATTGGTGTAAAATCTTAAAAACTTTGTATTTAATGCTTTTGTAATCGACTTTTTCATGCAATTAAAGAGCACATCATCTCCGCGGATCGGAGAGAGATTTCGACCCTCATGTAAACCGACTTATGTGTGTGTCTTACTAATTAATGAATAAAAATACTAATATTCATTAATATTTATTTGTAATAAATGAGAAAATTTTGTTTTATATCAAAACAAACGATCGGATAAGAATAATTATTTTTGTATTTTATTTATTTTACATTTATTAAGCTTTGTTAGTACGTCAGATAAATAAGACACATGCAATCATTATAAAAAAGCGCCTTTCTAAACATATGTTTTGAAACTTCCTACCTTTTCCAATATTATTACAAATGTATATAATGTTGTTTCTTGATCTGATTACAGCTAGCGCTTATTATAAAAGCTAATGAAATTTCTGAATGATAAAGCAATCTCATTATTATTTATAAGTGTTTTGGGACTAGATGCATATGTATGCTCACTTTCGGGGCTGTTGAAAAGGGAAATTAACGTAAATATTGTCTATATTGTGAGAGATATTATATTATGGTACAAATGCAGTTTTATCTTTTTGTCTTGCAGCCATTTCAAGTCAATATAAATCTTGTTATATGTTTTTCATATAACAAAATTTACAAACTGTATAAAATACAGACATTAGAAAAATCAATAAAAGATAAGATCTAAGCTCTGTCGCTCTGTCTCTGTTCTATTTTTAAAAATACTGACAAAACAAAATTAATAAATAAGTCTTAATAATCACAAATAAAAAGAAGTAAGACTTTCAGCTAATCGTCACATGGATATGTTGAAGAGGATTTCAAATGCATATTACTACATTCTATACAACAAAGTAAAAAAAGCACTACCGAGGATTCTCAATCAATAACGAATACGTTTTAATAACCACGATATTTTATAATAAAAAAAAAATAATAATAATAATTTTTTAAATTAATTATTTAAAAATTAAAAAAATAATAATTCAGAAAAACGAGTAACGTAAAACGATACCTCAATTGCATAAGATTGATAGCAAAGCTAAGGACTCAGCGAAGTTGAGAATCGAGGTTCATTCGTTTTTTTTTTTATTTTATAACTCAAAAAATAAATAAGAAATATTTTATGGATAAATGTAAATGTAAGAACTCTTGCAACATCCGAGGATTCACAAGAGCGTTGCCGGCCTTGGCTATTATGTTTTATACATATGAAATTTCCCACTTACATTATTGACATTTTGTATATTCCCTAAAATTCTATACGTTCATTTGATGTCAATTGATTCTAAGATTATTATCTTATATAAATATTTTATAATGTAAATATTTTCAAGTTGACAGTTTATATTTGTTAGTGTCACAGTTATCGTCAGTTGTTGATAGTTTACTACATATTACATATTTTAATTGAAGTAGATTTGGTTCTTCATAACAAATTTAAATTAACAAAAAAAAAATAAAAAGATTTATAAGACAACTAAGTTTAATAAGTCTTACAGTTTAATAAAATGTAAAACTTTCAAAACTTTAATAAAGAGGAATTACTACAGTTTTAGGTAACGACATAACATAACGACAGGTCTAATGATGTTTTTATAAATTCTCCCCTTTAGTTCAAGGGGAATTCGGGCATCACATATCGTCCCAGTGACTTGTCGCCAATTCATCCATCCCGTGTTGATTCTGTTGCCACAGCTTCACCATAAATATAAAATAATTTAAACATGTGAAGGTAGGTAGGTAGATAGCAGAAAAAAAAACCTATTCCATATGAAAAATAACAACTTCATGCAAAAATATATCAAAAAAATTTAGTTGAACTAATAATTTCCATATTTTAGTAGATAGTTATAGAGGAAATATAAGTATGTTTCTCAAAAAAGTAACCGACATACAACCTCACTAAATGCTAACATTTGAACGTGTAATATGTATAGTTGTTTGAATATGAGCAACGCGTCGCTTAAACGGTTTATTGTAAGCTATTTATCCGTACGACATTAATTACGAGCTGTAGGCAGTTTGAATAACGTTTGCGAAGCAATCGTGAGCAAAGTTTGATTTGAAGAATAAAAAAAAATCAAATAAAAAAGACTGAGTATTTGTGTTTTATTATTTTGATATTCAAAATTGTAAACACGCTCACTAACTATGCTATAAGAATTCAGTACTTTCAGAGTGAAAAGCATCCTACGTGATAATTTAGATAATAAGCCAACACCATACCAAATTTCATTAGTTATTTAATTGTTAGTAGAGACCAAATCAGTTTTTGTATTTAAGAATTTTCATAAACTGCAACGAATTTTACTATCGAGCCTTGAAGATCGTTGCCTGGATTATGTAATTCTAACGGTACCATGTTTTAATATCTTTTCTAGAAGTTTATATGAAATTAAGTTTTGTAACCCTTTGAACCTTTCAATACCTGAAATGTTGTTGTAAATAGTTGCGTCCAACATTAAAATTGGTTATTACTTAGTATTAATAATTAACAAATGTCCCTGAACTTACTTACTGAATACTTAAATAATTAACAAAGCCATTACTTACTTCCCTGTTTAAAACCTTCATTGTGTAAAAAGAATTAAAACTGCAACAAAGTTAAACGTAACAATAGTGCGGCTGTACTTGTATATAATTCGCTCTTCGATGTCTGTAAAATCTTGCGGGCAGTGCGGAAATCTTTCGTAAAATAAATTATTTATAAAATATCATATCTCTTATATTTTTGTCAATATCAATATAAATCTGATGGATATTAGAGATATACGTTCATGTAAAGAATAGTTGTTTATTTTAAAGCGAAATATTTTCCAATAACGATGAGCTTCCGCCTTCACTTTACATGTGAACATTTCAGTTTGATACATACGTACAGCATTTCCGTTTTATACTGAACCGAATCAGTTACGATAAGAGTTTTAAGCCTGTATGTTTCATTATATACACATGTACATAATAATACATACAACATACCTTATATATGATATTTGTTACTTTGAATGTAAAGTAAATCGTAAAAAACTTTAATGACATTCTAAATTTTCAATATATATATTATTTATTTCAAAGTATCTTAAATATAATAGAGCACTCGATCAAATAGAAGTTAGTTATTAGTTTAAGTCTAATTCATCTATTTTAAAGTTATAAAATCAGTAAGAAGTATCAAATTTTTATATCACTGAAATGATTAAATTTCCTACTCATACAGAATTCAAAAGGTATATGGAGCATGAGCTGTAAAGAATTCAACAAATTAACTTTACTCACAGCATAGTAAGAACACAGAGAGAACGGAAAAAATAAAGGAAGCCAAGACACACTGCTATTTTCTTAAGAAATATTTTAAAGAGAAAAATAACAGGTATTGTGTTATCAGCATAATGGGAAATATTCTTAAAGCATTGTTTCAGAGCAACCAAAACCGAGACTCTCAGTGGGTCATTCTTGATTATACTCGTACTGAGGTGATCTTTGTAATGGATACTTTTCCACATTAATTTGGTTTTTGCTTTAATGTTAAAGGATTGTATTGTACCTATTAATTACCTGACGTGGACAATTTAAAGATTATATTTTTAAATAACTTTTGTCCGTGGTTTCAATAGTTTCAAAAGATTAATTGGAAAAGAGATATTATTAAAGTAATAGATATTTATAATTAGTTAACGCACTAGATATATGGTGAATACGTTTTTTTCCCACGAAAATTAGTAAGAATAATTAAGGATTATTTTGTTTATGATATAAATTAACCTATATCCCTTTACGTGATGTGAATGTATGTTCTATTTGTGTCATACACTCCACACAAATACAAAACAATTTTAAACATTTATTACGGTTATAGCCTCTTTTTAATGTTAATCTGTAAGAAACAAAGAAGTTAAAAAACATTAGTTAGGATTTTCGTAAAAACTTAACAGATGGGTTATCTGATCCAGATTGATGATTAGATGATTAGATGCGAATAAAGCCGACTGCCAATACCTAATTCATCAAACGATTAGCATTTATGTCAATATTTAATTTTGTGCAATATACGGGGCATTGGTTATTCTTTTTTTTATTTTAGAGGAGTGCAAACGTACTTGCGAGTCACCGATGACATGTGATCACCGCTGCCCATGAACCCTTGCAACATTCGAGAAGTCACTGGGGCGCTGTCAGCCTTGGAGGTAGGAATAAACTCCTTTTTTGAAGGTACCTATATCATATCGATCTGGGAATACCACCGAAGAAGTTCGTTCCACGTTCGAGTGATAATCGAGTGGAAGATCGTCACGTTCAGATTGTAATGGAAGCGATGACGTGCGGTTATGAAATTCGGCTTCAGGCATCAGGTCATATAGCTCTTTTGAATACTCCCCGTTGTAAATGCGGTAGAAGACGCACAAAGAAGCCACGTCCCTACGCAATGCCAAAGAGTCCAGCCGTTTGCAGAGCACCGAGTCTCGGATAACCCGAACGGCTCTCTTTTATACGCGGTCAAAAAGTAGAAGCTGATATTAGGGTGATCCGGACCAGAGATGAGAACAGTACTGCATTTGTATAGTCAGTTCTAAATGCTACAAAATTTTACTCTGCTGAAAAAATTAGTAACTCAACAGTTGCTCGATTTATATGACATTCAAAAATGTTAGATGTACTCGTATACATAAAAATATCAACCCTGCAAATATGCCAACAAACTCAATTTCGATCAACTAAAAACTCTTGAATACTATTATAATAAGATTTATTTAAAAATACTCTTTTAATTTTAGATTAAGAAGTAGGAGTAGGAAGGTGTAACATATATTGTACAATCTTATTATATACTCCTATGCGTACACTGAAAACCATGAAAGATTTGTTAAATTTTTTAAGACGAAATTCAGTCGGTATTTATATTTCTTGTATTTATTGTTTGTCTGTCACTGTTTTTATTTTGGGGTAGAAAAAATATATTGTTAAATATGTATTGAGAGGCTTACGTAAAAATAAAAATTTTTCTATAAACATCTCTCAGAGAATCACTAGCTTTTAAGTTATAAATAGCTCGCACATCTGCTTTTTGTAAAATAAATATAGGATTAATTTCGGCTGCATTGCTCCATAAAAACGACTGAACTCTTTGATTCAGGTAAGAAGCAATAATATCAAGCACAGCACTTACATACACAAGCACACACCACACTATTTATGTTTGAATAGTAATATTTTATACGCAATTGGCTTTAAATAAATAGCAAAACACACCGATTTCATTCAGCGATTTTTCACATGCGTCGTAAAGGTGCTTAAGAAGCGTGGCAACCGGATTATTTGGGGATTAACCATTTTGTTAACTATGCATGATTTTATTACTATAAAGAAATTCTATCCTTTGGTTTAGAATATTTTATTCGAAAATACTTCAAGTAGGCAAAATAAAGAAAGGCCTATAATTTCCGGGTTTTAGTCTTTCGCCACTTTAAAATAAAGGAATTATTTTACCATTTTTTATCAAATCTGGCAATATAATATAATAAAAAATGGTAAAATACATTTATTAAAATTAAGGATAATTGTAGATAACTTAGCTTGTACGCAAACATTGTTAAATATTTTAGAGAATTTCCAAACTTTATTCAAGAACACCGGATCATGATTCCATTGCCTTCCACCACAAAATTCATGTAACTTATCTCTTCTTCTACACATTCCCACTTTTGACCAAACATAAAATTTAAGTTTTAAGTATTATGTTATAGTTTTCGGCTTATAAATATAAATTCATGAAAAAAAAAAATCTAAAAGTTTTTTATATAAATTATTTGAATTTAGATTAGTGAAGTCTATTTTATGCACTTTTTGTGCAACATTATTTTGAGAAGTAATTATTTTACTTTTCGTCATCAGTCTGAAAGTAATTTTTTGGTTCCTGTCAATTTCACGATTAATTAATAAATATATCAATGCAAGTCGCGGAAACACTTATAATGCTAGAAGATTCCAAAAAGACGTTTAACAAGTTATAATATTTCAACAAATTCAATCAACGTATACTAGACGAAGTTACTTGTAATATATCTACATTAAAATCACCGCACCGCAGAGATTTCTTTCTATTACAAAGTTTATATAAATTTTTATAACAAATATTCTTCATTTTATTTTCAGATTCATCAAAATCACTAAAGAGGGAAATTTACTCCCATAAAATAATATATTCAATGCAGCACAGTTCTATAATTCGCTAGACACAGAGCGCCACTATGTTTGATGGAGACTTTGCAACTACGTCATTACATCCTAAGATAAGTGAGCCACCGCGAGTAGCTTTCTCTCTTCAGCACGAACTTGATAATCTGTAATTTTCAATATTTATAATATTGTTACTCTCTGACAACCTTCGTTTTGTAATGCAATAAACTATGTTATATTTTTTAATAAACACGGCCACTTCCGATTCCTTGCGGCCTCAACCTTGTTGCTGCAAGCTGAGCGTAAGCGAAGCTCGTAACCGTTCATTTTGCTGTTTTACGACATCGGTAATTTTAAAACCTATAGATGTATTTTTTTAGAATTTGGCACATGGCTAGATCTTTTACTAAAGATGGTTGTGCAAAAACAGAACAAAAAAATTCAGTCTAGAAAAAAAGTTATAGCAAAATGAAATTTATCTATGAGACTTCCCATTATAAATGTGTCATGCGCATGCATCAGTGACAATGCTAAATAGACTGCGACAACTGCTACAAAGCCAATAAGTGACCTAAAATTCTATAATTCTCGAGATCAATGTACGCCATGTGGATCTGTGTGTTCGTCTATATTTCTCACACAACTAGGGGAGAGCAAACATAGCAACCATCTTACCGCGACGTGGCAGATAATTGGACTGGTTTTCAGAGACATAACTTGCATCCTTTTCTCTATTACTTTCTCCCATATGTTTACACTATGTGTCAATATTCTGCAATAGTTGTAGTTATTATACATAAATAGGCATTAAAGAACTATTGCACCATTCACGAGGATCACTTCTTTATGCAACAACTTATTGAAGATCAAAGCCAACCACTTATATCCATATTCACTTATATCCATATTTATTTAATAGCTTCCATACCTCTTGGTATTGCCTCTTGCCCTGTAGGTTTTTCAACATTTATTTACTGTCCAGTTTTCCAACTTTCCACTCCAATAATTCCCTTCATTCATCAATCTTTCATGTCCTTATGTCCATATTTCTGCTTTCTTCTTTTAGGCTCATATCAAATAGATGAATAATACTAGATCATATCGTTATGTATGTATGATATTTCTAGAATTCTATATAAAAAGTAAAGTATATATATATATATATATATATATATATATATATATATATATATATATATATATATATATATATATATATATATATCTTCCATATAACAAGCAAATATAACATTTCATAACAGATTAAACAGTTTCGTAAGTTTCGTATACGATTTTGAATTTTCTAAACTATTAATGAAGATTAATTACCTCGGTTTCAGGTGAACACATATTTATAACTTAAATAATTTAATGTTTTTACATTAGATATTTTCTCTGAATGTAAAAGTAATGACGTAGCTATAAACAGCTGATAGTAATGATTGTTAACTTGATTACCGGATAATGCTTTTCATCATTCATTTCACTGAATCGTTAGCCAGCTTAATATTACGTTCATGGAGTCCACGTTTGGGGCTCATTCACTAGTGAATACATCACCATAGATTTACACATAGAGTTATAGAAAAGAAAACATTCTAATAGATAAGATAAAAAGTAACTATTTCATTAATTTCATTAATATATTTTTGGTGAACTTATTTTTTCTAAATCTTAGTGAATAGTTATACAGAAAACACATACATTTGTATCAAAAAAGAGTAATTAATGTGCAACCTCGTTAAATGCAAACATTTATACGAGTATAATTGTTTGAGTATGAGCTACGCGTCGCTTAAACGGCGTATTGTTAGCTATTTAACCGTACGACATTAATTACGAGGTGTCTGCAATTTAAACAACATTTGCGGAACGTTCGTGAGCAGCGTTTGATTTAAGGAACACAAAATAAAAGAAATTCAAGTAAAACAAGACTTTCAGCATTTATGTTTTATCGTTTTGATACAAAAAAAGCGCACTAAACACATCCACTAACTATTTTAAGTATTTTATACTAAAACATTTGTTTTCTATATTATACTATGGTGTGAGTTGCAAATGACTTCAGATTCTACCCGATTATAAGATATGTTGTCGCTCATAGACATCTACAAAAATTTAAGTTTGGAAATGTATTGCAATGAGAAACGAGGAAAAAACTACGACCTGTTTTTTGCCTCTATTACGCACTAATCAAATTTATGGTCTACAGCTAGACTCTAATGAGTTCATCTACCAATGCTGTTTAGTTGGGGGTACTAAACGTCGATCGCATAACTTCCCATAATATATAGTTATATTCATAGTTAAATTTGGTAACCAATTTCGTAGGCTCTCAAATCTCTCCCTACCGCAAAAATCTCAAGTTATTTAAGTTTTAATCACTGTGCATGAATGACTTTTTTTTTAATATTTTATTTAAAATACAATTGATATTAATTAACAACCAATCACTTAGGCTACCTTAAACAGACTAACTTAATATTAAAAGCTTAATATTAAATATGAGCGTGTGAACATTGCTAGATAATTTCAGCGGTCTTTACTGCTGTGACTGACGACTCAGTTGTAACTTCTTAGGTAGGTGCCCAGACGTAACTCCTCCTTTCTTAAAATCGAAAATTTACGATACAACAGAAGAACTTAAAGAACACATTAAATACAAAATTACGAATATTGAAAATTTAAATAAATACAATAAATATAACTATGGTATACAATCCATTGGCCAAAAACTGATATTTTTTCAATTTATTGATTTTCAGAAGTTCAGATCAGTTTTTACTTCACAAGGATCTTCTAAAGTGAGTATAAAAAATGCTTTAATCTTTTGTCGGGATATTTCAACAGAATAGGTGCTTCTAAGTCATACTTCCTTTCTGTAAACTGGTTAGTTGTGTTAGTTTGCAGTGATGTTTTCAGCAGTTAGTTAATAGGAACACATATGTTGCATTTTCAGCATAATATTATCATTAAATCGGTGATACAAGGATAATTGCTGAATTTAAGAACTTCATCCTTGTAGCAGAGGAAACTGCCTTTGTCGGTCTTCTTACAGGGTTGAGTTAATAATCTAGTTTTCAAACTTTTTCCCTTAAGTATATTTAAAAACAATAAAAAGGGATACAAAAACAAAACAAATACGATATATATCGAAACAATACGAAACAATAGTGAGAACATCTTATGTAAAATAAAATTTGATACATACTTAACGCAATTCCGCTTTTTTATTAACCGATTTATTTAGTTATGTCAAGACTTCTATACCTGTGTGTAAATTCATATAATGTAACATATGACTATACGTACTTAATTATTGTATAAGTATTGTATAAAAAAGGCCCTCCGATTCACACGTCCATTTGATTTATACTTGTGATCATTGGTATTGATACAGAGTGAAAAGATATAAATAAATACATAATATTCAAGTAATTTTATATTCCGGTGATATTATTTTAGACCTTCTATTTATAAATTATTCGATTATTATAATAACCGTAATCTATAAGGATTTCTGAAATAAAATATAGAATAATAAGAATTTTTCTTCTCACCAGGTTATTACAGATGTGCAATTTCATCACGGCGTAGAACGTCTAAAAAGTTTTTATTTCAACATTATATGAAACTAAAGTTACCTATTCTTACTAAATATACCCCTAAGGTTCCTAAAGATGAACATGTTAATCAGATAACTGGCTATTGTGTTTAATTAGATAATAGACAGAGTGTGATTTTGTAAATACATTGTATAGTGGGTAGAAATAATTGAATAATTGAATAATACTCACTACGAACTTAGAAACTACACTTAAATCATAAATCGATTATAAAGTTGTACCAAGAACTGTAGCAACAATTCAGTCTACTGTTGTGACGAATGTTATCACTTCATCATCTGCTACCGAATATCTGCTACTGACATTCGCGAACGCAAATATTGTTTTTTTTCAAATTATGCCTACCTTGTCTATGGCTTAGTGACAGTCTCGTTCAAAGTAGGTACGCGATAAATAAATAATACCAAATGACACAGTGAAGACTGATAATGTGATTGCGAAGTTAAGTTAGTTTTTCTTGCATTAAAAACAAGAACTGGTGCTTTCGTATGGTCCCATATAAATGTCATTGTTTTGGACCTTTGACTTACGATGATGAGTAACTATGATGTCGTCAACGTATACTGATTTGTTCATGTTCGAATTGCGTTACTTGAGGTGCATTGCATTGGACCTTCGTTGTCAAAAGACAAATTTCGTAATTTCATTATTTCCATCAACAATGTATACGAGGGGAGGTCCAAAAGTTTGTGGAATGAAAGGGATCTAAATAAAATAAAACAACAAAGCTATTTTTCCTTTTCAATATAATCACCCTTAAGCTCAATACATTTTTTAGACCTATGAATTAATTTTTCTAAACCACTATAAAAATATGTTTTATCTTTTTCATCAAAATGAGAAAAATTGCCTGCCTTACCTCATTGTCGTCGGAAAATTTCCTTCCCCTTAAGTCTTTTTTTAAATTGGGGAATAAAAAAAAGTCACTTGGGGCCAGGTCTGGACTGTAGAATGGGTGAACTAGGGATTGGAACCCATGCGTGTGCAGAGCAGCCATTGCAATTCTGCTCTTGTGAACCGGCGCGTTATCTTGCAAGAGCTACACACCCTGTGTCAATTTTCCTCACCGCTTTTCCTTGATAGCATCCTTTAATTTTTCTAATATCGTTGCGTAGTATTCTCCGGGTGTAGACTTTCCCTTTTCTTTATAATCAATCAAGATTATCCCCTCACAATTCCAAAAAACAGTAGCCATCATTTTTCCAGCCAACTCCGTCACCTTGAATTTCTTTGGTGGGTTGTGTCCCCTTTAAGCCATTGCATGGACTCTTGTTTGGACTCAGGCTCAAAGTGATGAACCCATGTTTCATCTCCTGTGACAATTCGGTCCAAAATCTGTACAGGTTTATCTCCACACAACTCCAAAAAATGCTTTGACGCATCGACGCGTTGCTCTTTCAGAAACAGCGTGAGCATTCTCGGTACCCATCTTGCACTGACTTTTGTCATACCCAGATGATCATGTAGTATTCGCAAAATGGTGGTATCTGTTACTCCAACTACTGCAGATAATTGTTTTTTCTTCAAACGGGCATCCTCTAGTACAATTTTCTCCACTTTTTCGACGATGTCCGATGTGGTGGCCTCAACTGGCCTTCCTGAGCGGGGGTCGTCTTCAATTGACTCTCGACCATGTTTATAATGACCATGCCATTTGTAAATCATTGATTTACTAGGGCACTGTTCCCTATAAACGACTCCCATTTCATTCAAAATGGTTTGAGCGTTTTTTCCTTGTTTGGTAAGGAATTTTATCACAGCGCGGTGTTCAATTTTCTCCATAGTTTCAGTTTTCTTCCGGATTGACTTGTTCAGCAGGCGACTGTTCGTAAACGAATGACGCAATCGGGTTGAAACTCGGTATCTGTACTAATAATGAGTCTCCGATTCGTATGACACCAAGCGAGTGCCCCTACCCCCGCTTCATCCTCTCCATTCCACGAACTTTTGGACCTCCCCTCGTATATGTGTGATCTATTTTATAACTTTAAGGTGATCAGGTCTTTTCGCTTGTTCCCTTTACATGGAAACATTACAATAAACCTGTATAGTATAGTATTAATACAAATGAACTTTTATACGACAATATACTATGACAATATTTGCAACATTGAAACGACAAACCAAGATGGGGCGGTATGAATATAGAAGTAGAAAAGATTCTGTATCGCTTCATAATCAACAGTTTAATTATGTATGTAGTTACAAACCTAAGTGACTGATTGTCTTTTTTTTTAATTTCATTTTATTAAGGAGAAAATACGCAACGATTTGTTTTACTTTTTAGTGCATAATAATTTGTTTTAAAATAGTTTTTTAAACAGCTGATAATACTTTCATAGCGTTAAGTAAGTGGCTCCATGATCATTTTATTCCTTAAACATAAATTCGAAATTCGCATCAAATGACAGCAAAACATACTTTATTTTATTCCGATAGACAATAAATTACTTTATTTCGGAGAAATACAAATTCTATAAGACGATCCGGCTTTTAGAATTACACAAATATTTATATTTTCTTTTATCATTCATCCCAATGATACTTCTCAAAAGATAATACACTGTACGTATTTCCAATAGTATATAATGTAAATGAGAATTTAAAATTTATCAAGACGTCTAATAGATAGAGGTCAAAATATGAAATGTATGATTCTTATGTTAAGAAAGCTACATTACTTTTTCAAGATCAGAAGACTTTACATTTGAAAGGAACTATAAATTACTCAGTGTCGTGGAGTGGCCAGTATCCCAACGTAGGCACTAGTTTTACCATTAATAATATGAGTTATATATTTACATATATACAACTAGCATGTTACAATATCTTTGTTTATATAATTTTATATATTTTATCAAATACGTTATATATATATATATATATATATATATACCGTATCTATAGTTTATTTTTAATAAGTTTTTTTAGGATAAATGTAACTAAGTTAATCTTTTTAATTTCAGTTATCCGTCAATAAAATACGTCTGTTTCAGAGGTCAGTCGAAACAAACAGATAGTTAGTATTCACGTTTTTATGATTAAATAATAATTTAAAATCCAAAAATAGATGTTGTTGAAGAGAAGTTTTTTTAACTTGTTCAATAATGAAAATAATTATTATACTTTATGTATAAACGTAGACATAACTTCTAAATGTTTAAATGTCAAATAAAAAACTTCGGTACACATAAATAATAATATTTTTCTCTATATTGGTGTACAAGCTATACTTTGGATGAGATAATATGCACTTGTTCGACAGCTTCGTTCAGCTTACGTACTTACATCTGCAAGAAGTTTCAGAGCACTTATGGAATATGAGATTGTTTCGTAAATTTAATATAACCAAACAATACTCGTATAAGATGTTAGTTACTTCTTGCATATCTTGTATCGTCACATATTTATAACAATGTTTGGTACATTTCCTTATTTATAGTATGTACAAATAAACATTTTTTTCCCGTTTGTGATATAACTACGAATATAAGTGTTTTATGTCGGTTTTTAAACAATAAGAGTCAGGTTAAATGTGGGTTGAATTTTCACTGACTTCCATCAAGGCGATGTGTTTGTAAATTGCATTAAAAAGTCCATTACAACTCCGTCAGCTATATTTTCAACGGTTTTCGATTATGTTAATAAAAAAATTTTAAAAACTAAAAAAAGAGAAAAAAATCTTTCGTGTTAATTTGTTAATGCCACAATAGACCGCTAATTGCTGCTTTTGTCATTACTTTCAAGTAATTTTTATCTTGGATCACCCTTTTTGAAAGCAACCGTTACCATAGTAACCTTTACATATTAATGATACGACAATACAATATACGTTAGAGTTATGACATAGTTCTTTATAGAAAAAAAATTTCCTCTAAGGTCACAGGTAAGTACCAGAAATGTTTTGTAATATTTTGATAGTGTATAAGAAACAAAAAAACTATACCAATACCTTATAAAATTGTATACTACCTAGCAAAAAAGTAATATTTTCAAGGTTTAAACAATTTTGATATTTGAGATGGCATAATTAAAATTTCCCACATTTATTTTTATATGTCTTTCAGTTATATTTATCTTTGTATTAGCCTTTATAAGAAAGTATAACTTACACTCTAATTATCAATATATATAGATATATATAGATGAAGATGCATGGATACATTGTTTACGAATTTAAAAAACAATATGATAAGTTGGTGCATCCAATTGTACCAACATTGTACTAGATAACTAAACAATTACTTTTGAAGGCCGATGGGTGTTTAATATACGACATAGTTATTGATGTTTAGGGTCAGAGTATTACGAGGATTAGCGATAGGGTAAGAATTTTGATTATGCTCTAAATTCCGGTCTGGACTAAAATTCAAGATTGTTTTCAATTCTATATCATATATATTTACATTTTATTTTACTACATACACTTACTCGTTACAACATTTATCCATTATATGCTTGATTATATTATCTAACTAAAATCACTAATATAATCAATCAATCATTACTTTACATAGTATGAATATTAATTAAAATTATTTTAAAGTTTCTTGAAAGCACTTTTTAAAACATTAAATATACAATATAATGTTTTGCGTTACCACGTAAAGATATTATGTGGTCCACGAAAATAGAGGAGAAAAAAACATAATATGTATATGTCGAATAAACCCGTTTTATAACTTCTGCATAAGATTGTCATATATAAAAATCTCCTCGGTTGTAGGTAAAAATGTTATTTCCTGTAAATATTTTCTGGTGACGTTAAAGTAATGCGGTGTCCGTAAACAGCTGATCGTAACGACCATTAACTTGATCGACGCAAAATCCTTTTCATTCCATATTGCGCAATTGTTGGCCAGCTTATAAATGGTCTGATATTACTTTTATGGAGCCAAGATTTGAGGCTCACTTACTAGCTACAGTTTGTCGTATACACATTTTATAAAAATACATACATATACACTGGCACATAATATTTTTAAACGAACTTCAAATGTTGGTAAAAAAAAAACTAATTAAAAATATGCACCGTACAAAATACTTAGATTAGTTGGACATTAATAAGATCTTAGTAAATTGTTATACAGGCATAACAATAAACCATGCACGAAAGAATTAAGTATAACTATGTACAAAAAAATTAACGTAACATACCATAACGAACGTAAGTATTAACAACGTAGGATTCAGTTAATAAAGAACAAAATTAATAAAAATGAAACAAAACTGAACATATATTTTATTGTTTTGATATCGAAACAGTTCACTAAAGATTAACTGTAAACATCGAAATATTATGTACCTTGGAACTATATTTTATAAAAATAATGAACGCTATCTTCTAGACCTAGATATAGTTATAATAACAAGTCCGATAATAATTGTATAATTTAGTATATTATATATATTACATTGAATAGCTTCAGGTTAAATTGCACATGAATCTAGTGTGAAATCTTAAAAATGACATTCTAATAGTTTAGTATTGTATAATAAAGCAAAATCTGTCTTCATACACATTTAATATTCTTGTCATAAATTAATCAGTCATTTTAAGTCACTTAATAGAAACATTGACTTGTAGTAAGTATAGAAGCATCCCTATTGGATTTGGGTTCGCCCCAATTCGAATTCCAACCAGAATTCTAATACTAATAATATTAATCCTAAACCTAAACCATTATTTCGTAATTTCCAATAAATGTTATGTTGTGAGTATTCACCCACCTGGTTAAAATAAAGTATTTATTTAATCATCAAGAACATTTGTTAATTTCGATAATTATATTATTTATTCCGTTTAGACATCCGGAATCCATCTTGAGTCAAGCACCTGTCTTTTTAGCTTTATGAGTCTAGTAACTTCCTTCCTCCGCAGTTTTGGCGATGCTAGCGCCCTCTAGATTTAAGTTTTGGAGGGAACTAGCGTCCTCCTTTTTGAACACGAATGATCTTACCTTCATTATAGCGTCGTCTTTCGTAGCGAAAACAACGGTCTAGTTTAACATTATATTTTATTCTTAATTAAATTAGTGTATTAAGAGTGTACGTAAGTAAGTGAATAAATATTCCTTCCTTCGAAATGAATTGTGATAATGACGGTGAGTCGAGAAAACGTGTACGAAGTTCATCGAGCTCAGGTACTGAAAGCTCCTCGAGAGAATCCAGCTCAGAGAGGAATGGTAAAAAGGAAAAACGATCCCGGCCAAACGTAAGTGATATGCAATTCCAATTTCTTTCTCAGCAAGTAGCATTATTGACGAGTCTTATTACTCAAAGTAATAATAACCGGAATTTACAAGTTTCGCTCACGCCTAACATTAATAGTGAGGAAGTTAACCATTTTGTAGATGAGTTTTCCTTGCAACCTCCTCAAACTCAATCTGTCAATGAAACTGTAAAACCTCAATTAAATTTGTCCGAGCTGTCCACCAACGTTAAAGACCCAATATATGCTACATCGAGAGAATCTCATTTGCTTAAATTGAATCAAATACAAAGATTTAAATGTAATGACTGGAACGGTATACGTTTTTATGAGCAACAAAAGAAATATTTGTCTACCCCCGGTTTCGTAGAATTAAATATCAATGATGAATTAAGACGTTTTGCTTCTAATGTTTCGAATGAAAATTCTCGTTTACTTCTTTTGGAACGAAGCTTTGCTGCCCTATCAAATGCGTTGATATCACAAAAAGAGCAGAACTTTACAACAATTAGTAGATTGGTCGTGTGACGCTAATACTACCTTAAGTCCCAAGTCCTTATTTGATAAAATCGAATCATTATTTAGCAAGGACTCTGAGTATAATAAGATTACGGACGATATTTTACAAATTGTTTGCGGTAGACGTGCCGACTGCATACAGTCCCGTAGAGAAATCTTATTAAAACAAATACAAGATCAATTTTATTGTGCACCAATAGAGAAGATACCCCCAACAGCAGAATATTTATTTGAAGAGAATTTATTGACTAACTATATTCAAAAAATTGGGGGGGCGGAAAAACTATCTATGTGTTCACAGGTACAAGCCTCACCGAGACAACCACTGGCGACACAATCTAAACCTTCAACGTCGCAAGGAAGTGGTGCAAAATCGACATATAACAAGCCGCGACCTGAAAGATTTTTTCGACCCCGTGGTACAAATTACAAAGGTAAAGGCCGAGGGAAGTCATCAGGAAAAAGGTCTTTCAACAGTAATGCATCCGCTCCCGAAAACAAGGGTACCAAATCTAACTTCACATCAAGTAATAACAATGCATGACTATATAAAATTTCAAGGCGGCTGTCTAAGGCTATATCAATATGCTTGGAACAAGCTGGGTGCACCGGACTACATCCGCAGAATCCTAAATGGGGTTCGTATAGCTTTCATAATGAAACCACCTCTGATAGTGCCTACCAATGCGGTAATCAAATGTTTTCAAACCAAGAAAAGCACTCAAATGTCTCGACAAATTCAAAACATGAGAGACACGCAAATATTAGAAAGAGCCGAGTTGACACCCAGTTTCCTATCAACGTTTTTTCTAATTCCGAAAGCAGACGGTTCATTTCGGCCAATTTTCAATCTCAAACAGTTAAATCAATTTGTTCAAGTGAAACCGTTTCAGTTGTTCAGCCACTTTCGAGTACCAACATTCTTGCAAGAAGGCGATTGGCTGGCCAAAATAGACTTAAGCCAGGCATACTTTCATCTAAACATTGCGAAAGAACACCGGCGTTTCTTGAGACTCAGCTACAATGGCGAACTTCTACAAATGACGTGCCTGCCATTTGGTCTGTCTTCAGCGCCTCGGATATTTGCGACTCTAACGAACTGGATCGCCGAATATCTACGACGGCACAACATCAGGTGCGTAGTATATCTAGACGATTTTCTACTAGCAAATCAGTCCAGGTATCTTCTGAGCAATCAAGTGGATTTCGTCGTGAATATGCTAAAGGAACTAGGCTGGGTGATCAATTTCGACAAATCTGTGCTGGTTCCGACTCAACGTCTAGAATTCCTAGGTGTTACGTGGGACACAATACTCAACATGAAGTCCTTGTCGGAACCGAAGTGCCTAACGCTCCGCATGGCACTTCAACAGCACATTGCAACTGGCAGTTGGTCCCTCAAGCAAGCACAATCTCTCTTGGGGAGGCTCAACTTTGCCACGTTTTGCATTCGTCGGGGAAGGTTACACTGCCGGTCAATGCAATACTACAGCCGTTTCCTTCCCAAGCATTGCCCCTATCAAAAGCTAAAAATTCCAGACAGTGTAATTCCAGACATGAAATGGTGGATGATGGCTGCTTCGGGCTCTCTACCGATACACTCAAACCCGATAACGCATCATCTGACGACAGATGCCTCGGATATAGGCTGGGGAGCTCAACTAGGGCAAATGAAAGTCTCAGGCCAGTGGACAATAATTCAGCAATCATGGCATGTCAATCTCAAAGAGCTGTTTGCGGTCCACGAGGCAATACTCTATGCACAAGATCAGTTGCTAGGCTCTCATGTGCTTTTGTTAACGGACAATCGTACTGTAGTGTCCTACATAAACAAGGAGGGCGGAACCAGGTCAAAAACACTCCTGAATTTAACGCGTCAGATATTGCAGATCATGGATCACCTGAACATACACATCACGGCTCAATACTTTCCAGGCCGTTACAATTGCGAAGTCGACGCTCTATCCAGAATGAAGCCTTGTCCAGAATGGCATTTGCAACGTCAGGCAACTCACAAAATTTTTCACATGTGGGGAACGCCCGAGATCGACTTATTGGCATCGAAAACGGCTCATGTGGTTCCGAGGTATGTGACATTAGACATCTTGGACCAGGAGGCAGTTTTTCACAACGCATTTTGCCAACAGTGGAAGTACAACCTAGCCTGGGTTTTTCCACCTCCGAATCTCATTCCTCGGGTGCTATCTCAGTTGAACACAGCGACAGGTTATTACATACTAATAGCACCGAGATGGGAAAAAGTATTCTGGATGGCAGACCTTCAGCGCCGCAGCCTGCAGGTACCTTACCAGATTCCGGACATTCAACAAGTGTTAATAGACACAGTGACCGGAGCACATCCACCGAATGTACATCAAATTCAATTAGAGGCTTGGTTGATTTTGGGTGGACAGAAATGATTGATCATTGGTCTCCTCGGGAAAAACAATTGTTTCTTTCTAGTTGGCGAGATTCGACCATTAAGACGTATAGACCTGCCTGGCGAAAGTGGAAGATTTGGTGCACCAGTAACGCAGTCGACTTCAACAATCCTAACCCACAGGAAGTCGCTCGATACTTGGCCTACTTGCACAATGACGAAGGTTTATCATATAAAACAATATTAGTTCATAAATCAGTTGTCACAAATTTTACTAATATTTCTAGAAGAGCCGACTATTCCACCGACTTTTTTATTAAGCACATGCTAAAAGCAATTTCCATAGCAAAGGAAAAGACTGTGATGCCTCCTATATGGGATCCTAAATTAGTAATACAACATTTAATGCATAATATTCCGGACGTGACTAACTTGTACCAGGTTTTGAGACGTACAGCGATTTTACTGCTTTTATCGTCGGGGCGCAGAGTTCATGATCTAACGCTCCTGACTGTTGAAGATGGCAGGATGGAAGCTGATGAGTCACCCATGCACAGCTTTAGACTGTGTCTATTGGATTCGTGGCCTTATAGAGCTGTCAAAAGAGCGTCGACAAGGAAATAATTTAGTTGATTTATTTATCACAGCAAGAGGAACTCCTAAAGCCGCGTCAAGAACGATAATTGGAGGCTGGATAAAATCAGTTTTGAGAGAAGCAGGAGTAGAAGCATCCCCAGGATCTGTACGGTCTGCGGTGGCTTCGCGTAACTGGTTAGAAAATTTTTCAATGGAAAAGATTTTAGAGACTGGTAATTGGAAACAAGTACATACCTTTCAAAAATATTATAAGAAAGTAATTTCAAAACAGTCTGAAGTAAATTGTAAGGTATCATTGTCTAATTATTTCAATTCGATACGTTAATTAGGCTATGGTATACGACTACTGGGTTAATTATAATGAATCTTTATTTTTAATTTAAATTATAAATTCCTTGAGACACATTATAGCGTCGTTTTAATGCTTTTTTACCACCAGGAGATAACAAACATGTCACTCAAGATGGATTCCGGATGTCTAAACGGAATAAATAATAGAGAGTTTTAACTTACAGTAAAACTTACCTATTATTTTTCCAAAAGACATCCGGAATCCAGGTAATGTCTACCTGGTGCATCTCGAGTTATAATGAAGGTAAGATCATTCGTGTTCAAAAAGGAGGACGCTAGTTCCCTCCAAAACTTAAATCTAGAGGGCGCTAGCATCGCCAAAACTGCGGAGGAAGGAAGTTACTAGACTCATAAAGCTAAAAAGACAGGTGCTTGACTCAAGATGGATTCCGGATGTCTTTTGGAAAAATAATAGGTAAGTTTTATTGTAAGTTAAAACTCTCTATTTGTAATCAAAGCAACAATTTCGATAAAATAATAACACGATTTTTCGGATATGTTAGCCCGTAATTATCGATATGTAAGTTAATAATATTGTCATAACTGTTATATTCAAAGGATACTATTCCTTTTCTCGAAATAAGATGTAAATGATTCGACAGCACTCAAGAGTTATGATTGTCTTATTTATTACATTATGAAGTCAATAAGCAGTAACGAAAAAAAACAGTCACATCTATAAGGTTTTTTTTCAAACTTCAAAAATATGTATATTAATTTAAGAAAAAAAAACCAATATATTTAGTTTTACATTATCATTTTAACTCGTCAATCTTACTCTATATTAAAATTTGATGACTTTAATATTTTATGAAACATGACATATTAACATATCTTATTAGTACATAAAATAGATTGAGTTTTAAAAATTTAGTTTAAAAAGACATTAACAAACAATCAACAAACGGTTTCAACGTTGCTAACGGCGTTGTAATCGACTTTTTCTTGCAATTTACGAGCATATCGCTTTCAAGCATTTAAGACAAAAATCTACCCTCATTTAACTTGACTCGTGTAATAAAATACTAATATTTATAAATAAACATTATAATAAAGAAGGATGTTTGTTTGTTTAAAGCTTTTGCATTTTATTTCTCTTTAATTAAGGAAGGAGGGAAGGAAGAGGTATACAAGGTCACATTAAAACACAACTATTATAAGAAAGATCTTTTGAAAGCAATATTTTGAAATTACTCACTTTTTATACAATGTTGTTCCATGTCCTGATAACATCAAGTTTTGTTCTCATCAAATTGTTTTAAATTAAATTATATACTTATAATTATAAACTTCTTTTAAACGAGGTGTATATTTAAATACGGAAGCTGAATTTCGGGGCTGTCGAAAATTTAAATTGATATAGCACAAGGTTGTCATCAGATATTAAAAAAAATATTATTATATAGTTTGATTATCATATTTTATTATTATATTTTATTTTTATTATCAACATTAGACCTGAGGACATCGGACTCAGAGAAATATATGAAGCTGGATTTTGTTTTTTTTTTTAATTAAAATTATTTTATAAGTTAACAACTTAAAATTTTAATAAATATCCTTAATTTAGATTTAGTCTTATTTTATTGCTCAGCCATTTTAAGTAAGTATAAATTTTTAAGTACAATTTTTTATATTATAAGATTTTTTATAACTTTCGAAGATATCTTTTGCATCTGAAGAAGTCATAAATTTACTTACTTTATTTAGGCTTTATTGTCATCGATAGCTCAGTTGGCAAAATGAGAGAATCCCAGAAATCGAGAGTCAAGGTTTATGAATTACTTTCCTCTTTTTATAAATAAGAAACATTTTGTGACCGAGTGCAGGTGAAAAGACATTTACTATGACTTACAAGAAATTTCAATTCTCAGATTAATTGTGTATAAAAAACGAATAAAGTAGTAATTAGAACAAATTCGGTAAATAATTGAATGATGTCATTATCATTTGAGTGGACTTTTAAGAAGTATCATTTTATTTCTTTTTGCTCATAATTTTCCTTATTACTAATTTAATCCTTCTCACACTGAGGCTTCTCAAATGTTGTTTAAACTGGTAACATCCATTAATTAATATCGTATGTGGCATTACTGGCTGAGTCTCTTACAATACGCCATTCAGACGCCGAGACTCACACTGAAATATTTTAATTTATTATTTCCAATTATAAATTAGTAATATTTACGTATTTATATTTTTATGATAATATTTAAAACATTGCGTGTGTCACATATGAAATTTTCACATTTACATTTTTGCACATATCATAATACTTCTTACCGAGCTTTCACATTTGTTTGACCTCACTTCATATAAATAATAAAACATATGATCATAATTGTCACCGGTTGTTTAAAGTGTACTATAAATTACATATTTTAATTAAAGTACATTTGCTTTTTTTAATAACATGAATGTTTTTTGCATTGCATTTGCATTTTTTATGCTATCTTTCCACATATCTACAGATTTAAGTAGCATAAATAATGTTAAAGAAAAATAATTGTATTACAAGCAAAGATTAACAAAAAGAAAACAGCTCCCTGCCCCTCGCCCAAGCCGACCCAGCCAGATCAGGTCTGGACAACCTTCTTCACCAAGCTTACAGCAAGCCACACTCAGAATCAAGGAGTCTCAATCCAACTCATCCCCATTTTAGCCCAGGTCACAAAATGGGAGATATCGTTAAATATCTGCTTTCTCGCCAATATGATGAAGTCAGTCACATTTTGCATCCAGGCTTAGACAGGTCCTGCACAAGTTTCTAATCCAGACAGTAGATGACCCCGGTGATTTTGTTGACCATCACGGAATTGCCACACTCGAGATTCCTCGCCGCAACGCATTCCCATCTTTCCATTGAAGTGGGATTTGGAGTCATGTATTGCTTTATTAACGTCCTCATATTTTTCCCTACCTCATCATCAAAATGTTTCAAGGTCCGAAAGATGAAAAACCGATCCTTTTGTCGCCTTTTACGACACAAAGAATGGAAATATTGATTAAAGGAAATAGTGAGAAATTAAATATATTATATTCACATACAATACAAGATTGACCGTGAAGTTGTGATATTTTTTCATACTTTTATATGTTATGTAAATAAATTACTTGTATTCATATTCATAAACTTCCAATTAGAGTTATGCTATGTAGGATAAATTAATTATAGAAAAGTATTACATTCTCAAGAAGCATGTGAACCTAAACATTTATATATCTATAAAAGAAACTAGAATCATTCTCAGATACAATAATTAGAAACCCACTGAACACAGCGGTTGCAAAACATGAATACACAGCTTACTAATAACCACAAAAAAATATTTTTCTTTACATTAAAGCTACTCTTTTAATTGTGAAATTAATACACTACTCCTTCTTACTACTGTGTTGTGTCTAATTTTGAGTCAAGATAATTGAAATTGGCTTGTATCACCCAGTGACTCCGACGGAGGGGCAGCATTTCATTTACTTCCTTTCTGTAATATATTTGAGGTTGAACTCACTTTGATAACACCTCCACCATAAATATTTTAGACGCACCAAAGTTAACAAAATAATAATATGTACGAAGGCACATATAATTTATGATAATTTTAAAATAATAAATTTATAAAAAATCAAAACGTCTTATCTGAAAATTGTAAATACTAACTCGATTGCCGCGTAATGCTTTTTGCAATCTATTGGCTAGCTTATTAATGATCTAATATTAAGGTCATGAAGCTAAAGTTTGTGACTCACTCACTAGCCACCATGAAAAACGTTTTCAAATATCAATTTCCTCCAGAAAATATACGCAACGATTGTTTGGTGAACTTATTATTTCAACATCTTACTTAGTTATAGAGGAAATACATATTACATGTTTCAAGAAATTGTAATTGACATACAACCTCTTCAAATGCCAATATTTGAACAAGTATATTTGATTGAGTTTGAACAAAGCGTCGCCTAAACAGCTTATGCTTAGTTATTTAACCGTAAGATATTAATTACGAGGTGTTGACATTTTGAAGAATGTTTGCGGAGCGTTAGCGTTTGATTTAAGTTGGAAAAAAAAACAAAATAATTCAAATAAAACAAACCTTTAAGCATTTATATTATATTAAAAAATCAACAAAATTTCGCCTAACTTTCGTCTTCAAAAAGTTAACAAATCATTCATGGGCTTGATAATATGCATAAACAATAAAGTTCTACAAGGTATATTAGACTTTCCTTTTCTTAAATTTAATATAAAATTAAAAGTGTATTATTTAATCTTAGTATAGTATAGTATAGTATAGTATAGTATAGTATAGTATAGTATAGTATAGTATAGTATAGTATAGTATAGTATAGTATAGTATAGTATAGTATAGTATAGTATAGTATAGTATAGTATAGTATAGTATAGTATAGTATAGTATAGTATAGTATAGTATAGTATAGTATAGTATAGTATAGTATAGTATAGTATAGTAAGATTTATTTTTCGGACGTGGACAGCCATATGCCCTCTTTGTTGGATCTTCTGCTGACTACACATCCCGGAAAGTACCAAGTCACTGTCGACGTACGGAGTTGCTTGGTACGGAGTGTAGTGCCCATTCAACGTCCGGTTCGCACAAAACCTGCGACTCGACGCATTTGGCACTACAAGTCAGCGGATTGGGATGGAATGTGGTCCTTTTTTGCATCCTACCCATGGGGACCGATTGATTTCCCTTCCAATGATCCTAGTGACTACGCTGCGGCTATAGCTGATGTGATACTTCAGGGCATGGAACTATTTGTACCAAGCTCTGTGGTACCACTTGGTGGCAGATCGCGGCCTTGGTTTGATGCGTCTGTCAGGGCTGCAGTAGCTGGCAAACAGCAGGCTAATCAAGTTTGGGCTAATGCGTTAGTCACTAAGGATCCGAACTCTAGAGTTCTGAAGACGAAATATAATCGTGCCTCCAGATTCTTCAAACGGAAAATTGCTAGAGCAAAGTTCAAGCACGTCGTTAAAATTGGGAATCAGTTGGCAAGGTACCCACCTGGCGCGCAATTTCTGGGCGCTTTCCAAAGCCAGTCTGGGAAACTATTGCCAGCCATCCCTACCGCCACTGAACACTGGGAATGACAGCACTGGGGATGCGATATATTCCGGCCGTACAGGTCTCTCGGGAAAACATCGAGTGCCGAAAGAAACTTGTGTCTTCTATAGAGACTTCCTTGGGGATGGTCTCTGAGTGAACTGAACCACTTTCAGTTCAATCCCCAGGTAACACAGGTTTGCGCCTTTACCACTAACAAACCCCATTTGTCGTATCACCGCTCTTCGAGAGCACTCCCCGCGTTGCCTCGCCAAGTATGACAATACTGGGTGTCGACATTTCGAGCAATTGTCAGTTTCGTGGTCACCTGGAGAGCAAGACCAAGTTGGCCTCGATGAAATTGGGCGTGATCAATAGAGCGAGGCAGTATTTCAATCCTGGTCAAAGACTTGCGCTCTACAAAGCGTAGGTCATAGAGTACTGTTCTCATCTCTGGTCCCAATCACCCCAATATCAGCTTCTACCATTTGACCGCGTACAACGGAGAGCCGTTCGGATTGTCGGGAACCCAGTACTCTGTGAACGGCTGGACTCTTTGGCATTGCGTAGAGACGTTGCATCTCTGTGCGTCTTCTACCGCATTTACCACGGGGAGTGTTCCGAAGAGCTATTCGATCTGATGCTTACCGCCGAATTTCATCACCACACTGCGCGCCATCGCCTCCAATACTATCCGTACCACCTGGATGCGTGGCAATCCTCCACTTTTTTCCACGTACCACTCGAATGTGGAAAAAACTCCCTTCGGCGGTATTTCCAGATCGATGAAACATGGGCACCTTCAAAAAAGGCGTTTACTCCTACCTCCTAGGCCGGCAACGCTCTTGTAAATCCTCCGATGTTGCTAGAGTTCATGGGCGGCGGTGATCACAAATCATCTGTGACCCGCCAGCTCGTTTGCCCTTCTCTTCCATCAAAAAAAAAACTATAACATCTAAGAGTTTTTAGTGAATCGAAATGTGTGGAAGTTGTTGACTTATTTGCTGGGTTGATATTATCATTTAAACATCTAACATTTTTAAATTTCTTTTAAAAAGAGCAACTGTTGTGTTTCTAGCCGGCTCTTAGCAGAGCAGCATTCCGAGCCAGATGCAATTTACTCACGGAACCGACTACACTGATCTTTTTTATTGTAATAATTGTAATTTAAATGCCTACTTGAATAAAGATATTTTTAATTCAAATTTTAATTATTTTGATATACCATGCCTACTAACATTGCTGAGAAAATAATATTTTATACTAATATTATAACATTTTTTTAACAAACAACAACAATATTTAACAAACAGGTTCTACCACATTGAAATTCGTGCCATCACCAGTAGACATCTCCGAAATTAATATTTACTAATACATTGCTACTCACGAAAAATAAGAAGAATACTAGAATTGCTTGCTTTATGCAGATGATGCAGTACTCATTGCATCATCAGAATGCGATTTGCAGGCTTTGGTCACCACTCTGAAAGATGGGTGTGAAAATAATGGTCTAAACCTGAATGCAGATAAGACGAAGGTTCTGATATTTGAAAGAAATTAAGAAAGAATAGAATGTAAGATAAACGTGAATGGTAAGATAATAGAACAAGTGAATGAAGTGGTATATTTGGGAAGTATGTTTAGCAGAGACGGAAGATACGAAATGGATATGGAAAGACATATTGCTGCCGGTAACAGAGTTAACGGTGCTTTCTCTGCATTGTTGAGACGGCGAAAGGTCAGCATAGCTGCACGTTTGGCTGTACACAATGCAGTTTTGATACCGACGCAGCAGGTTGATACGGCAGCAGGTATAATATATATATATAATATAATAATATAATCCGAACATAATGAACACAAAAATGTAGACGCAATTACAAAAACTTATCAGGATGTTATATAATCTCCTTAGCCGATGTTCGTTTCGCCATAATTTATTTCTTTATTTGTACATCTACATATTCGAACGGAGAACGGCTTTCTTGATCAAAGCAGTTCTTATCAATCAGATTATTTTCATGTTTTTTCTTCAGATTTAGATAAATACAAAAAAGGTCAACGTTTTTTTTTTCGAGTCAAAAAATTCAACGAATATGACTATCGAATATTGAAGATCGTTGCCTGGCTTATTTAATTTTAACAATACCATATTTAACGATACCATATTATTATATATATTTGCTAGAAACTATTATGAATTAAAAATTTGGAAGTAATAGATTAACCTTTAAATCTTACAACACTTGAAATTAAGTAAAAATATGAAATTTATTGCAGTTATGTCCCGAATTAAAAATAACAGCTATCACGTAGTACCACTTACAGAGAAACGTCCCTGAAGCCGTTATTTCTATAATTCCCAAATACATTACTTATCTGTTTAAAACCTTTATTGTGTAAAAAAATAAATCTGCAATGAGGTTAAACGTAACAATGGACGTCGTTTGAAGTGCGGTTGCACTTGTCCACAAAATAACAACTATTGGGAATCATCTTTTTTTATTTATTTATATTCTTTATGGTACACCCATATGAAATTATAAAATCTTACAATAACATGTAAAGAAACTTATTGTACTGTACAAAGACGAGTTAATAGCCTCATGGCCTCATCTCTTCCAAACAAACTAAGAATTAGGAAAACTGCAAACACTCAGGTGGGTGGGTGGTGGTGTTGTTATATTTATTATAGTCACACCACCACCCATTACCTGAGTAATTAATTATTGGAATGTATTTTAGTAATACATAAATATCAATATATACAATACATAACAAACATACACTAATAAATACAAGACTATAATAATGAATGTCTAATAAATATTATAAAATTTAATAGTAAAAAAAAAACAAATTGTCGTTGATGTCTTATCTTTTTCAACTTTGGCATTTCAGTTTTTTTGTAACTCTGATAACTTATTGAAGATTTCCATTCATGAATAAAATGTTGGTCGATTTAAAGCGAAATAAATTGCAATAACGATGAACTTCCGTCTTCGCTTTACATGCGAATATTATAGTCTCTGTGTTTGATACAAACAACATACCGTAATTCCGTTTTTTAGGACGAGATTTATTCATTTATGATCAGAATTTTTTACTCGTGTGTTTAAATAAATATTCATAATAAAAAATAATAATATACCTATTGGTAATTATGGTATCAAATTAGGCTGTCCTGATACTTCCATTTGACATATACGAGTAGAAGTGATCATAGGTAATGATTCAGAATGGAACAGATATAAATAAATAAATAATATTCAAGTAATTTATTTTAGACCTTTTATTTATAAATTATCCAAACATTATAATAACCATGACCCATGAGGTTTTCTAAACCAAAATTTTCATTCTCACCAGGTTATCACCCCAAATGCCACCATGCATTGTCATCAAGGGGCATTGCGTCTAAAAGATCTTATGGTTTTATTTAAAGAAACGTTATCTATTGTTACTAAATATCCCCTTATCAACGTAATCATAAACATGTTATAGGATATCTGGCTATCGAGTTTAATTAGATAACAGACTTAGCTTATACGTGTAATTTTAATAACAGTTCAGACATCTTTTTTAGTAACTGGAATAGTAACATTCTTTGATAAAAATTAAAAAGAAAAGAATATAGTTTTTTAGTTAACAAAAATGACGCAAAACATTTATTAACATAGACTTATTAACTTGAACGCTTATTAAAAAAGGTAATACATTTGTAGTTTACTAATTAATCCCCATTTGGAAAACGATATCGAAATATATATTTAGGTGAAAATATTAACACAATATATTTTTACATCTTTCATATATATCGTCTCCGGAAATACTTATTCGGTTTTGCATTTTAAAAAACAATTTTGATACATTATTTAAAACAGCTTTTACATAAATATAATTCAATTTACATATATAATTTAAAATTTTGTCACAAGGGACTCGTGAAATGAAATATTAAATGGCATTTTAATGTGATTTGGTCTCTGAACAAGAAATTAGAAATTTTATATTTTAATATGAACATGTAATATTAATATATTTGTATGTGTATATTACGTACAAGTGTAGGGTTTTTATTGGACTGAATAACAATTTATTGAAAATACTTATATCTTAATATATTCTATGATATTAACTGCTTGTGTATATAAAGAGGATCATAAATAACTTTTAAACCTTAAAGTGTTATTGATATTTTAAAAATATGTTTTTATTTTTCATATTTAAAAATATTTTAAATAATACGGAGCACTGAATCGAGAGGAAGTTATTAAGTAGTTTGTATTTTAAAGCCGTGAAAGCAAAAAAAAAATTCTTTCTTTACGTGTACTTTTTCTTGTAGATAAAATGATTAAATATCCTGCCCTTAAGGCCTTTTCTAAACAATCCACCAGGTATGAGGATAAATTTCATGACCTACAAAGATTTCAACAAATTAGTGTTACCCATAGCAGTATAGTAAAAACACAGGTAGAACGCAAATGATAAAAGAAGAAGCTGTTTCCAACGGCTGCTGTTTCCTTACGATTTTTTTAAAGAAAAAATAACAGGTATTGTATTATCAGTATAATGGGAAATATTCCTAAGCATTGTTTCAGAGCAAAGCCGTAACTCGCACTAGGCCATTCTTCATAGTGAGCTGGTCTTTGCAATGGATACTTTTCTACATTTATTAATTTTGCTTTTGCTTTAATGTCAAAGGATAGTATTATCTCTGGGCTTTATTCTAATACTCTTATTGTCTTTCAGGTACATGTTAATTACCTCAAGCCGAGAATTGCAATATTATATCATTAACTAACTTTTGTCTGCGGCTTTGCTTGAGTTGGATGATTAAAGCAAGAAGAGACATATTTAGAAATATATTACTAAAGTAACCAACATTTATATTCCTTAGCGCCCTCTGGGGATGCCTTTTTTGTAACAAAAATTAGTAAGTATAAATAGTATGTATTTTTAGGATGAAAACTAACCTATGCTTTTTATGTCATTTGCATATATTATATTTGTATTAAGTATTCAATACAGATACAACAAGTAATCTTGTTGTTTGACGGATAAATATTGAAACATACAAAACACATTCATATTCAGGGGGATTAATTAACATAAAACAGTAATTGTATTTTCACAATTCTGTATTTGAAGCTATATTTTTTCGTACAGTGGTTTAAAGACAATCATATAAATATTTTTTCATGCGGGGGCTCGAACCTCAGAGTTTGATGCCGCTACGTCAGAAAGTCGTAAGACATAAGAAACCTAGTTATTAACATAGCCTTTAATTTGCATCTCCTATTTTTATTTTGGTCGTCCTACGACATTTTGTTTTCTGGTTAGAAAAAAAATCTTTTGAGTCAATTTATTTGAAATATCATTATTCTTTAAGATATGTGAAAAAAAACTGGTATGGGTATTGAAGATTTTTTGTAACATACGAAAAAATTATATCAGTTATGGGTTACTACGAGAATTAGATTAAAACTAAGCATTGCTCATAATTTTATTTCATATATATTTACATTTTATTTTTATTTATTTTACTCGGTACAAATATTAGGCATGATATGTCCTTATAGTATCTTATATCTATTATTATATAATTAATATTACTAACTATAAACCATTTCTCACAATAAAAGACTGTAATTTAATTAATTTCATTATTTCTTTACATCATATGAATAATATTAGAATTAAAACTTAATTATACAAATACAAATCTCCGAAAAGTGCTTTAAAAATATACATTAAATGTATAATATAACGTTCTTGGTAACCGCGTAACACTATTTTGTAGTCCACGCCGACGGAGGAGAAATAAAACGTAGTAGTATGTATATATCTAACCACAATTTTTTATAACTTTTGTATAAGATTATCATATAAAAATGTCTTAAATTGTAGGTAAAAATATTATTAAATAAATGTTATTTACTGTAAATATTTTCTATGAACGTTAAAGTAATGTGGTGTCCGTGAACAGCTGATCGTAACGACTATTAACTTGATCCTTTTCATTCCATTTTGCGCAATTGTTGCTCAGCTTATAAATGGTCTGATATGATCTGATATGATGATATGTTCATGGAGCCAAGATTTGTAGCTCACTTACCACCACTGTCTGTCTCACTATACATTTCATAAGAATCTATACACATACACATTCTAAATTAACATCAAATGACGATAAACACTAAAAAAAAAGATATGAATTGTACAAAATGTATAAAAACTTTTTTTAAATTAATTAGATATTATTATGATCTAAGTAAATAGTTATATATGATTTATACCAAGCACAAAAAAAATTGGTACAATATTATACAAAAATATAAACTAGTAAAATTCTTTCATTATGAGAATCCCGTCGCTTAAATGGCGTATTGTTAGCTACTTAGCTCGTAATGCCGCATACGACATTACTTAGGAGATGTTGCGAGTTTAAACAATGTTTGGGGAACGTAAGTGTAAGGAATTTAGGATTCAAATAACAAGGAACAAAAATAATTTAAATGAGGCAGAAGTGAACACATTGTATGTTTTCTTGTTTTTGATATCGAAACAGTTTGTCAAAGACTAATATTTAACTATGAACATCTCCAAATTAAGTACTTTATAAAGAGGCTTTCCATTAACCCTCTCTATATAGTTGTAGTAATTAGTCAGATTTTCACAAATATCTCATGTAAACGAAAATTTAAGTCATTCTAGAGAATTACGCTAGAGCGTAAAGAGGCCATTATGGTGTGAAGATATAATATATACTTCATTATATTGTAACTGCATTGGAAAAATCTTAAATCCTATATGTATTCTTTATGTTATCGGAG
This sequence comes from Melinaea menophilus ssp. n. AW-2005, assembly GCA_918358695.1. Lineage (NCBI taxonomy): Eukaryota > Metazoa > Arthropoda > Insecta > Lepidoptera > Nymphalidae > Melinaea > Melinaea menophilus. The sequence goes on from OU911042.1 coordinate 30,208,501, forward strand.
ATAGTTACTACTATCTACTATCCGGGATAGTTAGTAGGTTACTACCTATAACTTTTCAAAATTAATCTATAACCTTTGGATGCTTTGTCCTCGATATTAACTTAACTTAAAAAAAATATTAGCTTTACAACTTGTACTTGTCTTTGGGCTGGTTTCCAGAAGGCCAACAGTTGCTTACTTTTGGCGCAGACCTCTGCAGTCCTATTCAGTTGTCCGAGTAACGTACAGCATTGTGTTGCTGCTCCTAATAAGTACATGAGTAGCCCTTCCTTCTTCCGCGACACAGGTTCTACACAGCAGGCTGTCTGTAGCATTTAAAGTGAATAGATGTGAATAGATATTTGTTAAAGCAACCGTGACCTTGTTGTTAGTGCACTTGTCATTCACTTCAGTTTCGGTTGTTTGAGACTAAGCAGTTGCCGAGAATATTTGCTGTTGATTGTGGACAACGCCTGTCTCACTTGTCTGCTGTCGTCTGTTTATCCAGTACATTCGGTGTTGTTATACTGCACGTTGTCCTACCCAGGTTTTTAGGAGTCGTGCAGGAATTTGGACTAGTGATTCTGGATCAGCTATTTTAGTCCCAGTCACCAGCCTAGCTAAGTCAACTACTGCACCGTTTCCATTGGAGCCGCTGTGGCTCTTGATCCATTAAAGCATTACTTTGTTGTATCGATAGAGCTTGTATCGAAATGTATTTGGATATATTGGTCACTTACCGTCCTGTTGACGATTGCTATAGCTACGTGGATTAGGCTAATGTAATCAGCTTGAGAAACTGATTTAAATTTACCCATTAGTTAATGTACAGCTTTTCAGCAGTTCAGACAGAATGTCAGAATGTCTGTATTAACTTACACTTCATATGCTAATATTTCAGTCTCATTTAATTTTAAACTTAATTATGTACAGTATATAGGGAGAAATCTTAGTCCTAAAAGTAATCCTAATCCCAATACATTTTCTAACCCTATCTAAATGGTAAATATAATCAGAGACTACATGGAAGGAAGCATGTGGAATTGCTATGTCAAATATCTGCTATTAACATTTTTAAAGATATAAACATTTTTCACTATTAAATATATTTATACAATTTTTGTTGGTTTATTGTTCAAAGTTGAAAATCCGGTGCTCAATTCTAAAAATATCTTAACGGGCTCAGTAAATGAAGGCTTGATTCTATCAAAGAACTAGGTTGTGTGGTCAAAACGATCGTATTGAAAGGTTCTCTTGCTTTTTGAAAGATAAGATCAGAAGATCTAAATATAAATTTACAGCACCTACAAGAATTGTGACACTATTACCCATAAATAGTAAGATAAGTATTTTTCTTAATTAACCTTCAAAAATTTTACTGTAGGTGTATTAAAATATCATAAGTTTTAATCTTCCCTTTTTTAAGAATTGTTAATGATATGGTTTTATGGTAACGTCAAATATTAACTTATTCTAATATATAAAATAGGTTGATTTTTGAAATTTGAATTTAAAAATACCAGTTCATTAACAAACAATCTATAAATAGTTGAAAACGTTGCGAATACAGATCTATTAATACTAGAATACTTTTTTCACATCATCTTCATGGATCTGAAAGAAAATCTGCCCCTCATTTAATCCTACTTCTGTATTCTGATAAAAGATTAAAAATTAAAATATATTTACACTTCTTACAAATTGATTGTTTTAGGTAGATGCCATAGATGAATCTACCTATTGCAATCGATGCGATGACGGGACCCAGACCCAAGAGTAGGGGCGCTACGCCGTTTATGAACTGGAGATTGAGAATCCGTTAAAAAAAATAATTATATATCCCTCTATATATATATGATCCATCAGTCCAAATTCATCGTAGGCAAAATCTGACTTCACAGGTCGATAGGATAAATTAGTAGGACAAACGTAGCATCTCGTTTTATTGGAAAAAGTGAAAGGGGGGGCTGGGAGGAGGGGTAAAAGTGCAAACCTTTGGGACACGCTACAGGTCGCAAATATTGACGGAGGATTTTCAAACTTGGTATACACATTCTTAAGGACAAAATGAAGGTTAAGTTCTTGAACGGGGGTAATCGTTCGGGGAGTTGGAGGGCTGGGGGGGTTGAAAGTTAAAAAGCGAAAAAGTCACAGAAGAAGGCAAAATTTTGTAGTCGGAAAAATCTTATAAAAATAACAAATTAAAAGAGGAAACTTTTTTGTCCGAAAAGTTTTTTGATGCGACCCCCCGTTTAGGAAATAGGGGTGGGGGGTGGTTCCCCGCCCATCCAATATATGCAGAGTGACCCGTCATAAGACTCGTAATGACCACTAGAATACTGCTGGCTAGTTTTTCTTTGTCGATCCGACCGACGGGAATCTACCTAACACGATCGACCCTGTCGAACGAGGTATTTTAACGCTCTTATTATATCTTAGAACTACCAATAATATAAATATAATGAATAATGAATGAATGATATAAATAATTATTTTTCCATTATATTTCCCATTTATTTAGGAAGGTTTTGAGGTCTATAACAGCACATTAAGAGACAATTTATAGCAACTAAACTTATAGTGTTTTTTCTTTGCTTTGATATAATGTAACATATTTAGAAATTAAATAAAAAAAATCATTTGTAATACGCTAAAGCAATCTCATATATATTAAGTCCTTTAAAACGAGGTGCATATGTAAATACGTAAGCTGACACGCAAGCCGTCGAAAACGGAAATTAATACAGCCAAAATACAACTGTCTTGTACATGGATATTGTGAGAAATATTATAAATAAAAAAGATAAATAAATTAAGCTACATATTATTTTTACAAGTCAACTGATCTTATAAATTCATAGATTAAAATTTGATAAATATGCTCAATGTACATTTTTTTTTCAATTTTATTTTATGTATATGTTTTAATATCTATTCTAGAGAATTAACTGAGGCAAATTGTAATTTTCAATTAAAAATATAATATTCACTATCACTTTAAAACTTTATAATACAAATGTTGTTTTATCTTTTTTGCCTTGCAGACATTTTAAGTAAATACAAATTTTATTCTTCAATATATACTAAGTTACGAATGTTATGTCTCATAGACTTTTGTAGAGATCGTTGAAACTGATGAAACTATAATGAATTACTTGTTCAACAAGTCAATATACGACAACAAAAAAAACTTAAATATTTATATTTAACTTTTATATTTATTATTTTTATGCTGTAGATATATAATACTTTTAAAAACTCCGACAAAAGTTATTTCTTACTTTTGACTAATCGTTACATGGGTAGTATGTTGAAGAGAATTTGAAATGTCTAATTTGGTTATGGTATCTTTATAACTCATTCTATACTATAAATTTTAATTAACATTAGTGAGGATTTTCGTATGTAAATCAGTAGTTATTGTGTACGTGGTACGTTCTGACGAAGACGATAAATGTTAAAAGCGGTTGGCAAATCAACAGACTCAGCAAAGTCGGGAGTCGAAGTTTACGATTTTTATAAATTTCTCTTCTCATTTAATAAATAAGAAAAATTTTGTAGCCTATTGCAAATGAAAAAGAAATTTATTATGACTTACGAGACGTTTCAATCCTCAGATTAATTGTGTATAATAATCGAATAAAGAAATATAAAAAGCAGTAATTACAACAAATTTGGTAAATAAATGAATCAAAGAATCAAAGAGTCCAGACAGTTTACGAAAATGATTTTAAATCGTCTTGTTTTCACCTAAAGATGGGTGTTCCACATGGATCTATTCTGGGCCCCTTTTTGTTTTTACTTTATATTAATGACTTGCCCTTTTTTGTTGAGGGCCTGTGTGACATTGTACTTTTTGCTGATGACACCTCTCTTATTTTTAAAGTTGAGCGTGATAGGATTAATTATGACAAAGTAAACAGTACTTTGTCAGGAATCCTTCATTGGTTCGAAATTAATAATTTAGTCTTAAATGCTAAGAAAACTGAATGCATAGAGTTTACACTTTAAAGTTGAACGTGATAGGATTAATTATGACAAAGTAAACAGTACTTTGTCAGGAATCCTTAATTGGTTCGAAATTAATAATTTAGTCTTTAATGCTAAGAAAACTGAATGCATAGAGTTTACACTTCCTAATGTAAAAACTAAAAATTTTAACTTGCTCCTTAACAATGAAGTGTTATAATTGATTGACTCAATAACTTTTTTAGGTATAACATTATATAAAAAGCTCCAGTGGAACCCCCATCTCTCAACACTCGCACCCAAACTCAGCTGCGCCGTCTTTGCAATTAGAAAAGTTAGACAATTAACGGACGTTAATACGGCTCGACTTGTTTATTTTAGTTATTTTCATAGTATTTTATCTTACGGTATTTTATTATGGGGCAGTGCTGCCGAAATTAATTCTATATTTATTTTACACAAAAGAGCGGTGCGAATTTATAACTTAAAAGCTAGAAATTCTCTGAGAGATGTTTTTAAAGAAATGGGTATTCTTACAGTCGCTTCGCAATACATATTTAATAACATATTATATATACGTCAAAATTTAAAAAGTTATAAAAAAAATAGTGACAGACACACGATAAATACGAGAAATAAAAACAAACTCGTAACGCCAAAATTTAGTCTTCAAAAAGTTAATAAATCCTTCATGGGTTTGAGTATATGCATATGTAATAAAGTTCCACAAGATATCTTAGACATTCCTTTTCTTGGTTTTAAATCTAAAATCAATAGTTTATTATTAAATAAATCTTATTATAACGTTCAAGAGTTTTTAGTGGATCGAAAAATGTGGAACTTAAGTTGTTGAATCATTTGCAGGATTTATACTATAAAGTACATCACCTAAGATTATTATATTTCTTTTGAAAAGAGCAACTGTTGAGTTTCTGGCCGGCTCTTCTCAACAGAGCAGCATTCTGAGCCGGTGGTAGCTTGCTTACGGTCTGACTACACTGACCTTTTGTTGTATTGTAATAATTAACAATGTAAAAAGTGTGTAAACGCCTACTTGAATACATATTTTGAATTTTAGAATGATTCCATTTGCATTAAGCAAACTTTTAGGAAGATTTATACATTTTTTTTTTTTGCTTATAATTTCCTTTATTACTTAAATGTAATCTTTCTCAGACTGAGGCTTCGCAAATGTTGTTTAAACTGGTAACATCCCGCAATTATTGTCATATGTGGCATTACTGGCTAACTAAGTCCCTTACAATACACCATTTAAATGCCGAGATATTCACAGGCACACCTAAACTGTTAAGTTTATTATTTTGATTTGTTAACAATTCATAATTATGTACTTATATTTTATGGTTATATTAAGATTTATTTTATGTGTGGTACACATATGAAATTTTTACATATTGTACATTCTCAAATTTTTCAGGTTCCGTATTATTTTAACGTAATTCAACTCTAAAATGATAGTATATATTTTTGTTGTTATCCCCGATTATTGAAAGTTTACTACATATTACACATTTTAATTGAAATAGATTTTTTTTTTTTTATGGAAGAGGAGGGCAAACGAGCTGGCGGGTCACAGATGACTTATGATCACCGCCGCCCATGAACTCTTGCAACATCCGAGGATTTACAAGAGTGTTGCCGGCCTTGTAGGTAGGAGTAGACGCCTTTTTTGAAGGTACCCATGTCGTACCGATCTGGAAATACCGCCGAAGAGAGTTCGTTCCACAAGCGAGTGGAACGTGGAAAAAATGTCCTTGAGAACCGCACAGTGGAGGATCGCCAAGCATCCAGGTGGTAAGGATGATATTGGAGGCGATGGCGCGCTGTGCGGTGATGAAATTCGGCGGCAGGCATCAGATCGAAAAGTTCTTCGGAACATTCCCCGTTGTAAATGTGGTAGAAGACGCACAAAGAAGCAACGTCTCTACGCAATGCCAAAGAGTCCAGCCGTTCGCAGAGCACCAGGTCCCCGACAATTCGAGCGCCTCTCCTTTGTACGCGGTTAAATGGTAGAAGCTGATATTGGGGTGATCCGGACCAGAGATGAGAACAGTACTCCCTGTGTGGCCGGACCTGCGCCTTATAGAGCGCAAATCTTTGGCCGGGTTTGAAATACTGCCTCGCTCTATTAATCACTCCCAATTTCTTCGAGGCCAACTTGGCCTTGCTCTCCAGATGACCACGAAACTGACAATCGCTCGAAATGTCGAGACCCAGTATTCTGATACTTGGCGAGGCAATGAGGGGAGTGCTCTCGAAGAGCGGTGATACGACAAATGGGGTTTTCTTAGTGGTAAACGCGCAAACCTGTGTCTTTAGGGGATTGAACTGAACGTGGTTCAGTTCACCCCACTCAGAGACCATCCCCAGGGAGGTCTCTATTGAAGACACAAGTTTCTTTCGGCACTCGTCGACGTTTTCCCGAGTGAGACCTGCACGGCCGGAATATACCGCATCCCCAGTACTGTCATCCGCATAACAATGTATGTTGAAGATGTTGGAGATATATCATTGATGTGCAGGAGGAACAGAGTTGGGGATAGCACGCAGCCTTGGGGTACACCAGCGTTCACGGGCTTGGGGTCCGAGCAAAAACCGTCGAGAACGACCTTTATGCTCCGCCCAGTGAGGAAGCTGGTGATCCACTTGCATAAACTCTCGGGAAGCCCATAGGAAGGTAGCTTCGAAAGAAGCCCCTTGTGCCATACACGATCGAAGGCTTTCGCCATATCCAGACTAACTGCCAGACCCTCTCCCTTACTTTCAATAACAGCTGCCCAACGGTGTGTAAGATACAACAGAAGATCACCAGCCGATCGACCATGGCGAAAGCCATATTGCCGGTCATTGACCAACTGGTGATCCTCGAGGTAGGTTAGGAGCTGTTTATTGATGATGCTCTCCATTACCTTGGAGAGCAGAGAGGTAATGGCGATAGGTCTGTAGTTAGCTGGGTCCGAGCTATCACCTTTTTTAGGGATCGGATGGACAAAGGCACGCTTCCATGAGACCGGGACTATACCTTTCAAGTAAGAGTACCGAAATAGACGCGTTAGCACTGGTGTCAACTCAGGGGCACATGTTCGTAGCACAACTGGAGAGATACCATCTGGCCCACTCGACTTATGAACTTCCAAGGAAAGGAGGGCTTTTCGGATGAGTTTTTGCCGAAAAACTATTTCCGGCATTGAGCTCTGACACCGCGGGATGATAGGCGGTGCCTTCCCCTGGTCGTCCAAAGTCGAGTTTGAGGCAAAAAGAGTGCCCAAGATCGGCTTTCTCTTTTGCCGTGTGGGCCAAAGAGTCGTTCCCAGTGTGCAATGGCGGCAGGGATGGCTGACAGAAGTTTCCCAGACTGGCTTTGGAAAGCGCCCAGAACTTGCGCGTGTCAGGTGGGTACTTTGCCAGCTGATCCCCAATTTTGACGATATGCTTGAACTTCGCTCTAGCAATTTTCCGTTTGAAGAATCTGGAGGCACGATTATATTTCGTCTTCAGAACTCTAGAGTTCGGATCCTTAGTGACTAACGCATTAGCCCAAGCTTGATAAGCCTGCCGTTTGCCAGCTGCTGCAGCCCTGACAGACGCATCAAACCAAGGCCGCGATCTGCCACCAAGTGGTACTACAGAGCTTGGTACAAAAAGTTCCATGCCCTGAAGTATCACATCAGCTACAGCCGCAGCGCAGTCACTAGGATCATTGGAAGGGAAACAAATCGGCCCCCATGGGTAGGATGCAAAATAAGATCGCATTCCATCCCAATCCGCTGACTTGTAGTGCCAAACGCGTCGAGTCGCAGGTCTTGTGCGAGCTGGGCGTTCAATGGGCACTACACTTCGTACCAAGCAATGATCAGAGAACTCTAAGGGAGCCTCGACAGTGACTTGATACTTTCCGGGATGTGTAGTCAGCAGAAGATCCAACAAAGAGGGCATATGGCTGTCCACGTCCGATAGACGAGTGTGCGTCTTTACCAATTGGAACAGACCATTTGCCAGAGCAAAGTCAAACACAGATCTCCCCGCGTAGTCGGTGGCACGTGACCCTAGCCAATCGGCATGGTGCACATTGAAGTCCCCGAGGACTACGACTTCGGCGGAGGGAGTCTGTGAAAGCAGATCGTCAATCTTCGCCTGAACATGGCCCAAGAGTTGATCCGTTTCTGCATTACCACTATGGGACATGTAGAGGCACGCGTAGACTCTGACATGGTCGTCCATGTCCACGCGCAGCCAGAGTACAGATAGGTCCCGACCTTCAAAAACCTGAAGGCGACGGTAGCAGATATCCTCCCTTACGAACACAGATACCCCGGCGTGTGGTATAAAATGATGTTCTAGTTTATACCCGGGGTATGACAGGTACGCTGTGTCGCTAGGTTGAGATATCTGCGTCTCCGTCAGAAACAACAAGGCCGGCTGCGCCGTCTCTAGATGATAGTGGACGGCGTTCAAGTTGGAATGAAGTCCCCGGATGTTGCAAAATTCCACATTTAGAGTGGGTCGGGGTGCCGCTGCGTTGACTCGTCGTATGCTCTCAAAAAACACAAAAGGCGATACTTTGCCCGCCCCAGATACGACGGGCAGCCCGAGCAAAATCCGAGAATCATTTCCCCGATTTTGCTCGGGAGTCCCCGGCTTCATCAAAGCCGGTACCCTCCTGGGGTATTTTTCTTTTAGGCATCGCTTTCATGTTTGGCATGGGGGTTTGGGCTTCCGGATTCTCTCACTCACCGACGAACCGTAACCAAATGAATTTGGTTACTACACGTCGGTCTTCTGTGAGAGGGTGGTCCTTCCCCGGTCGAGCCAGCCCAATACGAGCTGTAATCAGATAACTACAGCTAGGCTCTACCGCCTGATTTGGTTATTTTCATATCTGGGATGTTATTGCATATTTTATCTTATCTTTTCACTTATTTAGCATAAAGAATAAAAAATAAAATTGTCTTTATAACAAGGAAAGAATAACAAAAATGAAAACACATAAAGATTAAACAAAATAAAGTTTCATAAGTTTTGTATAAGATTTAAAATATCCAAATAATTTTCATGAAGAGAAACTGATCAGTTGTAGGTAAATATATTACAGGAAAGAATATTTATCTCCTAAATAAATGGTATTTCCATAAAATGTTTTCTGTGAATGTAAAAGTAATGACGTAGCCATAAACAGCTGATAGTAACGACTATTAACTTGATTGCCGCATAATGCTTTTCATCCTACGTTACTGAACTGTTGGGCAGCTTATAAATGACCGGATATTACGAACATGGAGCCAATGTTTGTGGCTCACAAATAAGCCACAGTTTTACTAAAAATATGAAATAATCTAAATATATCGAAGTATAGCAAAAAAAAACAAATTTCTTACTGAAATTTGGTTTCAAATAACAACTTGATCCAAAAAAATATACTCAAATAAAATTGTTGAACTTAATATTTTTTACAAATTTTAGTAGATTGTTAGTTATAGAGGAAACATAAATATATGTTTCTCAAAAGAGTAATTGACATACAGCTTCATTAAAATTTATACAAGTATAATTGTTTTAGTGTAAGAAACGCGTCGTATTGTTATTTATTTAACCTTACGGCATTAATTACGACGTGTTGGCAGTTCAAAAAACGTTTGCGGAGCGTTAGTGAGCAGCGTTTGATTTAAGTTGTAAAAAAAAACAAATAAATTGAAAGAAAACAAAGCTTTGAGTATTTTTATTATTAAAAAAATTGCACTAAACAGGTCCGCTCATCTGAGATTTTATATTCTAATATTATATCTACTTTTTTGTACTATTGTATGGGGTGAGTGCAAACGGTCAACGATTCATCGTTGATAGTGGTGTCGTCCTCCTGAGATATCTGCTATAATTAAGATCTATTGATGCATTCCTACCCGTGAGACATGAGGAGAACACCATGAGCTTTTTTGTCTGGATGCATTAGCTCTTAGTTTTCTCTGCCGCTAAGATTATAAATTGTGTTTTATCTCTTAAAATTTATACAAATCCATTTCTTTTATTTTTCACACTTCGTTCGGAACTTTTTAGAGCTTAAAGCACATTAATTTAGATAATAAGACAACACCATGCCGAATTTCATTCGCTGAGTCGTATTATTGAATTGCATTGCGTTAAAATCACCGCAGTGTAAACATACGTCTGCTATTTTCGTAACAAAATAATTGTCTACGCGGGAATTTAGTCGGACATCAGTGTATAAAGTATACAACAGAACTTTTAATCAATTTGTCTTGAGTGTTTTAATTCAGTTCTCGGTTTAAACGTGTATTTTATCTTAAAAAGTGTGTTTAAAAAGAAATAGTCCAGTGAACTTGTATTATAATTTTATTTATGTACCTACAGTCACGTGCAATGAAAAGTATACACGGGCAGATTTTCAAATAAATGTTCACTCTGAAAATTTCAAAAACAAGTAGCCACTTAACAATTCATACTATGTAACCACCAGAGTTTCTCATAATAATGTATACATTTTTGACAAGAATATGGACACGGATTGTCACACACGATATTTCAAGATCACAGGCATATATATATAATATTTTACAAAAATGTAAACAATACTATTTAATTATAAAGTATACAATGACGCCTGTGTTTTTATTCTTAAATATGTATACACTTTATAATTTCATTTAATGTAAATATTCATTTTATATCTTTTAAATGTTGTTATGAAGGTAGCCCGGATGCGGTGTGGTGATTAGTGGCGTGGACTGTTTTATTCGGTTATGCTGTTTTTCAGTGAGCCCTTTTATGATTCATTTATGATAGAAGTTTAATAGTTATCGTAAAATTAGAGTTGCATTATAATTAAAAATGTAATAAATTGTATTATGTAATGAACAGCTATATTTGATGATGTTGAAAAGATATAAAAAAACTATTATATAAATGAATGTGTATCTGTCTGTCGATTTGTACTCGATGGATTCAAAAACCATACATCCAATCATCCTGAAAATTAAGAAAATTATTAGGTATATCCCCGGGAAGGTTTTTACAGTTTTTTTTATTAAAATCAGAGTTGGGGTTGTGGCTGCATTTTATTAGTAATATTTTGATGAAAGTGTATTCATGGTTACCATGGATACATAAATTATGTTTTATGTATCAAAACTGCCTTTTGTTCAGATTTTTTGTTAGATGCATAACACAGCATGCACAGCCTTGAAAACAGGCGTAGAATTGCTAGCCTCTCAGTATTCCATAGCCTCTCAGTATTCATTTTGGTGAGTGTGCGCTGGAAATACACGAATTAATTCTTCCATCCTCCTTCTACCACAGGACGTTCCGACGCACGGCAGGTATACTACGTTATGGACATTCCCCCTGTCCGGACGAAGCTCTTTGTTTCGTCTTTCTTAATTCGTACAGCGAAGGACTTGAACAGCTTGCCTGCGTCGGTTTTTCCGTCCGAATACAATGTAGGTTAATGCGCTTTACCATTTAAGACTACATTTTCACTTTCCATCAGGTGGAATGTAATCAAGCATTAACCTAGATGATATAAAAAAAAAGCAACGCGTGATCGCTTTTAACCAGTCAACGTCAAGTTCAGAATTCAAATAAATCGTTATTTATAGCATTATCATAATTTATAGTTTAGTATCATTATTGCGATTATTGTAGTGTTGTTTTTTATTGTGGAGGACAGAATGAGTAATAACATTGTGCCGTACCGGATTTCGACACATGAAAAACATAAAATTATAGTTTTAAAAGAGCAGGGGTAGTCAGTTACTGATATTGCAAATAATATAGGAATCTCAGTAAGTATTATCCGTTTAATTAATTACTTATTTACATGTTAATTGAGTAGCTAATTAATAATATGTTTTTAGAGGAAGACCGTATATCTTTGGCTCAAAAGGTGGGAAGAGGAAGGTGACGCAGTTTGTCATAAGAGCAAAGGCCGTGCTCGTAAAACTACCGAAGCGCAGGATAGAGAGCTCGTGAGCAGAGTCCATGGTGAAGGATTCGTTAAAATACAGGATTTGTCCATTTCATTGCAAGTGTCGGCTTCAACCATTCGACGACGCTTATACTCAGCTGGGTTACATTACAGAACTCCCGCGCGAAAACCTGTCTTATCTGCGCAACATAAACATCAAAGATTACAGTTCGCCCGGGAATATATAAACTTCGATTTCAGCAGCACCATTTTTTCTGACGAAAAGGTATTCGTGTCTTCTGCTGATGGACGTTTATCTTTATGGCGAGCCAATAATACCAGGTATTCAGGAAAAAATATACTACCATCGAAGAGAAGTGGTCGAATAAGTTTTGGCGTTTGGGGATGGATGGCAGCCAATGGTCCCGGTGAGTTGGACCAAATAAGTGGAAAAATGAACAGCCTGCAATATACTGATATATTGGAAGAGGTTTTACTACCTAGAGTGGAGGTATATTTTCCTAATTCTTCCTTTTGTCCAAGATAATTCCGCAGTTCACAATTCGCGTATAAGCCAAGTCTGGTTCAATCGCCAACAAAGTAAAGTAATGAAGCTGCATTGGCCGCCTAAAAGTCCAGACTTAAACCCCATTGAGAATCTTTGGGGTTTAATAGTCCAGCAGTGGGACAGCGACCGAGTTAGGACACGCATAGCCCTAATTAATCATGTCCACGAATTATGGGACAGTTTCAGAGGCAGCCATGTATGCATTAATATGATTACATCAATGCATCAGAGACTGCAGGATGTTATTGATGCTCAGGGGGGTTTTTACACACAAGATTTTAATCTCCCCGCTATTTATAATTATATTTGTTAGTTTTTATTAATACACTTTTTGATTCTGCAATATCTTTTATTTCATATCCATTAATCCGTCATAAACGGCTAATTATTATTTAATGAAAAGTATAATATAATTAATACTTCACTTCAGCGTATCGCAGTTCACGATTACATATTATTGTAATTCATAATTTATACATATTTTTGAATGTGATCTTATAAATATCGTGTGTGACAATCCGTGTCCATATTCTTGTCAAAAATGTATACATTATTATGAGAAACTCTGGTGGTTACATAGTATGAATTGTTAAGTGGCTACTTGTTTTTGAAATTTTCAGAGTGAACATTTATTTGAAAATCTGCCCGTGTATACTTTTCATTGCACGTGACTGTACATCGGCTGTTTTTATGTGAAAACGAACTGGACACTTATTATAAAATTCGCCATTCTGACTATCTGATTGATTGGTGAAACGGTTACACATTGGCATTCTAAACGTGTAATAGCGCGTTCGACCCCCACATGACTGGAACTTTTTAACAATTTTTTGTAAATTTTTTGAAGAACTTAAGATTAATATAATTTAAATTAATATAATGGTCGCAGTCTGCAAGAAATGCAACGCTGTCAAATTGAATTACTTCAACACGTGTCCTGGTCCTGCAAATTGGAAGCGTTGTTTGAGAAAATGGAAGGTTTAACCGTCATCAGAAACGGTCTGGAAGTTGGGTTCAGATTCAGTTGTGGGTCACGGCTTGCAAGGCTTTCAGCAAGACTTACTCATTGGAAGTATTTTAGATCTGCGTGTATCCAACTTTATTATTATCAAATTATTATTAATGTTTTTTTGTAATTGTTTATTTATTTTTTTGTAATATTATTATTTATTTTGTTTTAATTTTTAATTTTTAATTTTCTAATTGATTTAATTGTTATTTAATTTATTGTAAATATTTAATTTGTTGCAAATGTATAATCATAAAATTTAATTAATTTGAATTGTAATGTAATTGTAATAAATAAAAATGAACGAATGCGGTGTTGGGGACCGCCAACCGACACGCCATGTTCCGAACAGCGGGAGGTGGAGGACGGAGCTACAAATAGCTACGTGGAATGTAAGAGGAGGAATGGAACAGAAGATGAATTAATTATTAGATGTGATGGATGACAAAGATCTGGATGTTATTTATGTGTCTGAGACCAAACGAAAAGGCAATGATACGACCAATTTGCCTGGCAACCACGTCGCCTTCTGGGCTGGGGTTCCAGAGGGTGACCTCGGTTGCCAAGGTGTAGGCGTGTTGTTGTCCTCTCGAATGGTTAATGCAATGGTTGAATACAAGGTTATCAACCCGAGGCTTCTTTGGATTCTCTTTAAGCTGGGGATAACAAGAGTATTCTTGTTAGCCGTTTACGCACCAGTATCCTCAGCTCCAGTAAGCGAACTCGAGGAGTTTTGGGAGAGTGTCAGGGATGTTCTAAGTAGTGTCAGAAGTAATCAAAAGTTGATAGTATGTGGGGATGTTAACGGATGGGTTGGAACCGCGCGAAGTGGTTACGAAAGCGTGCTAGGCAAGTACGGCGATAAGAGAGTAAATGAGGCTGGAAAGCTTATTTTGGAATTTTATAAGGAGAGAAATTTGTTTCTGGCAAACACGATGTTTGATGACAAACAAATTTACATGTATACATGGGAGCGAGCGGAAGAAAGAAGTTGAATTGATTTATTCCTAGTGGATCAGCGTATTCGAAGCCAAGTTATGGACACGCGAGTGTTTAGGGGTGCTGATCTGGGAACGGACCATTATCTAGTCGTTGCTAGAATAAGAGGTCTGTTTGCAGGTTGTCGCAGCCGCACGACGTGTCCTAGCTTGGATTCGAATTACCGCATAAGAAACTGGAAGCATCAAAATCCACCGATCAGAGAGGAATATCAAGAAAGGGTTTCCAAGAAGCTTCAAAGCTGTTATTCTATAAAGGCAAAGGTTCACAGATAGACTGTGCAAACTATAGGGCTAACAGTTTGATTAGCTTGGGCGGTAAAGTTTATGCTAAAATATTACCGAGAAGAATGCAAGAGAAATCTGAAAGGCTGTTGTGGGAGGCACATGGAGGTTTTAGACCTGGAAGAGGGTGTATAGATCAGATCTTTTCCCTCCGCATGATCATGGAAAAGTTTTTGGCCCTAAACCAAAAGGTTTTCTGTGCTTTTGTGGATTTGGAAAAGGCGTTTGACAGGGTTGTGAGAAAGAAATTATGCAAGATACTGCCCCGATACAATGTGAGCGGACCCTTCCTACAGGCTGTAAAGTCTCTTTACAGAGATCACTCAGCCTATGTGCGAGTAGGAGCTGGCAAGTCGCCCTGGTTTGACATCCAATCGGCTTGGGCTAAAGCGTTAGTTATTAAAGATCCAAACTCCAGAGTTCTAAAGAGGAAATATAACCGTGCCTTCAGATTCTTCAAACAGCAAATCACTAGAGCAAAGTTCAAGCATGGCATCAGCTGGCAAGGCTGGCTTTCACCATGGTCGATCAGCTGGTGATCTTCTATTATATCCTACGCAACGTTTAGCAGCGGCTATTGAAAGCAAGGGAGAGAGTTTGGCAGTAAGTCTGGATATGGCAAAAGCGTTTTATCGTGTATGGCATAAGAGCCGTCTTTCGAAGCTTCTTTCTTATAGGTTTCCCTAAACTTTATGAAAGTGGATCACCAGCTATCTAACTGGGTGGAGCATATGGGAGTCTTCCATGGTTTTGGCTCGGACCCCAAGCCCTCTGGTCCAGATCACTCCCATAACAGTTTCTACCGTTTGACCGAGTACAATGGAGAGCCGTTCGGTTTGTCAAGGTCCCGGCGCTATGCGAACTGCTGAACTATGGCTGAACTCTTTGGCGTTGTAAAGAGACATAGATTCTCTATGCCTCTTCTACTTTATTTAAAATGGATAGTCTTCCGAAGAACTATTCAATCTGATGCCCGCCGCCGAATTTCATCACCGCATCATCTGTACCACCTGGATACATGGTGAACTCCCATCGGTGGTATTTCCATATACGATACGATATATACGATACGATTTGGATACCTTTAAAAACGACGTATACTCCTACTTCCAAGGCCGGCAGCGCTGTTATGAATCCGCGGATGTTGCAAAAATTCATGAGCGGAGGTGATCATATACCATCAGACCAACAAGCTCGTTTGTCCTGTTCTAACATAAACAATAAAAAATACTGTGGACATTCTTACATAGAAGCCATAAATTTTTGTATGTCATATATTTTACATTTCTGTCAATTTTTTTTTCATAAATGTGATAATTTAACGAAGATATTATTTCGTGAAAAGAAATTTAGGTTTATTTTCACGTTAAATAAATTCCAATAACGATGAACTTCCGCCTTAACTTTACATGCGAATATTTCATCCTCTGTGTTGGATACAAACATACCGTAATTCCGTTTTATTATGAAGAGATTTTTCCATTTGTGACCAGAATTCTATACCTATGTGTAAATATATATTTATTATCATACAAACTCCACCAACGCGGTTTGTCTGTAAATTCTTTATAGGATGAGATTGTTGTCATACGTTTAAAAAAATAATATTTTTTCAAAACCACTGATTTTTTAATATAACCATCCGAAAAAAAAAAAAATTTTCATACGTCTTAAAAAAATCGGTGATACAAATTATGGACTACACAACTAGCTAGATATTCCACGACTTAACGACTACATGACGTAGCGATATAAAAGCTGGCCTATTAATTGTAAAGTTTAAGGTTCTACCCTCGGTCGAAAAAATATATGATGTTTTTTGAAGTATGTTTGAATAATTGGCCATCAAATAACCAGCGTACTTGTTGTATATGTATAGAATGTTTAACACAGATATATTTATATGCATACAACCTAAAAAGGAATTTTGGTTGCTTTTCATTCAAAAAAAAAATGTACTTAAATTTTAGTAGGAAAAAATTAAACTTTCATTCATTCCCTAAGGACTTTGACACTAGTCAGCAACCCTCCATTATACTAATAATTAACGGTTGCTTTAGTAATATATTTTTCAATATATATATGTATCTTCTTACTTTAATTCTCTAGCGCAAGCATCGCCGCAGATAAGAAGAGTTAGATATTATTTTCGTTATATATTTAAATTATATATATATGTATATATATATTATTCGATCATTATAATCGCGGTGACCTATATGGATTTCTAAATCAAATTTTCTACTCTTATACGGTTTTTCAAATTTTTCTAAACCAGGCCTTGCCATTACTGCGGAGTGTGTCCGTAAGGGTTTTTATTTCAGTATTATGATACTGATTAGTGATTAGATTAGTATTATAAAACTAAAATTATCGTTATAAAATATACTTTTAACGACCTACCCATGACATTGTTAAGCTGATAATTGGGTATCGCGTTTAATTGAACAACAGACAGAGTGACGGTATTATTTTATATATATGTAGTGAAGTAGGTTACAAAATAATTTAATATTACAATAGGAGTATTGTTATATTAAATATGTAATACATAGTGAACTACGAATTCAAAAATGTACTCAAAGTCTAAAATAATTACATGTTTATACCGAGATGTTAGTTGAGACAAAATATTTTATAATTGAAACTGTAACATTGTTTAACAAATATTAGACGCACTAAAAATAAAGTAATATTGTTTTTCAACTGAACATGGGGCAAAACAATTAAATATAAACAAAAAAATTGTATTAAAGAAAAACAGTTTTTTGTGGTTCACTAATTTATTTCTATTCGGAAAAAAAATATCGAAATATATTTTGGAGTGAAAGTATTAACTTTTGCATTTCTAGTTTTAATACTCATTTGAATTTGTATTTTAAAAAGTAATTACGATACATTATGTTGAACAGGTTTTTTTAAATATATATTTCAATTAGAATTATAGTAAATGTTATTTCATTGTGATTTTGTGTCATAATTAATGAAAATTAAAGAAAATATTATACATATAATATTATACATATAACATCAATGTATTTGTGTGTACATATCACGTATAAAAGTAGGATTTATGTTAATTATCGGTAAAATCGATTTCAGACTTCATATTAGAGCTGAATAATATATATATTTTTTTGATATGATTGATATCTTACTATATTTTCTATTATTGACTGCTAGTGTGTTCATAAAAACACAGTTAGAACCTAATATTAAAAGAAGCAAAGACCAACTGATATTATCTTAAGAAATATTTAAAGGAGAATAATAACAGCTATAGTATTATTATCACTACAACATTGTTTCAATGCAACCAAAACTGAGACTCTCAGTGGGTCATTCTTGATTATACTCGTACTGAGATGGTCTTTGTAATAGATACATTTCAACATTTATTAGTTTTGCTTTTGCTTTAATGTCAAAGGATAGTATTATCTCCGGCTTTTTTATAATACTCTTATTGTCTTTCAGGTACGTATTAATTTAAATATTACATTTCTAACTAGCTTTTATTTACAGCGTCGCTTGCGCTAGAGAATTAAAGCGAGAAGAGACATATTAGAAATATATTACTAAAGTAACCTACAATTATACTAGTTAGCGCCATGTAGTAATGAATGGTAGCTAGATTTTTTTTCTATGAAATTTTCTACCTATTATTTAAATATATTTTTTCTGGGATGAAAAATAACCTAAATCGTTTTTAAAATATTTGTTAAACATTTCATACATGAAATAAGCTTGTTGTTTGACGGAAAAATATTCAAACATATATTTAGGAGGAATAATTCAAATAATCAAGTAAAGATATTTTCAACATGTTGTATGTAAACCTATATCTACTCGTATATAGACTTAAAGGTCATCACATAAATATTTTTTTACCAAAGATCGAACCTTAGACTTTCCAATTAACAGGCAAACTTTGATACCGCTACGTCATGTAATCGAGAAGTTCTGCGATACCTAGTTATTTACGTAGTTTATATTATATTGTATATTGTCAGGTTAGAAAAAAATATCCTAAGGCAGTATTTTTGAAAAAAACATTTTGATTTTCAATGGATTAAAAAAAATCGGATCCGAATAAGAATTTATAGACCAAGATAGTATATCTTTTATAAAAGCAAAACATATTTTTCATACTTCATATATATTTTCAATTTTTATTTAATAAAAACACGTATCAAACTGATGAAAATGGGGTACATATAATTGAATTTAATCACGCCCTCATGTAGCACGTAATAAAGTTTCGACAGTTTCATTCCTTCCAGGCTTCCAATTTTCAAGATAACATATTTTCGTTAACCAAATTTCAGAGGAAGGTGTGGTAGTGAACAAATATTCGATACGATTTCCATTAATTTTGTTTCTCTGTAGAAACAGTATGTGAGGTTTCGATAGAGCGAGTAATAAATAGTGATGGATGCGTCCAGTGTACGCCACCGAGCGCCTGTACCCACAACTGACGTTAATTTAAAATGACACCCAGTTATTGGGAAGCGACCGCTAAACATAAATTTCATTATCTGTCCACAACATCAGCTGTTTACGTTCTCGCTTGCCATATTTCACACTTGAATAACATCAATTTGGTTAAAGAATATCATTATCAAACTTGTTAAATACAAGTTGTAAGATAAGACACTAAGAAACTCAATAGTCTCTATAGGAAAACTATATGGAACGGTAAATTTATCTATTTTTTTAATAGATAAATTTACCGTTCCATATAGAAATTATTCTCAAAAATGGAACTCATAAATCGAAAAGAAATATTTCACGGTCCGGTATTCAGAGCACTGCGTTCAACTACAGAGCGAGTAGTAGAAAGGAAAGGTATAAAAGCTTCACCCTTTCTAAAAACCCGTAAATAAAAGAGTGGAGCGTTCGTTTCGTTCGGTTCCAATGGCGGCAGCGCACACATACGCGCACCGGCCGCGTCTTACATACGGGGAATAAACGATGTGAAATGGGAAAAAACTTAAATATGTATGAGTGCGGGTAAATATATAAATCGGTATATAGAGGCGTTTATATAAAATAGGTTGGCGAGGCGGGCGGTTGACGCTGGGCTCAGTCGCGCGCGATCCTCCCAGCCTCCGGCCCGCATCGGCGGCGTCCTCCGGCTCCGCTCCCACCGCGCCAATTTTATACCCCGACACTTATTTTCCCGCTATTGTGAATATATTTTAACCACTTTTGGTGACTTTTTAGACTATTTTAAAAGAATTAAATAGTACAGTGTACGTGTTTTGAACTTTATCTTGGCGTTGGCGCTCTTTGACGGAAGTTAAACAAAGTTGGTGAGTGACAACTCGATGAAACTAATTAAGAAGTTGCTTACGAGTAATTACATAATATGAGCTAAACTGCTTCTGTGATATTTAAGTTATAATAAATATTACGAGTTATTTTAATTTCTTGTAAGTTTATACTACTTTTAGTTGTTGTAGTTATAGACAATTATGTTTTAGTTTTCTACATTTATATTAAAAGAAATATATTATGTTATATAATTAATGAATACAGGTTAAAAAAAACTACAGATTTTAAAATTTTAAAGTAATAATATTAAGCTTAGTTTGGTTAAAAAAAGCATTAAGTATCATAATTACGAATTGTATCAATTAAAACAATAGTATAATTATCTCCACTGCTCATTTCAATAGAATTGTTTAAATAAAATAGTATGTAAGGATTCCGCATAAAGTTTCTCTTGAGATCACGGTCCAAAACTTTTCCGCTTATTGATTCTTACAAAAATATCGTAGGCGAGACAGCTTCGTTAGACAATGTATTTATTAGCTGTGAGTAATATATCCTACATTAACTGAAAACTTTACAATAATAAATTTAAAATAAGACAAATAAAAATAATAAAACAATATTTACAATAATAAAATAACCAGCAAGTAATATTCATTTAAAAAACAGTTAAAATTAAACTTAAATACAATTTACAACAATTTGTTACTGGGTATCTAAATGGTTTGCACTCCACGAATAAATAGGACGGCAAACAGGAATAATAGGCCTATGTCTCCCGTTTATACGAGGTATTGTGAACGACCACTTTAGCTGATCAAATACTACATTTTTATATAAAAGCTGAGAAAGAAAACTATTGTTACAGTTATGTTTACTCTTTTACTATGTAAATTTTGGCTAGTACCTATATCATATAAAAATTACATATTATTCTGAATATTGAAAGATACCACGTCCCCTTCGCCGGTCGTCAAACTTTTTACTTATGACGATATTATCTTTTAATGTTCATAATATTGAGAGTTTAGTATTTTATTTATGTTTACTTTATTTCTCGTTGGGTGGTTTTTTTTTTACTCTAATTTTATACGCATAGGTCCTAATCCATCTGCTCTATAACTAGTAGTATATGTTACTGGCTGACAACTTAGCTTTTGGTAGATGAAAAATATTTAAATCAATGAAGTAGTTTTTTAGATTACAGAATATGTATAAACATACATAAAAAAAACAAGCAGACCTTTTTTCTTTACTACTTAGTATAGATAATATAGATAGTGTATCATTTATTTTCAATGACTGGACAAATATGAGGAATAATATCAATTTAAGTATGTTTATTTGACTTGGGGTTATTATCCTATTTATCAGGATTATATGTTTAATAAATTGAATATTTTGTTTACAAGTGTTTATGCTTGTAATATAAATGTAATGATTATTATATGATGGCTAAATTATATAAAAGTCATAGGTCAAATTGCTATTAAACATAAAATAATTGTAATTTATATAGTAGATTACATATGATTGGAACCATTATGAGTATTATTAGTATTTGTAACTGTAATACGTCTATGACAGCGATTCGTGCAATTTTCGGATATCCCAATATTCTCGTATTGAGGAACGTCTGCGAGGCATATCTGCCTTTGAACTGATTGATTATAGTTAATCGTACTTTCACAGAACGTTAGAACGACTTTATAATGAATAAGAACGAAAATCATATTCGAGTAATCTTCAACTTTTTTGTGACAACAAGGTTTGTGAATAGTCAATTAAGTATTAAATTACATTTTCCATTTCAATAAATTTATATAAAAAAAGTAATAAGCTAATATTTTGGTGTTATATACCAGAAAATCTATTTATATAGTAACTTATTATTCATTTCTGAATAACTTTAGTATAACATAAGAAATATATACTTTTTATATACATATGAAGGTCGTTTCACGCTATCTACAACAGCGTTAAATATTATGAGCTAGTAAAAATAATTTACAACCTTATAAAACCAGATGACTCTATAAAGATGAACCTGTTAATAAAGATTTTCACAACATTATCTTCTCTTTCTTCATAATGTTCCACTAAATTTATATAATAATAGCAAACAGTGAAATAGGTTATTATATTCAAAAAGAGTAACTTCTAAATAAATAAGTGAACAGGATTGAAATAGTATTAAAATAAGGAACACACAGTTCAATTATTATATATTTTTTAATTAATACTTTCAGTCGTAAATTGAAATAAACAGAATTGCTCGATATGAAATATTAAGCCAGCTACACATGCTCCCAACGGAAAATTAAATGTACTTTTGTTTTTGTAACTTTTTATATCCACGTGTACAACCGCTTTTATAATAACCGAGTTAAGTTTAGTGTTACCATAGTTTTAAAGTACGTAAGTAAGTAAATATGATTTTTACTTTAACGCTATTAAAAATAACAACTCTATTAAAACAAACTGTAAGCCGATGAATTAATTGATCTATTATTAATATCTAAATCCAATCTAATATAAAGTTTATTCTGGTAAATCATTGTAGTGAGGTAGTTTAGTTATTATTAATATTATATGTATTGATGAACATGCTAAAATTCCAATAAGTATTAGTTTAGCGTCAGAATATACAGTTTATGAGACACATAAAGGACGCTGTTGTCGATTAATTAATGATAATATTTTTCTTCTCATTTACGATCAAACATTACCAAATTCCTGTTAAAATATAGTACCAAAAAGTTTGTTCTTTCATGATCATTCTTGTATGTCGTATAACACTTAAAATAATAACATGGTGGAATAACAAACGAACACAAGCTATAACCTTATGAAAAGTATGAATAAAAATATTATTAAATAATTAATATTGGTGTTTTCGGTATGATACAAAAAAAAATACTTTGAAAATGTGTTTTTATAGGAATAGCCGTCCAATATTTGCTGTTTTATGTAGGGCTTGTTCAAATAAAAATTTACTACCAACAAAACTTTTATACTATAGCAGTATTATTTATAAACATAATATCAATTGCCTTCCTAAGTTAATTTGAGAACAATAAGAAATTGGCATATAAGAACATATTTTGATTTTCTGTTACTATCATAAATTGTGACACAAAACATTGTAATTAAGTCATAAAATATATTCGTAATTGCCACATCAGTTACTCTGATTGGTTATAAATATTATAATACTCGAATATATCGAATTCGGTATTAAATGTAACATAATATTAAATTTATTGACTACATATATGGATACCTTATTTTGGGTAATATATCGGCCTAGTTCCAAAGACAGCAGTGAGATTCGTGGATCCATGCGTCATATTGTCAGCTGTTATGCGAACATATCTGTCTCTGCCGCACTAGAATTTTACATATTCTTCGAAAACTTTTTCAATTTCATCTCACAGTATTTATAGAACCATTTTTATAAGTCTGCGTTAAAATACCATGTCTTTTCATTTGTTATTGACAGAAAACGAAACTACGAACTACAAAGAAACAATTACAATATATAGTAATGATTATTATAGTTATCAGTTATTATTTTAACCAATTGTAAATATTTCTTCTTACAAATAAATTCTATAATAATTTATTTCATTTACTTTATGATCATCGATGGATAAATGAAGTTAAATAAATTGTCTGGAACATTAATTGTCTGTCTGCGTTATTAAAACTCGGAAACGAATATATAACTAACTACAGAGCTAAGACGGATATTACTTATTTTGAAATAATATACATTTCAAACCGGTAATAATTTTCAGTATGACTATAATACGAATCGTAGCGCTCTCGTAGCGCTCTCGTAGCGGGTGTTGACAAATTTAACAATATGTAGCCTAAATTTAAAAACAAAATGAGGTCATACTATATTATAATTAACATTTTTAATTTAAAAAATAATATTAATATATAATATATTGTGATGATATCCGAAATATATATGTTAATTCAATATTAGTGAACGATGCATAATTTAATGTTATCTCGCTTCAAATTAATGTCTGAGATCGTTATCGTTCTTTATACATATAATTAAACTTCAACAATACACACGGATTGAGCTTTCAAATCGAAGGTTTCGGTAAATTAACGCGGCAATCTGAAAATGGTTAAGTGCGAGTTGAATATTTATTTTTAAAGTTAATATTATGCATGAAATATTAAATAATTGCAGTTCATAGCTAAAAAAAATTAGAACATTTAAATAAAATTTAAATTTAAGGTGAAGTGAAGCACTTAGTTACTACGCTTGGTTTTCATAAGAATAAAAACACGGCACTTACATAAACGCACGCCAGCTGGTGAATACACGTACCATTACCGAGCGTTATTATTACAGTATCATAAGTTCTTAACTTTATTTTTATTATCTAGACCTGGTATAACTTTAAACTAGCTTTAAGAAAAGTACTTTAAAATCTCCCTAGTCATGGTGTAGTTTAGCACTGCATACAACAGTGGGTACAGAGCTCTACTCTCTACAGGATTTAGGTATCGTTTCTTAGAATTTCTTCTGAGGATTACCAACAATTTTATAATGGCCAATGATGTCGCATTCATTACTATATACATTATTACAATCATGTTGTTTCGTCAAACAGCGTCACTACCATACAAATATATAATTTATAGATGTTACTGGGCTTTAATTGATACTGTGATTCAGAACTCTCATCAAAAGAACTTAATTAGTAGAATCCAGATCAAAGTCTGATTAAAGTGGCTTTGAGATTACACGGAAAAATTCACGCCATCAAGACACATTTCATTACCTGAGGTTGTAGGTTTATGAATAAAAGAATTAAAACCAGTCTAGATGTGTCATCATCATCACGGAGTAATTGGAGTGATGATGATGAATGAGTAAATAATTTATTAAACAAAAACTATTTTAGATAAATTATATTTCGCTATATTTCGTCAGTGTCACTCGCATCCTGTGGAAAACTAAGTTTAATTACTCAATGTCACGTGATAGCTGATCATATATGTATTTATTCCTTTTAATAGGAATTCCAAATAAACATATATATATGTATTAAGTAAACATATATTATTATGTCTTAGATATGAGTGTATTTTTGTTATGTTATTTGATAATATATTTAAGTGTTTTGTGTTGTTTTCAGATAACATTATCACTGCCATGGTTTCTATTATCATCGTATTAATATTTGGTAAGTACCTAACTCTCAATTTTTATTAGTTTTACTCATTTTGAAACTAAAAACCTTTGCTACATATGTTTCAATAACAGAACGGATACATGTTTAGATATTAATTTATAGAAGAAATCAATTAAATGAAATAGCAAAATTGTCACAAAATAATCCTTCATAGCTAAAGGCAATGTTGATCGAGTCACCTCCCAGCGTAGCGACTAATTATTTGCTGTCTACCAGCAGACATCACGTAGATAAACTAGATCGGTCTTATATAATACAATATATTTATATATATTTATATACCAAATGTTACTTATTTGTATCGTTAGATGATATGACTAGACAAAAGTTCTTAATATTATTTGTATCATCTATTTTTTTTTTACTGCATTTATTTACTCGTTCAAACTTAGAAGTGGCTCGAAAAAAACTGTATCGATACAACACAATGTACATATTTTAAATAAAAAAGTTGTTACTTCACATTTTTTTGACATGTATTACACAATGTATATATATAGTTTTAAACATTTTTAGAAGTTTTTTAAATGTCATATTTTAAAAACATAAAAAAGTAAATATAAACAGTTTTAGGTTTCGTATGGCATTGGTAACGGTTCTTTAGTTGGTTTAACGAGACGACGAATAAACACCAATGCAGGGCTTTGTACGTTCAATCGAATCTTCGCACACGTTAACGGGGAGTTGGGAATACACCTGACCCTAGAGATGTAACTTTGTGTTACGATTGAATCACTATTGATATGTCTTCATAAGATGACATCACTTTGATATAACTTGTACGTCAGGTACATAGCTTTGATAAATGCACGCCATATGATAGAATTTCTTGTGTATATTAAACTACAGTTTAATATACACAAGTTACGTTTTATAATTCAATATTTTATATTCTATATAGTGAGTCAATATTTTATATTCTATATAGTGAGGTGACAGGATACAAATTTCAATATTTAAAAAATTCCTACATCTCTAAAATACAGGTAAAAATATATATCTTTTAACCAATATTCATAACACTTGACATTTTTCAGGCACACCAAGTAGCTTTTTAAAAATTCAGGAAATCGCTTTAAGTTACGTTATCATACTTTCAGGAACGAATAAATTCACTTCATACTTGATTTAGAATCTAAAAAAGTTTCTCATTTCAGAAGACTGATTAAAATTTATACAAAAAACTTTTCTTAATAACGAGTAGATATTTTTTTTTCACATTTCATGCATTGAGAGAGCCTACTTTTATCACAAATATCCTTAAAACAATATAAAAAGCACTCAATTAAAATAAACCAGTAATATATTTTATAAGTAAACACACATCATCATCGAATAAATATTTATATAATAATTATAAAATACGTTGTCTACATTTAGTTTACTTCATCCTAAAATTTCCTTATTCCTTCCGGTCAATTAAAATTAAGCTTGAGTCAGTGGGTATTTTGTGTATACGATATAATTGGATGGGGTGAATTTATTTTGATTATGGCAACATTTTTGCTAGCGCATGTGGAACACGCTTGCATCAGGTGAATTGGGTCACAAAGAACACTTTGTTATTTTTATACCCACTGTGTTTCAAGTGTGGTTTCTTTTGAATTATGTTTTTTATTTCCTTTTAAATTCGTAACAAAGCCAATTCAAAAAGTATCGCAATAATTATCAAAACGGATATGAGAATAATATTAATATATCTATCATACATTTACATTTATAGAACAGTTATATAAAAATGTTATTTAATTATCATTTCTTTTGCTCATCTCACATAACTACCAGATTCAAGAGTTATGCTAAAATAATTTAGTTGAAATGGCCAGCATTTTTAAATATATTCTGATGCGAAATTAAATGAATATCTTTCACAGAAGCTATTTCGGGCTTGTTAAAAGTGAAAAGTTAAAAATTAAAATATTTTTTATAAACGGAAGATTTACCTTAAAAATGTTACACTTGCTTTATAGTAGGTTAGGTTTTTCACTTGCCTGCAATTTAATATAATTGTTACTATTACTGATGAGAGAGTTACTTCTAATTTATTCTCTTATTAGTCTTAGAGTATATATATTATATTAATGAATGGAACTGGCAGACATATCACTAGATAAAAAGTTGCAAATGGTACCTTCGAGGAGGAGAAACGTGAGAGATTAGGATACACGGAAAAGAACGAAGCATTCCGAGTTACACTGTCTCTGACGAAACACCCCTTATTCCAACTGCAGGTAACTACAAGCTCCACTTACATGACACATAGTGTCAGATTTTTTATATAGATTTTATATATCATAAATCAGTTCCATTCCATACATTTTATGGTTTTTCAAATGGCTTTTGATGACTTTGTTAATTTATTACGACGTAGATAAACGAGTCGCCATCATTTTGTACTCCAAAAATATAATTTATTTCGCAGACTCTCAGCGTCTACGTTATATTCCGCAAAAACTCTGCTATTTGTCCATTTGTTCACGTCTCGCAGGTTGTTTCACTCCTCATTATGCTTTTCCGGTGAAATAGACAGACGAAGTTTCGGACAACACCATTCTCTCATTATATACACAACTGACGATAATTGTATAAATTATGGAAATTATATATACATTAAAAAAATCATTTGATTCTGGTATTTGATAATTACAATAAAAACTAATTACTCAATAATTGTATTATTATTATTCACAGGTATTTATTTATAACAGACATAATAACTCGGTTATCGTTGGGGGTACAAAATCAATTGTATAAATATAATATTTTTTTAATATAAGTGTACTTAAAGCCTTTACTTATATCCTTAATTTAAAATATATATCCCCTTCGAACTAAAGAAACATATATATGAAAAACATTAAGTTTATTGCACCAAGCAATATACTAACCCGTACAACATATCAACGTTGAAAGTTGTAGAAATTTAAACTAATTTGCGAGTTTATATGCAATGAAGTTAACTTATGCAATTGGTTCAACTGTTACCTTTAGGTTTAGGTGATATCCTGTTATTGGATTATACTGTAAATACTACAATTTCTAAATAACCTCTAGAGTTCCACTGACGAAACAAGTCAATATTGATCGAATTAGAGACCCCAGTCAGATTGTAATGTCCACTGTCATGGATAGCTAATAGATAGCTCCCTTAACAAAATAGCCGCTTCTGCACAGTAAAATAACAATCATATGTTTCGATAAATCTATAAAAATAACAGAATGTTCGACATATTGAAGAAAATATTATTTTATTTTTAATAAATCGGTTTGATTTTATATTAAAATAATATATTACAACGTAGTTCGCGATCCAATCCAATATTACTTATCATCACGAATGAAACAAAACAAGCTTCCTTAACCTGTCATTAGTAGTTGAAGCCCAAAAGATAGTAATCATCTAAGTGAAACTTTATTACACATGCGACTAAAGGAGAGGCTTTATTCCGTTCTTGTTATGTATCTGAACATGCATATTGTATAACTCTGTTGCGATACACCGTTAAAACAATTGTCCTTTAATGTCTGGGGACATTTTGTCCGGGTCAAGGCAATCAGATTAATCTCTGGGGCAAATCCGTATACAATTTAGCGAAACGGACACATAACAATCTATTTTTACTGAAGTAATAAAAACAAGTAATATAAGAACGTTAAGGGTACTATTAATTATTGTTTTAAGTATATTTTATATAGCGTAAAATAATATATAAATATATACATATGTTAACACTATATATCTGAAATAATGCAATCAAATATTTTAAATTGTGTAAATGAAAGCCTTTTAAAATTATAGGTAGTTATAATTAAATTATAACATTCTTTTTTAAAGCTTATAATTAACTTTTCACTTTTGACAAAATAAAACAAAATAAAAGCAATAAAAACTCTGCTTATTATTTTCAAACACAAATATATTTCGCGAATGTCAAACAAATTTATTTTATACATTAAATTACACCTTCGAATGTTCACTTACTGGTAAATATATGTATATCGTAAAGTGGAATCATATTTCAAGTATTTCCATATCTATTTACACCGCACTTTGTTGCCATTTCAATGCGTTTCATTCAATTCTTTTGTTTCTACACTAAATAGAATATAAATTCATGTTCAAGTTACATTTTCCATCCAATTGTAGTTCGATATTATATTGCTGTCGGGAACAATTGCATTGTTTTATATGAAATGTCTACTTCACAATATATTACAAATATTGTAAATATTTGTTATTACGTCTTTTCCATTCCATCCGTTGACTATTAAAATTACTCTTTATTCAAGTAATATAATAATAGATTATGGCAAGAAAAAAACTATTTGAAAAGTATATTTATGTTACGTTGTAACAATGTATTTTAATTTTATTTTATGATTTGTCTCAAACCTTATTCTGTTTTTTTTTTATTTGATGAATCAACAGCTCATTATAACCTATTGAATATAACCCTTCTGAATAATTTTGTAATTATATTTGAAATATAACAAAATAAAATCCATAAAAATAATCTAACAAAGAAATACAGATATAAAACTTATAACATCCAAGCCCCGAAGTAAATAAAAGGACGAATCATTAAATAAATTACCCAAAGACAAGGATTCAGAATTCTTATTACAAATTATTACATATTCCGCTAAGCAAAAAATATAAACGTAATTTACTCCAAGAAATGTATATTGCGCCGTGAAATCCAATTTGTGTACGCAATGAAAAGAGTTGCACAAAAATACTTGTTCAGTCGATAAACACACCACTTTGAAAATGTCTGAGGATTGCAGAATATAGGATTATTTTAAAGTCTCAAATGGACTTGTAATTGTAAATAAGATTAATATGTTCTGTCTAGCGAAAAAAACGGGAAAATTCCAACCGAAACAATGTGATAATTTTAAGAGGTGTCGGCGTCGGAGAAATCGATGAAGTTGAGGAATCTTATAATAAATACAATTGAAAATGCAATAAAAATTATTATTGTTTATACAACAATTATAATCCAACTTTGGTTTAATAATAAATATATTAATTTTTTTATCACTCTTATTCAAAATAACACTTTGGATGTTTAACATGAATAAGCAATAAAGGTGACGGTAGAAGAAAAGCTAACATTCTTGCTTATTTTTTCATATGAACCAGTACGCGCAATAAGCAGAAAAAGGAAAATTATTCTACGCCACACGAGAGCCATAAGCATATTACCTGACGAAAAAACCTTCGCTCTTCCACCTACATTCATTTGAAATTGTAACTAGGAGCGGCTTTATACATTATTGATGGTTAGACTACGTTTATTACTACTGGTAATGGGAAAAATAATTTTCAAGCTAAATATTTATGTTGTCCTACATCTGCGAGCTGATAGTCATTAAATAGTTAGTGTTAAAAGTAATAAATATTGTAAAGTAGCCATTTACGATAATAATAACAAAGATATCAGATACTTTGTGAGAAGTTATATAAGATGAATTAGTGTTATTAACCAAAAAAAATATTTTATTTAATTAATTAATATATTAATTTAGAATGACATTCATAAAGCGGGACTTGGATCATAATCTCCGACTTTTTATATATACTAAAAATTAAGTGACAAGACATGACGAACATGATTCTAGATTATTCTAATGACTCACATCAATTATTTAGTTAGCACAGTGCGTATTTGTTACATTACAAGAAAATTAAATTTAAGTCTTTCCTTTGTTTTCAGCGTCACAAAGTTAGATCGTGTGACTGACATTCTTACCATTCGGTGAAAGTAACGAAGAAATAAACGTGTTCTTTTCGTTTGCATCATGTAAACAAATGACCGCGGGTTTGAAAGCGGAGGGTGCAGGGAGAGGGGGTAACAAAAGATGCTCGTTTCCTCTCTTCCGTGCCTGAGGTCGGGAGGAGGGCTTACAATAGAGGCATTGTTTGTGCCCGGTGACAGGAAAAACTCCGACCTCCGTGTTTCTGTGAATTTTTTATTTCTTTCCCCATCACTCTTTATATTTTTTATACCCTGTGAGCTTTGACTGACTGGAGGAAATCAAAGTTTTCTAAGATCGCATTGTGGGGTTTTTACTATGCTTTTATGTTATTTCAAAGTATAATTTTGTATTGATAAACAAAATTACAGTATAAAAAAAATACTTCGTATAAAAAATCCATATAATTAATTACATGTTCTCGATCTCAATATTACGACTTTTATGCCTATCTCAAATTTGTGTATGAAATAGCAACGTAACTACTTGAATTCGCTAGTTGGCTATCAAAACCACCGGCTAAAATAGCAGCCGATTTTATACGTACATTCCCGGTCCCTATCCGACCGCTCATGATACCTTATTTACCCGTTTTTCCTTATCAAGCCGTACCATTCGCTTCACATTACTAAGAATCCTGTTGCTATTGGATGTTTTATACGTGGTATCTTGATTACCTTTTTGTTTGGCGTTCGGCTTAATTAAAAATGTTATCTTTTCTTTTCCATTTGTTCAGCAAAATTTTTGTTCCTCATTTTTTCTCTGGAAATAAATGCAACGTGGATTGAAAATATTGTTATAGTTAAGAATTATAACCAAACGCTCTTACATTGACGGATATTAGTCAATATCGTATTTTATACACATATTATGGGAGTTTATTGCTATTTATAATTTTAATAGTTTTTAATGTAAACTGTAACAAATTGTTAATCTGAATATTAAAATTACTTACAATTTAATGATATTTAAATATACGAGTATATGTTGAACTTTAACACGACATATATCGTCTGTCAATTCGACTTTTACAAATAAAATGTTATGTTATCTCTCGATCAATGTGAATTAGTGTCACTGGCACCAATCCAAAAAAACTAGAAAAGATTCTAAAAATGTTCAATGACCAATGAATTTAGAAATATCATCCAACTAAACTAAGCTATGTTGAGGAAAAATTGCAATGTTACTGCAAGAGAGTAATCGTAATAATATCATTTAAATAAACGGTAAAACTACTACCTACACTAAGTTGTATAATTATTAATTAGTAGTAATGATTCAAATTGATTATATCTATGTATATGTTTGTGGGTGTGTTACATATATTTTGGGCATCATAAAAAGAGTTGTTGTTATAATATTTTAATACGACAATTGGTACTTCGCGAGACTGCTAATGTGTGGACATATGTGTAATATATTATTTCGTTTAAGGTTCACTTTGAGCACATTGTATGATAAAAGGGTATAGCAGTAAAAATGATATATATTTCAAACATAAATTGCTATTACAAAGCCTTATACAATACAATATGTAAGCGCAATAATGCTGCCGTAACTGTATGAGAACAATTTCAATAATCCCGCGAAATGCATACACAGGGGAATATGGAATATTTTGTTAAAGCGGGTTGTTAATGTAGCATTAAACTTATTTTGACCAACATGCAATGGAACTAAGTTGATAGTTTGAAATGAAAATAATCGTTGGTATATATTTATTCTTGCTTAGAATTACAATCAAATTTTAATTAACATTTTTCAAATAAGATATATAAAATTTTCTGCTAGTATCTTAATGTATCCATTCAAATCAAAATAATCCCAGCCCGAGTAATAACTGTTATAAAAAACAATATACCAAAATTTTTAAACATTGAAATAAAATCTGAATGCAATAAAATACGAAATATATTTCAATATCTAAATATTAGTTGAATGTATGCTCAGAAACCATCTCGTTCGTGCAAACTGTGTATCCGGAGGAAGCTTCGGCCCCCAGTCTCCCGCCCCCACGATTTCCAATGGATTTCCCATCCGTTTTTTCGCTTCTTGTCCCCACTCATGCGAAACACATTACGTAGGTATACTCTTGTAACACAATTTGTTTTATAAATACTTCTAACAGGTCACTGAACTCATGATTGATTGAGTTCGGTAATAAGGGTATACGAAATGGAAATGATTTTAATATATATTAACGTATAATTGAATTTTCTGACATGAATTTTAACAAACATTCTGACCGTTTTATCAAAACATCGAAAAATATTTTGATCAAACTTTTAATTGGTTATTAAAGTTGTTGGTTGCATTTCAATCATGGAATACATATTTAATTTGATATGATAAATAAACAAACTTATAAAGGGTAAATAAACTTGTTAAAATAGTTCGACTGCGAAGCGGTATCGAATTAAAAAGCTATTTCGTTTGTTTTATGGAAACCTAGTTTTTTTGTAAGTAGTAAACCTCTTGAGAACCAAATATAAAAAAAATATTATCTTATAATACAAATACATTATCGAATGTATTTTTTTAGTCATGTTATTTTATACATATGACTGAATCAAAAATTTTTTACGAAAGATATTGATTGAATACCGCAATACAGAAAAGTAACTTGAAAATTTATCTTCATAGTTTTATTATGTGTTAAATCCACCTTGATTTGATTCAATGGATAGATGAGGAGGGGGTAAGGTAGACGTAACAGCACCGAAGTTCCTATTTCATGCCCACGTCAATAATTGGAACGGTTGTTCATATGTTTTTTGTTTTTGCAGCAGTACTAGTACCGGGGAGGCATTGTACGGGCTCGCAAGACGCGGACTACCCTCCCCCCCACAGCGTACCACCCTACGTAAAACGGTTCGTATTTTTCATTGTTGCTTTAAAGCTTTATAGGTTTTGCTTTATTTATGCCCTTTATACCTCTCCGTGCAAGATAAATGCCCGGAAGCCGATGTTCTGTTTTTGTCACGGTTTAATGGTTAACCGTAAACTGGTTTAATATTGTTTAACATTTTACGGAGCCGTTAAAAACTTTCTACTTAATTAATTCATTAAGTGCAAAAA
This sequence comes from Melinaea menophilus ssp. n. AW-2005, assembly GCA_918358695.1. Taxonomy (NCBI): domain Eukaryota; kingdom Metazoa; phylum Arthropoda; class Insecta; order Lepidoptera; family Nymphalidae; genus Melinaea; species Melinaea menophilus. Next base: position 30,242,588 of record OU911042.1, read on the forward strand.
GGATTTGCAGCTCCAACTTAATGAAAATTTTTTAAACCAGTTTTAATTATTCCTTTAATAAGACTGAATTAAAATTTTTATTTCAGCGACTTCTTTCGTACTCGTAGAATCTTATTACTCTTGAAAGCCATAAATTAAGATTTACTATTATGTGGGATTTACTTTACTTTCATTATATAATAGACTTTTCGAAGTGAATTTGTATTTATTTTTGTACTTAACGATTAAAGTTTAATTTATCTTATAAAGCTATACATACCTATATATTTAAAGCTATATATATATATATATAAAATAGAAAAAAATAAGTTTTATCTGTAACAAGTATAAAACCTTGTTTTTTAGTACATTGATAAGACGTTATCGTGGAAACTTTCACTCTGTACCTTCACTTTCCTATTAAAAGTTGCTTGGCTGTTAGGTTGTTACAATAAAATATTCATTAAATATCCATCCACACACCTCCACTCTAAATGTGATATGTATCTTATTATAAAATGCTTAGGTATGTTCATCCACCTGCCCTTGCCCCAATGAATCAGTCCATCGCAATATGTGACTTCCTTCCACACTCTTTTGTCATACATCATTTTAGTGGAGACTTGCCTCCCTTTCTTCTTCAGTTGCCTCCTCATTCATATTCAATTTTTCTTATTACATGACCATACCAACAAATGAACGTCACAACATACGCTTAGGTATAGTCCAGGTTCTAAGAAAATAATTTAATTACAGAATGATGCATGAAAATTGCTGCAATACGAAAAAACCTATATAAATTATTCAATTCGTTGGAATCAATGTCGTTTTACAATTAAAGTGTGCAAACGCTTTTTAATTGCATCACAGGTAGCTCCGGTGGAAACTGGATCAATGCACATACACACATACAGATACATATATATATATATATATATATATGCTGAACAATCTTCAGACTTTAAAATGAAAACGAATTTTAAATGTTCATTTGAAATGGAAACTCAGTTATGTTAATGCGAACTCATATTTTATTTGTATAAACATACGAATATGGGTGTGGAGTATTATAAGAGCACTTGTTAGTTCAATCCTAATGCATGCAAGCAGATCTAGGATAACGTGAAGTTATTGGACAACGAAGTGTGTAGATTCTATATGTAAGGTAATCAAGGAAACATATATATAATGTTTTACTGATTTTTGATCTTGTTTGTTTATTACGCATTACATTGCGCATTGAGCAGAATGCGATTGTTATTTAAATTTATTTTCTGATCCTTACGGAAAATAAAGTAATTATAATTAAATGAAAAAACGTACAGATTTTATATAAATTTAATTCATCATAGATGGTTTATTACTTGCAGATAAGAAAGCAGATCTAGTTGGTAACAACATATATTATTAACTATGTTTTAATGATGATGAAAAATAAGCACCATATAGTTGATGGCAAACTGTATAAGGATAGTGAATATTTTACTACCTTTGACATACAAGAAATAATGACGAAGGTAGATAGATGTATGTAAAGGGCTCTGTTACAAAAACAATCATTACGTTCATAATTATTTATAAATAATGATGCTTAACTTAAACTTATATATATATAGAATATACAATGTAACAAAATAAAAAAATATTTATCTGGATAAAAGGGCGCTATTTGAATATCATTTTACTGAATTTGTATTGAGATAGCTATTAAGTTTAGCAAGTGGTTGTGAGTGTACTTCAATCGTCGAACCAAATTTTATTTGCCTGGTTGAGTACAACGCTTTTAGGTCAGCCTGTATGTCCTCGACCCGTCTATAAATACTGAAAGTATTTTCTTTCCAATAATATTTTAAAAGCCAACTTTATTTATTTTCTAAAATATTATGACAGGTTTCAAGAAAATTGTATGTTAACTAAAAATTTAATTAATTCAATAAATATATTTCTAGTATATAGAATTTCGAATTCTCACGTTTGTTATCAACAACCCTTATAGACTGGGATAGTCAATAAATATTATCAATTATCTTCTACTACTTTCTATACAACATTATAAATGATTACATCTTTTTACCCACTGTCAAAGTCTCACAAAACCAAAATAGGTCCTTGAAGTTGCCTCTCAGAAACTGTCAATCGAGGCAAATCACGATTAAATCATAAAATATGAATATGTACTAAAATATATAAAAATGCAAAAATACAAGTCTTCAATAGAAATAACAAATTGAAGTAATCTAATATCAAATCTTGAAAATTTAATGAAACATGATTTCTTATTCTACAGCGACATCTAGTGAATTAAAGGTTATTAATTTTCATTAATTTCTAACAAAAAATAAAACTTTTTGTCGAAAAAAATATTCAACAGTCGTCGCCTTTTGAAACACTGATTAAACATTTAATAAAAAGTTAATAAAAGAATGTTTCTTTGTGCGAAAATTACTTTAGAATTTCATTTAACTTTGATATCGAGCTAAATTATTCGTTTAACGATAAAATTACAAATACCTTTACGTATTTTACGTTTTATATTCAGTTTTAAAATGTACTGACCGCAATTTATCCAGTCCGCGGTTGCGGTGTTTAAAAAATTTCATCCCTGCAGCTGAAATGCGTTGAAACGGCTTTGTTTTTTTGAAACGATATTTGAAAGCTTTTATATCAAATAACGGTTAATTTTTTATTTGTCGTTCCTTTTCTTATAAACCCTGCTTAAGTATCTTTAATAGATTCAAATTGGAAAGTACTAAAGATAAAAATACCATTAATAATAAACTTATTGTTGCGTAATGTGTAAATTCATAAGTAAGTACTTAACCTAGTTAAATAGTTAGCCTAGCCTAAGTTACCTAGGTTTACCTATTAGAAATAAACCTAAAGTACTGCTTTATATTTTTAGTTTAATTGTCATATGTTACGTTCTAATACTTTATCTCTAGTGAAAATAAAAATACCGGTACAGAATAATAAATTTTCATTGTAAATATGAATAACCAGCGATTTTTTTAGTTTTGGTAAACTCTGAACGAATTGAATACTTCTTTTTACAAAAACTAGATACCGAGCAAGTTTAGCTTAGAGCAAACTCAACTTTTTTCAACTTGTAGATTTATTTTTGTTTTGCCATATTATTAAAAGTGCAATTTTTGTTACTTAAAATATCTACATTGTATGAAACAGAAGTATTTTAATGGTTGTATATATATATATATATGTATATATATAGTAAGGCGGCAAAAGTTATATAATATATTAATACTATTTATACTATGGAAAGGCGAAGACAGACTAAGTCACTGATAATATACTATGTGTGATATACTATGTGTGTGCTCCCATAATTTGATTTTAAAAATGAGATGAGATTGTAAATTGTGTTTTAATTTCATGAATAAATGTGAATGCTTCGCTAATTTATTTCAATTAATAATTTATAATATTATTTGAAAAGGAAGTAGAAATTTGGAAAGTAAGAAATAATTTTCACCTCGCAAAATCAAATGTAACTATAATTGCATTCGCAAAGGACCATTGAGAAGTATTCTCTGGCTTTTCAAAAGGAAATTGCAAGCAGATAAAATCTTTTAGAGTTATTTGATTGTATTATTACTAACACCAACTACGTCAGTTCTAAATATCAAAGACTTTAATGTAATAAATATATTTTTGTACTTCACGGTTAAAGTGTTATTTAAGTTTAGGTAGGCTATGAAGTCCCCTTTCAAATATACAATAATAAATTGTAATCTGTTCACAAGTTTGGGAGGGCACAGACAGATATAGACATCCATATTTTAAAATCCTAAGTATTGATAACAATTTATAATATCAATTAGAAATATGATAAGCTATACAATATTCTACTTGATTACTATATTAGCTACTTGAAATCGAATATGCTTCATCGATCATACTCATAGCTTCGGGCTACCTCTTGTTGTTACTCCCCACAATACTCTTCCCGTATAAAAATTTAAAACAATTGATTGATTACTCGTCGGGGAAAAATGGAATAAAACTCTCAATACTAAATAAATCATTTAATTGTTGTGGCGACTAAATTATTTTATTGTTAATAAGCAATATCTTTAGAAGTAGCTATACTAAGCCCATGTGTAACAATTAGCATTCCTATTTATAATACTTATAGTTTTCATTAGTATCTTTATTATTGATTAAAACTTTCTTTATTTCATTGCATTGACATATAAGTAAACATTTATGAGTATCTTTTCAATACTGTTGCGTTTTTACGATTGCTGGGATAGTTCTTTAGAAGCTTCCAATATTTAACGTAGTTAGTAATTTATTTTGTATATAAATGTATATACACATGACATCAAAAAGATAGGAGTCACATCTTTACAATATTAAGAGCAAAGGGTATTCATGTGATAGTCCTCCAAACAACAATGTCTTTTTATGTCGTCGACTTCGGATCCGGGGAAGTAAGCACTGTTAGTGACAACCTATTGTGTGTAGAGTGTCCTCCAACTACCTCCTTAATATTAAACCTTGTTATATGGATGCAGGTTCCATTGTTCCATTAAAATAAGTGGTATTCTTTATATTCATTAGAATTTTTTCCTTGATCTAGTACCTATTGAGCAGTCTTTCATGCATGCAGCTGTTTAAATGAAGAATGAAATAATAACTTATTTGCTGTGCAATGTCTTGAAAATCATAGCATCAAAATTCTTTAAAATTATTTTAATTTTTATTATATTCGTTAAAAATCAGAAATATCTCTAAAATTCAGATTTTTCTCTATACTACTTGACTAATACATTTCTCATTGCCAAAAATATATATTTTTACATATTTCAGGTTGCTTTTTATATGAAATATGGTATTATTTATTTCAATAAGATTTCTTTGTTCTGTGTGCAATGGGATATAATAAACATTGTTTTCTGTGAGTTACACCAAACGAGCCCTTCGAACAATTAAGCTTTGAGGATGAATTTAATAAGTAAGATACAAATATTAATAAATATATATGTTAGAATTGCGGATCATTTATTGAAGGCATATATATATATTAGTGAAATGTGTTACAGAATTAAATTCTTCAAATACGCAATTTTATTAAATCAAAGCGTCAATATCTTAGGTATAAAAAACACAATCTATCTCATGCAATTGTGATTATGACTGATATTCAAAGCGATAGCAACATATGCTACATTAACACATCTGTAAGACATTATGTTATGTATATCCTTGTAAAAACAGTGTAACATGTTGTATAACATAACATTTTCTAACCATTATTTCGGCTCCAACATCCGAGGCAGCTTTACGTATCGGGTACGAATAAAATGGAAGAGAAATTGCTAAGTGGATTGGATTTTTTGTTTTGTTGCACATTGTCCCAAATTTATCTAGTTCAAACTCTAACTCATAGGAAAGTCTTGTATTTGCAATCAATTATCCAAATTTTTGGAGGTTCTTAAAAGGTAAATCAAAAATTATTATTTTATTCAGATAAAGAATAAGAACTATTGTTATTTTGTATAGTTTATTGTCATTATTAAAAATACATACATTCACTTTTAAAAATAATATACAAACTTATACAAATATACGACATCTTTCTTTTTATAACTAACAAAACTTTGAAAATGTTTGTAGAGTTGGAAAGAAGATTATAACAAAAATATTGAATTCAACCTGACTGTTACAGCGGATACTTTATTCATGTAGTAAAATATATTTCACAGGAATTTTTCATAATCCACTTCAGTAAAATGAAAATAGAAAAAACACACCATTCCTCATATTTCAAATCTCAAACTTTTAGCAAAACCTATGATCTCAACAAGTGTCTTAATTTCCAAAATTTAATTTATAAATAAATCAATTTCTTAGTACAATATTAGTCTCTTTCTCTCTCTCTCTCATATACTTTACTAAATATTACGAAATTATATTATGTTATATTGAATTTTTAAATCAGATAAGCTAATAAAAATTTAAGTTTTTGGACATTTTCGCTAATTATAATTATAGGTATAGGTAGGTACGTAAAAATTTCATATTTTTCAGTAAATATAATTCGAAATAAAATAAATCATAATATTAACAATATTTTGACCTTATTATTAAGTGAATAGTAAGTTGTAACTACTACTATTAGAAATATAGAATAACAATAATTCACATGTTTTTATCCGACAGATGCAGAGGAACGGTGAAAGACCCACAATACAATGATAACACGGGTAAGTATTATTTACTTTCAAAATAATAATTAAAATACTACATCCTAATATGTTTCAATATATAAATACAATTTTCTGTTTATATAATATCTTATGTACTAAAATATTTAATATGTTCAAGACGCGAACATTCAGTACCTGTTAATTAGTAAGGCGACTCTGTTAAAGTTATTACCTCGAGCCCGTTATAACGGCACTCGATAGCAAAATTACGCTGTAACGTGAAAATTAAAGGGCGTTTTATTCCAGTATTCGTTGGGAAACGTATCTCATTATATGAGAGAATAAATTGGTACAGACTATTTGTCAAACACTCGGCGGGAACGTTCCGATCCGCTCCGATTCAATTTGCACGAAATTTAATTGAAATCGAAACTGGAGTGAAATAAAAGCCGTTTGAATTGCCCTTCATTGCGTAAAAACAGAGTTGCTTTTTTAAATCAGTGGATTTATGGTTTTCATTAATGATGTGTTAATAAGTGATCTTAAATTAAAGCCAATAGTTTTAAAAAGTATTTAAATTAAACCTTTCCGTAAACTCTTATCTAATTACTATCTTAAGAATGAAATCTGTCATTATAATTACATTACTTAAGTCGATCGATGCTTTTGGTGCAAAATCGTGCACGATAAATATAAAGCAAGTAAATATTAATACCAAATATAAATAAGGTAAAACTCTAAACATCATGAGTTGAACTGTCACAAATGACGAGGGTACGAGAGTACCTTGAAATTGCGTTTGACATGAAGGAGCATGTGCAAAACTTATCATAATTTTGACAATCAATTTTACTGAATTTCAAGATTGAATAAAAATTTTAATAACCATTTTTATTTTAGATGTGATACCCGAAAATTTATTAATTATGTTTTTTAAAGTGATGGATGGAAATGAATTCGTTTGAAACGTAAAGAATTAAGAATTATAGAATAGATTTGTGATTGAGCAATAAATAAGTTTTAAGTGGTCATAATCTTCACCAATTAGAATGATTAATACGGGATTTGACTGGAAAATAAGTTAGATTTTGTATTAAGCGATTTCGAGAAACCAGAAATAAATATAATTGGTATTCACTTTTAGGTTATACAAAATAATTTAAAAAACATTCACACAAAACTATTAAAATATATAATTTTAGGTTGGTCTATACATACAGTATCGACGTTACAAGCCTCGACAAGGAAAATTGAGACACTTTGTGTGTGCTTTGAAAATACAATTAATATCAAGAAAAAACGCATTTCTCGGTAAATATATACTTTCTATAAATAAAATTACATTTATTCATACATTTCTCGACTCTCGCGTATTTTTCTTTGAAAATGTTTTAATGAGACATAAATACTTTTTACTTACAGAACAAGTTTTCCCGTTAAAGTCCACGGTGAAATATCAGAAGAGACTCGATATTTAAGTAAGTTCAATTTACAGTGGATATTCTATTTATTAAAGAAAATGAATCAGTAATGTATTTGACAAGTTATTCTTTTAAATCGTAGTTATACAAAAAGTCTCATACATAAAGATACAATTATGCATTGTTTTATTTTGTAAGTAAATTTTAGTTTGTGTTTGTTTATTGACTTTACATGAAAAGATTTTTTTTAATTAATTATTAATATTACATCTATTGTTATTCGAATACTCAAAAAGAGTAAAAGCTAACTCCCTTACTTTTAAATGAATTAGAATTAGAGCAATTTAAAGTTATCTAGGAAAACTATTTATTCTAAGATTGAGGAACTTGATATTAAGAATTCACTTTCACATCCTCGGATCTTGAGAGCGAACAGGTGACTTACAATTAAATGTCGTCCAAGCATTACATACTAACATCCTACGTGTATGAAATTTATTGTGGTGTCACTTGAATATTACTTTGACCATTAGCTAAATATTCTAAATGAGAAAATATAAATACTCTAACATTTTAATTAGAAAATATTATTTTTTCAATAATAATTCCGCGAACCAAAGATTTTAAACAAAATGAAACAAAATCCGATTCGAAATTATAATATAATTCGAGTCAATTTAGTAAGATATATTCGAAACTTTGCCAAATTTTACGATCTAAGGAATTGTATTAACAACACAACGTCCAAACCGTACATAATAGTGATATAAAAAGGCAGGCAGCAATTTAGTCGGGACACAATACGACATGTTATGGGTCTAATTCGTTTCATTTCTCTAATGCTGGTCCATAAAATATCTTGTTTGCAAGCTTCAAGTACAATGCCAAGACGGTATAACGTCCCCGGCAATTTTGTGTTACTTTGTCTCCATTGCCGTCGGAAAAGTAATGACAACAAATTGTAAGAAAGCTTGTAACTATTTATCAAGTCTGCTCATATATTTTGAATGTTTGCAATATGATTATTTTATGTTTTTAAATTATTAAGTATGTTCTCAAACATGTAATTTCACATCATTAACTTTTAAAAATAATTGAATATATAAAATTATTTCTTAGAAAGGTTTTTCAGATAATATAAATTTGGCTAAAACAATTGGAACATAAAGCTACATTGTAATGAAAATACATTCATTAAAACAAAAAAACAGAATGTAAATTAAGCATAACATTTATAGAATTTAAAAACACATTAAGTTTGCCTATTTTAGGTACAAAAAACTAAAAACACCCGTTTAATTTGTGTCTGTAGCAATTTTTTTCACATATGACAAAAACAACTCTGTATTCCTATTTCACATGTTTATGAGTTTTCTCCAGTTTCAAAGGAAGAGATTGCTCTCTGTGCTCGTATTTGAAGATGAGTCTAACTCTGCTAGTTTTGTCTTGCGGCAACATGCGACTAAATGAGAAAATGTCGACATTCAAAGAGAGCTGTGCATTTTTAAGCTCCAATGTAACAGACGGCCTGAAGACGCAAAACTCACGCGTATATAAAAAGTCGTCTTCTGTAGATATTGTTTGCTTTGTTCCGCGATCCCTGGTTTAGTGGTCGGATCACGTAAGTCTACTTTAACAATATTTTCTATTAATTTATTTTTTTATTTTCTTCCAATAAATTGAATATTTGTGGTACATTATTGTCGCGATGTACAACATAAGGACCGCTTTTGTATCAGTTATTTCAATAAATTTTATTTTGTATATAGATAGATTTGTAGAATAAAATATTTCCAATATTTTTCTATTTATCTTACCAAAAGTTGAAAACTTATATAGAGATGGGAATTGAAGTCTTAACTTCTATGACAGCGAACCGACCAACTCCCGTCTTCAAGTTTTCTCTTGCGATACAGGGACTGAGTCGGAGCTGTTTTTTTATTTTAACTTTATAATAGCGCAAAAAGCAAACTTTCATAAATAGTTTTCCGACAAAAAGATAACTTTAAAATAAACTCCTAACAGTCTAAATGAAAAACTATTCCTATTGTGACGGTCAAAATCACGAGAAGGTTAAAAGTATTTATGTTGAATTTGAATAGCGGTATCATCAGTCTAAACAGTGACTGGATTCTTCTGTGTATTCAAGAACAGAGACATTCCACAACAGATCGCAAAGCTTTGAGGGAACGAGACATTACGATTCATTCTCGCATTTAAAAGCAAGACTGTAATTTTACAATCCTTTGTCTCGACCTACGTGGGCTTCTACGGAAATATGCACATTCCAAATGGTTTTTTTTATCTTTTAAAGTGCCTCGCTTTACTAACCCCCTGTTGTGCTGATTTATCTAATATTGGAGTGCGTACTGAATGCGATAAAGGGGTGACGTCTAAACTGGAATAAATGATGGTTCACATGTTCAAGTACCTATTAAATTTTTACAGCAAATAGTTTATACGTGTGGCCTTATTTTGTGAGTGGGTCACTGCACTCTTGAAAGTTCACAGTATTGATTTTATTGCGCACGCCCGAAAATATAAATGGGGAATGGGAATGGTTTGGAAATGGCCATTGATTTCGTCGGCGGGATAAGGTCTGAACATGTTTCCTTTGGCATGTCACATCAGACGGTTTGACATCTATGTTGGATGTAACAATTTCTTCTCGAGAATAGTTGTATCTTAGTTCACATATTTTAGGTACTTCGAATATTTGTATATATGCAGTTTTTTTGAAAGGCTGGGTAATAAAAAAAAATACCATTTTCACTGTAAAATCACTAACTTTTTTTTTATTTTTAATTATTCTTCCAGAAACCGGCTTATATTGTAATAATATAATTGTATCAATCACTTTATTTCACAGGTCTTAAAGATCTGAACGGCGATCAGAAACTTGATCCGGCAATTTCACTAAACTACAAACTTAGTCAATCCAGCAAAGAGTAAGTAAACTAAGATTAAGACGTCTGCTCTATAAATAAAAAACATACGCTCCCGCTTTTTAATTTAAGTTCGCTTCCATTTATTTTAAAAGGCGCCAAAAAACCCTTTGAATATACTTTCAAACTTTTACTTATTTTTTTGTCATTAAATTAGAACAAAGTAGGTAAAAGTTTAAAAAATATTTTATTTGTAATGATATTTGACAAATTTGTAAACAATTGGACATAATGTTGTAATGCTTAAAATTATGAGTCTTTTAACGTTACACACTTAGCAGTACATACATAAAAAGTTTATTAATCGCCGCTTCTATGAAGACAAGATCGTACAATAAGGTCGGGAAGTTACATAATGACTCCAGACGGCGCTCGGGGCGACGACCTCTGACTTTGACCCATTTCTTACTCTAATTTCTCGTATACATTATCTGAATATAGAGCGAAGTTTAAAGTTCAAGTGCTAATAATAATTTGTCAGCTTTACCTGGTTCTTTAAAATTATCATTATTATCAATATATTGAATTGTAATTAAAATCAAAAATTCGGCATATATTTGTGCTAATATAATGAACATAACTTTGGAAATACTAATATTTTAAAAGAAACAAGTCTATGGGTGTAGATGTTTTTTCAAAGATCGTTGTCCATTGTTTAGTTATTTTAGATTATCATAAAAGTCACACTAACCAAAACACTATATGCGTTTGTCTTCACATCTTGTAAATGTAATTCTATTTAATTTTTAATTCTCAACTTCTTGTATAAGATTTTAAATTATTTAATCAAATTATCCACAAACTGAGCGCAGGTTAGCTTTTAAAAATATTTAATTTTCAAACATTTACAAATGGGAGTTTATTTTCTAAAAACATTATGAATTCAAATATTAAATAATTATTGAGTTTCAAGTTACCTGCGAATTACCAACAAAATGTTTGTATTTTCTCAACTCAGACCTTTAAAGTTTACGTGTAAAGGGTTCAAACACGATGAGTATGTTTTGTGTGAAATATTTAAGAATGTTGTTAAACATACAGTATATTGGCATTACGTTAAGTAGGTAAAATAACATATCTAGTTCTTAAATTAATAATCTTTGCTAAATATATCTTATTTTATTACGTTAAGTAAATACATAATTTTAGGTAGGTAGATTTATAAATTATTATTGAAATAAATACCTACTTAACCATAAATATCTTGAATATATAATAAGATATTTTAATGCCTTTTGTATAATAACAGTATGTTGATGGTGCCCAAAATAACAGAAGTGTAATATTTTTTTAAACAATTGTTTTTAACACACAACGGCTTACATGTATACTATTGAAACATTAAGTGTAAATCAGAAGCTCGGCATCACGTTTAAAATAAATTATAACTTTTTATACAGTCTCGTTTGTAATTAGCAGTGGTATCGATAAAAGAGCGAATGCGAGAATTATTCGAGTATATATTTGAACTACCCTCGGGGTATAATGACAGAGACAGAGAAAATTAAGCCGGTATATGCAAGCTGATGTAGACCTTATTTCAAGGCAATAGATTCCACAAATCATCTTTATTCATTTTAGTATTTTCCCGTGACATTTAAATGTAGGTTAAATTTCATATCTGTTATTTAACGGGACAATAATTGGAACATAATGTTTGCTATTTATCCACTTGTATTGAAATTGTTTTTGCTATTGTGTTCGTGTTTTGTTATTGGCGATATTGTTTGAATATCTGTTTTGATAATTGATTAATGTTATTAATATGTATGATTGTTTGTTAGGAACAATTGCATTGAACTGGATGCAGCCATTTGTGAGAATGTGAAGAATCTGTTTGAAAATCATAGAGACTACAAAGATATTGGTAAGTATTTAAACGAAATTATATGTAATCTGTCATTAATACTCTTAAATTTTCGTTTGATTACTAAAACCTATTAAAATACAAATTATATATATTGTGAGTACCAAATCAAATTATATATGTAAAGATGATTTGATTGAACTTGTTAAGAAAATGCTTTTTCCTCTCGAATTAACGTGTTCCAGAAGCTAGTGATACAATATATATTATAAATAAAATAAATGAATTATATACAAATTGATTATAAAACAAATAAATTAACGATTAATTTAAATTAAACAATGTTTAATCCGTGTACATTATTACGGTCGAATTACATTTAAGATAATTATGCGACAATATTATGACGCCAAATGAAAATGTTTTTATTTTTGTTTTCACGTGTTCGTATTTGTAGGCATTCATGTTATTTCAATTTATATCATGATACTTGAACTGAAATTCCTTTGGACATTTAAAGAATTATATTTTATTCTATCAATATTATTTTTATTAGTTATATTTTAAAGCACTTAAAGAAAACACAAATAAATATATTTTTTTGTTTTTTGTGTCTTCTTTCAAGGTTTTTGTAATATTTATTTATTATAAATATATATAACAAAAACCTTTAAAATAATACAGAATGTCATATAACAGAAATTAATGCCATAGAAATGTTAATTTTCTCGATTGTATTATTTCTCTAACTTTGTACAAAACATATTTTGTTCACTATAATATTTAACCTTTCCTTTGTTTTCGTGTTAATGTGTTCCTCTTGTCTCATTTTCATTTTATATCCTAGGGTTATATTTTTATCATGGAACAAGCAATATTTTTATATTACACGTTAGCAAATATTTTTTACCACGAAATAAAAAATAATAAATAGAAGTTTATACATGGAAGATCCGTACACTTATAAAACTAACAAATAGTAGTGATATCTTTATCTTATTTTATACGTCTTTTGATTATCTTGGTCTGACGATCAGAAAAAATAAATTGAAGACGATTTCTGGCTTATGATAAATAACAATATCAAGGAAGTAATATTTATGTTTTCCATTTCCTTGAAGGATTGATGTTCCGAAAAATAAAAGAATAATTTCTATTTCTTTTATTGCTTTGCATGGAACTTGTGTAATAAACTTATGTTATATACTATATTCATATGATATTTAAAGACGAAATCACAATCACGTAACAAAGACCACATCCCGGAAAATGAAAGAATAATCAAAAGGATACATTCGCGTCCATTGTTACAGGAAATAATATTACTACTCGTGAATGTCTAAAATGGGTTTCTTCTAGCCACCAAGGAACAAATACATTGCGATTTGCCCCTTCATTTTCTCGCAAGGTATTTTATTACTTTGGGGTCTCTCATAAATTCCGTACTCACTCAGAGAGAAAAATAAGGCCAAGGCTCGTCGCAAATTGTTGCGCAAAAAATCTTATTACGAGCCTGTTATCGCTTGCAAATATTTTATTTTAGGTGTTACGTCTGAATTTATTTCACTTCAAAGAAACCTTTTAAAAAGAAAATCTATTCCCACATTATATAGTGTAGATACTACAGAAATTAGGTATAGATTTTTTGTAGCAGAATAATATTAGATTTATTTGGCTTTTTTTAAGTTTTTAAGGTTTACAAAATGTTACAACAAAATTTTGAAAAACAAAAGCAGAATTTAATTAAAAATAAAGAAGCAATATATATATGTTAATCCTAAAGAATGTTAAAAGCGTACGTAATCAGTAAATAGATATCTACTCGTACAATGCACAAAGTAGAGCTCAAGTTTGCTCATGCATGGAGCTGGAATATCTCGAGACTAAACAAACATTGGTTAGTGTAAATTCGATGGCACCTCGTTCTATTACAACATGTTAAATGGATACGTTACGTTGACGAGATCATTTTTTCCGGGTCCATTTCGGGCCAGCGGTTACTTCACTAAGAGGAAACTTTCCAAATTGGAATAGTTCGCCGGATATTTGTTACCGGCGTCCATCTTTGTGGAGGCGGGTGTCGATGGGTGGAGGGGAGGTAGATTCTTTTTTATTTTCATACGTCAAAATTCGTTTCGATGCGATCTATTGTATGCATGACTGCTGTGGTTTTTTACAAACTCCCATTTTCCAGTTATTCGAATTAATCAAATTATTTTAATAGATTACCCGACAGCGGTTTTAATGTTATATTTTCAATATATTTTGTTTCATTAAACACTTAAATTATAAGTTAATTGCACATTGTATTCAAAATTATTTGGATGAGCAATAAAATGATATTTGAAATTGAAATGTATTATGTTATTAAATTTACAAAGGTAAACGTTACTAAACTGTAATTTAGCTATTTTATAATTATTTTAAATGAACTTTACCATTTAACTAAGCTTTGACAATTGTGAATAACTGTGATCACGATAAGGAAATACCCGCCTAAGTTTGTTTTAAGGTTTTTCGTAGACCATGGCGTGTTTGGAACTGTAGCCTTAATTTTAGGTTGGAGACTGTCTTTACAGAAGGGTTTATTTCGATAAGTATAGTGTCAACCAGATCCTCCTGACACTCCCATTTCACTTACAAAAGTGAACACTGGTATTGATTCGAAGCTAAAAAACTTTTAGATGAATAAATATAATAAATTAACTTATTAAACTTATTAGTAAAATACATTTTACATTTCATAACTAAGATTATAATTTTACACACGGGAGAGATAATTTTAATTAATACTAGCAGTATAATAAAATACTTATCTCAATATAAAATATTGCAAAAAGAATACAGATTTACGTAGAACTTAGCATTAAGATAAGCCAAGGCTATCAGAATTTCCGTTTATCTCACTGTCTAGGGTTATAAATTTTTTTGTGCGGTCTTACGATTTACGGCGTTATAAATTCTGAACGAATGCGGATAGTAAAACGAAGAATTGAGTGAATTTTTCATCGAAACCTAAATTCACTATGACCTTTATAGTACTGCCGGTGACAACGTATTTTTATCGCCTGTCTCGGCACTCGTAAAAATTCAACAAATAAATTTTTGCATTAAATATATAACTGTGACAGCACTTTTGTCTATAAAGTTAGGTCCTTCAGATGCGAGTAGCTATCTACTGGTAGCTATTGTTATTGTTTGTATTTAAATAAAGGCAACTATTAATTTATTCATTTTGTCATTAGTAATAATAAATGCATATATTAATAAGTTATTGTGATATTTCCTTTCTGTTATGATGTGATTGTTTTGTGAATAACCATTGACTGTATATTGAACAATTTAATTAGAATTATATTACGATTGTCTTTTCATTATTTTGTATCTGATATGTTAATGATACTTATCTCTTGAAAATATATATTTTTTCCTATAATATAAACAATTATGTACAATTGCAAACTGTATCTAACGATTGCCTCAGAAGCGTTTTTCAATATAACGCAAGAGAAATGAATAATTGTATTGCTTTTACTATTTGCAGTTATATGGTGCTCATTAGTGAGAGAAACAAGCGTTTACGTCAAACATAAAACGAAACGGTCGCCTGGTAAGGACATTTATATACAATGTTTTATTTGCTTCAGTAAGGTATTTACTTATGTATTATACTGTAGATTCTCGACCGGAGTTGGTGTATACTTTTATAGAGCAAGCTGTACAACCCGGAGCACAAGTTGCTCTCAAATGTTCCGCTGTTGGTGAACCCCCACCACGGTTTCGATGGATATTAGATGGCCTGCCGATACCAACACACCACGGGTAATGGATTTCACTTTAAACTTTAGATATATGAAAAAGTATTTACCGTATTTAACAAAGATATAAAAGTGTCTATGAAATTCAAATAAATTGTTTAAGGTTTTTTTTAACAATATTGTATGTATTAACAATTTGTGATATTTTTTAAAAGTGGTTATTATAATCATGTTGGTTTAAAGCAGGTATTAAGTAGATATCAACCAGATTTTTAACAAATAGAATGCCTTTGTAAGAATCTTTTTAAAAACTCTGTTTTTTATATATTGTGTGTGTATATCAATGTAAAATAAATAAATAGATTTTAAATTCAAAACAGTTATATGATGAATACGTAGTATATTGTATTTAAACATGTATTGACGAAGACTATACGTATTCAGTTACTCAAATCTATTCCTAATAGAAATGTAACACGTAGAGAATAGTGTCAACAATATGTGACCCAGTATTCAGATAGAACAAAAACTGTTAAAGGTCAAGAAACTCTCCCTAGTCACTTGTAACGAATTGGAACCTCGTGCCGACTTCCTGTTCACTGAATTGTTTAAGCCTGTTTATTTGTACTTCGTCCTTTCCTTTGTATTTATTGACAATCAAGCCCTTTTCGGGCTTCATAAAATATTATTCATTTTATTTACCTTTGAAGATTCAAAATTATATTATTCAATATACATATATTTTGACTTCTACAAATTTCGCTGGACATAGTACAGGTTGTTAAAATTTGTTTATATATACATTTAAATATGAACATAAAAATATATGTTCAATTGTTTGTTTTTTTTTTTCGATTTAATTTTTTATACAATCCTTCATAATCAGTGCAATTTCAGGGCTATGATAACGGAAGGTCGCGAAAACGGTCCATCAGGCTTAGGATCTAGCAACAATTATATTTTATCAACGTTATCATTGAACAGCGCCCGAGTGGAGCACGGCGGGCGATACGAGTGTCGCGCGACCAACGCGCACGGATCAGTTGCTCATGCTGCACGGCTTAATGTATACGGTATGAGAAATATATTACTACCTGAACTGTGGCATATCTGAAGTTGCCTTTTTGGTGAAATATCTGAACTGTCTGAATTCTAATTAATTAATTATGTATACAATTTAAAAAATAGCAGAATTTCATACAAACTGTTATGCCACTTCGGGAGAGAATGTTCAAAAATCTTTTATCAGCGAATGCTTACGTTGAAATATATACATGTGCCCCAAATTTCTGCTTTCTATAATAAATAATTATAGCTATGAATCAGAACAAATGATTTTATTGCATTTTCATAATAAATACGAATATTATTACCGGAATGTGTTAAATTTAATTGGTATAATATGGTAATGGAAGCTGGTAAAAATAATTTTCAACAGTTCCGTTGTGTATAAACGTTAATTAATTATCGTCGTCTGTTGATATTTCAATTTTTATTATAATTAATACGGCCCGTGAATGTTGAAGGAACGTAATGAAAAAATAACAAGGAATATTTTTTGTATTTAAATGTTATTTTTATATTACGTAATAGGTCTTTTTTATTGGAGGCTTCGTGATATTAATAGAACCTTTCCAAGGGGATGGGAACGGGATGGGATAAGCGTATGGAACATTCCATATAGGAAAAAACTTAATTAATATATATTGTATACACTGTTCAATATGTACTTTAGTCGTTATTTCTTTAAACGTAATATTATTTATTGATATCAGTGATAAATTTTAGGTCCGCCCTACATTCGTTCCATAAACCCGGTAAAGGCAGTTGCTGGTTCCGATGTCACTATTTGGTGTCCGTACTATGGATTTCCAATTGAGTGAGTTTTTCAATAAATTACATTTTCATTAATACTTCTACTAAAATATTATACAATAATTTTAAATGATTTTGTTTAAAATTTATCCTGAGAACTACACAGTGTAAAGATTTTTAATGGCGGTTATGAATTTCATTATTATTATCATTTTTAGCAGCTTTCTCCGATTTTGAAATGCTATGTAAGAGTAAGAGTAAAAAACAAAATCTAATTATATTAAAAAGAAAAAAAGTATAATTATTTTAGAAACTTATTGTAATAAAAATATTTTAATCTTTTTATTGTAGCTCAGTTAAATGGGAAGGAGGAGCTGGCAATGATCCACGTTACCAACAGTCAGATGGACAAATCACTATCAGTAACGTTGATCGTACAAGAGACAGAGGGGGATGGATCTGTTCTGTATTGACTCCCGGTGGTGAACTCGCTAGGAGAGAGGTATAATTATATACAACATGTTAACCTTCTCTTAAAGATAGTCAAACTAAGTCAGAAGACGCCGCTGTTTCATGACATCATAAATCGTATTTAAATGCATTTTTATCATCGTTTAATAAGATTGTAAGAATACAGTCGCAACATGCAATTTTATTTCTTCATACAGACACAAGTACATCAGTATAAGTATCTTTTAGGTACAAATAAACGTAGTGTCTCCACCGGTGTTATCGCCGATAGTATTCCCACCCGGATTAAGATCAGGCGATAGAGCGCAACTAACATGCACTGTGACCTCAGGAGACATGCCAGTTTACTTCTCCTGGCTGAAAGACCAAATGCCGATATCTAGTGTGCTGCAGGTAATATATTAATATGGAATATATAATAGTTCAATTCAAAAACCTACAATACCAGATAAGGGAATCCAAAATAAAAGTACAGTATTTAAGAAAAGTATAATATTGTGAAACACTGGGCTGTGCTTACTTTTTCATTATTGTACATTTGCAAAGGATTTCTTACTCTGTCTAATGCTATATTGGATATTATTTTAATTGATATATTATATCTATATTATAGTGTCTTGTTTCACTTCAACTTACTTACAGCCCAGCGAGCCTCGCGGTTGACTGGTTATTTATCAGGGGAGGCTTGATTGCAACAGAGATCATCCATTGATACATTATTGCCTATATTTTTTGATACACCTGTAATTTTTTTAACTTCTCTTTATTTGCATATTTCGAAATAATATCCATGATTTAGATAAATATGAAGTTTTTCATAGTATAGTTAATGCCAAATTTTTTAATCTAGACTGCAATTGGAGAGAAAATAAAGTTATATATTTTTAAAACAGGTAGACGAAAGAGGAGCAGAGTTCTATAGCATGCTTCTTTTCAAAAGTCTGACCGCGACTCACAGTGGTATATATACTTGTGTCGTAACTAATACGGCTGGGAAGGCTAACATGTCCGCTGAACTGGCTATTAAAGGTAAAATATCTTATCCATTCTTAAAATCCAAAAAATGTTGAAGAAAGCAAACAAAGATTATGAGTAATACGTTTCCTCCTAAATCTGTTACGCTGGGTTTTATTTAAATTTCACGAAACACATCCTTTAGACTTATATTATATTTACTTTATTTGAACCTTAGTACCTCCCTACTGGCAATTGGAGCCCTCGGATGCATCAGTACTTTTAAATGGCTCGTTGACGGTGAGCTGCGAGGCTCGTGGTCACCCTACGCCCCACGTGTACTGGACTAAGTTTACTGGTGAGTGCAGAAATATTATTATATTATTTTTCGTAATGTAGATGGATATTTATAAGGACATATACTTATTTACTACTAAAAATATTAAACAAAAATCTCAAGATTTTTGTTTTATATTTTGCATTAAAT
Organism: Melinaea menophilus ssp. n. AW-2005; assembly: GCA_918358695.1. NCBI lineage: Eukaryota > Metazoa > Arthropoda > Insecta > Lepidoptera > Nymphalidae > Melinaea > Melinaea menophilus. Next base: position 30,262,395 of record OU911042.1, read on the forward strand.
TTTTGCGTTTTATAAATATGCTAAAACTATGTTAATATTATGATATGTATAAAAACTGGTTATGCATTTATCTAATATTTTTTCGTAAACGCAATGTTATTATTTTATAATATATAACATATGTTCTAAATAATTAATAAAGGATTTTTTTTTGTCTTTGGTATCATTTTTTATATAATTACTTTAACCTAAGTTTCAAACTTTTAACTAACCTAAAACAAATATACCAGCTTTTATATTGTAATGGTTGGAATAATTATATGTTTAAATTAAACAATAAGAACTACATAGGTTTGTAGACTTATCTAGATTTTGATTACAGTATTTACCAATACGTGGTCCAACCATGACCTTTAAGTTTTGTACTTATTCTAATAAAAATAAATGTTAGATGTACCATACATTTACTTTGCTTTAAGATTTTTTTAGTAGACCTTATAACGTTAATCATTAATCTATTCTAAAGACATTTGTATAACCTCCCAGGAAAGAAACTAACGTTTGTAAACAATTGTTTGTAATATGAAATGCTTTATTTGACAAAATAAACCAAAAAAGAGATTAACAAATCGTTCTTGTAATTCAAAAGGTAGTACAGAAAGTGCATTGGGCGGAGTGTCGGATCCAGTAGTATTTGGCAACGGCTCTCTCCGGCTGGACTCGGCCCGCGCGGAACATTCCGGAAAGTATCGTTGTAAAGCCGAAAATGGCGTGGCACCCGCTTTATCAAAAACCCTGACGATACACGTTAATGGTAAGCTTGAAAAATCCGTAACCCCTTTTCATATTTTTTCCTAGCAAATGTATTAAATGGAGACATAATGGCGCTGCAATTTGAGACACTCAGTCCCGCGACTCTTAAACGTTGCTGAATAGATTCTCGTGCTTTTGTTTTTAATTTAATGGAAATGTAATTTTAATTGAGGATAACTTTTTTAATTACAATTGTTACTTCAAGTTGTTAGGTTGGTATGAGTTTAACTATAGTGCTTTACTCGAGTCACACTTAGTAATATTCTAAGATTACATGTTGATTAGCAATATTAATTCCTCAAAGAACCAGCGAGATTTGAAACGCCTTCAGTGAATGTGACAGCCAAGCTTGGGGAAACTGTCAGACTAGCTTGTGTGGCGAGGGGTGACACTCCTCTATCCATGGCCTGGAGTCATTCTGGCAGAACCTTGCCAAATTCTGATTATAGGTACTTATAACCTTTAATTAAAATTATCAGTGTATATATATTATGTACTATCAAACCAAAACGTATAAAATATAATCTTAGTTCTTTACCTTACCCTAAGGTCTGGAAAAAGCCTATTCTACCGTATCCCACAACCTACCAGTTCAATATTAACAATATGTTACTATTGAATTTTACACTACTTTTGTCTCTCCGCTGTTTGGATGAGTATATCAATATCTATTAAAACACCATTCTATCATTAACTCTGCGCCATAGGATGAGTATATCAGAAACCAGAAGCGCTGACGGTCTCCGCAGCGAGCTGGTCATCGAACGCGCTGATAGACGGGACTCAGGCGTGTATCGGTGTCAAGCCAGCAACCCCTATGGACGATCTGACCATTTCGTCCATTTAGGAGTTCAAGGTAAGTCAAGTAAGAGAGTATTTAAGGACCTTCTACGAATGATCTCTTATAACTTAACTTAGCTTAACGATGCTATACAAAAACTTTGCTGTAAACTTGTAAATTAGTATATCTGAAAAATATATAACTTCGACAATAAAGGTTCTGTAAGGTTTAAAATAGAAGATGTTGAGATTGTGACAAATTATTATTCTTATTTATCGCTGTTACTTCAACAGTTTATATTAAACCAGTTCAAATAATTCTAGTTTAGTATAAGTTTTGAATTGAGTTTTAGTCGGTTAGAAACCACATAAAACTGATAAAGTAGTTACGGTTCTAAGGTCGTATTTTCTTCCAAGTAAAATACACTTGGTAGCGCTTATGTAAACAAGAAAAGCGTAAAAGTGCTTAACGTAGTTTGTTTACTGCGCAAACCCCTCTAATAAGTTCCATACTTTAAACTCTTTTAAAATTTATGAACTTCTGCTTAGTTTATGAATTATCATTTCAACTTATCCATTTACTTAACCTATATAAAGTGTTTATTTTACCAGAGTAGTAATATTGGTATAAACCTTGTAACACAAAAAATTAACGGTATTATAATTGAATAAACACCTAAATTGTGTACTACCGGTGTAATGGTGGTTACAATACCTAAATTTACGGCTTCATATTGAGTAATAAAATAATATTATTATTTAGCGCCATACCATAATGACGTTATGATTTAGATTCTTCTATACGTAAAAGAAACTAATCGGGACAAATTTAAACAGAGCCACCAGAACCACCAGCAAACTTTCGAGTACTTGATACGACATCTCGTACTATCCGTCTCCAGTGGCGTCGCCCATTTGATGGAAATTCTCCAGTTATGGGCTATACAGTCCAATACCGGAGACATGACTCCACGAACCCAGACTCATGGAGAGATGCAGATACTCACAATGTGACTGTGTCAGCTCACAATGCTGACTCTTATTCAGAGTAAGTACTTATATATTAATATATTATATGAATGTAATTATTCTGTTCATATCCATGGGTACATAATATCGCTTTATATCCATCATTAAATTATAAAATTATCTCATCATAATCGTAAATGTTCTGTTCATTCAAACAATTCGACATAATTTATCCGAATACAATTTATAATTAAGTAAAATAAACAATTCGCACTGTAATGCCATTTATACAATTCTCAATGTAATTATGGATCGTGGCAAACATACTAACAATTGCAAAGATTATTTTTATCAAATATAATTAATTTTATCTCATAAAAGTACTACTGCACCAAATTACTATACTCATATAGGAACGAAGACGCAACAATATCCGGGCTAGAACCGGCCACAGCATACCTAGTGCGAGCGCGCACAGTGACAGCTCAGTTCTCATCAGCACATACGCGTGCTTTGCTAGCGTTGACGCTACACGAACCGCCCGCTCGTCCTCCGCTCGGCTTGAGAGCATCGGCACCGCGACCAAGCACTATTGAACTATCTTGGCAGGTAACATTACATGCTTATAATAACGTGATATAAACTAAATGTTGCGATTTTTAATGTGTAGGTAAAATATTTTATCAGCAATATAAAATTTAATATAACTGAAAATCAAAAGTAATTTATATTATTCGGGATATGAAATAAGAACATGTATATTTTAGTGTTTTCTAAATGTCTAGTGAAACTATAAATATTTATTTTTATTAGGCCCCGCCCGCGCCTTCCTGGAACGGCGAACTACTAGGCTACACAGTCTGGTGGTGGTTATCTGCCGATGGTACTATGTCAGGCGGAGCCAGTGTTGGCATGGAGTTCGCTACTGTTAGAGGACATGTAACCAAGTATACTATTGAAGGGCTTGAACATTATACACGGTAGGTAAACAAGAAAATAGGCAAATAAATTACATGGACACATTAAATTGACTAATTTCATTCAAATCCAAATTTTAAACATTTTATTACTTAGGTTCGAGCTGTGGAATACGTAACGATGATTTTGAATTATTATATTATATATTTTAATTTCTTTATTTCTTTGATACAGTGATTTTCAATATTAATCTCTTTAGTCACTGATGGCTAGTTCAAAACAAAACAAAATAAAGATCTAAATTAACTAAACTAAACAGATAACTACATAAGTAATAATAACGTATATAAGACATCATGTAACGATCAAAGATCTGGTAAATTAATAAACAGGTATTCAGTGAGCGTCCGAGCTTTTAACAGCGCTGGTGCCGGTCCAGCAACAGCACCTGTCAACACTCTTACCCAAGAAAGTGGTAAGATGAAACAAAATCATGACATATGCCTCTGAGGTTATCTTCAATAATATCTAACCTTAGTATTATATTACCAGTGCCATCTGAAGGCCCTAGAGCAGTAAGATGTAGAGCCGTATCTCCTCAGAGTCTAAAAGTGGAATGGTCGCCACCACCTGCTCATGCTCATCATGGTGCTCTATTAGGATATAAGTTGCTTTACCGACCAGAACATAGTGAGTAACAGTATGGTAACTATTTATTTTTGTATTAGAGTAACTAATTACTAGTACTTTTATTGTTGAAGATAATATATAAATGTTTTTTTTTCAATAAGATTGTTCCATTATATTGCAGTAATTTTGTTTACTGGTAATCGAGATAAAATTGTGTTATTATACATTATTTCATTATCTACTGTATTCAGGTTAGGGGTAAACTGAAAAATCATTTAATGATTATATATATTATTAAAATTATTAATTAGGTAGATATAGATTGATACAGAAATATTATAGAAACACAACATATAAATTAAAATCTTTTAAGTACATACAAGATTCATAAGAAACCCACAAAGAGATACATTTCTAGCTGAGTGAAGGCAGTTGTTTGTCGGCAGCGACGGATTGGGTGGAGTGGGAGGCACGGACCGGAGGTGGTTCAAGTCCAGAAGCGGGAGCGGAGGTCAAGCGGGTAGCGGGTGTGGAAACGCTTCTGCTGGCATTGAGACCGCACATGAATTATACTTTGCAGGCATTAGCGTATACTGCTGCGGGGGACGGAGTTCCCGCTCATCCTGTACACTGTACCACACAACAAGATGGTTAGTTAAAGTAGTGTATTGATATGACTTAACATGATAAATATTTATTTATATTAAGAGTTTTAATTAACGTAAAAGAATTGCAATATTGATTTTAACAAAACGAATATTGTATTAAAGATTGACATCGATCATTTTATCGTAATTGATTATAATATTGCAGTACCAGGACCACCAGCTGCAGTAAAAGTAATCGCTACGTCAGTAACATCTTTAGCTGTTAGTTGGTTACCACCGAGTCGACCAAATGGACCAATTTTATATTATACCGTCTTTTACCGTGAACTTGGCAGGTATATGCTAGTAACTGAACTACGCTAGCTTAAAACAGTTTCTGAATTACATATTTTTTATTAATTTTAAATTAAAAAAATATTTAGAGATAGACCGCCACAAACTACTACAG